>CM073584.1:5392396-6888230 GCA_037074715.1 Magnolia kwangsiensis
TCCTGCATCCGTCACTACTACTACCGCCCAAGAAGCTTCTCCTTCATCTGTCGCTCCTAATACCGCCCAAGAAGATTCTCCTGCATCTGCCGCTCCTACTACTATCCAAGAAGCTTCTCCTGCATCCGCCACTCCTACCGCCCAAGAAGCTTCTCCTTCATCTGCCACTCCTACTGCCTAAGAAGCTTCTCCCGCATCCGCCTCTTCTACTACCACCCAAGAAGCTTCTCAAGTGTCCTCATCCGTAATTGCTCCTGCTTCTACACCAACTCATGATTAGGTTACTATCCCCGCTGCTTCTCTTACACTAGAAACCAGTCCTGTCGACAAAGGTACCACTTCACCTTCTCCTTTGATTGCAACTCCACCTCCACAGACTTCTTCAATCCATCTCAATCCAGATGGCGCTTCTCCTACCACTTCCAGCCTTGACTCTCTGCTTTTGCATTTATGCATACTCTCTCTTCCAATTGGGCCGACCTTCAGTAAGCGATTGCTCTGGCTTCCGCACCACCTGAGCTCGCTCCTACAACTGATATCACACCACTTGTTACTTCTTCAATGGCTTCTTATTCTCTTGGTCCTGCTTCTTTTCCCAAGTAATTTACACATGGGCTTTGCTAATGTCCACACGTTCATCGGATGTTAGCAACGCCCCCAAACCTTTTAAATGGAAGGGGTCATACTATTGTCGATATAAAATTTTCATTCATATTCATACAACCACCATGGTGCAAAAATCATGCCAATCGGGTGATCCTGAGCTTCAAAATAATAACATAAAAATGGACAGTTAGATCCAATCAACATCTTGAAACATCTTGTGATTTTGACTCCTAAACAACATATGGTTCTAATAAATTGGCCCTAATATTCAAAGGATCAGGATCTTTTGATTGGTGTGATTGTTGCACCGTGGCTTAACCACTGGTAGGGATCCAGATAGGTTACCCCTGTTTTATACTCCTTTCTTTACGTTGTATTTAAATATCGACGCATTATGATGTAATAAGTCGTTTGATTATTTTTTTCTTGATATTCTTCGACTTTGTATGTTTCATTTGCGTAATTTTTTATTTTTTTTACAGGATAAAACTAATTTTTATAATCCCCACAAGCGCGTGACTTGCCAATATGGCAATCGTGCACAAGATCCAAGCCTTCTATCATTCGGCAAGAGGCTGTGTACAAAAGAGATGGATGGCTAGAAAAAGTGTTTTAGCTCCAATTCATGATTCATGGGGTATATGACCAAAAGAATATAGCCCAACTGTTTCCAAATGTCTTAAATCCCAATATGAAATAGGGTTTGATCAATCAACCACTCTGGTCAATTAGCCAAGTGAACATGAAATTATACAAATTGGTCCTTGGATAGCTTTGGATAGTTTCGATTGATAAAATTTTTGATTCCATTGATTGGTATAATTTGAAAATGAATTATAAACTCTCCGAAGAGTTTCAAGTGTGTTCGATTGATCAAACATGTGGGGTTGAATCGATTGACAATTGCTTGATTGGTATCAATTGATTGATGCTTTAATCGATGGCATGTGCAATTTTGCATAATTGCATGATCAATTTTCCATTCTGGATATTACACTATATATATATATATATATATATATATATATATATATATATATATATATATATAACTGTAGGATTAGGGGATTTTAATTGGGGCTTGAACGTTTCTACAGTTTGAAGTGGAGAGAATGAGGGTTTTTTTTTTTTTTTTTCAAGATTGTAAGTGCATCCATCTCTTGTATTCTTGTTATTCACAGTAATTTGTTATCGTTTTGTTTTGTGGTTTTTTTTTTTTTTTCCGTGAGAGTTGTTCCACGTAAAAACCTCATGTATTCTTTACGTTTGTGATTGTTTACTTACGTTTATCTTTTGACTATTCGATCTAAATTCGAAGTTTACTTCCACAACTTTCCCAACAAGTGGTATCGGAGATAACATTTGGACTTAAATATAGATTTGAATCATGTCGATGAAAGGATCGAATGTGAAATATGAAACAAAGAAGTCCATCGGTAAAAAAAAATTTTTTTTTTTTTAAAATCGAATTATAAAATGTGAAGATGAGAGGCCTTCTAGTTTAGTAAGAGCAACAACATGCACTACTTGGTATTGAGAAGCGAACATTGTCAATGAGCGATGAAGAGTGGGAAGACTTAGATGAAAGAGTGAAAACTTCGGTCCAACTATAATTAGTAGATGATGTAATAAGCTCTCATTTGAGAGGGCATTAGGCAACTAGTTGAATTTTATGTCTTAAAGAAATAAGAAGTACAATTGATTTTATTCTTTCGAATGAGTACATTTATGAATGTAATTGGATGTGATCCAAAAAAAAAGTAAGATACGATTTTAAAGCATCCAATTTTACTCTATTAATACTCGAAATTCTCGAGCCAGTGTATGTACTCAGGCTGCAAAAATTCATGGCATTACATGAAGTCTTTTAATCCCTCAGGTCACATCAAACCTACGTTCGGTGGGACAGAACATCACTTTAGTCGCACCTAGCAATCGAGCTGGATTAAGTATAAAATTTATTATTTCTTGTTGGACTGTTTTTGACACCTTCGGTCAGACTGAGCCTACCTTAGGTGGGATCAAATAGTTCAGGCCTCAAGGTAAGATTGTTGCAAGGAGGACCACACCTAGAGGCCAGCGAGGGAAATGTTGGATTACCTTTTCCTCCTTGGAGAGTTGATGTAGAGCGGGTCACGGACAATTTCATGACCAAGATGGATCAAAAAAGGCCTGGTCGACGACAGAAGTGATCCGGACCGTTGGACCTTAGATCGGGTGTATCTCGTAATCAGGAATGAGTTATCTGACGTAAAATATGTGATTTTGGGGTAGAACGAACTACTTTAGCCAACCAACCCTACTATGCCGAGTTGCACAACTCGGATTTGTGAGAAACCCCCTGATTTTGGGCTTTAGGAGTTGTGTCCAATATGAAAAGTTCTTAGAATAATTAGGAGAACGGTTTGGTAAAGCCAAATAGGACACTTACTATTTTTGGCCGAAAACCTTACGCACTAGTAGACATCACGACCATCTATAAATAGTAAGTTTACTATTTATAGTAAGTCACGGATTCTAAGAGTTTTAGTTATAGTTTGATTCTGATTTCTTTCCTATTGCTTGGTTCTCTTATTTAAAGGGTTGTGAACTCATTTTTATTCATTCATTAATCAATTTCAAATTTTATTAGAATTTATTTATATTCTCTTGCTTTCTTTCCTCGTGGATTCGAGAAGTCTTTGTGAGGAGTCCAGAGAAGCTCCGTGGATTTGGAGTAGTTATCCTTGAGGAAGACGGTGATCGACCTCATCATGTTCATCCTTGCGTCAATTTGGTATCAAAGTGAGGTTCCCCTCAGGCCGATGACAAACAATAAAGGTATGAATCAAAATCCTGTGGACGGTGAACCAGGGATTCGTTATCTTTCAAAAAAAAATGGAAGTTTTTCATCGGGAGAGTCAGTTGACCATACAAGGGTTGCAGGTAACCCTCGATTGTCGTGCGGATACGATACTTCTGTCTCGAGCCTTAGGTGGTGCTCCACCACTTATGGATGCTCCACCACCCGTGGTTGCTGTACGACATAACCCCGATTATTGCAGAGCACTACCAGTGGCCAACCGTAGGGCTACACCAAATGATTCAAGTTCTAGCGACGAAGACATTAATGAGGATTTTTCCCGACGACCAATCCATGGAGGCGATCATCTAGATCATTCTGAAAGAGACTATTGAGGTAAGGCTGAACTTCCTAGTTTTAACAGTTTATTATGTATAGAAGATTTCCTTAATTGGCTAGCCAAAGTAGAGAGATATTTCGATTATATGGACGTGTCAGATCATAAAAGGGTAAAATTGGTAGCGTTTAAATTAAAATTTGACACTTCTGAATGGTGGGAACAATTATAACTCTCACGAGCCTGCCAGAACAAGGTGCCTATCGCATTATGGCCACAGATAAGACGTCTTCTTCGATCACGATTTCTCCCCAGTGATTATGAGCAGATATTATTCCAACAATACCAGAATTGCCAATAAGAAAATTGAACTATTATAGATTACACTGAAGAATTCTAGTAGTTCGCTACGAGAAACAATCTGTCAGAATCTAAATCATAGAAGGTGACACGATTTATAGGTAGATTGCGACCGGCAATTCAGGACTGAGTTCAGATGTACCTAATCGGGACTGTGGATGAAGCAGTTCAATTGGTGGGAAGGGCAGAAACATAACTTACAAGAGCTCTTGCTCGTCTCTATCCTTCAAATCGACCCCCCATGACAGGTCCCACACAGGATCTAGTGTTGGCTCGAGGAAAAGATCCGGTAGGAGAACGTTCTCAACCTCCTCCACTTGCAAATCATGATACGAGGAGTGGCTCATCCAGACCTCAACGGGCAGCACCCACAATAGCATGCCCGAGTAGGATTTCAAATCCTTATGCTTGGCCAAGGCCGAATAATTGTTACTGCTGTGGCCAACCAGACCACTTGTCAAATTCTTATCCTCAACGTCCCGCAATATACTTGACTATAAATGAAGAGGACACTGAAGATCAGGCCACAGAAGAAGATCATGACTTTGATGAATATGAGCAAACCACTGAAGAAATAGCAGGTGACGATGAATTGACGGGCAAGGATCGTGGTAAATCTTTAGTTGTGAGGCAACTACTGTAAAATCCGTATCCTAATTCATACTGTTCATTAGGCTTTCGCGGTCATTCCGATCAATTTTCGGCGACTTGCGATCTGTAACCGGCGTTGCGCGCAATCTTGAGACAGATCCTGTCGGTCTGAGTTGGTTCGACTCGAGACTTGTACCAGTGCGACCGCGCCGTCGCCGCGGTTCCGATGCCGCATCTCGCCCGCTAAGGCAATTCCCGGGCCAGGAGATGTGGGCCCGCGTTCAGTTTGAGGATAAACGTCGCGCGTTGCAATTCCTAAAAAATATCACATTAATTCCATCAATCCCATCAATCAAAGTACACATCACCCTCCATCACTCACCCATCCCCAAGTATAACCACCCTTCCCCTAAAGTCAACTCTCTCTTACACAAGTACACATCACTCACACCCATCACACCCATCTCTCTTTCTCTCTCTCATCTCTCATTTCTCTCTCATCTCCCAAGCTCCATGGGAGCAACTCACGTATATGGCTTCCATGGGAGAGTAGTGTGGCCCACTCCCTATCACCCAATCCTACCCTCCAAATCGATCCCAACCGTTAAATCGCATCCCTTGAAGCTCTTGAACGCGTTGGTGGAAGGAAGACAAAGATCATAAGGTGGGTGCTTTTATTTATTAATTTTATGATTTGAGGGCCCACATATGTGGGACCCATCATGATGTATGTATTGTGTTGAAGGGCCCATAGTGGCGGGGCCCCTCCACCATCCATTTCTCCCTCCCTTTTCCTCTCTTTCCCCTTCATTTCTTTTTATGGTGATGATAGGGCGTGTGGCCCACCTAATGGGTTCAGCCAAAATCCAGGCCATCCAGATCTTTTTTCGGGCATCCAGTTGGTGGAACCCATCTCACTGCCCATTGATGGACAACCTGGATGAAGGAATCCACAAATATCAGCTTGATTTATTGTGTGGGCCAATGTACGTCGACCCACCTGATGTGTGTGTGAAATACACACCGTCCAGTGATCTGGATGTGAGTGTGACCCTCACCGTGATGTATTTGATCCACACCGTCTGTACAGGCAAGACGGTGGGTTCCAGCAGCACTGAGCTACTGAATGGAGCAGGAAGCTCGGTGGTCCCACCATGACATATGGTTATATCCAAAACTATCCACCTGTTTGGACGCAGGACCCACCCACATGTGTCACACGTGTGGGATGGGACCCACTCTGATGTATTTATTGTATATCCATTACCATCCACCTGTAAAGACGGTGGTTGGACCCACTGTAATGCATGTGTTTTACACACACCGTCTATCCATTTTCAGCTTGGGAGGGGGGCCATCCCACACGTGCTGTACGTGTGGAATGGGACCCACCTTGATATATTTATTAAATCTGCACCGTCCAGCAGATCAGGACGGTGGAGATCTACCCATCTTGATGTATTTATTAATCTGCACCGTGCAGATGTACTGAACGGTGGCAAGACTCTAGCCAGCCCCCTTCAATCGCTAGTGGATCCACACGTGTGGACCCACCTGATATGTATGTTCTATCCATCCTGTCCGTCCCTGGGACGGTGGGACGTCTCCACTGTTTAGGATGAGGACCCCACCATGATTTATGTAATTTTAACCCACGGTCCAGCCTGCTGACGGTGGGATCTGTCATGATGCATGTGATGGTCCATGTGGTGTGTGGACCCCACCTTAAAGTATTTTATATCCCAGCCATCCAGCGGCTGCTGGACGGTGGGCACCTTCTATGATGTGTTTGTGCTCCACACCATCCATCTGACGGTGGACCCCAATCATATGGGACACACCTTGATGCTTGTATGTCATCCATCCCATCCATACATGGGATGTGGGTCCCACCTTGATGATGTGCTGCTCAGCACGTGGGCCACCAGGCTGTGTGTGTTTTATCCCAGCCGTCCATCTGTTTGGACGGTGGTGGGTGAATCCACCATGATTTACATATTTTATGCCCTCTACCCATCTATTTTCTGGGTGTGGGACCCACCTCACACGTGCTACACGTGTGAGGGTGGGGCCCACCTTGTGATATGTATTATGTATCCTGCCATTCTCATGGGCAGTGGGTCCCAGCAGTAGCGGCTGCTGTGTAGACGTCAGCAGAGTATTGTGGGTCCTATCATGAGGCATGCTTTATATCCACCCCATCCTGACCGTCCATCATCTATACGGTGGATGTGGAACAACTCACGTCCAGTCCCTGGACGTGGGACCCACCAAGGGGATTGGCCGGTGTGTGGTGCACAGCTACATAAGCTGCTGTAGCAGTGTCAACAGGTCCTGAGGACCAGATTGATGTATGTGTTAGATTCACCGTCCAGATGACAAGACGGTGGGCCACATCTTGATGTATACGTTATATTCTCACCGTCCAGCAATCTGTACAGTGGAATCCCACCTACCACACGTGTGGGGCCTGCCCTGATGAATGATGAACCCCACGGGAATTATGTATTTTATTCTCACCGTCCAGCGATCTGGACGGTGGAAACCACCTTGATGTAATTCTCTGCACCGTCCGTTTGGATGGTGCTGTGCAAGGCCACCGTGATGTATCTGTCCTATCTACACCGTCCATCATCTGGACGGTGGGCCATCCCACCCAGTGATGTCACTAATGAGGTGGGGCTCACCTTGATGCTGCGTGGAAAACACCTTGATGCTTGAATTTTACTTGCACCGTCCATGGATTGGGACGATGCTGTGGAGGCCAGCTCGGTGTTGTGTTATATATATACACTCCGTCTGTCTATTTCTGGACATGTGGTGCCCATCCCACACATGTGACACGTGTGGGGGTGGGACCCACCTTGATGTAAGTGTTTTACATCCACTCAGTCCGTCCAGTAAAGGGATGTGGACCCCACTATGATGCAGTGCTTCATCTGCACTGTTTATCTATGGACCCCACTAGACGTATGGGTTGTATCTGCACACCGTCCATCTGTTTGGACATTAGCAATTCTCTGGGCCTGATCATGCAGTATGTGTTTATCCAACAGCCCACCTGGCAGCAAGTGGGGCCCATCTTAATTATGTACGTATTTTGTATCTGGGCCATCCATCTACAGGACAACCAGCAGTTTTTGCTGCCATTGCAGTTGACGTCAGCAAGTTCTGTAGCCCACCGTTGATGAATGTGATGTATATCTTAGCCGTCCTTTATTTAGATAGGCATGGGGCCCACCTAGGATGTTTGTATTGTAGCCGCACTATCCATATGAGGACGTGGGCCATGATGTATGGGTTTTACCCTCACCATCTATAGGACGGTGGTTCCAGATCATTTTAAGGCCTGAGGCTCAACGGCTAGGCCCAAATATGCAGTCAACTGGGGTCATATGATGCGACCCAGTATGAGGCCCAATGCGACTTATATGAGGCTCATTAGTGCGGTCCATCCATGAGACCCATCATGATGCATTTTTGGCCCGTGTGCAGGGCCCACCTGTTTATATTTCTAGCACATGCGATGGGGCCCACCTATGATTTATAATTGAGGCCCACCCGTAATTTATATTTGAGGCCCATATGATGGGGCCCACCTACTTGAATTTGAGGCCCATAGGCAAGGCCCATTGTGATGTATTCATGGCTTATGAGCAAGGCCCATTGTGATATGTATTAGGCCCATGACATGTGGCCCCTTTTGATGTATACAGGGCCCAGATATGTGGCCCATTTGATGCATATGAGACCCAGGTGTAGGACCCACAAGTTATGTAATTGAGTCCCATAAGCAAGACCCACCTGTTGTGTATATGAAGCCCATTGGTGCAGCCCGTGGATGCGATCCACTTGATGTATTTAATGGCCCATGGGTTGAGGCCCAATGTGATAGATATAAGGGCCACGAGTGAGGCCCAATGAGACGTATCTGGGGCCCTTGTATGGGGCCGAATGTGATGTATATGAGCTCCATTGCGATGTATGATTACTCTATGATGTATGTAATGATGATTATGGCGGGCCATGTTTTGGAAGCAATGATGGTTTAATGTCCACATTGATGTGCAATGATGGTTAGATGTCCTCATTGTGACCTTCCCGTAGGTTTTGTTAGGCCCATTCGTGCATTTTTAAGTGGGTTAACCCAAATAAGTGGGCCTCATTCACCGTAAACGGATGGCTCCGTATTATCGGATTTGATATAACTACGGCCGAATGCTGATCTTTATATTATAGTTGATCGGCTGATCATCTATGGACCCTATTTTGTTTATCTGCTGATTATCGGTGCGATTGACGTGACCGATTTACCCATTCTGATTATCGATCGATCTCGATTGACGTGACTAGTTTGCCGATTCCGATTATCATGACTGATTTTTGATTTCGATTATCGTGACCGATTCCGATTACTGAGGCCTACTCCGATTCTGATTTCGATTGTTGAGACCGATTTCGATTGCCAAGGCCGATTGCCGAGACCTATATGACATATATACGACCCGTAGTTGAGGCCCATTGTGATGTATCTGTGGTCCTTGGGCAAGGCCCACTATGTTGTATATTAGGCCTTTGTGTGAGCCGTCGGGCCATTATGTGTTTGGCCCTATGAGGGTCATTCTTTAGGAAAATGTCCATATTGTCGAAGCCGATTGTTGATGCCGGTTATTGATACCGATTATGAGTATGTGACAGCATAGCATCATGATACATGCCCATACGCATCATCTGCATGTTTGTTATGAGATGTGATCGACCATTGCATATGTCATTGGGTAGGATGATATGAGACTCCCTGATAGACGGAGGTTATCTCACATGAGCGCACGGTTTACGTAAGATTGATGCATAACTGGATTGTATGACTCATGCATATTGCATTGTGTGTTGTGATTACTGTATGCCCTAGCGACATCAAGGTCGTAGCCTCCACGGGCATATCGTTGATGGCCAGATGGGACACCGAAAATTTGTTCTACATGGGGTGCTATAGATATCCCTGGGTAAAAGTCCCTAAACCCTCTTAGTTCCATAGGTTGCTCCAACGTCTAGACTGAGTGGGTAGATGAGCGTTGAATGTCGATTACCAGATGGTTACGCTCTCCACTGTGTCGTGGTCGGTTGGAAGGGGGTGTGGCCTTATCAGCCCGAGAGTAGGGGGCAATGCTAGGCTGAGTCTGACTAGCTCGAGGAATGGGTCCGCTATCAACGAGTCGAGCCCGATATTGGCAGACGGATAGTGAAGTTTCTTCCACTTACCTTATTGCGCGCGTGTGGCGGCGATCTGGTTTAGAGTGTACTAGACCCCGGTGATTTCTCAGAGAGGAACCGTACTGATATGTGGACTTGTCGAGTAGGAGTTGCATGCTCATTCATTCATTCATTCATTCATTATCCACTCGGGCTAGTGGTGCGTAACTAATTGTTGTTTACCTTCGTTATGGCAAGGATTTCGGTTGGGCGCGCGACCAACCTGAGATCAGGAGTTTACCACATTGAGTCTGACTATCCAAATTTAGGTATGGGACTGGTTTGGATAGAAGTCTATTGTGGCGGACCTCGTAGCCTGCGATATTACGCACTATCATCTCGACTTCACACTCCAAGCATGGTCATTTCATTCGCATCGCATATTGCATTACATCCGCAGGCATATGGTATTTTGGGTTGCTATGTTTGTAAACTTATATGGCCTAGACAGACTTAGCAGGATTTGTATATTGCATTACATCTTCGGCATCTGATATTTGATTCTTTATGACTCTTTAGTGCATAGCTGTTTATATATTACGTATTCTGATATTGATTTACTTATGGACTTATTCGTACTTCCGCTTACTCTGTTATCGTATGATTTATGATCTTGTTAGTATTTCTGCTTACTTTGATAATTCATGATCTTGTCAGTATTTCTCCTTATTCCGATATTGTATGATTTATGGATGACCAGTAATTTCAGCATTTATGATGATGGTATTGTATTGAACATTTGATACTTACCTTGTGCACACATTTACACCACCCTCTAAGCTTTCTATAAGCTTATGCACGATAGATGCATGCAAGTGATGTTAGGTTGCAGTAGTGTTGAGCTTGGAGCGTGCAGTGGTTTTCTGGAGCTTGATTTTTCTTTATTTATGTATTCCCTTTCAGTATTGTACTCAAATGATTATATTAGTGGATATGTGATGATGATGTTGCCTTTGTGAATTTGGTAGTCTTGTGGTTATGCTTATTACTAGTTAAATGTATATATATAAAAAAAATCTTCCTTGTAGGATTTCAGGATCGGAATTTGACATATGAATGCCAGGAGCCGAGAATGGGGTACTACGGAGGCTGTCGGCACCGGATTCGGCGATCGGGATTCCTATGAATCCGATTTCTGGGTTTGGGACGTGACAACTACTTATACCCCACGAACAGAATTACACCCACAATGACACAATATATTTCGTACTCGATGCATTGTCAATGGAAAGGTCTGTGATGTGATCATAGACAGTGGTACCAGCGAGAACATCGTCTCAAGGGTGATGGTGGACAAGTTGCAGCTACCGACAACGAGACATCCTTTCACATACTCAATTGGCTGGATAAAAAAGGTGAATGATACCTAGGTAACTGAACAATGTACTATCTCATTTTCAATTGGTAAACATTATAAGAATCAGATACTTTGTGATGTGGTCGATATGGAAGCTTGTCATATGTTACTCAGTTGACCTTGACAATTGAACCGTGATGCGACCTATCGGGGATAAGACAACGTTTACAAATTCGTCAAGGATAGTCAAAAAATAATCCTTACCCTTATGACACTATAGAAAGCCTCTAAAGTGGAGGGGAGTTTCCTTTTGACCATTTGGAATTTCATGGAGGAATCCAAGGAAACCGGCGAGGTATACGCCGTAGTAGTGAAGGGCGAGGAAAATGAACCTTCAAACATCCCTCCAAGTTTAAGACTATTGCTAAACGAATTCAAAAAAGTCTGGCATAAATATTTACCTGATGGATTGTCCCCCATAATGGACATTCAACATCATATAGACCTCGTCCCTGGGACTAGCCTTCCTAACCGCCTTCATTATTAGATGAATCCGGAGTGTGAGATACTTTAGGGGCAAGTGGAGGAATTGATCCGTAAGGGTCTATTGAGAGAGAGCATGAGTCCATATGTTGTACCAGCATTATTAACGCCAAAAAAAGATAGAAGTTGGTGCATGTGTGTCGACAGCAAAACAATCAATAAAATTACCATCAAATATCGGTTCCCAATACTACGGTTGGATGACATGCTTAATATGCTAGGAGGGGCCAAGGTGTTCTCTAAACTAGATCTAAGAAGTAGGTACCATTAGATTCATATCCGACCCGGTGATGAGTGGAAAATGACATTAAAGACAAAGGAAGGGTTATATGAGTGTCTGGTCATTTCATTTGTCCTATCAAACACACGAAGTACTTTTATGCATTTCATGAATCAAGTTCTAAAAGCGTTCACTGGTCGATTTGTGGTAGTATATTTTAATGACATATTGATATATAGCCAGGATGAGGTGGAGCATAAGAAACATCACAAGCAAGTGCTGTAGGTCCTACAAGATAATAAGTTGTACCTTAACTTGAAAGAGTATAGTTTTTTAACTGACAGCTTGTTGTTTTTAGGATTTGTTGTAACGTCCATAGGCATTCGAGTGGACGATGAAAAAGTGCAAGTTATTAGGGAATGGTCGATCCTTACAAACATTCATGAGGTGAAGAGTTTTCACATGTTGACGACTTTTTATCGTCGATTTGTGCGAGATTTTAGCACCATAGTCGCGCCTATAACAGATTGCATGAAAAATGGGCCGTTCCAGTAGACTGATAAAGTTGATAAGAGCTTTCATGAGATCAAGCATCATTTGTCTACAACACCGATCTTAGTGCTTCCTAATTTCGACAAATTATATGAGGTGGAGTGTGACGCTTCATATATCAAAATCGGAGGAGTATTATCACAGGAAGGCAGGCTGGTAGCCTTCTACATCAAGAAGCTCAGCGAAGCCCAAAAGAAGTGGTTGACTTATGAGCTTGAGTTGTACGCAGTGGTTCAGGCGCTGCGACAGTGGCGGTATTATCTGATTCAAAGGGAGTTTATTTTGTACACTGACCATTAAGCATTAAAGTTTATTAATAGTCAGACTAATGTAAATCGTGTGCATGCTAGATGGGTTACATTTTTACAGGAATTTACGTTCGTTCTAAAGCACAAGTCAGGACAGCAAAACAAGGTGGCTGATGCACTTAGTCGTCGTGCATCACTACTTGTTACGATGAGTAACGAGGTGGTTGGCTTCAATTGTTTCAAGGAGCTGTATGCTGAGGATGAAGACTTCAAAGATTCTTAGATAAAGTGTTAAGAAGGTCACCCCAGTGACCTTCATATACAGGAAAGTTTTCTCTTCAAAGAGAATCGATTGTGCATCCTCCAAAGTTTTCTGAGGGAACAGATTATTCAGGAGCTACATGGAGGTGGTCTCGGTGGACACTTTGAGCAAGACAAGACGCGAGCTCTTGTGGAAGAGTAGTATTACTGGCTGCAATTAGTACGTGATGTGGGAAGAGCTGTACAACGTTGTCATATTTCTCAGACCTCTAAGGGGCAATCTCAGAATACGGGCCTCTACACCCCGTTACCTGTGCTTGATGGTCCTTGAGAGGATTTATAAATGGACTTCGTGCTTGGTCTCCATCGAACACAACGCGGCATGGATTCGGTGTTCGTGGTGGTTGATCGTTTCTCCAAGATGGCACACTTTATCTCATGCAAGAAGACCCTCGACGCAACACACGTGGCGAAATCTATTCTTCAGGGAAGTTGTACGACTACACGGGGTCCCCAAGACCATTACTTCTGATCGTGACACGAAATTTATTAGCCATTTTTGGCGGACTTTGTGGACTCGATTCGATACACGACTTTAATTTAGCAGTACTTACCACCCACAGACTAATGGGCAGACCAAAGTTGTGAATCGCACTTTGAAAAACCTCCTTCGTAGTATTGTAGGAGAAAAGCTGAAGCAGTGGGACTTGGCCTTGTCTCAAGCAGAGTTTGCAATCAACAATATGGTGAACCGCTTGACAGGAAAATCGTCGTTCCAGATTATCTACAGACGAGTGTCTCGCCACACATTTGACTTAATCCTTCTGTCCAAGCACCCAGGTACGAGCATTGCAGCAAAACATATGGTAGATAAGATCATGGGCATCCATGTAGAAGTGTAGGCCAAGCTACATGCCTTGAACGATAAGTATAAGGAACAAACGGACAAGCACCGGCGACAAAAGGTGTTCGAGGTGATCGACCGCATTATGGTCCATCTGCGTAAAGAGAAATTTTCAATCGGGACCTACAATAGGTTAAAAAATAAGAAGATTGGACCCGTCCCAATCATTCGAAAGATCAATGATAATGCTTATGTTATTGATCTTTCAGATGACATGGAAATCTCACGGACTTTCAACGTCACGGACCTGACCGAGTATCATGAACCAGAACAGGATGAGAACTCGAAGATGGGTTCTTTTAAAGTGGAGGGGACTGATGTAGAGTGGGTCACGGATAGTTTCATGGCCAAGATGGATAAAAAAGGCCCGGTTGATGACAGAAGTGATCCGGACCGTTGGACCTTAGATTGTGCGTATCTCGCAATCTGGAATGAGTTATCTGACGTAAAATATATGATTTTGGGGTAGAACGAGCTACTTTAGCCAACCAACCCTGATCTGCTGGGTTTTGCAGCCCAGATTTGTGAGAAACCCCGTGATCGATGGTCGTTTCCCTGTTTTATTTTTGTTTTTACTATAAATAGTAAGTTTTAGTTTTATTATAACTCTTCATCCGTTGGGCTTTAGGAGTTGTGTCCAACATGAAAAGTGCTTAGAATAATTAGGAGAACAGTTTAGTGAAGTCAAATAGGACACTTACTATTTTTGGCCGAAAACCTTGCGCACTAGTAGACATCATGACTGTCTATAAATTGTAAGTTTACTATTTATAGTAAGTCGCGGATTCTAAGAGTTTGAGTTGTAGTTTGATTTTTATTTCTTTCTTATTGCTTGGTTCCATTATTTAAAGGGTTGTGAACTCATTTTTATTCATTCATTAATCAATTTTGAATTTTATTAGAATTTATTTATATTCTCTTGCTTTCTTTCCTCGTGGGTTCGAGAAGTCTCTGTGAGGAATCCAGAGAAGCTCCGTGGATTCGGAGTAGTTATTCTTGAGGAAGACGGTGATCAACCTCATCACGCTCATCCCTGCATCAAGAGTTCACGGTAAAAATCTAGAGCTATTTTGGAGCTATCTTTGGGATCCCTCATATGTAGGCCCATATTTTGGAAGCTAGGATGAAGCAATGGTGGCTTGTAGCTTCCCCAGGAGGCAGCAACTCTTCCCAGAGTAGGTTCGTACCAAGCCTGATCCTCTAGGAAATCTGGCAGGTAAGAAATTCCATCAAGATCGATGGTAAGACTAGATCCGCTATAGTCGCTGCTTCTCGGTGGTGGCTGGATACTCTTGACTTTTGGCGAGCAGTTGGCCAACAACAATATCATGGGAGGGGGCCTGCTGCTAAGGATGGCGGGGTTGACGGAATCATCACCGCAGAGAATGCAGCTTGAGGTAGTGAGGTGGTACAAGCCGCCGGTGGGATGGACAAAACTGAACTTAGATGGTTCGGCGCGTGGAAATCTAGGTCTCTCAGGAGGGGGAGGGATCTGTAGAGGACCCAAGGGTAATCTCATTTTTGTGTTCTCGGTGGGGTACGGGAAGGGAACTAGCAACAGAGCTGAGTTGCGTGCAGTTTGGAACGGGCTCAATATTTGCCTGCTTCAAGGGCTATCCACGGTGGAGGTGGAGTGAGACTCAAAGTTTGTAGTAGATCTCCTCAGCGGGAACTCTAATCTTACTTGGATATGGAGGCAATGGTTAAAGAGGATTGGAGATATGAAGAAAAGAGGGCTATTCTCCTTTCGCCATATCCCGAGGGAAGGGAATGCCCCAGCCAATGGCTTGGCTCGCGTTGGTAGTGAGAGTCAGAGAAACTCTATTTTTTAGAGCATGGCTGATCTCCTACATCAAATCAAGGGGCTCATATTGTTAGACAAAGAGGGGTTAGGGTCCATTAGAAAAAAGTGGTAGGGCTCCGCTTGTTCGTTTGGGTCATATGTAAGTTGTTTAGTTATATGATAGGCTACCTCTTCTTTATATAAAGAGGGGATGCCCGAAATTTGTCCAGGTCTTGTACAGCTTTTTTTTTTTCTTTTTGTTAGCTTGTTAGTACACCTCTACTGTCACTTCACAGTTCACTATTAGCCACCCCCACTAGGGATCAATACCAAGACCTCAGTGTTGAAACAAGGTATCTTTCACTTAGTCTGCCACTTGAGCTACATGAAATGAAACTCCATTATAAAAAAATAAAAATACAAATACAAGATTCATGTCTCTTTCACCCTTATAAAAAATTTCATACTAAAAAATATTTCAAAAGATGAATTAATGGAATACTTCTCTCTAACTATGCTCATCACATCGACCCAACCGGAAAGAGCTACTGGCAAAGTGTAAAATAACCAGGCCTTCATGTGACTGCATGTATGTACAAGAGAGAGATAGAGATAGAGAGAAACTCTCTGTTGGAGACGTTCCCACATTTCCACTATATGTGATCATTCATGTTTAAGTGCCCTACTCATGCAACATATGTTACCACCTATATTCAAGTATCCTTCATATGTCACATGTGTCAATGTGCAACAAGTGTCCAAAGCATCTTCAGTTCATCTAATAGAATAATAAACAACATGGCTACTCTTCCAAGCATGACCTAAATAACTTATCTAAGACGACTCGGCCTGGTAGACTACCCGGTGCACAGGCTAATCTGTGATTTCTCTTATTGTAAGTATGGAATGAGCAACAGAAATATGTACATTTCTCCTATCGTACGTTTGGAATGAACAAAAGCCAAATGAGATGGGCATGAAGAAAAGAGGAGTATTTTTTCCATAAAGCAAAAAAATAAAAATCCACGCAAGAAAGGATCCAATAGATGAGTCACGGCAAACAAGTGCTAGATCCTGGCCATTCATCGGGTGGGACACAAAATGTAGCAGGTTCTGGCGGCCCGACAATCGATCTGAACCATTATTCAAGTTAGCCACGTGGATGACCAGAAAGCTGACCAAAAGTCTATATTGAGTATTCACATCTGGCCCACTATTGAAGGGATACTTGGGTGCGGCCATGTGCATGATTGATCTCAATCTTTGAACTACTATATTTTGCACACTTGTGGCACACGATTGTGAGATCCAAGCCATCTGTGAGGTTGGACCCAACGTATGAATGCTACTGTTAAAAGATCAGGTCGGTCCACCTATGAAATTTCCACAATGTTAAAAACAAAAGGAAGGCTCAGAAAAAAGAAAATGGCCAATCGTTTTCTGTACATCCATTTGTTTTTCTCACACAGTAGCTTGCCTGATTAGTAGACCGGTCCAACTTTTTGGATTGAGGCATCTACATGTGGAACCAAAAAAAAAATATGTGGGACCCATCTGATGGACGGAATGAATCTTGTATGATAATGCAAGGGAATCGATATGTTTTCCTTCACGGGACGCGACTTCCCTGTGCCCCCGGGCCACTAGGAGCTCCTGTGGTCGGAAGCTATGTGGGGCACCACAGAGATGTCGGCCACAAATTCACTCCGTTCATCAGTTTCACAGAGACCACAATAGTACAGGAGTCTAGATATCAGACAGAGCCAAAACTCAGGTGGGCCGTACCACACTAAACGGGGGCATAGGGATTGAATATCTACCATTGGAAACTTTGTGGGTACAGAAGTTTATTATCAGGATGATATTTGAAACTATAGTTTATCTGGGTGGGAGTAACGCTGTGAGCGGTTTGGATGGCATAAAAAAATCATGATTGGTTCCATAAAGGTTTCGATAGTGTCATTTCATCTTTAACTGTTTCACGTGGTGTGACCCACCTGAGTTTTGGATCTACCTGAGTTTTCTATTCTTATCTAAATGTAATCTTGAGAAACTGATGACCGGAGTAGATTTATCACGGGAATTTTTGTTAGCCCACACATAGCTGCCAACCATAGGAAAACTAAGTGGATTCATCAAGAACATCTTTGTCAGCCCCACGTAGCTTCCAAGAACTTGAGGTGACGATTGTGATGGGTGATATGCGTGCGCTTGGCATTCATATCAATGAAATAAAAATGCATTTTTTTTTTATACTCACTCACCCACACTCGAGAACCCATGACCTCACTGTTGAAACCCACTCTAACTACAGACTACCTAGGAGCCGCCATAGGAACTGAACCTAACACAGCAAATAAAGGGAAGCGCATTGCCTCTGCCCCGACTGGACGATAATCCGTCCAGGCAGGGGCTTTGTGGGGGCTCACCGTGATGTATGGGTTTTATCCATGCCGTTTATCTATTTTTCCATATCAATTCAGGGTATAAGCCAAAAAAAATAGGGATAAGCCAAAAAAAATAGGGATGCTAATTGTGTCCTTCCCCGCCTGTCTCGATCTAGCCACAAAGAGACAGTTCTACAGGTGGGCCCAACAAGATGTCTGTTTATCCGCACTGTCTATCCTCTCTCAGATTTTAAGGTGTGTGTATGGAAATGAGGCAAATCCAACGCTCAAGTGGACCACACCAAATAATAAGCTTGGGTCGCATTAAATGCAAGAGTCATTTGTGGCGTGGTCACTTGAGCGTTGGATCTACCTCATTTTCTTGCTCATACCGTAAAATGATACGAGAAAATGGATGGATGGCTTTGATAAACAAAAACATCATGGTGGGCCTGCCTACAAAATTGCCCATTTATGGCTAGAGATGAGTAGGAGAGGACACAATCCACGTCCAAAACAAACATATCCAAAGATTGTGGACCACACCAATGAATGAGCCGTGATAATGACACCCACCGTTGAAACCTTCCTAGGGCCCACCATGTGTTAATCTGCCATCCAACCTGTTCATAAGGTCATATAGACCTATACGAAGGGGGAAAAAAAATAATCAACTTGACCCAAAGCTTTTACAGTTCCTAGGAAGTTTTTACTGGTGAGTGTTCAATTCCTGTCGTCTCGTCCACTTAAGCCTTGGATTTACCCTCTTTTGCTTAAGCTCATGACATAAAATGATATGATCAGATAGATTTATAGCATAGATAAAACCATCACATCAAGATGCGTCATATAGAACCCTGCGTGGATAGATTATTGTCCCGAGAGCCGGACGCAATCTGCTTATGCATGAAATCTATTCACACTAAGAGGTCTAAATTATGGCTTCCTTCTATCATGAACCAAAATTAAGTGAATCCGGATCCTTTGCTTGCCATAACATGAAAATTTTGCTTGTTGTAATCTAATTGGACCACATCATGATACATCACATTTGATGCAATAGTGTTGACAATGTCGATGTTGACATGGACCAATACCATGCAGAAAAGCAAGATTTTCCTGCTTGTGGTAAGCAAAGGATCCATATTCAAATTAAGTCAACTTGATCATTTGACTATGGTGTCGTGGACATTGTTTGGATGGTAAAAAAGGAAAATATCCAACAGTCATATTTCAACAAACAAGTGTCCATGAATCAGAGGTTCGGATCGCTCATGCAATTTTTTTAGCTTGTGTATGTTAGCTAATTTTGAGTTAGAACACACCACTAGTACAATTTTTTAATGCTTGAGTACCGAGCCTAATGCTTTATCAGAGTATCAAATAACTTCCCGCTAATGAATCTGAATCCTTTGTTTGCATTTTCATTGGGCCACATCATAGTTGATGAGATGAGCAATTTTAAATGGTAGCGAGGTTCAATCACATTATTTCCTATGGTATGGTTCACTTGAGCTTTGGATATGTTTCCTTTTTGTTATTTAGACTTCAAATTATCTGTTAACGTGGATGAATGGAGTGGATAAAATAAATAAATAATAGTGGACCCCACAGAGTTTACTTTGGTAAGTATAACAAGTAACTACCTAAATGTAGTAGAGAAAGGTTTCCTTAAAACATTCATAATCATATATTGCGCCTGCCTAAATGTGATTCATATATCTAATCCACTTATTATGTGTGTCCCACTTAGATGAGGGATCAGACCAAGTTTCAACCGCATCCATATCTGTATTAACTTATAAACAAATTGAATCTCAAATAAACATCACGGCGAGCCCTAAGAAGGTTTCAATAGTAGGTGTCACTATCCCACTCTTTTTTGTGGTGGGTCCACTTGAACTTTGGATCTGCCCCGTCAATCAGATGCACCATTCCATGGTGGGCCATTAGCTTAAAAATAAAGTCAATCCGTGACTTGGGTGGACCACACCACATACTATAGTTGAGAGGGTTGCCCTCCCATTAAAACATTCATAATCATTTATTGGGCCCACCTAGATGTGGTTCATAGATCCAGCCCATTCATTATGTGTGTCCCACTTGGATGAGGAGTTAGACCAAGTTTCATACACATCTAAAACTCATGTGGGCCCCACCAAATGCTTTTATATGTTTTAGGGATGTCTTCACATAGTTTTAGATGCTATGGCCCACCTGAGTCTCGTATATGACTGATTTTTGGACTTAAAGGGGACACATCAAATGCATGGTGTTGATGTTCTACACACATCATGGTGGGGTCCACACAGATTAACCTCATGGGAAGTCCTCATGAGGTGACCTTATAGTACCATTTCACTATTTAGGTAACTCCTTCATGGGTGTTACTCTAACTGTGTAGGGCTCACCTTGATATATTTTATGTATGTCGACATCGTCCAAATATTTTTTCATCATATTTTAGGATGTGATTTCAAATCATAAGAACTCAATAATCTTAAGTGGGTCATACCAATCAAAACAATGATGAATAACCATTAAAAACCTTTTGAAGGCCACAAAAGTTTTGGATCAATTTGATCTTTGTAGTTTACCTTCATCTAGATCTTCTTTACATTATCAACAAGTTAGATTACAAATAAACATTACTAAAACCTTACGATGGGCTCTTTATAATTTTAAATGGCAAGGTATTATATTATCATTCTTTCCAGTGGTGTGATCCACTTAAGATTTAAATCTATACAATTTTTTATACCCAACCCAAAAATGGGTTGGAGAAACATATGAGCAGTAAGGATATACAATACATCATCAAAATCTCACTTTTGTTATCTAACTTTTTAATTTTTCTTGTCAAAATATAAAATCTAGTTTTCTTTTTTAAAAAACATATATATATATATATATATATATATATATATATATATATATATATATATATATATATATATATATATATATTCAAATTTGTCAATTTTTTCACAATTTTGTTTAATTTTTTAAATTTTCATCTTCAAAATATCATTTTTTTTTATCTATTTCTTTTTTTTTCAAAATTATCAATATTATTCAAAGTTCTTAATTTATTTATTTTCAAAATCTAGATTTTTATAAAATCACAATTTTTTTTTTTTTCAAAATCTAAAATTTTCTTAAACATTGTTAATTAATTTTCCAAGTTTCTCAACTATTTTTTTTTTTTCAAAATTCATAATTTTTTTTAACTTATTAATTTTTAACTTGAGCATTAGAGACGGTTTAGGACCGTCTCTAATGCAGACGGTCTTTGATAGTCTTAAATGACCGTTATAAGATGGCTAAGGACCATCTCTAATACAGACAGTCTTTGACAATCTCAGATTACTAGTAAAAGACAGCCAATAACTGTCTCTAATGCAGATGGTCTTTGACTGTATCAGATGAACGCTATAAGATGGCTGAGGAATGTTTCTAATACAGACGGTCTTTGACAGTCTCAAATGACCGCTATAAGACGGCTAGGGACCGTCTCTAATACAGACGATCTTTGACAGTCTTAGATTACTAGTAAAAGATGGCTAATGACGGTCTCTAATGCGGACGGTCTTTGACCATCTCATATGACCGCATATAAGACGGTCAAAGACCGTCTTTTATTCCAGACAGTCGATAACCGTCTTTTCTCCACAGTTAACGACGAATTCTGACCGTCTTAAATGATTTGTGAACGTTCAACATTTTAAGACAATATTAAAGACGATCAAGAGCCATCTAAAATTTTAGGGACAGTTTACGGCTATCTCTAAACCGTCTTTAAACCAATAAATTTTGCAGACAGTCCACAATCGTCTCAAAATCCATCTTCTTTTTTTTCCATTTTTCACGTAGTGGTTGTTAATTAATTTAATTCTATTGTTTGCTTTGTCTCCTGGGAAATGGTGTTGACAATGTCAATGTTGACTTGGACCAATACCGATACAGAAAAGCAAGATTTTCCTTCTTGTGGTAAGCGAAGGATCCATATTCAAATTAAGTCAACTTAATCAGTTGACTATGGTGTGGTGGACATTGTTTGGATGGTAAAAATGGAAAATATCCAATGGTCATATTTCAACAAACATGCATCCATGAATCAAAGGTTCGAATCGCTCATGCAATTTTCTTAGCTCATGTATGTTAACTAATTTTGAGTTAGAACATGCCACTAGTACAATTTTTTATTGCTCGAGTATCGAGTCTAATGCTTTATCAGAGTATCAAATAACTCTCCACTAATGAATCTGAATCCCCTGTTTCCATTTTCATTGGGCCACATCATAGTTGATGAGATTAGCAATTGTCAGAGTATTAAATAACTCCCCACTGAGCTAACCAAGCCTAGTGAGTGAACACAACATAGTTTATGCATGACGCAATTAAAATAATACACATAAGTAAAGCATAACAGTCGATTCTAATTAAAATCAGAAATACAACGAAATTTATGTAACTAGTACGAATGTTATGAATGATATTGATGATGCATCAAGTGGGTATATATAGAAACCATGCGCTTACTTGGGTTGGATATCGACAACCCACATTTACATTTAGCAGGCTTCTACCATTGGTAAGCATGGGCAAGGCCCACATACCCCCCAGTTGGCAAGGTTTCACATATAGCAGGCTTCTAGAGGGTATAATAGAATGTCTCCTGGGTAACCATATAAGAGCATTAACAATGTAAGGCATGAATGTTTAATGCATCAATAATCTAATAAACTGTTACATACATCTCTCTATATGAGAGGCATTTCATATGTTTATAATTCTAAGAATATCTTAGTACTAATAAGTTTACAATCAATTCAATCTAGTTATTCAAAATCATAATTATAATCATAATACAACCAACTATAGCAATAAAATAATATATTTTAATCATATGGAGAGGAAACATGTTGGGATCATTCATTTGATGATTTATTGAGGAAAGTTAGAGAGAAATCCGATTGAGCAAATCATAGAATACATAAAATCCATATACAATGTACCAAAATATTAAAAATGAATGGATAACTTAAGGTTAAGTTCATAAAATCCTTGATTTGTTTTGATCACTAAGAGCATAAATAGAAGTAATTCTTAGGTTTTACAATCTAATGTATTTAATGGATATGATTTATCTTATCTATCCCAGCCAAAAATCTAAACTACATATCATATAAGATGACCCACCACATGGATGGCTTGGATCTTATAATAATATGCTATGAGGATACATATTACAGCATGTAGATGTATTGTCCTTAACACACCTATGGCTTAGAAAAGTTTGACCATACATCCACACACTACGCCAAAACAGCGAAAAAAGGACGGTCAAAAACCGTCTCAAAAGGCCAAAAAGGACGGTCCTGGACCGTCCCAATGGCGGTCAAATTTTGACGTGTTGTATTTTTTAAAGGACGGTCATAAACTGTCTCTAAAAAAGGACGGTCGTGTACCGTCTCTAAAGAAGGACGGTCATAGACTGTCTATAATAATACGTAAATATGAAGCTGAAAAGGACGGCCCATAACCGTCAATAAAAAGGACGATTATAGACCGTCTCATATGACCTGCAAAAAGACGGTCATAGACCGTCTCTTATGAACTGGAAAAGGACGGTCATAAACCGTCTCTTCTGAGTATGAAAAGGACGGTCATGGACCGTCTCTTATGAACCTGAAAAAGACCGTCTTGAACCGTCTTTTAAAAAGACAGTCTTCAACCGTCTCGTATTTCCATATACACCTGTTACAACATCGTATTCCTGATATACACCTGTTATATATATTTCATCATATTCACATTCACATCCATCTAAACCCAAACTACATAAATCCATCCAAACATAAACTACATTCATCTAAACACAAACAATCCTATCCACATTACATTCATCCACGCATAAATACGCTCACACCAACCCTGTAAAACTCCAAATCATGAGCCAAAATACCGAACAGTTTCTCATCCAACAAAAACCAAAACTAAATCATAATATTCATACTCTATAGAGACTCCCAATGTGAAGAATTACCTATAAAATATGATGTGATGATGCTTCTGTTCCGTTACTTGCCTGAATGGAATCAGTTGTTCTCTGCCAAATATCATAAATATTCTTTAAACACTGAATTCAAACACTTGCACCAAAGATAATAAAAAAACAGAGGAGAAAAAGACTTACCAGATCATCCCTTTGTTTATAGAACCTCTCTGAGGATCCTACACAATTTGAAAAAGATCTCTTATCAGCTCTTGCCGATGCGTTAAGATTAAGGTTAAGGTTATAGGTTATAGGTTATAGGTTTAGGTTTACGTTTAGGAAAATCCAACTATGCCTTTCTAGTAGTTTATCTACCTTCAGGGAGCAATCTTTCTATTCCATCTCCATTCGCTTAATCTGTGTGAATGGGAAAGAGTGGGTTTCTATCAAGAACACACAATTTCATTGATCAAGCAAGTTAAATAAAATAGGAACATAATAACCACTGCAAGTACCTCATTTTCCAATTTTTTCCTCTTCAACATTTGCGTCACTAATTTTATATTGAAGCTTCTATTGCTCCTTGACAATGACACTGATCTCAACATCACATTCTTTCATCTTTGAACGACTCAAATTGAGCTCAGATTGGGCTTGATCATATTCCTTCTTTATGAAACTAACCTGCAATAGGAAAGGCAATAAAGACGTGTGCATTTTGTGTTCAACAAAAAGGGTTAGATTGTAAGTTTAAGCACCTTGCTTGTAAGGTTATCTACTTCTGCAATGAGGTTGTTTATCTGTGTCTGTAAAGAAACCAATTGATTTTCCAGGGAAGCATGCTCTTGAATGACTGCGTCCTTCTCCATAATGAGCCTCTCTCTTTCATTTTCAAAGTCATAAATCCTTTCACAATTGAATGCATTGAAATTTAAAAATAAACATGTGCAAGAATGCACCAATTACAATAAGAAGTGTGTGCAAGAATGCACCTTGTTGTCTATTGAAGATGCATGGAATTGAATTAGTGTTTCTTATTTTGTGACATACTGAAAAGGCAGGTTTTTTCATTGTCATCAGTAGGGGAAAAAAACCAGAGTTACCTTTTATTTCGCTTGCATGTATGTGAGATCCATCATCATGAAAGAGTTAGTGTTGGCATGATGAGGGTTCTGAGTCATCTAGCTCCTGTGTGAGGTCATTCTGTTCACCTAGAAGGTGAGCAAAGGCTGCCTGCAAAAGCCATGAAAGATGTGAAACCAATTCCAAGTCCCCAAAGTGGCGGTTAGAAGTACAGGACATTGTTTGAAATTAGAATTTGCAGTAGGCTTGTTACGATCATATAGATCATTAATTTCACTCTCACAACATATATGCATTTGTAATGGGATCCAGATTTTATTGAGGATTAACACTTTACATGACAGTATCTATGTAAACAACATGAATAATAAACAAGCCAGGGTATTTATCAAATTACCCCTTCAAGTTGAAATTTCAAATCAGTAAACTCAATGCTTGAAAGAGAGGGAGTCTGTATTTCCCTTGATAATCGTGCTTGTAAAAAATGTGGGTGTGTGCACTTATGATTTCTATATCCAAAGACAGCAAGAGCTAAAAGCAGGTAGCATGAAATATACCCAACAGATGTAAGCCGATCATAGCCAACAACAAACCTGAATTTCGGGAAGCAATTGTTGAATTTTAGGGTGATGCCCACAATACATTGTCAGTGACAACAGCCAGACAGTTCCAGCCCAACGCTCCTCTTTTCTGGTACTGTATAGTAGCACGTCAAAAAGCTTCTTAGTTATCACGTCTCTGACCATGATAAGGGGGTGGTCATTTGCCTCATTCTCTTCAGTAGACTCATGTTTCAGCAAAGATGAGGGCACATCACCAGCAAGATAGTTTGAAGAGAGTGAAAGGGAAGAATAATTAGATTTGAGTATCAAATCGGCAGTTACAGGCACCCCACCCCACATAAATGATAGAGCCTCCCCAGCAGCAAAGAGTACATTTTTCACATGCATCTTGCTATGATCTACTTCATCTTTATATTAGTTTTACATGTAATTATTAATCAAAATTCAAACTTCTTACCTGTTTGTAATCCTTGGAGAGCAGTTCCACGGGTTATACCAACTCCCCATCCACCATCAAGACCAGGTTGCTCAACAGCAACTGAAACTGCCACCACGTCCCTCTTTTCAACATGTGAACTGTAGGCTAATACACTAGGAACAAATATATGCAGATGGAACATCACAATAGTATGAAGGCATTATTAAGTGAGGAAACATACACTTCAACCACATGTATTTTGATGGATTTTTATTTTGATTTTTTCCTAAAAAATGAGCAAAACCACATGTATTTTCCTGAAAAATGTATCTTCAGGGACACAAAAATCACCAACATCATGCTGTCCACATTTATTAATGTGAAAAAAGGAAGCATGATACAACACAAACTCACATCTACTTCCATGAGATAATCAAACTTATGTTAACAAAAGAATCAATGCATGATTACAAATTTCCCTGAGGTAGAGAAATGAGTAAATCAATTTATTGAAACTGCATGTAAGTACTGAAGCAAATGGGCCCCACAACTCATGACCATGTTTATTTGGGTTTACAAAGAGAGAACAGTTTCACCTCAGAGATGAAAGAATGTAAGTGGATGTATGGTTGATAGCTACTCTTGTAGAAAGCCCTTCCCCTCCGAGAAAGATAGAATCTGTTCTGCCATGGCACCTGGAGTAGGACAAACCCCATCTTTCTATTTTATCTCTACCTGAGAAAAAAAAAAAAACAAGTTGAATGTTTTAGTTCGATAGGGCATTTCGTTGCCGTGTCTGCAAGAACCTCTACATGCAACCACAGGTGTGGAACATTCGAACTGTGAATCAAGTGGCTTTGACTCATCAGGTGAGTCATTACACATGTACAAATGATGGATGGTTTAGAAAGATTGGAAACACATCCACATTAAATGATACACATGCTGCCCCCTTGATGCGTGGACCGGCCTGATTATTGTTCCATGGTTTACACAGTAGTCATAGCTCAGATGTCAAACATGAGGCATGTTTGGCCATTTTGATGAGCAGTCCGGATGTCCCACACATGCAGCACATGGAGCTGCATGTAGAGATTCATGTCTGCTTAGCCAAAGTAGATTTACTAAGACATCTATTTATATTTCAAATGGGATCAACAGTACAGACACCTATGACACCATGAATGCATGGGAGTGCCTTTTATATTCATGTACCTCGCAATTCATGGAAGGCTCATATGGATCATCTATCCCCGTAAAACCTGCAATGTGTATATGAAAATTAGGAATATGAAACAAACTAGTATGTTGAAAACAGCATCTTCTGCAAGGATGCTCTATTGAATTGAATTGCAATAGTTTAATCCAATCATATGTCTAATGGCCAAAGCGGGGCGGGTGCCATTCCACTTATAATGAGGGACTAATGCCCCAATAGCAAATCGGATCCTTTCTAGTCCAACTTGAAACACATCATCATTATGAACTAAAATGATCCAACCTCCAATTGGGCCTCTTCTCTTAGTGATTGTAATATAGAAGAAAGTCGAAGAAATTTAGGCCATCAATTGGGCTGACCTAAGCAAAGGCAAAAAACTTAAGACATGTTTAGCCTCATAAGGCATCTTTGCCCACCTATATTTATTGATGATTATTCAAAATATACATGAATTAAAATACAAAGAGAAAAATATTTGAATTGAAAAAGACAATACTCTGAGTGAGTCTGATGAAGGTACAAGACAACTGAAGAGACATAATACTTAAATGATAACGATAGATCATAGCAAGATGCATGTGAAAAATGTACCATCATACACTATATATGCATATAGTTTCTAATATCCAGAAATGGTTTATCTACACAAGGGTTGTCCACATTCCAATGAACAAATGTGGGCTAGATCTTGGATGCTCATTAGGTGGGCCCCATATAGGTTAACCCTAACTAGATCAGGTCAGGGCACTTTTGAGGGGTCATATACTGGCATATTGCTCAATTGGTTACCATTTTATAGTGACTTAATAGAATCATTGAATGGACTAAAACACCAAGGACCTGTTCATCCAAAATAAAAAGATAAAATGAGGAAACTTGCTAAGCTCACATGCATTCACAACCCTACTCATGTACACACCTCCACATTTGCCAAAATTACTTGGGTACATGCCAACACATGTGCCAACATTGCTCATGTACATGGCCAATAGATGGGCCAACATGTCACATCTGCACAAGATCCAAGGTTTTCCCAATGTGTCCAAAATGAGACAGGTGTATAGAAGGAAAACAAAAAAATAAATAAAAATTATACCTGCAATTTGTTTCGGATTTGCATACCATTTGGAAAAAGAAATCCAAACTTGTACCCTCTTTGTTTATGGAAAGCATATTTAAATTGAAGCATTGGAATGGAAAATAATGATAGTTTTGTGTAGATGAGAAATATATGAACACAATAAATCAATATGAAAAAGAGAGCTCATGATGAAATCCTAGATCATCTTGATTTTATGAGAGTCAAAGATTACAATGTGACTGTAAAAGGGATCAAAGAGGCAATGGGAATCAGCAAAATCCAAGTGTATTGCAATGCCAAAGACCTTCCAAACAAGAGAGGAAAGAGACTCTGTTCCTTTCATAACTCTGTCATATTGTCAACAATGTTCAAAACTAGAAATTAAATTATAGGGAACCAGATGTGTAAAGATTTTCTACAACTAACATCCAACTAATCTTGATACAAATGTGCTAATCATAACTGACCTTCAACAGACTTAACAAATTTTTAGACAATGAATCTATCATTCATCAACAAGCTCTAAGAAACAGTTTTCTATGGTCATCTACCATGCTGTGTCGATCTTCTACGATATCATACAATTCTTACACAGAACATTAGATCTAAAATTCCAAGTAATGAAATTAAAAGAAAAAGATCTCGACAAATGCAATAACAGATCTAATATCAAAACCCTAACAATAGGTCAACAGTTATACCTTGCAGGCAAACGTAGTTCTCAACCTCCTTTCTCGCCACATCAAGCACTGAATCAATGAGCTCCGCTAAAATCGGATCTGAGATCAGATCTAATGGCCATCAACTAGATCGACAATGGAGATGAGTGCAGCGAGTTCCTGCTGGCGACAATGGGACGGAAATCGGTGGGGTTTGGATGGCGCTAAAGTGTTTTGTTTGGAAATGGGTTAGGGCCGGCATAGCTCAGAGAGGATTCATAGGGCATTACCTGATGCAGAATCATGGCTTTCGAACGCTGAGCGTCAATGGCCGCAGACGCGTGCCGAACCCTCCGACGAGAATGAGTGCCTTCATCGTTGCACGAAGAACCAACTACTAAACATGTCATGGATTCTAACAGCTGCTGAGAGGAGGAGAAGACAGACCAGATCTGGGTTGGGGAACGGAGAGAGAGAGAGAGAGAGAGAGAGAGAGAGAGAGATTTGGGATTTGGGGATTTTTTGGGCACGTCTCTATTTTTGAGCGCGCGCCCAAACTTAGGCCGGCGTCTGGTATGGCTCTGTGGGGCCCATCATGATGCGTGTCAAAAATCTACCCCATCAGTCAGATACACCATCCCATGGTGGGCCCAAGGATTAAAAATCAAATCAGTCTATGACTTGTGTGAGCCACACCACATACAAAAGTTGAGAGGGGTTACCCTCCATTAAAACATTCATAAATATTTTTTGGGCCCACCGAGATGTGGCCCACAAATCTAGCCCATCCATTATGTGTGTGCCACTTGGATGAGGGGTCATACCAAGTTTCAGATGCATCCAAATTTCATGTGGGGCCCACCAAGTGCTTTTATATGTTTTAGGCATGTCTTCACATGATTTTAGATGGTATGGCCCACCAGAGTTCCGTATATGGCTGATCTTTGGGATATCCCATAATTTAAAGGGGACCCATCAAATGCACGGTGTTGATGTTTGACACATGTCACGGTGGGGCCCACACAACTTGACCTCATGGGGACGGCATGGATTAAAAAAAAATGTCAAGTTGTGTGGGCCCCACCATGACATGTGTCAAACATCAACACCGTGCATTTGATGGGCCCCCTTCAAATTATGGGATATCCCAAAAATCAGTTGTATACGGAACTTAGGTGGGCCATACCATCTAAAATCATGCGAAGAAATGCCTAAAACATATAAAAGCACTTGGTGGAGCCCACCTAAAATCTTTTTGCAATTGAAACTTGGTCCGACTCCTCATCCAAGTGGGACACATATAATGGATGGGCTAGATTTGTGAACCACATCTCAATAGGCCTAACAAATGACTATGAATATTTTAATGGAGGGTAACCCCTCTCAACTTTTGTTTGTGGTGTGGCCCAAAAAAGTCACGGATTGACTTGATTTTTAAGCCCTAGGCCCACCATGGAATGGTGCATCTAATTGATTGGGTAGATGTTTGAAACCCATCATGGTGGGGTCCACACAGCTCGACCATCCGAGAAGTTCTCATGAGCTCGACCGCATGTACGTAACCTGTTCCCACACACACACACACACACACACACACACACACACACATATATATATATATATATATATATATATATATATATATATATACATATATATAAAATAAATGATAAAATTATTATATATCTATCATTAAAATCCTCATAAGGCCCACTGTACTGTTTACTTGACATCCAATAGGTTGATTAGGTCATACATGGCCCAGATGAAGGGGAAAAACAAAAATCAATTTGATCCAAAATTTTTATGGCCCCAAAGTGTTTTTTAATGGTTGACGCTCATTCAACACTATTTCCTAGAATGTGGTCCACTTAAGATTTGGATATATCTCATTTTTTATCTCATACTGTAAGATGATATTTAAAAATAGATAGACGACATGGATTAAACGCATACATCATGGTAGGGCTCATAGAGCACCAACCACCAACCATTGGATGTGTCAAGGGGAGTAGTCAATCTATTTCCCTTATTTGTGGTGTAGTCCATTTAATCTCTGGATATGATTCATTTTTTAGATAATTCTCTAAAATTATCTTGAAAAATGGATGAACGGTGTGGGTTGATCCCAAATTTTCAATAAATCCAAAACTCAAGTGTACCATGTCACGCGAAACAGTGTGGAATAATGATTTCCACCGTTGATACCTTCCTTGGGCCCACAATAATGTTTATTTGACATCCAACATGTTCATAATATCAAAAAGATATAAATAAAGAGAAAGCATAAACATCAGCTTGATCCAAAATTTCTATGAATGTTATTTTTAATGGTGGACATTTAGTCCCAACTTTGTAGTCCACTTAAGCTTTGGACCCGTCCCATTTTTTGGTTAATATCTTAAAATGATCTAAGAAAAGCATTGAACGGTATGAAGAAAGTCAATCCATGACTTAGGTGGGCCGAGAGCTTAAAAATAAAGTCAATCCATGACTTGGGTGGGCCACACCACATAATATAATGGAGAGAAGTTTCCTTAAAACATTCGTAATCATTTATTGGGTCTACTTAAATGTGATTCACATATCCAACCCACTCATTACATGTGTCTCACTTGGATGAGGGGTCAGACCAATCTTCAGCCGCATCCAAAACTCATGTGGGCCCCACTAAGTGCTTTTAAATTTTTTAAGATGTCTTCACATAGTTTTAGATGGTATGGCCTACTTGAGTTTCGTATACAGATGATTTTTGAGATATCTCATAACCTAAAGGGGACACATCAAATCCACGGTGTTGATGTTCGACACACATCATGATGGGGCCCGCAAAACTTACCAACATCAATTCTTAGGTTCTCACGAGGTCAGTAAGTTGGGTCACAATTTTGACCAGAATATTTGGCCCATTTTATATGTCTGGTCCATTCACTCTATTTTATTGATCAATACCCTCAATTTGACTAGTTACTCGTCTCAATCAAGCTACATACGAGAAAAGATATTGGGTATACCAAGATTGATCAACAATTTCAGTGAAATTTGATTTAAACATTTGAAGTTAATTACTCTTCAATTTGAATTGATTAGATTGTCCAAAAATAATTAAATGTTGTTCATAATATCAAAAATATATGAATGAATAGAAAACACAAACATTAGCTTGATCTAAAACTTCTATGGCTTCCAAGAAATTTTAAATGGTAGATGTTCAATCACACTATTTCCTATGGTGTGGTCCACTTAAGCTTTGGATATGCTTCTTTTTTGTTCTTTAAACCTCAAATTATCCATTAACATGGATGAATGAAGTGGATAAAATAAATAAATAACAGTGGACCCTACAGAGTTTACACTGGTAAGGGTAACGAGTAACTCACCTAAATGTAGTGGAGAAGGGTTTCCTTGAAACATTCATAATCATATATTAGGTCTATCTAAATGTGATTCACATATCCAACCCACTCATTATGTGTCCCACTTGGATGAAGGGTCAGACCAAGTTTCAATCGCATCCAAAACTCATGTGGGCCCCGCTAAGTGCTTTTATATTTTTAGGATGTCTTCACATAGTTTTAGATGGTTGGTCCACTTGAGTTTCGTATACAGATGATTTTTGAGATATCTCATAACCTAAAGGGGACACATCAAATCCACAGTGTTGATGTTCGACACACATCATGATGGGGCCCACAAAACTTACATCAATTCTTAGGTTCTCACGAGGTCAATAAGTTGGGTTACAATTTTGACCAGAATATTTGACTCATTTTACATGTCTAGTCCATTCACTCTATTTTACTCATCAATACTCTCAATTTGACTAGTTACCTCAATCAGGCTACATATGAGAAAGATATTGAGCATACAAGATTGATCAACAATTTTAGTGAAATCTGATTTAAACATCTGAAGTCATTTACTCTTCAATCTGAACGGATTAGATTGTCCAAAAATTATTAAAGGTTCAATTAGTGGATGTGCCTATTAATTTAGTAATTTTATTTTTCACAGATAAATTTTAATTTCCTTTTAAAAATAACATTTTTTTTAAATGTATATTTTTTCTCTTTTAATAAAATATCATTTTTATTAAAAAATAATTCAAATACAAATTCTGAATTTTTATTTTCAAAATCTCAAAAATTTTCTCGTATTTTAATTTTTTTCTCAAAAATTTCAAATTGCCAAAATTTTCTCACTTTTGTTATATAACTTTTAAATTTTTCTTATCAAAATACAAAATCTAATTTTTTTTTTTTTAATATGTATATATTTTTTACAATTTGTCAATTTTTTCACAATTTTGTTTAATTTTTTAAAATTTCTTTTTCAAATTATCATTTTTTAAATCTCACTTTTCTTATAAAACTTTTTAATTTTTCTTGTCAAAATACAAAATCTAGTTTTGTTTTTTAAAATGTATATTTTTTTACAATTTGTCAATTTTTTTCACAAATTTGTTTAATTTTTAAAAAAAAGTTTTACAAAATATAAATTTTTTATTGAATTTTTTTCAAAATTATTATCATTATTTAAACTTCTTAATTTTTTTTTTCAAAATCTGGATTTTTATAAAATTACTGTTTTTTTTTCAAAATTTAAATTTTTCTTAAACATTGTTAATTATTTTTCTCAGCTTCTCAACTTTTTCTTTTTTTTTTTTTTCAAAATTCGTAATTTTTTTGAGTTTTTTAATTTTTCACCTGAGCATTAGAGACAGTTTAGGACCGTCTCTAATAGAGACCATTTTTGACAGGGCTATAAGACGGTTTAGGACCGTCTCTAATAGAGACAGTCTTTGACAGTCTCTAATAGAGATGGTTTAGGACCGTCTCTAATAGAGACAGTCCTTAACTGTCTTAAATAGAGACGGTCTTTGACAGTCTCTAATAGAGACAGTCTTTGATAGGACTATAAGACGGCTAAGGACCGTCTCTAATAGAGACGGTCTTTGACAGTCTCAGATTACAAGTAAAAGACGGCCAATGACCGTCTCTAATACAGACGGCCAATGACCGTCTCAGATGACCACATATAAGACTGTTAAAGACCGTCTCTAATGCGGACGGCCAATGACCGTCTCTAATGCGGTATATAAGATGGTCAACGACCGTTTTAAATGATTTGTGAACATTTAAATTTTTAAGACAATATTAAGGATGGTCAAGGGCCGTCTAAAATTTTAGAGACAGTTTACGACCGTCTCTAAAGCGTCTTTAAACCAAGCGATTTTAGAGACGGTCCAGAACCGTCTCTAAATCTGTCCTTTTTTTCCATTTTTCACGTAGTGACATATGGTGGAAATATATTATATTATGTATATCAAATGCATTTTTTGAAACATGGGTCCTACTATAAGGATCTAATTTGATTACATGATTACCACCACTATGATGAACCTTGAAAAGAAATTTTGATCTAATCTGAAATCTATGTGAGCCGCAATAACATAGAAGATTATTGTACAATCACCATTGTTTTCTTACTTTACGAGCAATACAAATTTTAGATATGTTCTAAATTTACACTTCAAGCTATAAGTAACCTTCCAAATCAAATGGATAGGGTGGATATAACACATATATTACTATGGGGTTCACAATCTCATGGCCTAAGATGGTCTCCAACTTCTGAAACCCACACTCAATTTCCAATGCTAGAACCAAAATTTTATATTTATTTATTTATTTATTGAATGGGTCTCATGATAATCCAAGCCATAGGTGAGATGGGAAATATATATCCACAAAAGGGGTGAGCCAAAAATCTCCTTAAAACACAAAGCACTTTAGTAATCCACACAAATTAATGCACAATATTAACCATTTATTTTTCATTATTTAAGGCATTGCCATCCACCTGAGTATTCTTTTGAGTAAAATTTTCAACCCTAAGTCTCTTATTAAGTGACAAGATCAATAGACGACATGGATTTGTCACTTGTATGAAGACAACTCCATATAGATGACCCACGAATTCAGATAAATTCTGGTTTCATAAATACATAAATTTCTCATTTTTACGCCGAAGAGTTTTTAGCTTTATATATTATATATTTTTTATGATGGTCCACAGATAATGTATGTGCACTAAATCTATTCCATTCATCAGTTTACCAACATCATTTTAAGACACTGATATTAAAAAAATGATACATGTTCGTGATTCTAGTGGACTGTAACAACATAGATAGTGTGGACCATTCTTCCACCATTAAAACATATACTATTCTTGTCTCACTCTCTTAACTATCTAGCTAAGATCTGAATTATTTATTGGTTCACCCGATTATTTTTGAATGGTCAAAATAATTATTATCTTCATTCGAAGTCCCTGCAGCTCTGATAAATCTTCCAATGGTGAATATACCCTAAATTTTATTTTGGATATCATGGCCAACTCAAATGTTGATTTGGCCTAATATTTAAAGGTTTGTTGTATTTTTATTCTCGAAATTTAGTGGGTTGAAACGATCAAGCCCCACATGCACCAGTAGGCTCAACTCATAATTCAAGTGAAAGCATGTTTTTCTTTTATTCTTTGTTTTACACACCCAAGGTGATCAAGGTCCACCGTGCATATACACATTTGTTGATAAATGTGGATATAAGTTGCGCCCATGGTAAATCTGTGCAGTCCATCATACAGGCCCCAAGCATATTAATATAAATAAATAAAATAATATCACATAAAGTAGTTAACTTATAAACCCTTCTTCCTCTTGATCTATCTCTCTTCCCCATCTTTTTTTTCTCATGCTTGAGAGAATGTCCCGCTCTTATGAAGAGAACGATTTTTGGGATACAATAAGGATGATGATTGTTGTAACTAATTTGATCATTTCCTTTTAAAATTTAAAATTTTAAATTTTAGACTACATTAAATTTTGGGTTGTTAATCAATCTACGTCCCAATGAATGTTGGTGAATTTAATTTGCATAGAGTGATCCTCATTTTGGGTCAATCTATTTGGCAGGTTGAATGCCACACATGCATAAAAGGATGGAAGTTATTTGGTGTCCATGACCTAACGTAGGTAGTGAGTGTTCCATGTCATTATCAAGGTGGTGCGGTTCATTCACACAATTTTCTTTTTTCAAACAATCATATAAAACTCATTGTATTGCTGATACCTACTTATATGGTGCAGAAAATACACGAGATGATCACTTCCCTACGATTAGTTTGGCACGAGCATGGCCCGTGTCAATGCGGTACTGTTCTCCTAAGCCAAGATGAGCCATTAGAAACCAAACAAATGTGAGAAGCTCTCCACCTTTATTGAGCCGTTGAGCATGGGCTATCCCGCTGCATTTGCTTGCGGTGTAGGATAACATCTCAACCCATCTCCGCCCCACTTTCACTTCATCTTTCAGCTTTTTTGCGAGAATGCATGCATCAAACAACACTGATTTGCTCCTGTCTCCCTTCACATCAATAGGCTTTGCTTCGGTATTCACTGATAGCATCTCGGCACATGCATTTTGGCATTCTTTTTCCTTTTCTTCTTCTAAAATTTGCGAAGAGCCACACAAGGCGGATGCAACATTCGGGTCCCACCTTTTGAACGGCCTCCGAAGGAAGAAGTTCTTAGCGTCAGCACAGGTGTCCTGAAACCTGATTTCTCCGATCACAGCTGATGACGTCATCATGGAAGGCTGCATTAGGAGGAGATATATCATGTAATCAGATATAAACTTACTCAGTTGGCGATGCGTGGCTGCCGAGATGGGGACTGCTTCATTTTCTTTGTTGAGGTCATTCGATCCATTGCTTGTATTGTTTGTATGTGGGGATCTTGCCAACGTCCTCGTCAGTGTAATAACAAAGGGTAGTAGCAATATGCCACCTCAACAAGCTCTCATCAAACTCGACCTCGACATTGTCGATGAATTTGCTGAGGTAGCCGCTCTGCTCAAGGGCCCAACTACCTCGGCATGAACACAAGCTCCGGGCCACCTTGGGCTCTTTCATGATCTCGGTTTTCTTCTTCAACTCATTGTAGATAAATGTCTTCAGCTCTTTGGAGACGCGCACACAATTAAGTGTATTGCATCTCCTCCATGGGGCCAATCAATAACTTGAATGGCAGCTTCTTCAAGCTCTTCTGGATGTAGAACATCTCAGAGAACTTCCCTGAGTAGGTGAATTGATCCGCAATCCATCCCAAGTACTTCTCATGATCACGGATGCAATAGTCTATCAGATTGTACTGCATGATGAATACGGACCATCGATCATAAGGTGGGTGTTAGTAATGATCTTAGAAAGGATGAGGCTGAGCACTAGAATCTTAATCTTAACGACAGACCAATCAGAGAGTAAGAGCATGATAAAAGCGACGAAATCCAAAGCGATAGCGACGCCCAGCACTGTGTAGGAGATTGCAACGTCGAGCAGGAGGAAGTCGTGCTTGCTAGTGAAGAAGAAGAGTATGAATGCAAGCATGATTGAGCAAGAGCAGATTGACCGCAAGATGTAGCCGTAGATATTATCACAACAGCATTAGTAAAGAGCACCTCGTAGACGAATTGAAGCTCGTACTCGATGACCCAAAAGGCGGCGATCGGAGACCAACTCAGGAAGGCATTGCGGCTCTCTGTCCGCTCATGGAAGCTAAGCATGAGTTCTACGATTAGACCCTTGAAGGTATTGAAAAAATGGTGTGCCTTCTGCACCATGGTCGCGATCATCCAAATCCTCATACTGCAGCTCGACCTCATGGGCTTCAGGTTTTGGGCTAATCACAATATGTGTTGGGACTCCTGACTCTATCTTCGACTGGTATTCCTCCATGAGCTTGGCGTAGTTTGGGCCAGGGTCTGGCTTTCCAAGCATCGATTCCTGAAAGCCATTCATGCTTGCGCGGTAGAGTGCATATGTCCGCTCGCCATATTTGATAATCCCAGCAACAAACATCAACGGGACTAAGAGCCTATTCTTTGGTAGTGAAAGCAAGAAGACATAACCAGCAGCACCAGCCGCAAACAGCACCCCAAGTAAATGCCTGAGCCACAACTCGTTGTCTTCCATTGCAAAGACTATGATCGTATCTTGTTCACTCCTCAAGTGCAGGATTGTTATGTAGTAATAAACTCGGTAAGACCGAGGTCGAATCCCAAAGGACTGATACCTGTACGTAATCTAAAACTAACTAGAACTAGAATGAGTTGAAATCTAAATTGAATGTAATTTGAAGAATAATAATAAATTAATTTTTCAAAACTTTAAAGAATTCAGGGAAAGGAAACTGAGGATTCAGAGGATCCACTTGTAAAGATTAGAGAGATCTTACACCTGCTTCAAGAATCATGAAAATTAACTGAACTGTCATTGATATAGTTTTCAAGAGATGAAAGGTATATGAATTAGAATGGATTCTATCACTAAACCATACCCAGGATACAAAGTAAATAACAGAATTAAACTACTTACCAACCAATCACATGTATGAAGGTTAGGAAGGGTACCGTCATCTGACCATGCCTAGGACACGATGGTGAACAACAGGGCTTTCTGACGTCATAAACATTAAAAGGAAAAGAACATGCTCAAAGCCATTGCAGACCCATTGTAATTTCAGTCACAACAGACCATTAAAAGCTAAAAACATTCTCATAATCCAACAATAAGCAAACTCAGTTCAGACTAAACAAAAGACATAAGCAAAGGCTCTCCCATCATGCTACAAGCTTCACCCCTTAGCCCTAGCTAAGAGGTTTAGCTCAACATGATGGAGCTAGACATCTTAAACAAATAAAATAAAATAAAATAAAATAAGAAAAAAAAAAACAACTTTCAACTCTCTCTCTCCTGCTCCACGCCCAGGCCAAGATTGGCTGCCCTCTCACGTTCTTTCTTTCTCTTTCTTATAGGCATCAAAGGTCGGTCCGCTAAAGCTTCCGCACCCATAGGCGATGCGTGGTTTTTACGCAAAGCAACACGTTTGCAGCAAAAGAAAAACAGGTCCTGCTGTTGTGCTGATGTTGGGGCCCACTTCAGCTAACGTTTGACGAATCCAATCCGTTCATTGTATTTACCTCGAAAAACCAACTGGAAACAGATGGTTTTTGAATGGATTTGGTGTAGCCTATCAAGCCTTTCAGACTACCATCTGAATTGCTTTTGAACGGTGAAAAACCGATCATTCATTGTCTTATGCAATTCCAACACCTAGGCTTTGATGAGAGGGACCGTGGACTCCTGATGGACGGTCCAGATTAGACCGTTGGTGTACAGTGGTGGCCCACAAGGGAAAATCGCAACTCCCTGTTGCAAAACAAAGAACGCGCACCAGACACTATGACATTTAGTGGACCCCACAGCGATGTTTTTGATAAAATCCACCCCGTCCATTGAATTCAGGACGAAAAACCATGCGGTAAGGAGTGTTTTTGAACTTAAATCAGTGTGGCCCACGAGCTTCTCTACACCGCCATCCATCCTTCTTTAAATGGCTAGGATCTTGCAATCTCTTGCATGGGATCAAAATGACACCTAAGCGTGGGTTACACCCCTCCTCTAGATGCTATGAACGGTCCAGATTTCTGATTTTTGAGATGTGTGGGCCCCACTACACGAAAGCGGCGGACGCTGGTGCGTCTGCTGTTTGAAACAAAAGAATGGAGAAGGAGCTGCGTCAGTTAGCTCAACGCTGACCGACTTGGATTTTTGCGGTGCACGGCTGGTGGGGTCCACTTCGTTGTTTTCACTAAATCCACTTCATCCATCCATTTTAACATATCATTTTAGGCATCGGGACCAAAAGTGAAGCATATACTGGTAGTAGGCGGGCCCCACTTAAGGATTTAAGGGGTTGATCTGTCCGTTGGGCCAATTCCACAAGGATCGAACGGATGAAATTAAATGTGTACGGTTAATTTATGGTCTCAGGCCATGTGTGAAGTTTCGAACCGAATGAATGGTGCGAACCCCGTGATCTTGCATTCTGGGTGTCCTTCAGGCCACTTGAGCTTCAGTTCCTCGATTTTTGCAGATCTCTGGCATTGATCTTGGTCCCCAGGAGTCTATCCCTTGCCTTTGATGTCATTAGAGCGTCAAATCCATGCTTTTAGTACCATTTTTTAGTCCAAGCTCTTAAAGTCACCTTGCAACACAAACACGGTTAAAGTCAAGCGTTAAGCACTATCATGTTCGTAAATATAGGCAATAACTGGGGTCTGATATGTAATATTTGACCCTCAACACAATCCCAACCAGCATTTTGCTAGTCCCGAGCAAAGTATGCAAAAAATAATTTAAGACTTACAGGATGATTTCCATAAACTCGAGTGATTTATGAAAAACAATCCAGATCCTACAAATTCAATATTCATAAATGTTGGGTATTACTTTCTCCTGGACTCAAGCGCTCGGTAAACCCATAATCAAGTTCAAAGTATTAATCTATCAATTAGAACAATTTTAAACATTGAGATCCATAAGTATATAGTGTAATCTCGGCTTATCAATATTAAGATTCAATTCATTATTCCATGATATCATTGGTAACCAACAAGAGAATTCATGATAACCAAGACTTAAACTAAAACTTGCCTCACAGATCATTTTTTCAGTCTTTTAGCTTTTGATTTTTCAGTAAAAATAATGCCAAGAAGGGGAATTAAATCCTCACTTATAGGGAGCAAACCTATGGCAAAGACTGTACACCCAACCCTTTTCACATATCATTCATGGGGAATTAAATCTACACCTGTAGGGAGCAAACCTATGGTGAAGATTACTCGCCTAAATCTTTCCAAAGGTATCTTTCTCCTTTTTTTTCATATCGATCCTGTTAGGCAGATGTTCCAGGCTAGTTCCTTTCATGCTTAATGATTACCAAGTTAACCCTTCAATATCAAACTGAAACTTTAATGTGTAAGTAAGATGTGATGTGTGAAATCATGACTCAATCAATATTTAAAACTTCTAATCATGGATTAATAATTCAAACTTGAATGTGAAATTTACTAGGTAACTGAATTCAAGAGTCATACATTACCAACATCACGTATCTTGAAAATCTAAATTAAGGATATCCATCAAAAGCATCTCGAATTCACAAAAAATTACAGAAAATTTTAAAAATTTTCACAATTTTTGCTCAAGACCAAGAAAATACTGATTAGAAAACCTAATCTCCCACCCCCAACCAAAAATCTATATTGTCCTCAATGTAAAAGATATAACATGCAATGCACATGGGACAACGAAAGTGAATGAGAAGTGATGGGAGGATAGTACTTGGATAATGAATCGAGAGAGATTTTTCAAGAGATCGTTGGGAGGGAGCAGGTTAGTCCGAGAGTGAAACTAACAAAAATAACAAAAATAAAATCCCCCCTATACCACTTTCGCAGGTGCTCTCGATTGCATTTAGCGTATGCAACAATCCTTTAAACCCTTAGGTTGCCCCTAGTGGACGAGTTGTAGTCTCGTGAGGGTTTGCAGCAATGTTACCCACAAATATTGAATCAATCATGCCGCAAGGTTCCTCTTCCAGCCAATATCTTGATAAGTTTCTCAGTAAGTTCCTCAATAGGATCATTCAAAAGCCTTTTTTGCAATAAGCTTGGGCGCCCTGGAGCATGACTTTCCAGAGAGACTTATGTACCTCATAAGAAATCTTCCATTGAATTGCTTGAGGTATCCGTAATATATACGATTCACCTATGACAGAAGAAGTTTCAACTTTAGTATTGCATGGTGAATCAGAGACTACAAGTAAATAAAGTTTAGAAAACTTCCTAAGAAGTGATGTAGTCTCAACACATTCCGAAGCTCCAAACTTCGGTTCAATTTTTAGTTTCTCTTCCTTTACTGGTAGATATTTAAAATCAGGGGAAGAAAGGGTTTCAGAATAAGGGTTCTCTCGGTTAGTGATGACTACCGAGATGTTGTCTCGCAAGGCAACCACTTTGTCTTTTAACATGGGATCATTTGAAACTGCAAAGTGTGCCAAGCAATCCCAAGAGTTGAGAAGTTCAGCTGAGTGTGACTTATTTTTCATGTTGGAGCTCGTGATGATTTGCTCAAAGAATCCATTGTCCTTAAAAGTGGATGGAGGTAAGCTCTCCTGCTCCAGTCCTGCACAAATAGATTGAAGATCAATAAGTGAAGCATTAATGTGATCACTCTGTTCATTGAAATTACTCAATTGAGGCGTTGAATTGTCAAATGTGTGTAGCTCAGATGGTGGCCTCAATTGAGTGGTTTCAAATTTCAAAGTCATAGCGGGCAGCTCCTCCCGAATCATATCATCATTCAATTCATGGGAGTGGTCTAAACATGTTTCACAAGAGTTAGAAGGGTCGGTTGTAAGGGGCTCTTCTAGGGGCTCATCCTCCACCTTTAAATCAGACGTGTTAGGTGAGGGGAGTGGCTCATTATAATCGACCACTTCGTATACGTCTTGATCATTGACCTAAACCAAACTTGAGATGGATTCCAGGGGAATTGTGGCTGCACATTCAGAATCGCCGTCCTAATATTCATCATATTCTAGTTCAGTGTAGTGCACATTTGGGATGAGATCACTTTCCTCACATTTTACACCTATAATGAATTGAGGTTCGCATAAACTAACCTCTTCTTCATCATTGGAATCTAGTGTGTCCTGTGAGGGAAGCGTGTCATTATCATTATATTTGAAAGACAACCATGTCTCTTTCCTATTTTTTTGGACAGTGATTGAGATTGACTCATTGGGAAATTGAACCGCATGCTCGTTAACGTAATTCAACTCTTCATTCCCAATTCCAGAGCTTTTTAAAAGAGAGTGAGGATCACTTTCCTCGTATTGTATTTTTGGATTGGGTTGTGGTTGGGATGAGCAAGCCTCCTCTATCTTTTCAAGGTGCGACATGAGTGTTTTCATTTGCTTTTCGAATTTCCTCAAGACATGCCATGTCACGCTTATATGAATCCTCTTGGATCGTTTCTGATTGGATCTCAAAGGTAGGGGATCCAAGAGAATAATCATTATAACATGTTGTTGGTTCATTTTCCTAATTTTGATGTTTCCACTGATTGTAGTCATATGGATCGTAGGTGGGAGAATCTGATGGTTAGTAATACTTATTATCACTCATGATATAATCACGCATTATTTTCTTTTTACCTGATGGGTGATAATAATTCTCACAACCATAGTTATGATAACCCCAACACTCACGTACTGTATTATTAATCTATGAGGTGTAATTATTCTCCTGTATATAATCACGTAAGGACTTCTTAGCCGGTGGATCTTTATATTTTGATCGGTTTTCAATGATTGTTTCAGAAATATTTTGAGACATATGTTGATTTATATCATCATCATCCCAAAATAAGTTATTCTTCTCAACATACTAACGTTGTCACTCGTGCATATATATGATGAACCCCTTAATCTAAATTTAATCCTAAGAAAAATAGAAGAAAAGATCCTACAGCAATGTGGAAAGTAAGAGGAGGAGAAGTTAGAAAGAATGTATCAAATGAGAAGTTCCTATGTTGAGATCCTGAGAAAGAAAAATAAAAGAAATTAGTTTATAAAAATAGAGAACCTAAGTTAGAAAGTTCTAAATTAGAAATCCTAAGATAGAAAGTAATGTTAGTTTCTAGAAAGGAAAAAAATTTCAAATTTTTAAAATTAAAATCCTAATTTTAAAAATAAAAAAAGTAAAGAAATTAGAAAGGGATTACCAAATTAGAACTTATGTCAGGGTCCTACAAAATAGGAAAATAGATTAGTTTCTAAAAAAAGAAAAAGAATTCTAACCTAAAATTAGAAAATCTTAATCTTAAATTAATCCTAAAACTACTTAATCTCAGAAAAACGTAGCCGTCAGTCCCCGGCAACGGTGACAAAAACTTGTTCACTCCCCAAGTGCAGGGTTGTGATGTAGTAATAAAGTCGGTAAAACCAAGGTCGAATCCCAAAGGACTGATACCTGAACGTAATCTAAAACTAACTAGAACTAGAATGAGATGAAATCTAAATTGAATGTAATTTGAAGAATAATGATAAATTAATTTTCTAAAACTTTAAAGAATTCAGGGGAAGGAAACTAAGGATTCAGATGATCCACTTATACAGATCAGAGAGATCTTACGCCTACTTCAAGAATCATGAAAATTAACTAAACTGTCATTGATATAGTTTTCAAGAGATGAAAGGTATATGAATTAGAATAGATTCCATCACTAAATTATGCCCAGGAAACAAAGCAAACAACAAAATTAAACTAATTACCAACCAATCACATGTATGAAAGTTATGAAGGGTACCATCATCCGACCATGCCTAGGAGACGATGGTGAACAACAGGGCTTCCTGACGTCATAAACATTAAAAGGAAAAGAATATGCTCAAAGCCATTGCAGATCCATTGTAATTTCAGTCACAACAGACCATTAAAGACTAAAAACATTCTCATAATCCAACTATAAGCAAACTCAGTTCAGGCTAAACAAAAGATATAAGAAAAGGCTCTCCCATCATGGTACAAGCTTCACCCCTTAGCTCTAGCTAAGAGGTTTAGCTCAACATGATGGAGCTAGACATCTTAAACAAATAAAATAAAATAAAATGAAAAAAAAAATGAAAAAAAAATAACTTTCAACTCTCTCTCCTGCTCCATGCCCAGGCCAAGATTGGCTGCCCTCTCACGTTCTTTCTTTCTCTTTCTTATAGGCATCAAAGGTTGGTCCGCTGAAGCTTCTGCACCCATAAACTGTGCGTGGCTTTTACGTAACGCAACACGTTCACAGCAAAAGAAAAATAGGTCCTGTCGCTATGCTGATGTTGGGGCCCACTTCAGCTAAGGTCTGACAAATCCAATCCGTTCATTGTATTTGCCTTGAAAAACCAGCTGGAAACAGATGGTTTTTGACTGGATTTGGTGCGGCCTATTAAGCCTTTCAGACTACCGTCTGAATTGCTTTTGAATGGTGAAAAACCAATCATTCATTGTCTTATGCAATTCCGATACTTAGGCTTTGATGAGAGGGACCGTGGGCTCCTGATGGACGGTCCATATTAGACCGTTGGTGTACGGTGGTGGCCCACAAGGGAAAATCGCAACTCCCTGTTGTGAAACAGAGAACACGCACCCGGTGCTGTGACTTTTGGTGGACCCCACAGTGATGTTTTTGATAAAATCCACCCCGTCCATTGAATTCAGGACGAAAAACCATGCGGTAAGGAGTATTTTTGAACTTAAATCAGTGTGGCCCATGAGCTTCTCTACTCCGCCGTCCAACCTTCTTTGAACGGCTAGGATCTTGCAATCTCTTGCATGGGGTCAAAATGACACCTATGCGTGGGTTACACCCCTCCTCTAGATGCTATGAACGGTCCAGATTTCTAATTTTTGAGATGTGTGGGCCCCACTATACGAAAATGGCAGACACTGGTGCGTCTACTGTTTGAAACAAAAGAATGGAGAAGGAGCTGTGTCGGTCAGCTCAACGCTGACCGACTTGGATTTTTTGCGATGCACGGCTTGTGCACGCACAGCCCCATGTGGGGTCCACTTTGATGTTTTCACTGAATCTGCTCCGTCCATCCATTTTTCCATATCATTTTAGGCATCGGGACCAAAAGTGAAGCATACATAGGTAGCAGGCGGGCTCCATTTAAGGATTTAAGGGGCTAATCTGTCCGTTGGGCCACTTCCACAGGGATCAAACAGATAAAATTAGACGTGTACGATTAATTTATGGTCCTCAGGCCATGTGTGAAGTTTCGAACCGAACGGATGGTGCGAACCCCTTGATCTTGCATTCTGGGCGTCCTTCAGGCCACTTGAGCTTCAATTCCTCAATTTTTGCAGATCTCTAGCGTTGGTCCTGGTCTCCAAGAGTTCATCCCTTGTCTTTAGTGTCATCAGAGCATCAAATCCACACTTTTAGTACCCTTTTTTAGTCCAAGCTCTTAAAGTCACCTTGCAACATAAACACGGTTAAAGCCAAGTGTTAAGCACTATCATGTTCATAAATCTAGGCAATAACTAGGGTCTGATATGTAATATTTGACCCTCAACATATCTGGCCCGCCAAGGAAAGGTGCCCAGAAGGCTAGAATGTTGTTGCTAGTGGATTTCTCAATGTTGTGTTTTGGCCCTCCAGAAGAGGCCATGATCTTTATGCTAGGCTTGCCTTTGTTGCCTGGGCAATCTGACTCATTCCCCTTGCTGTTGGCGAGGAGGCTTAGAGCGAAGTCGGCCACCCAATCCGCGAGTAGGTAAAGTGACCATGTGAAGAGGATGATCATCCTATGAGCCTTTCGTTTACGCATGGCTGCGAAGAAGATGAGAAGGATTTGCACCAACAGACTACTGAGAATGAAGACCCAAATGTCCCAATTATTCCATATGTTTTTAACTAGCTTTGAAAAGATTTCATATCTTCCTCCTTCCATCCTGCTAGGAAATTTTAAACATGTTAAAAGTAAGATTTCATATCTTCCTCCTTCCATCCTACTAGGAATTTCAAACATGTTAAAAGTAAGATGAGTTGTCCATGATGCACAAATCCAACGGTCAGAAACACCCGATACTTGTGATTCTTATTTTCTTTTATTAGCCCCACTAAAAGGAAATATCTATCAAATAACCATTTCCTCTAAAAGCTTAAGCTGTCAGTGTGGTGTATCAATGTATATCAAGGGACTTTATTACTCCAACACCCCTGCACGTGTGGGGTGGGAACTTCGCACGAGAACATACTAACAAAGGTGGAGGGACATTCACACTATAAATAGGCAGGGCTTGATTTCTCAGTCCCTAGGCCGGACCTGATTTTTTCCTAACCCCGTAGGAGAATAATATATTAGTGAGGCACATTTGCTGCTCTTGAGATTTGAACATAGGACCTTTCGCTCTGATACTATGTCAATAACTATTTACTCTAAAAGCTTAACCTGTTGAAGTGTGGTGTATTAAACATCTTTTAGGTCCAATTCGAGCCAAGTCACACTCCTCGTTAGGTGTCTTTTTTAATAAAAATGCTAAAAAATAGGGGGACATTTGAACATTCCGTCTTTCTTTAAGGGTGAAAACTCGTTAACCAAACAAGACATGAAACAACTTGTGATGCAGGGATGGAAGTTGTGAGGTCGAGCACAGTCTTCTTAAGGGATAATTAATCCGAATTCACGGAGCTTCTCTAGACTCCTCACAGAAATACTTCGAATTCATGAGAAAAATAAGAAAATAAAATTAAATTCTTAAATTTTGAAATAAATTCATTGATCATAAATAAAAAAATGAGTTTACAATATCTTAAACAATCATATAAACTACAACTAAAACTCCCTAAAATTGTGAGTTAATAAAAATAGTAAACTTATTATTTATAGACGATCATGATTCCTACTAGACCTCATCCTTTTTGGCTAAAAATAGTAAGTGTCCTATGTTCACTCCCCAAGTGCAGGGTTGTGATGTAGTAATAAACTCGGTAAGACTGAGGTCGAATCCCAAAGGACTGAAACTTGTACGTTATCTAAAACTAAGTAGAATTAGAACTAGACTAAGATGAATTCTAAATCAAGTAGCAATTGTGAAATAATTGTGGGTTAATTAATCTAAAACTTAGGAGAAATCAGAGATACGAAACTAGGGATTTAGAGGATCCACTTGTAGAGATCAGGGAGATCTTACGCCTGCTTTAATAATCATGGAAATTAATTGAACTCACTTGATATAGTTTCAAAGAGATGAAAGGTGTATGAATTAGAGTGGATTCCATCACCAAACCATGCCCAAGAGACTATGGCAAACAACAAAATTAAACTAATTACCAACCAATCAACATGCTATGAAAGTCAAGAAGGGTACCGTCATCCGACCATGCCCAAGAGACGATGGTGAACAACAAGGCTTCCTGACGTCATAAACATAAAAAGGAAAAGAACATGCTCAAAGCCATTGCAGACCCATTGTAATTTCAGTCACAACAGACCATTAAAGACTAAAAGCATTCCACTAATTAAACTAAAATCAAAATCAGTTCAGCCTTAAACAAAAGGCACAAGCATTAGGTCCTCCCATCATGTTACAAGCTTCACCTCTTAGCCCTAGCTAAGAGGTTTAGCCTAGCATAATTAGGCTGTACATCTCAAATTCATGCAGAAAACTAGTAAAAAGAAAGAAATATAAAAAGGCTACCCTGTCTCTCTCTCTCTTCTCCACGTTGAAGCCCAAGCTCCCAACTGAGATTGAATCCCGATCTCCCTTAGTTCTAGCCCCCCCTTCTCCAGCTCCTCTCCCTTTCCTTTTATAGTTGTTAGGGCCGGTGGAGAGCACAGCTATGTCGGCTGCGGAACTGAAGTCGGTGGGACTTCCGCAGCTACGTACGAAGCAAGAGGCGAAAGTCCTCACGTTGGCTGCCGGTGGGGCCCATATTCAATGCTATGAAAGAAATCCTCTCCGTCCATTTTCTTTACAATGAAATTTCATCTGGAGATGACCAGTTTTAGAATGTTACGGACGAAGCCAAAGGCAGTAATCACGCTGCCATTGGTTCAGGGCTGTCCGTTTGTGACCGTTGAAGCCAGCACGTGTGCGTGCATGAAGACACAATATCAACATAGGTTTGACAATATTGCGCCCCTCTGCATGATGTACGGATCCGATCGTTCATCCGATCATCTCTGGTGGGCCAGGACGAATCGGAACATCCGATTTTTTCAGACTGCCAAACAGAGCAACGTTATTGCCGCTGTTTCAATGGTGAGGCCCACTTCGTTGTTATTTTGATAAATCCAAGCCGTCCATTAGACTATTCACGAAAAATTAGTCGGACATAACCATTTTTGGATCAGATTTGTGATGGCCCACAAAGTTTTCATTCCACCGTCCGTCTGACGTTTGGACGGCCGAAATCCCATCCTTTGCATTTCTTCAAATTTTGTCAACTAGGACTTCATCAGTAGGTCCTTTAAAGTCCGATGGACGGTCACGATCATTGGTGTGATGGATGGTGTGGACTCACAAACATCACACAGGGACCTCTGTTTGTCCGTTCGCAGCAACAGAGAACGGACTTGCCGTTTTTTTGAAGATGAGACGGTCAAAGGTCTGTTTGACCCGTCTTGAGTTGCAACGCACCTCCAGCGTACTTATGCGTTGTGTACACACCATGTAAGGTGGGGTCCATGCTGATGTTTTTAAGCAATCCATTCCACTCATTCACTTTTTCTCCCTATTTAAGGGGTTGAGACCAAAATTGAAGCATATCCTGTAATCAGGTGGCCCCACTTAAGGCATTAAGGAGCTAATCTAGCCGTTGGGCCACTTCCCGAGATGTCCAATGGCTGAAATTTTACGTGTACGGTTAATTTATGGCCCTCAGGCCATGTATGAAGTCTTGAGCCGAACGGATGGTGGGAACCCTATGATCTTACATTTTGGATGTCTTCCGGGCCATTTGATCTTCAGCTTCTTGATTTTCATAGATCTCTAGCATGTAAATTCATCGATCTTGGTCCCCTGGAGTCCCGTAACTTGCCTTGGTGCATCTTGAGTGCTAAAATCATGTTTTTAACCCCTTTTTCAGTTCAAGCTCATAAAGACACCCTACATCACAAACACGATTAAATCGGGCTATTAAACGGTATCATGCTTGTAAATTCAGGCAATAAATGGGGTTTGATATGCAATATTTGACGCTCAACACAACCCCCAACCAGCATCTTGCCAGTCCCGAGCAAGGTATGCGAAAATTAAGTTGAGATTGATATAAGTGATTCTGTAAACCCGAGTGATTTTTGAAAGACAATCCAGATACAAGAAATCTAAGATTCATGAATGTTGAAAAATATTTTCTCCTGGACTCAAGCACAAAGTAAACTTTATAATCAAGTTCAAAGTATTAATCCATCAATTAGAATAATTCTAAACATTAAGATCCATGGGTGTATAGTGTAGTCTTGACTTATCATTATTAAAATTCAACTCATTATTTCATGATAGCATTGGTAACCACAAGAGCATTCAGGACACCTAACACCTAACTAAAACATACCTCATAGATCATTCTTTCTGTTTTTGATTTTGCCATTTAAAAGTAACACTAAGAAAGGGAATCAAATTTTCACCTATAGGGAGCAAACCTATGATGAAAACAGAACTCCTAGACCTTTTTCACATATCATTCATGGGGAATTAACTCCACACCTATAGGGAGCAAACCTATGGTGAAAATTATTCGCCCAACTTTTTCCAAAGGTATCTGAGCTTCTTCATTTTTTTTTTCTTTAATTGATCATGACGGGCAAATTTCAAGCAGTTTCTTATATGCTTAGTGATTACCAAATTAACCCTTCAATATCAAATTAAAACCTTAATCTGAAAGTGAGATGTGATATGTGAAATCATGACTCAATCAATGTTTACAACTTCTAATTCTGGATTAATAATTCACTTAACTGTGAAATCTAACAGATACGGAATCCAAGAGTCATAAATCTAACATTATGTATCTTGAAAATATAAATTAAGGATATCTGTCGAATTCACAGGAATTTTCAGAAAAATTTTAAAAATTTTCACAATTTTTGCTTAAGACCAAAAAAACACTGATTAGGTAAGCTAATCTCTCACCCTCTACCTAAAATCTACATTGTCCTCAATGTAAAAGATACGAGCATGCAATGCACATGAAAGGAAATGAAAAGTGATGGGAAGATAGTACCTGGATGATGAATCGAGAGAGCTTTTCAAGGATATCTACGTAAGAGCAGGTCAGCACAAGAGAGAAACCAACAAAAATCACAAAAATAAAATCCTACCTATACCACTTTCGCAGGTATTTTCGATTGCATTTAGCGTATGCAACAAGCCTTTAAACCCCTAGGTTGCCTCTAGTGGATGAGTTATAGTCTCGTGAGGGTTTGCATTAATGTTACCCATAAATATTGAATTAACTAACTAAAAAAATGAAATGGAATAAAAAGTTGGGTTACTTCCCAGGAGTACTAAATTTACCGTCTACAGCCAGAAAAATAAAACAAACTACCCTAGTCCTATGAAAGCGATAAACCTACCTATACCTCCATCAGACTAGGAGATCAATCCTGGTGAACAGGATCAGTCAGAGGCATGGACATGTCCTCTGAATAAAATGCTCGACAAATGGTTTGAATCGATATCCATTTACTTTAAACTCCTTATCATTGTCTGGATCTCTTATCTCGACGGCCCCATGAGGATAAGCAGTGACAACAATGTAAGGGCCGGTCCAACGAGATCGAAGCTTACCCGAAAAGAGATGGAGTCAAGAATCGTACAAAAGGACTTTCTGACCTAGCGTGAATGATTTTCATAAAATATGTTGATCATGAAACGCCTTCATCCTGTCCTTGTAAATTCTCAAGTTCTCGTACGCATCGTTTTGGATTTCTTCAAGTTCATTTAATTGAAGTTTGCATAGCGAGCCAGCGTTGTCCAGATTGAAATTCAGATTTTTGATCGCCCAGTACGCTTTATGTTCCAACTCCATAAGCAAGTGACATGCCTTTCCATAAACAAGTCTAAAGGGAGATGTTCCAATATAGATTTTAAAAGCAGTACGGTATGACCATAAGGCATCGGTCAATCGGATTGACCAATCCTTACGATCAGGGTTAACCATTTTCTCTAGGATATGTATGATTTCTTTATTGAAAATCTCGACTTGTCCACTTGTCTGTGGATGGTATGGGGTGCTCACCTTATGAGTGATACCGTATTTCTTCATTAAGCTCTCGAATGGTCTATTACAAAAGTGTGAGCCCCCATCACTAATGATGGCTTGAGGCGTTCCGAACCGAGAAAGGATGTTCTTTTTTAAAAATTTAATGACCGTGCGATGGTCATTGTTGCGGCACGGAATTGCTTTGACCCATTTAGTGACATAATCTACGGCGAGCAAAATATATAAATTTTCAAAGGATTGGGGGAAGAGTCCCATGAAATTGATGCCTCAGCAATCAAATGCTTCAATTATAAGGATGGGATTCAAAGGCATCATATTTTGATAGGACAATGCTCCTAATTTTTTACAATGCTCACAAGCCTTGCAAAACTCATAAGTGTCCCTGAACATAGTGGGCCAGTAAAAGCCACACTGTAGAATCTTGGCCATGGTCTTTTTAGCAGAAAAGTGACCACCACAGACCTGTGAGTGACAGAAGGAGATGACACTCTGATGCTTATCGTCTATCACACATCTCCTTAAGATTTGGTCTGGACAATATTTAAACAAATATAGATCATTCAAGAAAAAGTTATGCACCTTGGTAAAGAATTTCTTCTTATCTTGTGACGTCCAGTGTGTCGGTATGGAACCTGTAGCAAGATAATTGGTAATATCAACGAACCAAGGTGAATGGGAGACCCTGAAAGTTGTTCATCAGGGAACATGTCATTGATATGGGTCGCCTCAAGGGAATCAGAGGTATTAAGGCGAGAAAGGTGATCGGCCACTACGTTCTCCACTCCCTTTTTATCTTTAATTTCTAAATCAAATTCTTGGAGTAAAAGGATCCATCGTATCAGGCGCGGCTTAGAATCATTCTTAGAAAGAAGATACTTAAGTGTTCACAGGTAGGACCTAAATTTATCCATCATCCGACCATGCCCAAGAGACGATGGTGAACAACAGGGCTTCCTGACATCATAAACGTAAAAAAGAAAAAGAACATGCTCAAAGCCATTGCAGACCCATTGTAATTTCAGTCACAACAGACCATTAAAGACTAAATGCATTAAACTAATTAAACTAAAATCAAAATCAGTTTAGCCTTAAACAAAAGGCACAAGCATTAGGTCCTCCCATCATGCTACAAGCTTCACCTCTTAGCCCTAGCTAAGAGGTTTCGCCTAGCATAATTAGGTTGTACATATCAAATTCATGTAGAAAACTAGTAAAAAGAAATAAATATAAAAAGACTACCTTGTCTCTCTCTCTCTCTTCTCAACGTTGAAGCCCAAGCTCCCAGCTGAGATTGAATCCCGATCTCCCTTAGTTCTGGCCCCCCCTCTCTAGCTCCTCTCCCTTTCCTTTTATAGTTGTTAAGGCCGGTGGAGAGCACAACTATGTCGGCTACGAAACTGAAGTCGGTGGGACTTCCACAGCTATGTGTGAAGAAAGAGGCGAAAGTTCTCACGCTGGCTGTCGGTGGGGCCCATATTCAATGCTATGAAAGAAATCCTCTCCGTCCATTGTCTTTACAACGAAATTTCATCTGGCGATGACCAGTTTTGGAATGTTACGGACGAAGCCAAAGGCAGTAATCATGCTGCCATTGGTTCAGGGCTGTCCGTTTGTGACCATTGAAGCCAGCACGTGTGCGTGCATGAAGACACAATATCAACATAGGTTTGACAATATTGCGCCCCTCTGCATGATGTACGGATCCGATCGTTCATCCGATCATCTCTGGTGGGTCAGGACGAATCGGAATGTCCGATTTTTTTGGACTGTCAAATAGAGCAACGTTATTGCCGCTGTTTCGATGGTGAGGCCCACTTCGTTGTTATTTTGATAAATCCAAGCCATCCATTAGACTATTCACGAAAAACCAGTCGGACATAACCATTTTTGGATCAGATTTGTGGTGGCCCACAGAGTTTTCATTCCACCGTCCGTCTGACATTTGGACGGCAGAAATCCCATCCTCCACATTTCTTCAAATTCCGTCAGCTAGGACTTCATCATTAGGTCCTTTAAAGTCCGATGGACGGTCACGATCATTGGTGTGATGGACGGTGTGGACTCATAAACATCACACAGGGACCTCTGTTTGTCCGTTCGCAGCAACAGAGAACGGACTTGCCCTTTTTTTGAAGATGAGACGGTCAAAGGTCTGTTTGACCCGTCTTGAGTTGCAACACACCTCCAGCGTACTTATGCGTTGTGTACACACCATGTAAGGTGGGGTCCATGCTGATGTTTTTAAGCAATCCATTCCACTCATTTACTTTTTCTCCCTATTTAAGGGGTTGAGGCCAAAATTGAAGCATATCCTGTTATCAGGTGGGCCCCAATTAAAGCATTAAGGAGCTAATCTAGCCGTTGGGCCACTTCCTGAGATGTCCAATGGTTGAAATTTTACGTGTACGGTTAATTTATGGCCCTCAGGCCATGTATGAAATCTTGAGCCGAACGAATGGTGGAAACCCTATGATCTTACATTCTGGATGTCTTCCGGGACATTTGGGATTCAGCTTCTTGATTTTCATGAATCGCTGGCGAGTAAATTCATTGATCTTGGTCCCTTGGAGTCCCGTAACTTGCCTTGGTGTATCTTGAGTGTTAAAACTATGTTTTTAACATCCATTTTTAGTTCAAGCTCATAAAGACACCCTGCATCACAAACACAATTAAATCGGGCTATTAAACGGTATCATGCTTGTAAATCCAGACAATAAATGGGGTCTGATATGCAATATTTAACCATCAATATCCTATTTGGCTTAACCATGCTATTTTCTTAATTTTTCTAAGCACTTTTCGTATTGGACACAACTCTTAAAACTCAAAGGATAAAGCGTTATAATCAAATTAAACTTATAATAAATAGTAAAAATGGAAATAAAATAGATTTTCAACCATCAATTTGATGGAATCTTGCAAATTCGGCGTCATCAACCTGGCATAGCGGGGTTGGGTGGCTAAAGTAGCTTCTCCTACCCCAAAATCATATATGGCAGTCGGATAACTCATTTTGGTTTGTAAGATATGCCCATTTTAAAGTTCTAACGGTTCGGATCACTTCCACCTCTTATCAGGCCTTCTCTGATCCATCTTGGCTATGAATTATCCACGACCCGCTCTACATCAACTCACTACTTTCTTACTTTATAATACTTATAAAAATATAATTAATTTAAATATTTGTTTTTACCACTTTTACTTTCTTAATTTAAAATCACCATAACTGTTGAATCAATTCGAGTTGAGTCAAACTTTTCAGACCATCACTCGAAGGATACTCGACAACCATTGGATTCGGGTCTATGTGCTCAAAAGCCAAACCTGGACCAACAGGACTTGAATTTGACTAGCACTGGATCCCAACTCGAACCAACCCGTTGACAGCTCTGACATGGAGTTATGTTTTCACAATTTAATTTCTTATATCATACGTTTTTCATTGCAGAGAACGTCTCGTTGTACTTTTGTAAAGCATTCTCGAGAACACCAACTCCAAATAGGCAGGATAATGTAATCATCAAGATGATGCAATACCGCAGAGAAAATGAGTCATGTCAACCCGATAGTCTTGACTAGCCAGCACTGAGTCTCTACTGTCTGCATGTTTCTAGGAGGCATTTGGGTTGCAAGTTACTTTAGATAAGTAGTTTATGCCTAACTTATTTTAGTTTCTACTTGTTAAGTAGATAAGCATGTTTAATAAGCACCGTACTTACCAGCTAAAAAGTAAAAAAAGCATGATTTGTTTCCACCACATAAATATTTATCCTTTGAGTTTGTTTGGTAAACCCTCATATTTACTATCCATTGGTGGGGCCAACGATTAATGTAAATCATTTATTGTGTGGGCCCCACCTTTTATGTGGGTTGTCCATTATCTAGGGCCCACTTTGTATGTGGACCATTAATCATTAAGAGTTGACATTTAATGTATACCATCCATTATATAGGACTCATTTTTTATATTGGTCATCCATCCTGTGCAGCCCACCGTCAATGTTATTATTCATCACATGGAATTCACCTTCAATATCCACTATCGATGTGGGCTGTCCTTTGATGCGGACCATACGTCATGTGGGGCTCACCTTAATGTGGATAATCCTTCATATGGGGCCCACCTTCATCCAAACTTACTTTATCTTGAATAAGTTAGAAAAAAGTCACTTATTTGGTGGTATCTAACCGGAAGTAAGTTAAAAAGTAATTTATTTGATAGTATCCAAACATACCTTTGTGAGTATGAGTTTTTTTTTTTTATATTTACAAGCACTCACACCCCCACACACTCACACCACCTGCAATGATTTTTTCACCGACTATGGGATTCCAACTCATGACCCTTATTTTTGAAACTCTCGTGAGTCTACTAATGAGGCATGAGTAAGGACCCATCAAGTCTTAGCCGTGCAGTGATAGGTATCTACATTTATTTCTCTAAACCATGCACAATCCATGCACTTTGTGTGTGTGTGTGTCGGGATGTAGAGCATGTGTTAAATGTATAATACTACATTTTCAGGGGACGTGAATTTCCTGCATCACCTATTACAGGGAGTCCCTTTCAAAAAATTTCAATAGGTCCCACTGTAAGGTCTGTGACACTTCCACTACGTTTAGATGTGAGCCTAAAATGCAGCCAGATCCAAATCTGTGGGCCAAGTCCATGAAACAATGGGATGAAAACATGCCATGTTTGTATGCCATCGAACCCCCTTCATAAGGTGACTCCCGATTAGAAACCTCAAGTGGGCCTCATAGAATGCTTCAATGGTGGGTATTCCATTTCCCACCTTTTCGTGGACGCTGATTGGCTACTACCCCACCATCCCCTACCTAGGAATGAATGGGTGCTCCCAGGATGTATGGGTACGTGTATAGGTTTTATCCACACCATTCATCTATTTGGCCATATCATTTTAGGTTACATGACGAAAAATGAGACAGATCTAAAGTTCAAGTGGACCAAACCATAGGAAGCAGTAGTGATCATGACACCCACCATTGAAACATTTCTAGGGCCCACCTTGATGGTTAACTTCCATCCAAGCTGTTCATAAGGTCACGTAGACCTCCACAAAGCGAAAACACAAGTATCAGCTTGATACAAATTACTTCTGTGGCCGTGAAAAGTTTTCAACGGCAGGGGTTTAATTCCCAATGTGTGGTCCACATGAGCCTTGTAACTGCCTCATTTTTATCCTTCTATTCTAAAATTATATGACCAAATGAATGGACAGTGTGGATAAAACCCGTAGATCACGGTGGCCCCTCAGAGCCCCTTCCCGGAGCCAATCCGGGTCCCCATTTCTTGTGGCATGGACCATTGATTTTTGAATCTGCTAGCACAATGGATGGAGAATGGATGTCAATTAAACATCATGGTGGGCCCCACGGAGCTTTTTGTTACACCGGGTCCATGTAATAGGTGCAATATGAAATTTTGGGTCATTCTTAGGTCTTGATTCCATAAATACAACTCCCTCATTAGGAACACATGTCAAAATATAGGTGAATGCCAAACATGCCAAGATTCAGTGCATAGAGTAATGAACTCAGGGAACATGCCATGGATCAAAAATAATGTTGGTCCACTGCTCACTAGGGTTTAACTTTTATGAAAAAAAGAAAATTTAATTTTTGATACGTGACATGTTTACACTGCACACTACTTCTTGATGAATGACCAAGATATTTGATGCCTACATTCCCCTCCTATCCTTTACAAAGTTCTACAATTCAGCTGTCGGTTAGTGTTGATGAATGTATCCCTAATCTTAATTATTACGTACTGGACCAATACAAATTGTTGGTCTGCATCAGGTGGACTTGTCCCACAAATCGTGTTGGTGAAGTCATCATATGGGGCCAACATGTAGGCTGAATGTGGACCGTTGGCATATTTTCTAGGTTCTCCACATTTCCTACGTGCGTGGCCCATCAGATGAACTAACCACATTGAATTTTGGGCTAGCCCATCTACACGGTGCAGCAAATCGAATGCATGGATTGGATGTATCCCAAAATAGCTTCTTTTTTTTATTATTGTAAAAGCAGTGACCAAAGGAGCTGAGATGGATCACTTACTAGTTTCAACGCCTGGAAGGATCTCGTGTCCCACTCTCCAGGTTTTTAATTTGCACCCTTCAAACTAAGGTAGGCTTTGATGTCACCACAGAAAACAAGCCAAACCTACTTCTTCTTCCCAGCATCGTTAACTGTTTTATAACACACCAAAAGAGGAAAAGTAAAAGGCAAAGGAAAGAGACTCCCCTGCAAGCTGTGTATTCTTATTCTCATGTACTGGGGAAAAAGTGCTAAAAGGTTGCTAATTTCTCACTTCGCAGATCCTTGCCATTCACATGCAATCATTCACGCTTGCCAATATGACCCATTTGTCCGTGGATCCATGGACCATAGACTTCAATGGATCCACGACAGTAGGGCTCACCATAATGTATGTATATTTATCTCCACACCGTACATCCATTTTGCCGGCTCATTTCATGACATGAGCGCATGAATGAAGCAGATCTAAATCTCAGGTGGACCAGCTGACGGGAACATCTGATTTTACAAAAATGTGCTGCATTGGCAAGTGTATTCAAATCATTTTTAACTTATTGTTATAAATATTATATATTTTTTATTGGAAAGTCAAAGAATATTTGTTTAATACTTATTTTTAATTGTACTGTATTATTCATTGGATTTCAAATATTTTTTAAAAAATACATATTCCAATAAAAACAAAATTTACCAACTTTTGCTAGTGGTTACATGGCTGTTATTGCTGATTCTGAAGTAAAAAAGGATCAAAACTGTTCCTAAATAAGAAATAATGCCGTTCTTAAAATTAAAAATGATTTGGAACTGTTCCAAAAAACCATTTGAAAAGTCATTTCTAAAATCTTAAACCGAACTTAAATGGTTTTCAACCATTTTTAAATAGCAATTTTGGTGTAGTGTGAATTGCTGAGATGGAGGCTTCTAGAATTATTTAAAATAATAATAATAATAATAATAATAATAATAATAATAATAATAATAAAAGCAAGAGGTTTGCTGGAGTACATCTGAAGAATTCAAATAGGATGTGTTGGTACCTTTTTTGGTAACCTAAAACATCTATATGATGAGCCTGTTGTGGATGGAGGAATAAAAATAAAGGAGGAAGTCTATTTTATACAAAAGTATTTGGACCTTTGGTTTTTCAAAGTTCATGGGAGCCATTCATGTTGAAAAGACTAAAATGCTCAGGGTCTCGAAATATTTCACTTTCAAAGGCTATTTTTTGGATTTCCAACGTACGGGGCAAGGCTCATGAAACATACGGCTTGGATCATTAATGGAAAGTAACACGAGATCTATAGGCAAGAGTTCGGATGTACTTTAAAGTGAAATGTGCTGTTTATTAGCATGTATTAAATAAAAAAAAAAAAAAATTTAAATTTAAAAAAAAAAGAAGTGAAATTTGGGGTTTGAAAATTCCACGGCAACTCATGTATCCTGGTCATTCAAGGTGCATCAGACTTGCTACGCTAACAAATTTTGGTGAAGATCAAGCCGTCTATAATCCTCACAATTTTTGTTAATAAAATTTTTAATTTTAATTTTGAGTAGGAAAGAAAACCATTGATTTCATCATTTCTCTTATCTCTTTTTATTTAAAATTTTTCACATATATTGTAATCTCCCAACAAACCCTTTGTCATAAAAAGATAACGAAAAGATCGAAAGTATTATCAAAATTAAAAGAACCAACGAAAAACTTATATATATATATATATATATATATATATATATATATATATAAACACGAAAAGAAAAGTGAGAAATAGGATTTTTGGAATTCGTCTATTTAGATTAGTGTATTTTTGTTTTCTTTTATTTTCCTTATGAAATAGTTAATTTGACATAATATAAATATTAGACGGATTGGATCAATTAAACATCCATTGTATATGTTTAATTCATTCATGTAGAAATGTATACTGATATGCATGACTTTAAGGCTAATGTACAGATCGGTAGGATGTTTCCATCATGGACAGCGATCAGTATTATCTGTACTATTCATGCGTGTTCTAAGACTTAATTATATAATATTTTTAAGAATTAGACAAATTCGACGCCTCAATGGACTGTATTGATTATAAATTTATCAATTTTCTTCCTTATTTTAACGAAATTGAATAAATACCAGAAGAATAATTCTTTACGTAAGCTACAACTTAGCAAAGAAAAGTATATGACATAACCAGAAATGTGTGATTAAATCATCACCATTCATTAGATTATTAAGATTAAAATAAATTAAAATCTTAAATTCCAGAACAATCGGACTATTGGATGAGTTGCATCAATCTGAAAAATAATAGATAATAAATCATATGTTGATTCATTATGTGGAATTGTAAGATTAAAAATAATTCTTATTTATGTGATTTTAGAAAATAGTAATTCAATTTAGATCGTTGGTTCATGAAAGTATATCCACCACATAAAAGTGAGTGATCCCGATGTGTTTCTCATCCATTAAGTTAAAATGGATGGATTGTTTGATATGTTGTATGCTCACCCTGATATAATTATCATGTACTCTTAATTGATCTAGATGAATGTGTGACATTTGCATTAATATAATAGTAATGATTTGATTTGATTATTGTGATATAATCAATTATTTGAGTTACCGTATTAATGCAACTTATATGTTGAATTAATAACTAGGCATGAATTGAATGATATAATGGATAGTATGGGACTATATTGATTCAAATGTGATAATCGAAATGATCTATATAATACATGATTCATGATTCTTTGATATGCTCGTGTATCTATCAATTGCATAGACAACATGTTTTGAATTCTTAGGGGACCTGTAACGCCCCAAAATTCAAGGGCCGAGTAAGAACTCTGCTCTCAAATTTCCAAGTGTTACGTGTACCCTAACAGGCCTCATATACATGTTAATATGGATATTAAAAAGTCAAAAAAAAAGAAGATTAAATTAACATAAGGTAACTAGTCATCGGAGACTTAAATATAAACCATCTACAATACAAGTGCTACTAATAAAGTTATAAACTAGCATAAAACCTCATAATCCCAAGAAACGAACATTCATTAGGGACCTAGTCTCATCCTCTTGCCACTCCTGAAGAAAGTTGGGCCCTGGCCCTGGCCCGGGATCTTCCATTGTGCCATTAAGGTCCGTCAAATGTCTGGAAGTATGCTAACTCCTCATCGTCGTCCACACCGATATCATCCAATACATCTTGCTTCAGGGTTCCTGCATTTATACCGGAGTCTGGTTAGTATTTTAGAACACCATTCCAGAGTGGGAGTAAGTGATGAACTGAGTGATACCATTAGCAATAAATAGCACAAATAATCATGCATAGAATAGATTTATCAAACAACATACATCACAGATTCTTAAAACTCTTGTTAATAAAATGCATGGTTCATAATATAATGCATGCCTCTTTCCACCAATGCTCCATTGAGCAACAACATATAACAATCGCGAATGACCAATACTCCCTTAGTGCAACCTCGACTCCCTAATGGCAAAAGCAAGTAATGCAATGTTATGAATCAAGTTTGTCATGCCCCAAACTCAGAAACCAGGCTAAAAAAATTTTCGATCACCGAATTCAGTGTTAACAGCCTCCATAGTACCCTCATTCTTAGCTCTCAGCACCCATATGTCAGATTTCAATCCTAGGATCCTATAAGGATAATTTTTTTCAACATACATTTATCTCGTAATAAGCATAACCACAAGTTTACCCAAATCACAAAGGCGACATCATCATAACATATCCACTAATATAAACATTTGAATGCAATGTTGAAAAGGAAATACATAAATCAATAATCAAACCTCCAGAATATAGTTGTCTGCTCCAAGCTCAACGCTACTGCGACCTAACGCCACCTGCACGCATCTATCGTGTATAAGCTTGTAGAAAGCTTAGAGGGTGGTGTAAGTGTGTGCACAAGATAAGTGCCAAGAACACAATATTAGAGCAATGCGGAAACATGTTAGTAAGTCCATAAATATCAATCAAACTTATCCTGGCTATGTGATACAAAAACATAATAAGTTAATATCATATACTAAGGAAGCAATGTAGATCAGCTATGTAATACGGAGACATAGTAAGCCAAATATCATATAATAAGGATGCAATGCAATATGCAAATCCTGACATGTCCACGAATACCGTCAGCAGTATCTAGGTCATGCATCAAACCTGCACGTGTCGTGAGATCATGTGGGAGCAACTCCATCTCACAAGGAGTCCTATAAACATCTCAGCCCAATGGTACATGCTTTAATCAATCATCCCTTAAAATATACATACAAATGATGGGGTTCACAAAAGGACGACGGATCTAGTCCAAATATCAAGATAGGCTCTAAATAGTGGATACACCAAACCTGATACTGCATATCCTTCCGTCTATGACAAAAGGTGATATAGACTACTTTGTCAAAGCTCACTGATTTAAAACACATCACGACAGTTAAGGAAGGAGTCCAACTTATGCCCACCGCGACATCGGACGATGCTTCTGATGTGGGACAAAGTTTTGCCTTCACCGTGTGCATAATAGCCTGTCAATCACTGGTAACTCGCCCAGGCTCCTACGTCCCGCCCACATCAGTGTCACCCATGTGTACAACAGTGATGAAGCATCACAATATCCCCCACCGAGGGTAGAGTCGAGTCCAACTACAATAAGTGGGCTTCCTTACCCCCTCTATCGCGCAATAAACTGGATTTTCCTATGGGGCCTAATATATACACAAGGTGGGCTCCAAGGTGTAGGTATCATGATGCTACACTATCACATACTCATAATTGGTATTGATAACCGTCATTAATAATCGACATCGATAATCGGCCTAACAAAGGGCCTAAGGGAAGGTCACAATGTAGACACTTAACCATCATTGTCCATTAATGTGGACATTTAACCAACATTGCTCCTAAGGAGTGACCCACATAGAGCTAAACGTATAGTGGGCCCATGGCGTTACGCAAGGACCTAATATACATCACATCTGACCATATCACATGGGCCTCAAATGCATCGATGGGCCGCATCGCATGGGCCTCATATATATACATTACAATGGACCGCATCACGATGGGCCACATACATCACAATGGGCCACATCACGGTGGGCCATATACAATCTCAATGGGCCGCATCACGGTGGGCCATATATAATCTCAATGGGCCACGTCCCATGGGCCTCATATCTGGGCCTCAAATATATCACAATGGGCTGCATTACATAGGCTATATATACATCACATTGGGCCTTACTCATGGGCCTCAAATGTATTATATCGGGCCTCATAACTGAGCCACAATTACATCATAATGGGCCTCACCAAATGGGTCACAAATATATCACATTGGGCCACACATATGGGTCTCTCATACATCATATCGAGCCTTATCAAAGGCCAAAAATACTTCACAATGGGCCTTATTGCATGGGCCATTGTACATCATAATGGGCCTCATCACATGGGCCAAACATACATCATAATGGGCCTCATTACTTAGGCCAAATATACATCATAATGGCCTCATATACAACACATCGAGCCTCACTCATGGGCCACATAATCCAGCAAAATAGATGGGTCACATGCACATCATATACCTCAAGGTGGGCCTACAAGGTGGGCCATAAATACATCTACGTGTGAATGGGCCCATCAAATGGACAACTTGTATAAAACATCTACATCACGTGGGGGCCACGTGAATGGACAGTGTGAATACAAAATACATACATTTAGGTGGGCTCCACCCGTCAGATGGTGTGTGGCTGAAAACACATATATCATGTTGCATCCCACTCAGCACAGAAAATATTTGGATGGCAAGGTATATAACACATCATCAAGGTAGGGCCCACCCCACACATGCAACATGACACATGCAACAGGTGTGGGTGGGTCCCACATCCCCAAAAAAAAAATGGACGGCATTGATATAACCACATATATCATGATGGGTCCCCACAGCACCGTCCAGAGATCTCTGGACGGTGGAGATACAAAATATAAACATCAAGGTGGGTCTCATGCATCAATGGTAAGTGTTTAACCCTCCTCTGTTTTTGGCAGTGTGGTCCACTTGATAAATAGATCAGCCTCATTTTTAGTCTCAACCCTTAAGACGGGCTAGCCAATTGGATGTACAGTGTGGATTTAACGCATGCCTCATGATCATGCTGCTGTCCAAGCCCCTAGACAGATGGCCTGGATATAAAACACATATGTCATGGTGGTCCACGTCAAATGGTTGGACGGTATAGATGAAACACATACACTTAATGGGACCCAAAGAACTTGCTGACGCAACAGCAACTATAATTGCTGGTGTGGGGTCCACACGTGTGATCCACCTGAAAAAATGGGTGGACCGTCAGGATTATCACAGCGCCACATGATCAGATCCATAGCTGCTACTGCCAAAATAAATGGACAATTAAAACACAAACGTCACATAGGGTCCCATCGTCCAAGGGGTCTAGACGATGATTGAAATACATACATCAAGGCTTGGTCCACACGTACGTCCAGAAATTGGACGGTGTGGATATCTCACATGCATCATGTGGGACCCACGTGTGTGGACAGCACACACATTAGGCGGGATGCATGGCCGAATGGCCTGGATGGATTTGCATCGTCCAGTCGCCCTGCTTCCCAGGTCCAGACAGACGGCATGGATGTAAGACACATACATCAAGGTGGGTCCCACCATCCACCCATCTGGACGGTGTGGATCCCACACGTGTGGCCAATCTACACCGTTCAGGACGGTATGGATGTAATACATTCATCAATGTGGGGTCCACGGAATGACAGAGTCGATAAGACTCTACATCATGGTGGTGTTAGATGCAACATAGACATCTAGGTGAGGTCCACACGTGCCATCAAGGCAGACCAAACATCTTGCTGGCGTCAATAACAGCAGCTGATAGATGCTGGCATGAGATGCCCCAGCCAATCTAGTCTCACTATCCATAGGTTAGACGGTGTGGATGTATACAATCATCAAGGTGGGTCCACACGTGTGGCCCACCAATGTTCTGAATCAAGCTGAACTTTGTGTTTTCGATCGTTTCATCCAGGGTTGCTGGACGGTACCGGTAGTGCTGGAACGTCCAGCCAGCCGCTGGACGCCAGCAAGGTGGGATCCACGGGTAGATGGTCTGTATCAAACATTAAGTGGGCCACACCTCATCATCATCAACACCATACAAAAAGGTAAAGAGAGAGAAAGAGAGGGAAACGGCAGAGATGGGAGGAGCTCTGCCACTATGCGCTCCTCCATGTACATACATCAAGATGGGTCCCATCAGAAGTGGACCCTCAATGAAAATCAATGGTTGGATATTCTAAATCACCCACCGTTTCCGCTTCTTCTACGCTCCTTGGACTCCTTAGCTCCTAAGCTTTCTCTTTGATGGTGGAAGATAAAGATCGAAGGGTGGAGATCGGAGATCTTGGGTTAGGAAGTGGACCACACTAGGCTCCTCTCTTCTCTCCTTAGCTTGGACGGTCTCTCCTTATGGTTACTTGGAAAATGGGTGAGGAAGAGAGAGAGAGAGAGAGAGTGTGTGTTTGTAAGGGAGAGGGATGGGTGTGATAGATGTGAGTGATGGGTTGATGGGTGATAGGCGGAGAGAGAGAGAGAGTTGACTTTGGGGATGGGTTGTGTACTTGGGGATGGGATAGAGTGATGGGTTGAGATGAGATGTGTACTTGATATGATTTAATCGATTGATGGGATGGGTTGTAGAGATTCTCTCGGAATTGCAAATGCACGGTGTTTCTTCAAGATAAATGTAGCCCACATCTCCTAGCCCAAGTATCACATCGGTGCGCAAGCCACGGCGTTGAAACCGCTGCGACGGCACAGTCACAAGGGTACAAGTCTTGGGTCGAGTTAACTCAGATCTACAAGATGTAACTTAGGGTCGCGTGAAAATGCTGATTATATGTTGCAGTTTGCCGGAATTAGACAGGAAGGACCGCAAAAGTCTAAGTAACGGTACGGACTAAGATACAAGCCTGACAATGTTATCCGAGTTTATTAATTTGGTTCATTCATCAAGCAGGTTGGGGAAACCGTAATACCCTAAGTAGAAATATTGCCCTAATCTGATCGCGTAGCTCAGGGCTGTGGCCAATTGGCTCTCATGATCCTTAATCCTCATGGGTTTGATAATCCCATGACCCCTAAGCTCATACGAAATCAATTAGGACTTCTAAGTCTAGTTCACGGTCACTATAGGGAGGTCGTTACCCCAGCATAGGCCGACAGCACGGGCACAATGTCTCATACCACCGTCCCCGACTCACGATTCATGGTACTCATTAGTCACTACGAGGAGGCTCGTCACCCCAACGTAAGCCAACAACGCAGGCACAGTGTCTCATACCACCATCCCTAGCTCATAAGTCTTGTGGGCCGAATATCATAGGTAACAGTGGGCGTAAAGGTCTCGGGGTATCTCGGTTTCCTACATAGGCGTGCAGTCATGTTTAACACACAAGGATGGTTGATTGTGAGTCAATATGCCCCCATAAGTTACACCATAAACTGAACAGCCTAAGAACGATGTCTTATGTAGTCCAACTACAGCCGCCAATTCACGGCTTAACTGATCGAGCCAGATTTACTAGAAAGCAAGACCTACGGAAGGTTGCCCAAATAATTCAGTTAACCGGCCCATCCATAAGGGTCTATGCACTAGTAGACAGCATGTTTAACATCCCAAAATTTCATGGCCAGAGTATGTACTCGTGCCATGAAAATTCGGGATGTTACAGTTGGTATCAGAGCTGTAGGTGGACCGTGTGATCGAGCAATACTTAGAATGATGTTCACCGTTAAACCCTATAGTTGAACAGCGCCATGCATTTGGCATCCCTTAATTACCAATTTTCCATTTATCACACGAATATCTTCTAATGGTCGTTATGTCGAAGTGTACCATCCAAATGCCCTTAGATTTGGCGAGTACCCTTTATTTTTCATGCTCTTTCTATGGTTCAAGTTTGGGTCGGGATCTCCCAAGGATGACCATGATGCTATTTTAATGGCTAACACGCTCCAAAATTCCAAGATAATGTTTGTACACACCTAATTGGAAAGTTACCAGGTGGTTTGGGCCTATACACTGAGATCCTCATGATGATTGGTTTACCACAATATTCTATGGTGCCGTGAAATTTCAGGATGTTTCATTATGTATCATCAATTTTAGGAATAAGTCATACAAAGCAAGTATAAATCAGTAATTTAAATGCATGGACAACAATACATTAGATTTAACTAGACCATACGAATCTCATTCAACATGTTCCAACATAAACAGCCATAAGGATAGCCATGCACCAGTGCACAATAATTCGGTCATTCATAGGTCAACATAGATCATGTAATTTAGTTATATATTGAGAATCAATGCAAGTAATTAAATAAATTAGCAAATTGACAACATTGCATGCCTTCACTCATAACATGTTTGACATGTGACAGTGATTTAACCAATAATCAGCAACATTTGGGGAAAATTAAATGTCTATACTCTTCATGAACATGTAATCAACAATTCACACATTTGGGGGTATTAGGGGCTCAAACCCCTTTCCCATAAATTTGGGAAATCCCTAGCCTATGGACCCATTTATACAATCCAAGAAATTTTAGCAACATGCAATGGCAATGCACCACACACATTTACTAAACCTACACTATGCATGATAATCGGCCATCTAAAGGTAATGGTTTGCATCAATTGTTGACCAGAAGTCGCAGAAATCGTGCTAGCGTCGCCGGGTCCGCAAACTTGACGTGTCGGGGCCCTGCATTGCATAGAGTGACGGTCAGTGACATGCATGCAGCTAGAGATTAGGGAGAAGTGCTTTGGAGCTCAACCTTACCTAAGATCGGGCGGGATTTCACTCCAACGATGACTTGAGTTGGCGTTTTTCGTCGATTGGGAGGTGTAGGTGTGGGGATTCCCAACTCCCAAGCACCACAGCCAAATTCACACCCCAAATCACTCTTGCTCTCTCCTCCCTTCTCTCTCTCTCTCAGCTACTGGAGTTTATGGGAGTGAGACAGAGAGGACTGGATATTTATATCCAGATTTTTATTTCGGTTGACCCTACAAATAGGTGAAATCCCTCCAATGGCCCTGTGGGCCCTTTTTCTGGCTATTGGGACCACCTTGATGGGCCCCTGGCCCATCCAATTCATGGATAAGGTGTCTCCTAGTTTGATAAAGGGTCGGATAAATTTTGATGACAAACAAATGCGGGGTTTTGCCGCAGCGATCCAATTTGCAATCAGCGATTATTAGCTTTCGATCAACGATCAGATTTTGTGGGCGAGGGTAGTGAAATATTTCTAGCCTTCGGTGTAAATTTAGAAGAGATCTGACGATTGGAATGCTCGGATTATCTGATCTAAGAAACAGGGCTAATTGGTTTAAATTTTAAGGTTTTCCTTCTTTAGACCTGGCGATTCACGATTTCCAAGTGCTGGTTTGATGGCCATAGTTTATCCATCTCTAGGTTTCATCTAAGTCTATAGTCCGCGAGGGACCATAAGTCCAGTAAGGCATATAACTTCCCAAAGTTTCAAAATTTTTGATCCTTCCTCGAGCGGTACATGGCTTGTACGGATAGTCGTCAAGTGTAGACCGACCGTTTGGCTCTACGATCTATGTGCAGTCTGAGCATAATTTGACCTAATCATGTTAATGGCTAAATCATGATTAATTTATGAGTAATAAATCCACACGTGTGACTAAAATGTACGGTCCTGCGTCAGTTAGCATAGGAACACCTCAGGACACTGCTCTAGTTTTTGGTCAGGTGTTACAATCTACCCCCTTATAAATAAATTTCATCCTCAAAATTTGTACTTGTTCGTATTGCTTGAGTAGGTTTGAGTAGTGCTTGTGGATTTCAGCTTCAGTCTCGCAAGTGGCTTCTTCTTCATCGTGGTGTGTCCACAGTACTTTGACCAATGGGATTACCTTGTTTCGTAACACTTGTTCTTTCTTGTCCAGGATTCGCATGGGCTTAAGAATGTACGTGGTGTTATCCATGAGTTCCACATGTTTCCATTGAATGACATGCGATGGGTCGGGAATATACTTTTTGAGCATGGAGACATGGAACACATTATGTACTCCAACAAGTGGAGTGGGCAATACTAGGCAATATGTGACTAATCCTATACGGTCGATAATTTGGAAAGGTCCAATGTATCACGGGGCAATCTTTCCTTTCTTGTCGAAACGTAAAACTCCTTTCATTGGCGAAATCCTCATGAACACATGGTCCCTTGCTTCAAATTCTAGGTCTCTACGCCTGGTGTCTGCGTAGCTTTTCTGTCTGCTCTGTGCTATTTAGAGACGTCACCTAATGATTTTGATCTTCTCGGTGGTTGTCCACACTAAATTAGGCCCCAATAAACTTTTCTCACCAATTTCAGCCCAACAATGAGGCGCTCAGCAAGGGCGCCCATATAAGGCTTCGTAAGGCGCCATGCCGATAATAGCTTGAAAGCTATTGTTGTAGGCGAATTTAGCATAAGGGAGACATTCATCCCAACTGTCCAAGAAGTCTAGTGTACACACTCTCAACATGTCTTCTAATAAACGATTTATTCGTTCTGTCTGCCCATCTGTTTGTGGGTGGAGGGAAGTACTGTACTTCAACTTCACTCCCATTGCTTATTGTACTCGGGTCCAAAATATTGAAGTGAATCGGGCATCTCGATCCGATACGATTTTTAAGGGGACACCATGGAGCCGAACTATTTCTTTAATGTACAATTTGGCTAGATTGTCAGTAGTGTAAGAAGTTCAAATTGGGAGAAAATGACCCGATTTTATCAATTAGACCACAATCACCCAATTTGAATTGTGTCCCTTCCTTGTCCTTGGCAAACCCAAGATGAAGTCCCATTTCCATTTAGCAAGAGGCATAGACTACAACAGGCCTGACAGTTGGCGATGTTCAGCCTTGACTTGTTGGCATGTGAGACATCGAGGGATGAAATCAGCTATCTCCCTTTTCATGTTGTCCCACCAATAGTTTCGCTTGAGGTCCCGATACATTTTGGTGCTCGCGGGGTGCAGTGCTAGTTTCGAGTTGTGGATCGCGGTTAGAAGATCTTCTTTTAATTTGGGGTGATTCGGGACACAAAGGCGGCCTTGGAATCGTAGGCCTCCATCGAATTTGATTCTCCATTCAAATTCGCTCCGAACTTCTGCCAATTCCCTCATTTTTCTCAACAATTCATCGCAGCCCTGAGCCTCAATGATTTGATTGTCAATCATCGGTTAAACGTGGACATGTGTGACAACTTCATATGGTTCTTCTACCATCAATTTCAACTCAAAGTCTCATACAAATTCTACCATATTCCACTCTTCTACCATCAAAGGGACAACAAATTCTGGTACGGGACATTCTCTTGAACTTCTGCTTCAGATAGGCCTAATTTTCCTCGAACTTCTGCTTCAGGTAGGCCTGGTTTTCCTCAATCTTGGTCATGTGGGCGTCTAGGGTGGCCCAGTCATGGCGGTCATCATGAGCAGAAGGAGGCCCCCCATCTGAGTCTTGGCCTCCTCTTCCTCATTGTCTTCCTCTTCTTCAGTCTCTTCTTCTATCTCATCCCCGAAGTCTTCAATTTTGGCTTGGTGTTGCCTAGGGCCTATTTTCACGTTGTTGAGGGTAGTCTTATTGATGAAATGGATAGGGGAGAGTTTGTCCATTTGGAGCCTGAATCTGAAGTTGCGGGCAAACTTGTAAATGAGTCGGTCGAATGGGAAGGACAAGTCCCCCCGAGTAGATCGTGCTATATTAACTATCTGGGTCAAGACAAGAGTAGGTAGGTACACTATTTCTCCTTGTCCAACTTGGTACAGGAAGTCCACCATAAATCTAGTGCATTCCGTGCAGTTGCTCCATCTAGGATACATGTTGTACGTGTATATATGGTGGAGCAAGCGATAATCTTCCGTCATACGTGCCGATAGGAGGTTGTTCCCTCGCCTCCGATTAACAAGTTAGCTGCAAAGGAAGCGAGTGCGGCGATCTCTCTCCTGTCCACTAGCGAGATTAGCTCACTGGCATGCACAACACCATGCTCTACTCCCGTGATACGAGCCATGATATCCACATCGACCCTGGTTTCTGTTCTCACCAATGGGATGGTAAACTGGAGAGTCTCAAGGGTTGGGTCCTTTATGTGTGCATAGAATGCTTGTACGGTGCCCTCACTAGCGTGTGTTTTTCCTTCAAATATGGGGCCCCATCACTAGTTTAAAGTGAGTTGTAATTTGATGTACTGAATTCACAATACTCCCTAGCTAACTAAGTGAGGAATATGATATGTGGACTACAATAACAACTTTTAATTCAAACAAGGTTGAATGAACTAGTACCATTGATATATGCTTAAAAGAGAGAATATTAAAGAAAAAAGTGATGGAAAAAGAAAATTTTATTATAGAGCATGAATGCAATGACCATAACAAACGTGTCAGTAATCCGAAGTAAAAATACCTAAGTATCTATTACTGTTACCATTATAACTACGATACCTTAGGTTATGAAACAAACCTGGTGGGAATCTTCATATAAGGGTGGTCAAGAATAATGAGGATATAATGATAGAAGAAGAAATGTCATGAAGAAAATGAGATAACTAGCGATTTCTTTTTCTTAGAATGATTGAAAGGAGTTAGGATAGGAAACATGCATATTTCTCAAAGTTAGACTAATGTTGTCACGCCCCAAACCCAGAAATTGGATTCATAGGAATCCCGATCGCCGAATTCGGCGCCGACAGCCTCCGTAGTACCCCATTCTCGGCTCATATCATTCATATGCCAGATTCTGATCCTGGGATCCTACAAGGAGGATTTTTTTTTTGTACATTTAACTAGTAATAAGCATAACCACAAAGATTACCCAATACACAAAGGCAACATCATCATCACATATCCACTAATATAATCATTTGATTATAACACTGAAAGGAAAATACATAAATAGAAAATCAAGCTCCAAAAGACCACTGCACGCTCCAAGCTCAACACCGCTACAACTTAACATCACCTGCACGCATCTATCGTGTATAAGCTTATAGAAAGCTTAGAGGGTGGTGTAAGTGTGTGCACAAGGTAAGTGCCAAGTATTCAATACAGTGCCATAATCATACAATTCTAAAAAAAACTAATAATCCATAAACCATACAATGTCTGAATAAGCAGAAACACTGACAAGATATAAATCATACGATAACAGAGTAAGAGGAAGTATGGACAAGTCTATAAGTCAATCAATATCAGAATACGTAATATAGAACAGCTATGTAATAAGGAATCATAAAGAGCCAAATATCAGATGCCGAGGATGCAATGCAATGCATAAATCCTGCTAAGTCTGTCTAGGCCATATAAGTGCAGAAACATAGCAACCCAAAATGCCATATGCATGCAGATGTAATGCAATATGTGATGTGAATGAAATGACCATGCTGGAGTGTGAAGTCAGGATAATAGTACGTAGTATCGCAGGCTACGGGGTCCACCATAAGGGACTTCTATCCAAACCAGTCTCATACCTAAATTTGGATAGTCAGACTCAATGTGGTAAACTCCTGATCTCAAGTTAGTCGCGTACCTAATCGAAATCTTTACCATAACGAAGGTACACAATAATTTATTGTGCACCACCAGCCCGAGTGGGTAGTGAATGAATGAATGAATGAGCATGTAACTCATACTCAATAAGTCCACATATCAGTACGGTTCCAATCTGGGATCATCACCGGGGTCTATTACACTCCACGCCACCTGCTGCCCCAATCAAGCGCACAACTGGGTAAGTGGAAGAGACCTCACTATCCGCCTGGCCAGTAATCTGCCAATACCTACCCGGCTAGTCGATAGCGGACCCATTCCTTGAGCTGGTCAAACTCAGCCTAACTATACCTACTCCCTCGAGCGGGTAAGGCCGCACCCCCTCCCAATCGACCATCACACAGTGGGAGACGCAGCCTCCTGGTATTCGGCACTCGGGCGCTCATGTGTATCCACTCGGTCTCGACGTTGGGGCGTCCTCTGGAACCAAGAGAGTTTTAACGATTTTCACTCAGGGCCATCTACAACAGCCCGATGCTCGAACCAAACATTTTCGGTGTCCCATCTGGCCATCCACGATATGCCTGTAGAGGCTACGACCCTGATGTCACTAGGAGGTACAATAATCACAACACACAATGCAAGACGCATGAGTCATACAATCCAGTCATGCACCAATCCTGCGCATATCATGCGCTCATGTGAGATAACCTCTACCTTTCAGGGAGTCTCATATCATCCTGCCCAATGACATATGCAATGGTCAATCACATCTCATAACAAACATGCAGATGATGCGTATGGGCATGTATCATGATGCTATGTTGTCACATACTCATAATCGGTATCCACAATCGGCCTCGACAATGTGGACATCTAACCAATATTGTCCTAAGAAATGGTCCACATAGAGCCAAACACATAATGGGCCCACGGCCTCACAAAAAGGCCTAGTATACAACACAGTGAGCCTCGCCCAAGGACCACATATACACAACAGGTGGGCCTGCTCATGGGCCTTAAATACATGACATTTGGGCCTTACACATGGGTCTCGAATACATCAAATGGGTCATGCATCATGGACCTGATACATGTCACAATGGCCTTACTCATGGGTCTCGAATACATCAAATGGGTCATGCATCATGGGCCTGATACATGTCACAATGGCCTTACTCATGGGTCTCGAATACATCAAATGGGTCATGCATCATGGGCCTGATACATGTCACAATGGCCTTACTCATAAACCATGATTACATCACAATGGGATCCAACTACGGGTCGCGCTTACATCCTATAGGTTTCGACAATCGGCCTCGGCCTCGACAATCGGAATCAGCCTCGATACGCGGCCTCGACAATCAGAATCGGCCTGTACAATCAAAATTTGCAATCAATCACGATAATCGGCTTAACAAGCCCTAAGGGAAGGTTACGAGGTGGATATTTCACCATCATTGTCCATTAATGTGGATAATCAACCAATATTGCTCTAAGGAGTGTCCCACATAGGGCCGAACATACCGTGGGCCCACGACTTCATATAAGGGTTGAATATACATCGGAATGAGCCGAATACATGGGCCTAATATACATCATCATGGGCCACGACCCACGGTCCTTAGATACATCATAATGAGCTATGACCCATGGATCTCAATATACATCATAATGGGCTATAACCCATAGACCTCAATATACATCAAGTGGACCGCATTAATGGGTCTCATATACACGACAGGCGGGCCCTCTACAAGCAGCGAGTGGGCCTACTCATAACATACCTATCTACAAGTATATCAAAGTGGGCCTCATAACATGGGCCTCATATATGACCTCAGAAACAGGCCACAAATACATCAAGATGGGCCTAATCAATCATATGGGCTAAATCAATCAAATGAGCCGATACAAGCAGGCCGATCAAATAGACCGATACAAATGGGCTGTGCGCCATGGAATTATACTAAGCATGTTATAAAGTAATGAACTATCAACAAGTATGAGCCTACCAATGGGCCCTAGGGAGAGCTATAATGTGTACATTCAACCAACATTACATTCGTAATGTGGACGTCAAACCAACATTACTCCCAAGGCACGATCGTCGTAAACATCATTACATAATCCGTGTTGGGATCACACATTGCAATGGACCTTAGGTACATCCCATTGGGCCTTAAATACATCAAATGGGCCATATCATATGGGCCTTTTATTCATCAAATGGGCCACATCAATGGGCCGCACCAATGGGCCTTATGTGCATTGCAATGGGTCATAACCCGTGGGCCTTAGATTGCATCAAATGGGCCGCACCAATGGGCCTTATGTGCATTGTAATGGGTCATAACCCGTGGGCCTTAGATTGCATCAAATGGGCCTAATCTCATGGGTCTTATATGTAACAAATGAGCTACACCAATTGAGCCCCATGTGTACCTCAAATGGGCCTCAACCCATAGGCCCTAGTACATCTTAATGGACCTTGACCCATGGGCCCCTAAAACATTAAATTGGGCCTCATATGTACATCAAATGGGCCTCAACCCATAGGCCCTAGTACATCTCAATGGACTTTGACCCATGGGCCCCTAAAATACATCAAAATGGGCCTAACCACATGGTCCTCATATATATATCAAGGTGGGCCTCAACAACAGGCCATAAATATGACAAGTGGGCCACATCACATGGGCCATAAATATATACTAAGGTGAGGCCCACTTGAACTATAAATCTATCTTATTTTTAGCATCAAGCCCTAAAACAAGCTTTCAAATGGTTGGATAAATTGTATGCAACACATGCATCATGGTGGGGATCCACATGAAGGCCCACCATTATGTACATTATATATAATATAATATATAAACTATATATACACATAGAGTCAACATGGACGGTTTGGATGCAACCCAAGCATCAAGGCGGGGGTCCACATGAACCATGGATCTGACCTATTCTTTAGATCATGTAATAAAATGAGCTTTCAAAGTGGCTGGGCAGCTTGGATGCAACATATGCATCATGGTGGGGGCCCACATGAAGGCCCACCCTCAAATATATCATGTACAGTATAATATATAATCTATATATATATATATATATATATATATATATATATATACACACACACACACACACACACACGCGCGCGCGTGCACACACACCGTTCCACACGTGGGGGTGGGCCCCACCATCCAGTGGGGACGGTGTGGATAGAACACATAAATCACGGTGGGTGTCACCGTGGACGGTGTGAATAAAATACATACATCACTGTGGGTCCCATGTGGGGCCCACCTCAATATTTATTTGAAATCCAACCCGTTGATAAGGTCACACAACCCTGGATGAAAGGGGAAAACAAATTTCATCTTGATCCAAGACTTTTGTGGCCCATAAAAAGATTTTCATGGTAGAGGTTCAATCCCACTGTTTCGTGTGGTGTGGGCCACCTGAGTTTTAGAATCGGTTGAAACTTGGAGGGGGGGCCCACCTGAGGAGGGGGCCCACCTCATGAACGGCTTGGATTTCTCATGTACATCATGGTGGGGCCCACGGCAGCAGCCGTGGGACGCTACTAGTACTCCCGCCCGCCAGCGCCACTGATAGCAGCAGCAGTAATGCTGCTTCATGTTTTCATTTATTTATTTATTTTGAAATAATTGATTTCTGTGATTTTTCACAGGTAGGGCCCACATCAAGTTAATCCAATCCGTCCATGGGATTCTACGACTTATAACAGGCAAAATGAGTCCAAAGTTTGAGATTTTTGGGTGTTTAAAAACATCAGGGGAGATTTCAAGGGGTAAAAAATACTATTTCCTATGTTATGGCCCGCCGAATGATCAGATTGACCCCATCTTTTGGCTCAACGCCTAAAATGGGCTTGGGAAAGGAATGGATGGCATGGATTGAATACATACATTGAGGTGGGGCCTAGGTGAGTGGGACACCCTAAAAGCTTGAAAATAAGCTTATATTTGTGTTTCCCAACCCACGTCCAGCGTACGCTGGACGTTGCATGAAATAAATACATTAGAGGTGGACCCTTCTTAGGTGGGCCACCTCATGGAGTATGGTGTGGGTACAACACACAAAATGGGCCCCACTTGTAGATGGTTGAATAGAATACATGCCTCATGATGGGGTCCATTCAAGTGGGCCATACAACCATATCATGATCTAAAAAAAAGAAAATGAAATAGAGAGAGAGAGAGAGATAGAGAGTGAGACACGCTTGTGATGGAGGGCTCCGCCACTATGAGCCCTCCCTTGTAAAACAAATCATACATCAAATAAATCTCCTAGCACATGGGACCACCAAAATCGAAATCAAAGGTGGAGACCCTTTCCCCACCAATATGGACGGTCTAGATGACCTTTTAATGTAATGAAATAAACATCATGATGGGATCCATGGAGAATGACCCCATCATGGAATGATCATGATGATCAAAGTGGGCCATCGGCCACAACTTAGGGTCCCAAGTGAGATCCAAACCATTGATCGGTTGGCCTCACTTGGCCCATCTTAAAAACATAAAAAATTATCATCATCAAGCACCCACCGTTCGATCTCCTTACTCCCTTGGGTTCTTTAGCTTCTTAATTTTGATTTCAATGGAGGAGATGAGGAATGGATGGCTAGGATGGAAGATCTTCGGATGATGGGATCCATGGAGAATGACCCCATCATGGAATGATCATGATGATCAAAGTGGGCCATCGGCCACAACTTAGGGTCCCAAGTGAGATCCAAACCATTGATCGGTTGGCCTCACTTGGCCCATCTTAAAAACATAAAAAATTATCATCATCAAGCACCCACCGTTCGATCTCCTTGCTCCCTTGGGTTCTTTAGCTTCTTAATTTTGATTTCAATGGAGGAGATGAGGAATGGATGGCTAGGATGGAAGATCTTCGGATGGAGAGGTGGGCCACACTTGGAGCTTGGAAGACTTGGAGAATTTCTCATACGTATGGGTTTTGGTTGCTTGAGAAAATGAGATGAGAAATGAGAAAGAGAGAGAGTTGTAAGGAGATGTGAGGTGATGGGGTGATGGAGTGATGGATGGTAGAGAGATAGGTGTGTAAGGCTTTGTTGACTTTGGTGGCCTTTTGTGTAAGAAAGGCATGGGCTTTGTAAGAGATTCTTGACTTTTGTGGTTGCTTGGGTATGGGTGAAAGGTGATGTGTACTTGACATGTACTTGACATGTGATGTGATGAGATTGATTGATTGATTGCATTAATGTGACACCTCGTAGAGTTCTCTTGGGTTTCGCAACGCGTGACGTTTTTCTCGCACCGAACGCTGACCCATATCTCCTGACCAGGGTATTGCCTCGGCGCACAAGTCACGGCATTGGAACCGCAGCAACGGCGCGGTCGCTATGGTAATGATCTTGGGTTGAGTCAATTCGGGTTGACGGCGTACGAATAAAGGTTGCGCGTAAATATCGGTTAAGGGTCGAAGGTTGCCAGAACTTGATCGGAAAGACCGCGGAAGCCTACGGAACGGTACGGTCTAGAATACGGGTCTTACAAGTGTCACGGAGCACCTAAGTATATTAGATCCTAACTATTCTAAATTTTGATTAGGTTTCTGAACTCAAGGATGTAATGGATTAGGAAATTGAGATTCCAACTAACTTCAGATTTATGGTAAGTATTGTTTTATTTTAGAATTCATATGATAAATGGAGGCATAATTGTATAAATTTCTGAGTGTCGAACTATTTTTCATGTTTTCAATGTTTGTGGATAACATTTTTGAAAACCCTCACGAGACTATAACTCGTCCACGAGGGAAAATCTAGGGGTTTAAAGGCTTGTTGCATTAGCCAAATGCAATTGAGATTACCTACGAAAATGGTGTAGTTAGAATTATTTTTTATTCTTATTTTTATTTTTTCGCTTATTTTGCTCGGGACTAGCAAAATGTTGATTAGGGGGGATATGTTGAGACTTAAATATTACATAATTTTTCACATTTATATGTTGGTTTTGTGAACATGAATCAACTTAATATTCTATTTTACTTATATATGTGTTGCAAGGTGAATTTAAGAGCTTGGATTGAAAATGGTGCTAAAAAGCATGGATTTGATGCTCGATAATCACCAAGGCAAGGGATGGACTTAGGAGACCAAAATTGAAGAATTCACATGCTAAAGATCTAAGAAGACTAAGTGAGGAATGAAGAAAATTGAAGATTTGAAGTGAAGAATCCTGAAATCATCCTGAAAAAGTGTATTATGAAGCTCTGAAGTCTATTTTGGGAAATTGCGCAGCGTGAAGACTATTTTAACGAAACTGCGCAGTGAGAAATCTATTTTGAAAAACTACGTATATTTGAGGCGATTTCTCGAGTTTTCCAACTTCGTACAAAAATTGAAGTTCCGTACTTATAAATAGGGCTTCTTAGGGCATTCCTAATCATCATTAAAAGCATTCAAGAGCAAGATTTAGGATTTTTAAAGGATTTTCAATTTTATAAGTTATTTTTTTCCTTTTAGATTTTTTCTATTTACATTTATTTCTTTCTTGTTGCTTTTTTTATCTATTCTAATTATGTTTTTTAAGTTCCTTTTAGCCCAAGCTAGAAGGGAAGCACATGGGTTTAATAATTCTTTAAGTTATGATGATTGATTGTTTTAATGATGAGAAGAATGGTATATGCATGTTATCTATTATTTAAATTTTATTTTTTTATCCTCTTGTAGGATCTATATGTTTCCATTATATGAGATTCACATTGATGGATAGGCTTATCTTAGATCAATCAAATTTTCTAGATAGGAGAGGTTCTCAACCTGTTATATTTCTTTGATTTTCATTATCTCATTGATATTAAATTCTTAAAATTACCGACGCTTGATAATATATATCAATGGTACAAATTCATGATTTTTTAATCTTTTATATCATTTATTAAAATATTTAAACTATTTTATTTTTCGATTAGGCTGATTATAGTGCTCAGATCCTAGTTGTGTGATCAAAGTCATCATGATTTTGGAACATTAACCTATGTGTGGAACTTTGAAGCTTGGGTGTTATTTTAATTCAGTTGAATTACATCCATTTAAAAATTTTAAAATCAAATCATCAGTTTAATTTTTATTACTTAGTTTATTTTGTATTTGATTTTTTTCTTCTCGCAATTCATCTCCCTGTGGGATCAACTTGGTATTCACAGGATATTACTTATAAACCTCTGCCTTTGGAGGCAAGCAATCAATACATCAACGTAGTCTTTGACTACTGGTGTGCGAGTTAATGAAAGTTCTTCGTTGTCTTTTTCTAACGATGCATAACAAAGGACTTGTTGCGGGTAGCTAACCTGAATTGGAAACACGAAAGGAGAGTTATCCTCTTCGTAGCTCGTCACTATTCGGTCCTCACAATCAATCTCAGCTCTCATCGCAGAGAGCCAGTTCATACCCAAAATCACATCATTGTGGAAGAGCCTTATGAGTATAAGGTCTAAGTGAATTCTCTTGTTTCCCAGATCAATGGGACAACCTCGGCAGACGGATGTAGCTTCAGTGAAGGTTCTGACTGCCACTATGATTCTCACTCCCGACATGGGAGTAGTTAGTAGCCTTAGATTCTTGGTGGTTTTATGCAATATGATCTATGTTGTGGACCCAGTGTCCATGAGAAGAAAGACAGGGATACCTTGGATATGGGTCGTGACTTCAAATGTCGAGGGTGTGGTCGTGGCTACATCTACACCTTCAGCAGTCAGGGCGTGTACATGGGCTTGTTGTGGCCTGTTGGGCTGATATGTGGGCCAAGGCAGCTGCCTAATTTGAGGCACTAGTGACCTACGGATTTGTTGAAACGGGCCTGCTGCTCTCTGGGGAGGAGTTGGCAACGCTTTTTGGGGCAGTCGGCTTGCACGTTGAGGGGGCGCGTAGCCATGATCCCTCATCTTCGAGAATTAATACGCCTCCGAGTGCCCCACTTTTCTACAATACCCGCAGGTACAATCGGGTCAAGTGAATGCAAGTGGAGGGGGAGCATGCTGAGGAGGTGGGCTAGGTTGTACTCTTCTTCTTGAGGTGGAGGAAGACTGTCCCACAGATCTTCCCCGTGACTCAGCTTGGAGGTGCGCTTGGGAGACTCGTTCTCCATCCTACTCCGATCACAAGGACATCTCGATCAACTTGGCATAAGTTCAGATGTTCGCACAACACATCTTAGTGCAGATTTCGGCCCTCAGTCTTTCAGCAAAACGCCTCATACATGTTTCTTCATCAACAATAATCTTGGGGGCGTAGCGGGATAGTTCGATGAACTGATTTTCATACTCGGCCACCGACATTCCCCCTTACTGGAAGCACAGGAACTCATTCTCTTTCTCAATTTGGTATGTACGAGGGAAGTATTTTTGAAAGAAATGTGCCTCAAAATCTTCGCAGGTCCATACAAAATTTTCGAGAACGGTCCTTAACACATTGTCCCACCATACGTCAACTTCCTTTTCAAACAGGTAGGATATTAATTCCACCTGTTCCACCTTGGTGCAATGGAGAGGCCTAATCGCCTTAGTAACCCGATTGAGCCAACTCTCGGCTTCCTCCGGTCGATGCGTGCCGACGAAGGTCAATGGTCTAAGTTACTGAAAGTGCTCAAAAGGATTGTAAGGCACGACTGCTGTACCGGTACAGTCTGGTGACTGCATGCTCATATGGTGGGTCACGGCTCCCACTAAAGTGTGTAACGACTGTTGTTGCTGCTACATGACGTATAACACCTGCTCCATCGTGCCCATAGTCGGGGTTGCATGGTGTGAAGAGGTCTCGCCTTGAGTGAATGGAGCCCCTGGGATTTAACTGGCATGTCATTTTCTATGTCGGGCTAACTGGCTCCATTCTGGCTATCTTGTGGCTCATTTGGGGTGGTTCATCCATGTTTGTCTCTTCCGTCGAGAGCCAGGCGAATGAGGCGGCTATCGCCTTAGGGTCTCATTGTCCTGGAAGGTAAATTCTACATTGTTTAGATATAAAAATATCCATGGATGTGACATATAATACATACACAAATTCAGAGCAACATCACATGAGTGTCATCAATTCTCTAAATATTCCAACACATTACTCAATTAAAGGCAACCTCATGCATTTCATTAAGCAAAATTGTCACTGTTACATATGTTAGGGCATTACATGTATAATGATGAAAAATGCATGATTACCCATCAATAAGAAAAACTTTCATAACTATTTCCTAGGGCAACCAAACTAAGCCTATCCAAGGCCATTACAAAAGACAGGGATGAGAGAATCTACATCATCACTATCCTAAACCTCCGACTCAGGTGAAGGTGGAGGTGATCCCTTATCCTACATGCAACACACGAATTCCTTCAGCGTACGAGACATCTTTTTTAGCTTCTTCCTTATGTTCTCCTAGTTCTCCTCGATTTTGGCGAGGTGAGAGTCGAGTGCATCCTGACTCTTGCGTCCACTACGGGTGGTGGGAGGCTCCCAGTCAGTGTCCTGGGCCCCACCCTCTTCCTCTTCTTCAGCCTCACTCTCCTCTTCCTCTTCACTCTCTTCTTATTCTATCTCGTCCCCGAACTCCTCAAGTCAGGCCTGGTGTTACTTGGGGCCCATCTTCATGTTATTGAGAGTATTCTCATCAATCATTCAGATTAGGGTAAGGTGGTCCACATGCAACCTGTACCCATAAGTTTGGGCAATCTTACATATCAGTCGGCCAAATGGGAGGGACTGGTTCTTTTAAACAGATTGCATTGCCTGCACTATTTGGGTCAACAGGCAAACGTTCTCCCCCTGTCCTACTCAGTAGAGGAAGTCTACCATGAATCTAGTGCACTCTGTGCAATTGCTCAACCTCGGATACGCGTTATATATGCATATGTGATGGAGCAGATGATAGTCGGAGGTCATACTCATCGGTTTGAGGCTATTTTCTTGCCTTCATTCCACCAGTTGACCACAGAAGTGACGCGTGTGGCAATCTCACTGGTATGAACAACACCGCATTCCACTCCGACAATACACGTAATGATGTCGATGTTGATTTGAGCCTCCTTCCTATCCACGAGAATATAAAATTCCAGGGGGTTGAGGGAGGGCCTTCGTATGTGCGCGTAGAAGGTTGCATCAGTTCCTCACTGGCGTGGGACTTTCCTTCGAATATTAGACCATTTCCACTCTTGAGAAGACGGTTCAGCAATGGGTGTTCGCAGAACACCTTCTCGTCTACATGGGCCTCGAAGACTACTTGTGGTGTTGGAATCTACCATACTTGATGTAGCGCCCCAGTTTTCGAGACCCGAGTATATCAGTCGTTCCTAGAAAACCCAAGTGTTAAGTGATAAGCGAAAGGGTAATTAAATCCGAATCAGAGTGCGATTATGAAACCAAGCGTAGTATAGATAAAACCCAACGGTAATAATATTCTAGGCTACTCAGCTAGGGCCCAAATACAAAACCTTAATTCTCAAAATGAACTGAAATGTTTAACAAGCAAGTAGACTACTGATTCAATTCAAAATAAGCAGCTGCCTCCTGGTACGGTTCCTCATTATAAACTTCCTCCTCGATTTCCATCGCCTCCAGCTCCTCCGCAACTCCCTCGGTTCGTGTGTCATCTGTACGGTTGAATATTGATGAATGAGTGGCCAACTCAGTGTGATCTCCCGCTAAGATTACACACCGCCACCTTAAACAAGAAATAGCATAAAAACATACAGATAATCCAAAACACAGTAGATACAGTCTTATTAAGTGCATGGATGAGTAAATGTAAATGTCGTCCCGGGTAAGACATTCAGATGGACATAGGGGTCATCACCCATACAATCATCGACCCGGGTAAGACATCCAAACGGTCTGTGCCTCGAGTAAAACATCCAGACAGGCAACTCTGTATGATAACAATAGATGGTGGTTGGTGTCTCGGGTAAGACATCCAGACAGGCGAATCTGTATGTTATGTATGTCAACAATAGATACTGGTCTGTGCTATGCATGCATAATTATCCATCCCTTTATTAGTCCAATTACAACTAGTCAATTTAAATAAGCTCACAGTCACTACGGGGAGCGCATGGCCCAGCGTAGGCCAATGCCTCGGGCATAGTGTCCCATTACCACCATCCCCGGCCCATGAGACTGCCGTCTTAGGGTGTGTGTAGCACCTACTAACATGTGGTCAATCAATTTAACATAAAGGAGCTACCACCAATGCTGATTAGGGGTGAAATGTTAAAATTATCAAAAGTGACGATTTAAACATGTCGACATGAATGATTTAAAAATAAGCAAACAACGGTATTTGGAAGGGTTATGAGATTCACCCCCAGTCAGTTAGGTAGAACCACACATGGATGGTAAACCCCCTGGTCAAGTACCACAACTAGAACCACCATGTTAGGGGCCCACTTATGTCACAACCAATCTAATTACACCCCAAGCACGGACTCTCTTTTCCTAGAACTTCTCATGGAGAGATTTTAGTAGTACGTGTGTCATAGCAACATATATTATGATATGAAAGGAAAATAAGAATTGACACATGTATTTCTATCAATATATAACAACTGAATTTACATAAGGTAAATGACTAGATTATTTACTTAGGTAGTTTAAGGAGATCAAGAATCTAAACCATAATAAGCATGAGAATTATCATGTTAAACAGATAAATCAAGTGAATACAGTTTATTTCTATATGCAGTTATCATTAGTCTAGCTTAGTCATTTACACTAATAAAGCTGTTATTTCTGATCTTGTTAAGGGCGGAAAGCTTAAGGGAAAAGAATCATCACCAGATAAAGCGTAGAGTGCTTCTGGATGCAGGTTTTCTTGAAAATGTATTGAGTTTATACCGCTCTCGTATCTCCCTGTATAATTTCCATTTATAATAGACAGTAAGCCACAAGGTTAAATACTTGGGGTTAGGTGGAGGTTTGAAAAACCTCGATTAACCCAAGTTCATCTTGGCAGAACTTGCCCCATACGTGGACCTTAAGTCCATCAGATGGGTGGCTCAGATGGAATAGGTACCCATGAGGTGAGTTTCACACATGCAGGGCTTGCCATGCATGAAAGTATAAGGCAGAGCTGCACGTTTGCACCTTTACATATGTGACATGAGTGTCGTATCTGAACGGTTCATGAGATGTGGAATCTCGAAAAACCTTAGGGTTTAAACTTTCACCCTGATATAGGATCCCAGTGGGCCATAGCAAGGATAAATTTAAATCAAGAAAAGAAACTGTTTTCTTTTTCATGGCCCACAGAAGTTTCGGTTCAAAGTAAAAATTAGCACCAGGGAGTTTTATGAGGTCCTGCTCCATGTGGACTGTTCAGATCTTTCATACTCACCAGCCCTGGTGAGATCTCAAAATTTTTGCAATCACAAACATTTTGCATGCGGTTCATGTGAACAATCCTCGGTTTCACGTCCTGGTGCATGCATGCACACTTTATTCACCACACAGGTGGGTCCCATGTGGACCCTCCATGTTTGCAAATCAAGGTGGCCCCCATGTTTGAAGCCAGAATGGATGGACGGCCCGGATATGCCTCACCTATGCTGCATCGTGTGGTCGGTGCATATGCACGTGCTTATATATATATATATATATATATATATATATATATATATATATATATATATATATATATACACACAAAGGGAATGTCCAGCGCTGGACGTTATTAAGGGACGTCCAGCCCATCGCCCACATCTGGATCCCCATTCCAGATGGACGGTCATACGCTAATGGCCCTTGGTGGCCAGGCATTAGAGCAAACCACCGGCATTTGGTAGGGCCCATGGTCAGTGCAGAATCTGCAGTCAAGGCAGCCCACAACTGAGGCCCACCTGCATTTGTGCAGGCTCAAGGCAGCAGTCAGCCCACCAACCTCTTGCGTGAGCGGTATCGTCTTCTACATGGAGCTGATAACGGACCCACTTTCGAGGCTGGGTGGAAGCCGATCAAGGGCCCTACTAAGAGCTCCCAACCAGCGCTCATTTACTAGTTTACGCGAACTCGAAGCAAGGTCGTTTGATGGCCTGTCGGATAGTCTGGATTCAGCTCCAAACAGAGCTCCAACAGGCTTGTTTTTTTGGCCTTGTTCTAGGTCTGATCTCAGACTTAAATGGAGCTGTGGATCTGCTCAGCTTTGGCCCCAAACAGGGTCCCTTATCAGCAATATCTCAGTCTATATCACAGCCGTTGACAGGCTTGGACTCGGACTGAAATAGGGCTGCAACATTTAGCCCAACGTGCTACTGTATTGGCCTTATCTGGCCTGGGTTTAAGCTTAGATTCAAGGCCATTGGTTGGCCTGAATCCTGCTTAAACAGGGTCCTAATGCATGGTCAGGTTCGTCCAAAAATAGGGACTAAACTCACGGTTTCCTTGGTCCAATTCTCAGCCATGGATTGGCTTAGTCTCAGTCCGAAACAGAGTCCCAACAACAGTCCACTCAGTCCACCCCACACAGCCATTGATTGGCTGGTTTTCTGAGCTGGTTCGAAGCTCCATGGGGAGCTGAAAACAACATCAAAATGAGACTTGAACAGGGGTCTGAAACAGCCATTGTTTAGCTTGTTCAGACTCCAGTGTGGCTGGAACGAACCCAACCATTTGCTTGGCATGGTTCCGGTTCCAACCATGCTACCTTATCTTGATTAAATCTTCTAAGGAGAGGGAAGAAGAAGAATCACCTGAGGTGGTGAGTGCTGATCCTGAATACGGACTACAAATGGGAGAGAATGACTCCCTGTTTCTCTCTTTCACTTATACTTTTTCTTTTCTCCTCCTGATACGAATTTCCTAGGGCTACAGGGCCCTTCTTATAGATGGAGGGAGAGAGAGAGAGAATGGCTGGGTTTGCTTTCCCTCTTGGACGGTTGAGATTCATCCTTCCTAAAGAGGAAGGGCGGTTTCGTTTTCATAGGCTCGGGTCGGGTGGTTTTTGGGACGGATTGGATGGTGGCATTCAATCTCCTCCATCTTCTTACAAATGGTCAAACGGCTATACCGTTTAGTTTGTGTGGGTCCCATGAAGAGATTTGACAGCTTGGATGGCCCGAAAAGTGATCGTGGTGGGCCACTTAGGGGTTCGAAGTAGGTCGGTTAAATGGACATGAGGGCGGGAGAAATGTAAGAATTTGGTTTTTTGAATGGTGCTCAGTCAGAGCTGGTCCGACCGAGTTCCTGCTTCTAGTGCACCTCGTGCACGAGCACTCTCCGTGCACATGCATCGCGCAGGGGCCCACTGTAATGTCCTTTCTACAATCTACTCCATTCATTTGTATTGGGGACACTATACAGGGGTCCTGACCCATTTTGGGTTGATGGTGAGCCCTAGGTGGCCCGTTACATGCATCCTTGGGCCATCATTGGTTTGTATGTCATGATCCGTTGATCAGGTGGGCCTGAGAAACTTTTTCAACGGTTAATATAGGGTATTAGTTACGATGAAGGGTTGGTTTGTTACTAACTAGTTCTCATGTATTGGTGACAAGTATATGGCAACAGTATTAACTATCATAATGGCTTTGAGTTAAAGTGCCCGAGTAGTCTCACCTTCCTGGCTATCGTGGGACGTGTTCTGACTCTTGGACACCCTGCTGAATGGCTTTAATGTCGACTGGAATCCTCATCCAATGTATGTCGAGATCAAATCTTTGGTTAACCAAATTTGTTTTAGTTTAATGTGAGTTTAAAGGTAACACCCGTGTACTGAAGATACGGGGTGTTACACTTGATGTCCATCGGCATGGCCCTTTCTAGTGGAATTTGAAGGTTAAGGTCTCGCTTGGACCTCCTCTCGGTGCTCGAGCCAGCACCGACATCAGGTTTCTTCTTCAATCTCCTCTCTCGGCTCGGCCCGGCTTCTTCGGAGGCCGACCTCTTCTTCCCCATGAGTGAAAGAAGGATGGAGATGGAGAAAATGAAGGTCACCACCTCAAAGAAAGCCATTGAGGTGTGAAAGCTTGGGAAAGGTAATGGATTGAGGGAAATGGAGGTTGTGGGACCCTAAGAGAGGGTTTTGTGCTTAGATGGAGTGGGATTATGAGAGTGCAAGAAGGGTTTGGAATGTCTAGAGCTTGGAATAGGTTGGGGATGGAGTATGTGAGGAAGATGAAGGACTTAGAAACTAGGGAATGAAGATTTGGGAGTGAGTATAGGTTTAGGAGTGATTTGGAGGGTAAGAAATGAGAGAAATGAGGGTTTGGGGGTTTAAAAAGGGGGAAAGGGACGTGTATAGGGGACCTCACTTGACCGGACCATTGGCGGCGCGTCGCCAAACCGGCGATGCCGCCTTCCTCTAGAGTTGGCGGCGGCATGATGCCGAAGTGGTGGTGTTGCTACTGTCCTCTGGATGTTCTGGTGGCACCGCTACCATTCGGCGGTGGCCATGCACCCTAGGTGCTCCGTCAAGTCTATGGGATCCCTCGAGTCCCCCTAAATGTGTTCGTTGGGTCCCTGCTAGGTCAGGTCCACCCATCGAGGCCCAAAGGGTGTTCCATTGTGTTTTTAGATTCAATTTGGATTTGAAATCCGTCAGCTAATGATCCAGATGGACCTAGAATCGTCTAAGTTATTTAGGGACTTCCTATCTTAGTGGGACTAAAGTCGGAGAGATTCTATGTTTTGTTGAACTATCAAGTTCATACGGTTAGGCCATCACAACCCCGCAAGTTTCTCGTGTTGTTTAGTCTTGATGTTCTAAAATCAATTGACTAAGTTTGTTCGTTTGTGATTAGGAGTGACAAGAATCATTTCTCGTAGCCTAAGCATTTCTACTTGTAAGTCCTGAGCTAGTCTATAAGGTTTGGTCTTGCTTATAGGCAGGACCTCAGGATCCTAATATCATCTCTAAGTTCAATCACTCCCTCTTGAGTCAGAGTGCGTCGCGATAGACCCGTCACCCTAAGCCTGATTTAATCCAAACTATTGTTCTAATACCAACTTTGTAATGCCTCGAAAATCAAGGGCCGAGTAAGAACTCGACTCTCGAATTTTTGAGTGCCACGTGTACCCTAACGGGCCTCATAGGCATATAAATATGGACATCAAGAAGTCAAAGAAAGATTAAATTAACATAAGATAACTAATCATTGGAGACTTAAATATAAACCATCCACAATCCAAGTGCTACTAATAAAGTTATGAAGCAGCATAAAACCTCATAATTCTAAGAAATAAATATTCATTAGGGACCTGGTCCCATCCTCTCACCTCTCCTGAAGAAAGTTGGGCCCTAGCCCAGGCCTGAGATCATCCATCGCACTAGTAAGGTCCACCAAACGTCTGCAAGTATGCTAACTTCTCGCCATCGTCCACACTAACATCATCCAATGCGTCTCGCTCCAGGTTTCCTACATCTATACCGGAGTTTGGTTGGTGTTTTAGAACACCATCCTAGAGTGGGAGTGAGTGATCAACTCAGTGGTACCATTAGCAATAGATAGCATAAACAATCATGCGTATAATAGATTTAGCAAACAACATACATCACGGATTCCTAAATACTCTTGTTAACGAAATGCATTGTTCATGATATGATGCATGCCTCTTTCCACCAATACTCCCTCGAGCGATAACATTTAACGATCGCGAATGACCAACACTCCCTCAGTGCGACCTCAACTCCCTAATCGCCAAAGTAAGCAATGCAATGTCATGGATCATGTTAGCCGAGTTGATTAATTAGGTTCATTCATCTAGCAAGTTGGGGAAACTGTAATACCCTTAGTAGAAATGTTGCCCTAACCTGATCGCGCGACTCAGGGCCATGGCCAATTGGCTCTCGTAATCCTTAGCCCTCGTGGGTTTGATAATCCCATGGCCCTTAGGCTCATACGAAATCAACTAGGACTTCTAAGTCTAGCTCCCAGTCACTATGGGGAGGTCGTCACCTCATCATAGGCCAACATCACAGGCATATTGTCTCATACCACCGTCCCTGGCTCATGAGTCACGGTACTCATTAGTCACCACCGGAAGGCTTATCACCCCAGCGCATGCCGATAGCACAGGCATAGTGTCTCAGAGCACAGGCATAGTGTCTCATACCACCATCCCCGACTCATGAGTCTTGTGGGTCAAATATCATGGTTAATAGTGGGCGCAAAGGTCTAGGGGCATCTCGAGTTCCTGCACAGGCGTGCGGTCATGGTTAACACACAAGGATGGCCGATTATAAGTCAATATGGCCCCATAAGTCGCACCATAAACTGAACGGCCTAAGAACGGTGTCTTGTGTAGTCCAACTACGATCGCCAATTCATGGCTTAACTGATCGGGCTAGATTTACTCGAAAGCAGGACCTACGGAAGGTTGCCCAAATGATTTAGTTAATTGACCGATCCATAAGGGTCTATGCACTAGTAGACAGCATGTATCATCAATTTCAGGAATAAGTCATACAAATCAAGCATAAATCAGTAATTTAAATGCATGGACAACAATACATCAGATTCAGCTAGACCATACGAATCCCATTCAACATGTTCAAACATAAACAACCATAAGGATAGTCATGCACTAATGCACAATAATTCGGTCATTCATAGGTCAACATAGATCATGTAATTCAATTATATATTGAGAATTAATGCAAGTAATTCAACAAATCAGCATATTGACAACATTGCATGCCTTCACTCATAACATATTTGATGTGTGACATTGTTTCAACCAACAATCAGCAACATTTGGGAAAAATTAAATGTCTATACCCTTCATGAACATGCAATCAACAATTCACACATTTGGAGGTATTAGGGGCTCAAACCCTTTTCCCATAAATTTGGGAAATCCCTAGCCTATGGACCCATTTATGCAATCCAAGAAATTTCAGCAACATGCAATGGAAATGTACCATACACATTTCCTAAACTTATGCTGGGCACGATAATTGGTCATCTAAAGGTAATGTTCCGCACCTATTGCTAACCGGAAGTCGCTAAAATCGTGCTAGCGTCGCCGGGTCCACAAACTCGACGTGTTGAGGCCCTGCATTGCATAGAGTGACAGTTAGTGACATGCATGCAGCTAGAGATTAAGGAGAAGTGCTTTGGAGCTCAACCTTACCTTAGATTGGGTGGGATTTCGCTCCAACGACGATTTGGGTCAGCATTTTCTTGCAATTGGGAGGTGTAGGTGCGGGGATTCCCAAATCCCAAGCACCACAGCCAAATTCAAACCCCAAATCACCCTTGCTCTCTCCTCCTCCTCCTCCTCCTCTCTCTCTCTCTCTCTCTCTCTCTCTCTCTCTCTCTCTCTCTCTCTCTCTCTCAACTACTGGAGTTCATGGGAGTGAGAGAGAGAGGGCTGGATATTTATATCCAGATTTTTATTTCAGTTGACCCTAAAGTTGGGTGAAATCCCTCTAATAGCCCTGTGGGCCCATTTTTTGGCTATTGGGGCCACCTTGATGGGCCCCTGGTGCATCCAATTCATGGATAAGGTGTCTCCTAGTTTGATGAAGGGCCGGGTAAAATTTGACGGCAAACGGATGCAGGGTTTTACCGTAGCAGTCCCATTTGCGATCAACGATTATCGACCTTCAATCAACGGTCAGAATTTGTGGGTGAGGGCAATGAAATATTTCTAGCCTTCAGTGTAAATTTAGAAGAGATCCGATAGTTGGAATGCCCAGATTATCTGATATAAGAAACATGGCCAATTGGTTTAAATTTTAAGGTTTTCCGTCTTTAGGCTTGGCGATTTGCGATTTCCAAGTGCTGGTTAGACGGCCATGGTTTATCCATATCTGGGCATCATCTAAGTCTGTAGTCCATAAGGGACCACAAGCCCAATGAGGCATATAACTTCTTAAAGTTTCAGAATTTTCAGTCCTTCCTCGAGTGGTACACAGCTTGTATGGACAGTCCTCAAGTGTAAACTGACCGTCTAGCTCTACGATCCATTTTCAGTCAGAACATAATTTGATCTAATTGCATTAACGACTAAATCATGATTAATTTATGGGTAATAAACCCACACGTGCGACCGAAATATACGGTTCTGCGTCAGTTCGCACGAGAGTACCTCAGGACATTGCTCTAGTTTTAGGTCGGGTGTTACAGGACCTTAATGGATGGTATACCTGGTAGAATCGTTACCGGAAGCCCACTATACTAATAAAAGCCTACTCAAGGAGCAGATACGAGCCTTGCCTATGCTTACCAAATGGTAGAAGCCTGTCAAGGGGCAGATGTGGGTTGACAAGTTTCCAACTCAGGCAAGTGGACAGATTCACACTTGATGCATTGTTGCATTCATGCATTGAATAATATTTACATTTTCTTTCTAAAATTATATTGTGTATGATTATTGGCATTGTATTATAATTTAATGTAAAGAACCATGGCGAGAATTCTCACTAGGCATGGGCAGCTTATCCTTTATTAATGTAAAACTATATAGATGAGCAATTAGCTGTTGAGTTGGTGTAGGAAAAAGAAGTTGTGGTTGAACTGGTGTATGACACACGTGAGACGTAGCCATACTTATCAGAAGAGGAACCGGCCATAGTTGGACCGTTCACAATTATTTAATTAGATATTTATTTATTAGGATAATCTGAATAATTGAAAATTTTTAAGCATTTGATTGATTTTATTTAATTGAATTGTCATAGGTTTGTAGCAAGTATGCATTAGTAAGCTGTATTAACTAATAAATGATGTCAAGTTTATGCTGATTGAATGTTTATGGATGTTGAGAATATACAAATGTTGATGATTAAATCATTTTGTGTAAATGATTGTGAATAAGCTTAGTTGGAATGTAAAAATGAATATTAATTTTAATTCTTAATAATCGTATAATGGAATGAAATTAGTACACTTTATGTATGAGTTACGATTCGAAACTCGAGTCTAATAGTGCATACTCTGTACTCGAAATTCGGGCCTGACATTGTCCATTAGGGGGATCCGCCCATGTGGATCCTCTGACCCAAAAGTGGGCGACCATGTTCGGAGGAAAGTAGCTAATGAAAAGACTTGTTTTAACCATCCATCGATTTGGTAAATTCGCAGCTGATGGGTTGATTGGCCCAGTTTTTTGGCTAAAGGCTCGATATGGTTGATCCTAAATGATTAATGGCTTGGATCACACACTAAGTCACTTTATTTACTATATTGAAAACTAATATTCAAGAAGTTTGAACTTCCACATTGCATAAAAGGAATCAGTTACTTTATTATGTTCGCTTATATTTTCCATGTTAATAAGGTATTATGGTTTAAAGGGAAAAAATAAAAAATAAAAAATGCTAGATTGGCTTTGTTCTCTCCACTTTTTTTCTTTTAATTCATTTTTCTTTTCTTGTATAAGAAAATAATTGGATTGGTGAAATTCACGGGCAACTTGGGCCCTAAGAGATTAAAGCGGCCCCCACATAGATGTGCCAAACTAAAACACGTATGAAATTTGGGCCATTCATCAACATAATGTAAGAGTCTTATTAGGTCACACATCATCACCGATTTCGATCTGACTGTTGGATTATTTAGATTAAGTGATTCAATGGGCCCCACTACAGTTGTAATAATTGTAAATAGGTTTGGGGCGGGATGCTTGAATACGGTCTCTATACATGATTATTAAGCCGCATATGGAAACTTACGGTGTGGTGAATATATAAGAGAGAAGTGTGATAGGTAAGCTTCTCTAACCCTCTTTCTTATAAATATATGTCTTTTCCCTCAACTACAAAGGAGAGAAAACTTTAGTCCCATTAAGAGGTTCTCATAAGGGTGTAATATAACTCCCATGAAAAAAATTGAATTTGAGAGAGAGATTTCTTATCTTGTTTCTCTCTTATCCAAATTTAATCCCTTATTTAATCTTTTATCTTATTTATATCCCTTTTATCTCCCTAAATCGTTCCTCATATCTCTCAACCTCCCAATGTGCCTTTCCTTTTTAAAGAATGTGTTGTTAGAGGAGTTATACTTTAACTCAAATATTAACTAAAGACAACCTGCATACAACAAAGAAAGAGAGAGATATGATTTTAGAGAGCTTATAAGTTTGTTGTCATTCTTTCATTAATTTTTATCCAATTAATGTAATTTTGACTTGATGTATGCATTGAACACGTTCATTACATTAATCTATGGGTAAATATGATGTAAAGACGATAGAAAGCTAAAATTTCATGCAAAGTTTTATGTTGCTTATATTGATTTGTGTACATCTAGTTGAATCATAGTACATATTTATAGATCATACGATCCCTAAAGTTAAAATATACAATGATCCTAACTTTCAAATTAATCTGACCATCGGATATGTCACACTACTCATATTTGAAAGTGTTCAATAAGGAAAGCTCATATTTTCTGCGTAAGTGCTAGTATCACTTAGTGTAAAAAGTCGAAATAGGTCATCGGTGTATGTGTAGATCGACACCATTCATCCAATATGTAAAGGAAAAATATGGGAAGACGTCAAAAATTTAGATGATACAATCATCTGGTAAGTTATCCCAATCAATCATTTGTCATTCAATTTCAGAATCTATATGTAAATAGCATATGAATGGTTCAGAATAACAAATAAATGGGTCTTCTCTGGTGTTTGACCAAGCAATGAACAATGAGTAGGGTACCATTAGGGAATACAAAAATCTAGATAGGGGAGTGGTTGTTTTGTATAGTCTTCGAGACTTTCAATTATTTGGTCATTTAGGGTTTAACCACCTAGGATGTTAATGAAAGGTGAGCCCCACAGAGTAATATAACCAAATGAATAACATTGTTGTGGAAATAATTGATAGGATTTTTAAAATCAAATCAATCTGATTACTTTGTAGATTCTACACTTCTAGACACAGGTGAATGACCCAACATGTCTCATATTCATGGAAATTAAAATGAAAATTTTTGTGTGATTGATTGATTGATATTTTAATCTATCTGATGTTGATTTATAAAACTGTGTTACCTTTTAATTTATGTTCTCACATTTAATTTTTGAAAAAAAATGATGATAGAATCGCATGCTTGCATTTCAAATTATGATAAGTGTTTATGAAATGATGAAATTATACATCATCCATTACATCTACATATTGCATGGTCAATCTTAGGGGCTTCCTGTTAAAGAAATCTCAATTCTGATAGAGTGTTATCAGATGTGAACAATGCCTATGCCTATTGAAAGTTGGAAGCCTACCCAACAGGTGGATGCGGGTTGACGATCTCCAACGTAAGTGGATGGACGATCACCCCATCTAGCGAATTCATATATCATGTGCATACATTTTTTCATCCAGTGATTTGTAATATTTTTATTACTATTTTTATAAACCATGTTAGTTTATTTCACTAAGCCAAGTCAGCTTACCTTTTTATTGATGGGAAAAAATAATACAAATAATATGTTAGAAAATGATATGGCATAGGAACTAGAAGGAGCCACTGAGCCCGAACACGACCCACGTGAAACGTGGCCATACTTGTCTAAAGATGAATTGGCAACATTAGACCATTTCTGAATATTTGATTTATTTAATAGGAAAGTTCGATTGGCGTACAATGCATATTGGCATTACTTTATGGGGTTTTAAACAATTGTTTAGATTTATTTGATTGAGACATTGTAAGTATAAAATAAACATATATATATATATATATATATATATATATATATATATATATATATATATAGAGAGAGAGAGAGAGAGAGAGAGAGAGAGAGAGAGAGAGAGAGAGAGAGAGAGAGTCATGCTCCCCTGCGCACCTACGCACGTGCGCACCTTTGCACACGTGCCATGGGTGTCTAATCTGAATGGTTCATGTGATGCAGAATTCCATGAAACCTCATGTGACAAATTTTCACCCTAATCTAAAATTCTGGTGGGCCAGAGCAAAGAGAAATGCAAATTAAGAGAGGAAGTTGTTTTCATTTTTCATGGCCCATCAAGTTTTAGATCAAAGTAAAACTTCGGCCTGGGGGGTTTCACGAGGTGCTGTTTCACATGAAAGGTTCAGAATTTGGACCCAAATCACATATGATGGGTTTTCAAATAAGTTCGTACGAAGTACGTACGAACTAGTTCGTAGGTGAACGTTCCGCTATATATATATATATATATATATATATATATATATATTAAGATACTATAATAAATGAATGATGATTGAGATATATGTTGTTTGATTGTTTATATTTTTTAAAATTTAACTGAAATTTAAGCATTTAGACGGTATTGTATTTATAGATTATGAGTAAGGATCTTGACCTCACCTTATGGTCCATGTAAGTTGCCTATTGGTGTGGGCCATGGGTTGCTATTGCTTTAGGCTCAAAACAGGTGGTTTGGTCAATCTGCATGTAAATGGTATGTACAAACGACTCATGTAACTGAGAGAACAGATCGCTTTTCAATAATTCAGTATTGAAATAAATTCTAAGATTTTTCTTACTGTACACAACTCACTTATGAGCTACGCACCTTATAAAGCCCTCCCATACTTAACTTCCAAAAATACTCCCATGCTGTACAAATGCACATTTACTAGATCAAAATGCCCTTGCTTTTATCAAAAATGTGATTTATGAAAGTTGGGGTTCCCTATGGCTATGGATTATAACCGTAGCCATTGAAATTGACTACATAGTAAATGAAATTGACCGCAAAGTGAAAGAAATTCACCACAAAGTAAAGGAAATTCACAAAAGTAGATGAATTGAATGAAATTCACCGCGAAGTAAAGGAAATTGACTGCGAATTGAATCTAATTGACTACGAAGTGAAGTAAATTCAACGTGAAGTGAAGAAATTTGATTGCGAAGTGAATGAAGTTAATGTAATTAACCGCGAAGTGAAAGAAATTCACCGCAAAGTGAAGGAATTTGACCACGAAGTGAATGAAGTTAATGCAATTGACCGCGAAGTGAAAGAAATTCACTGCAAAGCGAAGAAATTTGATTGTAAAGTGAATAAAGTTAATGTAATTGACAGCGAAGTGAAGTATATTCACCGCAAAGTGAATAAATTTGACTGTGAAGTGAATAAAGTTAATATAATTAACCGCGAAGTGAAGAAAATTCACCGTGAAATAAATGAATTGAATGAAATTCACTACGAAATGAGTAAAATTCACTGCAAACACTACAAAAAAACAGGGCAAAGCCGATGGCTAAAATCCATAGCCAGAACAAATTAATCCATAGCCAAAGATCCATTTTAAACAATGGACATCCAATCACTACTGTTTCCTGTGGTGTGGTTTACTTGAGATTTATTTCGATCTCATATTTTGGTATTAATCTTAAAAGAATGTTTAAAATTAGATGTACGGTGTGGATTAAACACAGACATCATGGTGGGGCCCGTCTAGCCCTACCAGATCCAAAGCTAAAGCTACCGTGGTTATTTGTACTGTGAAAAGGTATGAGTTTTACATTCTATGTAAAATAGCAGTGACTCATTTATAGAAAAATGTGTTTGATGTATGGCTATCAAGACCATCCAAATAATGGGTCTTGTTGTAGATGGTTTGTATTTATAATTTTTTTAATGTAATATTATCTTAACCATCAATTAAATGGACCCTTAATTGTATGGCTGTAAATACAGTTTATATTATAAATTATGTAAAACGCACACTTTCTGGATTTGAATCTATTATCCCATTTCAGAAGAGGAATTTCTCGACCGCCATTTTCTTGCTCTCCATTCCCTCTTTCGAGCGCCCTCTTCATAGCCACTCGAGATTGAGCTGTGAATCTTTCGAGCGCCCTCATCCTCGCCGGTCGCCGTGCAGAACCATCTCAAATAGGTGAGCATTCGCATGTCTACACTCTACATTTCTGTTTGGAAGTTTCATCTTCACATTCCGTTTAATCCCAATCATTTTAAGGCAACGCTTCATCAACGCTTGGCCCATCTGATGAGGTCCCTATGAATGATATTATATTCGTATTATATTTCTTACTGATCATGCTAGTTTCTACGATCTCATCAGTTTTGTTGCATAAAAGATGGTGCACGCCATTTGTTCGATGTCTAGCCTCAACGAGATTTGTGTTTAATCCCTATGGATTTGGTATATTGCATTGATTACCATTTAAAGGGTGTATGTATGTATATCTCTTTTTCTTTCCCTTCATGTGGTCTGATGGGTGCCTTGCATGCATACATAAACTGGCATGGAAAAATCTTTGATCAGACGGCAGTCAGGTGAGTGAGGGTAGGTATGACAATGCATATGATCAGAAAGAAAGATACCATAGTCCAAATGTTGATTCTAACCATCTGTTTTGTGGCCTGTCCAATGGATGGTTAGAACATTAATTGAGCATTGGATCATAGGAGCTATTAGGATACACGTGGGTCGGGTCACCTATATTGTGATTCACACTTTTGGTTTGCATATGGATGGTTCATTTGGTGGGGTCCATGAGATGGATAGAGGGATTTGTAGCTCATATGCCATTGCTGCACCTGTGGGCCAGATAGGGAAACATTCATGAGATGATGCCTAGTACAAACATGTCCCGGGAAAAAGCTGTGGCTGCTTCACTAGGCCACAAATATACATTGAATATGAGTCATTGGTCAATTTTGTCAGAATCTGTCTATTTCTAATCTACCTGCCAGACAGATAAGCCTGCTTTGTGGGCAAGAAATCTACCTTGGGACCTTATCTGATGAGAGCCTATCACATTTACAATGATGCCACGACTCAACCTTACCATTATGATCACCTAGTGCCATGCACGCTGTTGAAATCAATTGGAAGCTGTCGCTCACCTAATGGGTGAATTAATTAGCCTGATTCTCCTATTCATGGTGAGCCACTGGACTTGGTGGATTTATGGGTAGGGGTTAGATAACTTCTCCATGGATGATACCTAGGCCCATTCATGCCATTAATGCTAGGAGTGGCAATGGGCCAAGCAGCCCCTCCCACTGCTTTAGGCCAGGGCTTTGACCCTAAACATGGCCAAAGGGCAGGGCCTGGGCTTGAAATATAGGCGTAGTATTCAAGTTGATCGCGGGCCAATGAGGAATGGCCATCCTGTTCACCCATTATAATCATCAAGTGGGCCACCATTGTAAAAAAAGAATTTACTTGTGAGCAGTTTCAATTTGTCATGTCTTTTAACCCTCATAGACTCCGGCATGACCCATGACACAAATGAAAAAATAATATTAGTTTTTTGTCTACAGTAGTGTCCACGTCGACTACACTAGCACATAATTCTTTAGCAAAGTACAGTGTCCTTGTTAGAAGGTATCATTTAATGCTCAGACAGATAGTTTCTATGATGCATTGGGGTTTTCAGTTTGTAAAAGTCGGGACCATGGTTCAATGATCGAAACTATAGATATGGGTGGTGGCCACGAACCAAAAATGCCTCAGAAAGGAAGATTCTAGCCATTGAGTCTTTGGCCTTCTGGGTTGAAAGTGGACCATTGCTATATTTTCTTTATTAACTGTCCATTTGCTGGCCATCAATTGGACTGGATCTTCCAATCTGGGAGCTGTGGTACATCCATGATGGCTCCCATCATATATCAACACTTTGGATGGTGTTCTCAATTCCATATTTTAATATCTTTTCCTTTTTCTTTTTTTTTGGTGCTGATTTTGTGGGGAAATTTATTGCTTCATTAGTTGGAGTTCAATCTATACGAAAGGTTCAGTTTTATTAATTAAAAGAGGTAACTCCATTTCTAAATATATCTGTTCTAAAGTATGTAAGAATTTGGTTGCCACTACCATGAACAATGCTATTATATTGGACCTTAATCTGTGTCATTACTTATTGTGCTGACAAATCTTGCTTGTGTTTTAGACATGGGATTTATATTTTGAAATATTTTCGCCTTCAGTTGGACAGTATGTAGTTAGAATTTGTGTTGCTTGTCAAGTTGACATTGGTGAGAATTAGTTAATTCTTGAGTTGAACTAAGGTTTAGGACCAGTTATGGTGCAAAGGAAATATGTCTAACTCGCTTTATAATTCTCAGTGCATATGCTTTAAGGTTTATTTGGTGTATATTTCCTACCAGTGATTTAATATAGTGTGCTTTTTTGGACCAAGCACTTCCATGTTTCCAATTGTTTTATTTATTTATTTTTATTTTGGAGAACTTTTGTAGGCTAAACAGGTGGCAGACAGCACAGAATAAAACAGAGGTTGTTTCTGTTTTATCTGAGATATGCCTTTCTACTGGGAAAAATGAGTGGGACAGGCATTTGAACAACAAATGTTCCTGCAGTTATAGCAGCCGCTGTAGCAGCTTCAGGAACAAGCTTAAGGGTAATAGAAGTGTTTTTCCTGGAAGTGCTCTCCACTGGCATGCTTAGTGCAGCTGATAAGTCCAATTGTGCAGGGGAAATTGCTGGCATGAGAAGGCTGTATGAGAGCATTGGTGGTTTCCAAGCAGTCAATTCACCATTTGGTTTTGGACTGGGTGCTGGCCTCCAAAGCTTGAATGCCGGACCATCTCCTCAGCAACTAAACCTTGAAAGCAATTCATTTGGTGAGATTCTTCTTATGAAATGCTAGATGAGCACCCAATGAGTCTTGTTCCTTTTGGTCTACTCCCCCGAGATATTTTCTCCCTAATTCATAAGATCTTGGAGGTACTTCTCATCTGAGTTTATAGCATATGAGCAAGCTGCTTTTCATCGTGTGCTTCTTAAAGAGCTGTCTTATCCTCTTAATTTTAGAAAACTGTGACCAGGGAATCAGTAGTTATTTCTGGTGAATGTTTGAGACTTATATTTTGTTGGGGATTTGTGTTGCCGAATCACACAGATCTAGATCTAGGATAGCAATCCAATAACGCCAAGCAATCATAAGAGAACGCAAAGATTTAACGTGCAAAACCCTTGCGGGAAAAAACCACGGCACAACGATAGAAATCCACTATGAAATAGAAATTACAAGAGGGAGGACTTACCTGATTCGAACAACCTCGAATCTCACCCTTGCTACACCATTTGATAACCCTAGAACCCTTTTAGAAACCCTTAGAAAATCTTTAGGAAGCCTTAGAATCCTTTAGAATAGTCCTAGGGACCCCTATTTATAGTTTAGGAAACTCTATTTATGCACTGACTTTGGAAAAATCCAGAAACCGCCTCAAATTTACGCAGTCCAACAAATAATCGCGCATCGTTTGCGTAACCTCTAATAGTCGAAGGAGGGCTTTGACTGGTCGAGTGTCTTGGACATCCAAATACATTGTGTGCTGGACTTCGAGTCAAGCAAGCTTCGACTAGTCGAGCCAGTCGCTCGACTGGTCGAGTAGTGCGGAGAAAAGAAAAAATCGGAAGATTTAAGACATCTTCTGACAACATATTTCAGAAAGCTTGTGTAACTGGTTTTCTTTAAGAAAACTATGGTTACAGAGGATTTTCTTTCTAGCAAAATTTTCCAATTTCAGTTTAATTTTAGGAACTCATTAAATTATATTAATCTCATTAACTGTTCAATTTTACTAAGGATGAATTGGAAGCATGGTTCTTGCCTCACAACCCAGGATTTGATCCTGCCACTATGGATGCTCTTTGCAAATGTGGCTGCAGCTTTTATCCTCTCTTCTTGATACTTAATGGTTGTTTCTTTTGTTTTTTATATTATATTTTCTCCTTATCAGGAAAGTAGCAATTGGTTCCACCAATGAGATCTTTTTTGGGTGGTTCTCTCTACTTTCTTGTTGCATCTGGGCTCGTTTATTTGGAATGTGCACTCAATTGGTTGGTTTCTTTGCTACAGGTCCAGGTTGGTGGTTCACCAATGTACCGAATTGAAAGGAAGCTTGGGAGAGGTGGTTTTGGACAGGTGTATGTGGGGTGCCGAATTTCTGCTGCTCCTGGTGGCATAGATAGGACGACCGGCCCTGCTTCTTGGAATTGTTGTTTTCTACACCACCGTTGCTTATTAAATTGACTGCTTGATATGCTTTTTTTTGGTTTATGTATTTCGTGTGCAGAATGTCCACTGAAATGGTTGCTTGCATTGCTATCGAAGAAATGTCAATATTGGAAAAGATGCATTCTAGAGGGTGGGATTATTTCTTTGCATTATGAATTTCTTCTATTTTTTGTTGCATTATTGATCCATGCGAATCTCATGGTTCTCCAATATCTTATGATATGATATTTGTTATTAATGGAACTCTTAATTGCATTTTTGCATGAATGTGGCAACTTGTGACAGATGTGCATGGGGATGTCAAACCAGGGAACTTTTTGCTTGGTCCCCCAGGCACTTCCGAAGAGAAAAAACTCTTCCTTGTTGATCTCAGATTAGGTTAGTTCCATTCCTCTGATTGTGGAAAGTTTCATGTCTCTTTGCCAATATATTATGGAACAATGCTCATTATTTCATTCACCACATATCAGCAACTAAATGGCGAGACAATTTAACTGTTCAATTTCAGGACCTTGTCGAGTTAAGAGCAATGCTATGAGGCTGGTTTCTTACCTTAGATTCCATCCTCTGCAGTTCAGTTCAGATAAGTTTTATTAGCAATGCCAGTGACATGCAAGCAGTAACTTCAGGTACACTTGTTACAAAGTTAGATAATAACAGTTCAACCTAATCCAGTTGATTCCCCTGCCTGTAAAGCTAAATCAGAGTTATTTGATACTTTGGCATGTTGGTTGATAGTAAAGCATTTCTTGTGGTTGATAGTCCATCGGTACTCGGACAAACACGGTTGCCCGTTCGATTACAAGGGTGCAAGCTAGGAAGTGATCTGTTTGTTGAATATCTGTATTTGATTATAATTAATATTTTTCTTTTTGGAAATCCTCCAGTTGGCTATGTACATGGGAACCTTCCTATGCACATCATTGCACTTTGGACACATCAGCAGTTCATATCATTAATCTGAACTGCCCATGTGGTCTGGCTTACCCTTCATTGGCCATCTTGAAAAATCCATTCATCTTAAATGGTTCTTACCATCCAATCCGTATCATGAAAAATGGATGGCCATGTTCATTTATAATAAAAAATAGGTCAAATTATCAATTTCAATCATCAATTGGTGGTGTCATCCTCTCGTTGAGTTTTGCTTGTGGTTTAAAAACAATTGCTTTGGTTAGGTGATGGTAATCATTTGAAACATCAGTTGAAAAGTAGACGTTATACTAAAAGGGCTGATATTATCCAGTCTGTTTGATTTTCTAAAAGGGGCCTAAGAAAGGTACATTGGATAGCAGATGAATTGTCCTGATCTCTTACATGTTTGCCACATGTAAGGAGATACAAGTGCTTGATAATTTAATTGGATTAAAATAAGAGAGTCACACACCACTAGCTGTAGATGAGAAATTTGTGCCACTGGTTGCATGTTTGGCCTGTTGTGGTGTGTGATATCCAATTGGCAGTGTTGCCCAACCGAGATGGAATGCCCAAAAAATTGGTCCAATCCAATCATAAGGTGGGCCACACCAAAGAAAATAATGAAGAACTATTGCAAAACCTCCAAATTCACTTGGTGGCCCGTATGATGGTTGGATCGGCTTGTTCTTTTGGGGTGTCCCATGTTTTTGTGTGTGGAATGCTTCAAATGTAAATGCATACGAGTCTTTGGATGGGGAAGAATCTATTGACTCTGACATGTTATTCTGTTTTGGGTACAGATTGCTCGTTCAGCAATTGGCAAAAGTCAATACAATCAACTTGAGCAAGGATGAGAAGCTGGCTTTCTGGATCAACTTATAGAATGCTCTGATCATGCATGTATGTTTCTCAATTTAGTTCTTATTTATGTGGATTTTTAAGGCAACTCACTATGAAGTATGGTGTGGTTTAGTGCCCCTCCATACAATTCTATAAATAGTTCTCTTTAGAGAATGGTGTGGTTTAGTTCCTGTCCTGTAATTGTTAGTTCATAATGCATGTGCTTTTGTAGATCTCAGTGGCATAATTGATGTAACTGTTTCACAGTTTTCTATGATTGAATTTGCATTTATTCTAATCATCTAACACTTCCCATTTTGAGATATGGGTGAAGTGACTACACATTCAGTCATATCTGGACCTCAATTGGATCACAAGGTCGTCTGGTGTCATCAATGTGGGCTGGTTCTGTTAGCTCATGCCGGTACTTTTAGTGAAGCTGATCTAGTGTCCCTGGAGGTTAGGGTGCTTAGGTAGGCTTCATTTTGTCTGTACCTTTATCATTGCTGGTGTATAGGCTGTGGTTGAGGGGAACTCTAAACTCATTATCTTGATAGTAAAGGAACCTGGTTTTGGAGGATTGCTAAAGATCTGTATAAACAGCCTATGATTCAGTAGTTGTTGCCTATGCCATTTTCATACTCCTTTGGGAAGTGAATTTGATGGCCAAGAAACTAGCAGAAGGTAGTTGAGCTTTTGAATTGGTTATTGTGAAATGGGCATGGGATCATCTTATGAGGCCACAAGATCTGTACATGCATGTGATTAATAAACTCTTAACCATAGAAAAAGTTTATCAAGCATATGATCAACATATCTTAAATATTCTTGTGTCATTTCTTATAGTGCTTGTTTCCTGTAGCCATTACCATTTTACAATCATGTGTTCGATGCTATTCTCTATTTTCTTTAAGTGTGCCGAACAATTGGCTATTTATGTTTTTGGGAAAATTCTTTTGATATAATTCTCTTTTCCAACATGACATAAATAGTATCATGTAATGTGGATGTGGCTTCTTCATTATAAGTCCAACCTATTGAACGGGTCGGATGTCTCACACACATGAAAGGTCGAAGTTTTCTCCATTGGGTGAACCATAACTTATTGTCCTACTGTTTGGACTTTAAACCATCTCTTAGATATATAGTTTTTCTTTTCATTCACACAATACAAGGATGCTAATGTTCATTTCATTTTCCATATTAATAAAGATAATGGCAATTATATTTTGAAATCTATGTATCTTTTACTAACAGAACAATTTAGATGTATAATTCTGTTGGAGATGAACCATTACTCCAAAGCTATGAAGAACAGTTCAAGCCCTTTATTGTTGGTGCAGCAACAAATATCCAGTTGGCGCAGCAACAACTTCAGGCACATTTGAGACTCATAACAGACTGATCCTAGAACAGACTGCATTGACTCCGTTTCTTTTCAACAGCACTTTACCTTACAAAAGGTGAATAATAAATTGAGCAAAGCTCTGTTTCTTTCCTACTTTGAAACTATCAATGCATCGACTCTGCTGGTCAAAGTCTTCTTGGATTTGTTAGTTATTTTTTATGACTATTACATGGAGGACATTTTATATCATTTTTTTTAGGAGTATACTGAGACTGACTGAAATATCCAATCCAAATATTAGGAATTTGGATGATATATTTGATTTTGATCTCTTCCAATTCTTGTGTAGACTTCTCAAATAGGTTGGTTCATTTAGGGCGTTGGAGAAATGTGTACATCTAGTTTTAGATGTGTGCATTGATTAAGTAATTAATTTTCATTATTATTTTTTAATTAATGAGAAACTCTGACAGCTTTAGCCATTGCCCTTAGTTGTTGAAAGCGCCAATAGTTTTAGCCATCGAAAATGGCGACGGCTAAAACTGTTGAAAACGGTGATGGCTAATGGTTTTTGCCGTCGTTGACACCGTTGGCGGGCAACGCTGATGCCCCCTTTCTTGGCGGACCATCTGACGGCTGAAGGTCATTGCCGACGGTTATTAGCTGTCGGTGCTGCACTTTTTTGGTAGTGGAAGCGAAGAAAATTGACCGTGAATTGAATGTAATTGACCGCAAAGTAAATAAAATTCACCTCGAAGTAAATGAATTGAATGAAATTCACTGTGAATTGAATGTAATTGACCATGAAGGGAAGAAAATTCACTGCGAAGTGAAAGGAATTTACTGCGAAGTAAATAAAGTGAATGAAATTCACCGCGAAGTGAACAAATTCGACAACGAAGTGAGTGAAATTGATTGTGAAGTGAATGAAATTGACTGCAAAGTTTATTAGCCATCCAACATGTTGATAGGGTCACACAAACATGGATGAAGGCAAAGAACAACTATCAGCTTGGCCCATAAAAAGTTTTTAATGGCCATTGATCATTATTTCCTATGGTGTGGTCCACCTAGAATTTCATTCACTTTACGGTAAATTTCATTCACTTCGCGATGAAGTTCACTCACTTCGTAATGAATTTTATTTACTTCGCGATAAAGTTCAATCACTTTATGGTGAATTTCAGTCACTTCGTAGGAATGTTGATGAACTTTAATGAGTTACATGATTGACCAGGAGGATTGTTGATATTTTGTATCCAAAATCCTTCTCCTTACCTTTGTGTAATCTATCCCACCCTGATAAGGCCGATGAAGGCCAATGATAGAAAGCACCACCCTATAGCGAAACTCATTGCCAATTTCGACCCCAGGCACACTTTCGAAGATTGGCTTGCCAATGTTTACACATTTGTTCGCTTCCTTGAGAAGCTTATTAACAGCTAGGTCCATTTGCCTAATGGCCTTCTCTTGTCTACTCTTTGCTTCTCCTGTCACCACAAATCAAATGAAATTCACCTTGAAGTTAGTGAAATTCACCGCAAAGTGAATGAAATTGTTCGCGAAGTGAACGAAATTCACTGTGAAGTGAATGAAATTGACAGCGAGTGAAATTGATCGCGAAGTGAATGAAATTGATCGTGAACTGATTGAAATTAACTGTGAAGTGAATGAAATTGATCGTGAAAAGAGTAAAGTTCACCGTGAAGTAAATGAAATTGATCGCGAAGTGAATGAAATTCATTGCGAACTGACTAAAATTGACCACGAAGTGAATAAAATTGACTGCGAAGTGAATAAAATTTACCACGAATTGATTGAAATTCATCGCGAAGTAAATGAAATTAACCGCGAAGTAAATGAAATTAATCGTGAATTGATTGAAATTGACTGCGAAGTGAATGAAATTAATCGTGAATTGATTGAAATTGACTGCGAAGTGAATGAAATCGATTGCGAAGTGAATGAAATTGACCACGAAGTGAATGAAATAAATAAAATTCATCACGAACTGATTGAATTTGGTTAGAATGAAAATGACCGCGAAATGAATGAAAATGACCGCAAAGTGAATGAAGTGAACGAAATACACCGCGAAGTGAATGAAGTAAATTAAATTCACCGCGAACCGATTGAAATTGACAGCAAAGTGAATGAAATTGACCGCGAAGTGAAATTCATTGCGAACTGATTGAAATTGATCGCAAAGTGACGCAGGGATGAACGTGATGAGGTCGAATACCGTCTTCCTCAAGTATAACTACTCCGAATCCACGGAGCTTCTCTGGACTCCTCACAGAGACTTCTCGAATCCACGAGGAAAGAAAGCAAGAGAATAGGAATAAACTCTAATAATTTAAAATTAATTGATGAAAAAAATAAAAACGAGTTTACACCCCTTTAAATAAGGGAACCAAGCAACATGAAAGAAATCAGACTCATACTACAACTAAAACTCCTAGAATTCGCAACTTACTATAAATAGTAAACTTACTATTTATAGACGGTCATGATGTCTACTAGTGCGCAAGGTTTTCGGCCAAAAATAGTAAGTGTCCTATTTGGCTTCACCAAACCGTTCTCCTAATTATCCTAAGCACTTTTCATGTTGGACACAACTCCTAAAGCCCAACGGATGAAAAGTTATACTCAAACTAAGACTTACTATTTATAGTAAAAACAAAATTAAAACGAGGAAATGACCGTCGATCAGGGGGTTTTTCGCAAATCTGGGCTGCGCAACCCGGCGTAGCGGGGTTAGTTGGCTAAAGTAGCTCGTTCTACCCCAAAATCATATATTTTACGTCGGATAACTCATTCCGGATTGTGAGATACGCCCGATCTAAGGTCCGATGGTCCGGATCACTTCTGTCGCCGACCGTGCCTTTTCTGATCCATCTTGGCCATGAAATTGTCCGCGACCCGCTCTACATCAGTCCCCTCCACTTGAAAAGAACTCGTCCTCGAGTTCTCGTCCTGCACTGGTTCATGATACTCAGTCAGGTCCGCAACGTTGAAAGTCCTTGAGATCGCCATGTCATCTAGAAGATCAACAACATAAGCATTATCATTGATCTTGCGGATGATCGGTACCGGTCCAATCTTCTTATTCTTTAGCTTGTTGTACGTCCCGGTCGAAAATCTTTCTTTTCGCAAATGGACCATTACCTGGTCGCCCACCTCGAACACCTTTTGTCGACGATGCTTGTCCGCTTGTTCCTAGTACTTTTCGTTCGAGGCATGTAGCTTAGTTTGCACCTCCGCATGAATACCCATGATCCTGTCTGCCATATGTTCTGCTGCAATACTCATGCCTGGGAGCTTGGGCAGAGGGACCAAGTCTAGTGTGTGGCGAGGTACTCGTCCGTAAATAACCTGGAACGGGGATTTCCCTGTCGAGTGGTTCACCATGTTGTTGAATGGAAACTCCGCTTGAGACAAGGCCAAATCCCACTGCTTCGGTTTCTCTCCTGAAATACATCGAAGGAGGTTTTCCAAAGTGCGATTCACAACTTCGGTCTGCCCATCAGTCTGTGGGTGGTAAGCACTGCTGAATTGAAGTCGTGTATCGAATCGAGTCCACAAAGTCCGTCAAAAGTGACTAATGAACTTCGTGTCACGATCAGAAGTAATGGTCCTAGGGACCCTGTGTAGCTGTACGACCTCCCTAAAGAATAAATTCGCCACATGTGTTGCATCAAGGGTCTTCTTGCATGGGATAAAGTGTGTCATCTTGGAGAAACGATCGATCACTACGAACACCGAATCCATGCCGCGTTGTGTTTGTGGAAGACCAAGTACGAAGTCCATTGATAAATCCTCCCAAGGACCGTCAGGCACAGGTAACGGGGTGTAGAGGCCCGTATTCTGAGATTGTCCCTTGGAGGTCTGACAAATATGACAACGTTGTACGGCTCTTCCCACATCACGTACTAATTGGGGCCAGTAATACCGCTCTTCTACAAGAGCTCGCGTCTTGTCTCGCCCAAGGTGTCCACCAAGGCCACCTCCATGTAGTTCCTGAATAATCTGCTCCCTTAGAGAACTTTGGGGGATGCACAATCGATTCTCTTTGAAGAGAAAACCATCCTGTATATGAAAGTCACTGGGGTGACCTTCTTGACACTTCAACCAAGAATCTTTGAAGTCTTCATCCTCGGCATATAGCTCCTTAAGATAGTCAAAGCCGACCACCTCATTGCTCACCGTAACAAGTAGTGACACACGACGGCTAAGTGCATCAGCCACCTTATTCTGCTGACCTGACTTATGCTTCAGAACAAACGTAAATTCCTGTAAAAATGCAACCCACCTAGCATGCACACGATTCACGTTAGTCTGACTATTAATAAACTTTAATGCCTGATGGTCGGTGTACAGAACAAACTCCCTTTGAATCAGATAATGCCGCCAATGTCGCAGCGCCTGAACAACTGCGTACAACTCAAGCTCGTAAGTCGACCACTTCTTTCGGGCTTCACTGAGCTTCTCGCTATAGAAGGTTACTGGTCTACCTTCCTGTGATAATACTCCTCCTATTGCGACATATGAAGCGTCACACTCCACCTCAAACAATTTATCGAAATTAGGAAGCACCAAGATCGGTGTTGTAGACAAACGATGCTTGATCTCATGAAAGCTCTTGTCAGCTTTATCGGTCCACTGGAACGGCCCTTTTTTCATGCAGTCTGTTATTGACGCGACTATGGTGCTAAAATCTCGCACAAATCGACGATAAAAAGTTGTCAATCCGTGAAAACTCCTCACCTCATGAATGTTTGTCGGGATCGGCCATTCCCTAATAGCTCGCACCTTTTCATCGTCCACCCAAATGCCTGTGGACGTTACAACAAATCCTAAAAACAACAGGCTGTCAGTTAAAAAGCTACACTTTTTCAAGTTGAGGTACAACTTGTTATCTTGTAGGACCTGCAGCACCTGCCTGAGATGTTTCTTGTGCTCCGCCTCATCCTGGCTATATATCAATATGTCATCAAAATATACTACCACAAATCGGTCAGTGAACGGTTTTAGAACTTGATTCATCAAACGCATAAAAGTACTTGGTGCGTTCGATAGGCCGAAAGGCATGACCAGCCATTCATACAACCCTTCCTTTGTCTTAAATGCCGTTTTCCATTCATCACCGGGTCGAATACGAATCTGATGGTACCTGCTCTTTAGATCGAGTTTAGAGAACACTTTAGCCCCTCCTAACATATCGAGCATGTCGTCCAACCGTGGTATTGGAAACCGATATTTAATAGTAATTTTGTTAATTGCTCGGTTGTCGACACACATGCGCCAGTTTCTATCCTTTTTTGGCGTTAATAATGCTGGTACAGCACATGGGCTCATGCTCTCTCTTAATAGACCCTTACAGATCAATTCCTCCACTTGCCCCTGAAGTATCTCACACTCCTTCGGACTCATTCGATAATGAGGGCGATTGGGCAGGCTAGCCCCAGGGACGAGGTCTATGTGATGTTGGATGTCTCTCATGGGGGGTAATCCATCAGGTAAATCTTCAGGCCAGACTTCTTTGAATTCGTTTAGTAACAGTCTTAAGCTTGGAGGGATGTTTGAGGGTTCCTCTTTCTCGCCCTTCACCACTACGGCATATACCTCGCCGGTTTCCTTGGACTCCTCCATGAAATCCCGAATGGTCAAGAGAGAACTCTCCTCCACTTTAGAGGCTTCAGGGTGGTTCTCTGGTGCCATAGGGGCAAGGATTATTTTTCGACTATCCTTGACGAATATGTAGACATTGTCTCGCCCCCGATGGGTCGCATCATGATCCGACTGGCAGGGTCGACCGAGTAGCATATGGCAGGCTTCCATGTCAACCACGTCACAAAGTATCTGATCCTTATAATGTTTACCAATTGAAAACGAGATAGTGTATTGTTCAGTTACCTTGGTCTCGTTCACTTTTTTTATCCAGCCAATTGAGTACGGGGAAGGATGTTTCGTCGTTGGTAGCTGCAACTTATCCACTATCACTCTTGAGACGATGTTCTCGCTCCTACCACTGTCTATGATCACATCACAGACCTTTCCGTTGACAGTGCACCGAGTACGAAATATATTGTGCCGCTGTGGATGTAATTCCTTTCGTGGGGTATACAGTAGTCGCCTCACAACGAGAGATTCGCCACGATCCTCGCTTGCCACTTCATCGCCACCTGTTATTTCTTCAGTGGTTTGTTCATATTCATCAAAGCCATGATTTTCTTCTGCGGCCTCATCTTCAGTGCTCCCTTCGTTTATAGTCAAGTGTGCTGCCGAACGTTGAGGACAAGTATTTGATAAGTGGCCTGGTTGGCCACAGCGGTAACAATTGTTAGGCCGTGGCTGAGCATAAGGATTCGGAATCCTACTCGGGCCCGCTGTTGTGGGTGCTGCCCGTTAAGGTTTGGATGGTCCGCTCCCCGTATCACGGTTCGCGGGTGGAGGAGGTTGAGGACGTTCTCCTACCGGATCTTTTCCTCGAGCCAGCACTGGATCCTGTGTGGGACCTGTCATAGGGGGTCGATTTGGAGGATAGGGACGAGCAGGAGCTCTTGCAAGCTGTGTTTCTGCCCTTCCTGCCAATTGAACTGCTTCATCTACGGTCCCGACTGGGTACATCTGAACTCGATCCTGAATTACCGGTCGCAATCCACTTATAAATCGTGCCACCTTCTGTGACTCAGATTCTGACAAATCGTTTCGTGTAGCCAACCGCTGGAATTCTTTAGTGTAATCTGTAACAGTTCGATTTCCTTATCGGCAATTCTGGTATTGCTGGAATAATATCTGCTCATAATCACTGGGGAGAAATTGTGAACGAAGAAGACGTCTCATCCAAGGCCATGATGCGATGGGCGCCTTGTTCTGGCGGGCTCGTGAGAGTTGCAATTGTTCCCACCATGCAGAAGCAACAGATTTTAATTTAAACGCTACCAATTTTACCCTTTTATGATCTGGCACATCCATATAATCGAAATATCTCTCCACTTCGGCTAGCCAATCGAGAAAATCTTCGATACGTAATAAACCGTTAAAACTAGGAAGTTCAGCCTTACCTCGATAGTCTCTTTCAGCACGATCTAGACGATCGCCTCCATGGATTGGTCGTCGATCAAAACCATCATTAATGTCATCGTCGCTGGAACTAGAATCATCTGGTGTAGCCTTACGATTTACCGCTGGTAGTGCTCTGCGATAATCATGGTCACGTCGTACAGCAACCACGGGTGGTGGGGCGACCATAGGTGGTGGAGCACCGCCTAGGGCTCGGGGCGGAAGTAGCGCATCCGCAAGACGGTCGAGGGTTGCCTGCAGCCCTTGCATGGTCAACTGACTCTCCCGATGGAAAGCTTCCATTCTTTTCGAAAGATAACGAATTCCTGTATCACCGTCCACAGGATTTTGATTCATACCTTCGTTGTTTGCCATCGGCCCGAGGGAAAACCTCGCTCTGATACCAAATTGACGCAGGGATGAACGTGATGAGGTCGAACACCTTCTTCCTCAAGGATAACTACTCCGAATCCACGGAGCTTCTCTGGACTCCTCACAGAGACTTCTCGAATCCACGAGGAAAGAAAGCAAGAGAATAGGAATAAACTCTAATAATTTGAAATTAATTGATGAAAAAAATAAAAACGAGTTTACACCCCTTTAAATAAGGGAACCAAGCAACATGAAAGAAATCAGACTCATACTACAACTAAAACTCCTAGAATTCGCAACTTACTATAAATAGTAAACTTACTATTTATAGACGGTCATGATGTCTACTAGTGCGCAAGGTTTTCGGCCAAAAATAGTAAGTGTCCTATTTGGCTTCACCAAACCGTTCTCCTAATTATCCTAAGCACTTTTTATGTTGGACACAACTCCTAAAGCCCAACGGATGAAAAGTTATACTCAAACTAAGACTTACTATTTATAGTAAAAACAAAATTAAAACGAGGAAATGACCGTCGATTAGGGGGTTTTTGGCAAATCCGGGCTGCGCAACCCGGCGTAGCGGGGTTGGTTGGCTAAAGTAGCTCGTTCTACCCCAAAATCATATATTTTACGTCGGATAACTCATTTCGGATTGTGAGATACGCCCGATCTAAGGTCCGATGGTCCGGATCACTTCTGTCGCCGACCGTGCCTTTTCTGATCCATCTTGGCCATGAAATTGTCCGCGACCCGCTCTACATCACAAAGTGAATGCAATTGACCACAAACTAATTGAAATTGATCGCGAAGTGAATGAAATTGACCACGAACTGATTGAAATTGACCGCAAAAGTGAATGAAATAGAACTGATTGAAATTAACTGTGAAGTGAATGAAATGGATTTTCGACCATCAACTTGATGAAATCTTGAAAAGTAATTAGGTTGATTAGCTAAAGTAACTTTTCCTATCCCAAAATCATATATGGTATGTCAAATAACTCATTCTGGTTTAGGGGATATGTTTGTTAAATGAATAAAGAAAGAAATGATAAAAAAAACAGAGAGAATTTTTTTTTTACATGCTTATATATACATATTTATATAAATATATATTAGAGAAAAATGTAGGGGAAAAAAGTTTTCCATGTAAAAATTAAAAAAATAAGGGCTTGTTTAGCCGAGCAGACTGGATGGGATTAGATTGTATTTGGAAAGGATTGGAAGGAGCAATCCCATGATTGGTCCGACGTGTAAAACAGGCACATTGAACTTCTGCGTGGATTGAAGCAATCCACCGACATCACCATCATTACCTTGAAATCCACCTAATCCCTCCTAATCCCATCTATTTTGCCTGGGACATGTTTGGGTAGACGGATTGGAAGGGATTGGCCAAGCATAATCTCGGGATTGGCTAGGCGGGCCAAACATACTCGATGGTAAATTCTATGGATATAGCAATCCCATGAGATTGTCAACAATCCACTGATGCAGCCATCATTACCTGTCATCCACCCTAATACAATCTAATTCCATGGGATGTGCCTAGCCAAACATGCCTTAAAATAAAATTTCATGGAAGCTGCAGTATTTCTTTTTTTGCTAGTGTAATCCTCCATTGCTTTTGTGAGTCCCATCATGAGGTATGTGTTATATCCAAACCATTCATCTATTTGGCAAGCTAGTATTAAGTCTTGAGACGAAAAATAAGAAAAATAAGACAGATCTAACCATGCTATAAAGGTAGTGGGGGATTTAACGTCTACCAATGAAACCCTTTTAGGGTTATAGAAGTTTTGGACCAATATGAAATTTGTTTTTCCTCTTCACCCGGGTCTTTGTGACGTTATGAATAGATTAGATGGAAAATAAATGTTACAGTGGGCCCTACCAAATTTTTAATGGTGTAAATCAATTTTCCTGCTCTTATTTGTGGTGTGGTCCAATTGATCTTTGGATATGATTTTTTTTTTCTTTTTTTTTATAATGCTCAAAAATGATCTCGAAATATGGATGAACGTTGTGGATATAATAAATACATGACTGTGCGGCCATGTAACTTTGAAATCTTTTGAGCCGTTCGTACAACTCAGAGTTCGAGGAGCATCAGCGCTCGCATCTTCGCACAGCAGCCAATCCGCTTGTGGCGTGGGTATTTTAGTCCGGTGAAAAGTCGCCCGTACACCAGAGGCATGGTTTGGTACTGTAAGTTTGGAGAGACGTGATAAAGTCGCTGGCTTACAGGTGAGGAATACAGTAGGAAAATGACCATAAAGTATGATGAAGTCTGGAATCCAGCCAGTTGCACCATGAGTTACTATTCACCTGGAGAATAACTTCTAACTGTTTTCCATATGAGTAAGAGGAAGGACCCGAATAACTTCCAACTTATCATGGGTGTAGGACATCCAACCCTTTTAACATGTTGGCCCATGACGAAAATCACCTTGTGGAAAAAATAAGCTCATATGCTCAGAAGATCGGCCACACTAAAGAAAACAAAAGTGAGAGATGTTTCATCAATGGATGTTAGTGAGTTTTGCACAAAACGATCCTTGTATTTGGCCAATCCATCTGACAGGTTGATGCGGCACATGCATAAAAGGTTGGAAGTTATCTGCCGGTGACAGTTATCTTATGATCCAACTAGTTGGATTTGATACCTCATGAAGCATATAGCAATTCAGTTTTGAATCTCGTAAATTAGGTCAATCATGTTATCTGCTTGCCACAAACCACAAAAATCCTACTTGTTGCAATCTAAGCTGACAACATAAACAATAACATGGATCAATCATAATGCAAGAAAGTAGAATTTTTAATCCAACTAAAAAGGGAAAAATCATATTCATTTCATCATGGAGAGAGTAATCACTTTTTCATATATATATATATATATATATATATATATATATATATTCCTTTCTTTTTTTCAAACAACCATGCAAAACCTAGTACATTGTAGATACCTACTTATATGGTGCAGAGAATGCAAGAGACGGTCACTTTCCTACAATTAGTTTGGCCCGAGCATGTCCTGCCTCGATGCGATACTGCTCTCCTAAGCCAAGGTGAGCCATTAGAAACCAAACAAATGTGAGAAGCTCTCCACCTTTACTGAGCCGTTGAGCATGGGCTATCCCGTTGCATTTACTTGCAGTGTAGGATAACATCTCGACCCACACCTCGCCGATCAGAGCCCATCTCTGGCCTTCTTTCAGTTCTTCTTTCAATTTCTTGGCCAGAATGCATGCGTCGAACAACACTGATTTGCTCCTGTCTCCCTTCACATCGATGGGCCTTGCTTCGGTATTCACAGATAGCAGATCCTCGCATGCGGTCTTGCGTTCCTTTTCCTTTTCGTCCTCCACATCTTGCAAAGAAATGCACAAAGCAGACGCAATGTTTGGGTCCCACCTGCTGAACGGCTTCCGGAGGAAGAAGTTCTTGGCCTCCTCACAGGTGTCCCGGAACCTGATTCGTCCAATCACAGCTGACGACGACATCATGGAAGGCTGTATTATGAGAAGATATATCATGTAATCGGATATAAACTTACTCAGCTGGCGATGCACGGCTGCTGAGATGGGGACTGCCTCATTTTCTTTGTTGGGATCATGCGATTCATTGCTTGTATTGTTTTTATCTGTGGGGATCTTGTCAACGTCCTCGGTGTAATAACAAAGGGTGGTAGCAATATGCCACCTCAACAGGCTCTCATCAAACTCAACCTCGACGTTTTCTTTGAACTGGCTGAAGTAGCCATTCTGCTCGAGGGCCCAATTGCCACGGCATGAACACAAGCTCCGTGCTGCCTTGGGCTCTTTCATGATCTCAGTCTTCTTCTTCAACTCCTCGTAAATGAACTTCTTTAGCTCATCGGAGACATGCACTTTGTAGGTGTATTGCATCTCCTCCAAGAAGCCACTTATCATACTGCAGTTCAGGTAAGCCAAGATCTTCTGGATGTAAAGCATTTCAGAGAACTTCCCCCAGATGGTTATCCGATCAGCGATCCGTCCCCTGTACTTATCATGATTAGGGATGCAAAAGTCTATCAGATTGTATTGCATGATTGATACAGACCATCGATCGTGAGGCGGGACATAAGTAATAATCCAAGAGAGGATTTTGTCACTCCCGGGAATCTTAACCTTGATGATAGACCAATTAGAGAGTAAGAGCATGATAAAAGCCATGAAATCTAAAGCAATGGCGCCCCCTAGCAACGTATAGGAGATAGCAATGTCTAGCCGGAGGAAGTCTTGCTTGTTGGTGAAGAAGAAGAGTAAGAAAGCGACAATGATTGAGCAGGAACAAATGGCCCGGAGAATGTAGCCGGAGAGGTTGTGTATCACGGCAGCCTTGGTGAAGAGCACCTCATAGACGAATTCGAGCTCATACTCGATGACTCGGAAAGCGTCCATTGGGGACCACCTTAGGAAAGCATTGCGGCTATCCGCTCGGTCACGGAAGCTGAACATTAGATCGACAATGAGGCCCTTGAAGGTCTTGAAGAAGTGGTATGCCTTTTCCACCATGTCTTTTTCCTCCAATTTCTCATGCTTCAGCTCGACCTCATGGGCTTCAGGTTCCGGGCTAATCACGATATGTGCTGGGACTCCTGACTCTATCTTTGACTGGTATTCCTCCATGAGCTTGGCGTAGTTTGGGCCAGGGTCTGGCTTTCCAAGCATCGATTCCCGAAAGCCATTCATGCTTGCGAGGTAGAGTGCATATGTCCTCTCGCCATACTTGATAATCCCAGCAACAAACATCAACAGAGTCGGGACTAAGAGCCTGTTTTTTGGTAAGGAAAGCAAGAAGACATAACCAGATGCACCAACCTCGAACATTACCCCAAGCAAATGCCTGAGCCACAGTTCGTTGTCTTCCATCGCAAAGGCCGTGATTGTGTCTGGCCCACCAAGGTGCAAAAGAAGGAACGGTGCCCAGAAGGCTAAAATGTTGTTATTGGTGGATTTCTCAATGTTATGCTTTGGCCCACCAGAAGAGGCCATGATCTTGACGCCGGGCTTGCCCTTGCCACCTGGGCAATCTGACTCTTCATTCCCCTGGCTGTTAGCGAGGAGGCCTAGAGCGAAGTCGGCTACCCAATCAGCGAGCAGGTAGAGGGACCATGTGAAGACGATGAGTATCTTGTGTGATTTCCGTTTACGCATGGCTGCGAAGAAGATGAGAAGGATTTGCACCAACAGACTACTGAGAACGAAGACACGAATGTCCCAGTTATTCCATAAGTTTTTTACTGGCTTCGAAAAGATTTCTAACCTTCCTCGTTCCATCCTGTTAGAAATATCAAACAAGTAAAAAGTAAGAAGGTTTTTTTTTTTTTTTTCATGATACATAGATCAAATGATCAAAAACACCCAATACATGTGATTCTAATTAATTTCTTTTATTAGTCCCATTGAAAGGAAATATCAAGAAGTGTTGTGTTGGGTGATTCAACGTGTTCGAGGTCTTGGGTTCTGTTTAAAATGAGATCTAGTTAGGTTTGGGGATTGTCCACCGTCTTGGAACTAGTTAGTGAGATGCACGTAAGGGAGCTCATTTACATGCTATGCAGATATCCAAATCATGTAAATAGTCTTATTGACTTAGACCAGACCCTAACTCAAAAGGAAGGTACAAAAAGCATCCCAATGCATAGTTCTGATGTAGATCCCGTCGGGGACACTTTTATCTCCAAGATGGGCCAGAGAAGGCCCAATCAAAGTTGAAAGTGATCAGGACCGTTAAAACCTTAAAACATGCATATCTCGCAAACTAGAATGAGTTATTCAATGTACCCATATGAATTTGGGGTAAGAGAAGCTACTTTAGCTACAACCCCACTATGTTGGGTTGCGCACACTAATTTGAGAGATTCCATCAAATGATGGTCGAAAGTCCTTTTTAATATCATTTTTTTTACTATTTATAGTAAATTTGAATTTAGTCATAACTCTTTACCCTTTGAGATTAAGGAGTTCTGCCCAAACATAAAAAGGGCTTAGAAAATTTTGAGAATAACATGATGAAGCCAAATAAGTCGCTTACTATTTTTGACCAAAAACCATGAAGTCTAGTAGGAATCATGACCGTCTATAAATAGTAAGCTTACTATTTATAGTATGTCACGAATTTTAGGGAGTTTAAGTTGGAGTTTTATTCTAAAACTTCTTTCTAGGTTTGATATCACCATTCAAAAGGATTGTAAATTCATTTTATTCATCTATCAATTAATTTTTAAATTTCTTAGAATCTATTTCTATTTTCTAATTTCTTAAAATATATTTCTATTTCCTTATTTTTTTATCGTGAATTTGAGGAATCTCTGTGAAGAGTCCAACGAAGCTCCGTGGGTTCGGAATAGTTATCCCCTAAGGAAGACTGTGATTGACCTCATCACGACCAGCCTTGCATCAAGTTCTTTAACTAGCTAACTTAGGATTGAAATCTTGCCAGGTCTGAGTTGATTCACTTAGAGACTTGACTCATCAAGTCAAACTCGGGCTAAGTCACTTTCTTTGTTAGATCTCTTTTTAATAAAAAGCTAAGAAAAGAGGAAAATTTGACCATGCCATCCTTCTTAAAGGTACAAACTAAATCAACAAGATATGAAACAATTTCCTACTTTTAATACGTATAAAAACATAATTAATTTCAATATATATATATATATATATATATATATATATATATATATATATATATATAGAGGGAAAAGGTACAATGCGCTCGAGCTCACGGCTCTGTTCCATGTAGTCGAGCTGTGTGGGCCCCATCGTGATGCCTTTCGAACATCTACCCCATCAGTCAGATGCGCCGTTCCACCATGGACCTAGATCTTAAAAATCAAGTCAATCGGTGACTTGTGTGGGCCACACCACATACAGAAGTAGAGAGGGGCTGTGCAACCATTAAAACATTCATAATCATTTTTTGGGCCCACGAAAGATGTAGTTTGCAAATCCAGCCCATCTATTATGTGTCTCCCATTTGTATGAGGGTTCAGACCAAGTTTTAGCAGCATTCAAAACTCAAGTGTGCCCCACCAAGTGCTTTTTATATGTTTTAATGGTGTCTTCACATGATTTTAGATGGTATGGCCCACCTGAGTTCCGTATACGGTTGATTTTTGGGATATCCCATTATTTAAAGGGGAACCATCAAATGCATGGTGTTGATGGTCGACATGCATTACGGTGGGGCCCACACAGGTCGACCTTACGATAAGCTTATCATGAGCTCGAGCACATAGTACCTTTTCCCATATATACACACACACGTACCATTTCTACTTTTTTTATTTTATAATCATTAACAGTAGAATCAAGTCAAGTGAAACCAATACCATCAGATCTGGGTCTGTGTGCTCAAAAGCTAGACCTAGACTAACAGGACCTGAATTTGATTAGCCTGGGTGCACGTACCCTGGGCCTACGTGCTCAAAAGTTGAGTTAACTCATCCTGTCAATTCGAGTTAACTCGGCCAAAGTTTGATTATGGTAAAGGGATAAGTCGAGTTAATTAGGTTGAGTTTGACCACCATATACAGAGTAGTAATTACATCTTTTTCTCCAAACCATATGCACATCCATACACTCTTCAATTTTTATGCGTTTGGACATCTGATTTCCTATTCTGCGAATGGATCGAATAATGTATCCAATGTATATTGTTATGGGTAAAATTAGACTAACCCATTGAACTGACCAAACGACTCTAATCTGATGAAAGCAATGAATGTAAACAACTTATGTGAGAGATCGAGAAAGAACTCGGCCCTATGTGCTGACCACAACCCCTGCAACTAATCTAAGTATTATGAGTGATGGCCTTGGTCACCTGGTCGACATTTCACTGTCGCAACCAAAAGAAAGCTATGGACATCGACTTAATCACAAAACTCAACTTTGACCTCGACCCCGATCATCAACTAAGCTCGGTCTCCAGGACCCCAAACATAGTAACTTAGAGGTTGCACGGCTTTAGCTATCGACCACGACCTCCTCGGATGCCGACCACTAAGAGGATTATCTCCCCGAGATCTTTGTCAAGAATCATGCCGAGATAAGCGTCATACATTAAGGGAAAGATCCCTTTTGTGATAAGTATCTACATGGCAGACTCATTGTCATACACGGAAGAGGTCTTGGAAGGTTATAAATAAGAACCTTACCTACGGAAAAAAGTAAGAATTATAACCGTAACTCTACTAAACTTGGAGTGCGCTTATTCTAACTTAGGCATTGGATGGTCCCCGGCTACAACCGGGGCCCCCATTGTCACTTGGTTTTACAGGTACACAATGGTCTGGTAGGGATGACCAAATTACAACATCAACATATACTATATTCTTAAGAGATTCAAATTTCCTACACCACCCCATGCTACAAAAATTCATGCGAGCCCCACTGCAAGGTCTGTGAGATTTCCAGGTCAGCTTGTGTTAGGATTTGAGCTTAAAATTGAGCCAGATCCAAAACTAAGTGGGCCACACTATGGAAAACAATGTCATGAAAATGCCCATCATAAAAAACTTCCTAAGGCCCACCTGGTGTTTGTATGCCATCCAACCATATTCATAAGGTAATTCCCACCAAGATGAATGGAAAATGCAAATATCAGCCTGATCCCAAACCTCAAGTGGGCCTTATAGAACGCTTTAATTGTGGCCCACTTGAGTTTTGAAACTTGTTCATTTGTAGGTTTGCTTTTTAAAGTGGGTCAGCGCAATAGATATTCAGAGTATATAAATGACATATAGACATCACGGTAGACCCAATGGAGCTTTCTGTTACGCTAGCTCCCTGTAACAGCTGCAGTAGGAAAATTTGGGGAACAAGTGTCAAAACTTAGGTGTATGTCAAACATGCCAGAGATTCAGGACATCAGGTATGGTACACAGGGAACTTGGATGGACCAAAACTATAATGTTGGTCACTGATCAATGCCAAGGCTCATCTTGTATAGGTAAAATGGACAGTTTAAAAAATTCCACATGTATGGCTCACTTGATGAGTTATACTACTGATTTTTGGTACATGTGACATATACTTCCCGATGAGTGGCTTACATCTTTGATGTGTGCCATCCACTCATTGAATGATGACCCTAGTAGCTCATCTAGCCGTCGGTTAGAATTGATCGATGCACTCACCAGTCCTATTACATACCAAACCAACAAAATTGATTGGTCTGCATCAAGTGGACTTGTCATAGTCATCATATGAGCCACATGTGTAGGCTGAATATGGACTGCTGGCATATTTTCTAAGCCGTCCACTTTTCCTACGTCTGTGGCCCATCCGATGAACTGACCACATTGAATTTTGGGCTAGGCGACAATCCACAGGGGAGCAAACCTATTTAATGGCTTGGATATGTCCCAAACGCAAACTGATGTTGTGAAAGCAGTGGTCAAAGAAGTTGAGATGGGTCACTTACTGGTTTCAACGGCTGGCAGGATGTTGTGGCCCACTCTCCCAAGTGTTTTGCACCGTTCAAAGGTAGGCTTTGATGTCACCACACAAAACGAGACAAAACTGCAGCTTCCTATTAGCATCATCAATTGTTTTATAACGCACCAAAAGAGGGAAAAAGTGAAAGGTAAAAGCAAAAGAGCCATTCCCCTGCAAGCTGTGCATTCTTATTCTCATGTACTAGTGGGAAAAAAAAAAGTGAAAGTTTCCTAATTTCACACGTGTCTAGTTCCTTGCCACCACACGCAATCACTCACACGTGCCATTATGACACATTTCTCCGAGATCTGAGCTTTCCATCTGGTCACCACCCGGATAATATCTTGTTGGATAAAATCATTAGCTGTATCACTCAACAGGTGAATGAGACCATGGTTTTAAGATTCTGTGACATGAACCGACTCGTTGGGTCATATGAATCGAGATGTAACATGGCTGAGTTGAGGTTAAATCAGCCAACTCGAGCCTAAATGGGACCATGGTTTTATGATCTGGCAACTTGGACCAACTCATCTGATTATGGCTCAAGTTGACCAACTGAGTCTGATTCTGACTCTTAAAACCTTGGGTGAGATACAATTTACAAAACGAATGGATGTTCAGAAGATTTATTATTATTATTATTATTACAGTTTACTTGTTTTGTATGTCACAGCCTATCTTAGGACTGAAACGATACATTTTGACAAGTCTAATTGGTGTGGACCATTTAATGGAAAGCTCAGATGTAATATCACGAGTCACATTGGCACCTTTGTTTTTTTCGTGGATGGGATTGGAAGCTCTAGAAAAATAAAAAGGTGAAAGGTATGTTAGAGTATGTCGGAAGTATATATTGCAAAAGGATGATATGTCTGTGGCTTTTTTAGGGACTGAAATCATTTATAAAGACATACCAGAAAACGATAGAGATCTAAAAGATCTGAGAATCGATACCGCCCCATTCTGGAATCGATACCAATACCTCAGTGTTGAAAGAATGTATCAATACCCCAGTGGTGAAAGAATGTATCTTTCGCTCTGTCTACCACTTGAGCTTTGGATCAGGGTTGCATATGTTGACTTATGAATACGTTGAATCTCAAATAGACGTTAGGGTGGATGTAATAAGGTTTTGATGGTGGGCATTGCTCTCCCTACTGAGTTTTTTTTTTTTTTTTTTAAAGGCCATTCTTTGGCTTATGAAATAATCTGTATGAATGGATGGATCAGTGTGGACACAACACATACATCATGGGGTTAGTCTCCAAACTCAACCAGTCGATACCTAATGGACCTCCGGCCCAAAGTCAGAAACGGATTGGCTAATTCCCTGACACCAGCCAGGTGGCTTGGTGCTTTGTGGGGCCGGCCATGATGTATGTGTTTCATCCATTCTATAATGTATGTGTTTCATCCATTCTGTTCATCCATTTTTACAGAGCATTATAGTCTATATGCCAATAATGAGAGGGATTTAAATCTCAGGTAGACCACACCATAGGAAAACAATAGTGATTGGATATCAGCCATTAAAATCCTCCTAAGGCCCACTATACTGTTTATTTGACATCCAATCTGTTTTTCTTCTTCTTCTTCTTCTTCTTCTTCTTCTTCTTCTTTTTTTTTTTTTTTTTTTTCGAGAAAAGGTGGAAACACGCCACCTAATTTTATTAAAGGATCAAAACGGACAACACTTCGGGCAGACTCCCACAAAAAGGGAAGGAGCCCTGCCTATCATATAGTATACCACCGACAAGACTATGGACAGCAAACCTAGGAACTACACAAGGAGGGCCAGACAGGGAGGAACAACCCTGCCAACGAATCAAAAAAGGAAAAGAAAACCGAAACTCCACCAAAGTTAGACTCTCAAGTAACCTAGCCCGGCATTGTCAAGAACCAAAAGGCCCCTAATGCACCTTGGCATCTCTGAACAGGAGCGAAAGAACGCATTGCCACAACCATCACTAGCCATCCGGGCGAGCGCATCAGCCACTGAGTTTCCTTCATGGTAGATGTGCCGAAAAGAAAGATTGAGCCTGGGCATGAAGGAATGAATGGCTCCCAACCTGTACCAAATGTTCCAAGGGCAGTGGGTTGTAGGATCTGCAGCAGCCTCCACCACCACTTTGGAGTCAGATTCTACAACAACCAGCTTGATCCAAAACTTTTATGGCCCCCAAAAAGTTTTTAATTGTCGAGGTTCATTCAACGCGATTTCTGTAATGTGATTCACTTGAGAGTGGGATATATCTCATTTTTGGTCTCATACCATAAAATGATCTTAAAAAATAGATGGACAGCATGGACGAAACGCATACATCATGGTGGGGTCCACAGAGCACCGACCACCAGCCATTGGCTAGTGGCAGGGGGAGTAGCCGATCCGTTTCACCTGGAGTCCTACTTTGTCAGAAGCAAATCTCCAAAAAAGTGAAATGAGTTCGATAATTCCATCGCAGTGCAATAACCTGCTCTTTCATGGTCCATCAGACTTACCACGTTGTCAAAATTTTGTGAACACCAAGCCGTCCATCAGGTGGATCCAGTCATGTAGATCCTCTGACTAAAAAGTAGGCGACCGTATCAACAGGAAGTGGGCCGACGAAAAGAATTTTATTTTATTATTTTATTTTTTTTATTTTTTATTTTTAATCCGTTCGTCCGTCTGGTGAATGAGCTGCGGATGGAAATTTTTTTGCCCGATACTTTCTGTACAGTTGATCCCAAATGATGAATGACCTGGACCGCACAATCAGTTAATTTATTTACAATGTAGAAAGCTAAAATTGAAGAAGTTTGAACTTTCACATTGCATCTAAGAAATCAGCTACTATCCCCGATGAGGCCAGTTCTAGTGTGCAAATGTTTTGAGACGTGAATAAACCATTGCCCGTCTGCTCTTACCTTCTCTCTCAAAATCTCTAGACCGCCCATCTTGAGATTGTTTCACTATCTTTGAAATATTGTCCACTATTAATGAATAAATCATGTGGACAAAGGTCTGGTTAGGTCTATTTTGAACCCATTACCCATTTTCTAGGAGTTGATATGGAACATTAGATTGATAGAAGTGAATATTAATCGTCTGTTTATCATTTCTCTAATGATCGATACCAATTGCCTTCTGAGCCAAATCAGACCATCTTCTACGGATAATCTAATGATGACACGAATAAAATTAGAATCCTAAGTTTAAATTCATGGGATTTGATTCGATTGTATTAGCCACCATAATAACCTTAATTGATAAAGATTTTTATTGAGAGTTAGGATTCGTGATGTAAGGATTCAAGAAAATGATTATATTTAGTTGCATTCACATTTCATGCAAACGGTGACAAAAAGACTCATCTCACTCACTCCCCGACTCTTAAAACCTTAGGTGAGATAAAATTTGCAAAAGAAATTAATGGATGGTTAGAATAATTTGTTAACAGCTCATTTGTTTTGTATGTCACAACCCATCTAAGAACTGAAACGGTCAATATTGAGAAAGGTCTAATTGGTGTGGACCACTTAATGGAAAGCTATGATCTTACACACAAGTGCTACATTAGCATCTACTATTTTATGTGGATGGGATTTAGAGCTCTAGAAAAATACGAAGGTGAGATGTTTGCTAGAGTACATGGGAAGTATTTCGAAAGTATGATTTGTCGGTGGCTTTTTTCAGTAACCCAACCAATTTATACAGAGAATACCAAAAAAGCATAAAGATAAAAATAAATAAATAAAAGAGTTCTCTTATTAAAAGTTACTTCAACCCTATTTATTCAAAGTTTATAGAGCCATTCATGTTGAAAAATATATTTAAATGATAAGAGGCTAGAATTATTTCAATTTCAGTTTTTTTTTTTTTCTTCTTCTTCTTCTTCTTCTTCTTTAATTACCGTCTGAGGCAAAGGTCACGATTCAAACGGATTGGATCATTGGAAAATGACTCGAGATCTAAAGGAAAGAGTTTATATTAATGCAGTACCTCCGGAAGTATTGAAGCTGCTAAAGAAGGATTTCCTCCACATGTGTGGTACCTGGAGTCCTCCTTTATCATAAGCAAATCTCGAAAAGTGAAATGTACGGTTCGTCGGGATGTATGTAGCAAATCTCAAAATGTTAAATGTGTTCGATAATCCTGTAGCAGCACGATAACCTTCTCATTCATGGTCCATCAGATTTGCCATGCTGTCAAATGTTGGTGAACACCAAGCCGTCCATCAGATGGATCCAACCATGTAGATCCTCTAACCAAAAAGTGGGCTACCGTATCACCAGGGAGTGGGCCGATGAAAGAATTTTTTTCATGGGTCCGTTCGTTTGGTGAATGCACTGCGGATGGGTAGCCTGGCCTGGTTTTTTGGCCAGACGCTATGTACCGTTGGTTCCAAATGATGAATGGCCTGGATCAAATAATCAGCTACTTTATTTACTGCATAGAAAACTAAAATTTAAGAAGTTTAAACTTTCACATTGCATCTGAGAAATTAGCTACTTTTTAAAATCAACATCTCTTCCTTGTGAACAAGGTATTCTGGTTTAAAGGAGACGGACCAAATTTGCATTATTCTCTTCCTCTTGGTTTATTTATTTTTCATTTTCTTGCACAAGCAAATAATTTGATTGGAGAAATTCACAATTTGGGCTAGGAATGATTAAAGTTGTCTTCACCAGGTGTGCCAAACTAGAATACCTGCGAAATCTGGCCATTCATAAGCGTAGGGCCCATGTGAATATGACGTGGACAAAAAGATGAGGTTTGTTCACTAATATGATCATGTGATCATCTGCTGGCTTGGTTTCATCTCTAGTAGCTGAGTTACAACCCGTCTCAATCACCCTGTATGGTTTTTTATATAACATGTGTCAGCAAGTCAAGCCTAATAAGTAGAGCCATTATGGTTCATGCATACTACAATTAAGGTTGTATAATACAAAATCTAGAACAACCACTGCCAAAAAAAATGGCAAAGAAAACTAACGGTGTACACAAATCGAGCTAGCTCGGTCAGCTCGCATTCCAAACTATATCTCCAATGTGTACTATGTGCCCAACATGAAAAGTAACATACTGAGTTTCGGACAACTCCTCGAAAAAGGGTATGTTATACACATGGAGAACTCTTCACTTTCCATAAGAGATATGCATGGACGTTTGATTGTAAAATTCCAGATGGCGAAGAATCGTATGTTTCCTCTCCATATAAACACAATGCTTAAGAAGTGTTTTTATGGAAAAGCAAAGACTGATTCCTGGATGTGGCATCTTCGCTTTGGTCATTTAAACTTTATTGGCCTGAAACTTCTATCCTCATCAAGCATGGTGCATGGCTTTCCTGCTATTGAATCTCTAGAACATGTGTGTGAGGCGTGCACACTTGGGAAACAACAAAGGAACTCCTTTCCGAGTGGAGTATCCCATAGAGCAAGAGGACCGTTGCAGTTGGTTCACACTGACATCTGTGGACCATTAGAGCCAATCTCTCTTGGAGGTAATAAATACTTTATTATCTTTATTGACGATTTCAGTCGAAAATTGTGGGTGTATGTAATCAAAGAGAAGTCTGCTGCTTTTACTATTTTTAAAAATTTTAAGACCCTTGTTGAAAAAGAAAGTGGTCTTAAAATCAAAACTCTCCGATCCGACAGAAGTGGAGAGTACACCTCAAATGTTTTTCGAGAATATTGAAGGGAACATGGCATTAGGTAGCAACACACTGCAGCGTATACGCCACAACAAAATGGAATTGCGGAACGGAAGAACCGCACCATCCTCGACATGACGAGGACCATGCTGAAGGAGAAAAATCTGTCAAAAAAATTCTGGGCAGAGGCAGTTGCTTGTACTGCCTATCTGCTCAATAGGTGTTCGACTAAGAGTGTCAGATTCTAAACACCACAAGAAACATAGAGTGGATACAAGCCGAGCGTGGCGCACCTTAAGATCTTTGGGTGTGTCGCCTACGCTCAAGTTCCAGAAGCGAGAAGAAAAAAGCTTGATGATTATGGTGAGAAGTGCATCTTCATCGGCTACAGTGAAGAGTCAAAGACATACAAGTTCTACAACCCACTATCCAATAAGCTGGTGGTGAGTAGAGATGTGGTATTTTATGAAGAAGAAGCATGAAAATGAAACGAGGGAAACTCAGCCAAAGAAAAGCAGGTCGAGGTCGAAGAATACGAAGAAGAGAGACATGAGAAGCCAGATCAGACACCCACATCACCCCCCTTCGGATCGCAGAAGTCAAGGAGTACGTTCCATATCTCCTGGAAGTACTTCATCAAATCAGAATTCATCCAGCCCATCTTCATCCGATTCTCCTTCACCCTTGGCTACTATTAAAATGAGAAGCCTCAACAACATCTATGCAGAAACTACAGAAGTGAACTTACTTTGCCTGTATGCGGACCATGAGCCTCTCACATTCGAGGAAGCTGTGAATGAAGAATGTTAGAGAAAGGCAATGGAAGAAGAGATTTATGCCATCGAGAAGAATCGAACATGGGAGTTGACCTCACTCCCCAAAAGCTAGAAGACGATTAGTCTCAAATGGGTGTACAAAATCAAGCGGAATGCCGATGGTAAGATCGAATGATATAAAGCAAGGCTTGTAGTAAAAGGTTACAAACAGAAATATGGGGTTGACTATGAAGAAGTTTTCGCCCCAGCTGCTCGTCTTGACACTGCACGAATGATTATCTCCCTTGCAGCTCATCACAGTTGGATGATCTACCAGCTGGATGTGAAATTCACATTCCTAAATGGGATACTAGAAGAAGAAGTATACGTTGACCAGCCTGAAGGCTTTGTCATGCAAGGGGAGGAACACAAGGTGTATCGGCTGAAGAAAGCGCTGTATGGGTTGAAGCAAGCTCCTCGTGCTTGGAATGCACGGATCGATGGCTATCTTCAAGAGAATGGTTTCGTCAAATGTCCGTATGAGCATGCCGTCTATACAAAGAAGAATGCCCATGTGATATGCTTATCGCTTGCTTATATGTTGATGATCTACTGTTCACTAGGAATAGCCAGAAGATGTTTGAAGAATTCAAGTAGGCTATGTTTAAAGAGTTCGAGATGACTGATGGTGGATTGATGTCCTTCTTCTTAGGCATTGAAGTGAAGCAACAACATGGTGGTATCTATATATCACAGAAAAAGTATGCTAAGGAATTACTTGAAAAGTTTAAGATGGCTGATTGCAAAGCTGTAAATACACCTGTTACAACAGGTCTGAAGCTCATGAAAGATGGAGAAGGAAGGAACGTCGACTCAACCCTATTCAAGAGCCTAATTGGAAGCTTAAAGTACCTCACAATCACTAGGCCAGATATCGTCTACAGTGTTGGGCTTCTAAGCCGGTATATGGAAGCCCCAAAAGAGTCACACTGGATAGCTGCAAAAAGAGTACTGAGGTATATCAAAGAGACCATTGAGTTTGGTCTCTTTTATCCGTACAATGATGAAGCGTTGCTGTATGGATACTCTGATAGTGATTGGGGTGGTGACCAAGATGAAAGAAAAAGCACCATAGGCTATGTTTTCTATCTTGGGTCGACAACATTCACATGGAATTCAAAGAACTAGAGTGTGGTCGCTCTGTCCACATGTGAAGAAGAGTACATGGCAGCATCATCCAACGACTAAGAACGATGCTCGGAATGAAGCCGGTTTTGGTTTGAAGGGGAGTGTTGGACACGGTAGAGGATTTGTGCAAATCCAAAGCCGTATAAGGATTTTTTTAGCTAGTTGTGCATGTCGTGTATGCCAGCTGTGAGATTTTTTCTAAGTTTAGTTTTTGCTAGCTGGGTGAAGATAAACAGTGTATATTTTCTGGATTTCTTTCTAGATTTTTTTTATATTCTTTAGCTGCCCCTAGAATGAATCTAGACAGGGATAGTTTAGTCATTTTCATGAATAAGAAAGCCTATAAAAAGGCAGCAGTGTAATACGATTATCATTCAATTCCAATACAGTAGCAGCAGTTCTCTCTTCCTCTAAAATTTCAGTTTTTTTCTTTTTTACGGTGGCTGCAACCACACGTCAACAAGAAGTTGGGTTTTAGATCCAACAGAATTTATAGTAGTCAAGTGGCCAAGCTGAGGTCTCTCCAAGCCTGGATACCTGCGTGGTAAAGCATAGGCATGATCCCAGTCCAACCATTGATGGACTGGAACAGATAGGCCAGAGCTCAGTCCAAATAATGAATGTCGTCCAAGGCAAGCAAGCCTAACCTAGTTTGGGCGATGACGGGCTAAAACAAATAGACCCACGTCTGAGCTTAACACCCACTCACATTTATACAATATATGAAATATTTATTACGTATATATGCCTGATTGTTCATATGCAGTGGCTCAAAATAGGCTAATTCAATTATAAGTTGAGCTAGATATTTATAAAAGGTATGAAATATATATGAACTGCATTGTATGTGTAGGATATATAAAAAATAGTCCTCGATAACTGCCATTGGGTCTAGTATGCCAACCCAAGCCTCACCTGGCTAGATATGAAGCTTAAGGGGCAAACCCAGTTAAGGGGTAGCTCCACTTGCATTCTTAACCAAGGCTTCCTTATCTTTAATGGTTGTTCGGTGGCCATCTGATCCCCTACTATAGATACTTTTTTTTTTTTTTTTAGGGGGGGGGGGGGGGGGGGGGGGGTTTGGGGGGTTATTGTTTGTTTTGGTTTTATCATGAGTGGACTTGGCTATTCGTCTTTCTTATTAATATATCAACCAAATAACTTATTTCCAAATTCTAATATTCCTACCCTTGTTTTAATGTGTCAATCAAGTATGGCCAGATTTATTTTTTTTTTGTGGGGCCTGCCAGAAAGTTGTTATTTTTTTTTTATCAACAAATTTACAGATGTTACGTACACTCTTTCCTTTCTCCCATTTTTTTTTCTAATGTGTCAACCAAATAAAAATTAGGCAATCCAGATATCTGCTAATTCAGGATTGACTATTCTTATGATTTGTAACCTCCTAGATTAGAAAGTCTTGAGATCAAAAAAACCCCTAATTTAAATAGGTTACTACAAGTCCTACACACATATGCGAGTATTAGGGGCTATATGGGAATATAGTGTTTTTCACTGTTTGCTTTATAAAAGAATAGTTGTGAATCATGATTATTATTATTTATTTATTTTGAAAATGTAGCCTTTTGATTTCTTCTTTGAAAGCTAATCTAAGAGTATTTCTACGATAATCACCCCCAGCTGAACCCCCATCATGGGCCTCAAGTCACATGGGTACCGCTTCACACGGGCCGCTCACCTCGAGTGTGCCCCTGCATGCCACAGGCTACCCCACTCAAGCCCTGTGTGAAATGCACATTAATCACCCCCAGTGAAGAGTCTCGAACACGAGACCTCCCTCATAGGTGATGTAGAGTGGGTCACGGATAATTTCATGGCCAAGATGGATCAGAAAAGGCACGGTCAGCGACAGAAGTGATCCGGACCATCAGACCTTAGATTGGGCGTATCTCACAATCCGGAATGAGTTATCTGACGTAAAATATATGAATTTGGGATAGAACGAGCTACTTTAGCCAACCAACCCTGCTATGCCAGGTTGCGCAGCCCAGATTTTTGAGAAACCCCCTGATCGACGGTCGTTTCCCCGTTTTAATTTCGTTTTTACTATAAATAGTAAGTTTTAGTTTTATTATAACTCTTCATCCGTTGGGCTTTAGGAGTTGTGTCCAACATGAAAATTTCTTAGGATAATTAGGAGAACGGTTTGGTGAAGCCAAATAGGACACTTACTATTTTTTACCGAAAACCTTGTGCACTAGTAGACATCACGACTGTCTATAAATTGTAAGTTTACTATTTATAGTAAGTTGCGAATTGTAAGAGTTTTAGTTGTAGTTTGAGTCTGATTTCTTTCCTATTGCTTGGCTCCCTTATTTAAAGGGACGTGAACTCGTTTTATTTCATTCATTAATCAATTTCAAATTTATTAGAAATTATTTTTATTTTCTGCTTTCTTTCCTTGTGGATTCGAGAAGTCTCTGTGAGGAGTCCAGAGAAGTTCCATGGATTCGGAATATTTATCATCTTGAGGAAGATAGTGCTCGAACTCACATCCTTCCCTGCGTCAATAGGCTTTGCCCACCCCGAGTGTGCCCTTGCATCCCACAGGCGACCCCACTCGAGCCCAGTATGAAAATACCCTTGCATTAAAATGCTTGAACACTCAATTGAAAAAATGCACGTTTGTTGGTTGTTGTTGAACAGGGGGAACATTTGGATGCCAGCACGAAATTGCTAAGGTTGTTTCATAGGTTGTTGTGGCACAAAAGGGCACTGCTGGTCCGGGATCATTTGTGAACTGAATGGTGGAGCTCCAAACAATCAGCTGTCAATGGTCAGTCCACTGTTCAGCTCTAAACAAGGTATGACTATGTGGCTTGTTGGTAGTCTAGACAATCTTTTTTTTTTTTTTTTTTTTTATATATATTATACTTTGAAATGATATGACAAAATGGATGGACAACATGAACCGTTCATTTAGCTAGGTCCTGGTGGGGGTAGTACCCAATCTATATATGTGGGTTGCATTGCTGATCCAACCCTCATCTCCTATTTGTAAATCAGGCTGGTCCAATAACATTAGAAGCCACCACATGAATTTGAAGGTTTATGGGTTGCATTGCTGATCCAACCCTCATCTCCTATTTGTAAACTGGTGAGAATAATTCTCCCTACTGCTATTTGTAGTGTTGTTCATTAGGATTTGGATGTGAATCATTTTTGAGATGGTGCTTGTTGAGGGTCAAATATTGCATATCAGACCCCATTTATTACTTGGATTTATGATCACAATGTCGTTTAATGCCCAGTATTAATTGTGTTTTGTTGCATGATGAAATAAAGAGCGTTGATTGAAAAAGCGTATTAAAAGCATGGATTTAATGCTCCGAGGATACCAGAGTAGGGAACGGACTCCAAAGGACTAATATTGAAGAAATTACACACCAGAGATCCAAGGAAATCAAGCTGTTTGCATTAAATGGGCCCGAAAATTAGCCAGAATGCAAGATCACAGGGTTCCCACCATCTGATCGGTTTGAAACTTTATGCATTAGATAAGGGCCATAAATTAACCGTACATTTCAAATTTTAGCTCTCGGATCACTATAAAAGTGCTCCAACTGACAGATCAGCCTATAAACCGTCGATTCTGGGCCCACCTGATATCTGGAATTACCTCGAATTTGGTATCAACGACTTAAATGAGGAGACCAGTCAGATGGTCGGATCAGATTTCGCAAAAACATCACACTGGACCCTACATGTATAACATGTGCATAAAGCACATGTACACTAGCCGTGTACCGGACCGGATGCATATTTTAAAGTCGGTTTGACCGACCGACTTCAGCAGCAGAAAACGCGTTTTCAACAGCATTAATGCTGTCCATTTTTACGGTCGATAGTGGGCCCCACTCGTGTCCTGTACGGACGATCTAAACCGTCCATCTTGTAGACAGCTGTGAATACTACAAAACCTAGGTGATATTTTTCAGCCATGCATACACATGTGTGCGATACAAGGACCACAATAGGACTGTCCTGCAACGTTCAAACGTGATCTTTTTATGATTTCTTCTCTAGGCCACGTCAATGGACATTCAAAATCGCCCATTTTTGACTGAAATTTCGCTCTGAATCCAATGGACGGGGTGAATTTTTCAGAAAATGCTTCTTTAGGGCCCACGGATCACGACAGCGAAAGAGTGCGAAAGGTTTCGCACATCCACGAAAATTGACTTTTTCAGGCAGTTGTGGCCCACCATCTTTGATCATATGGCAGATCTGAACCGTCTATCATGTAGATGACCCAAAAACATCATAAGAGATGGTATTTCTTTAGAAATTAAGTGAGGAAAGTGGCAATTTTTGAGGCACCGAACTTGGCTGCGAAAAAGCTTTCATTGGGCATGCATAGCTTTCCAAATCCGATTCAAATCCGATTTTCACCACTCCAGCAGCTATATAAGGAGGTTTTGGACGTGGGGAGCATTCATTCAACAGAGGGTTCGAGCTTGGACGTGGGAGAGGAGGAGAGAGAGATTTTTTTCTTTTTCTTTTCTTTTTCTTTCTTTTCTTCTTCTTTTTCTTTTAGTTTATTTTGGATTTTGGCCACATCATGTCAGGCTAAAACCCTTTAACTAGGGCTAAGGGGTGAAGCTTGTAGTGAGATGGGAGATTTTAATGTATATTTTCAATTTAATTTTAATTCATGAATTGACTTGATTTTAGTTGATTATTATAGGAATGTTTTTAGTCTTTAATGGTCTGTTGTAACTGAAATTACAATGGGTCTGCAATGGCTTTGAGCATGTCTCTTCTCTTTTATGTTTATGACGTTAGAGAGCCCCGTTGTTCACCATAGTCTCCTGGGCATGGTCGGATGACGGTACCCTTCCTAACCTTCATACATATGATGGGTTGGTAATTAGTTTAATTCTGTTGTTTGCCATAGTCCCCTGGGCATGGTTTGGTGATGGAATCCATTCTAATTCATACACCTTTCATCTCTTTGAAAACTAGATCAACGGCAGTTCAGTAATTTTCATAATTTTTGATGCAAGCATAAGTTCTCCCTGATCTCTACAAGTGGTTCCTCTGAATCCCTAGTTTCTTATTCCTGATTTTTCTTAAGTTTTACATAATAATCTCACAATTCTTCATTAAATTTTATTTGATTTAAATTTCATCTCATTCTAGTTCTAGTTCTAGTTAGTTTTAAATAACGTACAGTTTCAGTCCCTTGGGATTCGACCTCGGTCTTACCGAGTTTATTACTACATCACAACCCTGCACTTGGGGAGTGAACAGTGCTTGTAACTATGGGAATATGTATAGTGCTTATGAGATGAATAAAGATGTGTTGAATACATGTGGGGCATGTTTTCGGATTGTATGTAACTTATCACAGGAACCTCAATGGTGTTTGAATGGCATATCGACTTAAACTGTTGTACGTGCATGCACTTGTGTTATATGATCTGAAATTTCATTGTCCATGTTTCTAACCGGACGATGTGGCCCTTATCTATTTTTTATTAACCTAGTTTATCTTGAATCATCCATGTGACAACATGTTTTAATTTTTTGTTTTGGCAGATTGTGTTGTTGTGTTCTTGATGAGGACATCATGTGCACACATGCACGTACACCACCCCCTACGCATGTACGTAAGCAAAAGGAGGGCCCCATCATCGATCTGGCTCGATGGCGATGTCCAGGGATGGCCTTTTAGTTAGAAGATAACTTTTGGTTCAAAAAAAGTATGCCCGATAGTTAAGAAAAGCCCATCATGTGATCTTATGATTATGGCCCACTCATCGGATTGATTTCATATTTTAGATTTTACTTATTGTTATTATTTAGAACATTGTGAACGCTTTAAATTTCTCTGTTTGATTTTTATTTTAGTTTACTTCATCCCCAAATAATAGGTTGCGCACATGGTGCGAGTTTTGGGTATACGATTTTTTCTATAAATAGGCACCCCTTGTAGTTCTCTTAATTGATTGAAGTTAATAAAAAAAATTTTGCTTTATTTTTTTGTTCTCTTCGTGAGTTGTGGAAGAATTCAAAAGTGGGTGTGAAGCCCTCCCTTTTTGAAGGGCTAACTACCGTGGTGCGAAGCCACATTGACCTCGATTCACCTCCATCCTCTATCATTTTCTTTTCCATCTTTCACCACCATCCATAATTCGAATTCATCCCTTTTGTTACATCAAATTTCTTCATTACAGTAGATTTCCAAATTTCGGCCCACGGGCGAGCTAAAACTTCGACGAAGCACCACGCACAAATCGTACATCAGATTGAGTTATGATTTGGAGTCTATTCCTGCCCGACTAGGGACAAGGTGGCCTTTTTCTAAATAGTGGGCCCCACACACATGCGGCCGGGATCACACGTACGTCCGCCTGGGCCATTGTTACTGTCCACACATGGGATCATTTTTTAGTTTAGGTTTTTATCTTCTTTTATCCTCTCATACTTGTTTTTCATGAATCATAGCCCTAGATTACGTTTTTCCTAAGCTATTTGCCAATTTTTTTACCTTAGGGTTCTCCGAATTGAAATTTCTGAATCCCTTAGATTAGGGATTGATTACTATGCATGTGTGGGTGATTATTTCTTATCTTTGAGTATCGTTTGGTTCATAATTTTTATTGATCCAGCCTTATCATGTGTAGGCCTGGACCAGCATAGATTCCCCTTAATTAAATGTTTGGACTTTTATGTGGGATATGAAATTTGTGTTATTATTTTTGAACTAACGTGATCTTAAGCCTGAAATCTCGCATATCATATTTAATTTTCATATCCTGCATCAAATTTGGTATCAAAGCCTAGGGTCTTATAGGAAAATTCACCACATATTTAGGGTTTAGTTTGTTTGAGTCCTTCATGCATCCAGTCCATCATATATAGCTGCTAGAAAACCGTAGTCCTTGATATATATTGCTGAATTTTAGTTGACACCCTACACTAAAAATGGAACAATTGCAAGAGTCACTAAACAAGCTGTCCCAAAAGTTAGAGTCTATGATTAAGCACTTGGAGAAGGACTAATGCTTTAAACAACTTGATGTGCACATTGCCCAACTTGGGACCTCTGCTAGGACAAACCCCACCATTGGGGTGAATGTCCAAACTCAGGCAGGTGGCCAGAAGGATAGACCAATGAATGAAGTTGGCCAAGGAATCAGTTATGGGTGTGCACCCGTGCACCCACCCCATGAGGGATATCAAGACCACTATTTTCAGGGAAACAACATGTGCGGCCTTGTGGCTGGAGAGAGTGCACCAGTGGCTAGTGTAGAGTTACCCACTAAGGCCATTTCGACAGTGGATGAGTTTCGTGATGTCGTTCCTGATGATCTACCAGATGAGTCTTCCCCTAGGAGGGATATAGAGCACACTAGAACATGGGATATCGTAATACCGGTAGCCGAGTTTGCGTTTAATAGTTCTATCAATAGGTCCACAGGGTCTCAATCCTTATGAAGTCATTACTGGTTATAAACCTTGAAAACTTATTAATCTTGTCCCTATGTCACTGTCCCATAGGCCATCAGAGCCTGCAGAGTCTTTTGCACATCACATTCATTCATGGCATCAAGAAATCAGGCAGAAGATCATGACTGGTAATGAACATTACTTACTTTCTGCATACCAACACAAATGTTTTCAGAAATTCAATGTAAGGGATTCTGTGATGATCTGTATCAGGCCAAAGCGGTACCCTCAGGGAGCTGTTCGAAAATTACACGTATATAGTGCTGGACCATTCAAAATTATAAAACGAAACGGTCTCAACGTGTATGTGGAAAATCTTCCACCCTCCATGGAAATTAGTTCTGCATTCAATGTGGAAGATCTAGTTGTATTTCAAGAGGTCATTGATGCATTGTCCAGCCTTTCGCTTAACCATTCTGATTCTCCAAACCTTTTTCTTGATCCATGGCCCCCTCCAAACCCATTTTCCCAGCATCTATGTCTTATTCCTACCCGTCCCGACCCATTTTCCCAGCCTTTACCTCCCATACCTACCTATCCCAACCCATTTTTTCAGCCTCTACCTCTCATACTTATCTTTCCTAACCCGTTTTCCTAGCCTCTATGTCCCATACCTACCTGTCCCGACTTATTTTTCCAGCCTCTACCTCCCACACTTACTCTTCCCAACCTTTCTTTCCAGCTTTTACCTCCTATACCTAACCTTCACACACCTAAAGAGGAAATAAAAGATATCTTGAACCATCAGATAGTTTCAACGTCGGACAGCGGATTTCAGAAGTACCTGGTTAAATGGAAGTTACACCAAGCTTCAGACAGTACATAACTCACTGAGGAGGAGCTTCAGAAACTTGATCCTGACATCTTAAATTGGTTTAAGAGTTTTATTTCGCCAGTGGCGAAATCTTCGCAGCCGGGGAGAATTGATGAGGACATCATGTGCACATGTGCACGCACAACACCCCCTACGCATGTACATAAGAAAAAGGAGGGCCCTATCATCGATCTGCCTCGATGGCAATGTCCAGGGAGGGCCTCTTAGTTAGAAGACAATTTTTGGTTTAAAAAAAGTGTGCCCGAGAGTCAAGAAAAGCCCATCATAGGATCTCATGATCGTGGCCTACTCGTCGGATTGATTTCATATTTTAAAATTTGCTTATTTTTATTATTTAGAACATCGTGAACACTTTAGATTTCTCTATTTGATTTTTATTTTAGTTTACTTCATCACCAAGTAATAGGTTGTGCACATGGTGCGAGTTTTGGGGTATAGAATTTTCCCTATAAATAGGCACCCCTTACAATTCTTTTGATTGATTGAAGTTAATAAAAAAATTTCTGCTTTATTTTTCTGCTCTCTTCGTGAGTTGTGGAAGAATTCAAAAGTGGGTGCGAAGCCCTCCATTTTCGAAGGGCTAACTACAGTGGTGCAAAGCCACATCGACCCCGATTCACCCCCATCTTCCATCATCTTCTTTTTCATCTTCCACCACCATCCATACTTCGAATTCGTCCCTTTTGTTGCATCATATTTCTTCATTACAACAGATTTTTAGATTTCGGCCCACAGACGAGCTAAAACTTCGGCGGAGCACCACATACAAACCGTACATCGGATTGAGCTGAGATTTGGTAGTTTTGGAGTCCATCTCTGGCCGACCAGGGCCAAGGTTTCCTTTTTCTGAATAGTGGGCCCCACACACATGTGGTCTGGATCACACGTACGTCCGTCTGGGCCAATGTTGCTGTCCACACGCAGGATCGTCTTTTGGTTCAGGTTTTTATCTTCTTTTATCCACTCATAACTATTTTTCATGAATCCTAGCCTTGGATTACATTTTTCTTAAGCTATTTACCAATTTTCTTATCCTAAGGTTTCCCGAATTGGAATTTCTGAATCTCTTGGATTAGGGACTGATTACTATGCATGTGTGGGTGATTATTTCTTATCTTTGAATATTGTTTGGTTCGTAATTTTTATTGATCCAGCCCTATCATGCGTAGGCCTGGACCGCATAGATTCCCCTTAATTGAATGTTTGGACTTTTATGTGGGTTATGAAATTTGTGTAATTTTTTCTGAACTAACGTGATCTTAAGCCTGAAATCTCGCATATCATATTTAATTTTCATGTCCTGCATCAGTTCTCGAGGGCTTAAAAAGGTTAGTCAAGATATGGAGTAAGTGCACCTTTGGTCAAATTGCTACCAGTACTGGGTCTTGTCATTCCAGGAGGCTCTTGATTGTGGCGGTTCCTCATTCTCAGAAAATTCCTTTGTCAACTACACTTAGCTGCCAATTGCTCTTACATGATCATCATGCAAGACCTAATGCAACTTTATTCTTAAACTGGTGTTGGATCTCTACAGCACTCCAAGTATGTTCTCAAAAATCTGCTCCGACACTCTATCCTTCCAGTGCATCACCAACACAACACCAACACAACTTTCACATGGAGTCAACGTGAGGTCAAGAGTGCTCGACATTTTGGAAACATTAGGGTAACGTTCTATGTCACGGACTTGTTGAATTTCTATTTTCTCCCGGTATGAGATTTGTTATTGATTTCTTGTGTAATACCAACTTTGTTTTGCTTTCTAAAATTTTCTAGGGTTGAAGTCTGCAAGTTGACAGGGTCCTTTTTCATTTAGTAGTACATGTACCCCTTGCATTTTTGCCATGCAGACTTAGTAGCAGTTGACTGACCTTGATCACCGGGTTTTATTGACAAGAGAGCGAAGGCATCTTTCCAGGCTGGAAATACTTTCTCTTTTGGAGGTTCTAGGATTGGAGGCAAGATGTATTGCATTCTGACAGCGTTGATATCATTTAAATCAGATCACAGCCTTTGAGATGTGATTCAAGAGTTATTAGTAAAGGGAGGTTGAGCTCAAAATGCACATTAAGCGGCTGTCTTGAGTTAAATGAATGTACATCTATTTTGTGTAATTTTGGTTTTGTTGGGCAGGTTGCTATTAAAAGAATGAAGAGAAAGTACTATTGAATCTTAGAGAAGTAAAGGTAAATATTGATGGTCTTTGCTGCCCTACTTGTTGGGAGGAGTGTATGAAGCTTAGAGAAGTAAAGGTAAATATTGATGGTCTTTTCTGCCCTACTTGTTGAGATTATTTGTTCATGTTTGTCAGGTGATGATGGTTTTGTTGGGAGGAGTGTATGAATCTTAGAGAAGTAAAGGTAAATATTGTTGGTCTTTTCTGCCCTACTTGTTGAGATTATTTGTTCATGTTTGTCAGGTGATGATGGCCTTCACTGTTTTGGCAGTCCTTATGGAAGATGAACCATCCTAACATTGTGAAACTGAAGGAGGTTATTAGAGAAAATGATGTCTTGTACTTCGTTTTTGAGTATATGGTATGTTTTTCTAAAGAGATCACTATGTTGTTGTCGTTAATTCATTATGTGATGTTTAATTTTGAGCACTTTCTTTGTATTTGTTTCAGGAGTGCAACCTTTATCAGCTCATGAAAGATAGGGGAAAACTTTTTTCAGAGATTGATGTCAGGAACTGGTGCTTCCAAGTATTTCAAGCTCTTGCTTACATTTACCAGCGCGGATAATTCCATCGTGATCTTAAGCCAGGTTACAAATTTGCATTTCCTTTTGGTATTTCTTTTCTGGTTGATATGAATCTGGGATTTGCTTGTAATTCTGTTTAATTGCATTGAAATCAATAAATAACACTAGGTTACATGAAAACTGTAAGAGTCAGATTGAGCATGATCTTACATTGATTTTCTCCTCATCTGCTATTATGTCTTAGCTTTAAATAGGCTTGAGCAGCTGCAAATGTTGTCGGTCCCATAGACATGTGTTGCAACAATTTGAACAGCTTTGGATGTAGCAGGTTTCCCTGACGTGTCTATCATATTGTGTACTGCTAAGTAATTCTTTAGCCATTTCCTTATGATTAGACTGCATGTTGGCTATTTAAATCAAACATTGCTTGGATTTGTAGAAGAAATAAATGGGGATTGAAGTCTATAATTGTAGAAGAAATGAAAAAAGAAAAAGAGAAAAATGAATCTAGCAAGCTAGAGAAGGTTCATTGGTGATTGCTTGTTATATAGATTTATAATTTAGATACGAGGCCATTATTATTTTTATTAGGGAATGTATAGGTAAGAGACACCATTATTATAGGATTTTTTATTTTTTATTTTTTTTTTATTATTATTTTAAAAATGAAGTGGCTACATATAGTAGGCATTTAGGAATTGTCCCTTAGGAACTCAACATGAAGTGTGCATACAAATCATATAAAGCAGGCTTCCAAGAATCAACACAAGATAGATATGCAATGCAAATGATATATATATATATATATATATATATATATATATATATATATATATATATATATATATATATATATATATATATATATATATATATATATATATGCAAGTTGTCATATACTTCTTTCCATATAAGAGGAAATTCATATTCTATGTGATCACGGATGACTAAGTATCGCTTTGGGCTCAGGGGCAAAATTAGCGCATCCGTAAGATGGTCAAGGGTTGCCTGTAGCCATTGCAAGATCAACTTTCACGCTCTAAAATTTGAGTACAGAGTGCACCCTCATACCTAAGTTTTAAGTCATAACTCGTACACAGAGTATACTAACTCCATTCCATTATATGATTATTCAGAGGAAAAAGTAATATTTATTTTTACATTCCAACTATCTTTATTCACAATCATTCACGCAAATGATTTAAGCAATAACATCCATCCATTCTCAGCATCCACAAACATCCAATTTCCATAAATTAGGTATCATCACTAATCAATACAACTTACTTGCTACAAACTTATAACAATTCAATTAATTAAAACCATTCAAATGCTTAAAAATCTTACAATTAATACCACAATTCATTATATATAAATCAGATCATCATAACAAAGGAAGTTTTAATTAATTAATTAATTAGGAACCGTCCAAATGTGGTTAATTTCTCTCCTGACAGATATGACCACGTGCACCAGTTCAGTCACAACTTCTTATTCATGGCCAACTCATCAGTTAATTAGTTATCTGTACGATTTTTCTATGAATGAAAAAGTAAGCTGGCCAGGTGTAACATCCTGGATTTTCGCTGTTTTTGGATTTTCAAAAATCCTTAAAGTTTTTTTCTTTATTAATTAACTCATAATAACCCTTAATGTCATTAGCACTCAATGTCAGTTTATACAGGGCGGTACCAGTAAAGGACACCACAAGTCCGATTAATCAATCGTAGGAAGTCAACGAATCCACCTGATCGCTTGAACATAAGGTGTAGCCCTATAATTTACTCGCATAGGACCCAAATCTAACCAACCCGTCGTTAACTAATCAAGACAAGCATAACTAAATTAAAGATCTAACCAAAGCCGAGTCAAATGAGGCCCAGATCTTAACTAATAAACCAAATCAACCCTTGTAATGTCCCGTCCAACCACCACAGTGTCCTGGGGTGACCACGTAGGATTTGTCGCAGGACCATTTGTTTAAGCCACTCGTGGTGAGGTGCCACAAGTTAATTAACTTAGGATTAGTCCATTAGAGTAGACCGGACAGGTCATAATAGGGCCTAGTGCGAGCCACCAAGCCAAATGACCTATTTACACTTAACAACAGCCTGTGTGGGCCACCCAACGTCTGAAGAGGGTCAGAAAAATCTAAAAATTTAGGAAATCATAGATCTTACTAGGCTTGAGGTCCATCGCGGACCTCAGACCCAGTGGACACCCAGAATTGGGACCTGACACTTGCCAAATGCACCCCACCAATGACAGAATTAGAATCTGGCACTTGCAAATGAAATCGAGACTCTAGGCTTTTCAGCCGTCGAATTTCTTTTAAGTTTACAGTGAAGGTCTAATGTATTTTCCTACGCCTGTCCACAAAATCTGGAACCCGATCATGGCACGGTAACCGTTGATCGCAAGTTGGACTCGTACGATCAAACCAAATATCCGATCGTCTCCAAATTTTGCATGGCCCTTCATCGGGCCATGGTCCACCTATCCTATAAGTTTCATGGCCAGGGGACCACCAAAACCTCTCCAATCACTGGAACAAACCCCGCAGGGCCATTTAAAGATCAGAATCGTATGATCAAACCCCATATTCATTCATCCATTTGCTCTCAAACTTTACATGACCCCTCATCAGGCCATGGAGCACCTGTCCTATAAATTTTGTGACCAGGGACCCATTAGATCAACTCCGTTACTCTTTTAGCCTAAAATCGACGGTTTAGAGTAAGCACGACCAAATCTCCACTTTTACTAGTTATAAATAGGCCACACCATGAACATAGTTAATCCAAACCCTAATCATCACCCATGAGAAATCTCACTACCTAATTCATTCCAGAAATACCCCGAATTTCTGAACAAGCTTTAGACCGCTCGTTGGCGGGCCACTAGTTCCAAAACTATAAAAGAATGTCCGTCTCTCTGGGCTCGACGTCCATCGAGGAAGTCAGACCGTCGGTTTGCAACCAAACTTCACACGTGGAGTAAGGATATTTCTCTGCCCATATTCGTATAGCCGCGGCCCCGATCGACTATCGGTGACCGTTGAACAGACTTCTCATCATATCCGTCGATCGGTGCATCCAAATGGCGGGCCGATCGTATCCATACGTAGATCATCATTAGGGCTAACTATCCTACTGTGTGCATCGACGTGTACACCCCATAGTGGGCCCTAGGGGCTAGAAAAACCCTCTCATAGGGTTAGTTTGGTAAAAATCCAACACTTGGGGCCATTGGCACCAAATCTGGCACTATATAAGGGTTTCTTTTGGGCACCCCTCTCCCCATACGAATTTTACCCTAGAGAAGAGAAAGAGAAAGGGAAGAAAAAGGAGAAAGAAGAAAGGAAAGAGAGAGGAAGAAGAGAGTGAAGGAAGGTGCTGATGGTGGTGGGGCCCAAGGAAGCTCAACCTTGCTATTTCTTACCCCCTTTCTCCGAAGGAAACTCTCCACCGCCACCCCAAAATCGTCCATGGCCCATCTAAATAAGATCTCTCACTCTTTTTCTCTTGAAACCCTTGTATTGAAGAAGAAAGGGCATGGATTTCCTCTCATGCTTAAGTTGTTTTAGGGATTCCGGCTGGCCAACCTCCAAAACCCTCATCTCTAGGTCGTTTCCAAGCCTCCAACGAATCCTAAGGTGCGGACTAATACTCTTAGGTGGCCTAGCACCAATTTTCTATGAGATTAATGATTTTATTTATTGGATGCTTGTTTGGAATGAAACTTAGAGAAACCCTAGGAATCGTATAATTGTTGAAATGTTATGAAATGTTGTGTATTGGTTCTCATATGCTATTTGTTCTTGATTTCCATATGATTTGGTGTATAAATGATCCCATACTTATGTCTTCTTGATTTCCTCATGTATCGACGTTTCATAGTGTAGGTGGTTGCTTCCTATCATGCATGTGATTGCTTCAGGAGGAGGAAGTATTCGACTTCCTCACTCATGCATACAAACACCCACTCACATGCATTTGTATCTCAATATGTTTAATTTTACTTGCTATGGATATATGAATGATATGTTAATGATTATTGAGAACATGTAGGTGCTTATACTTGTGATGTGTTGGTAGTCGGCATGCTAGAAACCTTTATTGACCCTTGGGTTGGCCAGAACCATGAGTAGAACGAAGGTGGTTTCGTTGGTAGGACCGCCTCGGGATTAAACTTATAGATCCGGGCGGACGTGTTCTGGTTGCTGTAGTTCGACTACATGGGTCTCTTATGCCCGATGTCATTCGTCTCACGCTCGCCCAGTTCTTGCGGATTAGTCCACAGTTTGACCAACCCTGATTGTTAACCATGATTGCATGCTTATGTATGGAACCTGGGACATCCCGCCACCGTTGAAGTCCATTGATAACTGAACCGTAACTGGTCCACAGCCTCGTGAGCCGGGCATGGTGGAATGGGACACTATGTTCGAGCTGTCAGCCTGCGCTGGGGTACCACGCCTCGCCGTAGTGACTGCGAGCGATCCCTCTCTATTGACACTCCTCATGTGCTAGAGGTCAGGGATGAGGAACCCGACAGGATCACGGACCGCGGGGTCTCGGCCTTACCCGTTGGGGGGCCCTGGCCTCGCACCCGGCTTAGGGCAATGATCAGTGGGGTGTATCAGATTCCCAAATCGGCTGGATGAACGGACTTAATTAAAAACTCGGCTAACACGATCGCATTGCATCACATTAGTTAGGGTGGCGACTTGGAAGTCGAGGTCGCAATGAGGGAGTGTTGACATACGCGATCGTTAGATGGAGTCGCTTGAGGGAGCGTTGTGGTGAGGGCATGCATCATATTATCTCGCATGCATGCATTTAAATGATAGTTGATAGGTCTTTGTGATTGTTCGCTTTTCATTAAAATCATATTACAATTATTTTCTGTAATAACTTAAGATTAATAGCACCCACTGAGTTGATCACTCACTCCCACTCTGGGCCGGTGTTTTAAAACACCACCCTGACTCTTCAGTAGCTGCAGGATGTGTTGAGTTTGACGAGCCTGGTAGCGAGAGCTTGAGCGAGGAGGACGAGTTTACCTACTTCCAGTTGATGAGCGGCTCTCCATCAACTTAGGAGACTGGATTCTAGATCGTTGAGTCGTGGGCTCAGCACATCATTCCTTTGGATATATGATTCTTTTTGTTATTTTTGTTGGGCAATGCCTTGGGCGACCCCTTTATATTCTTTTGAACTTGTACATATTTATATCTCTTTTACTTCAGTAGACTAGTTGTGGTTGCATTTCATGCTCCAAGTAATTCCAGGCTGCGCATTTAAACCTGATTAATAATAAAATCATAAAATTGATGATAAGTGACACTCGGGAACTCGGGAGTCGATCGTATGCACGACCCCCAATTTTTCGGGACGTTACACCAGGCTTAGTGAGAAAACCCAGCATGATTCATAATCATATCAATAAAAATAATGCAAGCAGTAAATGCAAAAATGTATGCATAATGATATGATGCAAATGGTGTATGAATGCATCAGATGAGATGATCGTCCATCTACTTAGGTTGGAGGCCGTCAACTCGCATCTACCCATTGGGTAGGCTTCTACCTTTTGGTAGGCTTGGGTTATAGCCTGCATTTGATAACGCTCTATCAGGATCGACATTTCTTCTATGAAAGGCCCTTACGATTAACAATGCAAATGCAATGAATGATGGATAATGTATGAATGTATCATTTTCATAATTTTCATAGACATTTGTCTTAATAAGAACATTCATATGTGAATTTAATATATAATTATCATAGTAATGTAATTTGACACAAATTAACAAGTGATTTACCGTAGCATACAATGTTACAACAAAATACTCAAATCAATATATCAATCAACCAAACAATCACAAATACTTTATTTTAATGCCAATGAATCATAAGACATATTGGGTTAATCACTAGAGTCTGATAGTGTAGAATCCACAAGGTAATTAGATTGGCTTGAATTTAGAGATTATATCAGTTATATCAACAACATTATATTCATCTGATTATATTACACGGTGGGGCCTACCTTTGATGTACATCGTAGGTGCCAAATCCTAAATGATAAAATAATTAAAATTATGTGTTTATTAAATTTAATTATTAAAATTTAGATGTTTTTTTTAAGATCCCGAAATTGAATGTCAAACGATTAATCGGGGTGGCCCACCAAATGATTGGATCATACAGATTCTTGAGGTCTTGACATATTTTTCCTCTACACATTGGATGAATGGTGTGGATCTAATCACATATACATCGACGACCCATCTCGACTTTCTACGATAAGTGATACCAATCAATTGTGCAGAATTCTAAACTTTCCTCATTAAACTTTTATAGATCTGACTAGTGTGACACATCTGATGGTTAGATCGATCTTATATTCAAGACACTGTTATCTTTTGGTGCTTAGGATCAAATGACTCATTTAAATATATCTTAACACAATCCGATTCTATCCATTAAATTTATTTCTAAAATATTACTGAACATATCTAAAATCATAAAACATCACTTGGTTAAAATTTTCTCTACACACTTATACAATGATCGTCTGGATGATCCACACCATCCATAGTAAAGATCAAGAAAAAATTAACAATATAATAAAAAATTAAAAAGATTTAAGGGTTGAAATTTACTTGATCAAGCCCTCTTAGAATCTCCACTCCCTTTTTCTTTAGAGCTTCTTATCTTCTTTTTTTTTTCTTAAGTAAAAACAAACTTCTCTTGATAAGATAGGATGAGCACATTATCCCTTATCCTAAATTTAAATTTTTTTTATGACATTTAATAAAAAAATTTATTATTACTACTCCAAGAATCAATCGTTAAACTTTTCTCTCAACTAAGAATGTCTCTACCAACTCAATTAGTAATTTGTTTTTATTTTTTATTTTAAAATAAAATATTTAAATATTTATTTTAGTTTTTAAAATACATCAAAATTTAGGGTTGTTACATCAACTGACTCTCCCGATAAGTTTCCATTCTTTCCAATAGATAACGAATCTTTAAATCACCTTCTACAGGATTTTGGTATATTTCGTCATTAATTGCCATCGGCCTAAGTGAAATTCTTGCTTTGATACCACTTGGCGCAGGAATGGATGTGATGAGGTCGATCACCGTCTTCCCCATGGAATAATTATTCCAAATCCATGAAGCTCTCCGGACTCCTTAGAGAGCTTCCTCGAATCCACAAGAGATAAAAGCAGGAATAATATCTAATAAATTTAAAATAATTTAATTGATGATAAAAATAAAATAAAATGAAATTACAACTCTTTAAATAAGGATCTCAACCTTGGATGGACTTTTAGACTTAGGGCTTGTTTGCTAACACTGAAGTTTTGTACTTTATGCAGAATTTGGAAAATATTCCATGTTTATTGGTGTTTGTTAATGCATAAGAAGAAAATTGCTCCACGATTTTATGTTGAAAATTTTTCGTGATGGGTGTCTTTTATGTTAAAATTTTTCCATGATGGGAGTCTAGCTTAATGGGGAATGTAGAATGCACTCCGTAATTATTATTTTTTTAATCCAAAATTATCCTTTGCAAGAGAGAGATTCTCCTTGAGTTACACGCATCCCAACTTTTAACATGGGGCACTTTTCTGAGCCCACCATGATGTATGTGTTTCATCCATTTTTAAAGATCATTTTATGCCTGATACAAAAAATGAGAGGAATATAATTCTCAAGTGGACCACACCACAAGAAAACAATATAGTGACTGGATATCTACCATTAAAATTCTCCTAAGGCCCAATGTACTATTTATTTGACATTCAATCTGTTGATTAGGGCATATAGACCCAAATGAATGGAAAAAACAAAGATCAGCTTGATCCAAAACTTTTATGGCCCCCAAAAAGTTTTTAATGGTCGACGTTCATTCAACACTGTTCTCTTATAATGTGGTCCACTTGAGATTGGGATATACCTTGTTTTTGGTATCATACCATAAAATGATCTAGAAACATAGATGAACGGCATGAATGAAGCACATACATCATGGTGGGGCCAACATAGCACCGACCACCAGCCATTGGATGGTGGCAGGGGAGTAGCCAATCTATTTCTGCGGACGTAGATTGGATAGCGCGTGGATTAGGTACTATCACTGCCTGTTCGGAGCTAGTGACAGGTGGAGGATCCGAGGGCCACTGAGGGGCCAAAGTGATGTATGAACTTTATCCATACTGTCCATTCATTTTTAATATTGTTTTAGAATATTATTCAAAATATAGAGAATATATAAGTCTCAAATGGGCCACACGGTGGTTTTTAAGTTCCTACCGTTGAAAATTTATTAGGGATCACAGAAGTTTTAGATCAATATGATATATATATATATATATATATATATATTCACTTCATCCAAGTTTATATGACCATATCAAGGGGTTGGATGGAAAATAAACAATACAGTGGGCTCTAAGAAGGTTTCAACGGTGGGTGTCATTAGCACCTATGCTTCCTCTGTCGTGGTCCACTTGAGCATTAGATTTGTCTTATATTTGTTCCAGTATTCTAGAATGACATTAAAAAAGAGATGGACAGTGTGGATAAGGTTTATACATCATGGTGGCCCCTCGATGACCCTCGGAGCCTCCGCCTGTCCTGAGCTCCGAACGGGCAGGGATAGTACCTAATCAACGCCCGATTGGATACTGACAAGTCAAGTAGGGAGACTCCCTACTAAAGTGATGTCACCAAGTTATGTGGACCCATCATGATGTATGTTTTGTATCCACGCCGTATGTTTTGTATCCACGCCGTCCATCCATTTAGAAATATAATTTTAGGTAAAGATCCAAAGAATGAGTCAAATCCAAAGGTTCGGTGCATCTCACCACAAAAAATAGTGGGGAGAGTGACACCCACCATTAAAAACTTAAATAGGCCCAAAAGTTTTTTTTTAAAAAAATCAAGTTGGTATTTGCTTTTTCCCTTCTTTCATGTCTATGTTAACTTGTGAATAGGTTGTGTTTCAAATAAAAATCATTGTGAGCCTTAGGAAGGTTTCAACGCTAGGCATCAATCTTAGTCCACAGTGTTCACGAATCCTTGGATTATTTGTGGTGACTTTAATGCGGTTACCTCCCCCTCAGAAAGAATTGGGGGCAACGTGTTGGCTTCCACTAGCTCTAAGGAATTTGTGGATGCTATTGACCAAGCCAATTTACTGGACGTAGGTTTTTTAGGGAATGCATTCACATGGTGCAACAACCGTTTGGGTCCAAACAGAAAATGGGCCAGACCGGACCGGGCCTTGTGCTCTTCATCATGGCTGCAGTTGTTCCCCTCCTTCGTTCAGCACCTTCTTAGGCTCCAATCAGACCATTCTCCCCTCCTCCTTTCAGCCCCTGCGGGTCCCACTCTCCCTCCAAGGCCATTCCATTTCCTAACAATGTGGATGCAGCATGATGGTTTCCAAGCTTTGGTTGTGTCAGCATGGCATGCTGATACCTTCATCAACCCGATGATTCACCTCCTCTCCAAATTGAAGAACACTAAGGTGGCACTGAAAAAGTGGAACAAGGACATATTTGGAAATATCTTCTCCTAAATCAAGCTCGCCAATTCGAGAGTGGAGAAGCTGGAACAGGAGGCGATCCCCTACCCCTCTTCCCAAGTCTTGTCAAAAATGGACAAGGAAAAGTGGAATTTGGACAAATTAGAGCTGCTCGAAGAATTATTCTAGAAACAAAAATCAAGAAACAGGTGGCTTAGAGAAGGAGATAGGAACTCCAAATTCTTCCATGCCTCAACTGCTAACTGAATCAGGCGAGCACAAATTAGGCAGATTTCTTCCAGTCCCTCTACTCAGTTGAGCATACCGCGCCAATTGGGGACTTCCTCAACATGATCCTAACCCTTCTCTCCTAGGCTGATAACGACGCCCTGCTAGTCCCTCCTTCAATTGACGAAGTGAAATAGTTTATTGAAGCTCAGCCGTTGGATGGCACGCCTGGTCCTGATGGATTCTCGGTGGCTTTTTTCTCCAAGTGTTGGCCCATTGTTGGGGAGGACATTCACAGAGCCGTCAGGTTCCTCTGCCAGGGAGGTACGATCCCTAGGGCCTTTTCTTCTTCTCTTCTTTGCTTAATCCCAAAATGTATAGCGCCCAAATGCTTTTCCGATTTTCATCCTATAAGTTTATGTAATTGTGTCTACAAGATCTTTTCTAAGGTGATCGCAGCTAGGTTAAACTCCATTCTTCCCAAGCTAATCTCCCCCGAGCAAATGGCTTTTGTCCAAGGTCGCTCCATTACGGATAGCATCGCCTTGGCCCAGGAGCTTATTCATGACATTGATAGGAAGGTTAGAGGCTATAATATCATCTTCAAAATTGATCTGGAAAAAGCATACGATTGTGTCAGCTGGCTGTTCCTCAAGAATGTTCTCCTCAAGTTCGGCTTTAGTCATACGTGGATCTCATCGGCCGAACAATGCTGGTCGACTCCCTAGTTCTCGGTGCTTTTTAACGGCGAGGCCGTAGGTTTCTTCAAGTCGGAAAGGGGCCTCCGTCAAGGGGACCCCCTATCTCCCAACCTCTTCATTATTATCATGGAGGTACTCAGCCGGGGCATCTCTAGGCTGATCGATTCTAACTCCTGCCTGCCTTACATAACTAAAAGAGGCTCCCAGATAATCTCTCACCTTCTCTTCACTGATGACACCATTATCTTCATGAATGGCGGAGCTAAGTCCGTTGGATGTTTGAGGACATTTCTTACCAAGTTCACAAGCATGTCGAGCCTCAAGATTAATAGCGCCAAGAGCAGTTTCATAGTTCCTGAGAAGGCTCCGGTTGGCAGGATTAAGAGAATTGAGTCTCTCTAAGGTTTTACTCATTTAGGCCCCATTTTCCATTACTTGGGAGTTCCCCTGGCTAAAGGTTGAGTCCGCTCCTCAACATTTCAGCCTTTGATTGATAGAATCCTATCCCGTATAGTGGGTTGGAAGGCCCGCCTCCTTAACCAGTGAGCGAGAAGTGTCCTCATTAGGCATGTACTTTCTGTCATGCCCATCCACACCTTTGTTGCCATTGATGTCGACGTTGGACTTGCTAGAATCGGGGTGGGTTGATTTCTTCTGGGGATGGACTGAAGCGAAGAAGAATTTGCATTGGGTTCGTTGGAGCAAAATCGCCTCCCCTATTGCAAAAGGTGGGCTAGGAATCAAGCGCTTAAAGGATGTTGTGTCGGCCTTGAGGTGGAAAAGAGCTTGGACCATCTTCTTCGACTATGAGGGCAGCTTGTGGGCCAAATACATGAGGTTGAAGTATGTGGTTTCGGGTAGCCACCCCCCCTCCACCTACAGGCAGTCCGACTCTCCTGCTCGGAAGTCGATGTGTAAGATTGTGAGCACTCTTATGGACCACTCTCGGTTCCATGTGGGGAACGGTACAAGAAATTTTTGGGACGTCAACTGGTCAGGCCGGGGCCCCCTCTCGAGAAGGAATCTTGGGAGCATTCCCCCTCATTCTCAACATCAACAGATTAGGGAGTTCATTAGCCCAGAGGGTCCTCTCCCCAATGTCCCTTTCCTTGCCTCCCTCCCTCCCTCGGTTCGTTAACATGTGATTGCGGAGGGGATTTCTCTGAACCGGCAAGAAGACCGCCTACTCTGGATGGAGGAGACGTCCGGAAAATTTTCGGTCAGATTAGCTTGGCGACTCACCCGTGCCAGAGTCCAGCCCATTAGCTAGGCCACGTGGGTGTGGCACCAATTCCTCCCACCCAAGATTGGGACTTTCGTTTGGAAGACTTTTCACAAGGCCATTCCGATTGACTGTTCAGCCTAGAGAAAGGGTGTCCACTTGGCTTCCGCCTGCTTTTGCTGCATCCAAGGTGACCGTAAGGTTGAAACCATAGAACATCTTTTCGCTTCAGAGGAGTTGGCCTCTGCAGTTTGGGCCCATTTCACCCTCATTCTGTCGGTGGACCTCATAGCCAACCAAGCAACGCTGACCCGGGCATCCCAATGGTGGGTTGCTGCTAGTAGAAGCTCTCTTGTGGGTATCCTTAGAGGATTGACCCCTGCCCTCATCCTCTGGGAAGTTTGGAAAAGTAGAAACATTAGGCGTTTTGATGGTACCCATTCCTCTGTCGACGAGGTCATTCAACATATCAGGAAATGGTTATTCCTCCTGGTGTCTGCGTTCCCCTTTCCCCATTGCAAAACCAAGGCCAATAGAGAGGCCCTCTTCGACCTCCAGCTCCCTTTTCTTGTGAGACCCAGCCCCGCTATCTCAGTAGGGAAATGGCTTTCCCCTATCCCGGGCCGCGTCAAGATGAATGTTGATGGCTCTTCCAGAGGTAATCTTGGCCCTTCAGGTGGTGGAGGCATCTGCCGTGACAACAAGAGCCGCATGAAGTTCGCCTTCACTAGGGGCTACGGTCAGGGTTCTAGCTTCCTAGCGGAGGTGAAGGCTGTCGTTGATGGCCTGGCCATTTGTTTTGAGAAAGGTTTCAGATCTATCGAGGTGGAAAGCGACTCCAAAATAGTAGCTGATTTGTTCTCCAGGCCAGGAGATGCGCCTTGGCGGGTGTTTTATTGGAAGAGAAAGTTTGAATCCTTTCGTGCTGGTAGTTTGGTGTCAATTAAGTTTATTCCGAGAGAAGGCAATCGGGCTGCGGATTGCCTGGCCCATTGGGCCAGTGCCAACCAACAAAGCAGCACCTTCATCCTTCCCTCGGAAATTCCTCCCCTTGAGCGCGCCGAATTGGTGCTCGATAGATCTGGCTTGGGTGGTGTGCGGTTCTCCTAAATTCCGTTGCGTTGTGTGTATTCCCTTACGATAGGTTGGCCGTCTTTTTGTGGCAGGCCTGCCCGAATATGTAGTTTTTTTGTCCGGAGGGTCAAGTTTAGTTTGTTAGCCTATCCTCCCTTTTCTGAGCAGTTGGCTTCAGTCTCAATGAATTTTAGGGGCCTTGGTGCCCCTGTTTTGGAAAAAAAAAAAACGCTAGGCATCAATCTCCCCACTGGTTGTTGTTATGGGGTCAGCTACATATTTGAATCTGTCTCATTATTTAAGTCAAGTCCTAAAATTAAATCTTCATATAGATGGATAGTGTAGATAAAGCACATACATCATAGTGGCCCCATGAAACCTATTGATGTCACTTCGGTAGCGAATCTCTCTATTCAACCGTGGGGGGGGGGGGGGGGGGGGGGCAGATTAGGTACTACCCTTACCTGTGTAGAGCTCAATCTCGCTATTCAACCTATGGGGGGTGTGGATTAGGTACTATCCTTGCCCGTGTAGAGCTCAGGACAGGCTAGACATGTAGCTCCTGTATTGGTGGAGAGCGGTTACATCAGAAGGCAAATGACACATTATCAATTGGAAGCATTAGCTGTATTTGTACTCAAGTCCACATAACCTTAAAAGTCTCCTCCTCCTCCTCCTCCTCTTCTTCTTCTTCTTCTTCTTCTTCTAGCTTCCTACTTATTCCCGAGGATGAATTTCCTGCAAAAGCCTTTCGCAGGAAATTCCTGTGCAAGGACGCTTGGTGGGGCCACGACCATTTTTTTTGAAAATCTACTTTGTTCGTCTATTTTGAGATCTCATTTTAGGACAAAAGACAAACAATAAGGTGGATCCAAAACTCAAGTGGGCCGCATGAGAGGAAAAATTGGGGAAGGACATACCTACCATTGAAACCATCCTGGGCTCCACCTTAATGTTTATATGCCATCCAAACCATTTGTAAGGTCATTAATCCACGACCGGTCGAGTGGCCGTCCAAATGTGGCTCCACATCTCAACAATTTCTCACTTAGAGACATATCACTATAAACATTCGTCTTCTATATCTGGAGTGCACCACCTCCCCGTCTTCAAGCCTGAAAACTAATCAAAGTTGAACAAAGTTTTAGCTTCTCTTGTGTGACCACCTTGGTTGACATATCCGTAGGATTCTCACTTGTATGAATCGTTTCCAGAACAATCGATATATCTTCCAGTAACGAACATATGAAGTGATATCTGATGTCGATATGCTTGGTTCTTGAATGAAAGGCTGAATTTTTAGCCAAGTGTATTGCACTCTGACTGTTACTATACAGCTTGTAATATGCTTGCTTCTTACCCAACTCTTCAATAAAACCTTGCATCCACATCATCTCCTTACATGCTTCTGTAGCTGTAATATATTCTTATTCCGTTGTATTAATAGATACTATCTTCTGTAACTGAGAGACCCAACTGACTACAACACTACCTAAAGTAAAGACATAACCTGTAGTGCTTCTTCTATTATCGATGTCTCCTACCAAATTTAAATCCACGTAGCCTTGTAGCTTGATTTTCGATCCATCATAGCACAGCCCTACATCCTTAGTACCTACCGGGTATATAAGAATATATTTCACGACTTCCCAATGTTACTTCCTGGGGTTGTTCATGAACCTAATAACAACTCCCATTGCTTGAGCAATGTTTAGTCTCATGCTCACCATAGCATACATGAGACTCCCAATAGATGATGCGTATAGTACTTTGGCCACGTAGTATCATTTCTCCTGCATCTTTGCACCTTGCTCCTTAGATAGCTTGAAGTGGTTGGCTAATGGAGTGCTAACCGGCTTAACACCTCTCATATTGAATTGATTAAGTACCTTGAGTATGTACTTTACCTGTGACAAAATCAGTTTCTTATTTTCTCTGTCACACTTTATCCTCATGCCTAGAATTTATTTTGCAGCTCCTAAATCCTTCATGGAAAATTCTGACAGTTATCTTTTGAGATCTGAGATATCCTTCATGCTTAAACTAGCCACAAGCATATCATAAACGTATAGAAGAAGAATAATATATGACGTATCAAACTTCTTCAAATAGCAACAGTAGTTTGCATGACATCTCCTAAAACCGTTTCTCAACATGAAACTGTCGAATTTCGTATACTACTGCCTTAGGGCCTACTTCAGGCCATATAGACTCTTCTTTAATCTACACACCTTGTTCTCCTTTCCTGGTGTCACGTATCATGTCAACTGATGCATATATATCTCTTCTCGAAGGTCCCTATGAAGAAAAGTTGTCTTAACATTTAGCTACTCTAGATGTAAGTCCTTTGTAACCACTATACTCAAAACCATGCGAATCGTAGACATTTTCACTACCGGTGAAAATATTTCAGTGAAATTGATACTTATCTTTTGTTGAAACTCGCTTATTATGAAGAGCTTTCTTACCCTCTTAGGTAGAGTGACTAGCTCCCATGTACGATTTGACTCTAGAGAGTCCATCTCATCATCCATGGACTGCTCCCACTCAACCCGTGTATCTGATTGTAGTGACTCTTCAAAACATTCTGGTTCACTATTATCTATCAGCAGTAAATAATGTAAGAAATGTGAGTATCAGACCGTGGGTCTCCTCTCCCGAGTAGACCTCCTCACAATCGGTGTCTGTGGCACTACCTCATAATGCTCATATGCATGATCATCTTATGACGCTGTAACGCTCGTGTCCGGTAACTATTCTAACTCTACGAATTTTGTCTCCTCGGCCTTATTTTACTGCACATTGTCCTTATGCATCACCTTTTCATTGAAGATTACGTATTTTCTTCTAATGATTTTCTTGTTTTCTGTATTCCAAAACCTGTAGCCAAAATCATGCTGCCCGTAGCCTATAAATGTGCACCTCCTGGACTTCGTATCCAGCTTATTTTTGTGCTCTGCATCAATGCGAACATATGAAGTGCAACCGAACACTTTGAGATGTGAAAGGTTCACTTCTTTCTCAGTCCACGTTTCTTCTGGTAGCCCACCATCCAATGGTGTTGAGGGACTTCTATTGATGAGATATGTGGCAATATTCACATCATCTACCCCAAACGTCTTAAGCAATCCTGCATGTAACCTCATGCTCCTAGCGTGCTCAAGAAGAGTCCTGTTCATGCACTTAGCCACACTAATTTGTTGTGGTGTCCCTAGAATCATTTTTTGATATTTGATTCCATTTGTTGCGCAGTACTCTCCCCCATTATCAGATCTGAGACATTTTACTATTTTACCTGTCTCGTTTTCTATCATTACTTTTCACTTCTTAAATACATCAAACACATTAGATTTATACTTTAAGAAATAAACCTACAGTTTTCTACTAGCATCATCAATAAAGGAAACAAAATAAGGTAAGCAACTAAGAGATAATACCTATGTCGGTCCCCACACATCAGTGTGTACAAGCTCCAACAGATGTATCTTTGGAGCGCATCTTGTTTTCTTGAAGCTCACCCTCTTTTACTTGCCATATACGTAGTTCTCACAGAATTCTAAGTCAATAGACTTTAGCCCTAGTAGCTTCCCTTTTGATAATAACACTTTCATCTATTTCTCACTCATATGTCCAACCTTTGATATCATAACTGCTCATTCACTCCAGTTGATGTGACTGCGAGTGAACTATATGATCCTGAAGTCACGTACAAAGTTCATTCCTTCTTGCCTCGAGATTCACCAAGGCACTTTTTGTGATCTTTCAAGAATCACTGGTGAAGGTCGTTACATATCCGGTATTGGCTAACTGTTCCACTGAGATAAAGTTTCGTTTCAAACTTGGTACATGTCTGACATCCTTCAATTTCGAAGTCGTTCCATCTTTCTGATTTATATGGACATTTTCATTTCCAACAATACTGCACGACTCATCATTACCTAGGTAGACTCTCTCGAAGTCATCTGATACATAATCACGTAGAACTTCCTTACATGAAGTGTCATGAAGCGACGCACCTAAGTCTATAACCCAAGACTCATTCCTCGCATCAAGAGACAAAATCAACACCTCTATGTCACTCTCCTTAAATAGATTTGTTGAATCCTTTTTACCTTGAGAGCTTCTTTCTTGTTTCTTAAGCGCCCTGCAGTCACGTTTCATGTGCCCATTCTTCCCACAATGTCAACACTCGTCTTTGTCTTTCGGTCCCTTAGACTTTTTCTTTAATTTACAACGTCCGTGTTTATTGTCTCTTTTGTTCAGCGATCTTTCTCTTCCTTCAATGTTTAGAGTATTCTCTAAATCCCTTAAAACTCCTGATGTCTTTCTTCTAGATTCTTCATTGAGAATTAGATCGGCCACATCATCAAACTTCAGCTTTGTCGACCCTGAAGAATTGCTCATAGCAATCATCAAACCATCCCAACTGTCTGACAAGCTGGACAAGATCAATAACGCCCTGACTTTGTCCTCGGAAAAAATGTCAACGGATTCCAACTGGCTCTTGACTGTATTGAACTCATTTAAATGTTCAGTCATGCTCCCACCATCTAATATCTTCATGTTGAATAGCCGTTTCATGAGACGAACCTTGTTAGACACTGAGAGTTTTTCATACATCGTAGTTAGGGCTTCCATTAATTCTTTTTTATTTTTCACCTTAGATATATTGGATGCAAACTTCCACTATGAAGAAAATCGAAGATTACAAACAATGTACTAACCTTTTCCCTTTAGATGTATAAAAAAAACTTTTTGCCCACACTTTAGAATAACTCCTCATACCCTATAAAAGCCCTAGGAACCCGTATTTATAGTTTAGGTAACTCCCCTTTCGCACCTCTCCGAAAACTGACTCAAAAATCTACAGTCCACATCAAATCTGGAAATGAATCTGCATAACCTCGACTGGTCGAGCATGGGCCTCGACCGGTCGACTACCGTAGAACCGAAAAACTCAATGCTCGTTGGACTTTGAGTCGAACTAGTCCACGACTGGTCAAGTGGGCCGGTCGAGTGGGCCATTCGACCAATCGAGCAGGGCACTCGAGTAATCGAGTGGCCATCCAAACGTGGCTCCACATCTCAACAATGGATTCATATAATTATTATGGTGGGTATTGAGGGATTAATGGGTAAGCATTTCTCTCTCAACTATTTCCTCTTGCATGGCTTACCTAAATCATGGACACACTGATTTTTGGGCCTCACGGCTGAAATAAGATGATGCACCTGTAGATGGGGTGGGATTTCACGTAAATATCATGGTGGGCCTACCAATTTTTAAAGTGACATCATCATAAATCCATGATAATGGTTTAAAGGTAGAGAGAGACCAAATTAATTTTCTTATTTCCGTATTTTTGTTCATTTTCCATTCCCATGCATAAGCTATTTATTGGATCCGAGAAATTCATCGGTAATTTGGGCCAGGAAAGATTAAAGTGGACTCCATACAAGTGTGCCAAAGTATAACACATGTGAAATCTGGGTCATTCATCAATGTAGGGCCATTATGAATATCATGTGGCCAAAAAGATGGAGTTGTTCGTTCATCTAGCTGGCCACATGAGTACATTTTCACCTTCTTGATAAGTGTACCCACCTTATGGGTGGCATTGCATCAATGGGTCTGGATCAGCCCAAGCCCTGCCTGAATCAAGGTTTTGGGCCTGAACCCACTGCATGGCCAGTTAGCCAAAGGCTTAACCCTGACCAACCAAAAATCCACCAATCCTAAGCCCTCTGGCTAGTAACAGGATTCATTGACTTCTAACTCATAATTTGGTCTGCTTGATCCTATTCATTCTGACCCAACTTATTTTTTAGCAATCTCCTAGTCCAGTTACTGTGAATACAACAAGCTAATTTTTATTTCTAAATCATCTTTAAAAGTCCGTTTTCTTTCTTTCTTTCTTTTAAAATTTTTTTTTTTTTTTTTTAAATTTTTAAATTTGATTTCCCTGGAAAATAAAAGTTTTTATTGAGTTTTAAATGATTAGGGCCTATTTGGGTAGAGGATCCTAATAAATCGGTATTAAGCATAATTCTAACTTTGGTAGACTCACGCCCTTCACTTTAGATTTGGTGCCATATAGTCGCACTTTTGGACCACATGGAATTCCTAAAGTTTTCGGGAAAAAAAATAAATAAATAAATAAAGACTAAAATTTGGCTAAATGTAATTATGCTAAGAAATGAGTGGTTTTAATCCTCATCATCTGGGTTATAGTAAAATGAACCCTTAGTTAATAGAACGGAGGTTTTTTTTTTTTTTCCTAGTTCTGCTAACTATAGTTTCATTTGAAAGAGAGAGCTGTTGGTATCCAGATGAGTTTCACAGTTATTAGAAATAGAAATCTTAAATAGGGCAAAATCATGTTCGTTGCTTGTATAAGCCAAAAGAAGTCTCTAAAACATGATAGTACCATTTGGCAGAAAGATGGCTTTCTTGTATTCTTCTCCCTCCCATCCAAGAAAACATCAGCTCTTTCTTTTCTTTTCTTTTTCTTTTTTTCTTTTCCTTTTCTTTTTCTCTTTATTTTTTATCTTTTTCCCTTTGGTTCTCCGTAATGACGACTACTCCTTAAAAAGCTCTCTCTTGTCAGAGTAGGTTAGGATAATCTTTTTAAATTATGATAATTTCTTTTGTAAGATTCCTATATATCTTTAGAAATCTTTCAATTCTTCTGTATATCATTCCCATTGTGAATGAAACAGATATATTTAAATTTTCACAATACTCTCTCTCTCTCTCTCTCTCTCTCTCTCTCTCTCTCTCTCTCTCTCTCTCTCTCTCTCTCTCTCTCTCTCTCTCTCTCTGTGCGTGCGTGTAGAGAATTTTTCATCTCTTATTCCTGAAATGAACCTTCATCAATCTTGCTTCTTCTTTTTTTTTTTTTTCTAGCCATGCATTTTCAAGCATGTCACACCTGCCCACGTGGGACTTATGTATGTGATCAGGGTCATTTATTAGGTCTGGCTTCCATTGGCATGGTTTGATAGTTAAAAAAAATAATAAAAATAAGAAGAAGCCAGGACAGTCATTACGTGGGCTACATTTACATTAATCCCACCGTTCATTTCTACATCCACGTCTGGCACACCTGAAGAGTGGACCCACCTGATCCTTCGGTCAGGGGATGCTCACTGGGATCCACACCTAAATAATGTTCTAGATCTTGTGGATGTGTCAGATTGGCATAAAAAGGCAGTTTCCATCTCTATACGTAAGGTTACATTCCTCTAATCATAGACCTGAGCATAGTCCACTATCCTCGGATCCTAACCTCGTACACTCTATTGGTGATTGGGCCATCAGTCAACGGTCTGGATCACTTAACATAAGCTCCATTGGCGCAAATTCCGGATATCTTCTAATACATCCTCTAGATAGAAGTACAAATAAAAGAGGAATTATGTGTCCTCGCCAACACAGAATGAAAAAAAAATTATCCTCGGGTTTTTACTCTTGAACTGCTTTTAAAAGTGGACCCACGGTTCTGTCATCCAGACCTTTGATGGGGTGGACCCCTCACAGGTGGACAATAGCTACAAAACTCTGTCCGATAAACAAATCCTAGTCCTTCATTTGGTGGTCTGAAAAATCAATGATCCCCTAGTGGAAGTCAAATGTCCCACATTTGCTATCTCCAAGAGGTTAACTCGGGGAACTTTCATGTCTGCAAGAACCAAGCGATTCAAGTTGAACATAAATTATTAGTCCAGGTAATCTGATGGTGGCGGGGCCCATGTTATGAGCGGCTTGGATCTTACTCAAGCACCTGCCTGTACGGATCATCTGAAATTGACAGGGCCCATGTTATGAGCAGTTTAGATCCCGCATGCATGTATATACCAACCAAGAATCTGTCAGCAGTCGAGTACGCTCTGACACTGGAGCAGACCACGTGATGACATGCTTGGATTATGCTCAACGTTCAACATGTCCTGAAGCGGATTGGCTGGTGTACCACACACCAGCGATGTGGCTGGTGTGTTGTCATCCAATTCTTTAGGTTCCGTCAGGAGGGACACTGATTCCTGTGCTGGGATGCTAGGTGAGGCCACAGTAATATTTGTGGGAAATCAACACCGTCTATCTGTCGTGGGAGTTCATTTTAAGACATGTGACCAAAAATTAGTTGGATATAAGACTCAAGTGGGCTGGACGAGAGGCAAAGCCGGGGAAAGAGTTTCCCACCGTTGAAACCTTCCTGGGATCTACCTTGATATTTATAGGCCATCCAAACTGTTTATAAGGTCATTCCCACTCGGATTAAGTGAAAATACCAGAAACTTAGCCTGATATGAAACTTTATGGCCATGTGAATGTTTTAAATGGTAGTCACTGAATCTACACTGTTTCATCTCGTCCGGCCCACTTTAGTCTTGGATCCATCTCATTTTTGGCCTCATGTTCTAAAATGAGCTCCCACAATGTATGGACGGTGTGGATTTCTTAGAAACATCACTGTTGGCCCACTTGGAATCCCAGCGCAGGAACGAACTTAGCAGGAAATCCACGTCCCATCATCATGGAAAACGGAATGGCTACTACCCCTGCCACCAGCCTGGTGGCTGGTGGTCGGTGATCTGTGGGCCCTACCATGATTCATGTGTTTCATCCATTCCGTTCATCTAATTTTAAAGATCATTTTATATCGAAATCAAAGTGGATTGGCTAGTGTACCACACACTAGCTATATTGCTGGTGTATTGACGTCGGCCAGTTATGTAGGTCCCATCACGAGGTATGTCTTATATCCAAACCGTCCATCCATTTTACAAGATTGTCTTAAATCTCGAGCCAAAAAATAAGAGAGATCTAAAGATAAATTGAACCACATTGCAAAAAGCCGTGGGGGACTCAACGTCTACCATTGAAGTCCTGTTGGGGTCACGGATCAATATGAATTTTTTTTTTTTCCTCTTCATCCATGTATTTGTGATATTATTAACAGATTGGATGGGGAATAAACGTTATAGCATGGTCGATGAAATAAGGTACTATTTCCCCTCTAACTACTTTCGGCATTTGGGGCAATCTTCTAGTTTGATTGTTCATCATCACCCGACACTATAATTAGGATTTGTATTAGAGTTAGAATTGTACTATTTTTGGTAATTATGAATTTTAGTTTATTTTTTTCTATATTAATGGTGTAAGGAGACACATTAGACAATTATCAATTATTCATCAATTAATTTCAAATTTTATTATAATTTATTTATATTTTCCTGCTTTCTTTCCTCGTGGATTCGAGAAGTCCCTGTGAGGAGTCCAGAGAAGCTCCGTGGATTCGGAGTAATTATCCTTGAGGAAGACGATGTTCGACCTCATCACGTTCATCCTTGCGTCAATTTGGTATCAGAGCGAGGTTTTTCCTCGGGCCGATGGTAAATAATGAAGGTATGAATCAAAATTCTGTGAACGGTGATTTAGGGATTCGTTATCTTTTGGAAAGAATGGAAGCTTTCCATCGGGAGAGTCAGTTGACCATGCAAGGGTTGTAGGCAACCCTCGACCATCTTGCGGATGCGATAATTCCGCCCAGAGCTCAAAGTGATGCTCAACCGCTTGTGGCCGCTGTACGACACAATCCCAATTTCTACAAAGCACCATCAGATGATGGTAAATCACAGGCCACCACTTCGATTATGAGGAAGCTGTTATACATGCTAAAGGTAGAAATAGAATTACAGTGAGACAACATCTTTCAAACAAGGTGCACTGCATACAAAAAAGTCTGCAATATGATCATCGATGTCAGGAGCGATGAGAATTTCGTATCGAAAATAATGGTGAAAAAGTTACAACTGAAAATAGAAAGACACCCATCTTCATACATGATTTGATGGATCAAGGAGGTCAACAAAACAGAGGTAACTGAACGATGTCGTATATCTTTTTCCCTTTGTAAATATTATAAGGATGAAGTAATGTGTGACGTGGTCGACATGGAAGCTTGCCACATGTTACTTGGTCAACCCTGGTAAAATAATATTAAAGCTACACATAGGGATCGTGATAACCTATATGTCTTTATTAAAGATGGTAAAAAGATTATCCTCACTCCTATGGGAAGGGAAAACCAACCCAAGACATCTAAAGTTGAGGAACAGTCTTTCACAACTGAACACGCTTTTGTTAAACAATCTGAGGAAACAAGAGATATATATCCAGTAGTTGAAAAGAAAGAAGAATATATGGAGCCTGTGAATATCCCAAAAGATTTGAAGCTAATGTTGCAGGAATTCAAGGAGATTGTGCTCGATGAACCCCCTAATAAATTACCTCCCATACGAGATATACAAAATTACGTTGATCCCATCTCAGGGGCAAGTCCGCCTAATTTCCCACATTATCAGAAAAAATATGAAATCTTGAAGACATGTGAAGGAACTGATCAATATTAGTCAAGTTAAGGAAAACATGAGTATATGTATTGTGTTAGCTCAAGAGCTTAATGCCAAGTACAAAACAAGTGCTAATGAATATCGGCGTCAAAAGTTATCTCAAACTCATGTGCCAAGTCTCTTGCGTAACTCGAAGACGAGTTTTTTTCAAGTGGAGGGGTCTGATGTTGAACGTGTCACAGATCAGTTCCTAGCATGGTTGGGCCAAAAGAAGGTGGGCCGTAAATTGGTTGTAACTTTTGATTCGGGTATCGTTACGAGGCGTACAACCTATAAATCTTTACTGAAACGGGCCATCAGAGGTGAACGGATCCACAAGGTGGGTCGCATCTGTCCGTTTCGTCAGAAAACGTGCGCTTTCAGTTCAAAAATGAATTTTTAGAAAAAATTTACTATTTTTAGTAATTCCGATTTTTTAAATAATTTTTTAGAGTTTTAAATTTTCTTTCCTTTTAGAAATAACTTTTAGTTATACTAGGACTCTTCTAGAGAAAGTTTATTTGCAATTTTTATTTTTACAAGTTAGGCCTTAGAAGAGTTTTATTATAATTAGGATTTGTATTATAGTTAAAATTGTGCTATTTTTGGTAATTACGAATTTTAATTTATTTTTTTCTATATTAATGGTGTAAGGAGACACATTAGACAATTATCAATTATTCATCAATTAATTTCGAATTTTATTAGAATTTATTTCTATTTTCCTGCTTTCTTTCTTCATGGATTCGAGAAGTCTCTGTGAGGAGTCCAAAGAAGCTCCGGGGATTCGAAGTAGTTATCCTTGAGGAAGACGGTGTTCAACCTCATCACGTTCATCCCTGCGTCAGAAACCCATCAAGTAGTGACGTAAACATTGAAACCATAATGACCTGCTGTAGATTGACTTTGGTCAGCTAATGTAGATCTCGTCTAACAAATCACTTCAATCTCCTGAGCCAAAATCCGCTTATCTATATACTCTTAGTACAAAGGGTATAGAAGCTAACTATCATATTGACAAGAAGTGGGGTTTACTGCCCACTCTTCAGCAGGAAAGGTCTGAGTTTGAATATTGGATAAAATCAAATTTAATCATGGTTGTCCAAAATTAGCATTAAAACTCGTATTTGAGAAATCGCAGGTGTTTTTCCCTATTATGATCCTAAGAGGAAATAGAGGATAAAACCCTATCAAGAGATGAAGAAGAAGAGGAGAGGAGAAGAGAAGAAAAAGGAAGAAAAAGAGAAGTTTTGGGAAAAAAAAAAAAACTAGAAATGTTTCTAAGTATGTATTTGTACCCATATTATAGCAAAACCCTTTTAACCACATGTCTCAACATATATCAAGGAAGATTCACTTATGTACACAAACAACAAATGTTAGACAAGTTAGAGAAATGCTTTATACAGGTCCAAGTGAAACAATTTGAGAATAGGACAACAACATCAATATAGGTTCCTGCACACAGTAAATATTCTTGTGAGGCTAAACTTTTGTAACAATACTACAAATGAAGCCAACTACTGCATTCATTAAAATAAAGAAAAATCATATAAAAAATCAAATGATTAAAGATAGACCTTTTCTTTGGAAAATCTAAATAAAGGCTGGCTAATATAAATGCTGGTCAGGAGGCATTTTGGGTAAATAACTGATATTTTATGGTGTTGGGCCCTTCTCTTCTTCTTCTTCTTCTTCTTCTTCTTCTTCTTCTTTTTTTTTTTTTTTTTTTTTTTTTTTTTAAAGGAAATATATGTGTGAAATGCATAATGGCAGTTTGAAATGCCAAATGAATATAAGGATCCAATCACTTATGACGTAATTGCTACAAAGAAATTTATACAGTCTAATGATCTTTGGTTTGTAAGAATCTGTGGTCACTCATCCACCTCACACATGGCACTCATGTAATGCCATCCATACCATCCAAATTTTAGGCACATTGTAGATGGAGCATGGTATGTTTAAGGAATCTTAGCCATCCATTTAATGTTTAAGGAATCTTAGCCATCCATTTTGGGAAATAAATGATATTTTATGGTGCAGGGCCCTTTTTTTTTCTTTTTTTTGAAATATATGTGTGAAATGCGTAATGGCAGTTTGAAATGCCAAATGAATATAAGGATCCAATCACTTATAACGTAATTGTTACAAAGAAGATTTATACAGTCTAATGATCTTTGGTTTGTAAGAATCTGTGGTCACTCATCCACCTCACACATGGCACTCATGTAATGCCATCCATACCATCCAAATTTTAGGCACATTGTAGAAGGAGCATGGTATGTTTAAGGAATCTTAGCCATCCATTTAATGTTTAAGGAATCTTAGCCATCCATTTTGGGAAATAAATGATATTTTATGGTGTAGGGCCCTTTTTTTTTTTTTTTTTGAAATATATGTGTGAAATGTGTAATGGCAGTTTGAAATGCCAAATGAATATAAGGATCCAATCACTTATGACGTAATTGCTACAAAGAAGATTTATACAGTCTAATGATCTTTGGTTTGTAAGAATCTGCGGTCACTCATCCACCTCACACATGGCACTCATGTAATGCCATCCATGCCATCCAAATTTTAGGCACATTGTAGATGGAGCATGGTATGTTTAAAGAATCTTAGCCATCCATTTAATGTCTATCAAATGTTTGGTTAAAACAGTGAGTGGTCCATTTAAAATATAGTTCACATTGCCATACATCTATGTCATTTGTACCATCAAAGTAATCAACATTTCCAAAGAGGCTGGTTCTACAACAGGTCTTTGTTGAATAAGCTTATTCTATGAGTTATTCTCGTCTTTGTAAACATACAATAGGGAACAATGCAAAATCATGCCTAAAAAATCTTAAAATCACGTGATGTTTCCCACCTGAGTTTTGAAATAGCTGATTTTTGGGTGTCCCTTCATCTTGGTAGGGCAAGTCTGAAGAATAGATTGGATGGCATATACACACCACTACCACGCCAAGCCCCTTAGCCCCACCTCCAACATCCTCCTCATATGCAGATGCACAGATGCAAGCCCAGCCCCAGTCTCATAGCCAACCGTCTCCACATTTACAGCCTTGCTCATGGGCATGTGCAAGCCCTTCTTTACCCACAACCCATTTATAAAATCAGCAATATACAGAGCCATCCTTGTTGAGGCATTTTATCAAACAGTTTTAATCACATAAACAAAACCTTAAATGGAGAAACGAGAGCAAAAACGCAGGAAATGTAGCAAACGAGGTGATAAATTCCAAAATCAAGATAGAAAGATCTCATTTCTTCATTGATAATCGAGATTCTTGGTCGAGAATCGGAGAAGATTCCTAAAACATAAGGAAATCAATAAAAAGAAAAGGAAAAATCGCTCACCTTTCTAAGTTCGTTGAGATAGCAAGAGAGAGAAAATGCTAGGGCTTTGAAAATGGGATTATTAAGAGAGAGAGAGAGGACCGATATTGATTTGGGCGCGCGTCTCTGTTTTGAGCACGCACATTTCTGTTTTGAGCGCACGCCCAATTATTTTGGGCGTGGATTGGGTACCTGTGTGGGGCCCACCATGATGCATATGGTTTATCCATTCCGTTCATTCATTTTTATAAATACATTTCGGGAATTATTTCAAAAATGAGATATATTGAAGGCCCAAGTGGACCACACCATAGGAATCACGTGTTATTAAATCTTTATTGTTTCCTACTGTGTGGTCCACTTGAGCCTTCGATATACCTCATTTTATGGGATGATACCCTAAAATTATATTTCAAAACAGATGGATGGATTAGATGGAACACATATATTGTGGTGGGCTTCAAAAAGTCCCTTACGGACCGTCAATTTCTAGTGGTGTAGTGACTTTTTTGCTACAAATTTAATCCGTAGTAATATAGGTATGGTTTATATCCATAGCTAAAATCCCACATAATCTGTATGCTTTGCTCATTTTTTTAGTAATGAACTAACCTTAACGTTTGAAGAGCGCTACTGACTAGAGCTTACCTAAGAGTCCTTTAGTGGTATGTATTAAAGTATTTTCAGAATCAAAAGTTTTTTGGTAGCACGGACTAAGAGGTATATGGAATTGGATGTATTTCAAATACAGTCTTGCAGTATTTTATAATTTCTCACTTTCTTTTTCTTCTTCTTCTTCTTCTTTTCCTTTTTTTTTTTTTTTTTTTTTTTTTTTTTTTTTTTTTTGTGATTCGAAATCGTCTCTATTTTTACTCATTTCTAAACTTAGGAGGGTTTCAAGTTTAACAAAGGTACTTGTAGGCTAGTGATGCAACACATGGCATACTGATGATACTCCAAAACAATCAAATTATCAATTGCATTACTAAAATTACATTAATAGCTAGAATAATCCAAATAGTACAAACATTGGTAACATATATCAATGGTTAGAAAACGTTAGTTAATATCTCTTGATCCGATGTTTGTTGTGCACCCAAGGCTCAAAATTTCATCATTTTTTTTCCAAAGTATGTATTTCAATGTGCTTACAATCATTTTGTGATCAAACATCACATAGGCACACTAATTAAGGATATTAAAGTTGATTTAGTAATTAAATTTAAACTCATTTAAATATACAATAGAATTTCAATGTGTTTCTATTTTTGAAATCTGGTACATTTTAATTACAAGCTGCCAAAACATAACAGAGTATTCAGAATCACCTTGACTCTAAATCGAAGATATTTAGAATACAAGGGACTCATTGAGATGTTCATCACAAGTGTCATGCTTTACATGCTTTGCGCATAGGGCCACCAAGGTTATATGACATCAAACCAGTGAATGAAATCAGCCCATCATGAAAGTTTAGACGGCCATAAAATCATGTTGATCTAACCATCATGTGGACCACCATATGAGTTTGGAGGCTTTTCATAGCTGTCCATGTTTTTCTTGGTGGGCCTACTATCTTGTGCATATGCCATCCAACCCATGCATTATGTGATCCCCACTATCATAATGGGATCCCTAAAAAATTATGCCTATCCAATTATTAGGTGGGCTACACAATAGATAACAATGGACAAGGGGAACTAGTAAAAAAACCCTCAAAAGTTCACAATTGCCCACATGGTGGTAAGATTGGCATAATTTTTAGACCTTAATTTTAGTTGACAACCTTGTAGGACAGGTTGAATGAATTTTAAGTGGGTCATGTTCCTTTTATAGTCGTTCAGTTTTTCAATGTAATAATAGTTATAGTTAAAAAAATGATAACAGTCCTAAGAGCGTGGAACTTAGTGGGTCCTATTTACACCCAGCCTATTATGGCCGGATCAAACAGCTAGGATAAGCCACATTTTAGCCTTGTACTCCACATGGTGAAGGCGAACATCAAATCCAAGAGACTAGAAGTGTGTCTACGATAGGAAGCATTAAATAATACTCAAGACTAATAAAAGCAACTATTTACAAAGTAAGACTCTAGCAAAAGTAACCCTCTGGCAGGGATTAAATACAAGAATCTCATACAACCAACTTTCTCGTCAAACAAAAATCTGGGAGCACGAAGCTCCCTAATGAAGTTCCTTCTATAGGTTGCAAGATCAAAGAGTGCACACGTAATCACCTTGTTTATTACGAATGTAATTTCTCTTGTACATGTGGCTAAATGTAATATGTTACACTTACATAAAGAATCAATGACATTTACATAAACAACCATCCCAATCTTCTATGTTGTTAAAAACTGTGCACAACCATCGCGTCATCTAAGTCTATAAGCATGATAGAAAGAAGAACTCCGGGCATCACGCCAATACATCCAATACAACTTATTTCAGTTCAATGTTGTCTTTTTATCTGTGCCAAATGAACACGTATCTCAATTAGGTCGCTTCAAATCTCTATACTCCTATCCAGCATCAAGTCCAGAGTGTTTAGTATTATTTTATTTTATTTTCTGCTTCTATCCATCTCATCGTTAGATCCCCTAAAATCCTAAGTTTTTAATGATTCCCTAGTCATGACATGCTGCCCAAATCCTACCACCGTCTCATGATCATCTGAATTTTTAATAACTATCTCACGACCATTCAAGTTTGAAAAACCGTCAGCATTACCGTTGTTTCACTAGCTTGAACCGTCATGATAATTTATTCCTTATTCTTTACTTTATATGGCAATTATACTTTATCTTATGTAGATTAATAAAATCTACACGTAACCTTCTTTCCTTTGTTATCTATCTTTACATTTATATTGCCATGAACATGACCATGCCATTAGCATTGTAGAAAAAGTCAAAGAATCCATGTGAACTGACCCTTCTTTTTATAAATTATTTGATTATCTTGTCAATCAGTGGCTGAATAGACCGTGATCAAAATCGAGCCATTTATCACATGTGAGGCCACATGTCCGAATTGAATAGAAACAGGTCCCATCGGTAGTATCTGCCTATCCATTTATTAGCAGGTCTCATCCATAGGATGCAGCTCACCATCCAGTGGGTCCGGCAAAGGCAGTAGTGTGGCGTAGGATCCGACCCATCCATTTAGTGGTTCCCATCCAGAAACGGTGCATGATCTGAAGTTGAGAGTGAATAGAGGCATCGCATGGAGGGTAAAACCGAGAATTGGAAAATAATCAATGGCCTACCTTGAACAGGAGAAATCGACGGTAGCATCATCGATTGGTGTGATATCAGCTTTGAGCCTTCTTTAAACAAGACCCACTGGATAGTTGATCCGGATCGACCACGTTCCTACCACCCCATCCTGATCAACGGATCAGCTTCTGCCCCGATATCGTCCAATTGGAGTGGATTTTTTTGTCCAGCTTCTTAGATGGGCCTACTGGAACAACGGTCCAGATCTCCTTACACGTGTGCTTCTTATATGATTTTCCACAAGTGGCAAAATGAGAAGCTTGCACACAGGTCAAGATCTGTGCGGTATGGGTCCTTACTCTTGCTTGGGTGGTAGACTCCAAGGAGTTTCAACTCCCGGTCAGGGGTTCGAGTACCCGCGGTGAGTGCGCGTGTAATAAAAAAATAATAATTATTATAATCAAATCATAATAATAATAATAAAAAGATCTGTGCGGTACAAGGAACCCCGGCCGCCAACCGGCGTTCACTGGTGAGGAAATCGGATTGCGTGCTGAGTTACTCGGTACGCTCTTATAGTGATAAGTAAACTCAATTAGGCCCATATTGAATGTATGTGGTACATCCACGCCGTTCATCCGCTTTTTCATCTGATTTAAGTGGTTGATCCAAAAATTGAAGCCTATCTAAAGATCAACTGAATCATACCACTGGAAATAGTGGGAATAATAATTTTCACGGTTGAAACCTTTATAGGCCTCAAAGTGATGTTTATTTGTCATCTAACCAGTTAATAATATCATACAGACATGGATGAAGGGAAAACACATGTATAAGCTTGATCCAAAACTTTTATAGCCCCCAAAATTTTTTCAACGGTAGATGTTCAATTCAACTATTTCCCGTGGTGTGATCCATTTGAACGTTTAATATGTTTCATTTTTGGGATCAAGCCCTAAAATTATATGATAAAATGTTTGGACGGAACGGATAAAATACATAAATCGTGACGGACCTCACAGAGTTTACTCAGTATGCTAAGCGGAGTGAGATCAGCTTCAACAGGTGAGAACGTATTCCGTACTGAGTTACTCGCTACGCTATAGCGTACTGTAAGCTCTGTGGGTGCCCACATATAGTGTATGTTCCTTATCCACGCCGTCCATCCGTTTTATCACATCATTTTAAGCTAAAATCCCAGAATTGAAGTATATCAAACGTTCAAGTGAACCACACCACGGAAAACAGAGGGGATAATGATGTGATGTTTGTTAGTCATCCAAGCTGGTCATGATATCACAAAGATATGGACGAAAGGAAAAACAAATATCATCTTGATCCAAAACTTCTATGGTCCCAAGAACTTTTCAACAGTAAGTGTCGAATTCCCATTATTTCCTATGGTGTGGTCTACGTAAGTTTTTTATATGCTTCAACTTTCGTCTCGTGTCCTAAAATGATCTGGAAACACGGATGGACGGCGTTGATAAGATACAAACATGACAGTGGGCCACATAGAGTTTACTCAGTACGCAATCCGCTAGCTATTTGATCACCCGCAAGTTGACCAAACAAACTGGGCTGGGGTGGAAAGTCTCACTGGTCTATTTCAACGCTCAGGAGCAACTGGCGTCTAGGAAACGCTGACCTGGAATTACAGGTTGCCATTCACATGGAGCACGAAGCCCACCTTTAATGACTTGTTACACATGCGTAGTTCAGCACACGTACATATCCCATTCCTGTTGTGAACCCTTAGGGACCTTAACAGTCATACAAAAGTTACATGATAAATGTGATTTTAGTTCACATGCTACGCTTGTGCGAGATATAAGGGCCGTTGGTAGTATGGCTTAATGAGAACTCATTAGGTGGCCCACCTTGTATGACGATCTGGTCGCAATAAAAAATGAAGATCAATGGTCTTCGTTATGCATCGCAGCCGGCCAAGTTGCCTACCCGACCTTAACCCGGCTTTGGGCCAGGCTTAGAACGAAGAGGCTTGTGGGGCGGGCTTGGGCCTCAAATTCATGAGCTTGGATGAAATAGGCTTGTGGGCAGGCCTGGCCTTATATGCATGGCCCTTTCGATTTTCGTGTCATTGTCGTGCTTGCGCTCTTGTCATTCTAGCCAGGCCTGGCCCCAATTGATCAGAAACGAAATGGCTGCTGCCCCTTCCACTAGCCCGGTGGCTGGTGGTCGGTGCACCGTGGGCCCCGCTATGAAGTATACCTCTTATCCATGCTGTTCATCCATTTTTACAGATCATTTTAGGGCTTGACGCAAAAAATGAGACATATAAATCTCAGGTGGACCACATCACAGGAAAACAGTAGTGACTGGATATCCACCATTAAAATCCTCCTAAGGCCCACTGTACTGTTTATTTGACATCCAATCTGTTGATCACGTCATACAGACCTAGATGACGAGAAAAAATACAGTTGAGCTTGATCCAAAACTTTTATGGCTCCCAAAAAGTTTTTAATGGTCTACATTCAATCAACACTATTTCCTGTAACGTGGTCCACTTGAGATTGGAATATACCTCATTTTGAGCTAAGTACCATAAAATTATCTAGAAAAATAGATGGACGGCATGGTTGAAACACATACATTATGGTGGGGCCCACATAGCACCAACCACCAGCCATTGGCTAGCGGCGGGGTAGTAGCCAATCCTACAAACATGCCACTCGGATCCTCGGTTCTCAACCCATCCATTTCTAATGTAAATATGCGTTTGGTTGCATTACCCTAAAGAGTCTATTTCTCTGTGCTTGCGTGGGCCGTTTGCTCAATGGATATATTAAGAATATCCAAGTGGGAATTAAAGAAGAATTTTGCTCAATGGATATATTAAGAATATCCAAGTGGGAATTAAAGAAGAATTTTTATCAATTTTCTGGCTGGGCTTGGTGTATTCATGTCTAGGCCTAAGGAATTTCCCAGTCAACATGCCTTTGTCTAAGCGCGTAAGGCAACGAAGCTATGTGAATCCATCATGTTGGTGGTGTGACATCCGCTTCCTTCATCAGGTGTGTTCCTTAGGCCCCCGGTGCAAAATATCAGCTGATATACGACTTGAGTGATCGATACTGCCAGGAACAACGGCGATGTAATGCCAACCATAGATTTGTATGTGTGGCCAACATGGAATGTTTCGTCAAACTCATTCATAAGGATGTGGCTCATTAGGATGAGAAGAATATACAAAAAACAACTTAATTCAAAACTCAAGTGGACCATTTGTAGGCGTAAATCCAACTTTAATAACACTTAATGCTTTCATCGGGTGGGTCACACATGCACCAATGCGTGTACGGATGGCAAACATTTTAAAACTGTCCATGTTTTTCTTATAAACGCTCAGCCCACAGGACAATTAATTGACAGGTCTAGATCTTTGTACAGGTGTGACCAACCTGATGCACGACACATATCCTGCACAAATTTTGTAGCTGGTGTTCATTCGAGAATAGCATCATCTAAAAGAGGTCATGGGCCACTTACTGGTTTCAATGGTTGATTATGTGCTTGAACAATTCAGAGGCCAGTGGGCCACCTTGGTAATCACTAGCGATCTTGGGGTAAAAATGAAATTGATGACCTCCAGGGGTAAAAATGAAAAAACTGAGGACGGAGAAAATGGACCAGCAGGCCAAGGAAATCGTTAACCTTAAGAGACTGTAGAGCCTCTGGAAATGGCCTATCTGATAGATGATGAAGGGGACCCAACCCTGCCCAATTGGTCTTCCACAGGTTTGGATCTCTTGTGCCCACTTCCCATTGCACGTTATTCGTCAAAACCGGCATGAACTTTTTTATTTTCTTCCATAATTGAGAGACGTTGCTGGACATCTTGCTCTCTTCCATCATCTCCAGATTGGAATAGTGTTTAACACGCATAAGCTTCACCTAAGGACATGAGATTACACCAAAATTAACTGCCCATGCCATTTTTTTCCAGAAGGTGGCCATAACTTCTTTTAAGTTTTTGATGCCCAAACCTCCTTCCTCAATTAGAGAAGTTATTCTTTGCCAAGCAACCCAGTGGAGTTTTCTTTTTCCCTCGGCCCTTCTCCAAAAAAATTGAGCAAATTTCCATTCTAAACTATCAAGGACCTAGCCTTAAAGACCCTAAACATGTTTCAATACACTAATCCTTAATCACAAACTCTTAAAAATTATTAAAATTGAAACAGGAAACAAAACCTACAATTCCGCAAAATTGCGCAAGTCGGTCTATAAAAGCTTCGATCATATCAAGTGCCTTCGACGCCCTATCATTGGGATCAAAGCCACCTTCGATCATATCGATTTGGACCAAAAAACTGTCTAGAAAGCAATGACAAAAAATATGAGATTTTCTTAATAGGATCGAGTGAGCTATCCATAGGATCGACAGCTGCTTGATGTGATTGAGTGGTCTATTGATGTCATCAACACCGCTAAATCCTGTTATATACAAATTTAAGACATTTATAATAATTTATAAAAGTTTGAGACTCTTAAACTTATCTAAAATAGGAAACTACTCTGAAACAGGGAACTTTTTCCCAAAAGTGGACTAACGAAAAATTAGTAAATACATCTAAACTTACTCAATTGACTCAAACAAGTACTTCCTATTTGAAGGTGTAGCAAATACAATATAAGGCTCAATCACTTCCCTACAATTAGTTTGGCCCTAGCATCGCCCGCCTCTATCTGGTACTGTTCTCCTAAGCCGAGGTGAACCATTAGATACCAAACGAAGGTGAGAAGCTCACCGCCTTTACTCAGCCGTTGGGCATGAGCTATCCCGCTGCATTTACAAGCAGCGTAGGATAGCATCTCAACCCACACTTCGCTGATCAGGGCCCATCTCTGGCCTAACTTCAGTTCATCCTTCAGCTTCTTGGCGAGAATGCATGCATCGAACAATACCGATTTGCTCCGATCTCCCTTTACCTCGATGGGCTTTGCTTCGGTATTCACCGATAGAAGATCAGTGCATGCATTGTGGCGGTCTTCGTTCTTTTCTTTCTCCACATCTTGCAGAGAGCAGAACAAGGCAGACAGAGACTTCAACCTACTAAATGGCCTTCGGAGGAAGAAGTTCTTTGCCTCAGCGCAGGTATCTCGGAACCTAATCTGGCCTATTACAGCCGAGGATGACATCATGGAAGGTTGCATGATGAGGAGATACATCATGTAATCGGATATAAGCTTGCTGAGTTGGCGATGCCTGGACGCACTGACGGGGGCTGAGTCATTTTCTTGGGATCCTTTTTTTGTACTGCCGCTCTCTTTCAAGTCATTCTTCTTGCCATCCTCCTCCTTGGAGTAATAGCAAAGGGTGGTGGCGATATGCCACCTGAGCAAGCTCTCATCGAACTCGACCTCGACGTGCTCTTCAAATTGGCTAAGGTAACCCTTCTGCTCAAGGGCCCAGTTGCCTCGACATGAACATAAGCCCCGGGCTTCCTTGGGCTCTTTCATGATCTCAGTCTTCTTCTTCAGCTCATCGAAGATGAACCCCTTCAGGTCTTGTGAGACTTCCACGCGGTCAGTGTATTGCATCTCCCTCCAGAAGTCGCTCGCCATCTTACATCTCAAGAACTTCTGTATGTACAATGCCTCGGAGAACTTGCCATAAATGGTGGGCCGATAGGCGATCCGCCCAAAGTACTTTTCATGAGGGGGGATGCAAATATCTATGAGATTGAACTGCTTAATAGATACAGACCATCGATCGTGAGGCAAGATGTTAGTGATGATATTAGAGAAGATGGGACTATCGACCTTAACCACAGACCAATCAGAGAGTATGACCACGATAATAGCCACAAAATCCAAGGCAATAGCACCAACCAACAATGTGTAGGTGATGGCAATGTCGAGTGGAAGGAACTCCCGCTTGTTGGCAAAGAAGAATAGCAAGAAGGTAGCCATGATCGAGCAAGAGCAGATAGTCCGCAGGATGTAACTAAAGATATTGTGCACCACGGCAGCCTTGGTGAAGAGCACATCATAGACAAATTGGAGCTCGTACTCAATGACTCGGAATGCGTCCTCTGAGGACCAACTCAGGAAGTCATTGCGGCTCTCTGCACGTTCGTGGAAGCTGAACATGAGCTCGACAATGAGGCCTTTGAAGGTCTTGAAGTAGTGGTGTGCCTTGCGTAGTGCAGCCACTTCGTCCAACTCCCGGTGCTGCAGCACGACTTCATGGGCTTCTGGCTCTGGGCTAATTACGATCTGAGCTGGGACACCTGCCTCTTTCTTTGACTGGTATTCCTCCATGAGCTTAGCGTAGTTCGGGCCCGGGTCCGGCTTTTCAAGCATCGAGTCCCTGAAGCCATCCATGCTTGCAAGATAGAGTGCGTATGTCCGCTCGCCGTACTTGATAATCCCGACAACAAACATCAACAGAGTCGGGACTAAGAGACTGTTGTCTGGAAGTGAAAGCGCAAAGACATAAATGGCTGCACCGCCCTCGAACATCATTCCAAGCAAATGCCTGAGCCACAGCTCGTTATCTTCCATTGCGAAGGCCGTGATCGTATCCGGCCCGCCGAGGTGTAAAAGAAGGAATGGAGCCCAGAAGGCAAGAATGTTCCTGTTGGTGGATTTTTCAATATCTTGCTTTTTCCCACCAAAAGAGGCCATGATCTTGACTCCAGGCGGGGCGTTGTTGCTAGGGCAATCCACGTCTTCCCCCTGGCTATTGGCAAGAAGGCCCAGTGCGAAATCAGCCACCCAATCGGCGAGAAGGTAGAGGGACCATGTGATTAAGGTCAGCGGCTTGGATGACTTCCGTTTGCGCAGGGGTGTGAAGAAGATGAGAAGGATTTGCAGCAACAGGCTACATAGAATAAAGACTCGAATATCCCAGTAATTCCACAAGTTTCTCACTGGCCTCAACAAGTTTTCCATTCCTCCTTCCATCCTGATTAAAATATATATATATATCAAACATTTTGGATAGTAGGATCGGTTGTCCAAGATACAAAGATCCAACAGCCGCAAAAACCCGTATCACTGCGATTTCTTATTTTCTTTTGCTAGCACCATTGAAAGGAATTATAAGGACGGTATTGGGTGTAGAAAATGTATTCTTCATCCAATTTAGACCTATTAAAAAATCTGGTTGAGTTGCGTTTAAAATGAGGTCTAGTCAGGTTTGGGCCGGGAACCATCTTGGACCAGTTAGCTACATACATGAAAGGGGAGTTCTGGCCATGTAAATGATATTATTTGACCACCCTTATTGTACGCTCGGTTTGTTTTTTGACACGGATAGCATACATGGCTCGATCTAAATTGATCAACATCAATTTGATGTGTTAAAATAAGTAAATATGTATAATATGAACATATATGGCCATATTCTAAGAAGATCAATTGCTTATTCAACCATTTGTAGAATTTAATAACAATCACACAATAAGATAATTGAAGGGTGGAGTCCAGTGTGCGGACCGTAGATTTGGATTACTATTAAAAACTATAGCTAACAATTATCGCTTTATAAATTGATAAATTTGGTTTAATTTGATTGGTGTGAAACAATTAACAACTTAGTTTTTCACTTTATAATACATATAAAAATATAACTGACTTATAATTTCTATTTATTTTAATTAATAATCATTAACCATCATGTTGAGTGAAGTTTCAGGTTTTCAAACTATGTCTTGAAGGATGCTCTAACGACATCTGTGCTCAAGACGAGACCTGGACAAACAAGACCTAAATTTTGTGAGCCTGGCTGTGGGTGTATGTTAGAACCCGGCCAGAAACCAACTCATCAACGACCCTTCTGTTTTTACTGTTCAATTTCTTATACTATAAGAATTTTTCGTATAACCCTCTACATTTTGGGCTGTGGACCAAAAACAGCATATTTTAAATCATTTCCATAAAGCTACCTACTTTGCACAGTTAATAAAGTAACTGTTTACAGTACTCTCAATGAAAACGACCTCAATGCATTAGCTCGACATTTGCCCGTGACCCGTGATGTAGGTGGGCCCACTGTGCTTTTACTTTTTCTTTTTTTGGAAGGGAATAATGAAGAGGACATTGCCTATTGTTGCAGCCTTGTTGGGTCCACTGTGTTGTTTATATGTCATCCATACTGGATCCAAAACTTTTGTGGGCCCATGACTGTGCCACATGTTTCAAAAGTTAGTTTTTTATAGCTATGGTTTCTTGCCATATGCCCACTTGAGTTTTGGATCTACCTGATTTTTGGGCCCACCCCCTAAAATTATTTGGCTAAAATGGTTGAGGGGTAGATTTCTAAAAAAACATTGCAATAGGCCCTAAGGGTTTGATTGGTGGCCGTTCAATCTCCTCTGTTTTCTACTGTGTGGCTTACTTGAGTTTTCGATCTGACTCATTTTTTGGCCCACTTATTATCATGAAATGAAATGGAAAACAAGCATACTAGGTGGATTTCTCCCTACTACTATGTGGCCCACTTGAGTTTTGGATCTGCCTCATGTTTTATCTCACCCGCTAAAATTATCTGACTAAAATGGTAAACGGTGTAGATTTTTCTAAAACATCAAGGTGAGCCCCGTGAATTTTTTAGCAGTCCCTGAATGGAAACCACAGTGAGAGATGTAGAGAGTGTTTCAACTGTGGGCATTCAATTCTCATTATTTTCTATCCAGTGAACCCACCCCTTAAAAATGTATCTAATGAACGATAGCCATTCGATCTCCAATATTTTCACCCTGTTGGACAGAGTGGATTTGTTAGAAAAATCACAGTGGGCTTCAAGTGTTTGAACGATGGCCATTCGATCTCCAATATTTTCAATCCTACGGACCACTTGAGTTTTAGATCTTCTTATTGTTTTAGCTAATGCCTTAAAATTATCGGAACTATTGGATGTGATGATTTCTCAAAAAAACTCAAGGGTGAATCCCATGTGCCATGAGGTCCACTTGATTATTTTATCTGCTTCATGATCCATCGAAGTTGGTGGACGGGGTGGATTTCTCACAAACATCCCTGTGGGCCCATGATTGTTTCAATGGTAAGCATTTAATGCCCACAATTTTATGCCGTGTGGCCCATTAGAGTTTTAGATCTATTTGAGTTTTTTAGCTCATGCCATATTTTCTTTTAGCAAATTGGTGGACGATCTGGATTTGTCAAAAACATCACAATGGGATCTGAGTGTTTTAATAACGAAAGTTCAATCCCCACAGTTTCATGCCGTGTGGTCCACTCGAGTTTCGATTTTAACTCATTTTTGGATCATATAGTGAAATGATATGGAGAAACTGATGGACAGTGTCGATTTGTCATAAACATTATGGTGGGCCCAACCCAGGTAATCCATATCTCTCTTTAATGGTGTGTCCAACTACACTGTCCTCTCTCTCCTGTTAGCTCTCTCCTCTCTACTCCACTCTACCGTTAACCCTACCATGTCTCCCCCCTCATCTCTCTACTCCTCCAATCTCTCCTTCCATCCTCTCCCTTTTCTCTTTCTTTACTCCTCTCGGTGTCTCCTTCAAGACTAGGTGGGCAATACCGAAAGATAAAACAGGGAGCAATGTAGGGGAAAACATAGAAACTTCTACATTGTGGGGGCCCAAAGTTCTGTCAAAACCATGCATTTACATAGAAAAATAAAAATCAAGCAGGCCCTTATATTATATTTTCTATTTTCCAGTACAGAAAACGTGCTATCAGGAAAACATCAACCCCAAATAGATAGCAGAATGCTATTGCGAAGAAGATGGAGTTGGGCTTGCGAATCAGTTTCCAATTTTGGTTTTTTTTTTTTTTTTTTTTGGAATTAAAAAGTCATTTAACACAACATATGACTTGGTCTGGGATGTGTCAAGGTGACTCAGTTGTCAAGCTGACCCGATGAGTCGGTAGTCAAAATCGAGCCTTGCTGTCAGCGAGTTTCTTAGAAACATGGTTCAAAATCCCACTGAGTTAACTCAACCCAGTTCAACCCGCACATAGAGATAAGGAATTAGATCACTCTCTCTGAACCACATACAACCTTACACTATTCTCCTTTTATGTAATACGTCGTCATAGCTCCTCTTTCACCCACTAATAAAGCAAAGTGTCAAATGGATAATTCAAACGAAACCGGAATTTTCTACACCACACGTTACCGTTTGGGTCAAACCCGGTGCCTCTAAGCCTTTTACATCAGCTCATGTTAATACAGGAGCTCAAAATTAATTTGAATCTAAAATTCAAGTAGGCCACACCACAGGAAACAGTAGGGATGAAAATGCACGCCATGAAAACTGAAACGGATTAGGTGAGACCTCATATCCACCTAGGTGAACGGGACCCATGACTGTGGGGCCCACTGTGATGTATGTGACTACATCCATGCCATCTATCATGTTGAAAGCTCAGTTTAGGACAGATCCAAATAATGAAGCAGATTCAAATCTCAGGTGATCCATAATACAGGAAATAATGATAATCAATAGTTAAAAACTTCTCATGGCTACAAAAGTTTTGGATCTAAATCTTTGTACCTTAACAACGGGTTGAATGGTAAAGGTGGCCCCCATGAAGTTTTTATTAGTGGGATTCAATAACTATTGCTTCCTGCGGTATGGCCCACTTAAGATTTGGATTTCTTTCATTTTTGGGATCATGCCCTAAAATGAGGTTGGGAGGTGTTGATTTACGGCACATACAGCACTGAGCCCCATAGTCAATACAGCACTGTCCCATAGTTAGGGGTCCCACAAACCTGCACTATAATTAAATGATAGCCATTAGGTAGGAACACGTGTCAAATACATAGGTATGTACGGTACACACAAACATGACATGAAACGGAGTGTTGGTCCACTGAGCAATATGTTTTAACTCGTATGATAAAAATGTGACAGTATGAAGTCCCCACACATGGCCAATTTGATGAGCTGTACTAAATGCATACTGCTTCCTGATGAATGGCCTAGATCTTTCACAGGTGCCATCTACTCATATCATCCTTGACATGTGTTCTGTCAGCTCATATGATGTGACTCTCATTGAAAAATTACCCTAGTGGCCCACCATGTTGTCGGTTTGAATTGACATTCGCCAAAAGCCGGAAGCGAGGTGGGGTCTACGGTACAATTTGCTATAAATCCAGCCCCATCCATCTGTTTTTCTCCTCTGAGGGAATCCAAAACCCAAAAAGGCCACACGAGATGGAAAAGTAAGGAAAGAAATGCCTCTACAAAGACCTTTTTGGTCCGCCTTAATGTTTATAGGCCATCCAAACCCCTTAATGTTTATATGCCATCCTAACCGTTTCTAAGGTCATTCCCACTGTCATGAGCTGAAAAAATAAAAGCCTTAGTGTGGTATAAAACTTCCGTGGCCATATGAATGGTTAAACGGTCATTATTCAATCTCCATGGTTCCCTCTCGTGTGGCTCATTTGAGTTTTGGATGCACCTCTTTTTTGACCTCTTATACTAAAAGAAGTTTAAAAGAAGGATACATGAAGTGAATTTCTTAGAAACATCATGTAAGGCCTACCTAACTTTTCAGTGCATGCACCTCCTTTAAAAGACATTGGCAGGAAATCTGCGTCCCGCCATTCCCATCACGTTATGGTTGTCAATGGGCTGGGCTCGGGCCTAAAACTAGATTAGATGTTGCCGGCCTGTCAGCCCAACCCAAAACAATTCAAAATCTAGGCGAAGACCAACACCAGGCCCAACCCGTTGGCAACCCTTTCCAGATGCGAGTGGATTAACTGTTACCCTGGTAACACTTTAGGGATTGTCTGGGTGCTTGTAATTTTTTTAGTTATAAACATATTACCCATTAAAAGAGTCTCATGCGTGAGTGATTTACATGTTATTTTGTTTGGCTCTTAAGTGGTAATTTGTTTACAAGTTGAATGATTGTGTGTTTGGCTAGCTTATAAAGTGTTTGCAAAGGATAAAGCGGGTTTTCATACGACACAACTTACACGGCGAACCTTTTGAAATCCACAAATTACAACAGGACTTGATTTTTTATTTTTTTTTTAGAACTTTAAGAGGGTTTTAAAGCATGCACACAATAAATGGATTGGATGTGTTCCACCCATCACAGTGAGCCTCAAATGCAACTTAGAAGATTTTTACGGTGGACATCTATCCTTCCCTCGTGTGGTCCATTTGATAATGGATGGGCTATTTTTTAATGGCAACAGGAGAGCATCAACAAATTAAAAGTATATGACAGATAGATTAGATGTACTATACACATTATGGTGGACCCAATATATCATGAGCGCATATTAACTAACCTATATAATATCTTTTTATTTCTAAATACTTGTAATTTAAAACATGCCTTCTTGTCGGGTTTCATAAAGATGCTCTGTCTACAGCCTTTGAAGGCAAACACATGCATCAGTCATCCAAAGAACTCTCAGTAGGTGTTACCCTTACCATGTGGGGCCCACCTTTATAAATGTTTTGTACATCCACGCTGCCTACGCTGCCCATCCATTTTTTTAACTCTTCACGACTTTATACTAAAATTTAAGAAGGTAACTACTGGTAAAAGTAATTTTTTTTTTAGGTTACAAAAGTTTCGGATGATCTGATATTTGCATTTTCCCTTCATCAGGTCAGTAAGAGTTTGGCCCTATTAAGGTGGGCCCCACAGTAATGTTAACACCCACTAAAGTGTTACCCGGGTAACAGCTAATTCACATGGACCGTTGGCATATTTCTAAAGCTGACTACTTTTCCTGTGTTTGTGGCCCATTGGATGAGCTGACCCATTGAATTTTCGGAAACGGATTAATCGCCTGCAACCCGGACTGCACTAAGATCGTGCGGTCGGAAGATAGGTGGGGCCCACCGTGATGTTTGTGAGAAATCTACCGATTTCATCCATTTTTCCAGCTGCCCCAAAATGAGGCAGATCCAAAACAGTGGGATTGAACGCCCGAAGCTGAAACCTTCCTGGGCCACAGTTGTTTCTGATCATGCTAATATTTTTGAGTTTTCAGTTCATCCCAGCGGGAATGATCTTATGAACGGTTTGGATGGCATATAAGCATCACGGCGGACGCTAGTAAGGTTTCAACGGCAGGGACTTCCCTTCTCACTTTTTTCCTGTCGTGTCGCTTGGATCTACCTCATTTCCAGGCTCTCATAGTCACATGCACTCGTCAAACATCTGGAGGGGGTGGATCTCTCACAAACATCACAGTGGGCCCCACATAGCTTCCAACCGCAGGAAGGTAGTGAGCAATCCCCGTTCAGAATTTTGGGCTAGCTCATCTACACAGTCCAGCAAACCAAAGGGATGGCTTGGATGTGACTCAAACGCGAATTTATGCTGTGAAAGCAGTAGAAAAAGAAGCTGAGATGGGTCACTTACTAATTTCAATGGCTTGCAGGATATGGTGGCCCACTCTCCAAGTGTTTTGCACCGTTCAAAGATAGGCTTTGATTTCACCACACAAACGAACCAAACCTGAAATTTCTTCCTTGTTAGAGTGAATGGCTTGGCGGAGATACTAATGCGTGATGCTCCACGACGGATCTGGGGTCGCCCGATCTGTTGCCGCTGAGAACAGTCTCCGGATATTAGAACGATGATCGGTGCCGGAGCCAGCGACGAGAAAGGAGAGATCAGGCAGTGAGGACCGTTAGATCAGACATCACGTATGATGGCTTTCAGCACTGAGATCGCCGGCTGTGATGAGTTTCAGGTCATCGGGGGCAACGGAGGAAAGAAAAAAAAAAAAAAAAAACTACTCTCCCTCGCTCGCTCGATGACCCAGAGAAGAAGAAGTAAACAGGAGTAGGAAAGACTCAAAATGACTTTTCCTATTGGGAGCGGATTAAGTGCAGCCCAGCCTCACTGAAGATGGTGCAGCCCTTACTGTGGGGCCCCAATTTGATGCATGTATTCTATATCCATACCGTTAATCCGTTTTTCCAGATTATTTAAACATATTAATCCAAAAACTAAGCAGTTTCAAATCTTAAGTGGACTATACTACAGGAAAAAGTGGCGATTGATATTCCCACCATTAAAAACTTCCTAGGGCCACTGTAATGTTTATTAGCCATCCTACATGTTGATAATGTCTCATAAATCTGGATGAATAGAAAAAATACAAATATCATCTTGATGAGAAACTTCTGTGGCCCATTAGAGGTTGTTAATGGTCAATCGCTACTGTTTCTTATGGTATGGTCCACCTGAGATTTGGATCTGCCTCATTTTAGGTTTAGTTCAGTAAGATGATCCGAAAAAAAAAAAAATAGATGGACGGTGTGGATATAGAATATTTTTATCAAGTTGAGTCCCAGAGTAAGGGCCGTACTGTCTTGGTTGAGGCGGGCGGACCAATTCGGTTTGCTCTCCAGTTTCCTTGATCGTGGTCTTCCCACGTGCTGGTGGAAAAGGGAAGGTGATTAGGTACTACCCCGCCAGTTTAGAGCTTCGTACAGGCGGAGACTCCAAGGCCGACTGAGGGGCCACCGTGATGTATATATTTTATCCACACCGTCCATCCATTTTTCCATATCATTTTAGATAATTACACAAAAAATAAAGAATATCCAACTCTCAAATTGACCACACATTGGGTATTAAATTTTCACCGTTGAAAAATTCTTAGGACAACAGAAATTTTTAATCAAGGTGATATTTGTTTTTTCAATTCATCCAGGTGTACATGGCCATATCAACAGGTTGGATTGAATATAAATAACTTGGTAGACCCTATGAAGGTTTCAATGGTGGGCCTATGGTGTGGTCCACGTAGTGTTGCATCTGATTTAGTTTTCATCCACGGGTAGTATCTGCGCCCGTGGAATAGGTACATCCGGATGTGGATTTCCTACGAAAGCCTTGGAAACTTAGGTGGGACCCACCGTGATGTTTGTTAGAAATCCACCCCATCCATCCATTTGTGAGATCATTTTAAGACATAGGACAAAAACTGAGCCGGATCCATTACTCAAGTGGGCTGAAAACATGAGAACTGAACTCTACAGTTGAAATATTCGTGGCGCCACAGAATTTTTGAATCAGGATAATATTTATGTTTACAGTTCATCTCAGTTGGAATGACGTTATGAACAGTATGGATTACAAGTAAACATCACTGTCAACCTCTGGGAGGTTTCAACGGTAGAAATTTCAGTACCCACCTTTTCCTTTAGTGCGGCCCACTTGGGTCTTGTATCCTACTCATGTATTTTCTAACGTCCTAGAATGATCTCACAAAACGGATGAACGGGTAGATTTCTCACAAACATCAAGTTTGGACCCACCTAGGTCTCCAGCGCAGGAACTGCGAAAGGTTTCGCAGGAAATCCGCGTCCGGTACATCCTACTCCGCTCTCTTCCTCTGCGGGAAAGGATTGGCTACTCCCCCAGCCACCAGCCAATGGCTGATGGTCGGTGCCCTGTGGGTCTCATCATGATGTATGTGTTTCATCCACACCGTTCATCTATTTTCCTAGTGCATTTTATGGTATGATGCAAAAAATAAGTACATCCTAATCTCAAGTGGACCACATTACAGGAAACGTGTATTGAATGAATGTCGACTATTAAAAACCTTTTGGGGGCCATAAAAGTTTTGAATCAAGCTGATCTTTATTTTTTCCCTTCATCTAGGTCTTTATGACCTAATCAACAGATTGGATGTCAAATAAACAGTACAGGGAGCCTTAGGATGATTTTAATGGTGGATATCCAATCACTATTGTTTTCCTGTGGTGTGGTCCACCTGAGAATTAAATCCCTCTAATTTTTGGTATCAATACTAAAATAATCTTTAAAAATGGATGAAACACATACATCATAGTGGGGCCCACAGAGCACTGACCCCAGCCACGGGGTTGGTGGCAGGGGGAGTAGCCAGTCCGTTTCCTCCTCTGCAGGCTCTTTATTTACGTGCAGGTGGAAATAGTGCATGACTAATTTTACAAGTGTCTTCCCTTTCAAAGTATGTTTGAAAGTGTTACACGTGACAATGTTACGTGGTAGTAAAATCTTGAAAAGAGTGGATCCTTGCTCTTGCTTAGGTTGTAGACTCTCGGGAGTTTCAACTCTGTGGGTGGTGAAAGGCCACTACGGCGTGAGTGTGTAGGGGTGTGTAAAATAAAAATTTAAAAATTTAAAAATAAATCTTGAAAAGAGTAACATGAAAATTTTCTTTACCTACCGTGTCAGCTAAAGAAAACAGACAAGAAAACAGACCCTATCAAGTTGAGTACAAAAAGATCAACGACTTGATGCAGCGATGATATGACATGCACGGCGTATCCCACCCACGCCGTAAAGCTTTTTTTTTTTTTTTTTTTTTTTTTTAATTTAGGATAAGGTGGAAAGATTCCACCAAATTTCATTCAAGATAGACTCGACTGTACAGCCATTGCGACGAGCACCGACAAAAAGGAACCAGGCCTCGGCTATGTATTAGGAAAAATGAAAAACGACCATACAGCAGCTGAAAGGACCACTCACGCCGTAAAGCCAATTAATCACCGAGCATCGTGACTGGCGTTGTCATTATGGCAGCCTCATGATCGAAGTTGGATTTTGACTAAATCACATCGCAAATACATTCGATCATCACACTTTACCATTGTATAAAAGTTTTCTATTCAAAAATGTTTGGGGAGCAAGGCAACGACCATGTTTAGTTGACCAATTTTACCGTGCATTATTTGCCTACGTGCCTAAAAAAAAAAAAAAAAAATAGCTACCACCAACATGAGATATACATAGAGAGAGTATAGAGAGAGAGATGCACCTGTAATACTATATGCAGAATAGCCAAATGATCTTATGTGCATTAGATATGGAAATATGAAGGAATAAATGGCTTACCTGGTTGGGATGTCATTATTATAAATAGGGATGCTGAGGTTAATTGCTAGTCTTCCTCTCCTTACACCCTTAAAGAAGATACAATGAAACTAATGCTTCTATCGATTGTGTTGGATCGAGGACTTAATCTATCCTTATAGTTGTAATGGGCTGAGAAGTTTGGAACCCATCAAGACTCCTCTCTTTGAAAGACTCCACACAGGTTCAGGAATCCTAGTTCTTCTAAAACACTGTGTGTATCATAGTTGTAGCACTCCACCCCTTACACAAATTTATGAATGTATCGCAACTTAGTGGGGCCCATTGGTATACCCGATCACATTATCCAACGCTTATGACAATCCAGACTATTGATCAATAAGGCCCACCTTATAGAATTCTTACATCACCCATCTAGTAAGAGCAAGATGTATGCATAACTAATGGCCAACCAATGGTTAGTGACTAGCATATGTCGCGGTATTTGATAGGGTACGATTGTCTTCGAGCTTAGACATATAATTCTACATCATGAGACATGAAGAATGGTTAAAAAGATCTCTTTCCAACAATCACCCCAAAGCTTTATAAATAGAAGGAAGATCAAAAAGCTCCTGACCCTCACCAACCTAACACAAATTAACGCAGCTTATATACTTTATTTTATTTTAGCATAACTTATTTTAGGCTAGGACAACTCGTCTATGTTGCTACATTGGACTGACTTGGGCATAAGAATAGTGTAATCAAGTCTAAACTGTTATGTTAGACCAACCTACATTAGGGGTAATGTAATTCCCTTCCATGTATCTAGGCCAAGTTGGCTAGATCACGAGGAAGACCTTTTTCTTTTCAAAAGTGCAATTCCCTTCTTATATGCCCAAGACACTAAGACACTGGACTAAGAAAGATTTAAATTTAGGGTCACATCATCTATGCCAAAAATGCTAGATCACCTAGGAATATTATTGTAAGTATTTATCTTGATTTCAAATTATTACAATTGAGTTCATTTTACTCTCACATTGCACGTATATGATATCTTTGTTATCACAACAAGAAAAAATTCTTTTGACTAAAAGTAAAAAAGAATTCATTAAATAAATGAATTGTTTCCTTCACAAGCCATTCAATTTCATTTACAGGTGGCGAATAGGTGGATAAACTATCTCAATTTTTTTATGATAGACAACTGATCAAGGTCTACCTATCTATCTCGATGCGTGGGATCATAGGCATTTATTTCTAATCAAGCTATAAAAGGCTCTAACATGCCAGCCACCATACACGTGTCCTGGTGACTGAATATTGAGCAAAATACCTCTTCACCCATATACAATGCTTGATCTTATTTTACAATGCAATGAGTAGAAGGTGAACGAGACTTTCTACTAATTCTAAAGCCCAGAAGATGCAGAGTCTACGGAAAGAAATATTTGCAAAAGTTGGACCTCAAATCCTTAGTCCATCAAAACTGGCTCCTTTAAAAGTCATCCTCATTAAATAACACATTTTAGAGTGTTATAGGTGTTGGGTCTAAAACCTAGCTTCTTGTTAACATGTGGCTACAGCCACCGTAAAAATAAAATAAATAAATAAATAAATTTAAAAAAAAAAAAAATCTAAAACTTTTAAAGAGGAAGAGAGAACTGTTGAACTGCTGTATTTTTATTGAATGAATAGAAACGAATACAAGGTGCCTTTTTTAGTCTTTTCTTATTATGTGAAATGACTAATTTATCCCTATCTAGATACATCCTAGGGGCAGCTAAGCATAAAAAAAATCTATAAAAATATCTCATGGCTAGCTCACACGACATTCACAGGGTTTTGACACAGCTAGCTCACACGTCAATCACACGGTTTTGGATTTACACAACTCACCACCATGTCCAATACTCTCCTTCAAGCCAAAACCGGCTTCATTCCGAGTATCATTCTTAGTCATTTGAATGCATCTGTCGGCAATGTCTTTGTGAAAATATTTGTCACTTATTCCGTAGTATGATAATACTTTAATTTTATCATTTTCTGCTTCACATGATCTCTCAGAAAATGGTATCGGGTATCAATGTGTTTACTTCTTTCATGCTGCACCGAATTTTTTATTAGCTCAATTATCGACTTGTTATCCACATATATGACTGTGGATTCTTCCCGCAGATGCTTCAGCTCCTTTAGCAAATTTCTTAACCAAATTTCCTCACAGACGGTGGACGATGTTGCCACATACTCTACTTCACATGTGGACAGGGCGACCACACTCTGCTTCTTCAAAATTACATGTGAAAGAAGTCGTTCTGAGATAGAATACATAGCCAGTGGTGCTCTTTCTTTTATCTTGGTCACCTCCCCAATCATTATCTGAGTATTCATACAGCATTGCTTTATCATCATATGGATAGAAAAGACCAAATTCCATTGTTCCTTTGACGTACCTGAGGATTCTTTTTGCAGCTAGCCAATGTGATTCTTTTAGTGCTCTATGTACCTACTTAGAATCCCAACACTGTAGACGATATCTGGCCTTATAATTGTGAGGTACCTTAGGCTTCCAATCAGACTCTTGAACATAGTCGAGTCAACGATTCTCCTTTTTCCGTCCTTTGTCATTTTTAAACCTGCTACTACAAGCGTGTTTACAACATTGCAATCGGCCATCTTAAACTTTTTGAGTAATTCCTTGGCATACTTCTTCTGAGATATATATAAATGTCACCATGTTATTGTTTCACTTCAATGCTAAAAAAAAAAAAGATATCAGACCTCCATCAATCATCTTGAACTCCTTAAACATGACCTTCTTGAATTCATCGAACATTGGTCGGTTGTTTCCTGTAAACAGCAAATCATCAACATACAGGCACATTATAAGCATATCGCCATGAACATTCTTCTTGATATAAACTGCATGCTTATATGGGCATCAGACGAAGCCATTTTCTTAAAGATAATATCAATGCGTACATTCCAAGCATATTGAGCTTGCTTTAACCCATAAAGGGCTTTCTTAAGTCGATACACCTTGTGTTCTTCCCCTTACATAACAAAGCCTTTAAGTTGGTCAACATAGACCTTTTCTTCCAGAATTCCATTTAGGAATGTAGATTTCACATCCAGTTGCTAGACTATCCAACTGTGATGGGCTATAAGGCAGATAATCATCCTCACAGTGTCAAGGCAAGCAAAAGGAGCGAAGACTTCTTAATAGTCCAACCCGTACTTTTGTTTGTAGCCCTTTGCTACGAGCCTTGCCTTGTAGTGATCAATCTTACCATCAGCATTTTGCTTAATCTTGTACACCCATTTGACGTCAATAGTTTTCTGACTATTAGGAAGCGTAGTCAACTCTCATATGTTATTTTTCTCAATGGCATGAATTTCTTCTTTCATAGTAATTCTCCAACATTCTTCTCTTATGGCCTCCTGAAATGTCAGAGGCTCGTGATCTGCATACAGGCAGAAAAGATTGACCTCTTCAGTTTGTTCATAGATGTCGCTTAAGTTTCTCATTTTTATAAGTGTCATAGGTGAGGACGAGCTGGCCGAATTTTGACTTGATGGAGTACTTCTAAGAGTGGTGGAATATACTCCTGGACTTCTGTGTACTGATGATGCAGCCAAAAAAGGTGTTGTGGGCGTTTGCTCTTGATGGTCATGCCTTTCTTCTTATTCTTCTATTTCGACTTGAATATCATTGGTCGATTCTTTATCGTTCCATTTCTAAGTTTCTTCCTCACTAAAGACCACATCTCCACTTACCACTACTTTATTAGTTAGTAGGTTGTAGAGCTTGTACACCTTTATTATTCACTGTAGCCGATGAAGATGCACTTCTCACCACGATCATCAAGCTTTTTCCTTCTTGCTTCTGAAACTTGAGCGTAGGCGACACACCCAAAGATCTTAAGGTGTGTCACGCTCTGCTTGTATCCACTTCATGCTTCATGTGGTGTCATAAACCTAACACTCTTGGTCAGACACCTATTGAGCAGAAAGGTGATACATGCAACTGCCTCTGCCCAGAAATTCTTTGACAAACTTTTCTCCTTCAGTATGGTCCTCATTATGTCAAGGATGGTGCGGTTTTTTCATTCCGCAATTCCATTCTGTTGTAGTGTGTAAGCTGCAATGTGTTGTTGCTTAATGCCATGTTCACTTCAATATTCTCGAAAAACATTTGAGGTGTACTCCCCACCTCTATCAAATCTAAGGGTTTTGATTTTAAGACCACTTTCTTTTTCAACAAGAGCCTTAAAATTTTAAAAAATAATAAAAGCAGTAGACTTCTCTTTGATTACATACACCCATAATTTTCTACTAAAATCATCAATGAAGGTAATAAGGTATTTATTACCTCTAAGAGAGATTGACTCCAATGGTCCATAATTGTCAGTGTGAACCAATTGCAACGGTTCTCTTGCTCTTCGGGATACTCCACTCGAAAATGAGTTCCTTTTGCTGTTTTTCAAGTATGCACGCCTCACACACATGTCTTGAAGCTTTAATAGAAGGCAAGCCATGCACCATACTTGATGAGGACAAAAATTTCAGGCCACTGAAATTTAGATGGCTAAAGCGAAGATGCCACATCTAAGAATCATTCTTTACTTTTCCATTAAAAACATTTCTCGAGCATTGTGTTTATATGGAGAGGAAACATACGATTCTTCGCCATCTGGACTTTCGCAATCAAACCTCCATGCATATCTCTTATGGAAAGAGAAGACTTCTTCATGTGTACAACATACCCCTTCTCAAGGAGTTGGTCGATACTGAGGATGTTATTTTTCACGTTTGGTACGTAATACACATTAGAGATGTAATTTGGCTCATTATTCTTCTAATAGAGTTTAACTTTTCTTTTACCTATCATGGGTACCTTTGATGAGTCGTCAAAACTCGCATTGTTACGAACTCCTTCTATGAGTTCCACGAATAGTTCTTTATTATTACTCATGTGGTTGCTTGCACCAATGTCGAGATACCAAACATCTGATCGTTCACATTCCTTTTTTTTGTGCGAGGAGGAGTGTGGAGTCTTCTTGTTCATGGTGTGATGCTTCGGCATAGTTGGATCGTTCATCTTGATTCACCGGCTTATTTCAACAATCAGATGCATATTGGCCAAGCTTGTTACAATTATAGCACTGAATGTTCGTCCACACATCGATTTACCTTTACCATTTCCTCCTTCATGAAAATTGGTATTTTTCTGCTGGTTTTGTTGATGACTTAGATTATCCACGCCCTCTGCCTTTTGCACGATTACTAGTGCCACGGCCCCCTCGTTGTATATGGTCATTCTTTTGTTTATTTAGAGTAAACTTAGACTCTAAGGCATGTTCAAGCATTGAACCAGCATTCATTTGCATTCGTTGCTCATGCAATTGTAACGATCCCATCAACTCTAGCTTCAATGGATAAGTTTTTCAAAGTCCTTTAATTCTTCGATCGCTACAACTACATGTTCAAACTTGGTTGTGAGATATCGCAGTGCCTTTTTCATGACACGTTATGTCTTCAACTTTTTCACTATTTCTTTTTAAATTGTTAATAATAATAATTAGACATGAGAAGTGGTCAGAGATACTTTCACCTTCCTTCATGTGCGCTACTTCGAACTCGGCTCTTAGTGTTTGAAAGCGAACCCGCTTCACTCGATCAATACCCTTGATGATGGTGCCAAGGGTATCCCAAGCTTGCTTGTTTGATGTTATTTCGGCAATCTTTGTAAAAGTTAATTCATCTAACCCTTGATAGAGGAGGAACAAAGCCTTATTATCTAACTTCCTTTGATTTTTTAGAGCGGTCTTTTCTTCGTTGGTGAATGCGGTTTCTTCTTCCATGGTTGGTTCTTCATGCCCATCGGTGACGATCTCTCATAGTTCTTGCGACCCGAACAATGCCTTCATTTGGATGCGCCATTTTTCATAGTCGTCCGTTAACAACTTAACCTGCGATTGGATAGTGCTAGCCATCTTTTTTTAAAATTATTTTTATAAAAAGAATGGCTGATTTTTTATTTTTATTTTTTGAAAATGAAGGGAGAGGGATGAAATAGAAATATGATTATTTTTTAAAACAGATTTTTTTAGCTAGAAAAACATACTGCTGAAATATGTTTTTTTTTTTTGGTTGAAATGGTGAAATCTTGCACAGATTCTTGGCTTTTGCAATCTAATTTTTTTTATATAAAAAAAAAAAAACAGATTTTTTTTTTTTTTGCAATCTGATTTTTTCTTGGACAAATTTTTCTGAAAATAATAATAATAATTCTGTTTTGGCTGAAAAGTTGCTGGAAACTTCTTCTAGAAAAAAAAAAAAAAACTTAAGACCTGTGGGTTATGGGCCCACCATACCTGATGGCTTTGATACCAGTTTGTTAGGTCTAAAACCTAGGTTCTTCCTGATGTGTGGCTACAACCACCGTAAAAAAAAAAAAACTGAAACTTTTAAAGAGGAAGAGAGAATTGTTGAACTGCTGTATTTTTATTGAATGAATAAGAACGAATACAATGTGCCTTTTATAAGCTTTTCTTATTATGTAAAATGACTAATTTATCCCTGTCTAAATACATCATAGGGGCAGCTACGCATAAAAAAAAATTCAGAAAAATATCCCACGGCTAGCTGATTGATTGCCTACAAGTGCAGAGGTTCGTAAGTAGTATCCCGTGAATACGGGGTCGATCCCATAGGGAGATGAATTGTGATAAAGGAAAAAAATCAAATACAAAACAAACTAAGTAATAAAAACTAAACTGATAATTTGATTTTGGGATTTTTGAATGGATGTAATTCAACTGAATAAAATAACACCCATGCTTCAAAGTTTCACACATAGGTTAATGTTCCAAAATCATGATGACTTGGATAACACAACTAGAATCTGATCACTATGGTCAACTTAGTCGGAAAATAAAACGGTTTAAATATTTTAAAAAGTGATATAAAATATTAGAAAATCATGAATTTGTATCATTGACATATATTCTTAAGCGTCAGTGATTTTGAGTATTCAATATCTATAGGATAATAATATCAAAGAAATATAACAGATTGAGAACCTCTCCTATCTAAGAAATCTGATTGATCTAGGCTAAGCCTATCCATCAATGTAGATCTCATATGATGAAAACATATGAATCTCACAAGAAGATAAAAAAAGTAAAACCTAAATAATAGACAACATGCATATACCGTTTTTCTCATCATTAAAATAATCAATCATCATAATCTTAAAGAACTATTAAACCTATGTGCTTCCCTTCTAGCTTGGGTTAGAAGGAACTTAGAAAAACATAATTAAATTGTAAAAATAAAAGCAACAAGAAAGAAAAAATGAAAATAGAAAAGATCTAAAATAAAAAGAACAACTTAAAAACTTTAATAAAACTAAAAAAACTCTTTAAAAACCCTAAATTTTACCTTGGGATGCCTTTAACGATGTTTTGAAATGCCCTAGGAAGCCTTATTTAGAAGTAGGGAATTCCAATTTTCGTAAAAAGTTGAAAATCTTAGAAACTGCATCAAATATACGTATTTTTCCAAAATAGACTCCTCTCTGCCTAGTTCGTTTAAAACAGACTTTCTTCTGCGCAGTTTTTCAGAATAAACTTCACAGCTTCATAATACACTTTTTCAGGACGATTTCAGGATTCTTCACTTTAAATCGTCGATTCTCTTTATTCGTCACTTGATTTTCTTAGATATTTGGCATGTGAATGCTTCAATCTTGGTCTCCTAAGATTCAACCCTTTCCTTGGTAAATCTTGAGCATCAAATCCATGCTTTTTAGCACCATTTTTCAATCCAAGCACTTAAATTCACCTTGCAACACATGCATGAGTAAAATAAAATATTAAGATGATTTATGTTCATAAAACCAAGAGATAAATAGAAAAAATTATAAAATATTTGAGTCTCAACACACCCCCCCAACCAGCATTTTGCTAGTCCCGAGCAAAATAAGCGAAGAAAAATAAAAATAAGAATAAAAATTAATTCTAGAAACAAAATTAAAATGAAAACAAGATTCTAACTATACCACTTTCGCAGGTAATCTTGATCGCATTTAGCATATGCAACAAGCCTTTAAACCCTTAGGTTTCCCCTAGTGGAAGAGTTATAGTCTCGTGAGGGTTTCCAGAAATGTTATCCACAAACATTGACAACATGAAAAATAGTTCAACACTCGAAAAATTATATAATTATGCTTCCATTCATCATATGAATTCCAAAACAAACCAATACTTACCCTAAGTCTGAAGTTAGTTAGAATCTCAATTTTCTAATCCATTACATCATTGAGTTCAGAGACCTAATCAAAATTTAGAATAATTATGATCCAATATCCTTAGGTGCTTCGTGAGACAAGTCTAACTTTGAGAAATATGCATATTCTCTATCCTAACTCCTTTCAATCATTCCAAGAATATGAAATCTCTAGTTATCTCATTTTTTTCATGTCATTTCTTCTTTTATTATCATATCCTCATTTTTATAGACCACCCTTAAATGAAGATTCCCACCGGATTTACTTTATAACCTAAGGTATCATACTTGTAATGGTAACAGTAATGGATACTTAGGTATCCTTACTCCAGATTACTGACACGATTGTTATGATCATTACATTCATGATCTATAATAATAATAATAAATTACATTATTTTTTTCCTATAATATTCTCTATTTTAAGCATATATCAATGATACTAGTTCATTCAACCTTGTATGAATCAAAAGTTGTTATTTTAATTCACATATCATATTCCTCACTTAGTTAGCTAGGGTGTATTGTGAATTCAGTACATTAAATTACAACTTATTTTAAACTAGTGATTAGATAATTAAACTCAAGTTTATAATTTTTCATTATTAGATTTCTGACTACTATCAACCTAGAGTAAATATTAACTTTGTCTTTGGAATTCGCATAATATCATGTTTACATTTTTGTATATAAAAATATTATTTTGAAAATGTTGAAGAAAAAAATAAAATAAAATCTCCATAAACTTAAAAATAAACGTAAACCTAACTGAAACCTAAAAATAATAATAAAATAAATAAAATAAACTGAAACCTAAAAAAAAAAATATTCAGTTGGATAACTATCCACACCCCCAACCTAAAATCTACATTGTCCCCAATGTAATGATAATGTAATGAAGAGAACAATAAAAATAAAAGAAAGGGTGGATAGTATCTACCATGAAAAACACACCTACTATGTGACACTAAAAAGAATCGAATATAATACAGATCTAGAAATGCTCCGTCAGACTAGGAGTATCATTCTGAATATTCTGGCTCATGAAGAGAGACGGACTCTTCTCCCAAATGAAAATTTTTCACATAAGGCTTCAATCTCTGACCATTAACCTTGTACACATTACCATTACGTGGATTCTCAATTTCAACAGCCCCATGAGTATAAACATTCTTTACAATGAAGGGGTCTGTCCATCTTGATCTTAATCTTCTCGGAAAGAACTGGAGACGAATTATACAATAGGACCTTTTGCTGAGGTTCAAAATTCTTCCTCAGGATGTTTTTGTCATGAAAAGCTTTGGTCCTCTCTTTATAGATTTTAGAATTTACATAGGAGTATCTCCTCAGCTCCTTTAATTCATTCAACTCTTATTTCCTTTGTCCACTTACTTGGTTCATATCAAAGTTTAATTTCTTTATTGCCCAGTAAGCTCTATGTTTCAATTCCACAGGCAAGTGGCAAGCCTCCCCATACACCAATTTGTATGGAGACATTCCAATCGGGGTCTTATAAGTAGTCCTATAAGCCCATAAAGCATCAGATAGTCTAAGGGACCAATCCTTTCTATGTGGCCTTATAGTTTTCTCTAAAATGTGTTTGATTTTCTGATTAGAAATCTCAACTTGCCCACTTATTTGTGGGTGGTATGGGGTGCTCACTTTATGCTTGATGCCATATTTCTTCATCAAAGCCTCAAATGTCCTATTACAAAAGTGAGACCCGCCATCACTAATGATGGCCTTTGGAGTTCCAAATCTAGAAAAAATATTTTTCTTTAAAAATCGTATGACCACTTTGTTGTCATTGGTCCTACTTAGAACTACCTCAATCCACTTTAAAACATAGTCCACACCAACCAATATATAAAGAAATCCAAAAGAAGATGGAAATGGACCCATAAAATCAATACCTCAACAATCAAAAATTTTCAATGATAAAATTAGGGATAAAGGCATCATGTTGCGTCGAGACACTCTTTCCAACCTTTGACATCTATCACAAGCAACATAGAAAGCATGGGTGTCTTTAAACATGGTGGGCTAGTAAAAACCACACTGCAGGATTTTTGCAGTGGTTTTCTTAGTAGAAAAATGGCCATCACATGCTTCCATGTGATAAAAGAAAATAACACTCTGAACTTCATCCTATAGGACACAACGTCTAAAAATTTGATCAGTCCCATATTTATATAAATACGGGTCATCCCAGAAGAAGTTCCTAACCTCGGTTTCAAAACGCTTCCTATCTTGCGACTTCCAATGATATGACATTTTTTCCGTTACAAGATAGTTCACTCGATCCGCATACCAAGGCAATTTGGAGATTGCAAATAATTGTTCATCAGGAAAAGTGTCCTGGATATGCATCTCCTCAGTAGAATCATCTAACACCAATCTGGAAAGGTGATCGGCCACTACGTTTTCTACTCCCTTCTTAACTTTTATCTCTAAGTTAAATTCTTGGAGTAGGAGGATCCATCTCAAAAGTCTCGGCTTTGCATACTTTTTAGATAAGAAATATTTCAAAGCCGAATGGTCCGTGAAAATGACCACTTTAGATCCCAGCAAGTAGGACCTAAACTTTTCCAAAGTAAAAACTACTGCAAGTAACTCTTTTTCAGTTGTTGAGTAGTTCACTTGGGCCGAGTTTAGAGTTCTACTCGCATAGTGAATAACGTAGGGCCGTTTATCTTTCTTTTGCCCCAAAACAGCCCCTATGGCATAATCACTTGCATCGCACATTAGTTCAAAAGGAAGTGTCCAATCCGGTGGACGCATGATAGGTGTATTGGTAAAAGATGATTTAATTTTATTAAAAGTACTTGCACACTCATCTGTCCACTTAAATGGAACATCCTTTTGAAGAAGATTAGTCAAGGGTCTAGTAATGGCACTAAAGTCCTTGATGAATCTTCTATAAAAGCCAGCATGCCCTAGAAGTGATCTAATATATCTAACAGTTCGGGAGATAGGTAGATTAGCTATAATGTCGAGTTTTGAGCGATCTACCTCGATTCCATTTTTGGAGATAACATGCCCCAAAACAATTCCCTTTTGAACCATGAAATGACATTTCTCTCAATTTAAGACAAGATGTTTCTCTTCACACCTAGACAAGACAAGAGATAAATTGTTGAGGCATTCCTCAAAACTACTCCCAAATACAGAGAAGTCGTCCATGAAAACCTCAAGAAACTTCCCAACTATATTTAAAAAAATACTTAACATACACCGTTGGAAAGTTGCTGGAGCATTACACAATCCAAATGGCATCTGTTTGAAAGCAAACGTGCCAAATGGACAAGTGAACGTGGTTTTCTCTTGGTCTTCTAGGGCTATTTCTATTTGGTTATATTCGGAATATCCATCAAAAAAACTATAGAATGAGTGACCTGCTACCCTTTCTAAAACTTGATCAATGAATGGTAGAGGAAAATGGTCCTTCTTTGTGACCTGGTTTAATTTTCTATAATCAATGCAAACACGCCAACCTGTGGTGACATGTGTTGGTATGAGTTCATTATTAGAATTCTGCACAATAGTTATTTCAGATTTCTTTGAAATTACTTGAGTTAGACTCACCCAAACACTATCGGATATTGGGTAAATGATTTCTACATCCAACAATTTGATCACCTCATTTTTTACAACTTCCATCATATTTGGATTGAGATGCCTTTGAGGTTGTCTAATTGGTTTAGTGTCCTCATCGAAGTGGATCCAATGAATGCATATGGAAGGGCTTATACCCTTGATGTCATAAATGGCCCAGCCTAAGGCTCGTTTGTGGTCCCTTAGAACATTCAACAATTTAAACTCTTGATCCTTGTCTAAAAATAAAGAGATCACCATAGGATAAGTTTTATTTTCACCTCAGTATACATATTTAAGGTCATTTGGTAGTGGTTTTAAATCAAGCTTTAGAAAATTTGTTGGTGATGGAAGAGGTCGCGAGTCCTCGATAGATAGGATTTGAGGACGTGGTCTCCATTGGTACATACCAATGTCCTGGGTGGTAGTGCTCTTATTATCTTTAGAAATTTCAGTAAGCACTTTTTTTAAATCAGAATTTTTCAAGTCCCCAATGACTTGAATCAATTCCTTAGTCAGACTAGGTTCCAATTCCTCTTCTTCTATCAAGCAGTCCATGAAATTTAGCTCATGGATTTCATTATTATCAATGGGCTGCTTATATAGATTGAAAATATTTAGCTCTAGAGTCATGTTACCAAAAGACAAGTTCATCATTCCATTCCTGCAATTTATGATTGCATTTGAAGTTGTCAGGAATGGGCGGCCTAAAATGATGGGAACTTGAGCGTTAGCATTTACACATGGTTCAGTGTCTAGTACAATAAAATCCACAAGGAAGTAGAATTTCTTCACTTGGACTAGTACGTCCTCTAAAATTTCTCTTGGTACCTTAATGGAGCGGTCAACGAGTTGGAGTATAATCGTGGTTGGTTTAAGCTCACCTAACCCTATTTGTTTGTAAATCGAATAAGGTACTAAGTTGACACTTGCACCCAAATCTAGTAAAGCATGCTCAATTTAGAAATTTCCAATAATACAAGGAATAGTGGGAGTTCCTGGGTCTTTGTATTTGGATATAACCCTTTGTTGAATGATAGCGCTCACTTTCTCAGTAAGAAAGGCCTTTTTGTGCACATTTAATTTTCTCTTTACAGTGCACAAGTCCTTGAGATGCTTAGCATATGATGAAATTTGTCTAATGACATCAAGCAGAGAAATATTGACAGTAACCTTTTGGAGCACATCCAACACCTCTTGATATTTTATGGGGACAGTCGGATTCTGAAGTCTAGATGAGAATGGAACTGGAGGCTCATAACTTAGTCTCTTTATCCTTTTGTTGTTGCTGCTCTTGAACCATAACCGGTTCATCATTTTCTTGAGATAGTGGCTCATCCTCCAGTATTTCTACCGGTTGCATTATCTTGTTATCAACCTCTTTTCCACTTCTCAAGGTAATGATGGCCTTAGCTTGTTCATGATGTAGCTCATTTGGATTTAAGTCTCCAATGAAATATGTATTTCTAGGGTTTGGCACAGGTTGAGAAGGAAGAGTGCCTTTTTTCGTAGCATTTACTTGAGTCTCAATCCTAGCCATAACTGTCTTTAATTCCTGATTTGATTGGATTAGAGACTGATTCATTTGAGATTGAGAGTTCATGAATGTGGTCAATGCATCCTCCACAGATGATCGCTTTGGCGGGGGCACATATGATACATTGTTAGGTGCCCCAAAAAAGTTATTTTGTAGAGGCATTTGAGGTGCATTGGGTGCATTAATTTGTGGTCCATTCCTCTAACTAAGATTAGGATGGTTACACCAATTTGGATTATACGTATTTCCCATTGGTTGCATAACTGACCTTTGGTAGTTATTTATAGCATTTGCTTGATCATGCTCATGCGTGATATTTTGTTCAACTGAGATTATGACGCAGGGATGATCGTGATGAGGTCGATCACCTACTCTGAATCCATGGAGCTTCTCTGGACTCCTCACAGAGACTTCTTGAATCCACGAGGAAAGAAAGCAGGAAAATAGAAATAAATTCTAATAAATTTGAAATTAATTGATGAATCCCTAAAAATGAGTTTACACCCCTTTAAATAAGGGAACCAAGCAATAGGAAAGAAATCAGACTCAAACTACAACTAAAACTCCTAGAATCCGCAACTTACTATAAATAGTAAACTTACTATTTATAGACGGTCGTGATGTCTACTAGTGCGCAAGGTTTTCGGCCAAAAATAGTAAGTGTCCTATTTGGCTTCACCAAACCGTTCTCCTAATTATCCTAAGCATTTTTCATGTTGGACACAACTCCTAAAGCCTAACGGATGAAGAGCTATAAGCAAACTAAAACTTACTACAATTAGTAAAAACGAAATTGAAACGGGGAAACGACCGTCGATCAGGGGGTTTCTCACAAATTTGGGCTGCGCAACCCGATGTAGTAGGTTGGTAGGCTAAAGTAGCTCGTTCTACCCCAAAATCATATATTCTGCGTAGAATAACTCATTCCGGATTGCGAGATACGCCCGATCTAAGGTCTGATGGTCTGGATCACTTATGTTGCCGACCGTGTCTTTTCTGATCCATCTTGGCCATGAAATTGTCCGCGACCCGCTCTACATCAGATTATTGGACAATCCTTTGTATCATGGTCTGTACCACCACAAATGCTACAAAAATTACCTAAGGAAGTATTTGCTTTAAACATATCAACCTTCCTAATTTCCAAGGCTTCGACCTTCCTAGCCAATGCAGCGAATTTTGCATTAAGGTCGTCTTCCTCTCTTATAACATACATCCTCGCTTTTTCTCTAGGATTGGGTCTAGTTTGGTCTGATTTAGTAGAGACATCCCATGTCTGCGTATTCTCTGCTAACATATGTAGAAAATCCCAAGCCTCATTATGATCTTTGTCAAGAAAGATTCCACCACACATCATCTCTATGAACTGACGAATATCCATGGTGAGCCCCTTTCGGAAAGCATCAATCACATGCCATGGTTCATAACCATGATGTGGACAAGTAATTAGAAGGTCTTTGAAGCGCTCCCAAGCTTGAAAAAATAGTTCATTCCCATTTTGGGAGAATGACATGATTTCTTATTTTAATGCATTTGTTTTGTGCTCGGGAAAGAACTTTTTCAAAAACTCTCTACTTAAGGCTTGCCATGAAGTGATGGTATTAGGTCTTAAAGAGTTGAGTCATGCTTTAGCCCGATCCTTTAGAGAAAATGAGAATAACCTAAGCTTAAGTACATCCCTATTGTCATTATTTACTTGTAACATTGCAATTACTTCCTCAAAATCCTTGAGGTGCAAGTAGGGGCTTTCAGAATCCAAGCCATGAAATTTAGGAATTAATTGAATCACACCTGGTTTAAAATCAATGTTCCCTGTGTGAGCAGGGAACACTATGCAAGATGGTAAAGTTGATCTCTCAGGGTGTAAATGTTCACGTAAAGTCCGTAGTTGGTTTAAAACATTCTTATGAACTTCATTTTTATCCTCAAGAGGAGGATTAGGTTGATTTTCTCTATTTTGATTTATAGTTAGATCTGACATATTTGGATTTAGATTATCAACTAGGTCTGCCATAGAATCCAAGTGATGTTGAGTGTCTCTTGTAAGTGAATGATCAAGGCCTGGAACTATTCCGCCTTCGGAGGAGAGTCGATTGTTTTGATCCCTACTCCAACGGGACATAAACCATCCACACCACACAATAAATACCACCAAATTAAATAGCAAGTATGATACTTAAAATAAAAATAAAAACTTAACCAACAACCCAGACGGAAGGGCCAACCATGAGGGTTCAGTCCATAAAAAAAATAAAAAATAAATAAATCAACAAAAGTAAAAAACTAATGCAAAAATTAAACTATGTTAATCTGGAAAATAGATTCAATGGATGATCTTTGTGATCAAACAGCAACTGTAGAACAACCGTAGCACTTGGGTGATAAAATCCCAAGCAGGGCAACCTTATGTCATAGTTAGTGCTTGAAAGACCCAACTGAATTTATTTTCAAAGAAAAAAAAGAAAATAATAATAATAAATCTGTAAAAAATTTGGAGGGCTTAGAAGAAAACTTACCTTAGAAAAAACTTACCTTAAAAAAAACTTACCTTAGGTATCTTACACAGATTCGATCTATCTCAGTCTCTCCCCGACAATGGCGCCAAAAACTTGATTGATTGCCTCCAAGTGCAGAGGTTCGTAAGTAGTATCCCGTGAATACGGGGTCGATCCTACAAGGAGATGAATTGTGAGAAGGAAAAAAAATCAAATGCAAAACAAACTAAGTAATAAAAACTAAACTGATAATTTGATTTTGAAATTTTTGAATGGATGTAATTCAACTGAATAAAATAACACCCAAGCTTCAAAGTTCCACACATAGGTTAATGTTCCAAAATTATGATGACTTGGATAACACAACTAGGATCTGAGCACTACGATCAGCCTAGTCGGAAAATAAGACGGTTTAAATATTTTAAAAAGTGCTATAAAATATTAGAAATCATGGATTTGCATCATTGACATATATTCTCAAGCGTCAGTGATTTTAAGTATTCAATATCTATAGGATAATTAATATCAAAGAAATATAACAGATTGAGAACCTCTTCTATCTAAGAAATCTGATTGATCTAGGCTAAGTTTATCCATCAATGTAGATCTCATATGATGAAAACATATGGATCTTACAAGAGGATAAAAAAATAAAACCTAAATAATAGACAACATGCATACACCATTCTTCTCATCATTAAAACAATCAATCATCATAATCTTAAAGAACTATTAAACCCATGTGCTTCCCTTCTAACTTGGGGTAGAAGGAACTTAGAAAAACATAATTAAATTGTAAAAATAAAAGCAACAAGAAAGAAAAAATGAAAATAGAAAAGATCTAAAATAAAAAGAACAACTTAAAAGCTTTAATAAAACTTAAAAAAAAACTCTTTAAAAACCCTAAGTTTTGCCTTGGGATGCTTTGAACGATATTTTGGAATGCCCTAGGAAGCCCTATTTATAAGTAGGGAACTCCGATTTTCGTAAAAAGTTGAAAACCCTAGAAACCGCATCAAATATACGTATTTTTTTAAAATAGACTCCTCGCTTCTTAGTTCGTTTAAAACAGACTTTCTGCTGCGCAGTTTTCCAGAATAAACTTCACAGCTTCATAATATACTTTTTCAGAACGATTTCAGGATTCTTCACTTCAAATCATCGATTCTCTTTATTCGTCACTTGATTTTCTTGGATATTTGGCATGTGAATGCTTCAATCTTGGTCTCCTAAGATTCAACCCTTTCCTTGGTAAATCTTGAGCATCAAATCCATGCTTTTTAGCACCATTTTTCAATCCAAGCACTTAAATTCACCTTGGAACACATGTATGAGTAAAATAAAATATTAAGATGATTTATGTTTATAAAATCAATAGATAAATAGAAAAAATTATACAATATTTGAGTCTCAACACTAGCTCACATGGCATTCACACGGTTTTGACACAGCTAGCTCACACGTCATTCACACGGTTTTGGATTTGCACAATCCACCACCGTGTCCAACAATAAGCACCTTTTATAGTGTACAAGTTGACTTGCAACAACCATCTAAACAATGATAAATCCAAATCGAGCAACCACGGTTTCAAGCCGAGCAAACAAGACTTCAAGACAAAAACCTTAATAGGCTTATCGACCTTTTGTTGAGGTTTCTCGGTAGTCAGCTTATTAATATGTATCCTTATTTACCAAATCATCTTCACGATCTACCGATCCCTCCTCGACAAGGATTAAATTTTCCACCATCCCCTATAGGCATCAATAGGAACAACTGCAGTAACCAAACATACAACCAATTTAACAAAGATGCACCAAATCATTGAACCCTTAGGGAAAATACTACCCAGGAGCAAAACAACTTAAGGGGAAACTTCCTTCAACTCTAGTTCCTCTTACGATTTATATGGTTACTCTAGTGGTTAACTTGACCTCTTAAAAACATTGAGCACCCTCTTATTTCCCTCATATGGTCAAATAAGATTTAATTAATTTGATCCAAGAGGTTGATGGCCATCAGTAGGGCATCGTATAAACAGACCAACCTATTGAAAGCCCTATGTAAAATGCATAAAACAATGGTATGAGCTGTCGAGAGGATGTCGCCCTCCTGAATTCACTGATATCTTTTTAGGAGAATGTGGCTAGTCGAATATAAAAGCATATGGTCGATTCACCATAAAATGTGGTGAAGTTTTGAACCAGGATTTTCTAATGCTCTAGGTATTTGGAATTTCACTCACTAGAACAACCTTACATATATAACACCTTGAACTTTCCAATAATTAGGGTATTGGACGTCCTCATGTGTTAATGTTAATGCCTAAATATTACATATTTATCCCCTTTATTATATTAATTTTTCCATACAAACTCATGATAAATTTGCCTAATTGAATATGTTTTCTATTAACATGAAGATTTCAAAGTGTTTAAGCCAGTTATGTGCTCAAACTAATGAAATAAGGCCTAAAAGAATCTGAACAATTTTGAGAATCATCCAACCCTTGATAGATAATTAAGGCATAGGGTCTTCTTGTCTTTCTTCTTTTGATCTTTAAGAATGGCCTTTTGTTCATTGGTATAGGCCGCTTCTTACTCCATTGTGGGTTTTACATGTCCATTGGTGATGTTCTCATATAGATCTTGAGATCTGAATAAGGCTTTCATTTAGATGCATCAATTTTCGTAGTTGTCCTTAAACTACTTAAGCATTTGAGGTTGTATTATACTTGTCATTTTAAAATATTTCAATATTGAAATGATATACGCTGCTAGAACTTGTAAGAATTCAAATAATGTCCATCACTTAAGATGATTCCACCACTGCTTCTGAGACAGATGGTGATGGGAAAAATGACAGAAAAAAAATTCAGCCTCCTTCTCATGGGTGAATTTTTATTTTTATTTTTTGGCTGCTTGTTGGGTATTTTAAAACCAAAACAAGGAGGACAAGTAGCTGGTGCAGGTGACGTTGTTGCTAGCAAAGCTTAAAAATCAAATGCTGCTGTCACAGCAGAAGCTGAATAATTTTGAGAATTGGTTGCAGGCAAAGGCTGCTGCTCATTTGGAAGGGACCCGCTTTTTGTTAATGAGGCCCAAAGATCAGAAGCTCTGATACTAATTTGCAGGCACCGGCTTATTCACTTTGCCTAGATAGGAAGACAGGATTTCACAAATGCTGCTGCTATACCATGCACACCAGGAAGGATGTTGATAGCTTCAGCCAGTCACACAGAGAGAAGCTGCTGGAATTATTCTTTTGCAAAAGAAGCTGCTGCTGGAATTTGTTTTCTGTATTTTTCATTACTATAATCGTATACAGGGAAGCCAATTTATAGGCATCTAGAGTCATTGTGAAATTATAAAAATATCCTATCTAAATACATCTAACATTCATTAGGCGCATGCATGTAACAGAACTTGGGAATTCAAGATCTTGAAATGGTGGAGATGGAAGATACTTCTGAAAACGTATCAACGGTCCAGATTTCAGGGATTCCTTGAAGGGTCTAGATGATAGGGTAACGTCTGTTTGGGTTTGACGTTTCCATCAGTGAGAAGACGATGAGAAGGATTTGCAGAAACAGACTACAAAGAACGAAGACTTTAATGTGCCATAAATTCCACAAGTTTCTCACTGGCTTCAAAATGGTTGCTATGTTTCCTTCTTCCATCCTGATGGAAATATCAAACATTTTTGAAGTAAGATCGGCAGTCCTGGATACACAGATCCAACAGACACAAAAACCCTTATTGCTACAATTTCTTATTTTCTTTTGCTAGTACCATAGAAAGGAAATATCATGAAGTATGGTGTTGGCTGAAATAAAACCTATTCCAGATCCAATTTTTAGACCGTTAGCAAATCGGGTTGGGTTGCATTTAAAATGAGGTCTAGTCGCATTTGGTCCAGCAACCATCTTGGACCCAGTTAGCCACACGCATGTAGGGGGATATATATCCGGCGGACGTGGATTTCCTGCTAAAGCCTTTCGCAAGAAGTTACTGCACTGGAAACTAACCGTGATGTTTGTGAGAAATCCACCCCGTCCATCCGTTTGGTTAGCTCATTTTACGAAATGGATGAAAAAAAGAGCCGTATCCAATACTCAAATGGGCCTCACTAAAGGAAAAGGTGGATAGGGATATTTACATGCCATCCATACCGTTCATAAAAGGTGGCCAACTGGATGACGAGAACGGATTGACTACTCCCCTTGCCACAAGCCCCGAGGCTGGTGGTGGGTGCTCCGTGGGCCCCACCATGATGTATGTGTTTCATCCATTCCGTTTATCCATTTTTCTAGATCATTTTATGGTAGTGTATAAAAAATGAGGTATATCTTAATCTCAAGTGACCACATTACAGGAAACAGTGTTGAATGAACGATGACCATTAAAAAAAAAATTGCGGCCATTAATGTTTTTGGATCAAGCTGATCTTTGTTTTTTCCCTTCATCTGGGTCTGTATGACCTAATCAACAGATTGGATGTCAAATAAACACTACAGTTGGCCTTAGGAGAATTTTAATGGTGGATATCCAATCATTATTGTTTTCCTGTGGTGTGGTCCACCTGAGACTTATATCCCTCTCATTTTTGGAATCAAGTCAAAAAGTTATCTTTAAAAATGGATGAACGGAATGGATGAAACACATACATCATGGTGTTGCCCACAAGCACCGACCATCAGCCACCGAGCTGGTGGCAGGGGGAGTAGCCAATCCGTTTCCTGTTTCAATGGCCATTTAAGAAGCGCTGACCGAGGATTGCCGGTTGCCATTCCAATGCAGCATGAGGCCCACCTCTGGTGATTTGTTACACATGCGTAAGTTAGCACACGTACATCTCCCATTTCCGTTGTGACCACGTGGGCGCTTTATTGTCATACAAAAGTTACTGCAGAGAAGTGATAAAGGTGATTTTGGTCCACATGCTACGCTTGTGCGAGATATAAGGGCCGTTGGTAGTGTGTCTCGTACTGCCAACTCCTCAGGCGGCCCACCGTGTATGACGAGTTTGTCACATTGATAAAGAAGATCACTGGTCTTCTTTATACATCCTAAGCATAGCCCACCAGACTAGGCTGGGCTTCGACGGATAAGGGTTGTGGGTTCGGCTAGGCCTTACATGCATGGCCCATTAATTTTCTGATCATGCCTGGACTCAAGTAATTTTAGTCGGGCCTGGTCCGACCCGATCCTATGTACATCTCTTATACAAATATGCCACTCCAATAGTAGGTTAGCAAACCATCCATCTCAAAATGTAGACAGTCTGTTTCATTTCTCTAAAAGGTCTATTTCGTTGTGCTTGCATGGCCCGCTTGATCAATGGATGGTGTTGATGCAAAAATCTGGTCCACCCTCTCCGAACTCCTAGATCCGAGCACTTGCACAGATGAGTGACAATGGAGACCCTGGCTAGAGCAGGGGATCCTCCGATGCCAAAGTCAAGCCTGAAATATGGGTCTAAGTTGTGTGTATGGGGGTTTGGGTGAGAGATTTTGTGTACCTATCTTAATGGTATAACTCTGTATTTATAGTGTAGGGTAGGACGTGGGAGTCCATTGATCTCGGTACGATCTCAGCCATCAGGCTAGACGTGTGTGAGAGGTGACACTAGCGGTTACACTAAGATTGTGCACCGGATGTTACTCCTATCATGAGTTATGGAGTTGGTTTCTGGGCGTGATTCTAGGTCATCTATTGATAGCTCTTTTGGCAAGGACCTGATCTGAGCTGACGTAGGAATAGATAGTTTGCGTTGATTCCTTACCTAATTTGCTTGGTTCTAGAACTGGTTTATATTTGAAGTTGGTTCGGTAGAGAGTGACTTTCATAAGTTACTATAGGATTGGCCACGCCGACATTGTTATAACTCCGCCGAGCTGCATGAGATGAGCAGGACCATATTTCTCATAACACATGGATTAGAAACATTCAAGTGAGAAATAGGGATTTTATCAAATGAATGGATTAGGAACATTGGACATTCACCTCAACAGGTCGGACCGTGGTTTCAGGAATCCATTACTCCAACCAATTTGTTCGGTCGCAGGCTGAGTTGCGACTCGCTTGAGTTAGGGTTCAAATATCAGCTGAGTTGAAGAGGGACCAGGGGTTTAGGATTTAGCAACTTTGACCAGCTTATCTGATCATGTGGCAAGTTGTGACTAGATTAATTAAGTCGGGAGTGATTCCGCTGTTTCGAGCCGAATCAACTTGTCATTTGATTTCTAAATTGCAGTGGCCAACGAGATCGGGTCTGAGTCCGAGCCAACTTGAATGAGTCATTTTCTCCTGTTGCCATACTCAATCAAATGACACATTTTCTCCTGAAGTTAGGTGTCAACTATCATGACACATTTTATCCTGTTGCCATACTTAATTCAGTGCATGTATTATATTTCATTGCTGCTAATTGCTCTTTTTCCACAATGGGGATCTTAATGAAGAAATCTGCATGTCCTCCTCTAGGATTCCTACATCAAAGATTGAATAGAAAATTCTATTGCCTCAAAAAGGCATTTTATGAGCTCAAGCAGTCACCACGGGCCTAGTTCAAGTCTTTCAGTGACGTGCATCTGATCACTATCTTTAACCAGTGGCTTGGTGGCTCTACTACTATTTTGGTTGTGTATGTTGATGACATAAAGTGATACCAAAACCTTAATGGTCGAGTCTTTATTTCAAAAGGTGGATTTCTGCCCACTACAATATTTTCTTGAGAATGAGGTTGCTTATTCATGACAGGGTATTTTCATTTCCTGGACTTGTCATGCTGAGTCCCCAAATGATTATTTGCAATCCTAAGATGTATATCACTTAGCAAACAAGTTGCTTTATTTGTCTATTACTTGCACGGTATTGCCGTTAGTGTGATCAGGCAGTCTCTGAACTCCCTGCTTCCATCATCTCAACACTATTGCATCCTCCATTACATTAAACCTGCTCCTTGGGTATTTTTTGTGCCGCTCATGATCATTTCAATATTTCAGCCTAATGCAATGTTGGTTGGACTAGCGAATGCATCCACAAGATTAAAACTTAAAATGAATAAATAAATAACATCACACAGGGAGGGTTGGACGTGCTTGATTTTTAGGGCACCAAAATCCACACTTCGTATCTGCATGTCAAATTTGAACAATCTAACACACTCAGACCTGCTTAACACAAAGGACCTCATGGACATCAGTTAGAATTCAATAGATCAGCCCCAGATGCACTGAACTGGGACCAGTGCAGCTACAATTCACTGCAACGAGGTGGGCCACAGAGGGCCTTGAATCTCTGTAACTGATGCTAGTGTTTTCCAGCCTCTGACCAGTGACTTTAAGCTGTGGACACAATGCTTTGGCAAATTCTATATCTCTATCCTTCCTGCAATCAACAACACAAACAGCGGGATGATCCCCTTGAGAGAAAAACTGATTCCCCTACAGAGATCTATGCCCCAACCAAACATTTTGCTGGTTCTATGAGCTATGGCAAATGTTTGGAGATCCGTGGTGGTTTGCACCCGTGGAGTTATCCATCCATACATAATTCTTTTCTCTTTGCAATGATGACTTCATTGCCCAATTGTCAGATTTGGGTGTTGAAAACCTGGGGAAACTGCGGGGTCAAAAAATGCAGTAATTTGAAGGGTTTGGTCATCAGCAGAAGTGTGAATGTCTGTGCATTGGGAAGCCTGGAGAGTCTATGGCTCACCGATCTTGCCAACCTAAAGTATGTGTGCAGGGGGAAGTTCGGGCTGGAAAGCTTTGGCATGTCTTAGATACATTAATGTTGAGTGTTGCCCAAAACTTGTTAGCTTCTTCCCTTCAGATGTCCACTTGGAAAAACTAGAAACATTCAAAATAAAATTCTGTCGCAGATTGGAGGTGGTGCTTGGAGAAAATGGTGAGGTGGGGCAAAATGCATTCCCACTACTTGACAATCTATGTGTTTAGGAGCTACAGAAGCTGAGCATTTGCAATTCAGACTTGCCTGTGAAGAAGTTCAGAGTCAGAGAACATCCAAAGCTACAGAAGCTCCCTCCTTGTGTCATCAATAGCAGCCTGGACGCTCCACCTTAAGTTTTAGAGAATGGAGGTGAGTCAGAGTGGCCGGGCAATCTAGAATGGGTAGAAAGAACTAGTCTTGGGAGAATCTAGAATGGGTAGAAAGAACTAGTCACCATTTTATTTAGCTTTTTATATGGTTATTCTCCTTATTGAACCTTTTAACAGCATTTTGTGTTTGTCTGTCTTCTTCTTCCAATTTGTGACTTCTAGGTGGGCTTCAGCATCTCGAAAACTGATAGGCGAAGGTTTGAACCTAGACTCGATGAAAACCCTTTTCCGTTCCAAGGCGCAGGCCATTGCACCCTTAATCCACACACAGTGGCCTGACTGCTGTTCCTGGGAGTTCAGAGATTGGAGGTAAGTTAAAATTGGTGAAACAATCTCAAATGGAAAGACAATTGGATCAAGCACTGGATTAGTGTCAAAGATAGTTGCCACTGTCTTAGACAATTTGATGTAGGACAATTAACCACTTGCTCTAAAAGCTCGAATTGTTAGAGTATGACAAATTCATCCATTTATCTCATAGCTCAGCCCCCACATCTCGGTTAGAACCCTGGCCAAACCCTCCCCTCGTGGGCCCCAAATCACATAGGTACCGCCTCACACGGGCCACCCACCCCGAGTGTGTCCCTGCATCCCACAGGCTACCCCACTCGAGCCTGATGTGAAATGCGCATTAATCACCCTCGGTAAGGAGTCTCGAACAAGAGACTTCTCCCATGGGTCCCGCCCACCCCGAGTGTGCACCTGCATCCCACAGGCAACCCCACTCGAGCCCGGTGTGAAAATGCCCATGCATTAATCACCCTCGGTGAGGAATCTCGAACATGAGACTTCTCACTCTGATACCAATTTGATGCGGGACAATTAACCACTTGCTCTAAAAGCTCGAACTGTTAGAGTATGGCGAATTAATCCATTTATCTCATAGCCCAGGCCCCATATCTCATAGGTTAGGACTTCGGCCGAACCCTCCTCATGGGCCTCAAATCACATGGGTACTGCCTCACACAGGCTGCCCACCCCGAATGTGTCCTTGCATCCTACAGGCTACCCCACTCGAGCCCGGTGTGAAATGCGCATTAATCACCCCCGGTGAGAAGTCTCAAACACGAAAGCTCCCCCTTGGGCCCCGCCTAGCCCGAGTGTGTCCCTGCATCCCACAGGCGACCCCACTTGAGCCCAGTGTGAAAATGCTCTTGCATTACAATTGGTTCTTTTTCTTTCTTTCTTTCTTTTTTTATTCTTTTTTTCCATTCTCCTCTTCCTTCAATTGTTTAGTAAATGTTTATACATTTATTATTCTTTATAGCATTTAGTTGATAGAAGCAAATGACATTGACAGTTCGCTATTTTGATATCATATATGAGATGTACAATGTGCAGAATCCTATTTCAGATATCTGTTTTCCAGTCAACATTTGCAAATGTCAAATCTTGATTATTATTTTTTTACTTTTTTGGCTTTTTTACTTTTTCGTTTGTGTGTGTGTGTGTGTGTGTGTGGTGTTCTCAGCAACCTATTGGTGCATGATTGTTGATCTAACTTAGACATCAATGGATTCCATTTAGGGCGGGCGGTGGGATTAGAAGGGATTAGGTGGGATGGGATTCAAAAAACATAATTATTACCCATGGCAGGGATTATCCCTGTTGCCATGGGATAAGATTAATGCCATGCTTTGTTGGTAATACGGAGGTACATTGAATGGATATACCCATCATCATTTGAAATTACTGAGAATAATACACATGTTATATCTAAACCGTTCATTTGTTTCGTAACCTCATTTTATGGCATGGGCCTAAAAATGAGGTAGATCCAAAACTTATGTGGCCCCAGAAAGGTTTTCAACGGTAAGTATTCAATCCCCGTTGCTTTCTATGGTGGGGTCCACTTGGGCTTTAGATTTACCTGACACAACTTGCTGACACTGAGTGAAATTGGAATGGGACCCAATGCAATTCCATCTAATCTAATTCCAAGCTTTCCCATTCTTCCCAAACATGGAGTGGAATTGGCACAGGACCAGATGAATCCAATCCCACCTAATCCCTTCTAATCCCACTGCCCAAACACGCCCTTAAATTAATGGGAAAATAACAAGTAAAAAGGTCTGGTTGAATAATAGTTCAATGAATTATTTCAAGCAACCAAGATGTTGATACTTACAGCCTGGGATTATGTACACGACCTGAGAACCGAACACCTCTGGCTCTACACTGCACAGAATTATTGTTGGGGATGGACCAAGATAAGACTGAATGCACAGAGAAAGCAAAATTTCTGCACGTAATACATGTGAGTGGTGAAACTGTAACTTCACTGAAGGATGCCATAGAGAAAGATTTCCAGCTATGCAAGGGAAAGGGATGGCAGTTGAGTTAAACAGAGGATGAAGGCATCCAAAGAACCTCCTGCTTTCATGGCCTCTTCTCTTCAAGTTGAGTATTGTCCCTGAGGAAATGCAGAAATGGATGAATGTGCACCAAAATCTCTATGGGTATGAAGAATCTGTGACTCAAGTTATGCCAAATAATGTTAAAATCAACAATAAGCACCATGGAATCTGGATTAGGATAAATAAGACAATAGAAATTAGGGGAGATATATAGCAAGTTGATTTCTTCAAGAGTAATTTACAAAAACTTATGGTATTTAGTGATTTTCTGACAATGCAAAGTTACAAACAGGAACTTATTGGAAAAATGTCCAAATGGATGCATATCGCGTGCATAGACAAACAAGGGGTCCACAGTGATGTGTGCACTATATCCATTCCAACCACGAGGTGTGCCCTCCCAGGTTTGGCCCAAAGTCCAAATACCTATTTGAGACTCTGATGGGCCACACTACAAAATGTTGGGATGGGGATGCCCACCATTAAAAGTTTCAAAATTCCCACAATGGTGTGCATACGCCATCCAATCCATTCACCAAACACACCCCACCAGGACAACGGAACATCCCAAAAATCAAGCCATTCCAAAACTCAGGTGAGCCACGCCACATGAATTTAGAGGTATTAGGAATGACTATACATCGTTCCTTATAGTGTGGCCCAATTAGTCATACACACGTCATGGTAGACAAAGAATGTATGAGGCCTCAATCGTGGAGCGCCCAATCCCCACACCGCTGCCATGGCAGTTTTGGAGGCCCTACAGAGCAAATCTCATGGAATTCTTTTGATGGAAATACTCGTTTGGTGTACGGAGCCCATTTCCTCTCATCCTCATCAAAGGAAGAAGATGAATCATATAAAAAGTCAAGCAGCTCAACCATTGCAACAATTTCGGGGTCGCAGAACTTACTAGATCATTTGATCTTGTTACCTATTAGCTTATAAGAATCCATACCCAGGGTGTTTTGTGAAGCTAAAGAGAATGAACGGGGGAATTTTTCAGCTTGGAGGAATGTCTTCAACCCAATACATCCTCCAAAAAAAATCTTTCCCCATTTCCAACCTTGAATCTCACACCATGAACATTTGCCCCACTCTTTGTGAGATCCCAAACTTCAATGTAGCTTTCCCTATGAAAAAGATGTTCCCCTGGTTATCTCTTTCAGGGTCCAACCCTCTCCATTTCCCCATATTTAGGAGCAATAACTCTCTTCCATAGAGCAGCTCGTTCTTTATGATTTTTTTTTTTTTTTTCTTCCGAAAGACACTGAAGTTTTTTATTAAAGCCCAAAGGCAAGGGGGAGCACAACAAAGAATAATGGAAAAAAAAATACAAGAGGAAGGCATCCTGAACCCAAACAAATGTCAAGATGTCCAATCTCTCACAAAAGACTACTAGAAACCCCGGAAATAGAGCTCCTTCTGTCCTCGAAATAGTGATCACTCTTTTCGGCCCAAATGCTCCATATAAAAGACAGAATTGAAAAGTCCCAAGCAAACTTCTTCTCACCCTTACTCCCGGATCTAAACAAATCTTTGATCATTGTCGGCATTATAGAGAATGTTAATGTATTGTGTATGTGGTTAGTGGTGGTTAGTAGCCCCTTTTAGTGTAAGTGTATGTGCACACTTTTCTCTTCTCCTACGGTGTGATATATGCTTTATTATAATAAAATATTTAGGGCAAGCAAGCCTAACACAACATCTCTCCCAAATTCTCTTTCTTCTTCTCTCTCAATATTTTCTTCTCTTCTTCACATTATCATCATCAAATCATTCTCTACTTAGTATCAGATAATAGATCCAGGCATTCCGCATCCAACAGATTGAGAGGCGACATGTCACCTTGCTGACGTCAGCAGCTGTACAGCTGACGTCAGCGTTGTACAGACACATGGACTCCATTTGAGTTAAAAGTTTAGGGGTTTGATAGATTTTGATTTTAGAAGATTTGTCATAATTTTTTCAAAATTTATTTGACCTCCTTTCATGGTATTTTGGACGAAATAGAGAAATTAAAAAATCTAGCCCATCTTCTGTTTTTCTTCGATCTACCTCATATCGGTAAGCTTTTCTTTGGTTTCTTTGCTCAAGATGGACCGAAATCTTCCTCCCAAGCTACCCATGATGGATTTTTACTTAAGATCAATGTTTGAGAGGTTTTTAACCTCAAACGGACGTGCGGCTGGGCCGTTTTTCACTCGGTTAGGGCTTTTTTGACTGTGTTTCATGGTATTTTGGATGATTGATATTTGTTTGAGGTTTATCTCTTATTATCTTGAAGGATTGAGTGAGATAGTGTTGTTTAAATCAATCCTTCTTGGCGTAGGGGCTCTCTTAGCATAGATTTATCTCTCTTAGACTCCTATGGCTGACAAAGGGACCTCATCTCTTGGCATAGGGTCTCTTGAATCCAACCCCTTGCAGATTACCTCCACTAAGTTGAATGGTGATAACTATCTTCAATAGGCACAATCTGTAAAAGTATTTTTAAGAGCCCGTGACAAGTTGCCGTATATTTTGGATGATCCCCCAAGCTCTACAGATGTTACTTACAAGTCTTGGACAAAGGAGAATTATCAAGTTATTGCATAGTTGTTAAATAGTATGGATTCCTCGATTAGCCACTCAGTAATGTTTTTATCTTCAGCTAAAGGCATTTGAGATACGCTTCATAATATATTCTCGAAATCTCAGAATTTTTCACGGGTATTCCAGCTTATTCAAGAAATTGGTCGGTTCCAACAAAACTTCAGATCCTTAAACGATTACTATTTGACACTTCGGGGTATGTGGGATGAGTTGGATATGTATCAACCTCTTCCTTCCAAATGTAAAGAGGATCATGAACATGCTCATAAGCAGCGGGATGATACTCGTATCATGCAGTTCCTAGCTGGGTTGAGTTCTGATCATCTTCATATTCGAGATCAGGTTGTTATGTAGGATCCTCTTCCCCCATTGACGACAGTTTATGTCATGTGTCAGCATTCTACTGTTTCTACTCTTCCTTCTCATTCATTTGTGCCACCCAAGCGTTCAGCACATCTTGCTGGCAATCAGTCCTCTCTTGGTCTTCGGGTACCATCCTTGAGTTCAGGACACATTTTTAGTTTTGATGGTCGTGGTAGAGGCCGCGAGGGAGATCACAGTCATCGCAGCCTTAGTCTTCATGGTCGTGGTGGACATGGACAAAGACTTGATGGTTCCCGCATTTGTTCACATTGCGGTGGAACTAATCACACTGTTGATTATTGCTGGCAGATACATAATTGTCCTATGTATGCCGCTGCTTCTGTTGCATCCACTGTTGCTTCTGAGATACAGTCTTCCATCCCGACAGCTGAGCCGTCCACTTCAGGGGAGTCTCTTATCATTTCTCGGGCTGCATATGATGCCCTCATGCGGCTTCACATTCGTGATATTCCTGAGTCTTCTTACGCAGCTTCGGTCTAGTCAGGTACTGCTCTTCTTGCGTCATCCTCTCCTGCCTCCTGGGTCATCGACTCTGGAGCTTCCCCCATATGACTGGTAAGTTTCAATTCTTTTCTTTTTATTCTCCTTCTCCTCACACTCAGTATGTCACAGTCGCAAATGGAACCCAATTTTCCATCTCTAGAATTAGTTTCATCCCTCTCTTCTTCCTTGTCTTTATCCTCAGCCTTGCATGTGCCTCGTTTTCCATTAAACTTAGTCTGTTAGCTTTCTTACTAAATCATTAAACTGTTCCATTACCTTCTTTCCTTCTTACTGTTTGTTTCAAGACCTACAGATGAAGAGAGTGATTGGTGGGAGGCATGAGCGAGGAGGCGCTTATCTTCTCGATGATACACTCGTTGCCGCTTCTAGTACCCTTTCTCTAGATCGAGAGTTCATGACTCGGTGGCATTGTCGCTTAGGCCACCCATCCATAGCTAGATTGAGACTTTTGTTTCCCTCCTTATCTGTCACTAAACCATTATGCTATAATATTTGTGAATTGTCTATACATCATCGTGCTACGTTTCCTCTAGCTCTTCTGGGAGAAAATCTCAACCTTTTCTTCTAATTCACTTGGATGTCTAGGGACCAGCTCCGGTTACCTCGACTTTTGGATTTAGATATTTTTTTACCTTTATTGATGATTATTCATGCATGACTTGGATTTATCTTTTGAAATCTAAAAGTGAAATGTTTGATGCATTTAAAGTGTTTTATTATGAAGTGTGCACTCAATTTCATTGTTCCATCAAATCCCTCCATTCTGATAATGGGGGGAATACATGTTTATTGCCTTTCTGTCCTTCTTGCAGGAACGTGATATTTTGTCTAGGATGTAATGTGCTTGCACACCTCAATAAAATGGTATTGCAGAACGAAAGAATCGTCATCTTCTTAACGTTGCTCGCACCCTTCTGCTTGGTATGCATCTACCTAAACATTTTTGGGGTGATGCTCTCCTAACTGCTACTTTTCTTATTAATCATATACCCTCACGTATCCTGTCTTACAAATCTTCATTTACTATACTGTATTATCCTGATAATCCATTTCCCCTACCACCTAAAGTTATTGGTTGTACATGCTATGTTCAAATTTTGGATGAGAGTAATGATAAACTTAGCCCCAGAGCAATTAAATGTCTTTCTAGGGTATACTCGGAGTCAGAAAAGGTATAAATGCTTTGACCCATTGACTCGCAAGAAATATGTATCTGCCGATGTAACCTTCTTTGAGAATATTTCTTTTTTCTCCACTCCAGGCCAATCCCTCTGTGATCCTCTTGCAAGTCAGGGGGAGTATGACTCTTATCCTTTTTCCACTAGTGATCATGGGAAAACTCTTCTCCCCTCTATTCAGCATCCTGTTGGTGATATGGGTGAGCCTAAGCCTCTACAGGTGTATCATTGTCGAGATAAATCTTCACACGCTCAGCCATCCAGCCTTCCGCTCACTTTGGATGTTGGCTCAGGTGACTCTCCTACCTCGAGTTTAGATCTTCTCATTACCTTGCGCAAACGGTCACGATCTTGTACTCAATACCCATTAGTAATTTTATTTCATATGATCATCTTTCATCATCTTTTCAGTTGTTTGTTACTTTCCTTACATCACAAACTATTCCTAGATCTCTCTCACATGCTCTTCAGAGTCCTGATTGGATGAAGGCGATGATAAAAGAAATGTTTACTCTTGAGAAGAATCATACTTAGGACCTTGTGCCACTTCCTTTAGGCTATAAACCCGTTTGTTGTCGATGGATTTATACGATCAAGTTTCTTCCAGACGGCTCAATTGATCGCTATAAAGCCCGTCTTGTTGTTAAGGGTTACACACAGACTCATGGTAATGGATTACTTCAAGACATTCTCTCTGGTGGCTAAGCTTAATTCGATTCGTGTTGTGCTCTCCTTGGCCGTTAATTTATCATGGCCGTTATTTCAGCTTGATGTTAAGAATACATTTCTCCATGAGGATCTTACAGAGGAAGTTTACATGCATCAACCTCTTGGCTTTGTTGCTTCTCACAACCTTGCACTTGTATGCCGGTTGAAGAAGGCTCTTTATGGACTCAAACAATCCCCACATGCATGGTTCGAAAATTTTAGTCAGGACTTTCTTAGAGTTTGGCTTTGTTCATAGTCATGCCGATTATTCTCTCTTTATATGTCGACGATCAACAGGCATCATGGTTCTCATTATCTATGTGGATGATATTATTCTGTTCGATAGTGATTTTGCTAGAATGAGGTCAAAGGTTTTTTAAATACCAAGTTTGAAATCAAGGATCTTGATCCTCTTCGCTACTTCCTCGGAATTGAAGTTGCATCCAGATTGATCTTGTCACAACGAAAATATGCGCTCGATCTTCTCATAGAGACCGGCATGTTAGGGTGCAAGCATGCTACCACTCCCATGGATACTTCACGGAAGCTTCGACCAGATGATGGTGTTCTCCTTACTGATCTCAAGATATATCGACTTGTAGGCCGGCTTATTTACCTAACTATTACTCGCCCAGATCTCTCATTTGCGGTGGGGGTTGTTAGCCAATTCATGCTAGCTCCTCGTACTTTCCATCTCACAGCTGTCTACTGCATACTTTGGTATTTAAAATCAGCCCCAGGTCTTGGCCTCCGCTTTCAGTTACATGGTCATCTTCATCTTTCTGGCTATTCCGATGCTGATTATGCAAGTAGTACTTTAGATCGCCGCTCTACATCCGGCTTCTGTACCTTCCTAGATGGCAATCTTATAACCTGGAAGAGCAAAAAGCAGCTAGTTGTTACCCGGTCCTTGGCTAAAGCAGAATATCGTGCTATGGCTCGTACGACGTGTGAACTTGTGTGGCTTCGCAACCTTCCTGAAGAACTTGGCTATCCTCCTTCGAATCCCGTTCCTCTTCACTGTGACAACCAAGCGGCCATCTATATTGCTCGTAACCCAGTTTTCCATGAGCGAACCAAGCATATTGAGGTCAACTGTCACTTTGTTCGGGAGAAAGTCGCTTCTAAGGAAATCATCACTCCTTTTGTTCAATCTGGGGATCAACTTGTTGATGTTCTTATAAAGTCCTTAAGTCAAGATGCTCTTCATCGTGTTCATGATAAGTTAGGCATGATCAACATCTATGCTCCAACTTGAGAGGAAGTATAAAGAATGCTAGTGTATTTGTATGTGGTTGGTGGTGGTTAGTGGCCCCTTTTGTGCAAGTGCATGTGCATACTTCCCTCTTCTCCTGCGGTGTACTATATGCTTTATTATAATAAAATATTATGTGTTAGGGCAAGCAAGCCTAATACAATATCTCTCCCAAACTCTTCTTCTCTCTTAATATTTTCCTCTCTTCTTCACATTATCATCATAAAATCATTCTCTACTGGCATAACCTAGAGGACTTGATGACTGCAAAATATTGTTCCGGACCTCTCTAGAGAAGGCACAGTGAATGAAAATGTGATTCACTGATTCTTCATCTTTGTAGCATAAAAGGTAGATGTTGGGAAGAATCATGGCTCTTTTGCGCAAATTGTCTAGAGTTAGTATATGATTTCTTCCAACTAACCAAGCAAATGTAGCCACTTTCAGGGGAGCGCCAAGGAACCAAACTAGAGAAGTATGGCAATCGTGAGGATGGAAGGATAGGTTAGAAATTCTGTTATATAGAGATTTAACCAAAAGTTTCCCAGAAGGATGAAATTTACAGAAGATCAACCCTATCTAAAATAAGCCTGAACTTGTGCAAAAAGCATAGGAGGGAGCTCATCTGCTCAACCTTGACATCCTCCAAGTTATGCCGGCAAGAGTTGATCCACACTCTCCTTTCCCCAAACCCGCAATAGCAATCAGCAAATCGAAATCTAAGGAGAGAAGCAAATGGATACAAGAACCAGAGAAGAGATACTAAGGGGCAAGTCACTTGCCCAAGTGTCCTCTCCCAAAATCTGAAGCAATTGCCATTCCCAAGAGAGAAAATCATGCCTTCATACACAAAATGAGCAACCTTCACTATGGATTTCGAGATGTGTGATGAGGAAGATTGCTTAATCTTCCAACCCTCAGAAGAAATACCATATTTGGCTTCAAGTATAGACCTCCACAAAGACAATCTCTTAATACCTCCCTCCGGAAGAGCAAATCTCCTTTCGGTTCAATCAATGGAATTTACCAGAGAGAGCACCCCCATGCTACAAGAAGTCTCATAAAGGTGTACTTTTTTAATGTTGATGTAAAAGCGTTTGTCAAAGGACTCCGAAGATAAGGCCCAAGTGATTAAGGTGTTCCTTGTCTTACTGTAGATAAGAATGTCGTCAAAATATACAACAACAACATTACCGATAAAAGGGGGCAACAACTTAGTCATGAAGCGCATGAAAGTGCTAGGCACGTTTGTGAGACCAAATGACATAACCAACCACTCTTAGAGACAATCCTTTGTCTTAAATGCCATTTCATTCATTACTAGGTCGGATGTAGATTTGGTGGTATCCCTTGCGAAGATCAATCTTAGAGAAGACAACAACACTTGCCATCAAGTCCAGCATATCATCAAGAGGAGGAATGGGAAAGTGGTACTTTACTGTGATTTTATTAATAGTTCGACTACCTACACACATCCGCCAACTTTCATCCTTCTTAGGAGTAAGGAGAGCTGGTACAACACATGATCTTGGGCTCTCTAAGATGCATCCCTTTTTTAGCAACTCGTCAACTTGACGCTTCAACTCGGTGTGCTCGAAAGGACTCGTTAGGTACGTATGCTCCAAAAACCAAATCTATAGTGTGTTGAATATCCTACAATAGAAACAACTCCTCAGGCAGATCATCAGGAACCAAATCTTAGAAGGCATGCAACATGGGTTTGACTTCATCAGGAATAGTCTCATCCTAGTCAGTAATAGGCTCCTACACCTGTTTTGTGACTAGAACCAGTATTACACTTTTCTCCCCACTCTCTTCCTCGAACTTTCACATGGTGAGAATATGGGAGTTAAGAGGGAGAAACTGATGTCAATGGAGGGGGCGTAAATGAAGGAGGTGACATAAGTTACAATGGGTGAAGGTGAATCCAATGACCTCACCATTAGAACATATGTGTGTTAACCTCACCATTACTCTGTACATTCTGATTTTTTTTATTTTTTATTTTTCAAAAAGAAAGATTAGACGAAAAGGATGTGGGTGACATTCATCGAAATATGTCACACCAATTATCGTCCCCATATATGTCGATTTTAAAGGACACCAAACACTTTCAAGTCATGGGGATGGTCGTGTCGTCAACTCACGCGACCTTGTGTGGTTTTGGACACCTTTTAGTTGACAACTTAAGCTTATCAATTATCTCTTGAAAGATGATGGTCACCGCACTACCACCATCGATGATCACGTTACATAACCTACTTTGGCATTTTACCCATAAATGGAAAATAGTGGTTTGTTACCAGTCTTCCTCTGCCTTGATGGTGATAAGGAGGCAGCCTATGATAAAAGTAGGACCTTCAAACTTAGCTTCGACCGCAATCTTAGCAAGGGTCTAGATGTGATGCAAGTTTTACATAGGGTTTATCCATCTCGATGTGCTCGTTGTAAATTGTAATACTCATGGCCGCTCGGGTGGTAGGAGACCATAGTACTGGAGGTTCTTAACTTGTGGACACTCATTAGAAAGATGCCTATCTATCCGCAACGATAACAGTCAACACCTCTCCATCTCACCTAAGGAGAGGATTAGGATTAGGACCTCACCCCATGGTGTCATGTCTCTGCAATGCTAACTGCCTTTGGTGCGAGTTTTGTGGTGGAGGTCACTACAAAGTTTGTGTAACTGCATTAAAGACAAAGTCTACATCTATGAGCACGGTTGAAAAGGGTAGGGACATGCTGGGTAGCCCTACAGTGGAGTCCGATTAAGATGTGGATTTAGACCTTTTTCACTAAAGGTTCGCCAACATGAGAAGCAAAACATTAGAGAGTGATAGAGTTGTATACGAGTCGAGCTTAGCACAGCTCAGCTCTCGACCAACAGCCAACCCCAGCTCGAACTCGGCTCAGTTCGGTCCTCAAGCCTGACTGGCCAACTCGGCTTGGTTTGATTAGCAGCTTGGGCCAACGCAAGCCGAGCTTGAGCTTGTGCGACATTTCCTCAAACACATAAATTGCATCTTCAACCTCTCATATTTCGAATGCAAATCAACAAAAGCGCTTTGCAAGCATTTCATCAAACACTCAGCGAGTAGCATTAAGATCAAGATATGAGAGCAGACCTATAATGTAAATTATTATTATTATTATTAATTTATTTTTTTATTTTTATTTTTTTTTTTATTTTTTTTTTTATTATTATTATTATTTTTTTTTTTTTTTTTTTTTTTTGTGGGGTGGGGGGGGGTGTGTGTTTGTTTCTTCAATCTTCCCTCAGATACCCATTTCGAGAATACCCTGATATGAGAGCAGTCCAAAAAACAACACTTCGTTGAGGCATTTCATCAAACACTCGACGAGTAGCATCAAGATCAAATGACTGAGTCACCGATCCGATTTGATGTAAGCGAATTAGCCACTTGCTCTAAAAGCTCAAACTGATAGAGCATGACGAATCAATCCCTTCATCTCATAGCTCAGGCCCCACATCGCATGGGTTAGGACCTCGGCCGAACCCCCCAGTGGGCCCCACTTCACATGAGTTTCGCTTCACATGGGCCACCCGCCCCGAGTGTGTCCTCGCATCCCACATGCTACCCCACTCAAGCATGGTATGAAGATGCCCCTGCATTAATCACCCTTGACGACGAGTCTCGAACATGAGAACTCCCACTCTAATACTAATTTGATACAGGACAATTAGCCACTTGCTCTAAAAGCTCGAACTGATAGAGTATGGTGAATCAATCCCTTTATGTCATAGCCTAAGCCTCACATCGCATGGGTTATGACCTCGTCCGAACCTGCTCATGGGCACTACTTCACATGGGTTCTGCTTCACACGGGCCGCCCACCCCGAGTGTGTCCTCCCCACATCCCACAGGCTACCCCACTCGATCCCGATGTGAAAACCCCCCTACATTACAATTCGATGCGAGTTAAATCGAGTCGGGGTTCGAGCCAAGCTGAGTCAAGCTCAGTTAAGCTCGAACTTAGTTCAAAAATTTTTCTAGCTCCAAAACCTAGCTCGACTAGATCCGAATCCAGTTTCGAGCCATGGTGAGTCACGCTTTTCCGAGTCGAGTCAAGTGAGCTGATCAAGCTGACTCGACTCGTGTACAGCTCTGTAGAGTGTGTTGCTACAATTGTTGTTCAACCTGTTGAGCTTTCCGAAGAACATCATTAACTAACTTGAAATCATATGTGACCATCTCATGTTGGATCTCTTGGTGTAACCCTGTCCAATAGCGGTTCGCTATTACACAGTGTCTCCGCAAGCTTCCAACAGACAAAAAGCTCATTGAACTTCTCAGTGTAATCATCCATTAATAAAGTTTCCTATTTGAATGCAAGGAGCTCCTAGAGAAGAGGATTCATGTAGTCTGAAGGAAAATACTTACTTTCCAGCTTCTTTCTCATGTCAGCCCACCTAGTGATAGCAGGACAACTCATGATGAGCTTGTTGTCGTCAATACTTTGCCACCAAATTCTTGTTGGGCTCTTCAACTTGACCTTGACAAAGGCCAGTTGTTAGACATTATCCATGTCGTACCATGCAAAATAATATTCAAGCATTGTAATTAAATCGACAACAGCCTTTGCATCAAGTCAACCAGTGAAGTTCAGAACTTCAACTTGTAATTTCTTGGTAATATTGTCTTTCTTAAGCGTCTCTATCGAGGCGTAATTGGCTCTCTATAAAGACTTTGCATAATGTCATCAACAGAATCCCGAGGACCCGTATCATTTTTATTCACCGAACGTTCTAGTTAGAACTCTTGTTATGGATTTGGATCACCATAAAAAACTCAGGGGGGATCAGGTTGTTCTCCATGTGGTTCTCCACGTGGTTGGTCAACAACAATTTTCAGGCTAGATATCCTTGTGGATAGCTAGGTGATGCAATTATCTCATTGTTGATCGGTAAGCTTCCCTCGATAGATGTGACCACTACGGGTAGACATCATATCAAAGGGTGACGTCGAGAAACTAACGGATAAAATATAGGGTGGTTTCTTATTAGAACAAAAGATTGTAGGCTTTAATGGGGTGAAACAAGGCTAGATTTGGGACTGTTAATGGTTTGGAATTTTAGACTTTTAATAAGGGTTGTAATGGGGGTTGGAATAGGGCTGATCTTTTAGGGTTTTAATGGGCTGGAATAGAGCTGATTTTTGGGGTTTTAATGGACTAGAATGGGGTTGATTTTGGGTGGGTTTTAATGGTTTAGAATAGGATTGATTTCTTTTGGGTTTTAATGGGTTGTAATATGGGCTAGATTTAGACTAAAATATGGCCGATTTTTAGGCTGTTACTAAGTTGGATTATGAAGGGTAGATGGCTGTCAAAATTACAGCAGTCTCCCCTTGTCAATTGAACTTTTGGGTTCTGTAAAAGAAAAGAAAGTGAATGTAGGGTAGGGGGATGGATGCAATAAAAAAAATTAAGGAAATGATACAAAATTTTATTATTAAAGGACCTGGAAAACACTATGGAGATTATTGTTGATCTAGGACTTCAACCCAACCGTTGAGACTTGCTTTGATACCAAACTTGTGCAGCAGGCTGATGGTAAGGATCTGCCCAGGCACCTTCAACCAGGCACAAGCAATGTTGTCAAAATTGTTATCGTATCGAAATTGTAAGAGGGGTTGAATTGTATTGAATCACAAATCATACCGTAAGTTGTAAGAATTTTTATGATTTTCTTAAAAATGTGAAAAATTATAAATAAAACAATAAAAAATAAAAAACTCAGTGATCATCCTATGGCCATCACTATGCACCCAGTAATAGCATCTCATGATCGTGTTAAAGGATTCTTATCCTTCCTTTTTTTTCCCTTTTTCTTTTCTTTTTTTTTTGTTTTAAAATAAAATAAAATAAAATTTGTCTTTCAAGAAATTTTCCTTACAAAACAGACAATGATCCTTTAATAATTTAAGTTCTTGTTGCCTATCTTGACTGTAGAATTACATTGGAAAATAAGCGTTTGATCTTGTAGACCAATGAAAAAAAGATAATTTGATTTCTAATCATCATTCCACAATACATGTAAGTCAACATGAACATAAACATCCATAAAAACATTCAAGATAAGTCATACATTAATTTGGTGTTTCGACCAATTAAGTAGTGAAAAATCATTAAAAAAGGAAAAAGATTTACGATTTAACATTAAGAGAATATATATCATTTAATCTCTTATATAAAAAAATAAAATAATTTACTTTTTCTAAACATTTTTTTCTTTTTTTTTCAAGTTTTTTTCCTTTTGCTAAATAATTCTTCAAGCCCCTACCAATTTAAAAACAAAAAATGAAAGCCAAACGAAGCTTAAACTAGAAGAAAACAAGTATTAATTTGAATCATCAATTGAGATTTGAATAAAAAATCGTAGCATTCAAATCATAAAATCGTAGGATTAATATAAAAAGAGATTCAAAGGTGGGATTCAAATCGTTTTGCTTAAGATTTGACTTAAATCATAAATCGTAAATCATAGGATTTTGACAGCACTGAGCACAAGAATCATGAGCAAAGCAAAACAATAATTAGAAATTTTCATTCATTTCCAAGATACTACTCATGCTAGGCCCTTAAATAAGCTTTCACACATAGAAATAAGGAAGATTCACAATGTCATTGACAACCAATGACTTATCACAAAAATGAAAAAGTAACAATGAGATGACTAAGGGATAAGAATGCAAATAAGAAGAATTGACTTATTGATTATTGCATAGCTAGCTGATTGATTTTGCTAGTTAGCTACCTAAATAGAAGGCTTCGGCCTCCTTATTGATGGGCCAGCTATGGGGCTTCAGCTTGGGCTTAACGGGCCTAGGCCTGGCCCATGGATCAAGGGCCCAATTCAGCCTGCATCACATCTCTCATTTTGTTAAGGCAAATCGACCATAAACCAGCAAGAATTCGAAGTCTACAATGGATCCTCTCAGAGCCTCATCACACGATTATTGTTTCGACAATACGACAACAGAGTATGACTCTTCTAATTATTATTATTATTATTATTATTATTATTTTGGTGAATTAGTTTAACAAAATGTTGATCATCATCTATTAAATTAAAAATAAATATAAAAAACTAAAATAGCAAATTATTGCTAATTTTAAATACACATTTCAAGCATCAATCGAACCCATTCTTATGAGTACTGACTAGAAGCTTATTAAAGAACCATGAAAATAAAAATCAATTACTCGCATTTGGAGAGCAACTTACATCGCACTTCGTGTCAATTCTTGAACTTCCTTAATCGCTGCACTAATACCATAGAGGCTCATTTTCTTCACCTGTTTTACATATATATATAAATTTAAAATAAAAAAAATAAAAATAAAAAGACATACAAAATACAGGAATTTTCCATTAATATCAAAGTATGTGAAAAGATATTACTTGATATTAGTAGAACGAAGAAGATACTGGAAGTAATAGTGACAAGGTTCACCTCTAACTTGTCTTCCTTGGCTTTATGATTGTTAGGTAGCAGATGGAGTTCATCGATCAACCGAATGCACTCACTAACATTCTCAGGAGATACAAAATCCAATGCCACGTTCATACAAGACTGCAAATGCAAGGAGATTTGGCACCAAATGCAACATTGGTGATAGACTTCAACCAACAGAAGCTTTTGGAACACATCAAAAGATCAGGCAAGTTACCTCACCCATATTACCTTATGATTTCTAGTTTGATATGGACATCCAGCAGGAACAAGGACTGCTTCTCCCACGTGCTGATCAAAAGTCCAAGGCTCGATATCTAGATGTGAAAACGTAATGGGAAATTAGTTTGACCTGATTTTAGTCTAATTACAACAAATCTTGAATGAAACAACTACTTACGGAACTCCTCCTTAAGCCTCCTTTTATGAGTTGTATCAAGAAAGAAACTCTGATCATGAATCGGATGAGCAGACTGTAAGAGAAGCATAAACACAACAACATTATAGATGAGTTATTGATAAATAATAATAATAATAATAATAATCATAATAATTTCTTATTCTAATAATCTTTACATGTTCAACTGGAGAGCAGTAAGTGTGCCTGAACTCATTAGAGTGTTTTCTGAGGTATGCCTGCAACTTTGGAACATCTTCTCTACGAAAGACATCCCATCGAACACCGCATGATTTAGCTATTGATTCTTTTCCAAAACTAAGGGGGCTCCCTCTACTTTCTTCCTGAGCAGCCTTCTCTCCATCATCAGATATTTCAGAGCTTTGGGTACTGGAACACTCCTTTTGGTATTCAATATCAGTGCCATACTCTCCAGCATCCAACATTCTTTCCTCTTTGGCACCAATCTCATATTCTTTAGGCCTTTGGATGACAGCAGACGAGCAAGAAACACCAGAAGCGCCTCTTAATAAGGTAGACTCTCTTCCAGTAACATCTTCTGGATCAACAACATCTGGTTCTTCCACAACAACCACAGATGACTCCTGTTTCACCCCATCTACAACTTCTGGAACAAATACAGTCCGCCTGAGGAATTCCCTTTCATCCTGAGCCCTGTGCCTTCTCTTAAGCTTTTCGATTTTGATAAGTTGCTCTGGGGGAATTATAACCTCTGTAGCATGTGTCAGCACATTCACCTGTGATAAAAGGACAATAAATTATAAGGTCATTCACCTGACAATGAAAATACTTGCTGCTATGGATGTTGTATTGCATTTATGGGTGCAATTCGAGCAGGTGGGTGGTCAACCCAAGCCAAACTTGACCTTAAGAGGACCCAACCCACAACTAGATCCAACCGGAGATGCCCAACCTGAATTCCTCAATACTCAATCCTAACCCAACCCAAGCCGATCCAGATACATATGATTATTCCCAACCTGACCTGAATTTGCTCAACCTGAACCCAAATGGATATCAAACCATGTTAGAATTTTCCAACCCTAACCAACCCAAGGATAGTGACAACCCGACCTGAACTCTGGTTCCAGCCTAATTGCATTTTAATAGTGAAATTAATGATAATCATAGCCTAACAGTATCATGAAATAATATGGGAAAGCCATACATGATATATATTCATCTAGATAAAGACTGCATTGCATGCAAACAAAAATTATGGAGATCAATAGAGAAGAGTACAAGTCATAAATCAACAGCTTACAATCAACAAATCAGTTCATGCCTCGTGCATTAGTGCGGATTATAACTAAAAATTCACACACAAAACATTATAAAGTGACTGCATTAGTGTACCGAGTACATCAGTAAAAAGTGTTGTAGGACGCTAAGTTATAGTTGCATGTTAAATGTACTACAAATTTATAAGCATTTAAAGATAAAAAGATTATCCAAAACACTATGTAATGGCGCATGTGGTTTCATCTTGTTTTCTCTTTCCTTTTCCACAATTACGGGACATCAAAATTTGGGCTTGCCCATTTTGAATTCCTTCGGTAATCCTGGGTTTTCTAGGATTAGTTGGTGCATTCATGATTATCAGGGAAAAACTCTCATAGAAATCTCAGGGCCAGCTGGAACCCAAGACTCCAGTCATGGAGAGGCGGCAGAGCTTCTGCAAAAGGGTAAAGCTCCTGGTAGAGTTCAGTTTCTCTCCAGCTGTTGCTGAAGGAAACACTAGAAACACAACCATGTGGGCATCATCAGGGAAGGGTCTGTGGAACTTGCCTGATATGCTTTAGATGTTTATGGCCTCTGCAGAGGAAAGCAAGTTTCTTCCTCTCATGTGTGGAGAGATAAATGGCATGGCTGATGCTCATGCCAAGCAGGGAGCGACGAGACAGACTTTAATGGTTTTCAACTGCAGTCTTTTTGCTCATATCCTGAGAGTCTGGAGACTCTGGACTCCTCTCTGAGGAGTTGAGTTGCCATTTAGCTGGTCGTAGCCATTACATTGTGGCATGACCAAAACACTGGTTTTGTTTTTTTTTTTTTTTTTTTGTAGGATAATAAGTGGATTTTATTAAAATAGCTTAAAAGAACAAGCGAAGAAACACAACAACAAAATAATTACAACCCAAAAATTGAATGCGCAATGGAGATGTAATGATGGGGACATCACGCACACACGCACGTCCCCTACGCACGTACGCAATGAGGGCTACGCCATTGATCTAGATCTATGACGATGTCCAAGGGGGACCCCCTAGCTAGGGGACTGTGTTTTGGTTCCTTGGAGTGGACTCGATTGTCATGTGAATCCTACCATGGGATCTCATGATCATGGCCCACTATTCGAGATAACCTAATATTTTGGGTTTTGATTATTATTGTTATTATGAATATCATGGACGGTTTAGATTGCTTTGATTAGTTGTTATTTTTTATTACTTCATCTCCAAGTAATAAGGTGCGCACATGGCGAGAGTTTTAGGGTATATGACTTTATTATAAATAGGCACCCCTTGTAATCTTTTTTTTCATTGATAAATGAATAAAATTTCTGCGTTTTCCTGCTCCTCTCCGAGTTATGAAAATCTAATTGGGTAGGAAACTCTCTCTTCTTCAAAGGGCTAACTACTATGGTGCGAAGCCGCACCAATCCCGATTTGCCCCCACCTACCATTCATATTCCTCCTCTTACAGTCATTCCACCTGCAAATCCATCGTTATTTTGTAGCCGTTCCTTCTCTACAACAGATTTTTGGAATCTGGTCCTGCATGACTGAAACTTTAGCGGAGCACCACGCACGGACAGTACATCGAATCGAATCGGAACTTGAGGGGTTTGTAGTCCAACCCTAGCCGACCAACCATAAGAAGGGGGTTTTTGGGTTCGTGGGCCCCACGCAAGTGCGGACTACCCTTAGCGCACGTGCGTCAAGTGTGGCCTATTGTCCACATGCTCGGGCGGTCTTCAAGTTCACTCTCTCCTCTCTTTCACTCATCTCTTACCTGATTTCCCTAACCCTAACCCTAGACTATCTTAAACTCCCAATTTCTTTGCCCTTTTTCCAACCCTAGGGTTTTCCGAATTGAAACTTGTAAATCTCTTAGATTGGGGAAATTATTCTTATGCATGTGTGGCTGAATCTACTCTCCTTAGAGTATTGTTTGGTCTATAATTTTAATTGATCCAGCCCTAGCATGTGTAGGCCTGGACCCGCATAGATTCCCCTTGATTGAGTGCTTGACTTTATCTGGGATGTTGAATTTTGTTTGATTGTTTTGAACTAAAATGATTTAAAGCCTGGAATCATGCATATCATGTTTAATTTCCATGTCCTGCATCATGTAACATTGTTGTATTATTGGTTTTTCTTAATGAAAGCTAGATAAACCTTCAAAAGAAATTTTGTAGTCTATGGATCCACCAAAATAGAAGTTTGTTGCAACTGACAATCTACAAGGAACCACTAAGACCAACTTGTAATATTCCATTTTTACTCGAGACTAAAACAGAGACTTCATGTCCATGTTCAGTTGTTCCTTTTCTTTCTTTTTTTCTTTTTTCTTTTTTTTGAAAAGACAACAGTAAAAAGCATAGCTTCTGAGTAATGTCCCACCACATCATGAAATCAAGAAGCTATCATAAATTCATAAATGTTATTCAAGCTTCCGGTCTGAATTACTTACAAAAATCAAACTTCAACCAACTCCATGAGCATAACTACCCTTTCAATGGGATTAATAGATAATAAAATTTTCAGATTAACCAATCACAATGACCCATTCAATGGATGTATTCTTCATCAAAATAAACACAAACAGTTAGGGCCTGTTTGGATGCATGAAATTTAGCAATTCATGAATATGAAAGTTCATTAATTGGTATCTTCATAAAATCGGAAGTTCATTAACTAGCAAATTTGTTGTTTGGGGTTTTTCTTGTCAAATTTATGAGATTTCTAGATTTGTTGTTGGTTGGGCTAACCAAATTTACATTTTAGTAGAGTAGTTCAAGTCCCTTGAAATCAATTATGATTGGACTATCCAAGCCATCCAATCAACGGTCATCAAAAGATTCAAAACTAATGGTCAAAATCAAATATAGTATAAAATGGTCAAATAATGGATTTAAGCCATCCATCATGTGTCCTAACTTTGATAGGATAATTCTAAACATCCAATCAATGGTTAGGAAAATAGATGGTCCATATTGATTATAATAGTGAAATTTTCACTCACCTATCTTGATCGTCCATTAGGGGAGGCAAACTCATATTGCCCCTGTAAAAACACACTCCAATATGGTGATCCCAACTATACCCTCAATGATTCGAAAATGGATGGTCCATGCTTATCATACTAGAAGAGATCATACACGTGATCTGGACCATTCATTTGGGACCCAAATGTTGTCAGCAATCTATCCTAAAAATCACTTTGATTGGATGATTCAAAACCATCTGGTATTTGCCTAGGAAATGGATGATCCGCATTTATTATACCTAAAAATGTCTAACCACTGTCCATCATGTGGGCCCACCTTTGAATCATCCATCTCTCTTATACATGCTATGGATTATCCACCATGTATTACCCACCATAGATTGCACATCCCTCTCAAAAGCCACTTTGATTGGATGACTAACCATTAGATCAATCTATAGCAAATGGATGATCCATATCGATGATAATAGATCACTGATCTAGACTATCCATCATGGTGGGTCCACCTTTGATGGCTCATCTTTTTTCTTTTCTGTTCTTTTTTTACTTTTCTTATTCTTTTTTCTTTTTTTCTTTTTTTCTTTTTTTCTTTGTTTTTTTTTTAAAAAAAAAAAAAAAAACAAAAACAAAAAACCTGAGGCAGAAAACAGAACAACAAAAAGAAAGGACAGAAAAAAACATACAGTATAGCTGACCCAGTAGGCTAGGATGCCCACTCCTCAACAAGCAACAGCACCTTCCTAGCAACTGAACCCAAAGGTTGCCCTCTATCCCAAAAACATCTTTCATTTCTCTCCAGCCAGATACACCATAAAGAGGCCAGCAGTGCCTAATTCAAACCATGCTTATCTTTGGAGCTTGGACCCCCACATGCCACGACAAGAAAAAGACCACCAATAAGTTCGGCATTACCCAAGATGTTAAAGGCCAAGAAGATGCAGTCCCATACACAAAGGGACAATGAAGAAAAAGATGAACAACAGATTCCTCATTTGTCATGGACAATAGGAAAACATTTGGCAGCGCCATCTCTCTCTTACAGAGATTATCAACAGTTAACCTATTTCTCCCCACAAGCTAGCTGAAAGCTGCCAGCTTCGATTTTGGGGAAGGGGGAGGATATCTCCAAACAAAACCAATGAAGGAACATCCCACTGCATTGTCCGACTACCAGATCGCCTCAAGAAGGGAGTGAAGTGAAAATCCACCCAACTTATCCCCGAGCCAAAACGGCTCGTCACTAGCATGCAGGTCGAGGCAAATGCCTTCCAACAAGTAACCTCACCAACTCCTCAATTTCATCATTGGACAGATTGCACCGGTAGGGAGAAGCCACACTCCACCAAAGCCTTGGTTGGTGAAGTAATCAGTGATAGAGACTGTTTGGTCTGAAATCGGGCTCGTAAGGTGATGGAATTGAGATCTTAGGGGTGAATCCCCTATCCAAATGTCATCCCAGAACTTCACACTAACCCCAATGCCCATAGAGATTCCTATTTGAGCAATGTGTTTCTAGCAAAGGGGGGGAAGCCCTGTACAATAACTCCTTTATCCATCTACCTGAACTAGAGAATACTTCCCCACAATAACCTTTCTCCACAAACTCTCCTCCACCCGAAATCTCCACACACATTTTCCCAACAACACCTAGTTAACCTCTTCCAACACTTTTTTCTAGCTCCACCCACATTGTAAGGCCTGCAAACATCCTCCCAATTACGGAGGTAGAATTTTCTTTTGCTTGACAACCTCTTGCCAAGGAAAAAAAGTCTCTACAAAGCGTATCAATCCTCATGAGAATTGATTTTGAACAGCGGAAGAGAGACATATAATATAAGGGTAGATTTTTATTTTTTATTTTTATTTTTTAAAGAAAACAAGGAAAATATATTAAAGAAAGGGAAAAAAGATACAAAGAAAGGCTGTTGAGATGGCAGAACAACTAGGAAACAAAAAACAAAAGGTCATTACTAGAGAGACCGTCAACTAAAATAGACCACTCAACAACCAGATTAGTAACCCTCTCCCAGACAATATGAAAAGAGGAGCTTTTGTCGTTGAAACACCTATTGTTTCTTTCTTCCCAAATAGACCACCAGACAGCCAGGAGCGTCATACGCCAAACCCGAGTTTTGTATTTAGCAAACTTGATCCCATGCCAAAAAGGAAGCATATTGGAAGGAGAATGCGGAAGGCAGGTGCTGATATTGAATTTTCTGAACACGATCGACCAAAGGTTGGAGATATACTGACAGTGAAGGAGGAGATGATCAACCGATTATTCCGCTTTCATGCAACAGAGACAAACATTAACAATTTGCATGCCTCTCTTCCTTAAATTGTTGACAGTGAGAATCCGTTTCCTTCCAACCAGCCACGCAAAGCAGATGAATTTAGGAGGGACAGGGTACTTCCAAATGAAAGGAGCCGTGAGATCCAACAGGGCATGAGACAGTCTAAGAAGGGAATAGAGAGATCTAACCGAGAAGGAGCCAGAATTCTCCCTAAGCCAGATCAGCCTATCCTTAATCGCTGGGTTCGGAATCATTTGAGCCAGACGATCGAGAAGCTCCATAAATTCGTCCACTTCCTAGTCATGGAGATTTCTAGTGCATTCGACAGACCAGACTATGCCACTAGTGTGAGCTTCATAGCAGTTTGCGACCGGGATGGATTTATTTGGGCTGAGCCGATAGATGTTTGGAAATCCAAATTTGAGAGGTGCGTTACCGACCTAAATATCATCCCAAAAGCTTATGAGAGCCCCATCGCCAAGACGAAACCCCGTATTGGCAATGACTTCCTTCTTAGCTCTTAAGATCCCTTTCCAAATAGAGGAGGCTCTATACGATGTAGAATCCCTGGTCCACCAGTTGTGTTGAGAAGTGCCATATTTTCGTTTGATAATAGAATTCCAGAGGGCATCATTATCTGATGCCAGTCTCCAAGTCCATTTGCCAAGAAGTGCACGATTCATGGATTTCAAATTTCTGATACTTGCACCTCCCTCCCGAAAATGTTTGCAGACGTGATGCCAGTCCAAGAGGTGAAGTTTCTTCTGAGAATCTTTACCACACCAGAGGAAGTCACGGCGAAGTCTGTCAATCTGCTGAAGGACAGAGGAAGGATATCGAAATAAAGACATGAAATAAACAGGTAAATTGGAGAGAGCCGACTTGATAAGCGTTAGACAACCTAGGAGTTTCTGGAATCTGTTAACCACTCTGTCCCACATGTTTTTAGGAGGAGTGCCAAAAGATAAAGGAAGACCCACAAAGTTGGATGGAAAGCGAGCAGCCGAACAGCCCAAGATATTAGCATAAGAGGACAATTCTTCATCAGAGAGGTTAATGCCATATATTTTAGATTTGAAGAGGTTGAGTCTCAGTCCCGAGACTGCCTCAAAACAGATAAGAGAAGTGCAAAGATTGTCGATATAAGGGGGGGCCACTTCCGAGAAGATGAACGTATCATCAGCAAACTGGATGTGGGAAATAGGGGTTGGGACACCCGGCATAGAAATACCTTTTTGGATTCTGACAAGTTGCCCACTGGTAAGCATCTGCGAGAGGGCTTCACCTACTAGGAGGAATAAAAGAGGGGATACGGGGTCACCTTGACGGATGCCTCTGGAGCTTTTGAAGAAGCCATGCGGGGATCCATTAATGAGAACAGTAAAGTGGGCTGATCCTATGCACGCCTTGATCCACCCCCGCCATTTATTCCCAAATCCCATGCGACCCATCATATGGTGGAGGAAGACCCAGTCGACGTGGTCGTACGCCTTCTCAATATCCAGCTTGCAGAAAATGAATTTAGATCCGGATTTGTGATAGGAATGAAGGCACTCATTAGCAATCAATGCACAGTAAGTGATCTGTCCGCCCCTGATGAATGCATGTTGAGACTTGGAAATGATCTTTCCAATAACCGAGAGACGGATAGACAGAACTTTGGCCAGAATTTTGTAGGGGCCCCCTATCAAGCTAATAGGCCAGAAGTCGGCAAAGGAACTCGCACCCGCGACCTTGGGGATTAAAGTAATGAAAGAAGCACCAAGGCCTTTCGATAATCTGCCTGTGGTAAAATTCTTGAAAAAAAATCCATGATATCGTGGCAGAGAAGGTCCCAAAAATTTTGAAAGAACGCCATAGGGAATCCATCAAGACCTGGGGATTTATCGCCTCCCATAGAGCATAAAGCCATTTTAACCTCATCTTTAGAAAAAGGACCTTCAAGAAGAGCAGCATCATGATCATCAAGGGACTTGAAGTCAAGGCCATCGAGATTAGGCCTATTCCAATATTCCACAGACAGGAAAGACTTGAAGTGTCGAATCGCGTGATCCGAGATTTCCTTTCTGTCTTCAGAATAAATGCCGTCGATAGAGATGGAGAGAATTGCGTTGGCACGGGACCGCATGTTGGCGATGGTATGGAAATACCTAGTATTTTTGTCCCCTTCAGAAATCCACCTAGTCCTGGATTTAACTTTCCAAGAGATTTCATCCTCGAGGGCCTTGTTGGAAATGGACTGAATGATTTGAATTCGCCTGGTTAAGATATCAACAGTCAAAGGGCCACCCTCAGCCTCCGAATAAATACATTGCAATTCATGGAACAGATCATCCATTTCAGCCTCCCGTTTGCGCAGTTCAACTTCTTTCCATGCCTTAATCTTGTCTTTAAGCATCCTGAGTTTACATAGCAACTTGTGACTAGCAAAACCGTCCACATGGCAGGAAGCCCACCACTGTTCAACTTTCTGATGGAAGTCTCTGATTTGCAACCACGACGAATTAAATTTAAAAGGTTTTGGACCCCATTAAGGTCTTTCGGCATCAACATGATGAGGCAGTGATCAGAGGTGGTTCTGGGAAAAGCCCGTTGGAGGGCAGAAGGGAAAGTCTCCAACCAATCTGGGGAGACGAGGAACCTATTCAGTCTCAATTGGATTTGATTACTGCGCCCATTAGTCCAGGTGTAAGTAGCTCCCGTAAGAGGTAGGTCGACAAGCTCCTGCGCTTGAATCCACTTGGAGGAGTTCATCGCGGAGAGAGGTCTCCTTCTGCAAGAGTGTTCGACGGTGAATCACACCACATTGAAATCACCTACAAAACAACATGGGCCTGTGAAGGATTGTCTAGCAGCAAACAACTCATCCCAAAAAGCAGGTCGAAGGGAATCATCATTAGGGCCATAAACAGACGTAATGAGACCAATGAAATTAGAGGACTTATCTTGAATAACAATGGATGCCAAAAAAAACTCATTTGGCAACTGAGAGGACATCCCATCTAGAAGATTTCCAAGCGATGAGGATGCCACCCGAAGAACCCAAAGCGTCCAATGTAGTCCACCTAACATCCTTGGCGCGCCACAAAGTGCCCAAGAGACGATCCGTGAAAGTAGGGACTTTCGTTTCCTGAAAGCAAATAACATCCAGATCTTTCCTACTAATGGATTCCTTAATGAGGTGCCTTTTTTGCCTGGAACCCACCCCTCTGACATTCCAGGAGATGATTTTCATTGGGGAACTGAGCTTCCCTGGCTTCCCTTTCGGCTTTGCCTGGATGAGGAGGCAGCGAGCAAACCCGGGCTGGGTAGAAGACTTTGGAGTTCTCTGTTACCAATGGATCTGTGAGCTTGTTTGGAAGGAGTTCTGGGAGTTGCCAGAGGTCTACCTCTGTTTTGAATACAGTGAAACAAGGCAGTATAATCTTCATCTCTTATCTCCAAAACATAGTCCGAGGGATCTACCCATGCGGCCAACTGCCTCCCTAATCCATTTCTTACTCTGGAGCGAGTTGAATAATTCATCCCTACTGATGATGGCGGTGGAATCACATTCATCAGAAACCTGTTGCTGGATAGGATATTCGGTACACATCTGGATGGGTTCTGCGGCAATGACTTCGTCAGGATCAAGTTCGTGGAATAGGGTAATGGGGCCCAGATCCGGCCAGTCATGAGATTGGGGGAAGGATGTGGCAGGAGAGTCAGAGAGGAAGGACATAGCTTGGGATTCAGAGAAATGACTGTCTGAAACATCTTCCCTACAAAAGTTGCCAGTCAAAAGCGAAGGGGGTTGGGGTCTAGGGAGGAACGGCAGGAGTGGGTTCGAATGGGGTACGTGGTTCTATGAAAGAACAGAGGGGGAGGGGATTGGTAAAGAGGTAGTGGCTTTGGTGGAAATATCGGGTTCATGAAATGGGGTAGGATTGTCGATTCGGGTAGTACCCGAATCCCTTCACCCAAAATCAGAAAGAGATAGGAAACAAGGGGGATCAGGCATGTGTCTGAGGTTGAGATCCGTGGTGGGTCGCAGTTCATCCACGTGGCGAGAGCTAGACGAACAATCACAATCAGCTTCGAGGAGTCACGTCGAGGCAGGCGCAGCAGGTATACGTGGCAGCCTTCAGACAGCAGCAGCGCCTGAGTCATCATATCGAGCAGTCGCCAGAACAGGAGTAATGACACCTGTCGTGAGCTGTGTCGTCCACAACCGCTGCTCTTTGGCAAATTCAGCCATAGCAGGGAGACATGACCCAGAGCCTTCCGAAATCCAGCCACGAGGCCTCCCCTCTCTCGAGATATCTGCTTGCATAATGATGGCCATAAAGAGGACAGGGATACCGATTGGTGGTCCGCTAGAGCATGAGGGATGTGCACCTTCGGTGGTAATCTTCTCCGGAGCCAATATTGGATGAGGCGAAGCAACTTCCTTAGCATTCCAGAAGTCTCCCCATCTAGGATACACGACCGCTTGCTCCTCCTTTTGAACCGGTAAAGACAACATAATATCGGCAATCTTGACAGAGAGGTGAGACGGTAAAGGAGAGTCCTTCCTCCTTACCCGGGCTTGAATGACCCCTAACTCGACACCTAGCTTAGATTTGGGATCAATCTCGAGCAAGGAACCCAGACTAGAAGCTGCGGAGATGAGGAACTCGTCAAACCAGCATTCCAGTGGGACATTCCATATCAGGATCCATAGGTTTTCCATCCCAAACATAGAGAACTCCTCCCATGTCATGACTTTGATGACCGGATCATAGGCATGGAGGTGCCCGGCCATTGTTAACATCTCGTGGTTAAGCCCTGGACAAACCTTTACCCATAAGTCGTTATATCCCAGAGGTTTGATGTAGTTTCCCAGGTGAAAGCTTGTACACTCCTTGATCCATGCTTTCACTTGTGAGATCGCCGAGACTTCTTTGGTGCGAATAACAACTGTATTCTTGAGCTCCTCTTAGCTTGATTGAACCCTTCCTGATTAACTGTGAGGATACCCTCCTCCAATTTCTCCAATACTTTTGGGCGAAGAAGGGAAGATGGAGCAGTTTTCTCCAGCTCCGCTGTATGGCCCCCTTGGGAGATGTCGTATTAGTCAGGTTGCCACGGAGAAGAACATCTCTAAACGATTTCTCCCCTGAATTTCTGGACTCATAGGAAGAAGGGTTGTTGATAGGAACTTTAGGATTATCGCGATAGGATTCCTTTCGGAATTGGTCTCTGTATGTAGGTCCAAATCTGGCACGTTGGATGAGCAGCGACACCCACGCAAATTTCACACCGTGTAGCATTTTCACTGCTCTAGCAAGCTCTGATTTGGAACTCATCCGAACGAGAGCGAAACCTCTATAGTCACCTGTTTCTTTGTCTCTAGGTATCACTACGTCCATAACGGCCCTCGCACGCCCAAAAACTTGTGAGATATTGATTGGGAACCAACCTGGAGGGTATCCTTTAACGAAGAGGGTGGGATAAGTATTCCTCTTGCGTGCAGCTACAGTCGACTTTTTCTGCCCGTGATTTCTTCCTGGAACAACCTTCCATCCATTGTTTTCAGCATCCTCTTCTACTTCTTTGTTACATTCGTCTCTGATGTTGGCTACTTTGTTGTTGTCTAATCTTCTCCCACTGTCCGTATAACCTTCACGTGATCCATCGGCTCTAGACGAGCCGACACCTCGAATCATTGGTGAAACTCGTCTTCTTTAAAGGCGTCGTCGTCTTCGTCGTTGTTGTCATCGTCTTCTTCAGGTCGTCATCATCGTCGTCGCCATCGCCGTCGTCCCGTCGTTGTTGTCGTCTTCTTCAGGTCATCTTCTCCCAAGCTCAAATATAAGGGTAGATTTGAAAGGGCGAGCTTAATAAGAGTTAGTCTTCCTCTCAAGGATAGCATTATACCTTTCCAAGAGGATAATTTCCTTTCTATTCTTTCAATCACCGCAACCCATAGATAGGTTGCCGGTTTTCCGACACACAATGGAAGGGCCAAGTAGGTAGAAGGGAATGATCCCGCCCGACATCCCAACACGCCCGCAAGAGAGGAGGTTTTCCCTTCTTCTAGATTTATCCCCAACATTTCGCTTTTCAAAAGGTTCACTTTGGACCCGAGACGAGCTCAAAGCACCAAAAGATCTTGTGCAAGTTACCCACCTTATCTGACTTAGCTTTGCAAAAAAACAAGTGTATTCTTTACAAATTGCAGATGAGAGATAGGATTTGCAACGCCCAGAACCTTAAGAGCCCCCAAACAAGCCCACCGATCAGCTCATCTCTTTTACGAGTAACTTTGATCAAATGATCCCAACCATTCAAAATGGCTGGGAAGATGGACAATCCATATTGATTATAATAGAGGTCTAGGTGTTGATTTGAACCATCCATGAAATAGAGCTACTACCAAAAAAAAACGGTGGGGGGGGGGGGGGGGGGGGTGGGGTAATGTAGTAGATGGAGCATGCCACAACTGAAGGGCCCATTTGGATGTACCTCCAAATCGATATTGGATCAGCATCATCAAGGTAATCCATCTACTTCATATTTGAGATGACACAGAAAATGGGAACTGCATTAAGCGGGTTCCCATCTTCATGCTTTCTCAACCCTAAATCCATAGTCAGACAACAACAGGTAATACCTTTTCTTAACTCGCTATCATTTTAACAGGAGATCATCCCATCCCCTTGGAAAATCCCTTTGATATAATGTTTCTAGCTCCAAGTAATACGTATCTAGGGTACAAGTTCACACTATAATCCCATCAAGGAAGAAGGAATAAAACAATTCTCCAAAATTTCCCCCCGCTACTTATTTAATAGAAACACCCAAGCACTATGCAGCATGATGAGGACATTTGAGCAACATACAAGAGTAGGAGGGAGCTAAGCTAGTCTCCTTATAGCTAGACGACCATTACATAGGGCCCACTTAGCCCAATTCACATTCTTAGACACGTTGAAGACCCCATGTGTGTTCGTGTATCTTTGAACACCCCACACTAGGAAAATGCACGTGGGCTGCATTTAGGAGCTTGATGGACTCATCGGACCATTGGATCAAGTGGACATTATGATCGGACCATTGGATCATCATCATCAGACATCAACGAAATAGTTTAGTCGTTTAGTTTGTTTATATGTTTCGTTATTTTTGCATAGCTTATATTTGTGTTGAGATTATGGAGTTAGGAACAACTTTTAATTTATTGAGCATCTTTATGCTGAGAATCTTATTTAAGAGTGCATTTTTTGTAGAAGGTCTTTTCTGATACTATAAAGGGTTGGACGTCCCCAACCTAACCACTATGGATGTTATGAATGAAAGGGATTTTTCCAATTTTGCTCTGAGATTAAGCGAAAAAAAAAAAAAAAACAATCTTGTGATTGGATTGGTGGTCTGAAACCATAGGGAGTGATTCCCTAGTTATATTTTTTTTACTTTTCTCTATTCTCAACAAGGTATTATCTTCCTTTTTCTCTTTTTTTGCCCTTTCTCTACTTTCCCCAATCTCTCTTCTTTTATCTTTCTTTTCTCCCTAAAACCCCAACTTAGATTCTAGAATCCCAAACCCTAATTTCCAAAATCCCCAATTTTTCCAAACCCAAATTCCAAATTCTAGAAACCGTAACTTCTAAAACCCTTAATCCAAAATCTGAAATCCCAACTTGAAACCTCCCAAAACCTCAACCCTAATGTTCCCACCTTAATGCCTCTAAACCTAGATACCCCAAACCCATCGCCCACATTCCCTAGCCTTTAAACCGCCCTAATATGTCAAAACTCATACAAGACACATGATTTCCATTGGATTCAGATTAAACCCTATGCTAGGATGGGGGTTCTATCTCCCATAGGTCCTAGTTAATCAGTAATTTATGAAATTCGCAATGTGGGAGTGTCGTGGGCTTGAATTTGAATATGTCATGAATATGAAAATTTTGAATTTATGGTAAATTAGCTTTATTTTATCGTTCTATTTCTCCAGTTGATCTATCTTTTAATTTCATGGTATCATATTAGGTTAGATCATTCTATCCTGCATCACAGCATTACTACATTTCTATTAGAAAGCACCACAATACTATAATATAATTATACCCAACATTAGGCTTGATATAATTGTATTTAAGAATTGCAGGAAGGGAATACTATGTATTCTGCCTTTGCCCAAACGACCCTTGTGTTAAGAAAATGTGATGGAGGTAGATTCTTCTTCTTCTTTTCTTTCTTCTCTTATTTTATTTTATTTTATTTTTTGGAAAGGCTGGATGTAGATTATTCTCAAGCATCAAAATATTTGAAAGACAAATGTTTGCAAAAACTACAATTTGATGGCACCTAATTACTCCACTCTCAACTGAAATGGAACTTAAGAGCACAAATAGAGAACATACTTTGAACACAACAACTCAAAGAGAAAGAAAGTAGACAAAAGGGGAAAAGTATATTTTGAATGCAAACTATAGAAACAGAATTATAGGAAATTACAAATGAAACTGAACTTTGCAAGTATTATACCTACCACATCATATATATCATAGTGTAGCTTAGTTACAGAATCACCACGGTGGAGCTCCTCAGCCACACCATAAGAGATATACACCCGTGGACCTAGGTCAGGCTTGAGGAATTCCTTCGGTAACTTCACAGCCAAGTTGAAAAGGCCAGAATTGGGATTAGTATATTCTTGGAATGGTAGACTACAAATAAATTCAGCATTATGAGCGGGCAACTGTTCCTGAAACCAACTAGGAGGATGCCAATCCTTCAATTTCAGCATCTCAGGCCACATATTGGCATGTGTTCTTCCCTCTAAATATCCATTAAGAAAGTGGTGAATACTGATTTCTACCTGCATCACCAGTGACAGGATATCAACAACAGGAAAACCTTTTTTTTTTCTTTTTTTGCTGGGAGAAAGGCTGAGATGATGATAGGTGGAAAGATAATAAACGAAAAGTTACTGAAGCTGCATGATAGAAAAATGGCATAGATGTGAACTAAATCTCAGTTCAAGAACCAAAAAAGCACTCCCCCGGGTGATGGGCACCTTGGTCACCAGCATCCCCCACCCAACTATCCAAAGCACACTCAAGAACATTCTCCGGGTAAAGCAATTTAAATCATTTTAAAATGAACGGTCATCAGTAATATTAATCCTCAATAACAGCAATAGTAAACAAAAGCTCTAAGACTGCCACATGAACTGCTACTGCTTCATGGAATGAAACTAATCTCGATGATGGAGTTCTAGGATTGCATTCAACTCAATTTAACATTACTTATGATAAAACTTTTTTTTTTTTTTGGAGAATTGATGCAAGAAACATCAAGAAAACGTACCTCACACCAATCCAAGCAATCAGTAGCTTTAACTGACTTCATATCATTCCCGTGATTGGTACTGTTCCTTTCAAGCAAAGGACGGAAAAATACCAAAGGATCCCAGCTTAAATCAGATTTATCATGAAGCACATTGCGTACTACAACAGGCTGACCCTTAATCCAATGCTTCTGAAAATGTTCAAGATCTTCACCCTGAAGATCCTTCGCAGTAGGACAATATAAATAGTTATCATAAGACTCCTCTCTAGCAGCGGCTTCTCGCAACTTCCCATCAAATCCCATTGCTTGATCATGCATGCCGACACAAAAGGGACAGTAGGAAGAAGCATCTAACATTTCAGGAAAGTCATAACTGCAAGCTATTTCTTCTGCACTTATTTCCAGTTGTTGTATCCAATCCAATGGGAAAATGCATCTCAAATCGAGATTGCAAGCGCCACAACCTCCAAGCTCCTTGGGAGGACAAGGAACGCTGCCATTGCCATCATTAGCTTTCCATTCGGGCAATGCAACTGAAGAAGGTAACAGAGAATTACCATTTCTTAACAGAGAGAGCCTTGTTCCCAAAACAGGGTTGCCACCATGAACATAAGCTTTCCCTTTATTTATGTAGTTGAATGTAACTGCTCCAATGCCTCCAGGTAGGCTTCCTCCACGTATCTCACGACAACAACTTAGACAAAGGTCAAAAGAACAATTTGAGCAGCTTCTATGGAAATCCACGATGGAAGCTTTGCAGTTGTCACTGCTCAAATATACACAATGCATCAGTGCAACACCTAAAAGCCAATGGAACTCTTTGTTATTGAAGGAAAACCTTTATGGGTGTATTTAACTTACCAGTACAATTTCTCATCATAGCCACATTCTGCCTGACGAGGCTGATTAGATGATGGTTTTTCCCCTCCTACAACAAAAATCCATCAGAGGAGAGACACGGTTTAAAGGCAATTTAGTAAAAATAATAATTAATAATAATAAAAGGCAGGAACATCATGCACCTACCCTGTAGCTTTGCCTCTATTTCCAGCTCAATTCTCTGTTCCTGATTGATTTGTTTCAGTACTGGAAGAAGGATACAAATCAAATAATGGGCATGTAGAATTTTGTCAATCTTGTCTATACCCCTTGCAGGACCCTGAAAGAGATGGAATATCAGTAGGCAAGTTGCTGCCACTACCAAAAAAGAAAACAAAAAAGGGAGGCAAGGCAGCAGATGGAGAATGCCACAGTTGAAGGGCACGTTTGGATGTACCTCCAAATCGGTATTGGATCAGCATCATTAGTGAAACCCATCCACTTTATGCTTGAGGTGACACGGAAAATGGAAACCGCATTAAGCGGGTTCCCATGTTCATGCTTTTTCAACCCCAAATCCATAGTAAGACAACAGCAGGTAATACCTGTTCTTATCTCACTATCATTTTGACAGGAGCTCATCCCATCCACCACCGATAATAGGAACTCTCAAAAGACACCCTAAATCTTAAAAAAGAGACACCTGGAAATCAGACCTTACATCCGCCATCTATTGATTCACTGGACAAGCATGTCTTACAATTGCAAGTTCCGCGACAAACAGGACAGGCCATCTTAAATTCTTTTTCTGGAATCTCAGAGTACCTAGAATGGGAATTGATGTTAGAACATGGCAAAACGGAAAGTACTTGGATATAAGCATCAAACAATTAATAGTATATAACTCCATATGATGTTGGGGTCATCCTACACTTATGATCAACATAAACAAGAAAACAGAGAGATTCTGATTCATTTGTTTGAAAATTGATTTGGTTGCCTTGAAATGGCTATTAATTATCCAATTGTCCATCAGGAAAGCCACACATGCACAATAACAAACCTTACAAGTAGAAATATCTAGTTCCAGAAATTCTTGAGCAAGACTAAGACCATGTCACTATAAACCAAAGGTTCAACAGGATCCCACCCTTTGGAAGGAGATTATCGTCATTGACACAGCTCATCATCACTCCAGGCAAAACTTACAGCAGGTACCAGATCAACCAAGAAAAATGACAGGATGAACATGATCTGTAGTTTCCTCAGCATTTGCATTTTGGATTTATTTATTTATTTTTATTTTTTTCATGATACAACCATCCCTTGAGATGATAGATGGTGAGGTTTTTATCAAACCCTGCAACCCAACAACAAGGCTATGGATCTTGGATGATGGGATGGATCATATCCTTCCAATAGGGAGCACTGAATTACCCACTACAAGTATGACCCGTATAGCAACCTAACACAAATGACTGTTGCCAGAGAATTCCTGATCAAACCTAACAAGCTGAAATGACTTGCAGAAATTTTTTGACCAAAACTACAAACAGCTAAGATAGATTCCCAAAGGATCCAACCTTTCAGGAGGGGAAAACCTGACCCCACCCCAAAGAAGGCAAACATCATCCTTGACATAGCCCACCATAACTCCAAGCAAGATTTAAAAGAAGTACAAAATTGAACTAGAAAAAAGATAGCACGAACATGGTCCATGGTTTCTACATTAACATTCCATAATATGCATATCACTCTCCACTAGAGATAACAGATGCCAAGGATTTTACCCAAGGTTCCAAATATCAGTACTAGAGGGCATATCTGCCAGGACCAAAAACAATACAATATGGACCATGTCAGACCCATACTGGACCATATCGAGTCAATTATCTGACAAAAAAGAAAAGAAACGAAAAGAAATTATCACAAATGTTTAAAAAATAAAAATAAAAAATGAGAAGCACAAGAATGTATAATTCAATGGCGTATCCAAAACTTTCTTTTGTAACAAGGATGTCCGCCTGACCTATTGAAAATTGAGCTTTATACTCTGACCTCTAAATTTGATGTTAATAAAGCATTTGCGAATTAGAAATTTTGTGGTTGATCATCAATTCTCATTGTAATGGGTTTTGTTAGATATTTAGGTTTAATGGGTTTTGTTAGATATTCAGGTTTTTAACCGAACACCACAATAATCATCAAATTCACCAAATATTATCCAGAATCAAAACATATGTGATTACAATCACAAACATGAGGAATGCAACATAATGAATAGCATACTGTTGTAAGTGATTTATGCAAGGTATATTGGTATCCCAACTTAGTCCAAGGTCAAGGAGGGGCTTGCCCCTTGCATATTTTACTGTGAAAGGTCCAAGGGCTTCAAGGCTACTGGTCCCAAAGTGTAATATGCACAATGTTTTCCCTATCAGTATCAACAAATGTATCACAACCTGGGATACGGAAGCTGCATGGGAAATATCAAATGTATCACGTAATGTTTGGCTGTTTTTGGGAAACATTGGAAATGGTCAAAATTTTCAATGAAACTTCAGTAGAAGATGTTAAAAAAGATATCATTGCACACTTAGAAATTTAAAAGCAAAAAAATCACAAAAAACAAATGCACATAATAAGTTTCCTTTGTATAGGGTCCAAAATTATGCAATGTCTGACAGAAGTGATGCAACTATATTTAAAGTTAATTCATATAATTTATAAATCATAGAAGATATGTAGGAAAACACAATCAATTAATTTTTTTAAAAAAATTGCACACATGGCATACAAGTAATTGAAATTAAATTCTCTAAATTATGTCTCATAATCCAAAAATTAGGTTTATTTCCTTGTCCAAATAAGATTGGTGGACATTTATTGGACAGTTAAGAATGAAAAATATCCAATGGTCCGGTTTCAACAAACAAGTCTCCACAAATCAAAGGTGAGGATCGTTCAAACAATCTGATTTTGGGACCGTGACTTGCCACAATGGGTTCCACAATTTAATTGATCTAATTTGAGTTAATATTGACATGTGTACAATTTCATAGTACATGCACATCCCAATGTTATGCGTGTGAGTATAGTACAAATTTGAAAAGTTAGCAAGCAAGAGGCAGCAGCTCAAGTGGGCCCCACAGTGATGTTTATGTGAAATCCAACCCGACCTCCAAGTGGGTCAACCCTTTTTAGGCCCAGGCCCAAAAATCAGCCCTATCTATGATTCAAGTGTACTGCATGATTGGAAACAATGTACAGGGCAATGTTCACCCTCAAAACACTTTACCTTGGTGTGGCCCACTTGAATCACGTTTGGGCCTGAGTTTTAGGCTCCATGACTAAATTCCGTTGTGGCATCTAATGGTTCAAGTGAATTTGATATAAACATCACGGTGGGCCCTGTAAAACTCAAGGGTGGACGTCTCTCTCCAAATTGTTTCCTTTGGTGTGGGCCGTGTAGCCCACCGGAATTACAAGTTAGCCTAATTTTTCGGCCCTGAGTTAATGTGAGACTGCACATCTAATGGTTGAATTGGATCTCACATACACATCAAGGTGGGCCCATAAAAAATCAAGGGGGGCCATAACAAATCAAGGATCCTATAGCTTGTTTTAAATATATTAGCTTCTAAACGATTGGTTGAGGGACACCGACCCTTATTTTTTTATAAGGGCCATCATGATGCAATATGTGAAATCCACTCCAACCATTAGATGTGCAATTTCATGTTAGACCCAAGCCCAAAAAATCAGGCTAACCCTGTGATTCAAGTGGGCCATACCAAAGGAAACAGTTTGGAGAGAGACATCCGCCCTTGATCTTTACAAGGCCCAGATGATTATATGAAATCCACTCCAACTATTAGACGCCAAAACAAAATTTAGGCATGGGGCCCCAAAATCAAGCCTAAACGTGATTCAAATGGACCACATCAAGGAAAATTGTTTCAAGGGTGATTGTTGCCTATACATGTTTTCAATCCTATAGTCCACCTAAATCACGGATGGAGCTGATATTTAGGCCCTTGGCCCAACATTGGGTGATGCACCTGGCTGTCGGGGTGAAGTTCGCATAAACATCATAGTGGAGCCCACCATTTAAATACCATGTCGTTCACCATGAATGAACGACACATCACTGAAGCCTTTTCATTTGGATTTTTCTCATAACCTGGTTCATCCCCAATTCATATATTGGTACCAGCCAATATGGATCTGATATGGATATATTGTCCAATACGACTCAAATTTTAAAAAACAAGGCTTTCCCAAACCATACTAGTATACGCCCCAGGTCAGCTACTAGCAATGACTATGGTATTTGAGGATATTTCACACGAGATTTTTTTATTTTTTTTTTCCCCTGAATGAGATCTAGACTTTTATTGAAACCAAGAAGCTTCACAAAAGTGGTGATGAATGGCCAACAATGAGTGAACCTCTCGTCACTCCCCTAAAGGTGATGTCCTTGGCTACCTTAATAGTTCCTATGGGGATAATGAACACACTAGACACCAATTGAGATAAACTGAATTTGATTTCTCATAAACAAACGGCAAGCCTCTATGCGCCCAACCTTTCCCAAAAAAGGCAAAAACCAACCTTTCATTAGACTATGGCGTCCTTCATCAATCACCTTCCCCCTCCCAAGGAAAGATCCACCTAATGCAACCCTACCTTAAGCACAAATAGGTTTACTATATTTTGATCCTTGACCTAGCAAGGCCTCCTACAAACCCACAAGATCTAGCCCCTCACATCACCAAGGTAATTCGTAACGGTAACAGTGACTGTAATGGCCACTACCGTTACCATTATGATACGGGCTGTAATGGCTTCTTCTTTTTCTTTTTCTTTTTTTTGTTTTCTTTTTTTTTTTGAAAATAAACCTGAAAAATGCTTTTGTCAGCCCCATAACTGACCATTGTGGGCCCATTATGACCGTTACAAGGTCAATATGGGTCTTTTTTGTGTTACAACCCGGTAACATGTAATGGTGGCCACCGTTACTGTTACGTAACGGCCATATCAGCCGTTACATAGCCATTTTTTGCATATCTTGCTCATCACATAATGTCCCCGCCTTGAGGTGCTAGAGGAATCCACGTAGCCCCCGCAGAAATTTAGCTTGAAAGACCACGAACGTGAAGGCACCTGAACTGATTTGGCTTGATTTGAATTACCCTTTCCCCTAACAGCATCTCACTCCACTTCAGATGCCCTCATGGGTTACAACTTTGAATACTAGGAAAACATGAGCCCACTTGGAGATCATTGAGAGTATTTGGTTTCTAACCCAATGCATTGATTAGTCCTCATTTTTTTAAGATCCTCCTTTTCTTTCCTTCCAAAACCACATAAGAGTGATGCCCTTATCTCGAAATGGCCCAGGGAGACGCCCATCAATCACCTCTCTGAGCTAGACAGCCCAGGTAACACCAAATGACATAAGGGAAAGATCCAATACAACCATTGCCACTTCTCAGCGAAGAAACATATGATCAACGGTCTCCTCATCCTTCCCAGCAACATGATTTCTGGTGCCATAGTGGGGTGGTTCTGCATGTTTTTTGTGGTTGCTCTTTGTTAGATTTAGACACCTATTGTTTTAGCATTAGAGATCACGCCTTGGTCTATAGATGTCCTATACTTTCATTTTGTTTAATGTCTGGCTTCATTTGATAATAATAGAAAAGGATAAGAACTACTCATCTTTCTGAGCTACAAAACCCAGGTCACACCAAGTGACATAAGAGAGATCACATACAACCATTGCCACTTCTCAGCGAAGAAACATATGATCAACCCTCTCCTCATCCTTCCCAGCAACATGATTTCCAGTGCCATGGTGGGGCGGCTGCATGTTTGTTTATGGTCATTCTTTGGCAGAACTAGGATAACCTATTGTTTTTTAACAGTACAGCCCATACCTTCGTCAATAGATGCCTTGTATTTTCATTTTGTATAATATGCCTGGCTTCATTTGATAACAGTAGAAAAAAGACAAGAATTACTTTTGGAATAGGCAAACCAAGGTTTAAAAGAAGGAAGATGAAGAAGAAAAAGAACTTTCATGTTTAATTAGAGAGTCAAAGAGAATAGAACAAGGAATCTTCACAAGTGTCAAGAACTAGATAACTAACCAAACAGCGCATCTTTATGGATAAGGTTATTGTTCTAAGCTCCCAAAAAATTCAGGGAGAGTTGTTCTTGTTCAAGACTTTATCTTATATGTTGCCTGCCTCCAATCCTACTCATGGAACCTTTCAAGGTTAAGGAACTCACCGTTCCTTTATGCAGTCTATGCAAAAGAATTCCCTTCGACAGCTCAAACACCAGATTAGCCTCGTTGCATTTCTCCTCTGGCACTGATGGCAATTCTTCTTTCCACCTCTCCTCGCGCCCATCACTTTGCGAACCCGAGGAACAATCTAAAGAAACAAGCAATCCAAATTAAGATAAAGACGAAGAAGAAGAATACCTACAGAACATAAATAAAACCAAAGGCTACACTTGGATGCAATGGTGAATTGAATTGCAATAATTGCTTCAATAACATAATGTTTGGCCACACGATGGAACTAAACATTCTATTCAATAGAGAGGATTGACCAAATAACAATGAGGTTTCCAAGCATTCATATTCACATGAGTAGGGTAGCCCTCAAACTTTAGTTGCACTTGTATCAATTATAACTTGTAAATAACGTGGTTACAATTTTCTGGATAGTTGAAGCTCAGTGTCGATGAATCCTCTTTTGGCAATCTAAGACCAATTGTGTAACGCCCGTGAAAAATCCATACTTGGACTCGAGTACCAACTCGACCCGAAATTGTGTAAAATTAATTCCTTTAGAAAATATGACTAAGTTAGCTAGTGCAACGTTAGAATAGCTGGGAAATGGTCCCTGATCACTTTAAATACGTTCTACAAGGCCCAAAGCGACTGGAACCAATGGTGCTATAATGCTCTAAAGCCTCGGATCAAACTCTAAACTGGTTTATTCTCGGGACCTCCTTGAAACTTTGTATTGGATCTAGACCGCGCGTCGAAAGTCCGATACCTACCATCTTAGACCGTTATGACCACTTAGCTGGGCTTGGCAATCGTTTCGAAAATCAAGTCCAACTGACATTCAGAGGCTATTTCATTGAGCCTGGAGTGAAGAGAGTGAGAATAGGGTTAGAATTGAAATTTGAAATTCAAATCTGGCACACGATTTGACGCATCAGTATTAAGCGTTCTGACCGTCAGAATTCAGCCAAATTACACCCTTGGATCAGGAAAAATTTCTATTACATATCACGAGACTTATAGGCCTGATCTTGGTGCGATGACCATTAAACTGAAACTGGACCGCCACGTGCGATCTGGGAACCCTACCGGTCTGAAAACTGGATGTGTGCTAGATCCAGTATGCATGAGCTTAAGTCCGACCGCATTTGGCCAGGGGACCTCCAGAAATGCTCTTTTGGACCGAAACAGCCCCGATTTGGTTAGGCACCAAGTAAACATTGTTCCCAAGCCTATTTTGGGCATGTTTTAGCTTATAAAAGGGGTTGAAACCCTCACTTCTCTCACACATCCGAATTTGCTAGAAACCCTAGCTTGTGTGAGAGAAAAGGTGAGAGATTGTGAGAGAGAGTGGGAGAGTTCTTCCTGCTACTTGTGCTACGTGTTGCACGTGCTTAAGCAACACACCTCTATCGCTTTCCCGGCGATTACACCGCGATTCTAGGTAAGCAAATACCCTAAATAGTTGCTGATTTGAGGTTCCTTTGTTTCCATAGCGAAGTAGCTTATGGATCTTGTGTATCAGGTTCCCTATTCGCCGTAGACGAAGCCTATACGCTCCGTTCGAATTGATACGCTTCTAGGAGAAAAAGGTGAGGATTTTAGACGCTTTGATTGACGGTTTCCAACGCTTTCAATGTCGTTTAATAGTAGATTATTGACGGCATCGCCGTTTGACATGTACAACATGCTCTCCGTTTCATGTTTCGTAAATCAACGAAGAATATGAGATTTAGGGCATTTTAGTCATTTGTAGGAAGCACTGATTACATTCATATTTTGCTGATGTGATTGACATGAATTGTTGTCGCATTAGAAAGTTAGGAATACGTGCATAATTAGTTTGGCGAAGAGATTCGCCAAATTGCGCACTTCGGGTCGACATACTATATGTAGACTTAAGTGTGTAGTGTATGTGTTTGTATAAATGCTTGCATTAGTATGTATTGAATTAAATGATGTTATGAATTAGTTTGAGATTGATTTCTCAATTAATATGCTGACGTAAGTGATTTCCTACATGTTGACTATATGCATGATTTCATTATATGCATAAAATGTATGTGCTTGATGATTTGCCTAAGTTGTATGTCATAACATGTGTTAACATGCTCACATGATTGTATTTCAATTCCAATACTCCAACATAAATTGCTGATGCGATTCCATAATTGTTTGGGACTATACCTAGTCCAGGCAGTCGGTAACCGAGCGAATTCGTGGTCAGCTGGTCTTGGCCACGAACGACGCGTCGATGAACGCGAGTCGTGTTTGGAGTTGGCGGCAGTGGTTAGGCCACGCGAAGTGTTTTACGCACTTCATGTCGTTCGACTTGAGATGCGATCGCACTAGTCGAGCCCGTCAAGTAACCCGACTGGCCGATGTATGATCACCCTGTATGAGTCATAATTGTTTGAACCTAGGGTACTGAACTTACCATTGTAAACCCTGCTAACCATGGTACCTTGATACACGAAGACTCATGAGCCGGGCATGGTGGTATGGGACACCGTGGTCGAGCTGTCGGCCTACGCTGGGGCCACAAACCTCCCCGTAGTGACCAGTGAGCACCTATGACTCGTGAGCAGATTATGGTGGTATGGGACACTATATTCTTGCTGTCGGCCTACATTGATAAGGTGATGGGGGAGCGGAGCAACGAGTGCGTGCAACAGCCCTGGCAGCCCTTTGTAGTGACCGCGAGCGTATTCTGAGTCTACGGGAGGCGACGACCCTTCAGTAGCAGTAGAGTACAGTAGGCTTGTATTGATAAGGTGATGGGGGAGCGGTGCAACGAGTGCGAGCAACAGCCCTGGCAGCCCTTGCAGCGACCTACATAAATATACCTCGTATGAGATTACTAGGAGTGACGACCCTAGACAGGATCTATGTTGGGATTGATATAAGGGAAGTACCTTAGTTTCTCAATCCTACTGTTTGAATGGATTAATAACAACTCGGAAATCATATCACCATTACATTGCATGTGCCTGGAAGATGTGGAGCACTGAGCGGGATGCACGCATGCCGCGGACGAAGATGGTGCCGTATGAGGGAGAATGTCGGTGAGGGCATCCATCATGTCATGTCATATTGCATTAACAACAGTATTAGGATTGTCTGATTCACTGCTTTACTATTATCGCATGATTGATTTGTGAACATGCTAATCTTTGCTCTATGATTCCACTGAGTTGATCACTCATTCCCACGTTACGGGATGGTGTTTGCAACACCCACCAGACCCTGTTGTAGATGCAGGTGATGCTGAGATCCAGGAGGCAGAGCCAGACTTTGACGAGGACCGGGACGAGTTCTCGTACATGCAGTACCATGATGGCTTCGCTTAGGTGACCTGGGTTGATGGGACTTCAGTGGGACTATTTTGAACATTTGGTTTTGTTCATGTATATGTATATGAGACTCAGAGATGTATTCATACTTTAGAGACAGATGAGATCTACTTTGTTTTTCCATACAGTGATATATATATTATTTAGTCTTCCGCTTGCTTTTATCACTGGATCTGGAGTATGAATTGCAGTTTTGGTATACTTTTACTCATGTAAATGCTTTAACTCAGACAACATTGAATCATAATCATTTTTGTTGCATAAGTGACGGTCTGGAACTCGGGAGTTGAGTTTATACACGACCCCCGATTTTCAGGGTGTTACAAGTTAGTATCAGAGCATGAATAAGAGTATACTGGGCCTGGGTTATGGTCTCGCGACGTACGCTGTCGCTTCATTTGACTTAGGTGGGTGCGAGAAGGGTCTACAAACACTCATAGGATCGCAGATTTGCCAATAGGCGAAGTCTATTCATTTCGATCGCACGATCGAGTCCGTAGCGCATCTCGGGTCGCGTAAAGCAACCCGAATAGCTCCTAAGTCGTAGGAAGTCGGGTTGAGACGTTCTTTGAACGATTTTAAACCCGTAAAAGTAAATCCTTGGGCCGTGGGATGACCACGACTCCTGTATTCAATCGCCAGGGCTTAAAAACTCCGTTTCACCAAAAATCTTCAAAATTCTTCCTCTCACCACTCCAATCTTCATTTCTTTCTTATCCATTTTATGTTAGGCATCAAACATAATGTGAAAATAACATAAACTAATACTTTCACAAAATTTTACAGTGAATAGTAAAATTTCATGAAAAATGGCCATAAGGCCATTCTAACTTCACTTTCTTTAGCAACTAAGGGTCTAGATGGATGTACTAGCTCTTTCTACCCCAAAATCATATGTTGCATGATAGGATTTTGTATTCAGGATTGCGGATTGGTCCCGGAAAGCCACGAACACATGTTTGGGCCTATGTAGGTCAAAATACTATGAACCAAGGGTTGGACCGTACATATCTGGGGTCCTTGGACCATGGGGGACCAAACCCATCTGGTCCCACCGGCAGGATGCATTACCGGTCGACGATGCCATCGTCGATCCGGAGATGCATCGCCGTACAGGTGGGCCCACTTGCTGCAAAATTCGGGCGCACGCCCTATCTTGGGTCGTGTACACCCCCCATATGTGTCCCGTCCAAAGAAAACCCCTAAAACTTGCCTCTCCTTCACAAATAGCCCTCCCCATAGCCCTATTTGCGTTTTCCAGCAACGATCTCCAAATTTCGTGATTCCAAACCACCCCTGGATCCATCCTTGGCCAAAAACGACCACCCTCCATCGTTCTTTTGAAGTTGGCAGCCCTCCTTCTTAAAGATTTCATCTTTTGGAGCTCCAAAACCAAATCGAGCTGAAATCGTGAGGTGCTCCATTCCACTTTTTCATTTTCATTTCTCCTTGAAAATACATCCTTGGGAAGCTTGAAGCATCCCTCTACGACGCCTAGATCTCCCTTTTCCAGTTTGGACAGCCACTTCTTCGCATTTTCTTCGTTTTCCATGGCCTTCGTGGAAGCCATTTTAGGCCTTTTATCACTCTCCACCATCTTGTCTTTGATGGGTAAAAGGAAAACTGCAGTAGATGAGGCTGGGCCAAGTCGCCCTGCTCAATCGAGAAGACCGCGAGGTGGTGCCGCAAGTTCAAGCGCCGCCACAGGTCCAGCTACAGCCCGAGAGTGCCGTACAAAGCGGGATTTGGATCCCCATACCCAACTTGGGCGAGTGATTCTAGCTGAGATGCCTCACGGCCAATATACTGATCGCAAAGTGTTGTTTGAGGCGGATGTGGAAGGACGAATATTTGGCGAATTTCTGTTGTTCGAGCGCATTGAAGCTGCGCATTGAGGTCCGATCTTTGAAGCTCGCGCTCGTGCTAATGTGAGCACCGTTCGTGCCTTCTACGCTTGTATCCAGAATCCTACCTTGGAGCCATTGCAGTTTAAAATCCCTTTTGGTAGAGATCGGATGGCTACGATTGATGTGCGACTGATTGCGCGACTTCTGAACGTGCCTCTTGATGATGTTCATCCTAGTGAGAAGAATCTGAGGAGTAGGCGTGAGCGAGATCGCCGTACCAGGTTCCTGTGCGGTAAATTGGTTCCATGGCAGCCTAATAATAGCCTCAAGGCGACGTATATGTCTGATGATTTGCGCCTGTTGCACCATATCTGCACGTACAATGTGTATCCCAGGTCGACGAATCGCATTGAGTGTACGCGCCTTATGGTTGATTTTCTGTATCTGGTGGCCCAGGGAGAGAATGTATGTATGGCCACTTTCATCTTGCGACAAATAATTCTCATAGCCAAGTCAAGAAGAACGTCCGAATCGCTTCCTTTTGGCCGACCGATATGCAAGATCGCGCTTGAGTTTGCTTACAAACTTGGGCCGGAATTGCCAGTTTCGATTCATAGCATAGATGAGTCGACTATGGTCAAGATGAAGATTGGGTCACAGTACCGTGAAAATCAGCTTGAGGAGGATAGCGAGGATGACTTTGATGATGAGGAGGATCCAAGTGAGGGAGAACCTGGAGCAGAAGTCCAGGAAAAAGTCCAGGAAGAGGCAGAAGAGGCCCAAGATACAGATGAGAGCCCTCCTCCTCCTACTCAGGCTACTGGCGATGATCGCATTGCCCGGATTGAGGAGAGTCAGGCCGCCTTGCGAAGGGAAGTGCAGGAACTTCGCGCTGAAGTCGAGGATGCCAAGGCCGTTACGAAGAAAAAATTCAACAAGGTGACTTGCACCTTGAAGGCGATCCTGTGTTGCTTGCAAGATAAGGGTGCTGCTCCTCCGTCACCCGACTCAGACTAGCGATGCGATCTTTGATGTTGTTGTAGTAGTTAGTCATTTCCTGCTTTAAGTTGTGTAAGCCTGATAAGGCTAGTGCTTTGCTTATGTTGCTGTTGCAATTTTAACTGTCTTAGTTCCCATGTATTTCTCGTCATGATGCTTGTAAGGATATATCCCTTGTATTGTGACAATTTTGATTAAATGAAATGCATGGAATGCTTTTGACTCTTGTGTGAATGATTGCGGTGTATTTGTGCTATTGAGACTGACAAGGTTGCGCCCTATTTTGAATATAGGGAATGCCACCGAAGGCGACACGGAGCACAGCTCGGCTTGTATTGGATGAGCCTATGGATCGGGCTCCTTCGCAGTCTGATACACATGCGGACTCTGCTGTGGGCCCGATTCCTGAGACAGTGCACGCTTCTCAGCCTACTGTTGGTCCTACAGTTGGACCACCGCCGTTCACACGGCCAGTCAGAGAGCCTTATCGTGCGTCTACTTCGACGCAGCACACGCCACAGCCTGCTCCACCTCCTGATAGATTCGAGCAGATGATGGCTATGATGCTGCAGCAGCAGCAGCTTCTGACTACCCTTGTGGGGACATTAGCCCAGGGTGGGGGTGCGGCTCCACCTGCACCACCTGCGCATCCAGCTGAGGATGCTGATGCTTATGCCCAGGATGAGGGCATGGCTCATCCGGTACCACCTGCTTACCCTGCTGGGAATGCAGCAGATACACGGGGCCTATTAGAGCGATTTCAGCGCTTACGGCCTCCCACTTTTACAGGTTCTCACAGACCCGAGGAGGCCGAGTACTGGCTCAACCGTGTGTCGAAGATATTGCGGATGCTTCATTGCACAGAGGCCGAGCAGGTAGAGTTGGCTACATTCCTGTTTGAGAGAGAGGCCAGCCTGTGGTGGGATATCGTATTGCTGACCGTTGCCGCCGAGTTTATATGGACATGGGCAGCGTTTGAGTTCCGCTTTCACGAGAAGTATTACCCCCAGACGTACAGGCATGACCGGGAGAATGAGTTTCTCCACCTCCGACAGGGAGCCATGACAGTTACGGAGTATGAGCATCGATTTACGGAGTTGGGCAGATACGTCCCGACTATTTTGGCTGATGAGCAGATGCGCATACGGCGCTTTTTGGAGGGTTTGCGACCGGATATTCGGTCGAAGATGTGCTGTGTGAGCATTCCCTCATATGCGGAGTTGATTCACATGTCTATGCGGGCAGAGCAGGATGTGGATCGGCTTGAGCGATCTCGTGGCCCTGTTGCTCCTAGGCCGCGACCAGACATGCAGGACAGGCCCTTCACGGGCAAGAGGCCTCGTGTCGACCCTCCTACTCGGGCTACAGCGCCAGCACCACAGTTTCGACGCCCCGAGCTATCATGTACATACTGTGGGAGAACGGGCCATTCGGTTCAGAGTTGTTTTGCACGGATGCGGTACAGTGGGTTCTCGCCGCCGCAGAAGATTGACCGTTTACGTCCACAGGCGATATCAACACCGCCTATACGGTTAGCTCCTGCGCACCCTTCATTCAGACCTCCGGTATCGCAGATTAGACAGCCTCCACGGCCCATGACACAGCGGCCGAACTTGCCACAGTAGGCACGGGTTCACGCATTGACAGCTGAGGTAGCTGCGACACCGACTTCTCAGCATTCGGCCTTCGAGGTCACTGCCCATATTGGAGGTACTCCTATTCTCGTGATGGTGGACACTGGTTCCACAATTTCTTTGATATCACGTGCTATAGTCGGGCGTCTTGGGTTACAGACCATTACTATGGACGGGGTGCTAGTTTTTACAGCTCACGGGTCCTTTACAGATGCCACCCAGATATGTGAGGGTTGTTTGGTGGATCTGGGAGGCAAGACGATGGCTCTAGATCTCGTCGTCGACCCCGCTCTGGTTTATCTCGATGACATTCTTGGCATGGACTGGTTGACTGCAGCGAGGGCCGAGATTGACTGCGAGACTCGTATTGTGACAGCGTACGAGCCAGAGGGTGCATCTTTCACATTTCCAGTGCGGGTAAATCTCCCTTTCCGCATACTTAGCTACGCCACTTTATTGCGAGACGCTGGTGCCCAGGTACTTGAGCATACGCCAGTCGTTTCCGAGTTTGGGGATCTGTTCAGGAAGATCCCTGGTTTACCGCCCCAACGAGAGATTGATTTCACTATCGATCTGGTTCCTGGTTCCACACCCGTCTCACTGCCGACGTATCGCATGGCACCGTGTGAGATGGAGGAGTTGAGGACACAGATTGATGGTCTGCTAGAGCTTGTCCTTATACGGCCTAGTGTGTCTCCTTGGGGAGCACCGGTCTTGTTCGTGAGGAAGAAGGATGGTTCGATGCGATTGTGTATTGATCATCGCAGGCTGAACCAAATCACGGTGAAGAACAAGTACCCTTTACCCAGGATCGATGACTTGTTTGATCAGTTGAGAGGAGCGCAGTACTTCTCGAAGATTGATCTTCAGTCAGGTTATCATCAGTTGCGCGTCAGGGATGAGGACGTGCAGAAGACAACATTCAGGACCAGTTTTGGCCACTACGAGTTCCTCGTGATGTTGTTCGGTCTCACGAACGCACCAGCCGTGTTCATGGATCTGATGAACCGGGTATTTCGACCTTTCCTCTATCGATTTGTCGTCGTATTTATTGACGACATTTTGGTGTACTCCAGGAGTCGAGAGAAGCATGAGGAGCATTTGCGTTTGGTCCTGAATACGCTCAGACAGCATCAGTTGTTCGCACAGTACAAGAAGTGCGACTTCTGGAAGCAGGAAGTGAAGTTCCTGGGACACGTGGTGTCCAAGGATGGCATGGCAGTTGACCTGTCTAAGGTAGCTGCGGTGCAGGACTGGGAGCAGCCTGGTTTTGTCACTGAGGTGAGGAGTTTCTTGGGTCTCGCTGGTTACTATCGGCGCTTCATACAGGACTTCTCGAAGATCGCGAGACCCTTGTCTCAGTTGACACGGAAGGACGTGAAATTCGCCTGGAATGACGAGGCGGAGTCAGCTTTTCGAGAGCTGAAGGACAGACTTACGTCCGCCCCTGTGCTAGTATTTCCAGAGCAAGGGATTAAATACACTATATACACTGACGCGTCTAGCGTTGGTCTGGGTTGTGTCCTTATGCAGAGGGACAGGGTAATTTCGTATGCCTCGAGACAATTAAGGAAGCACGAGGAGAATTACCCTACACACGACCTAGAGTTGGCAGCCGTCATATTCGCACTGAGACTCTGGAGACATTACCTCTACGGAGAGGAGTTCGAGCTCTTTTGCGACCACAAGAGCCTCAAGTACATATTCACGCAGCGAGACTTGAATATGAGGCAGCGGCGATGGATGGAGACGTTGAAGGACTTCAAGTTCGAAGTCTCTTACCATCCTGGGAAGGCGAACCTTGTGGCTGACGCGTTGATCCGCAAGAAGGCGATAGAGTTTGCGGCTCAGCTAATGGTTGCTGAGTGGAATATGGTTGAGTTTTTGTGAGACTTTGAGCAGAAACTCACCGTAGAGGAGCCGTATGAGTTCATTGCACATGTACAGGTGCGACCTCAGATTGATGACCGGGTCATCGAGGCGCAGAGGGACGATGCGCATCTGACTGAGCTTCGAGAGCAGGCCAGTGATGATGCAGACGCCGACTGGCGAGTTGGTATGGATGGGGGCTTACGTTATCGTGGCCGCCTATGCGTCCCAGACGTCCCTGACTTGAGACGAGAGATTCTCGAGGCTGCGCATTGTACTAGACTCGCGATGCATCCAGGCAGTACGAAGATGTATCGTGACGTGAAGAGAACGTATTGGTGGGAAGGTATGAAGACCCACATAGCTGAGTTCGTGTCCCGTTGTCTCACTTGTCAGCAGGTGAAGGCGGAGCATCGCCGACCACTTGGACTTTTACAGCCTATGCCGATCGCAGAGTGGAAGTGGGATTTCATTTCCATGGACTTCATTTCAGGGCTGCCGAAGACGAGGAAGGGACATGATTCCATTTGGGTGATCGTCGATCGTCTGACGAAGTCGGCGCACTTCCTACCGATCAGAGTTACGAACTCTGCAGACGAGCTGGCTAGATTGTATATCAAAGAGATTGTGCGTCTGCATATAGTTCCGTTGGAGATCGTGTCGAACAGAGACACGCGGTTTACTTCTATTTTTTGGACTCGCATTTAGGAGGCTATGGGTGTGAAGTTGAAGTTTAGTACTGCTTTTCACCCGCAGACAGACGGACAGACAGAGCGGGTGAACCAGATTTTAGAGGATATGTTGCGAGCTTGCGCATTGGACTTCAAGGACAGTTGGGATGATTGTCTTGCATATGCGGAGTTTGCGTACAACAACAGCTTCCAGACGAGTATCGGTATGGCACCTTATGAGGCGCTGTATGGGCGACCTTGCCGCGCACCGCATTGCTGGGCAGAGGTCAGTGAGCGTAGCTTGATTGGCCCAGAGTTAGTATAGGCGACGTCAGAGAAGATAGATATTATTAGACGTCGGCTTCTTACAGCGCAGAGCAGACAAAAGAGTTATGCCGATACGAGACGGAGGCCACTAGAGTTCACAGTTGGGGATCATGTGTTTTTGCGAGTTTCCCCTATGAAGGGAGTCCTTCGGTTCGGGAAGAAGGGAAAGCTGGCACCACGATTTATTGGTTCATTCCAGATCCTCGATCGTGTGGGAGCAGTGGCTTACCGATTGGCTTTACCCACGCCTCTCGCGAGCGTTCACAACGTATTTCATGTTTCTATGCTGAAGAAGTACGTTGTTGATCCTTCCCATATCATCAGATGGGAGCAGGTGCAGTTAGGAGAGGATGTTACATATATCCTGCGACCGACACGTATCCTAGACAGGAAGGAGCAGGTACTGCGTGGCAAGGTGATTCCCCTTGTGAAGGTATTGTGGACGCATCACTCTGAGGAAGAGGCTACCTGGGAGACAGAAGCCGAGATCAGAAAGAACTACCCACAGCTTCTCGAGGAGTACGAAAAGGTACAAATTTCGAGGACGAAATTATTTGTTAAGGGGGGTAGATTGTAACGCCCATGAAAAATCCATACTTGGACTCGAGTACCAACTCGACCCGAAATTGTGTAGAATTAATTCCTTTAGAAAATATGACTAAGTTAGCTAGTGCAACGTTAGAATAGCTGGGAAATGGTCCCTGATCACTTTAAATACGTTCTACAAGGCCCAAAGCGAGTGGAACCAATGGTGCTATAATGCTCTAAAGCCTCGGATCAAACTCTAAACCGGTTTATTCTCAGGACCTCCTTGAAACTTTGTATTGGATCTAGACCGCGCGTCGAAAGTCCGATACCTACCATCTTAGACCGTTATGACCACTTAGCTGGGCTTGGCAATCGTTTCGAAAATCAAGTCCAACTGACATTCAGAGGCTATTTCATTGAGCCTGGAGTGAAGAGAGTGAGAATAGGGTTAGAATTGAAATTTGAAATTCAAATCTAACACACGATTTGACGCATCAGTATTAAGCGTTCTGACCGTCAGAATTCAGCCAAATTACACCCTTGGATCAGAAAAAATTTCTATTACATATCACGAGACTTATAGGCCTGATCTTGGTGCGATGACCATTAAACTGAAACTGGACCGCCACGTGCGATCTGGGAACCCTACCGGTCTGAAAACTGGATGTGTGCTAGATCCAGTATGCATGAGCTTAAGTCCGACCGCATTTGGCCAGGGGACCTCCAGAAATGCTCTTTTGGACCGAAACAGCCCCGATTTGGTTAGGCACCAAGTAAACATTGTTCCCAAGCCTATTTTGGGCATGTTTTAGCTTATAAAAGGGGTTGAAACCCTCACTTCTCTCACACATCCGAATTTGCTAGAAACCCTAGCTTGTGTGAGAGAAAAGGTGAGAGATTGTGAGAGAGAGTGGGAGAGTTCTTCCTGCTACTTGTGCTACGTGTTGCACGTGCTTAAGCAACGTACCTCTATCGCTTTCCCGACGATTACACCGCGATTCTAGGTAAGCAAATACCCTAAATAGTTGCTGATTTGAGGTTCCTTTGTTTCCATAGCGAAGTAGCTTATGGATCTTGTGTATCAGGTTCCCTATTCGCCGTAGACGAAGCCTATACGCTCCGTTCGAATTGATACGCTTCTAGAAGAAAAAGGTGAGGATTTTAGACGCTTTGATTGACGGTTTCCAACGCTTTCAATGTCGTTTAATAGTAGATTATTGACGGCATCGCCGTTTGACATGTACAACATGCTCTCCGTTTCATGTTTCGTAAATCAACGAAGAATATGAGATTTAGGGCATTTTAGTCATTTGTAGGAAGTACTGATTACATTCATATTTTGCTGATGTGATTGACATGAATTGTTGTCGCATTAGAAAGTTAGGAATACGTGCATAATTAGTTTGGTGAAGAGATTCGCCAAATTGCGCACTTCGGGTCGACATACTATATGTAGACTTAAGTGTGTAGTGTATGTGTTTGTATAAATGCTTGTATTAGTATGTATTGAATTAAATGATGTTATGAATTAGTTTGAGATTGATTTCTCAATTAATATGCTGACGTAAGTGATTTCCTACATGTTGACTATATGCATGATTTCATTATATGCATAAAATGTATGTGCTTGAAGATTTGCCTAAGTTGTTTGTCATAACATGTGTTAACATGCTCACATGATTGTATTTCAATTCCAATACTCCAACATAAATTGCTGATGCGATTCCATAATTGTTTGGGACTATACCTAGTCCAGGCAGTCGGTAACCGAGTGAATTCGTGGTCGGCTGGTCTTGGCCACGAACGACGCGTCGATGAACGAGAGTCGTGTTTGGAGTTGGCGGCAGTGGTTAGGCCACGCGAAGTGTTTTACGCACTTCATGTCGTTCGACTTGAGATGCGATCGCACTAGTCGAGCCCGTCAAGTAACCCGACTAGCCGATGTATGATCACCCTGTATGAGTCATAATTGTTTGAACCTAGGGTACTGAACTTACCATTGTAAACCCTGCTAACCATGGTACCTTGATCCACGAAGACTCATGAGCCGGGCATGGTGGTATGGGACACCGTGGTCGAGCTGTCGGCCTACGCTGGGGCCACAAACCTCCCCGTAGTGACCAGTGAGCACCTATGACTCGTGAGCAGATTATGGTGGTATGGGACACTATATTCTTGCTGTCGGCCTACATTGATAAGGTGATGGGGGAGCGGAGCAACGAGTGCGTGCAACAGCCCTGGCAGCCCTTTGTAGTGACCGCGAGCATATTCTGAGTCTACGGGAAGCGACGACCCTTCAGTAGCAGTAGAGTAAAGTAGGCCTGTAATGATAAGGTGATGGGGGAGCGGTGCAACGAGTGCGAGCAACAGCCCTGGCAGTCCTTGCAGCGACCTACATAAATATACCTCGTATGAGATTACTAGGAGTGACGACCCTAGACAGGATCTGTGTTGGGATTGATATAAGGTAAGTACCTTAGTTTCCCAATCATGCTGTTTGAATGGATTAATAACAATTCGGAAATCATATCACTATTACATTGCATGTGCCTGGAAGATGTGGAGCACTGAGCGGGATGCACGCATGCCGCGGACGAAGATGGTGCCGTATGAGGGAGAATGTCGGTGAGGGCATCCATCATGTCATGTCATATTGCATTAACAACAGTATTAGGATTGTCTGATTCACTGCTTTACTATTATCGCATGATTGATTTGTGAACATGCTAATCTTTGCTCTATGATTCCACTGAGTTGATCACTCATTCCCACTTTACGGGATGGTGTTTGCAATACCCACCAGACCCTGTTGTAGATGCAGGTGATGCTGAGATCCAGGAGGCAGAGCCAGACTTTGACGAGGACCGGGACGAGTTCTCGTACATGCAGTACCATGATGGCTTCGCTTAGGTGACCTGGGTTGATGGGACTTCAGTGGGACTATTTTGAACATTTGGTTTTGTTCATGTATATGTATATGAGACTCAGAGATGTATTCATACTTTAGAGACAGATGAGATCTACTTTGTTTTTCCATACAGTGATATATATATTGTTTAGTCTTCCGCTTGCTTTTATCACCGGATCTGGAGTATGAATTGCAGTTTTGGTATACTTTTACTCATGTAAATGCTTTAACTCAGACAACATTGAATCATAATCATTTTTGTTGCATAAGTGACGGTCTGGAACTCGGGAGTTGAGTTTATACACGACCCCCGATTTTCAGGGTGTTACAAATTGGCACACAGGGAGTGGTTAAAGATGAAAACCTTTTGATTGTTTTTTCATTATTGGGTACTAAGGGTGAAGGTGACATGACTGGAGCCAAGGAGTCGGCCCTGAGAGAAGGCTTCATCTTTCACTTTAAAACTCTCTAGTCGGGTTATAGCCGAACGGGGTTCCACAAATATTATTTATTGGGCCAGGAAGGGTCACAATAAGTCATGGAAACTCTCTTTCATGTTCGAGGAGATCCAATGTATTGATTTTTATTTTTTTCTTGAACATTATCCAATGTATTGATTGTAGGTTTTGTTTGTCCATGTCAGTAGAGAGCCAAAAGCCATGGCGGACTCCTCAACTTCCGGGGGAGGAGTGGGGTGGCCTATAGGATGTGGGGGCACACTCGGGGTGGGCCACCTCACACAAACCCATGTGATTTGAGTCCCACAAGGGGGTGGAACCCAGGGATTTGGGGCCCACGAAGAGGATTCAGCCGAGAACTTAACTCATGGACGTGGGGCCTGGGCTATGAGATAAAGGGATTAATTCGTCATCCTCTATCAATTCGATCTTTTAGAGCAAGGAGTTAATTGTCCTACATCAAATTGGTATTGGAGCGATAGGTCTCGCGTTCAAGACTCCTCACCAGGAGTGATTAATGCAGGGGCATTTTCACACCGGGCTTGAGTGGGGTGGCTTGTGGTATGCGGGGGCAGACTCGGTGTAACAACTCGAGATTTTGGGTGCATGTATAGATGCACGTGATTATGTACACTTACATTAGCTTAGGCATACATGTGGAAATCCATCTCTAATCCCACCTTTTACATGTGTTCATAAAACTAACCATGCATATATAAGATTAGAGTCTTAATAATTCGATTAGTTCACTTGTATTTAGTCATCCAGACGCAAATCACACTCGTATTCGTCAACTGGCTCACCTAATTACCAAAACAAACTATTCAATTTAAAGCTCATAGTGTACACTTCAAATTCACTAGTTTAGTTTATACATAGGACTGCACAAATCCTTAAGGACCATGATTAAGTGAGAGCCATTAAAATGAATCTTAAACACCATTGAAAATCATTGGCCAATATTGAGCTCATTATATAGAACACGTCAAACTGAAGTAGGACGTCAAGTTTCTCCCAAATCAGGCAGTTCAAACTATGGCCATTTACGATCTAAAATTTTGAGTATATATTAGGATTAAGGAACCCAGAGTCTCTGGACACTGTCACTTTTCCAATGAATTACGTCCTCTTTTGTTTAAAATAAAACTAATAATAATGATTAAAGAAATTTAAATTTAAATAAAACATAATCCCTATTTAGATGCATTGCCACACATGTTGTTTCAAAGCCTATATTATCTAAAACTCTTCCTTGCTTTTGAAATGTCGGATTTTGTGGTGAATCTAAACTACCCATCATTCGGATGTTTTTTGTTGTGGATCTAAACTACCCATCATCTGGACCAACGATCCAAATTGTCCAGTAGGTGGACCCATTGATATGCTCTAAGCCAATCTCCTAACACCAGCCATCCCAAAGTCCCAGCCACACATCAATCTATCATTTGACCAAGCTCCACCATCCATCCACCGTTTTCAAATTTCAACCCTCTATACTTCGAGATCCATCAATCTAAACTATCTATTAGTGATGCCACTAGTTAACAGATATGCCTTTCTTTTGAGTTATACTCTAACTTAATGTTACAAAACAAAAGATCGGTGTGGATATCCCTCTCTAGTGGACCCCACCACTAAAAAGAAAAAGAAATGAGAGATAGCAATATATGTTGCTAGGAATTAGGATAACCAAGCAACCCACGCTATCTAATGTATACCTATCTTCTCGGCATGGGAGTCATGCAAGCCGTGCAGGAGGACCGGGACCCGCCAACCAAACCCAATCTACTCTAGGGGCTGGAGCCCAAGAATCCATTAATTTGGTCCATACATCATTCTAAACCCACAAACCCAACCATCCATTTCGAAATAATCCAGCAAACTACATCTACATTGTTGAAATTAGTAACCACTCAAAGGTAACGCAAGATCAAACCACCAAGGTTGTCCAAACATCTCAGCCCTTGCCTTACCATCCAATCATCCACCCCTGCATCATAACCATCCAACCATCAAAAACATTTCGAAAGTCTAGCCGATTATCATTCACCCATACAAAACTTAAAGTTAATGTGAGTAGTAGGGAGGTTCAACGTTACGTACTTCCCTACCACTTTGCATATTTTGCGGCCCACTTAGATTTTGATCCACCTCATTTTTTTGTGTTTATGTCTAATCATGATCTAGCAAAACGTATGATCGGGGTGGATTTCTCATGGTGGACCCCACCTGATTTTACAGTTGCAAGGAAGACCCTACGAAAGATTTGCTTCATCAAGCCAGCCTCCCTGTTTTCTACGCACACTGCCTTCTTCCTCTACTGCTTCTCCTATTTCTTCTCTTCTTCAACTTCTAAGTTATAAAACCACTTGTTGTGGGTTCACAACTAGTTAAGCAGAACCGTCCATACAATAGAGTGGACAGCATGCATTGGTAGAATTTCCAACACCCTTACCTTCTTCAATTGAGATACAAGATGTCACGCTTCTCACCTTCCTCATATCTCAGAAACAAAGGCTATCTCTTATAAATCCAACCACTCAAACCATCCAAGTATTCAAGCCATTCATCAAGTGGACCCTTCGATGTATCACCAATCTCGGCCATTCAAGTCAGGAAACTCATCATCATCAGACTGCCCACCAACTCAAGACACACAACAACAACTCTAGCTATTAGTAATCATATCCCATCCCTATTCACCTTGGTAAACACAAAGCCACCATAGCTAATGGCATCGGTAGGGAAATAGCACGTCACTGGAAAGTCCTCATTTCTTTCTTTCTTTTGATGTCCCTTTAAATGTAAAAGGAATGTCGCAACAACCATTGATCGGTACCATTCAGATCTTAAACCTCGCCATGATATCTTAAACTAATCATCAAATCATGCAAGATGCTTTTCATCGAGGATGACTTTAGCAAATCAAACCATCAACCCAAAAATTTTCAAAGGATTAGTGTATAGACTCCAGTGGCTTCATGTTACAGAGATTGTCAAACGTGTCAGTACCAGATTGTCGATATCTAGAGAGAAGTCTGTGTGTGGGGTTCATTCCAGAAATCAAGGTGAGTGATCCCGATGTATTTATCATCCATCAAATTAAAATAGATTGATTGTTTGATATGTTGTATACTGACGCTAATATAATTTTCATATACTCTTAGTTGATTTAGATGAATGTGTGATTTCTGTATTAAGATAATAATAATAATTTGATTTGATCAATGTGGTATAATCAATTATTTGAGTTACTGTATTAATGCAACTTATATGTTGAATTAATAACTGGACATGAATTGAATAATATATTGGATAGTATGGGACTATGTTGATTCAAATATAATAATCAAAATGATCTATGCAATACATGACTCAAGATTATTTGATATGCTCGTGCATCTATCAATTTCACGCACAACAAGTGCTGAAATCCTGGGGAACCTGCCTGAACGGTATACCTGGTATAATCATTATCAGAAGCCCACTATACTAGTGGAAGCCTGCTTAAGGAGTAGATGTGGGCTTTGCCTATGCCTACCAAATGATAAAAGCCTGCCAAGGGGCGGATGCGGGTTGACGGGTTTCCAACTAAGGCAAGTGGACGGATTCCCACTTGATGCATTCATGCATTCATGCATTGCATAATGATTGCATTTTTTTTTAATTATATTGTGTATGATTATTGGCATTCTATTATAATTTGATATAAAGAACCATGTCGAAAAATATCACTGGACCTGATCAGCTTACCTTTTATTGATGTAAAACCGTACAGATAAGCAAGTAGTTGATGAGTTGGCGCAGGAACAAGAAGTTGTGGTTGAACTGGTGCATGACACACATGAGATGTAGTCATGCCTATCAGAAGAGGAACTGGCCGCATTTGGACCATTCCAAATTATTTAATTAGAATTTTATTTATTAGGATGATTTGATTAGTTGTACTATTTTAAGCATTTTATTGATTTTATTTAATTGAATTGTTCTAGATCTATAGCAAGTATTCATAGGTAAGCTGTATTGACTAATGAATGATGCCAAATTTATGCTGAAAGAATGTTTATGGATGTTGAGAATGAACAAATGTTGATAATTAAATCATTGTGTGAATAGTTGTGAATGGACCTAGTTGGAATGTATAAATGAATATTAATTTTGCCTCTGAAAAATCGTATAATGGAATGAAGTTAGTACACTTTGTGTACGAGTTACGACTCAAAACTTGGGTTTGAGGGTGTACACTCTATGCTCGAATTTCGGGGCGTGACACTCAGGGTAGGCGGCCCATGTGAGGGTGTACACTCTATGCTCGAACCCATGTGATTTGGGGCCCACGAGGGAGCGGAACCCATGTGATTTGGGGCCCACGAGGGAGCGGAACCCATGGATTTAGGGCCCACGATGAGGGTTCGGCCAAGGATCTAACCCATACATGTGGGGCCTGGGCTATGAGATGAAGGGATTAATTCGTCCAGCTCTATCAGTATGAGCTTTTAGAGCAAGTGGTTAATTGTCCTGCATCGAGAGAGGGGGGGGGGGGGGGGGGGTGTTATTCATTTATTTTATCATTACTTTGTTTCAGCCTGATGTATCTTTTTCTTCCCATTAATTGAAAGCATTATTCTTGCAAATTTTAATTAAAAAAATTTAATACATTCCATTGATGCGAATGCTAAGGATTTTTCTTTTTTAGAATGTGATTACAATCTAGTCAGCCACCTTTAGGGTTGTGTGATACCCTAAGGCACCTATTCAGCCATTAATGTGCAACTGGGAAACTTTAAATTCCCATCAAGCTGCCTTGTCGTTTACTAAAGTGCCCATTGACCTTATTTGTCATTTATCAAGGGAAAACCATTAAGCACACTCAACTGGGAGCCTGTTTGTTTCACAAATTATCACAGTAATGTAAAGGAAATGCGCAATGATTACAAGTTACTTTACATGTCTCCTGACAACATCTACATTTGACCATTGATTCTAGTGTTTAGTTTCTCGCGGTAAAATCTTAGCAATGGCATTTTTACAATACTTTAGTGTCAAATCATCACCAAAATACATTAATGTCACTGTTTGGATTCGAGATTTTCATGATAATGCCATGACAAAGTCTAGTGATTACAAATTCATTTACCTCTCTCCCTAATACATCTGCATTTCACCAAAGATTTCCATGTTTAGTTTGGCAGTGGTAAAACCATAATGATGATATGTTACCGGGATAATTGGCGAAAAAAAAAAAAAACATGCCCTACGTGTTGTCACTCTTTATCAAACAGATGCATTTCCATATTTAAGTTGATATTTATGTTTTTGGTTCATTTATATCTTTCTGGCCTTATGAACAAGTTAGATGATAGATACGTATCATTGTGGGCCCTACACAAATTACAGCTTTTAATGGTGGACATCATTACCCCCCTCTTTTCCTGTGGTATGGTCCACTTGAGCTTACAATCTGCCTCATTTTTTTGGCTCATGACTTAAAATGAGCTAGTAAAATAGATGGACAATGTAGATCAGACACATACATCAAAGTGGGAACTACAAGCTTTTTACATAGGCAATCCCATCCAACACAATCTCAGTTCTCGCATAATTATTTTGTGATTTCCCTCTCTTCCAAATGTTTATGAGAAGTAATCATTATTTATTTACCACCATTACTAAGGTAAATGGTAAAACAAACAAACCCTAAGCAAAACAATTTGAATCCCACCTTGAATCCCTTTTTAGATGAATCTTACAAATCTATTATTTGAATCCTACAATTCTATTATTTGAATCCTACAATCTATGATTCAAATTACGCTTGCTCTCTTCTTTTTAATCTTGGACTTCGTTTTATGCTTAAAATGGTGGGGCCTTTAAGAATCGTTTAAAAAAGGTCTATTCTTTTTATTTATTTATTTATTATACGAGAAAAAGATTTGTGATTGTGATATTCAAAAACCCAAACCAAAGAAATTAGAAATATCTATTTCTAAAGTCAACAAAATCAAGTGATGGTATTCCCTATATAATCCTACACTTAATAAACGTAAAAGTACTAAAGGACAATTGTATAGTTTTTAAGGTAAATTTCTCGAAAGAAAACTCATAAAAGAAAAATAAGGGTCCTTTAATTCCATGACACAAGTAGATCATTTGTAAGTTCTCGATTGCCAATATCATGACATGTATTACTTTTCATGGTGCGAATTGATGGGAAATAGATGATTGATGTGTTTTTATTTACTGTGACTATAAGATTTTTCGATATTCAAAGAAAATTATAAAAATTCTTACAAGTTGTGATGGGGACATCACGCGCACATGCACACCCCTCCACGCACATACGCAAGGAGGAAGAGGGCCTCACCATCGATCTGGATCGATGACGACGTCCAGGGAGGGCCTCCTAGTTAGAGGACTGCATTTTGGTTTGTTGTAGTGGACCCGATAGTCATGTGCATCCCACCATGGGTTCTCATGATCGTGGCCCGCTATTCTAATTAATCTAGTACTTGGGGTTTTACTTATTATTGTTATTGGGAATATCGTGGACGGTTTAGATTACTTTGTTTAGTTGTTATTTTTATTACTTCGTATCCAAGTAATAGGTTGCACACATGACGCGAGTTTTAGGGTATAAGAGAAAAAGAGGTCTATTCTTTTTATTTTATTTTTTTTTATAAGAGAAAGATTTGTAATTGTGATATTCAAAAACCCAAACCAAAGAAATTAGAAATATCCTTTTCTAAAGTCAACAAAATCAAGTGTTCGTACACTTAATAAAGGTAAAATTACTAAAGGACACTTGTATATTTTTTAAGGTAAATTTCTTGAAAGAAAAATCATAAAAGAAAAATAAGGGTCCTTTAATTCCATGACACAAGTAGATCATATGTAAGTTCTCGATTGTCAATATCATGACATGTATTACTTTTCATGGTGTGAATTGATGGGAAATAGATGATTGATGTATTTTTATTTACTTTGACTATAAGATTTTTCAATATTCTAAGAAAATCATAAAATTTCTTACAATTTGTGATGGGGACATCGTACACACATGCACGTACCCGAGGAGGAAGAGGGCCCCACCATCAATCTGGATCGATGACGACGTCCGGGGAGGGGCTCCTAGTTAAAGGATTGTGTTTTGGTTCGTTGCAATGGACCCGATAGTCATGTGAATCCCATCATGGGTTCTCATGATCGTGGCCCGTTATTTAAATTAATCTAGTACTTTGAGTTTTGCTTATTATTGTTATTAGGAATATTATGGACGATTTAGATTGCTTTGCTTAGTTGTTATTTTTATTACTTCGTATTCAAATAATAGGTTGCACACATGGTGCGAGTTTTGGGGTATAGGGTTTTATTATAAATAGGCAACCTTTGTAGTCTTTTTTCTCATTGAATAATAAAATTTCTGCATTTTTTTTCTGCTTCTCTAAGTTTCTGAGTTGTGGAAATCTAATTGGGTGTGAAACCCTCCCTTCCTCGAATGGCTGACTACCATGGTGCAAACCCACACTCATCCTGATTCGCCCCCACCTTCTACCTTCCATATTTCTCCTCCTACAGCCATCCTCCCTACAAATCCATCAATATTTTGCAAACGTTTCTTTTCTACAGCAGATTTCTGGAATCTGGCCCTACAAGAAGGTTGAAACTTCGGCGGAGCACCGCGCACAGACCGATTGTCGGATCGTCGTGAAACTTAAGAGTTTTGTGGTCCACGGTCCACCCTAGCCGACCAGGGCCAAGCTGACTGTTTTATGATTCGTGGGCCCCACACACGTGCGGGACACCACCAACGCACATGCGTCTGGGCCTTCACTGCTGTCCACGCGTGTAGTGCTTCTCAAGTTCGTATCTCTCCACTCTTTTACTCCTCTTTTACCCAAATCCCTAACCCTAACCCTAAATTACTCAAATCCCCAATTTTATGCCCTTTTCTTCAACTTTAAGGTTCCCCGAATTGAAATCTATGAATCCCTTGGATTGGGGAATTATTTTTGTGCATGTGTGGGTGAATTAACCCTCCTTTGATTATTGTTTGGTCTATAATTTTGATTGATCTGGCCCTAGCATGTGTAGGCCTGGATTCGCATAAGATTCCCCTTGATTGAGTGCTTGAACTCTTGTGTGGGATGTGGAATTTTGTGTAACTGTTTCTGAATTAGTGTTTACACTGTTTCTGAATTAGTGTGATCCAAAGCCTGAAAATCTTGCACATCATACTTGAATTTCATCTCCTATATCAAATTTGGTATCAAAGCCCAAGGTTTTTATAGGGGAATGCATTGCATGTTTAGGGTTTAGTCTATTTGTGTCCATTATGTATCAAATATCATCATATAGAGCTGTTTAGAGGTCCATAATTCCAAATATAAGCTGCTGAATTTTCTGCTATCAGAAAATCCCCATATATCTTTGCTGGATTTTCTATTGATAGATTCTTTGGGTAGATACGTTGCTAGAAATTGAGTAGTATTGTGTCGTTTTCCTCATATGGAGTCCTATAGAAACATCTAGTCCCATTTAGGCACATATAATCGTATTAGAAGTTCCTTAAGTTGAGTTAGTAGTTGTATGCCCACACGTACGGGTCATGATTTTGGCTTACACCCTACACGAAACATGGAGCAATTGCAAGAGTCAATGAACAAGCTGACCTAGCAGTTTGAGTCTTTGGGTAAGCGCTTGGAATAGCGTATTAACCAACGCTTTGAGCAGTTTAATGTGCGCGTTACCCAACAAGAGACCTCCGTCTGGGAAAACTCCACCATTGGGGAAGATGCCCAATCTCAGGCAGGTAATCAGGCGGTTAGACCAAGGAACTGAGGTGGACAAGGAATTGGTCATGGGCGCGCACCCATGCACCCACCCCGCGAGGGATATCATGATCAATATGACCCAGATGCACAACTCCTCAAGGGAGTTAGCATAAATGCCCCTACGTTTGATGATGACTTGGACCCTAAAGCCTTTTTAAACTGGCTAGCGGACATAGACCATTATTTTGAGTAGTATGACATGTTGGATGCTCGTCGAGTTCGATTCGTAAAGATAAAAGCTCGTGGGCCAAGCAAAGAGGTTTTGGGTTACTGTAGAGTGAAAGAAAGAGCGAGGAAGCTACTATAGTCCACTGTGGAGAAATGAAAGAAACTCTTAAGGAGAAGTACATCCTTCTCTTATCGCTTACGGTTGATTGAGGAATGGAAGTCTCTTTGACAAGGTTCCATGAGTGTGGCACAATACATTGAGAAGTTCGAAAAGTACTTGACCAGGTATGAAGTTGATGAGGATCCCGTACTCACTCTTGCTCGATTTAAAACGGGCCTCTGTTCTGACATTAGGAAAGAATTACTCGCCAAAGACATAGACACTATTGAACAGTTGTATCAAGTAGTGTTGGAGATCAAGTAATACTTCAAAGCATCTGTGGGAAGACGGTTTGACTTTCGCGATTCTAGTGCTAAGGCCAACCCTTTTGGGGCTAAACCTAACACTGGATACCAAAACAAATCTTCCAACAATTCTCAATCCAGGCCCAAGGATGATAAGGGTAAAGAGATTGTCGGGTCTTACTAGCGTGGAAGTGAGGCAACTAAGTGTTTTAGGTGTCAGGGGTTTGGTCAGTTTACCCACCAATGCGGCACGAAAGAGGGCACTAAGGTACTCCTTATTGATGGGCAAGTAGAAGTAGTGCCCCCAAAGAGTGACAGTGAAAAGGAAGAATATGAGCCAGTAGAAACCCTTAGTGATGAGGAAGAGAGAGTGCATGAATCTGCGACCCTCACAATTGTACGTTGCGCCTTTGCTCAAGCCAAGAACACTGACGATTGGCGCCGCAACACGATCTTCTATACCTATGCAAAATGTGGAGAAAAGAGTTGTAAGATGATTGTGGATAGTGGTAGTTATGCCAACATAACATCGACTGGCACTGTGAGTTGTTTGGGCTTGAAGCTTGAAGCCCATCCTCAACCCTATACAGTGTCCTGGGCTGATGAAACTTTCATTCCAGTCTCGCACCATTGTCTTGTTCCTATTCAGTTTGGATCATATAAAGACACACTTTGGTGTGATGTTGTTCCCATAGATGTTGGTCATATCATTATGGGTAGACCTTGGCTCTATGACAAGGATGTCACCATATTTGGTCGTTCGATTGTGTGAACATCCTAATTTGAGGGCAAGAAAGTCAAGCTAAATCCACTTCCACCTAAGAACACGAATGGAAAAGAGGCCACCACACAAAGTGGTGTGAGCGGCTCAAAAGAATTGAAGGAGTCGAAGTCCACATCCAAACCTCCCCATATTCTAAATGCCAAAGACTTTGAGCGAGAAACTGAGGCTGACTCGATGGTATACGCCCTTGTGGCTAGGAAAAGTGTACCAGAAGCTACTGTAGAGTTACCACTGAGGTCATTCAAGTAGTGCATGAGTTTCGTGATGTCTTTCCTAATGATCTACCGAATGAGCTTCCCCCTATGATAGATATATAGCATGTCGTTAATCTAATCCCTGGGGCGACTCTACTAAACCTCCCTCATTATAGAATGAACCCAAAGAAGCATGCAGAGTTGAAGAGAGATTGATGAGCTCCTAGAAAAGGGTTTCATTCGAGAGATCATGAGCTCGTGTCGTGCCCGCCTTTCTTACACCTAAGAAAGATAACACATAGAGGATGTGTTTTGATAGTAGGGTCATCAATAAAATCACGGTCAAGTATCAGTTTCCCATACTGCGTCTTGATGACATGTTGGATATGATGGTCAATGCTACTATCTTCTTGAAAATTGGCCTCAAAAGTGGTTATCACCAAATCCGTGTACGCCCTGGTGATGAGTGGAAGACAACCTTCAAGATGAAGGATGGGCTGTACAAGTTGCTAGTTATGCCTTTTGAGCTGACTAATGCCCCAAGCACTTTCATGCATGTGATAACCCAAGTGTTGAGGCCCTTCATGGGGAAGTTCCTAGTCATATACTTTGACGATATCTTAATTTATAGCATGATTAAAGAACAACACCTCAACCATTTGAGGCAGGTTTGTGGGATCCTTAGAGTCGAGAAATTGTACGCCAACCTAAAGAAGTATGCATTTTTGTCTAGTAGTGATATTTTCTTAGGTTTTGTTGTGTCAGTTGAGGGCGTATCGGCAGACCTTGAGAAGGTTAAGGCCATCGTCAATTGGCTTGAACCCCGCAATATTCATGAGGTGCGCAGCTTTCACGGCTTAGCCACCTTCTATAGGCAGTTCATTCGAGGTTTCAGTTCCATTATGGCTTCCATCACAAATTGCATTAAAAAATTAGAGTTTCAATGGACAAAAGGCAGCCTCGAAGGCCTTTAACCAAAGCTCCAATCACGTGACTTCCTAATTTTTCAAAAGCTTTTAAAGTCACATGTGACGCATAAGAAGTTAGCATAGGAGTACTTAGTCAGGAAGGGCACCATATCACCTTTTTCAGTTAGAAACTGATTGAGGTGAAACAAAAATATTCCACCCATGACAGAGTTCTATGCGGTAGTGCGATCACTGCGTCATTGGCGTCATTACCTATTACTGCAAGAATTCGTCTTATTCTCATATCACGAAGCCTTGAGATATCTGAACTCTCAGAAGAAATTAAACCCTAGGCACGCTAAGTGGGTTCAATTCCTTCAAGAGTACACTTTTGTGCTTAAGCATAAAGTCGGTGCAGAGAATAAGCCTGCTGATGCATTGAATTGTCGAGTCGCGTTACTCAGTTCCATGAGTATCAAAGTCAACAGCCTCGAGCGCATCAAAGAAGATTATTTTAAGTATCCGGATTTTAGAGTTGTGTACGCATCGTTTTTAGAGAGTCCGTTAGGAGCTAGTAGTGAGTATTTGATTCTAGACGGATATTTGTTTAGGAGTGACCGCTTGTGCATACCTTGCACCTCCCTACGCGATTTTCTTGTCTGGGAGTTGTATTCAGGAGGGGTCGCAGGTCATTTCCCTAGTGGAGGATAAGTTTCATTGGCCAAGCCTCAAGCGAGACGTGGCCAAAATTATAGGGCAATATCGTACTTGTCAACTGGCAAAGCAAAAAAAATAAAATACAAGATTATACACACCTTTGCCAGTTCCATTCATCCCTTGGCAGGACATTAGTATGGACTTCATGCTTGTACTCTCCAAGACTATTCGGAAACACAATTCCATATTTATTGTCGCGGACCGTTTTTTTAAAATGACACACTTCATTCCTTGTTCTAAGACCTCTAACACATCTCATATTGTTAAGCTGTTCTTTAGTAAGGTCGTCAAACTGCATGGGTTACCAAAAACCATAGTGTCTGACCGTGATGTGTGATTCATGAGTTACTTTTGGAAGACATTATGGCACATGATGAATATGAAGCTCCAATTTTCTTTTGCCTACCACCCTCAGACCAATAGTCAGACTGAGGTGATTAATAGGAGCCTAGGGAGTTTGCTCAGATGTTTAGTGGGGGAGCACACCAGGACATGGGACACCATACTATCTATAGCCGAGTTTGCGTTTAATAGTTCTGTCAATATGTCCACAAGTCTAAGTCTTTTTGAAGTCCATACTGGTTATAAGCCTAGAAAGCCTATTGATCTTGTCACTGTCCCATAAGCCATTAGAGTCTACAGAGTCCTTTGCGCATTACATTCATTCATTGCATCAAGAAATCAAGAGAAACATCACTACTAGTAATGAACATTACAAATTTTCTGCAGACCAGCATAAATGTTTCAAGGAATTCAATGTGGGAGACTCTATGATGGTCCACATTAGGCCCCAGCGGCACCCTCAAGGGGTCGTTCGTAAATTACACGCGCGTAGCGCTGGACCCTTCAAAATTATAAAACAAAACGGTCTCAATGCGTATGTGGTAGATCTTCTACCTTCCATGGGAATTAGTTCCACATTCAATATAGAGGATCTGGTTACTTTTCAAGGGGCCACTGATACTTTATCCGGCCCTTCGCACAACCATCTTGATTCTCCAGACCTGTTCCTTAATCCATGGCCTCTTCCCGACCCTTCTTCCCAGCCTCTACCTCTCATACTTACCCTTCCCACACCCAGAGAGAAAATAGAGGATGTTCTAAACCATCAGATAGTATCAATGTCGGACAGCGGGTTTCAGAAGTACCTGATAAGTGGAAGTCACGCCCTGCTTCAGATAGTATGTGGCTCATTAAGGACGAGTCTCAGAGACTTGATCCTGACATCTTGGAGCGGTTCAGGAGTTTTATTTCGCCAATGACAAAATCTACGCAGCCGGGGAGAGTTGATGGGGACATCACACACGCCCGTACGCAACGAGGGCCCCACCATCAATCTGGATCGATGATGATGTATAGAGAGGGCCTTCTAGTTAGAGGACTGCGTTTTGATTTGTTGGAGTGAACCCAATAGTCATGTGAATCCCACCATGGGTTCTCATGATCATGGCCCACAATTCTAATCAATCTAATATTTTGGGTTTTACTTATTATTTTTATTAGGAATATCATGGACGGTTTAGATTGCTTTGATTAGTTATTATTTTTTATTACTTCGTCTCCAAGTAATAGGTTGCACACATGGTGCGAGTTTTGGGATATAGGATTTTATTATAAATAGACTCCTTAGTCTTTTTTCCTATTGAAGATTAATTAAATTTCTGCGTTTTTTCTACTTCTCTGAGTTTTTGAGTTATATAAATCCAATTAGGTGTGAAACTCTCCCTTTCTCGAAAGGCTGACTACCGTGGTGCGAACCCACACTCATCCCAATTCGCCCCACCTTCTACTTACCATATTTCTCTTCTCCTACAACCATCCTCCCTACAAATTCATCGATATTTTGCAAATGTTTCTTTTCTACAGTAAATTTCTAGAATTTGGCCCTGCGGGAAGGCTGAAACTTCAATGGAGCACCGCGCACAGACCGATCGTCGGATCATCACGAAACTTGGGAATTTTGTGGTCCACCCGTGTCCGACCAGGGCCAAGCTGGCCATTTTTTGATTTGTAGGCCCCACACAAGTGCGGGACACTACCAACGCACGTGCGTCTGGGCCTTCACTGTTGTCCACGTGTGTGGTACTTCTCTTGTTCGTCTCTCTTCTCTCTTTTACTCCTCTTTTACCCAAATCCCTAACCTTAACCCTAAATTACTCAAATCCCCAATTTTATGCCCTTTCTTCAACTTTAGGGTTCCCCGAATTGAAATCTGTGAATCCTTTAGATTAGGGAATTATTTATGTGCATGTGTGGATCAATTTACCCTCATTTAATTATTGTTTTATATATAATTTTGATTAATCCGGCCCTAGCATGTATAGGCCTGGATCCACATAAGATTCCCCTTGATTGAGTGCTTGAACTTTGGTATGGGATGTGGAATTTTGTGTAACTGTTTCTGAATTAGTATGATCTGAAGCCTGAAAATCTTGCACATCATACTTGAATTTCATGTCCTGCATCAATTTGCAATTCGATATGATTTAACCTCTATTGCTATTTGCAGTACACTAGCAATTTTGACAACATCCTAACTAGTATGCATACAAAGGGGCCAGGCCCCAAATTGAAATTATGTCACTTTCAAAAGCCAGATTTGAAAGTAATGTAATGACAATTCATGGGCTACTTCTTCATTATAGATCACAGTGACGGTAATTATGCTAATGTATTATATGATGCTCAATCAATAGAAACAGCTTTCTTTATCAATGATATTACAGAAGGCACCCACCTTTCAGTAATCTAAGACATTGATCCAGTGAAGCCTATCAAGGTAGAAGCCATAAACAATGATCTCTGCCTTTAGATGATCCTTGACATCCTACAAAGATGGGCAACTACAACCAACAGTCCCCATTTCACAGAGCCATGCAAATGGTTAAGACCACCCCAAGGGGGTGATGCAATTGCAAACCATCCAAAGCATGCATGCTCCACACATGCACAAGATAACGCCCATGTGAGGTCCCACTTCAGCAAATGTGGCAATTAGCCTCTAATTAGAATAATTCATGTGCATGGTTTTGTTAGGAATCTTTTCTTATTTGTTGTCTCCAGTACCTTAGAAGGTCCAAATGGAGAAGTTTTATTTTAAAGTATGGTTTTATTAGGAGAGAAAAACTACATACACACCTCTATAAGTATGGGTCATAGCCATATGCATGAGGCATTTTTTTCTGATAATTTGAATGAAATTCATGAGAGTCTTCTCAAAAGTATTAAGTATTGGGAGGGGAGATTTGAGTGAACTCTAGAACAAGACTAGAGGGCTCTTTAGCTTGCTCAGAGTCTTTTGCTTGCTTGGGATTCTAATCATTCAATCTGGTAAGAAGATTTCTCTTTGTGCAGTCATTTTCCTTCTCTATTACATTAGGGGGAGATTTTAGGGATATTCTCCCAATCCACCATAGGGAATGCCTAGCGCATACATAGTTAATCGTAATTATGTATTAGAGATGATATTTCTCTAGTCATGTGTTAGGCCCAACCTAAAAATAAGCTCCTCTCATTTAGGGCCCGTTTGGATACCACCAAATAAGTTATTTTTTCTACTTACAGCAGTAGATAAGTAACTTACTTGAGAAAAGTAAGTTTGGTTTATGATCAATTATAAGTAGCTTATTTAAAGTTACTTAATCACTTCAGTTTAATAAGTAGAAATCAAGATAAGCTACTTAAGGCATAAGTAGATTATCTTAAGTAACTTATGATCCAAACACCCCCCTTAGTTAATCATAATTATGTATTAGAGATCATATTTCTTTTTTATACAGATTAAAAATAATATACGAACCGACAACATAATTATGAAAAATGAGAAGAATTCATTTTTAGGCATCTGCCAAATAGGCCCTTTTGAGACCAAACAAAACCTCAGCACAGTATTTACCATTCCTCAACCGAAATTCAGCCATTTGCTTTCAACCAGACAAACAATTGCAATTCAACTCGATGGCGCATCCAAACGCACTCCAACCTTCTACAAGAAAATAGAAAAGCGAATTACCTGGAAAGAGCTCAATGGAAGTGACTCCACATTCTTGGACCGGAAACACCTCCTCAGAAGCAGAGTCAAATCAAACCCCAATTTCTTCTCGTGAGGCATAAAATCAACCCCCAAGCAACGAACCGGAGCCGGCGAGATCGCCATCACACCATTCGGCAGATCCTTCATCAAATCCCCACCATTCTTCTTCGCCTTGCTCGCATTCTTCTCTGAATCCCGCCGATTCTTTTTCCTCTCCGCCTGCCACTTCAACACCATCCTTATCAGTTCCACCTGCAATTCTCCCCTCTTTGAAGCCTTTGACAGCTTGAAAGGCGGCGTCCTGACCCGTATTTCTTGATCCTGGCAGCGGCGGCGTTCAGACTTCTTGCGCTGGAGCTTGATCGAGTCGGGAATGGTCCGCTTGTTCTGGCGGTGGCGGGCCTGGAGGTAGTGGAGTTCGCAGAAGCTCAGATTCTCCATAGCCCTGCGGACGCAGCGCCATTGCCGACCGTCTGTTCTGCGGCAGCGGAGGTGGTCTGGTACCGCTTCGTCGTCCTTCATGGAAGCTGCAGGGGAACGGCTGTACGGTGAAAACGAAACGGAGGCCCGGTTCGAACCGGCCGGTTCGGGCATTGGAGTGGGAAACGGAGAGAGGGTTTTTGAAGACCTAAACGATGGCTCTGTTCGCTCTGGGTTTGAGAGGGAGAGGAGGGGACGCGTACCGCACAGGAAGTTCCTGTCATCAGAAGCTGTGTGGGGCATACAGAGATTTTCATGGCAAATCCGCTCCGTCCATCAGTTTTTGGAGACCATAATAGGACAAGATTCTAAAATTTAGGTAGATCAAAAGCCTGTGGGTCACACAACACGAAAGAGCAGAGATTGAACGCCTACCATTGGAAACTTTGTGCGGGCCACAGAAGCCATGTATCATGATCGGCGCCAGGAAGAATATTTCAATGGTGGACATTTCCGTTCCCACTGTTTCGTGTGGTGTGGCCCACATGAGTTTTGTATCTACCTATTTCATAGAGGTATCTTATCGTGCTCTTTCAAAACTGATGAACGGAGTGGATTTGTCAGGGAATCTATGTGGGCCACACAAAACTTCCGGCTACAGGAACTTACTGTTGTTCCCTAGGCACAAGCAATCCGCGTCCGAGACTGGGGGATGATGCGGTGGATCCGGGGTAGATTACGGAATGTTAGGGTGTAAATGGGCTGGGCTCGGGCCTGAAAACAAAAATTTGTATCTAGCTGTCCAATGGCTAGGCCCGAAACAATTCAAATCCGGGCCGGTACCAACCCAGGCCCAGCCTGTTGACTGCCGGGAATATGGGCGCCGCTTTGGGGGCGCGGATTGGATACTTACAAGGCCAGTAGCCAAATCGCCGCGGAAGTGACGCCACCAAGCTCCGTGGACCCATCATGATGCATGTGTTGTATCCATGCCGTCCACGCATTTGTAGAGATCTTTTATGGCATTAGAAAGAGAATGAGATAGATCTAAATTTCGAATGGACCCATCATAGAAAACTAGGGGAGTCATCACACTCGCGGTTGAAACATTTATAGGGCTACAGTGATGTATTTTTCAGATTCATCCTATTCACAAATTAACATAGAGATAGATGAAATGAAAACAAAAATATCAGTTTTATCGGAAGCTACCGTGGCTCCTAAGAAGTTTTGAACGGTAGATGTCACTGACCCCATTATTTTCTACGGTGGCATCCACTTGAACTTTAAATCTATCTCATTCTCTTTATAATGCCATAAAACGATCTCTAAAAATGGTTAGAGGGTATGGATACAACACATGCATCATGATGGGGTCCACAGAGCTTAGTGACATCACTTCAGTAGCCATTTGGCTACTGACCTTGTCCGTATCCAATCCACGCCCGCTTTGGTGGATCCGGAATCCACCTATGTGGGTGGGAACCTGTTGAGCTCTCAATGATGTATGTGTCCTGAATCCACAGTCCCAACATTTTAACAGCTCGCTTGAAAAAATTGATCCAAAAAATAAAGCTTACCCAAACAAAATAAAACTTACCCAAATCTTAGGTGCACCACACCAAAGGAAATAGTCATGATTGAATCCCCACCATTAAAGATTCATGAACCCCATAGGAATACTTATTTGCCATTCAAACTATTGATAAAGTTACAAAGACTTAGATGAAGAGATTACATATATATCATCTTGATCTAATGCTTACGTGGCTAGCAAGATTTTTGTAATGATTAATTACCATTGTTTCTTGTACCATGCATACCAAAAAAATGGTTAACGCTGATGGTCATATGGTTACCGTGGGAGTTGCCAACTGCTAGCTAATTACAATAAACCGATGGTGCAAACAAGGGATTATTAACCCTGTATTTTGGGTGTTACCTTTACCTTAGGGGCCACCTTGATAATTTGATGTATGTCCAAGCAGTCTATCTTTTTTTCTAGCCTATATTAGGATGTGATCCAAAAATTAGGTATATCCAAATCTCAAGTGAACTACACCATAGGAAATAATGGGGATTGACCGCTTACCATTAAAAACTTCTTAAGGCCCAATGCAATGTGTGTGTTTTATCTGAGTCATCCTGTAACGCCCTGAAATTCGGGGGTCGAGCAAAACTCAGCTCTCGAGTTCCAAAACATCACTTATACAACATAAACAATGATTGATGTATGTTGTCTGTATTAGTGCATAAAACATGAAGTAGATTAAGCCAGATCAGCAGACATAATTCAAGGATATTGAGAAAATGCAAGCGGAAGACTTAAATATATATATAAACCAAAATAATCCCCAAAAGATGCATGCTCTGCCCAGGGCAATATATACAACTGTGTCTCAAAATACATATATCAACTATGCAAAATCATCATATAATATCCCAGAATCTCCATTGGTCAGGATGAGGCTCACATGAACCCGCCTGAGAATTGCATAAATGAGAACGCCTCCTCGTCCTCGTCAAAATCTGGCTCCGCCTCGTAAGCATCGTCGTTGCCTACAACTAAGTCAGAGTATGGTTGGTGTTTAAGCATCATCCCAGAACGTGGGAGTGAGTGATCAACTCAGTGGTACTATACAGCAAAGGTTAACATGTTATCAATTCAATCAATCAGTAATGATAAAACAGTACAATTAAACATGTCCTAGATACTCTTGTTAATACAAGAATGATATGAGGGAATGATGCATGCCCTCACCACAAACTCCCTCATGCGACATCATCTAACAGTCGCGGCATGAATCACTACCACTGTGCTCTCACACTAACGCCAATGGCACATGCAGTGCGATGTCATGAATATTATTATCAAGTTCTTATTAGTCCCTTTCATACAGCAGGATTGGGAAGCTAAGACACCTCCCTTATATCAATCTCCAAACATTGATTCATTCTAGGGTCGTCAGTCCTAGAAAATCTCATACGATGTTACGGTTCTAAGTCGCTGCAAGGGCTGCCAGGGCTGTTGCATGGAATCGTTGCACCACTCCCCCATCACCAAATCAATACAGGCTTAGTTTATACTCTTGTGGCTACGGAAGGGTCGTCGCCTCCACGTAGACTCAGAGTACGCTCGAGGTCACTACAAGGGCTGCCAGGGCTATTACACGGAATCGTTACACCACTCCCCCATCACCAAATCAGTGTAGGCCGACAGCTCGAATACAGTGTCTCATACCACCATATTCGGCTCACGAGTCTGAGTTACTCACTGGTCACTACGGGGAGGCTCGTCGCCCCACCGTAGGCCGACAGCTCGACCACGCTGTCCCATACCACCATGTCCGGCCCATGAGTCTTAGGGGATCACGGTACTAAGGTTAACAGGAGTTTCACTGGTAAGTTCAGTGTCTTAAATTCAAACAGTAGCGATCAAACATGTTGAACAAACATCAGTCAATTGGGTTAGTTGATAAGCTCAACTAGGCCAAGCGTACGTTAAGTTGAACGACATGGAATGCATAAGCACTCTGTGTGGCCTAACCACTGTCGAACATCCCAAGCACGACTCAGATTCGTTAAACTCATCCTGAGTGGCGACAACGACCTCAACCACTAACTGCAGAACGGTTACCGATTACCTGGACTGTAGTACAGCCCCAATCACGTACAAGCTCAAATACAGGCATATGATTCATATCCTACTTTCATATGAACATTCATGAAGTATAACTTAAATGTAAATACAGCACATGTAGGAAATTATACACACATTTCATATGATTCGTCTAAGTTAATCAATCCATGGAGGAAATCATACACACAGTTAACGGGATCAGGATTCATATCTCAACAACATTAACAATCACATCTTACTAACTACTAACTCATTAAGGCATTTATACAAACACTTAAATTACACTATTCAACATACATCACGTATGTCGACTCCATTACAAATTAGGGCAAGTCCTTTCGCCAAGGAGTTAACTACGACAAATAATCATGGTAATCACAACAGCATATTCCATACGTATACGGGTATTCTAATATATACATGAAATACGTTATTTATAACATAGAGTATACATATACGTAAATCGAAACGGACAGCGCATTTGGCATGTGTAACGGTAATCACAACATGAATAAATAATTATCTAACATTGAAAGCCTTGAAAACCATAACCTAAACGTATATAGTCCGCACCTTAAACCAGAAAATGCGTATAAGATGTGATTCAGACGATACTTCTTCGTTAACGGCGAATACGATACCTATGGCATGAAACAGGTTAGCTATAACTTCATTACAGCTATTCTAAAACAGGTTAGGGTTTGCTTAACTTACCCAAGAATAGAATCAGAATCGCCGGAAGAACGATTCAGATATGCAAGTTTGATGTGTAGATGAACTGGGAAGAATCCCACGGAGAATCAACAGGTTCTCTCTCACTTTCTCTCTCTTTCCTCTCTCTTGAAAAGGTAGGGTTTGGAAATTCGTATGGAATTTGGGAATGAGGGTTTAAGCCCTTTTTATAAGCCTAAAGTCGACGAAAATAGCCCTAAGGCCAAGGTATACTTAGTTTATAACCAAATCGAGCTCTTTCTGATCCAACAGAGCACTTCTGGAGGTCCTCTTATCGAATGCGGTCGGACTTAAGCTAACTAGTATTGGATCTTTAGTAAGTTAAGTTTTCAGTCTAATCGGGTCTCTAGATCGTCCGTGGTGGACCAGCTTCAATTCAACGGTTACCGAAATTCGATCAGGGCTACAAGTACTTTGACATGTAAGGGCCACCTTTCCTGATCCGAGAGTGAATTTGGGTCAAAATCTAACGGTCAGAATGCTTAGAAATATCGCCCAAGCGAAACGATCCAGATTACTTAAAATCATAATTAATTTTCTAAAAATCTTCGTTTTCTCACTCTCTTCACTCCGGACGTAAGGAAATGGTCTTAGGACATCGTTTGGGCTTGATTTTCGAGGTGGTAGTCAAGTCCAACTAGGCGGTCGTAATGGTCTAAGTTCATCATCATCAGACTTTCGACGTGCGGTCTAGGTCCAATATGAAGTTACAAAGTGCTCCCAAGAGCAGCTGGGTTTAGAGTTGGATCCTAGATTTCAGAGTAATATAGCGTCAATGATTCTATAGGTTTTGGGTCTTACAGATCGGATTGAAAGTTATCGGTGCTAATTTCACATGCAATCTAGTTTAGCGCTAGCTAATACATATTAATTTCTAAGGGATTAAGGCCTAAATGGATTTCTACTGAAGGTGATGCTCGGGTCTAAGTATGAATTTTTCTAAGTCGTTACACATCCATATATTTTGATAATTCATTTTAGGGCATGAGCCAAAAAAAGTGTTAGTGCATTGATTTCTACATCTTGTTTGTCAATCATGTGAGTACGTGTTATGTAATCAGTTGAGCCTTTAAAAGTTGAAGACCAAAGATACGAGAGGACAAAACTATCAAGGACCAAATAACAAGTAAATGAGGTGCCTTGGTGACCCTAACCCTTGACCCAAAATAAGCTTTGAATATCTAGATAATCTTGACTTAATGGGTAAACCTTGTTGATCATCTTAGCCTTAAGAACTTAATTGGAACATGAAAAGTAATGCTTAAAGAGGTGCAAAGCTATTGTGAAAATATACACTAAAAACTGTAAATTTTTAAAGGTGTTCGATCCTATGGAACAAACCTCGAGGGGTCTTCAATGGCATTAAAGATCCCCTCGATGGCATTGAACAGAGAGTCATACGTGTCTAGCAAGAAATGATCATTTTATTTGATTTTCTCGATGGCATTAAGGTCTTTTTAGATGGTATCAAAGATCACTCAATGACTTCGAACAAGTAACTTATATATGTCCAGCAAAAATACGTTGTATTATCTGATTTTCTCAGTAGCATCAAGGTACTATTCGGTGGCACCAAGGTAACCTTCGATGGCATTGAAGGTCACCTCAATGGCATCAACAGAACCATTATCTACTCATTTTTTAACCATTGGAACGCAAACTTATTATAAAAGACATTCGGTTCTTAGGCATGTAGATAGGTTTTTTGTGTCATAAAAGCTTGGGTGAATTCATGATCATATCCCTTATCCCAAGCCTTTAAGTCAACGAGTTCTAAGCCGTCTTCCTTGAGATTAACACTCTAATGAGGATTTCAACATCCAACTTAAAGATGTGCTTGAACTCGTACATTTTTCAAAAATTAGACTCAACCTCTATAGGCATACCATTGTTTAAATTCTCTAGAAGACACATTTAGGTGAATTCCCTAGGAAATACAGTTTCTCATTAGTTGTAAGAGATTCAACCAACCTCCCATCACTTTAGTCACTTCAAAGTAACATTACATAAAGGTTTTTGATCTTGGAGCCGGAGCCTTGACAAAGCATCAGCATCATGTCGGGGGAGCAAAGGGGAGCTGATTGAAGCACGTAAAAGCATTGATTAAGCAACCTAAGACAACACTATAAAATGGGCTCAATTTGACAAGTTGTCAACTGCAAGAGTCTGTATACTCTCCTTCCTTGTGTAGGATTGATGGTAAGAGTTTGTAACCCAAACTTGACTAGGTTCTTATGTAGGACCTTAGCTCTCGCGTAAGGCATAAATCATAAGTCTTGTGTAGGACCTTAGCTCTTATATACGACCTAAATCAAGTCCTTGTGTAGGCCACCGGACATGGGTACGTTCGTGTTAGTCTTTATAGGAGCCTCCGATATGAGTAAACATAGGTCAACTATTACTGTAGTTGTTGATTAACATATAAAAAAATAAACTAAAGTCTCTAAAGGGAGCCTCCGACGGAAGTATACGTCAGTAGGTTCTTGTGTAGGATCGAGGTTTGCAGTGAGCCTATAGAAAACTACATAAAGTTCTTGTGGGAGCCTTTCCTTGTGTAAGATTGTAAAGGTTAGAGGTTAACCTGATTTAAAATATCCGATAGTGAAATTCAGTATACTCATGCGTTGAGTGCGTCCGCCGAGAGTGGAGTAGGAAAACCAAAATACTATACATGTTTGTGTTTAAAATTGTTATTTGAACACTTATTTAATTATGCCTATGCGATTGAACGTTTAATTAATTAGATGAATGATAGGAGTTGATAGTTAGCACATCCAACATTGTATACTATCATGTTTATAGATTAGTTGCTTAATTTGCATATCATTTGTAAATTTCATGTTTAGCTTAATTTTTATATTAGCTTAAAGTAGACAATTGTGGTTTAAGAAGATAAAAATTTTATTTGGTCCTAATCACCCCCTTTAGGACATAGCCTTCATTCATTTGCTTCGTCAAGCTTTTATATGTGCAATTATGATAATCTCATTACACCACATGTGAATTTTTAAAAAGCATGCTTGTTAAAGGCTCAAGTGGATCACACCATAAGAAGCATTAGAGATTAAGTTCTTACCATTGAAAAATTTCTTCCTAGTGGTGTGGTCCATTTAGGCCTTCGATATGCCTCCTTTTTGGGATTATGTCTTACAACAATCCATCAAAATTAATGGACGACATTGTCATGTTGTCTAATGAAACATGGTCACTTTGTCCAGCAATCTCATTAATTTATCTTGTGGAATCCTGTCACTTTGTCTAGTGGAATCTTGTCACTTTATTCAACAACTCTGTCACTTTGTCTAGTAGAACTCCATCACTTTATCCGGCAATCTAGTCACTTTGTCTAGTGGAACCCATTACTTTGTCTAGTAGAATCTCTTTAACGGTATATGTAGTTTACTTAGAAAAAATTTGCATGGGACACAATTATTGACTTAAATAGAGACTACCGTGATGTTTTTATAAGATCCATCATAACCATTTGTTATTAAGTCTCATATTAGGCATAAAGAAAAAAAATGTAACAACCCGAGATTTTGGGTGCATGTACACACGCAGGCCAATATGTACACTTACATTAGCTTAGGCATACATGTGGAAATCCATCTCGAAACCTACCTTTTACGTGTGTGTTATTAAAAACTGACCATGCATCACCTTATATACAAATTAGAGTCCTAATAATTCGATTCACACTTGTATTTGTCAAGTGGCTCACCTAATTACCAAAACAAACTATTCAATTTAAAGCTCATAGTGTACACTTCAAATTCACTAGTTTAGTTGATACATAGGGCTTACACACTTCTTTAAGGACCATGATTAAGTGAGAGTCATTAAAATAAATCTTAACCACCATTGAAAATCATTCGTCAATATTAAGCTCATTAGATAGAGCACGTCAAACTGAAGTAGGACATCACGTTTCACCCAAATCCGATGGTTCAAACTATGGCCATCTATGATTTAAAATTTTGAGTATATATGAGACTTAAGGAACCAAAGTCTCTGGACACTATTACTTTTACAGTGAATTACGTCCTCTTTCGTATATTTTTTTAAAAAAACTAATAAAATGATAAAAGAAATTTAAATTTAAATAAAACAGGATTCATATTTGGATGCATTGCCACACACGTTGACTACACCATCCATCCACTGTTTTCAAATTTTAACCATCTAAACTTCAATGGTCATCAATCCAAACTATTCATTAGTGAGGCCACCTGACTTACAAAATTTGCCAACTGGGCCATCCAAATGTCTAAATGAACCATTCATTAGGGAGATTATAGGGTATACATCAAAACTACTTATTAATTTTTACGTAGGATGTTGGTAAACGTTGTTTTGAGTTATAGACAGGCATAAGCCGTTAAATAGGCATATTGGTCATCCTTGAGAGATCAAGGCCCAAACTTGGTCTGTTTATAGAGCACGCACAATGGTGATCTTTGGTAAAGTATCACTCGAAATTGACGGTTTGAATAGAAAATATTTAAGTTTGAAATTTTTTATTAGAAATGTGAGATAAGACTCATCCATCGCTATGAGTGATACAAATATTATATATATATATATATATATATATATATATATATATATATATATATATATATATATGATGTAGGGATGAGCATGATGAGGTCGATCACCGTCTTCCTCAAGGATAACTACTCCGAATTCACAGAGCTTCTCTGGACTCCTCACAGAGACTTCTCGAATCCATGAGAAAAGAAAGCAAGAGAATAGAAATAAATTGTAATAAAATTCAAAATTGATTAATAAATGAATAAAAACGAGTTCACAACCCTTTAAATAAGGGTACCAAGCAATAGGAAAGAAATCAGAATCAAACTACAACTAAAACTCCTAGTATCCATGACTTACTATAAATAGTAAACTTACTATTTATAGACGGTCGTGATGTCTACTAGTGCGCAAGATTTTAGGCCAAAAATAATAAGTGTCCTATTTGGCTTCACCAAACCATTCCCCTAATTATCCTAAGAACTTTTCATGTTGGACACAACTCCTAAAGCCCAACGGATGAAGAGCTACAATCAAACTAAAACTTACTATTTATAGTAAAAATGAAAATAAAATAGGGAAACGACCGTCGATCAGGGAGTTTATCGTAAATTCGGGTTGCGCAACCCGACATAGCGGGTTGGTTGGCTAAAGTAGCTCGTTTTACCCCAAAATCATATATTTTACGTCAGATAACTCATTTCGGATTGCGAGATATGCCCAATCTACGGTCCAACGATTCAGATCACTTTTGTCATTGACCGGGCCTTTTTTGATCCATCTTGGCCATGAAACTGTCCGCGACCCGCTCTAAATCAATCCCCTCTACTTCAAAAGAACTCATCCTTGAGTTCACATCCTACTCTGGTTCATGATACTCGATCAGGTCCGCGACATTGAAAGTTCGTGAGATTGCCATGTCATCTGGAAGATCAACAACATAAGCATTGTCATTGATCTTTCGAATGATTGGGACAGGTCCAGTCTTCTTATTTTTTAACTTGTTGTACGTCTAGGTCGAAAATCTCTCTTTACACAGATGGACCATAATGCGGTCACCCACCTTGAATAGCTTTTGTGGCCGGTGCTTGTCTGATTGTTCCTTGTACTTCTCGTTCCAGACATGTAGCTTGGCCTGCACTTCCACATGGATGCCCATAATCTTATCTGTCATATGTTCTGCTGGAATGCTTGTGCCTGGGTGCTTGGGCAGAGGGACCACGTCAAGTGTGTGGCGAGGCACTCGTCCGTAGATAATTTGGAACGACAATTTCCTTGTCGAGCTGTTCACCATGTTGTTGAATGCAAACTCTGCTTGAGATAAGGCTAAGTCCCACTGCTTCAGCTTTTCTCCTGCAATACTGCGAAGGAGGTTTCCCAAAGTGCGATTCACAACTTCGGTCTGCCAATCAGTCTGTGGGTGGTAAGTACTGCTGAATTGAAATCGTGTATCGAATCGAGTCCACAAAGTCCGCCAAAAGTGACTAATGAATTTCGTGTCATGATCAGAAGTAATGGTCTTAGGGACCCCATGTAGTTATACGACCTCCCTGAAGAATAAATTCACCACATGTGTTGCGTCGAGGGTCTTCTTGCATGGGATAAAGTGCATCATCTTAGAGAAACGATCGACCATTACGAACACCGAATCCATGCCGCGTTGTGTTCGTGGGAGACCAAGTACGAAGTCCATTGATAAATTCTCCCAAGGACCGTCAGGCATGGGTAACGGGATATAGAGGCCCGTATTCTGAGATTGTCTCTTAGAGGTCTGACAAATATGACAATGTTGTACGACTCTTCCCACATCACGTACTAATTACGGCCAGTAATACCGCTCTTCCACAAGAGCTCACGTCTTGTCCCCCCCGAAGTGTCCATCGAGGCCACCTCCATGTAGCTCCTGAATAATCTGTTCTCTCAAAGAACTTTAGGGGATGCATAATCGATTCCCTTTGAAGAGAAAATCGTCCTATATATGAAGGTCACTAGGGTGACCTTCTTGGTACTTTATCTAAGAATCTTTGAAGTCCTCATCCTCGGCATATAACTCCTTGAGACAATCGAAGCCGACCACCTCGTTGCTCATCGTAACAAGTAATGATGCACGACGGATTAGTGCATGAGCCACCTTGTTTTGCTGTCCTGACTGTGCTTTAGAACGAACATAAATTCCTGTAAAAATGCAACCATCTAGCATGCACACGATTTACGTTAGTCTGACTATTAATAAACTTTAATGCTTGATGGTCAGTGTATAAAACAAACTCCCTTTGAATCAGATAATGCCGCCAATGTCGTAGTGCCTGAATAACTGTGTACAACTCAAGCTCATAAGTCGACCACTTCTTTCGGGCTTTATAGAGCTTCTCATTATAGAAGGTTATCGGCCTGCCTTCCTGTGATATTACTCATCTGATTCTGATATATGAAGCGTCACACTCTACCTCAAACAATTTGTCGAAATTAGAAAGCACCAAGATTGGTGTTGTAGACAAACGATGCTTGATCTCGTGAAAGCTCTTGTCAGCTTTATTGGTCCACTGGAACGACCCTTATTTCATGCAATCTGTTATAGGCGTGACTATGATGTTAAAATCTCACACAAATCGACGATAGAAAGTCACCAATCCGTGAAAACTCCTAACCTCATGAATATTTGTCAGGATCGGCCATTCCCTAATAGCTCGCACCTTATCATCGTCTACCCAAATGCTTGTGGACGTTATAATAAATCTTAGAAACAACAGGCTGTTAGTTAAAAAACTACACTTTTTCAAGTTGAGGTACAACTTATTATCTTATAGGACCTGCAATACCTGCCTGAGATGTTTCTTGTACTCTGCCTCATCCTGGTTATATATCAATATGTCATCAAAATATACTACCACAAATCGGCCAGTGAATGATTTTAGAACTTGATTCATCAAACGCATAAAAGTACTTAGTCATTTGATAGGCCAAATGGCATGACCAGCCACTCATACAACCCTTCCTTTGTCTTGAATGTCATTTTCCATTCATCACTAGGTTAGATACGAATCTGATGGTACCCGCTCCTTAGATCGAGTTTAGAGAACACCTTGGCCCCTCCTAGCATATCGAGCATGTCGTCTAACCGTGGTATTAAGAACCGATATTTGATGGTAATTTTGTTGATTACTCGACTGTCGATACACATGCGCTAGCTTCCATCTTTTTTTGGCATTAGTAATGCTGGTACAACATATGGGCTCATGCTCTCTCTCTATAGACCCTTAGGGATCAATTCTTTCACTTGCCCCTGAAGTATCTTACACTCCTTCGACTCATCCAATAATGCGGGCGGTTGGGCAGGTTAGCCCCAGGGATGAAGTCTATGTGATGTTCGATGTCCCTCATGAGAGGTAATCTATTAGGTAAATCTTTATGCCAGACTTATTTAAATTCATTTAGCAGTTGTCTTAAACTTGGAGGGATGTTTGAGGGTTCTTTTTCCTTGCCCTTCACCACTACAGCGTATACCTCACCGGTTTCCTTAGATTCTTCCATGAAATCTCGAATGGTCAAGAGAGAACTCCCCTCCACTTTAGAGGCTTCAGGGTGGTTCTCTGGTGCCATAGGGGCAAGGATTATTTTTTGACTATCTTTTACGAATATGTAGACGTTGTCTCTTCCTCGATGGGTCGCATCATGATCAGACTGCCAAGGTCGACTGAGTAGCATATGGTAAGCTTCCATATCGACCACGTCACAAAGTATCTGATCCTTATAATATTTACTAATTGAAAATGAGATAGTGCATTATTCAGTTACCTTGGTCTCATTAACCTTTTTTATCTAGCCAATTGAGTAAAGGGAAGGATGTCTCGTTATTGGTAGCTGCAAATTGTCCACTATCACCTTTGAAACGATGTTCTCGCTGCTACCACTGTCTATGATCACATCACAGACGTTTTCGTTGATAGCACACCGAGTACGAAATATATTGTATCGCTGTGGGTGTACTTTTGTTTGTGGGGTATATAGTAGTTGCCTTATAACTAGAGATTTGCCATGATCCTCGCTCATCAATTCATTGCTACCTGCTATTTCTTCAGTGGTTTGTTCATATTCATCAAAGTCATGGCCTTCTTCTGCGGCCTCATCTTCAGTGCCTCATTCGTTTATAGTCAAGTGTGCTGTGGGACGTTTAGGACAAGTGTTTGATAAGTGGTCTGGTTGGTCACAACGGTAACAATTGTTCGGCCTTGGCTGAGCATAAGGATTTAGAATCCTACTCGGGCCCGCTGTCGTGGGTGCTGCCCGTTGAGGTCTAGATGATCCGCTCTCCGTATCACGGTTTATGGGTGGAGGAGGTTAAGGACGTTCTCCTACTGGATCTTTTCCTCAAGCCAGTACTGGATCCTGTGTGGGACTCGTCATGGGGGGTCGATTTGAAGGATAGGGATGAACAAGAGCTCTTGCAAGTTGTGTTTCTGCCCTCCCCGCCAATTGAACTGCTTCATCCATGGTCCCGACTGGGTACATTGAACTCAGTCCTTAATTACCGATCGTAACCCACCTATAAATTGTGCCACCTTTTGTGACTTAGATTCTGACAGATCGTTTCATGTACCCAACCGCTAGAATTCTTTAGCGTAATCTGTAACAGTTCGATTTTCTTATCGGTAATTTTGGTATTGCTGGAATAATATCTGCTCATAATCACTGGGGAGAAATCGTGATCGAAGAAGACGTCTCATCCGAGGCCATGATGCAATGGACACCTTGTTCTGGCGGGCTCGTGAGAGTTGTAATTGTTCCCACCATGCAGAAACACCAGATTTTAATTTAAACGCTATCAATTTCACTCTTTTATGATCTGGCATGTCCATATAATCGAAATATCTCTCTACTTCGGCTAGCCAATCGAGAAAATCTTCGATACATAATAAACCGTTAAAACTAGGAAGTTCAGCCTTACCTCGATAGTTTCTTTCAGCACGATCTAGATGATCGCCTCCATGGATTGGTTGTCGGGCAAAACCCTCATTAATGTTCTCGTCACTGGAACTAGAATCATCTGGTGTAGTCCTACGATTTGCCATTGGTAGTGCTCTGTGATAATCGGGGTCACGTCGTACAACAACTATGGGTGGTGGAGTGACCATAGGTGGTGGAGCACCACCTAGGGCTCAGGATGAAGTAGCGCATCCGCAAGACGGTCGAGGGTTACTTGCAGCCCTTGCATGGTCAACTGACTCTCCCGATGGAAATCTTCCATTCTTTTCGAAAGATAAAGAATCCTTGGATCACCGTACATAGGATTCTGATTCATACCAATTAATGAGGGTCAACTGACGCTCTGATATCAATTAATGCAGGGATGAACGTGATGAGGTTGACCACCGTCTTCCTTGAGGATAACTACTCCGAATCCACGGAGCTTCTCTAGACTCCTCACAGAGACTTCTCAAATCCACGAGGAAATTAAGAAAGCAAGAGAATAGAAATAAATTCTAGTAAAATTCGAAATTGATTAATGAATGAATAAAAACAAGTTCACAACCCTTTAAATAAGGGTACCAAGCAACAGGAAAGAAATCAGAATCAAACTACAACTAAAACTCCTAGAATCCGTGACTTACTATAAATAGTAAACTTACTATTTATAGACGGTCATGATGTCTACTAGTGTGCAAGGTTTTCGGCCAAAAATAGTAAGTGTCCTATTTGGCTTCACCAAACCGTTCCCCTAATTATCCTAAGCACTTTTCATGTTGGACACAACTCCTAAAGCCCAACGGATGAAGAGCTACAATCAAATTAAAACTTACTATTTATAGTAAAAACGAAAATAAAATAGGGAAATGACCGTCGATTAGGGGGTTTCTCTCAAATCCGAGCTGCGCAACCTGGCAGAGCTGGGTTGGTTGGCTAAAGTAGCTCGTTCTACCCCAAAATCATATATTTTACGTCAGATAACTCATTTCAGATTGCGAGATATGCCCGATCTAAGGTCCAACGGTCCGGATCACTTCTGTTGTCGATCGGGCCTTTTCTGATCCATCTTGGCCATGAAACTGTCCGTGACCCGCTCTACATCAATATATATATATATATATATATATATATATATATATATATATATATATATATATATATATATATATATATATATATATAGGGAAAAGGTACTATACGCTCGACCTCACGAATCCGTCCCATGAGGTCGAGCTGTGTGGGCCCCACCATGATGCGTTTTGAACATCTACCCCATCAGTCAGATGCACCATTCCATCGTGGGCCTAGGTCTCAAAAATCAAGTCAATCCGTGACTTTTGTGGGCCACACCACATACAGAAGTGGAGAGGGGCCGTGCACCATTAAAACATTCATAATCATTTTTTGGGCCCACGGAGATGTGGTTTGCGAATCCAGCCCATCCATTATGTGTGTCCCACTTGAATGAGGGTTCAGAACAAGTTTTAGACGCATGCAAATTTCAGGTAGGCCCCACCAAGTGCTTTTATATGTTTTAACGGTGTCTTCACATGATTTTAGATGGTATGGCCCACTTGAGTTCCGTATATGGCTGATTTTTGGGATATCCCATAATTTAAAGGGGACCCATCAAATGCACGATGTTGATGGTCGACACGCATCACGGTGGGGCCCACACAGCTCGACCTCACAGGAGCTTATGTGAGGTCGACCGCATAGTACCTTTTCCCATATATATATATATATAAACAACGACAACGTTTTAAGACACCTAGAAACCCACGTTTCTTCAAGATCAATCCATCCTTCACCGTCTAACATTTGTTAAACCAATATATGCATGATCTGAGCCATTCACCTACTAGCCAAGAAGGTATCAATAATCCATATTTAATCTTGAGGGTTTCTTGTCCTACCATGCAGATCATCGGAATATTAGATTCGTCTCATCCTTCGGCCCATAACGTAACATGATATAATGAAGTGGATGGGTGGAATGGATTTCTCATAAATAACAGGATGGATCCCACATTTCAATGGAAAATAAATCTCTAACAACTCCAAATTTTTACGGTTCCTTAAATTTTAAAAATTTTAAACTTTTACTTTTTTAAAAAAGGGGATCAAATCGGTTGAAACCTCTGTCATCATTTTCTTATCCGTTTTATCTAAGTAACTCTCTTTTCTTTATAAGGACGGATATTTCTTGCCGATCAAAAAGAGAAAAATAAAAATAAGATAAAAGAAAAAAAAGAAAAAGAGAGAGATTAGTGGAAGAACAGCTTGCATAGGTTAGTACTCATTTTATTTTAATTTAGAATTTTATTTTAAATATGTTATTATGCTTTAGGTTTACGTGATGGACGGTGTGGATCTACCATGGGTGCAATGCATGTTCACATATATCAATATGTGCGCATATGCACGATGCACCTTGGAGTACCTTATGCATGTAATAAGAAATAAAAGAAAACACGTAAGTTCTTTTTGTTTATTTACTTGAATTAAATATTTGACTTATTTTGCATATGCGGCCCGATCAATTCCGTCTATTAGGTTCTAAGGACCAAAATATGGAAAACCTCCAAAAATCAGGCTAAATTAACATTTTGATAGGCCAAAATATGCAAAATAGAATTTATGATGCATTCGCCGTTAAAATATCCATTGGGGCCATAGGGAGTTCCGATGGGGATATCAATTATTTTGACCATTAAAAAATAATTGTGTAGACCAATGAACAACTCGGATCTTACATAAACAGTTAGGAGGGTTTGAAATAAGAAATGTATATGTTTTAATGGTGAAAGAATGGTCGGTGTTGTTCATAGTAGTATGGCCTATCAAAATAACGAATTTACCTCATTTTTTTTTACCAATGTCCTAAAATGATGTGAGTAAAATGGTGAATGAAATAGATCTTATGTACACATATTATGTATGGACCATCATGAAAAAATATAAAATGAGTGTAAAAACACTCTAGCCTGCAAAAGTAAAGTTGATTTATTCACGGTACCGGAAGTAGTCAGGATGGATGGGCCTTCTATGTTGGGCTTTCTTGATGTAACGGATTGATGGACCCACAGTAATATATATATATATATATATATATATATATATATATATATATATATATTGTATCCACTCCATCCATTTGATTTGGAAGGTTACTGTGAGTTAAGAGTGTAAATTTAGGACATATTCAAAATGTGTGCGACCCATATAGAAAGAAAATTATAGTAGTTGTACAATAATCATTTAGGTTATTACAGGTCCTACAAATTTTAGATTGGATTGAAAATTTTTCTCAATGGTCAATATAGTGATGGTAACCATACAATCAATCCATATCTTTGTAGTTCCACATAAAAAAAGTGTGTTAAATATATATAATTTAATATATTTCAACATTTGGATGCACAGTAAAACTTATATAGTGTACATGCATTTTTAGGACAAAACATACATAGGCTAAATTATGTATCATTATGACATGCTATTACAAGATTCAAGCCATCCATCTGGTGGGTCATCTTATAAGATATTTAGCCTACCCTTTTTAGCTGAGATAGATAAGATAAACCATATTTATGAGGTATGTTACCTTATAAAACCTAAGTATCACTCCCATGTATGACCTTACTTAGTAATCAAAACAAATCAAATGCTTGATGAACTTAATATATATATATTTTTAATATTACGATGTACTGCATATGGATTATTTATAGGTATTCTCTGATCTACTTCATTGGATTTCTCCATAAATCATCAGGTGAGTAATCCCAACATGTTTCCTCTCCATATGATTAAAATAAATTGTTGTGTTCATACGATTAATTGTATTATGATTTTTAATATATTAAGTATTAATTGTGTCTTGCATCGTTAACACTCTTGTACAATTACCTAGGGGACAGCCCATTGTACCCACTAGAAGCCCATTATATGTGGAAGCCTGCCCAATGGGGGGGATGCGGGCCTTGCACATGCCTACCAATGGTAGAAGTCTACCAAGTGCAGATGCATGTTGTCAATGTCCAACTCAAGCAAGTGGACGGTTTCTATTTATACCCACGTGATGCATCATCAATATCATTCACAACATTCACTTTAATTACATTATTTGCATTGTATTTCTGATTTTTATACTTTACTTGTATGTATTATTTTAATTGTATCGTGCAGGAACCATGATGAGTTCACTCACTGAGCGTGGCCACCTAACGGTTTATTGATGGAAAAACCGTACAGATGGAATTGAAGCAGATACAACGACTCAAGAGCAAGAACATGAAGCCAAACTAGCGGATGATCCACAGGATCACTGGTCGTGTTTAACCGAAGATGAGGTTACTTCGTTGGATCAGTATTAGAATAATTAAATGGGACATGTATTTCTTATTATTATTTTATTTATGTTTTAGAATAACTTTAAATTTAGATTTTAGATTTTATTTTTAAATAACTTGATGATTCTAACGATTTAATAAAAGTCTCAATTTAGTTTTCTTGATTTTTTTTTAATGTGTGGTGATGAATGTTTGTGAATGAATTAATTTGATATGAATGTATTGATAGAGGTTAATGGGAACATAGAATTCAGATTATATTGTGCCTCTATTAAATAATGTGACTCACTGGTTTAAGTTCACTAAGTGTACGAGTTATGGACCATAACTTATGTTTGAGGGTGCACACTCAGTATTTGAATTTAGGGGCATGACGAAAAATTAATCATATTGACTCATGATTTTCGTGGGCTACACTAAAGGAAATGATTGGAAGAGATATGTATACCCTTGATTTTTAAAGGGTCCACCATGATACTTGTATGAAATCAACTTTAACAATTAGATTACACACACACAAAAAAAAAAAAAAAAAACTTAGGCTTGTGCCCTAAAAATTGTAACTGGACATGAATCACTTGGGATACACTAATGGAAATAGTTTGGCAGGCCCTATACACTATGTACAAGTGAATCATAAATGGAATCGATTTTTCGTCCCATGGCCTAATATGTGATGAAAAACCTAGTTGTTGGGGTTTATTTTACATAAATATCACGGTAGGGCTCACCCCTAATCACCAACTAACCATTTGTTCTTACATGTGGTTGCGAGGTATGGTACTCAAATTGCCTAGGATAACATGCAACATGGATGGTTGTGTGCTACCGGAAAGACTTTGTAGGCCCTACCATGATGTATGTGTATTAATTATCCGTGTCACCCATCCATTCTTATGGATCATTTTAGTACATGAGCACAAAAATTAAGGTAGTGATTGGATGCCTTTCCTAAAAAATCTTTTTGGTGACTATAAAAGTTTTGGATGAAGCGGATGTATATTTATATTTTCTCTTCATCCATGTCTATGTGACTTTGTCACCAAGTTGGATGACAAATAAACATTACAGTGGGCTTTAGGAAGTTTTTAATGAGGAGCTTTCAATTACTATTGTTTGGATGTGATCCACTGGAGATTTGGATCTACTTCATTTTTGGGCTCATGCCCTAATATAAGGTGAAAAAAAAGAAGTATGGACAGCATGGATAAGACACATTTATCATGGTGAACTTATGGAGTTCGTTTAGTAGCACATAACACTTACATGGGTGCTACTTGCTACACTAATGCAATATAGTAATGCATCTTTGTTGCAACCTCAGATACTGGGATGTCAGTGGAAGGTGGACATGAGACATATTTTATATATGCATGGTATATCCATGCGGTCCTTTTGTTTTGCCAGCTCATTTCGAAGAACTGACAAAAATTCAGGCTAACCACCCCAAGAAATAGTAGTCATTGCTGTGTAAAATTTTTATGCGGAGTACAAAGGTTCCGGATCCAGCTGATATTTATATTTTCCCTTCATCCGGTCTGTGTGACCTCGTCAACAACAGGTGGGATGATAAATAAACATTGTGGTGGGTATTAGAAAGTTTTCCATGGTCACCTGGACATTATTTTTCAGTGGTGTGGTCCAACTAAGATTTGTATCCGCTTCATTTTTGGGACAACCAATGTGGAAAAAACGGATGGAAGGCGTAGATATCTAAAGCATACGATTGAAGTGGGCCACGGTCATTTCACATTGACGTCACCGGATCCTGGGTCGCAGCTACGCGTCCGGTGCAGTAAACGTAATATTTGTTACTAATGAGGCAATATTTTGTAAGAAGTTATTTATTTTATGATGACGTCAGCATAAATGAAGTGGGCCAATTAAATTAAGGAAACGGGAAGCAGCTTGTGTTTCTTCTCATGAGTTGTGCAAGAGTCAATTCAATTGCACATCCAAACGCGTCTTTCATTAAAGTAATGCAAATGCCTACAAAGAAATTACTCACACAATCAAACCACAAAAACACACAAAAAAAAAAGAAGCAAAAACAAACATCAACATAGATCGTTTTGTCGACGATCTGATAAGATTACAAGCCAAACAATCCATCAGATGAAAGCAAAAAAGCAAAGGTAAATGAAAACAGCTAATCCAAACGCAAATAGCATAATGAATCAGCCATCGTGATCGGAGCCTTCTTCCACAGCATCATCCGCTTTCTGTTCCTCGGCTTTAGCTCCATCCCGAACGGCATGACTAGAGCCTTCTTCCGCTTTCTGTTTCTCAGCTTGAGCTCCATCACGAACAGCATGACCAGAGCCTTCCTCCGCAACAGCATCCTCTGCTTTCTTTTTCTCTGCTTCTTCTTTCTTTTTCTCAGCTTGCGCGCTATCACCAACAGTTTGCCCGGAGTTTTCCTCAGCAACAGCATCCTCCGCTTTCTTTTTCTCAACCTCTTCTTTCTTTTTCTCAGCTTGAGCTCTATCACGAACAGTTTGCCTGGAGCTTTCCTCAGCAACACCCTCCTCCACGTTCTGTTTCTGAGCTTGTGCTCCATCACGATCAGCGTGAGAAGATCCTTCCTCAGAAATATGATCATCATCTGCTTTCTGTTTCCCAGCTTGTGCTCCATCACCAACAGCATGACCGGAGCCTTCCCCAGTAACAGTGTCCTCCGGTTTCTGTTTCTCAGCTTGCTCTCCATCACGAACAGTGGCCTTGTCTTTCTGTTTCTCAGCTTCCGCTCCATCTTGAACAGGATTCTTATCTTTCAGTTTAACATATTGCGACATCTCCATCCCAACATTCTCCCGTTCCGTCTTCAATTTCTCATGGACCATCTCCTTCCCGGCTGTGATCAATGCCAACGGAAGGCCACCGCACTTGATAGTGATCTCCTGTTTCAATTCTTTCAACGACTCAAGGGTCAACGTCTTCGCATCTTCATCCGGCAACGTATTCACCTCTTCTTCAAATGCGCTCCGAAACAAGGTCCACCCATCATCTCCTATAAGAGGTTTGGGAGTATATATCTTCCCCTTGCCGACCATCTTCCTCGCATCGTCTTCCTTCCTACTCGTGATGATGATCGCGCTCCCGTTACCCTTTGGCAGCCCATGAGCCAAACGGTCCCACTCCTTATCTTCGGGTGGTTCATCTTGCAAGTTGCAGTACCAACCATCGAGGTTCCGAACGTCATCAAATACTATGAGATACCTCTTGTCTAGCAGCTGGAGGTAGAGGATGAAGAGCAACACGCCGAGCTTGTTCTTGGTCGGATCGATCTTGAGAGTATCTTCGATTTCCTCCTCTTCCACTCCAAGATTATCAAGCATCCTTCGAACGAGCTCTTCTTTCGTGCATTCTGGCGAGACCCACACCCATAATCTGAGTGGGAAGGTGTCGAGCACCTCCTCACTCACGAATATCTTCTGGGCCAATGTGCTTTTTCCACTGCCAAACATGCCGACGATGCCGACTTTTTTGAGAGCGGTGTCATCCTTGATGAGTTCCTTGTTGATTTCCACCACTTCATCGTTCCACCCATATATCTTAGTCTCGTCGATGGCGCTCGAAGTCCATTTAAGAGGTTTTTTCTCGGCTTCCGGTGCAACAACGTGGGTTGAATCCCCCATCCCAGGCGGTATATTGCTCCGGATGCCGTGGAGATCGTGCTTGATCTTTTGCAATCTCTCATTGAACTTGCGTAGAGTGCACAGCTCGTGGGGAGAATACAAATTCATGCAGATTTTCCCCCTTTCCTTGCGCTTCTTGGACAGCATCAGGCACTCCCTCCAGATCTCGTCGAGGCTGTACATAGATTCTCGTAAATCGTCAGCCTTTACTTTGTAGGGAGCAGATGGATCGCCGGTCTTTACTTCGGAGAGAGCGGATGGATCTTCGGTCTTTGCTTTGGAGAGAGCGGATGGACCTTCGGTCTTTACTTCGGAGAGAATCGATGGATCCTTAGAGATCCAGTTGCTGACCTGTTTTAGATCATCCTTGATCTTCAAAAACGTGCTTCTGTAGGGCAAGTTGGATGTAGTTTCCTCATTAACAGCATCAACGAACTTGTTTATCAGAAAAAGGAGGATTAGCTGTGACATTTTAGCAACAACTTTCATGGTCTCGACTACCAGAGGTGCATGCTACTTAAAGACAAGCTTGAAGAGAAGGTGACAATAGAACCAGGGCCGGGTTAGATAATCCACACCGGGCACAAAATGAATCCCGGGCCCGGCCCCTTATAATCGAGCCTCTCCACGTAATATCATAAATGGGCATGTAATGTTCTCGCTAGGGCTGTCAATCGTACCAGATTCGTCGGGACCAGATGCACCCAACCCAGTTTGATTTAATAGTAAAATTATTTACTCAATATCATATATTGATTATTCGAGGAAAAGTTCTTTGAGGGACGCGGTTTGGCTGGTAACCCCAATATCTAGCTTATGTGTTTTGTAGGCGCTGTCCATCCATTTATCCAGATCATTTGAAGGCATGAGCTAAAAAATGAGGCAATTCTAAGTTTCAGGTAAAGCACACCATCGGAACCAGTGGGTATTAGATGTTACAGTTAAAAACTTCTTCAAGTCTATAGGAGTTTTGGATCAAACAGATATTTGTGTTTTCATTTAAATCTAGGTTTGTGTCACCTCATGAACAGGTTAGATGAAAAATAAACTTCATGGTGGCCCCACGAAGTTTCCATCCGTAATATTCAATTCTGTGGTGTGATTCACTTGAGATTTTAGTCGGCCTCGACTTGAAAGATCGATGGATCGTGTGGATAAAACATGCATGGTGGAGCCCATAGAACTTTGACACCATCTAACTGGCCTGGTGTTGGCCTTTGGGGTAACCTGCAAAAGCACGTCCTCTTTGAGGTCTACCTCATGGAAACTTCCCTAGGGGTTGAGTTCTATATGCCCCATCATGATGTGTGTGGGGCATCCACCCCATCCATCAGATGTGCCTTTCATGCGGTGAGCCATGGGCTAAAAAATGAGGTTAATTCATGACTTCAGAAGGCCACCACGTTAAAGGGAATAATTGAGAGTGGGCGTTCACCTGTTAAAACCTTCTTGATTATCTGTTGGGCCATTGAGATGTGGTTCGTAAATCCAACCATGAAGAGTCACACTAATTTTCAAGCCATTTCAAAACTCCAGCAGCCCCACCAAAGTAATTTTAAATGTTTTAGGCATGATTTCACACAATTCTAAAGAAAGTGGCCCATTTAATTTGCAGATAGGACTGATCTTGGGATAACCCATGAACTGGAGGAGACACACCAGATGCATGGTTCAAATGTCCAACAGATGGGGTCCGCAGAGCTCCAATGAGGTTCACTCAGTAGTATCATTTTCCAATTCCTCTAGCAAAACATATAAGGTTCCTAAGTCACATGCATGTCAGAGAGCCTGTTTACAGGCCATGCACATGTAAAGGTGACACGTGTGTGCAATCTAATACTTTCATCGGGTGGGCCTAAACATGTAAATTCTATTAATTTGAGCAGATCCGGCCTATGTCTTCGAGGACTAGACTCGGACCTGAAAGGACCCGGACATATCAATACCTGAACCCGGTCATCATGGGTATGGATGCTATAGGACACAATCCCAATTTTACTCTTTGACAGCCCTATGCCTTCAGTCTTATGTTGGGCCTTGAAAGTATGGCAAAACCAAGGCCCAGCCTACTTAAAATTCAGCTCCGGCCCGGTCTATCGCCACAATGAAATGAGGCCCACATCTTGCCTTGTGATGGAGGCAAAGGGAGGCATCTTCGCAGTACGACAAAGAGAGGTAAATAAATTTTTAAAAAGAAAAAGGAAAAAGAAAAAAGAAAAAAAATAAAAGAAAGGAAAAGAGAAAAGATCATTTGGATGGCTGAGATTTCAACTTTGTAATGGAAAGAGGGGCAAAGATACAGAAGATTGGGTTCCAACTTCTTATCACGATCATGCATTGTTATTGTAACCCTTTGTCCTTCTAATGGTCCGGGCCAATTGGAGTGGCCCAGCACTCCATGGATCAAGGGGATATTGGAAGGGAAATAGAGAAAAATAATAATTAAAATAATTAACTTCAAGATCCCCTTATCATCCAACGGCTGTCCATTTATCTGTCTTTTAGTCAAACTAGTTAGATTTTCATAAGCATTTACATCTGCCTGTGCATGGCATGCAGGTGCACGTCTATGCAGATAACAGTATGCGTTGGTCCGTTGAGAGGGTGGACCAAAACATCTCCACCCTTCGCGTGGAAATTTTATATGGTGATGAGGACCGCTAAGAACGTGGATTGCTAGCTTATAGCCCATAAAGAAAGGCCATTCGGCCATTATGGTACTCATCTTGCCATTGGCTTCCATAGTTTCCAGTGGCTTCAACATGCACGAATCTACGGTCAGGATTGCGATTTCTCCATGCTTACCGGACCATGCCTCATTCAGTGCCTTTCTTTTTATTTTTTTTTTAATTTTTAATTTTTTTCATGCGTACCATTGAGCTCGAGGTTCAGTCAAGCTGAACTGTCGATCGTTTGAAATGGTCGGTTCTGCTTATCCGACCATCTCTCTACGTGGGTCGCATAATGCTAAGGATTATTGTTGATTCTAAAATCTGGCTCGCCCTTCACCGAGCTCCGGTTACTCGGACCGAATCCTGTGTCCGGTACAAAGGGAATACAAAAGAAATCCTGACTAGAGTAGGAGACCATTCGATGTCAAAGTTAGGCTAGAAATTTGGGTCTAGGTTGTGTTGAGTAGGTTTAGGGTGCTAGATATCGTATACCTTTCTCTGTTGTAATGTCCCCTATATATACCTTCAAGTTAAAATGAACGTGTCTGATAATCTCGGCACGGTCTCTGCCATTAAGCGAGAGCCACGCACGGGGTGATGTTGGCCGTTACCCTAAGATCGTGCATTGGGTGACTCCTTGAACATGCGTTACTGGGGTTGATTGTTCAGCTTGGCTCTTAGTCACGTTCCCATTCGAACCGAGGCTTGCTTACATCTATCCGAGCCGCACTAATGAACTGACCCTGATTGGAACCTGACCCTAGTCGGAGCTAGCAGGTTGGATGAGTGATGGTCTCTTCTGAGTTCCAGGTCGGTACTAAAACCTTACAAAAGGACACAGAATCGGGTTGGGTTGGACGCTATCGATTCGAAGCTCTGCTTGTTGATACCTCGAAGTCGACCTCGGTATGGTTCGACTCAAATTTACCTATAACAGAAGCCCCCTACTTTCTGGGTAGGAGTTTCGGACTCAGAAAATAATTATCTTGGGAAATGAACTGTCGCTCCCCTCATGATGACTAGCCGTTAAGGCCGAGGTAAACGATCATAATGATGACTCTTTGTGATCGGGGTGTGGTACGGCGGCAACCTTTTTTTAGGCATGGACCACTGGACGTCAAACACGTGGCCACAGGCGAGGAGTAGAATCAGCTAAGTGAATCGGAAGACGCCACGTGGACTTCGAGAGGTGAAGAGCCGTTTGGGCATTGAATGTTGTTTAGTGCTGACTGTGCAGGGCTCGAAAGATGTTAGATCGGATGAATTACATGCTGCCATGTATACAATTAGGCTCAAAACTGAGCCGCTTCAGCTTTGGAGACAGCTGTCTGCCATGATTACGGACGGCTGGCTCTGGCTATATAAACCCCTTCGCTCTCTCATTTGAACTCTCCCACATTTGAGTTCTTTCATTTCGTTTCTCTTGAGAGTTGTGCTGCGAGAAGCTGCCGGAGAGAAGCCCCGTATGCCGAAAAGTTCACCTAGAGAGAAGTCTGCTGTGAGTCTCCCTCATCTCTTTCTTCAATTTCCTTTCTTTGCCATGTTGAATGATTCGGATGAGGTTCTACAATTGGGAACGAGTCCGAGCCGAAGAGCACGGATTTTGACTGTAGAGACTCGGAAGGTCCCTTTGAGGTGATTCCTCTTCACCCTTTAGCAAAGAAGACTGCCGGTCTGAAGGCTAAAGGTCGCCCCAAAGGATCACGGAGGATACCTCGGGATCCGTCTGGAAGGGTTGTGGCTAGGCCTTGAGGAGGTCAGTCCGAAGTAGCTGTCCATGGAGGCTCGGTCTTGGTCGAGTCTTAGATGGCCCAGATCCGGGCCGATTACCAGATTCCTGACTCTGTGCACATCAGGGTCCCTTCCACCCTCAACGTTCCTGGAGATCTAGCCGATGGAGAAGTAGCAATCTTCATTTGCACCCTCTAGTGCGGGCTCCAATTCCCCATCCATCCCTTCGTGTGCAAGCTAATGACACGTTTGAAGCTGGCGCTAGATCAGCTTGTCCCAAACGCCTGACGAATCTTGGTTTCTTCCTACATCATCTGGCGACAACTGAAGAACAAGGATTTGTCGCTAGACGAATTCCTGGCTATGTATCAAGCCAAGCACGACTTGGCCGAGTCGTGCTGGTATTAATTCTCTGCGAGAGCCCAGTATACTCCGGGCCTCATCACCAGACTCCCCTCTTCCAACAAGGATTGGAAGGGGAAATGGTTTTAGGCCTTGAGAGAATGGAGACCCCAGTGTTTGAACTTGGGCATCTACGGGCCTGAGTGCCCACCAAATTCACTAACCCAAGTAGAATCCTTTAAGATCTATATCGCTTTTTATTTCCTTGGCTCGTCCTTTGTTCTAACTTTTGCCTCCTACCTATATATAGATTATCCAAGAGGTCCTCAAGAATTATCCTTTTTCCTCTAAGCTCAAGTGGCCAGGGCTCGACTGGTCAAGGAAGAGAACCGCGTCTAGCACAACCTCATTAGCCTAGAAAATCTTATCCGGTCCAGTTTTAACAGATTTAAGCCTCTCCCATAACCTTAAGTAAGTTTCGTGGATCCGTGCATAGTTTTGGTTTTCCTTTGTAGAAAGATCTGACACAAACTCTTGTGATCAGGTATGGCCGAGCATCAGCTGACTCCAAGAGAAAAAGGGGGGCGGTGGCACGTCCTCCTTTCAGTGTCATCATGACGTCTGAGCCCCATGTAAAAATCACGGCGAGGAAGAAGAAGACCACTACTCTTGCGGCCAAGCCTTCTGCAGTCAAGTTGGTTGTGGTTGAAGTAGCTGCAACCTCCATTCCAGCCTCCAAGGCTCCTTCAACAACACACCCACCTCTCAGGATTTAGAGGGAGGCAGTAGGAGAGACTGTCGTGATGGATCTCTCCCACAATGTCTCGGGTGACCCTAGGAACATCGTGCTCACCAACGCCAAGGTGGACTTTTTGGTCGGTCAAACCGACACTTTAGTAAGGGGTTCTACTATGCTAGAGGCTGGGCCCCAAGCCTCGACTGCTAGTGGTATTGGTCGAGTCGCTAGTCTAGTCCCTCCCTCGAGACCGGAGGCTTTCGCACTTGACTACCACATGTCCCTATTGAATGACTGGGTAACCAAGCACACGACGGAGGCGTCAATTGCTAACACTCTCATGCGCCTCCCTGAGTCGGTAATGAATGATTTCACCTCGATCTACTACATGGTACGTTTCTAGTGTTATTTGTTAACCCCTATTGTCGATTTTATTCTCTAACCCTTCACTTCTTCAGGCGCTACCAATGTTTGTTTGGATTTGGGAAAGGTTGAGGGTGATAACTTAAATGGAGGGAGAGAAGGCCGAGCTTAAAAGGCTCTTAAAGGCCTCAGTTGAGGAGTAGGAGAAGCTGAAGGGCCAGGTGGGAGAAGGCCAGCTGAGGGAGCTGATGCTTTAAGGAGAAGTCAATGAGCTCCAATCTCGCGTGGATTCAGCAGAGTCCGAGCTGGCCAACTCAAAAGCTCTCCTGGAATGCGTGGAAGAGGACAACACAGGGTTGGCAGCCAAGCTCGGGTTCACTAGGTGGGAAGCTACTGAGGAGCTGGCCAACAACGCTCCGATCTCGAAGCCTCGGCCGCTTCTCAAGCCATCGTAGCCATTGAGGAGTTCAAGTCATCGGAGGAGCGATCAATCGAACTGGACAGAGTCTACTGCTATGCCTACAATGCTGCCTATAATGCATGCTTGGGTGATGTTAGAGGTCTCTATCCAAATCTGAACCTCGATTCTCTGGTGACGGACGATGCCGAAGATACTCCCGAAGCTTCCAAGATGTAGAATGCTCCAATAGTGGCTGAAGCTAAGAAGGCCTCTAAAGCTCAACCTTCATAACCTGCGGCTGATCCTACTCCTTAGGAGGAATGAATTCTCTCTCTCCCTCTCTCTCTCTCTCTCTTTTAATGTAAACTGTAAACATTGTATTAAGACGTTGGAGCTTTATAACATCTATCTTTTGGATGATGATTTACTGTATGAATGCATTGTTAGATTTGTGAGATTGTCAAATGACAAGCCAACTTCTTCTATAAGAGCCAGCTGGTCTAAAGGTCTCATTTTTGCACGTGAGAAATGGTTCTCTGTAGCGCGCTGAGGTTATGGGGCGAACATTCTTAAACGATCGGCTCATCACCGAGATTGTATTCCTTGGAGGGAACCCCATGTAGAATAATGTAGAACAATATTATGTAGAAAACAACTCTTTATTAGCAATGTCGTCACAACGGGTATCTTCGACCCATACATTATTCCCCTTACAGGAAGTAGATCTTCAAGTGTTCGGCATTTTAGGGATGCGGTAATGGTCGGCCTTGTAAATCTTTTAGGTAGTAAGACCTCGGTTTGGCCGAGCCAATTACTCGGTATAGTCCTTCCCAATTTGGACTGAGGGACCCCACTCTGCTCTATAGTGTTTTGAAATATATGGTGAAGGACGAGGTCACCGTGTCGGAATCACCTTGCATGTCCTGACTCGGGAATTGTAGAAACGTGCGACTTGTTGCTACTGAGCCGTGATCCTCAGTTCTGCCGTGTTTCGCAATTCCTTAAGCAAGTCAAGACTTGTCGAGATCAGTTCAATATTCTATCCGTCTTGATAGGTTTGTACTCGAGTAGTGGGAAGTCCTATCTCGACTAGAATGACAGCTTCCAAGCCATACGAAAGGGAGAATGGAGTTTCTCTTGTAGATGTCCGAGTAGTAGTCCTATATGTCCACAAGACGAATGGGAGTTCCTTAGCTCAATTGCCCTTGGCTCACTTCAACTTCATCTTGAGGTGGCTCTTAATGATTTTATGCACTGCTATCACTTAGCCGTTGGACTAAGGGTGTTGGAGGGATGAGTAGGCATTAACGATGCTGAGTCTTCGACACATTCCTCTAAATCTGTCATTATTAAACTACTTCTCATTATCCGACATAATAGTGTGCGGGATGCCGAACCGATAGATGATATTCTTCCAGACGAAATCTGTCACTTTTTGCTCAGTGATCTTTGCCACGGGCTCTACCTCCTCCCACTTGGTGAAATAATCTACTGCTATGATCGCGAATCTAGTCTGCCATTTGTGCTGAGGCAGAGGTCCAATGATGTTAATCCTCCACTGGGGAAATGGCCATGGACCACTCATAGGGGTCAGCTCTTCCACTGGCTGCCTAGGGAAGGCTACGAACCTCTGCCACTTGTCACACATTTGTATGAGACTCTTGGCATCTCCTTAAATAGTCTGCCAGAAGTACCCTTGACATAGTATCTTCTAGGCTAAGGCGCATCCTCGTGTAATGCCTTGAAAATCGGGGGTCGAGCAGGAGCCCAACTCCCGAGTTCCAACACATCACTTATGCAACATAGAGAATGATGATTTAATGTTGTCTGTATTAGTGCCTTAAACATGAGTGAGATTGTATCAAAATAACATATCATACTCCAGAGACAGTTAAATTTCGTAAGCGGAAGACTGTGATAGATATATAAAGTATATAAACTGATGTAGGTCTCCAGAGTGTGAACATGTTACCAAGTTAAGTATATACATGTATACTTTAAAAATGAACAAAAAGGATATATATGGATATTCCAAAAGTATAAAAATAACAAGTGTAATGAGGTCTAATCAACATCCCTGTAACCTCGACGATTAGATCACGGTTTACATCGACCCGCCGATAACTGCATGTATGAGAACTCCTCCTCATCATTGTAGAAGTCTGGCTTGACCTCATACTTCGCGCCAGTATCTGCATCTAACACAGAGTCTGGTTGGTGTTTAAAACACCGTCCTAGAACGTGGGAGTGAGTGATTAACTTAGTGAAACTATAAGGTAAAGGTTAACATGTTATCAATTCAATCAAGTAGTAATGATAAAGCAGTACAACAATCACATCCTACGTACTCTTATTAATGCAAGAATGGTATGCGTTAATGATGTATGCCCTCGCCTACACTCCCTCAGCGACAACATCTTACGATAGCGGCATGCACCACTCCCAGTAAATGTGCACTTCCTTGCCAAAGTATCGTGTAATGCAATGCATAGTCTTGTTAGCCAAGTTCTTAGTTAGACCCGTTCATACAGCAGGATTAAGAAGCTAAGGTACCTCCCTTTATATCACTACCTAAACAATGATCCATTTAAGGTCGTCAATCCTAGTTAGTCACATACAATAGGCAAGTTTACGAGTTTATACTAGTGATTACTATAGAAGACTCGTCACCTCAGCGTAGACTTAATTCATATTTGAGGTCATACCACCAATGCCTTACCAACTGACAGTCTATTTTCGAAGGCTCGCCACCAACCCGACTGGGGACCACAGCCAGATTATGCCGGGGTAGGCTTACTTTATACTCAAGGTTACTACGATAAGGCTCATCACCTTAACATAGTCCTATTGTATACTCGAGGTTACTACTAGAGGCTCGTCACCTGATCGTAGGCTGACAGCTTGAATACAATGTCCCATACCACCGTATTTAGCTCATGAGTTTAGGTTGCTCATTGGTCACTACGGGGAGGCTCGTCGCCCCAGCTGTAAGACCCGTATCTTGGTCCATACCTTTCCGTACACTTCCGCGGTCTTACCGGTCGAATTCCGGCAACTTTCGATCCTTAACCAGTATCGACGCGCGATCTTGAATCTTATGCCGACAACCCGAGTCGACTCAACCCGAGACCAATACCATAGCGACCGCGCCATCGTTGCGGTTCTGATACCGCGACTCGCGCGCCGAGGCGATACCCTGATCGAGAGATATGGGCCAACGTTGGTGCGAGAAAATGCCGCGCGTTGTGAAAACTAAGGGAATCTCAATGATGTGTCACATCAATCACATCAATTCCATCAATCAATCACCCATCAATCCATCACATGTCAAGTACACATCACTCTCACCCATTTTTCTAAGCAACCACAAAAGTCTTCACATCCCATACCTCTCTTACACAAAAGCCTCAAAAGTCAAGATTTTCTTACACAACCATCACTCACCCATCCATCCATCACTCTCTCTCTCTCCCTTTACATCACTCTCTCTCTTTCTCTCCTTCTCATTTCAAAATTTCCAAGCAACAAAAATTCCAAGAGCCCCATACGTATGGAAATTTTCCAACCTTCCTAAGCTTTAGGTGGCCCACCTTCCTACCCCAAAATCTCCCATCTCAACCCTCCACTCTTCATCTTAGCCATTGAAGTTTAAGACAAGGTACCAAGGAACCCCTAGGAGCGAGAAGATCGGATGGTGGGTGCTTCTATAGGGTAGATTTTCTTATTTTTATGGTGGACCAAGTGAGGCCCACCGATCAATGGTGTGGATCTCACTTGGGACCCTTATTTGTGGCCGATGGACCACTTGGATCATCATGATCATTCCATGATGGGGCCATTCTCCATGGACCCCATCATGATATTTATTTCTTTAAGAAAGGTCATCTAGACCGTCCATTTTGGTGGAGAGAGGATCTCCACCGTTGATTCTCGATCTTGATGGTCTCATGTGTTGAGGGACCCCTTTTTTTGTATCATTTACTTTTAAAGGAGGGCCCATAATGTCAGGGTCCCTCCATCACAAGCCGTGTCCCACTCTCCATGTCTTTCTCTCTCTTCTATTGCTTTTATTTTATTTTATTTTTTTTTGCTAAAGGATTGTGGCCCACTTGAATGGATCCCACCTTGATGCAATTTTTATTATTCAAGTGGGGCCCACCTTATATGTGTACCCATGACAAATATCCATGGTGGCCCACTTCATCAGGGCCCACCTTTAAGACAAATTTAAAAAAAAAAGGGAAAACCGTCCAGCGTCTGGGATGCTGGACGTTTCAAAGGCAAAAAAAAAAAAAGAAAAGAAAAAGAAGTAAAGAAGGGACTTGGGTGGTTCCCTTGCATAGGCCCCACCCTGATGATTATGTCCAATCCAAGCCGTCCATCCTCTTACCCACGGCATTTTAGTCGTTGGGTAGAAGTTTGGAGCTGATCCAATCACCTGGTGGGCCATAACACCAAAAATTGCGTCCTCACCATTCAAATCTATTTCTTGTGTTATTTCACTTTCCAAGTGTCAAAAAAATTCAAACTCTGGACTCATTTGGACGGCGTCGAGCCACTGAATGCAATGGCTGGGGCAGATTTCACTTTAGTGGGGCCCGCATATGAAAAACCCCGAAAATAAGTTTTTTTCCAAAAAAAATTGAAAGAGGCAGCAGCCCTTGCTGCTGCTGTGTCAGGGCGCACGCAGGCGCGCTGCCTGCTGGCGGACGGGCGGGCGGCCAGGCCTCACGGCCCAGCTGTGGGCCCCCATCACGAGGCATTTCGATCATCTGCCCCATCTGTTTGATGGGACCCCTTCTCAGGTGGGTCCTCTCCAAAAATGAGACAGATCCAAGACTTAGGTGGCCCACACCACATGAAACAATGTGAATTGAATTCTACCATTGAAAGGTCTTTGGGGCCCACAGAAGTTTTGAATCAGGCTGAAATTTATGTCATCCCTTCATCCAGGTCCGAGTGACCTTATGAATGGGTTGGATGGCAAATAAATATTACAGAGTGGCCCCCACATGGGACCCACATCGATGTTTGTGTCAAGTCCACCGTCCAGTGGACGGTGGCACCCACCTGATATTTGTGTGGCCTCCACGGTGGGGCCTGGGTGATGTAGGTGCCTTACCCGCGTTGTCCAGCAGTAATGGGACCCACCCATGATGCATGGGCTGCATCCAAACCGTCCATTCATTTTAAGAGTTCGTTTTATAGCATTGGCTTAAAGAATGAGTTAGATCCTTAACTCGTATGGACCCCACCTTGGCCTGTTTTGGAGGACCATCCTTATGCAAATACAGTAATTCATTGGGACCCACTTTGATTTATGTAAGGCCATGGGATTGGGCCCAAATTGATACGTTCTAAGGCCATAAGACTAGGCCGTTTGTTATATTGTAAGGCCCATGGGATTAAACCCATTTGATTACAAAAGGGTCCATGGGTTTAGGCCCACTTTGTTATGCATGAAAGGCCCATGAGTTAGGCCCATCTGGACTATTTAAGGCCTATGGGCTAGGCCCATTTGCTTTGTAAAAGGCTTATGGGTTTAGGCCCACTTGTTATGTTCTAAGTCCATTGGACTAGGCCCTTTTGATGTATTCCAAGGCCATTGAAATTGGACCCATTTGTTACATTTTTGAGCCCATGGGATCAGGCCCATTTGATTGATTAAGGCCTACGGGTTTAGGCCCATTTGATGTACCAAAAGGCCTAGGGGTTTAGGTCCATTGAACTCGTATAATGCCTAAGGGTTAAGGCCTATTTGGCGTTCATATGGATTCAATTGGTGTGACCCATTCGACCCATGAGTTAAACTCATTTGATGCAATGCTAGGCCCACGGGTTTGACCCATTGCAATGCACGTAAGGCCCATTGGTTTGGCCCATTTATGTGGCCCATCTGATGAATAAAAAGCCCATAGGATATGGCCCATTTGATATATATGTAAGGTGCAATGGGGACAACCCACGGTCCATTGCAATGTGTAAATCCATTACAAACTAAATATTGAGGTTTACAAAGATCGTGCCCTGGGATGCAATGTTGGTTTGACGTCCACATTGCGAGTGTAATGTTGGTTGGATGTCCACATTACGACTCTCTTTAGGGCCCATTACGGGGTCGTACTTATCGTGTCTAGGCCGTCCAGGTCCACCTGCATTGTAAGATAGTTCATTTTATTATAACATGTTAGTACAGTTCCATGACTCATGATCATACGCATCATATGTATGCTTGACGTGAGAGTTGTCTGATCATAGCATTTGCCTTCGGGCAGGTTATTTATGGGCTCCCGGTTAGACGGTGTTGCCCTACATGAGCGCACGATATGCACAGGATTGGTTGCATGACTGGATAGCGTGATTCATGCATTCCGCATTTGTGTGACATGGTTATTGTACGCCTTAGCGACATCGGGGCCGTAGCCTCCACAGACAGATCGTGGTTGGCAGGATTGGATACCGAAAATCTTGTTCTACATAGGGTACTATAGATATCCCTGGGTGAAAGTCCCTAAACCCTTATGGTACCAAGAGGTTGCTCCAACGTTTAGACCGAGTGGGTAGATGAGCACTGAGTACCGAATACCAGTTGGTTGTGCTCTCCACTGTGTCGTGGTCGGTTGGAAGGGGGTGCGGCCTTACCTACCCGAGTGTAGGGGGCAATTGCTAGGCTGAGTTTGACCAGCTCGAGGAATGGGTCCGCTATCGACGAGTCGCGCCCGATATTGGCAGACGGATAGTGAGGTCTCTTCCACTTACCTTATTGCGCGCGATGTGACGACAATCTGGTTTAGAGTGTACTAGACCCCGGTGATATCCCATATTTTGAGCTGTATTAATGTGTAGACATAGATGAGGATCTGTATGCTTGAGCTGCATTACACATCGCATGGCCTTGGGATGGCCGATACCATTCATGTCTTGCATCGTATAGCCTTGTTACGGCTCATGATATTATAGATCCATCTGCATATTTCGCTTTACTCTGACATTGCATGTTCATATTACTACCTTGCGCACATACTTTCACCACCCTCTAAGCTTTCTGTAAGCTTATGCACGACCGTTGCGTGCAGGTGACGTTGGATCGCAGCAGCGTTGAGGCAGAAGCACGTTGCAGAGCGTTTGGAGTTTTTGGTGCTTTACCATTGTATTTCCCTTTATGCTCATTGTACTTGTAAAGTTTTTGATCATAGTGGAAATGTAATGGAGTTCTTGGTTGTTGTTTGTGGGTTATGCCTTTGGTTATGCTTATCACGATTCAGACTGACATTGAAAATCCTCCTCGTAGCATCCCAGGATCGGAACCTGGCGAATGGGAGCTAGGAGTCGAGAATGGGGTTCTACGGAGGCTGTCGGCGCCGGATTCGGCGATCGGAAATTTTGTGAGCCCGGTTTTCGAGTTTGGGGCGTGACACCAGCGTAAGCCGATAGCTCGACCACGGTATCCCATACCACCATGCGTGGCTCATGAGTCTTAGCAAATCGAGGTATCAAGGTTAAGCGGACTTTTCACTGGTAAGTTTGGTACATTAGGTTCAAGCAGTAGCGTCCATACATGGTGAACATACATTGGGTAAATCGGGTTACTTGACAAGCTCGACTGATATGAGCGTACATTGAATTAGTCGACATCGAGCGCATATGCACTCCTCTTGGGCCTAGCCATTGTCGATAATCAGCATACGACTCGAATTCCTCGAATGTATCCGTCGTGGTTAAAACAGTTCGGCCACCGATCGTAAACCATTACCGATTGCTTGGATTATATCGTAGCCTCAATCACACTTTAAATACAATAGACATTCATATGTGCTAGTCAAAACAGCATGTAACAACCAATTCCAATATAAATCTCATATAAACAATTTAACAAAACACACACTACACATGTTACCGTACATAGGCATTTCATCGTTAACTCATATAGTAGTAAGATAGGTTATGTAAAGGATACTGTAACCATAGATAAGGAATTGAGAATCCTATCTCAACACTCTCATTACATGCATTTAAACAAGCATTTTATCAAACACTTAGGCTACACATATCATATACATGTAATAAAGTAGTTATAACAGGTATTATAACAAATCCCTTTGCAAAAGGGTTCACCCTACGTACAACAATCATGTATTCTCAAGCAATAAACATGGAAAGCATAAATCATAATTCTATACTCATTTAAACATTTCAACAAATACATGGAATGCATTAAAATCAATATAGTCTACATGTATATGTAATATATGGAAAAAGTCGTATCTACGCACATGTGATAGCAATCAAGTCAGTCATAAATCATTACTAACATTGAAAGCCTTGAAAATCATAACATAAACATTTATAGTCCGCACCTTTTGCTGGTAGATGCGCGACGAACCTAGTTTAAACACTAAGTCTTTATCTACAGCACGACAATAACCTATAGTACAAAATAGATTAGCTATTTCATCATTTCCTCTATTTAGATATCTAAAATAGATTAGGGTTATGATTTTTTACCCAATAATAGAGTTGAAATTGCCGGGATAGCGATACAGACAGACTGATTTGGTACGTGTAGTGATGGGATTGAATCCTATGAACTCTCCTACTTTCTCTCCCACTTTCTCTCTTTCCTTCTCTCTTTGCTCTCTTCTCTCTCCTAGGGTTTTATAAATTTATATGTGAAGGGAGAGAGAGAGAGTTTAAGGCCCTTATATAGGCCCAGAACTGATGAGAATGGCCCCAGGGCCATGGTATACTCAGGTTATATCTAAAGACTGGCCGTTTCGGTCTAACAGAGCTAATCTGGAGGCCCCTTTTCTGCATGTGGTCAGACTTAAGCTTTCAGACATTGGATCTAGGTCAAGTTAAGATCTCGGTTCGATCAGATCAATGAATTGGCTGCGGGGGACCAGTTTCAGTTCAACGGTCATCGGTACTCGATTAGGGCCACAGTGCATTGGCATGTGTTGAAAATTTTTCCTAATCCGAGGGTATAATTGGGTCAGATCCCGACGGTTTGAAACTTTAGATTTGGCCTACAAGTGAACGACTTAATTCACTTAAGTTTCAGTTCATTTTCTAAAGATATTCGCGTTTCTCATACACTTCGCTCCGGGCTCAAGTTGTACGTTTCTGGATACTATTTGAATTTAATTTCTGATATGATAGTCGAGCCCAATAAAGCGGTCATAACCGTATAGTTTTGAGGAAATTGGACTTTTGACGCACGGTCCAAGTCTGATATGGAGTTTCAATGTGCTCTCGTGAGCAACTGGGCTTTAAGATTGATCCTAAGTTTTCAGGTAATGTAGTGTTAGTGATTCTACCAATTTTGGGTCTTGCAGTTCGTATTTAAAGTGGTTCGAGCTAATTCCATAATTAATTTAGTATATTTCTTAACTAAATTCCACCATAATTATGACAGAATAAGATCCTAGGGTAGGAGAAGCTGATCTTTTCAAATAACCTATTCGTTTTGTGAGATTCTATAAGGTTAATGGTCAAAAGCCTATTTTATTTATGTATTTACTATTTACAGTAAGTTTTAGTTTAAGTATTGTTCTTCATCATTTAAACTTTAGGATTTGTATCTAATGTAAAAGTGCTTAGAAAAAAATTTGAAGAACAAGGTGGTGAAAGGTGAGATTTTGAAGAAAATAGGTTGAAGAGGGGATTTGGGACTTCGGGTTTGAGTTTTGAGAAGTCAGTAAGGTGTTATGATCAACCCATTGCCTAAGGATGTCGATTTTCAAGTTGGAAAAATCCAGGATGTTACACCCCCAGAGTGATTTTCGCAATTTCCTTCATAAATTTCTCAGATCACATAATTCGCTTCATCTAGTTAGAGGCATCTGAGGTACGGTAGCGAGTATCCTTTTTTATACAACGTGTCGCCTAGGATCATGTATCGTGCTGCTCGGACCCTCGAACGCCGAGCTTCCAACTTATTTTGCGGAACCTCACCACTTGTGAGGTATCTGATGATAGAATCCATCCAACTCGTTGTTGCTTACACTAGGTTGATAGTTTCTTGGTTGGCTCGTTCAATACTCGACTTATCTAAGAACTCCACGGGAATGATTCTCGAGATATTCCCTTCAGTCGCTAAGGCCAATTTTGTAAGTGCATCGGCCCAGGAGTTCTCAACCATCGGTATCTGACTCATGGCGCAGTCCTTGAATTTCTCCATTACTTTTCATGTTTTCCCCAAGTAAGCTATCATTCTTACTTCTTTTGCTTCGTACTTGACTGAGACTTGGTTCACAACAAGCTGAGAGTCACACTGGACATCAATGAGCTCAACTCCTAAGCTAATAGCTAATTTGAGCCCGACTATCAAGGCATCATATTCTGCCTCATTGTTGGACAATTTAAAACCATGTTTGATTACATATTGGATTGTGGTGGCATCGGGCGCGACTAGGACTACCCCTACTCCTCGCTTCGAATTAGATGACCCATCCATGAACAAGGTCCATTTATTCAACCTCATCTGTGTCCTAGTGTCCTCACGAGGTAAAGGGACTGGGGGGGACGACATGGATACCCGATGAATCTGCTGGGGCTTCAGAGGTGACTCCTCCGAGCTCATCATTCAGAGTAGTGAATTCAGCTATGAAATCGGCCACTGCTTGGCCTTTGATCATGATCCTTAGCCAATATTGTATATCGAATTCTCCGAGTTCAATAGCCAACTTGGTCAATCGTCCAGACAGTTCCAGTTTTTGGAGCACTTGTTGAAGTGGTGAATTTGTGATGACAATGATAGAATGTGCTTGGAAGTACGGCCGTAGCCTCCATGCAGAGACGACTAGACTTAAAGCCAATTTCTCCATGCTCGGATACCTTATTTCTGCTGGGATCAGGGCTTTGCTCGTGTAATAGATAGGATGTTGTTTTGCCTCCAACTTCTCTAATAAGAGTCGAACTAATGGCTGAAGTGAAAACCGTTAAGTAGAGGAACAAGGGCTCTCCTTCCTCCAGCTTGGATAACAGTGGTGGCTATCCTAGATACTACTTTAGCTGTTGAAAGGCCTGCTTACAGTCTAAGGTCCATTCAGCCTTCTTATGACCTTTCAGTTACTGGAAGAAAGGGAGACACTTATCAGTGGCTCTGGAGATGAATCGGCTGAGTGCGGCAACCCTTCCTGTGAGGCATTTGACATCTTTCATTGTACGAGGTGAGCTCATCTCAAGCAGGGCTTTGGTCTTGTCAGGACTTGCTTCAATGCCTCTCTAACTAACTTGAAATTTGAAAAATTCACTCGAGCCGACGCCAAAAACACATTTGGCTGGGTTTAACTTCATACGATACTTCCGCAGAATAGAAAAAGTCTCTCTGAGGTCTGAGGGTGGTCGGAAGCTCTGATGCTCTTTGTAAGCATGTCGTCAACATAGACTTCTGTAATCCGATCAATTTGCTTGGCGAACATTTGGTTGACCAGCGTTTGATATGTCGCCCCAGCATTCTTTAGGCCAAAAGGCATGACCCAATAACAATAAAGGCCCTTGTTAGTGACAAAGGTCATCTTCTGTCTGTCAGGTGGATACATCTCTGTTTGATTGTAGCCAGAGTATGCATCTATGAAAGTAAGGAGCTCATGCCCGACTATGTTATCGACTAACTGGTCGATCCGATGAAGGGGGAAACTGTCCTTGGGGTACGCTTTGTTTAGGTCAGAGTAATCTACACAGACCCACCATTTCCCGTTGGCCTTCTTTACGAGTACTACATTCGCAATCCAGTCTGGCAAAGAAGCCAACATCGAGGAGTTTGGAAACTTCATCGGCAATTATAGCGTACCTTTTAGTCTCAAAAGCCATTCTCTTCTTCTTCACTGGCTTATGCTTAGGTTCTACGCTCAGCCTATGGATGATCACCTCAGGAGGAATACCTGGCATATCTTGATGAGTCTAAGCGAAGACATCTTGATGTTGCTTATGGAAGTTGAGCATCAGGGATCGCTGGTCGTCGGACAATGATGATCTGAGCTGAATTGTCTTAGTCGGCTCCGGGTCATCAAGAGGTAAGACCACAAGGTCTTCTACTGGGGAACCCTCGGAAGCATCTTCTCTAGGGTCGAACATGTTGACTGTAAGTGCTTTTTTTACTGTGCCCTTCTTAACTGCCACCAAGTAACAGCGTTGTGCCTCTCGCTGACCTCTTCGGAGGTATCCAACCCCTCCTAACGCGGGAATTTCATCATCAAATGGTACGTAGATACCACCGCCCTCATGGAATTGAGGGATGGACAACCAAGGATTACATTGTAGGCCGAGGGGGTATTCAGTACCAAGAAATCGACCAACAAGGTGACCTGATTCCGACCTTCTCCAGTGGTGACCGGTATGGAAATCGCTCCTTTTGAGATCACCTTATCGCTAACAAAATCGTGCGGCGGAGTCTGGACAAGTTGGAGTCGTGATCTGTTGATCGCCATTTTGTCGAATGCTTCGGAGTAGAGGATATCGGCTGAGCTTCTAATATCAACCAGGATTCTATACACCTTTCGATTAGCTATGGTCATAGCGACCACTAATGTGTCATCATGAGGATGCTGAATACCTAACGTGTTATCTTCCGTGAACGTCAATCTGCGTGGACTCATCTGAAGCTCCTTGCTCGGCCTTTCATCGAGGTGAACATAGTGCTCAGGGTTGGTCCTCTGAGCGTGGGCCTTCCTGGCTTGATTCAGAATCTCCACCTCCTTACAGGCCCCTGTATATCGTCTGAATCTCGATAGCCTCATTTACTGCTCGACTGGAGGATTCGTCCTTCCGAGGTGGCTTTCCCTCCTTCATATATTGTCGTACATGCCCCTTGCGAATAAGGGTTTCTATTTCTTCCTTCAGGTCAATACAATCACTAGTGTTGTGCCAATAATGAAAGCGACAGTAGTTGTGCTTGTTTCGTTGGCTTGCTTCTGTCTTCATGTAGCTCAGCCAGTGAAGTACTCTCTTGTCTCGGATATCCAACAAGATCTGTTCTGGAGACGTATTGAGGGGCGTATAAGAGCTGAACTTGCTCTCTGGTCTTCTGCTCGTCCTCCGATCACGGGAGGTGTTGTTGTCCGCTCTTCTTTTATTTACTTACGGAGGTGCTTCTTTCTTCCGTCTCTTCTCTTTGGACGAGTTTTTTGAGCTCTGATTGTTCTTTCACGAACTGAAGAACTCCTCGGCATTTGTATATTTCTGGGCTCGATTAATGAGTTCTCCAAGTGTGGTCGAGCGGTTCTTTCCTATCGAGAAAAGGAACCTCTTGTCTTTGAACCCAGAAATCATCACGGTCAGAGCCATTTTGTCTAAATAGTCATTGACTTGTAGAGCCTCATTGTTGAAGTGAGAGATGTAATCTTTCAGTGACTCTCCACTCTTTTGCTTAAGAGTGAGTAGATGTGTCGATAGTTTGCGACTCTTCTTCTTGACGATGAACTGCGTCGGGAAAGCTCTGCTAAGCTGGCGAATGTGCTAATTAATCTCAGCTTCAGTTGTTGATATTAGCTTCTCATGGCCCCTATGAGGATTATGGAGAATACTCTGCATATCATTGCCTATGAGGCGGACTGAATCTGCATCCACGAACGGTATGACTCCATATGCTCCGTTGGATCTCCAGAGCCGGAATACTGAATGATGGGGGGCATCCCGAACCTCAGAGGCATTGTCGCGCCCATGATATTACTAGTAAATGGAGGCTCGATCTCCCCCACCATTGCTTCTACTGCGGTCGGAGTCGACATCTAGTGATCTCGCTATAGGCTTTTAATTTGACTCCGAACCTCGTCAAGCTGAGCCTCCCATGGGTCTTTGTTCTTAGCGACGGTGTAACACCCCGTACTTTCAGTACTCGGGTGTCACCACATAGATCTAAAAGCGTACATGTCACCATCCATTGACTCTAAATCTATCCATCTTAACCCTTTGATTTTGGATTACGATAACTCACAACACCATCTTAAGGTTTGAGATCAATCTATTCATTTAACTATCACAACATGATTAAGTTAACCCTGGGCTTAAATAAATAAAAATTCTATCTTTGGAATCTTGATTGTGATGATATTTCAGAATGTGCCTATTTAGTACAATTAAATTAGAGAAAATAAATTTAGGAATTAAGATCACAAGATCCCCCGATCATCGGGCTACCACGTCCTGTTAGATGTCCCACCCCTGAAAACATAAATCATATTAGCTGATTTCAAATTCAACCTCGGGATCGCACCTAAATGCTCTTTAGGACCCTTAGGGTTATTAGCAATTAGGTATGAGTCCATCCAACCGATGGATTGGTTGGATCGGCAGGATGTCAAAAAGTAGTAATTAGACACTCAAGTGATGTGGCCCATGCAACTGCTAAAGTAAGAGGAGTAGATACTTGAATTATAGTAGTTGACCAACCATACAGATAAATTTGTTTAAGAATAAGCCCTTCAAGTGTAACGTAAACTAATAATAATTTATGTCATTAAAGATGTCGAAATTGTGACACTTAATATGGTAAATCCATAAACAAGTGGTCCCAATCATCTGAACTATTTTCAAGACCATCGAAGTTCATACTGGAATCAATCTGATCGCTGGATTAAGGTGAATCAACAAACACAAATTGAACTAAATAGGATGGGCTGCTTGAGCTACAGATCTACCTCATCACTCGTCTGAGGATCCACTGGGATGGGTAGAATAAGAGGGACGGAGTGGATTTGGAAAATACATTATGGCGGGCCCCATGGATTTTAAAACTGACCGTTGGATTGTCCGTGGCCATCAACCAAACACAAGGACCCACGATAGTAGTTAATCACATCCTAAACAAGCAAATGAATCATCATGCTTCCTTTAAACTAGGTGGGGAGCCCCACGGAACACTAATGATCAAAGGTGGACATAATCCGATTGTTGAATGGACAAGTATCACCGTATGGAATGCAAATCATTAAATAAGGCCCACCTAAGAATTAGAAATGCCTGATCCTTGGCCATGGGACCCATTTAGTCCCATACGGCATCATGGACGGAGTGGTTTTCCCATGATCATCATGATGGACCCCAACATTAGTGCACGAATACAGCATGGGCAGTGCACCTGTGGTGCATTGGACGACCTAGCTCGGTCAAATGGCATTTGACATGTGCCTTCCTGCAAATGGGAAGAGCTCCCTCTCTCTTCGTTTTCACCAACCAATGGACAACGTCCGTTTGGGATGCATTATGGCCCACCATCTCAAATTTGATGGGTGATTTGATCCGCCCATTGTGTGCATGACTAAAGGCTGACGAAAACCCTAGCTATTTCACATGGGGATATGCTCGTGTGTGGCCACAAATCCAATCGCATATGGATTGCAAAAAACATTGTTTCTAAAAAGGAAAACTCTCTCTGCGGCTACCAGATTGACAATCCATGTGAGAGGAGAGATCCTCCAATCCCAGCCTTCCATTTAGGTGAGATCTCGGCCGTCCGATTGTTTAGGGCATTCCAAACGAAACCAAGGCCGATTTCGGTTCCTAACAATGGTTTTGAGAGTCGGTTTCCACCAAATTTAATCTGGGATGCTCATTGGAGATCCAACGGCTGAGGGAAGTCAGGTTTTCCTACAAGAAGAGAAAACATCTCTTCATAGCAAACACACCTTATCTCCTCTTCCCACAGCTGCTCGAGAAGCAAAACAGCTGAAACTTTCAAACTCCGAACCCACCATCCAAACAGGCCTAGAGCTCTGAAACCCCTCTCCTACGAGCTTCATGGGTCAGGTCTGAAGTGTCCGGAAGCATCAACCTAAAGAGAATCAATGTCATTTGAAAGATGCTATTATCGGAGCTCTTCTTCCTCGCCAAGATGCACCAGTCATTGAGCCTAACTCGATCATCAGTCACTCATCCAAGGCGTCTATTTTGTAGCTCATTTGATGGTGTCTGATTCTTGTTAATTCCATCAAGATCAGATCAACGTGTTGGAGGCAATGATTTCATTAAAAACGTATTGAAACTGGTCGGGTGGGTCTGTCTTGAGTCTGACTCGGCTTAAGCTGAGTCGATTTCGAATCCCTGCTATTTAAAGAGCTCTTGGTAGTTATGGAGAAGCTAAGAAAGAATGGAAGAAGAGAGGCGGGAGGGGGTGCACTGTTGTACCAGTTCAAATCGAGCCAGTCCGACCCACTGGCGAGACCAACTCGTTGGGCCGAGTTCGGTCCAAGTTGGGCTTCTTTTTCTATGTGTTGTTGCTAGACTTCTAGCATGCAGAAACAAGTAGCAGGAGCAAGGGAGAGAAGAAGAAGAAGGAAAGCTGGGAGTTGAGTCGGGTTTGCTAGCAAGTCAACTGGACTCGACTCGGTTCGAGTCACAGCTTGAACCAGCTAGCCTTCTTGCTGGAGTTTTCTAGCAGTAAGAGAAGAAAGAAAAGAGAAGAAAGAGAGAGAAGGTAGAAGAGTGGTTGGTTGAGCCGAGTCAACAAAGTGAGTTAGTCTTCCCTGCCATAGCAAATTTTCTAATTTCTTATCATCATTAGAGTTACTATAGTCACAACACTTATAAAATGTGATTAACCATTAGCAAGATAACTATGCTAGTGTTAGTTATTATGAAGAAAACTATAATTGTTAGATATTAGACTTTAGTATTTAATTATCATTCCTAAATATTACCATTAATAATAGATTGCACTATTCATCACCATACTGATTATTTTTACTACATTAGCTAATATTAATTATAACACTAATATTAACAATTATTTTCTAATTATTAAATTAACGTTGTTACCATTTCCCTCCTTATTAGGATTGCTAAATATTAGGATGCATAGCCATCAATAAATTATCTATTATAATAATAGTTATATTATATACGAGAAGTTAAAAGGATATCATTATTAAATGCTAATGTATTGTTTTATTAATTATCATCATAATGATTATTAACTAGTATTAACTATAATACCAATGTTAGTAAATATTTTATAAAATTTAAATTAACACTAAAATCAATTGCACACCAACAAGGGTTTAAACCCTAAAAATCTAAGTCTAGGACTAAACCCTAGGCTATGATCTTAAACTTAGGTAGTGCATTGAACTTAAATCTAAATGTACAAGTTTGTGATTTGTGGTAGGATTCAATTCTAAGGGCACAAGCACTTAGCAACACTAGAAGGTGATTCAGATCATCAGGTGATGATTCTTCCCCTTGAGCTTTCCATTTTCCCATTAGCTTAAGTTATAGTTTTTATTTCAATTTGTAATTGATATCTCCATTTCATAGTCATTTGTGTTATTTGTTAGAATTATATTGCTACGTTACATACTAAATATTATCTTGCATATTTATTCATGCTGGTGGATTATTTGTGGATTGCTTATGGAACTTAAACTGGTACATCAGTGGAAAATCCTCACCTATAAATGTAAATCTATACTTGGGATGTAACCTGACTGGTTATGATTATAATGGACCTTCAGTTTAGTGATTTAAATTGACCATTGATGTGGTCTACCATCCAGGGTTGTTATGTCCAATGGTTTTCAAGGATGGTCTTTTATCGCATGGTTTTGATACTCACACTACAAGAAATGCCACTTTTACCAACGAAAATTTTTGTAGGCAAAATGATTAATTTCGCAGCAAAAAAGTTTTACCAGCGAAATTTTTCGTTGGCAATTTCGTAGCTAAAAGCCCGAGGGGAAAACCTTTTACCCACGAAAAAAAAATTTCATTGGCAAAGGTAGGCCTTTTGCTGACGAAAGTTTTCGTAGGAAAAACATTTTACCAACGTTGAATTTCGTGGGTAAAAGTAGTGACAAACTTTTTACCTACGAATATTTTTGCAGGTAAAAATAATACAAAACACTTCACCTACCAACAATTTCTTAGCTAAAAATATATACATGACTTTTTAACTATGAATAGTTTCGTAACTAAAAATATTAAAAACACTTTTTACCTACTAACAATTTCGTAGCTAAAAATATTATACAAAACTTTTTACCTACGAATAATTTCATAGCAAAAAATATTTAAAACACTTTTTACCTACAAACAATTTCATAGCTAAAAATAATTACAAGACTTTTTACCTATGAATACTTCGTAGCCAAAAATATTTAAAATACTTTTTACCTACCAACAATTTCGTAGCTAAAAATATTTAGATGACTTTTTACCTACGAATACTTTCGTAGCCAAAAATATTAAAAACACTTTTTACCTGCCAACAATTTTGTAGCTAAACATATTTACAAGATTTTTTACCTACCAACAATTTCGTAGCCAAAAATATACACACATTTTAGCTACCAAAAATTTCGTAGCTAAAAATATTAAAAAGACTTTTTGCCTACCAATAGTTTCATAGCTAAAAGTTACATGATTTTAAAAATACTTAGAAAACGTTTCCCTACCACCAATTTCGTAGCTAAAAGTTCCTTTACCTACGCATATTTTCGTAGGTAAAAATATTTACCAACCATTTTCCTGCGAATAAGTTTTTAGCTAAAATATTTACAAACACGTTTAACTACGAATGATATCATAGGTAAAAATACTTTACAAAACGTTTAGCTACGAATATCTTCGTAGGTAAAAACATTTGTGAGACTTTTAACTACGAAAACTTTCGTAGGTAAAAACTTAGAGGAGACTTTTACCTACAAAAAGTTTCGTAGCTAAAAGTTTATTTTTTTTTTTTCAACCAAATATTCCAGCACAAAATTCTTGAAATACACCTGATATACACCTGTTACAATATAATTCCTGATATACACCTGTCATGTAATATATTTCATGATATTCACATTCACAGCCATTTAACTCCAAGGTCTATCCGAACATAAACTACATCATGCATAAATACATATAAGTTTAACATCATAAATAAAATACAAAAAATCACATTTAGGTTTAGGGATTTGAGAACACATTTAGATTTTAGATTAAGGTTATAGGTAGGTTATAGGTTATAGCTGTAGAGAATTGAGAATAAGTTAAGGTTTATGTTATAAGTTAAGATTATATGTAGGTTATAGGTTATAGGTTTAGGGATTTGAGAATAGGTTAAGGTTTAGGTTTAGGAAATCGGGTTTGGGTTTGGGATCAGGTTTTGCTTTGGGTTTTCAAGTTTAGGTTAGGTAGTTGAGAATAGGATTAGGTGTAGGTTTAGGTTTAGGGATTTGAGAACACATTTATGTTTTAAGTTAGGGTTTTAGGTAGGTTATAAGTTATAGCTGTAGGGAATTGAGAATAGGTTAAGGTTTAGGTTTTGGGTAAAGGTTATAGGTAGGTTATAGGTTATAGGTTTAGGGATTTGAGAATAGATTAAGGTTTAGTTTAGGAAATCGGGTTTGGGTTTAGGATCAGGTTTTGCTTTGGGTTTTCAAGTTTAGGTTTAGGTTTAGGTTAGGTAGTTGAGAATAGGATTAGGTGTAGGTTTATGTTTAGGGATTTGAGAACACATTTAGGTTTTAGGTATGTTTTAGGTTATAGCTGTAGGGAATTGAGAATAGGTTACGGTTATAGGTTTGGGGAATTGAGAATAGGTTAAGGTTTAGGTTTAGGAAATCGGGTTTGGGTTCGGGATTTGGTTTTGCTTTGGGTTTTCAAGTTTAGGTTTAGGTTTAGGTTAGGGAGTTGAGAATAGGATTAGGTGTATGTTTAGGTTTATGAATTTGAGAACACATTTAGGTTTTAGGTAGGTTATAGGTTATACTATAGGGAATTGAGAATAGGTTAAGGTTTAGGTTTTAGGTTAAGGTTATAGGTAGGTTATAGGTTATAGGTTTAGGGAATTGAGAATAGGTTAAGGTTTAGGTTTAGGAAATCGGGTTCGGGTTCGGGATCGGGTTTTTCTTTGGGTTTTCAAGTTTAGGTTTAGGTTTAGGTTAGGTAGTTGAGAATAGGATTAGGTGAGGTTTAAGTTTAGGGATTTGAGAACACATTTAGGTTTTAGGTTAAGGTTTTAGGTAGGTTATAGGTTATAGCTGTAGGAAATTGAGAATAGGTTAAGGTTTAGGTTTTGGGTTAAGGTTATAGGTAGGTTATAGGTTATAGGTTTAGGGAATTGAGAATAGGTTAAGGTTTAGGTTTTGGAAATCGGGTTTGGGTTTGGGATTGGGTTTTGCTTTGGGTTTTCAAGTTTAGGTTTAGGTTTAGGTTAGGGAGTTGAGAATAGGATTAGGTGTAGGTTTAGGTTTAGGGATTTGAGAACACATTTAGGTTTTAGGTTAAGGTTATATGTAGGTTAGAGGTTTCGGTTTTAGGTTAAGGTTATAGGTAGGTTATAGGTTATAGGTTTAGTGATTTGAGAATAGGTTAAGGTTTAGGTTTAGGAAATTGGGTTTGGGTTCGGGATCAGGTTTTGCTTTGGGTTTTCAAGTTTAGGTTTAGGGTTAGGTTAGGGAGTTGAGAATAGGATTACGTGTAGGTTTAGGTTTAGGGATTTGAGAACACAATTAGGTTTTATGTTAAGGTTATAGGGAGGTTATAGGTTATAGCTGTAGGGAATTGAGAAAAGGATAAGGTTTAAGTTTTAGGTTAAGGTTATAGGTTTAGGGAATTGAGAATAGGTTATGGTTTAGGTTTAGGAAATCGGGTTTGGGTTCGGGATCAGGTTTTGCTTTGGGTTTTCAAGTTTAAGTTTAGGTTTAGGTTATGGAGTTGAGAATAGGATTAGGTGTAGGTTTAGGTTTAGGGATTTGAGAAAACATTTAGGTTTTAGGTTTAGGTTTCAGGTTAAGGTTATAGGTAGGTTATAGGTTATAGCTGTAGGGAATTGAGAATAGGTTAAGGTTTAGGTTTTAGGTTAAGGTTATAGGTAGGTTATAGGTTATAGGTTTAGGGAATTGAGAATAGGTTAAGGTTTATGTTTACGAAATCGGGTTTGGGTTCGGGATCAGGTTTTGCTTTGGGTTTTCAAGTTTAGGTTTAGGTTTAGGTTAGGGAGTTGAGAATAGGATTAGGTGTAGGTTTAGGTTTAGGGATTTGAGAACACATTTAGGTTTTAGATTTAGGTTTTAGGTTAAGGTTATAGGTAGGTTATAGGTTATAGCTGTAGGGAATTGAGAATAGGTTAAGGTTTAGGTTTTAGGTTAAGGTTATAGGTAGGTTATAGGTTATACGTTTAGGGAATTGAGAATAGGTTAAGGTTTAGGTTTAGGAAATCGGGTTTGGGTTCGAAATCGGGTTTTGCTTTGGGTTTTCAAGTTTAGGTTTAGGTTTAGGTTAGGTAGTTGAGAATAGGATTAGGTGTAGGTTTAGGTTTAGAGATTTGAGAACACATTTAAGTTTTAGGTAGGTTATAAGTTATAGATGTAGGGAATTGAGAATTGATTAAGGTTTAGGTTTTAGGTTAAGGTTATGGGTAGGTTATAGGTTATAGGTTTAGGGATTTGAGAATAGGTTAAGGTTTAGGATTAGGAAATCGAGTTTGGGTTCGGGATAGGGTTTTGCTTTGGGTTTTCAAGTTTAGGTTTAGGTTTAGGTTAGGGAGTTGAGAATAGGATTAAGTGTAGGTTTATATTTAGGGATTTGAGAACACATTTAGGTTTTAGGTTAAGGTTTAGGGATTTGAGAACATGTTTAGGTTTTAGGTAGGTTATAGGTTATAGATGCAGGGAATTGAGAATAGGTTAAGGTTTAGGTTTTAAGTTAAGGTTATAGGTAAGTTATAGGTTATAGCTGCAGGGAATTGAGAATAGGTTAAGGTTTAGGTTTTAGGTTAAGGTTATAGCTAGGTTATAGGTTATAGGTATAGGGATTTGAGAATAGGTTAAGATTTAGGTTTAGGAAATCAGATTTGGGTTTGGGATCGGGTTTTTCATTGGGTTTTCAAGTTTAGGTTTAGGTTTAGGTTAGGGAGTTGAGAATATGATTAGGTGTAGGTTTAGGTTTAGGGATTTGAGAACATATTTAGGTTTTATGTTAAGGTTTTAGGTAGGTTATAGGTTATAGCTGCAGGGAATTGAGAATAGGTTAAGGTTTAAGTTTTAGGTTTAGGTTATAGGTAGGTTATAGGTTATAGGTTTAGGGATTTGAGAATAGGTTAAGGTTTAGGTTTAGGAAATCAGGTTTGGGTTCGAGATCGGGTTTTACTTTGGGTTTTCAAGTTTAGGTTTACGTTTAGGTTAGGTGGTTAAGAATAGGATTAGGTGTAGGTTTAGGTTTAGGGATTTGTTAACATGTTTAGGTTTTAGGTTTAGGTTTTAGGTAGGTTATAGGTTATTGCTGTAGGGAATTGAGAATAGGTTAAGGTTTAGGTTTTAGGTTAAGGTTTTTGGTAGGTTATAGGTTATAGGTTTAAGAATTTGAGAATAGATTAAGGTTTAAGTTTAGGAAATTGGGTTTGGGTTCGGGATCGGGTTTTGCATTGGGCTTTCAAGTTTAGGTTTAGGTTAGGATAGGGAGTTGAGAATAGGATTAGGTGTAGGTTTAGGTTTAGGGATTTGTTAAGACATTTAGGTTTTAGGTTTAGGTTTTAAGTACGTTATAAGTTATAGCTGTAGGGAATTGAAAATAGGTTAAGGTTTAGGTTTTAAGTTAAGGTTATAGGTAGGTTATAAGTTATAGGTTTAGGGATTTGAGAATAGGTTAAAGTTTAGGTTTAGGAAATTGGGTTTGGGTTCGTGATCGGGTTTTGCTTTGGGTTTTCAAGTTTAGGTTTAGGTTTAGGTTAGAGAGTTGAGAATAGGATTACGTGTAGGTTTAGGTTTAGGAATTTGAGAACACATTTAGGTTTTAGGTTTTGGTTTTAGGTTAAGGTTATATGTAGGTTATAGGTTATGGCTGTAGGGAATTGAGAATAGGTTTAGGTTAAGGTTATAGGTAGGTTATAAGTTTAGATTTTAGGTTATGGTTATAGGTATGTTATAGGTTATAGGTTTAGGGATTTGAGAATAGGTTAAGGTTTAGATTTTAGAAATCGGGTTTGGGTTCGAGATTGGGTTTTGCTTTGGGTTTTCAAGTTCAGGTTTAGGTTTAGGTTAGGGAGTTGAGAATAGGATTACGTGTAGGTTTAGGTTTAGGAATTTGAGAACACATTTAGGTTTTAGGTTTAGGTTTTAGGTAAAGGTTATAGGTAGGTTATAGGTTATAGCTGTTGCGAATTGAGAATAGGTTCAGGTTTAGGTTTTAGGTTAAGCTTATAGGTAGGTTATAGGTTATAGGTTTAAGGAATTGAGAATAGGTTAAGGTTTAGGTTTAGGAAATCGGGTTGGGGTTCGGGATCGGGTTTTGCTTTGGGTTTTCAAGTTTAGGTTTAGGTTTAGGTTAGGGAGTTGAGAATAGGATTAGGTGTAGGTTTAGGTTTAGGGATTTGAGAACGCATTTCGGTTTTAGGTTTAGGTTTTAGGTTAAGGTTATAAGTAGGTTATAGGTTATAGATGTAGGGAATTGAGAATAGGTTAAGGTTTAGGTTTTAGGTTAAGGTTATAGGTAAGTTATAGGTTATACGTTTAGGGAATTGAGAATAGGTTAAGGTTTAGGTTTAGGAAATCGGGTTTGGGTTAGGGATCGGGTTATGCTTTGGGTTTTCAAGTTTAGGTTTAGGTTTAGGTTAGGTAGTTGAGAATAGGATTAGGTGTAGGTTTAGGTTTAGGGATTTGAGAACACATTTAGGTTTTAGGTAGGTTATAGGTTATAACTGTAGGGAATTGAGAATAGGTTAAGGTTTAGGTTTTGGGTTAAGGTTATAGGTAGGTTATAGGTTATAGGTTTAGGGATTTGAGAATAGGTTAAGGTTTAGGTTTAGGAAATCGGGTTTGGGTTCGGGATCGGGTTTTGCTTTATGTTTTCAAATTTTGGTTTAGGTTTAGGTTAGGGAGTTGAGAATAGGATTAGGTGTAGGTTTAGGTTTAGGGATTTGAGAATACATTTAGGTTTTGGTTTAGGTTTTAGGTTAAGGTTATAGGTAGATTATAGGTTATAGTTGTAGGTAATTGCGAATAGGTTAAGGTTTAGGTTTTAGGTTAAGGTTATAGGTAGGTTATAGGTTTAGGTTCTAGGTTAAGGTTATAGGTAGGTTATAGGTTATATGTTTAGGGATTTGAGAATAGGTTAAGATTTAGGTTTAGGAAATCGGGTTTGGGTTCGGGATCGGGGTTTGCTTTGGGTTTTCAAGTTTAGGTTTAGGTTTAGGTTAGGGAGTTGAGAAAATGATTACGTGTAGGTTTAGATTTAGGGATTTGAGAACACATTTAGGTTTTAGGTTAAGGTTATAGGTAGGTTATAGGTTATAGCTGTAGGGAATTGAGAATAAGTTAAGGTTTAGGTTTTAGGTTAAGGTTATAGGTAGGTTATAAGTTATAGGTTTAGAGAATTGAGAATAGGTTAAAGTTTAGGTTTAAGAAATCGGGTTCGGGTTCAGGATTGGGTTTTGCTTTGGGTTTTCAAGTTTAGGTTTAGGTTTAGGTTAGGGAGTTGAGAATAGGATTAGGAGAACACGTTTAGGTTTTAGGTTAAGGTTTTAGGTAGGTTATAGGTTATAGCTGTAGGGAATTGAGAATAGGTTAAGGTTTAGCTTTTAGGTTAAGGTTATAGGTAGGTTATATGTTATACATATTGAGAATTGAGAATAGGTTAAGGTTTAGGTTTAGGAAATCAGGTTTGAGTTCGGTATCGGGTTTTTCTTTGGGTTTTCAAGTTTAGGTTTAGGTTTAGGTAATTGAGAATAGGATTAGGAGTAGGTTTAGGTTTAGGGATTTGTTAACGCATTTATGTTTTAGGTAGGTTATAGGTTATAGCTGTAGGGAATTGAGAATAGGTTAAGGTTTAGGTTTTAGGTTAGGGTTATAGGTTTAGGGAATTGAGAATAGTTTAAGGTTTAGGTTTAGGAAATCGGGTTTGGGTTCGGGATCAAGTTTGGGTTCGGGATCGAGTTTTGCTTTGGGTTTTCAAGTTTAGATTTCGATTTTGGTTAGGGAGTTGAGAATAGGATTAGGTGTAGGTTTAGGTTTAGGGATTTGAGAACACATTTAGGTTTTAGGTTTAGGTTTTAAGTTAAGGTTATAGGTAGGTTATAGGTTATAGCTGTGGGGAATTGAGAATAGGTTAATGTTTAGGTTTTAGGTTAAGGTTTTAGGTAGGTTATAGGTTTTACATTTAGGGAATTGAGAATAGGTTTAGGTTTAGGTTTAGGAAATCGTGTTTGGGTTCAGGATAGGGTTTTGCTTTGGGTTTTCAAGTTTAGGTTTAGGTTTAGGTTAGGTAGTTGAGAATTGGATTTGGTGTAGGTTTAGGTTTAGAGATTTGAAAACACATTCCGGTTTTAGTTAGGTTATAAGTTATAGCTGTAGGGAATTGAGAATAGTTTAAGGTTTAAGTTTGGGGTTAAGGTTATGGGTAGGTTATAGGTTATAGGTTTAGGGATTTGAGAATAGGTTAAGGTTTAGGTTTAGGAAATCGGGTTTGGGTTTGGGATCGGGTTTTGCTTTAGGTTTTCAAGTTTAGGTTTAGGTTTAGGTTAGGGAGTTGAGAATAGGATTAGGTGTAGGTTTAGGTTTAGGGATTTGAGAACACATTTAGGTTTTAGTTTAAGGTTTAGGGATTTGAGAACACATTTAGGTTTTAGGTTAAGGTTTTAGGTAGGTTATAGGTTATAGCCGCAGGGAATTGAGAATAGGGTAAGGTTTAGGTTTTAGGTTAAGGTTATAGGTTTAGGGATTTGAGAATAGGTTAAGGCGTAGGTTTTGGAAATCGGGTTTGGGTTCGGGATCGGGTTTTGCTTTGGGTTTAGGTTAGGGAGTTGAGAATAGGATTAGGTGTAGGTTTTGGTTTAAGAATTTGAGAACACATTTAGGTTTGAAGTTAAGGTTTTAGGTAGGTTATAGGTTATAGCTGCAGGGAATTGAGAATAGGTTAAGGTTTAGGTTTTAGGTTAAGGTTATAGGTAGGTGATAGGTTATAGGTTTAGGGATTTGAGAATAGGTTACGGTTTAGGTTTAGGAAATCGGGTTTGGGTTTGGGATTGGGTTTTGCTTTGGATTTTCAAGTTTAGGTTTAGGTTTAGGTTAGGGAGTTGAGAATAGGATTAGGTGTAGGTTTAGGTTTAGTGATTTGAGAACACATTTAGGTTTTAGGTAGGTTATAGGTTATAGCTACAGGGAATTGAGAATAGGTTAAGGTTTACGTTTTAGGTTAAGGTTATAGGTAGGTTATTGGTTATAGGTTTAGGGATTTGAGAATTGGTTAGGGTTTAGTTTTAGGAAATCGGGTTTGCATTCGAGATCGGGTTTTTCTTTGGGTTTTCAAGTTTAGGTTTACATTTTGGTTAGGTAGTTGAGAATAGGATTAGGTGTAGGTTTAGGTTTAGGAATTTGTTAACACATTTATGTTTTAGGTTTAGGTTTTAGTTAGGTTATAGGTTATAGCTGTAGGGAATTGAGAATAGGTTAAGGTTTAGGTTTTAGGTTAAGGTTATAGGTAGGTTATAGGTTATAGGTTAAGGGAATTGAGAATAGGTTAAGGTTTAGGTTTAGGATATCGGGTTTGGATTCGGGATCGGTTTTTACTTTGGGTTTTCAAGTTTAGGTTTAGGTTTAGGTTAGGGAGTTTAGAATAGGATTAGGTGTCGGTTTAGGTTTAGGGATTTGAGAACACATTAAGGTTTTCAGTTAAGGTTATGGGTAGGTTATAGGTTATAGCTGTAGAGAATTTAGAATAGGTTAAGGTTTAGGTTTTAGGTTAAGGTTATAGGTAGGTTATAGGTTATACATTTAGGGAATTGAGAATAGGTTAAGGTTTAGGTTTAGGAAATCGGGTTTGGGTTTGGGATCGGGTTTTGCTTTGGGTTTTCAAGTTTAGGTTTAGATTTAGGTTATGGAGTTGAGAATAGGATTAGGTGTAGGTTTAGGTTTAGGGATTTGAGAACACATTTAGGTTTTAGGTAGGTTATAAGTTATAGCTGTAGGGAATTGAGAATAGGTTAAGGTTTAGGTTATGGGTTAAGGTTTTGGGTAGGTTATAGGTTATAGGTTTAGGGATTTGAGAATAGGTTAAGGTTTAGCTTTAGGAAATCGGGTTTGGGGTCGTGATCGGGTTTTGCTTTGAGTTTTCATGTTTAGTTTTAGGTTTAGGTTAGGGAGTTGAGAATAGGATAAGTTGTAGGTTTAGGTTTAGGGATTTGAGAACACATTTAAGTTTCAGGTTAAGGTTTAGGGATTTGAGAACACAATTAAGTTTTAGATTAAGGTTTTAGGTAGGTTATTGGTGATAGCTATAGGGAATTGAGAATAGGTTAAGGTTTAGGTTTTAGGTTAAGGTTATAGTATGTTATTGGTTATAGGTTTAGTGATTTAAGAATAGGTTAAGGTTTAGGTTTAGGAAATCGGGTTTGGGTTTGGGATCGTGTTTTGCTTTGGATTTTCAAGTTTAGGTTTAGGTTTAGGGTAGGGAGTTGAGATTAGGATTCGGTGTAGGTTTAGGTTTAGGGATTTGAGAACACATTTAAGTTTTAGGTTAAGGTTATAGGTTTGTTATAGGTTATAGCTATAGGGAATTGAGAATAGGTTAAGGTTTAGGTTTTAGGTTAAGGTTATAGGTAGGTTATACGTTATATGTTTAGGGATTTGAGAATAGGTTAAGATTTTGGTTTAGGAAATCGGGTTTGGGTTCGGGATTGGGTTTTGCTTTGGGTTTTCAAGTTTAGGTTTACGTTTAGGTTAGGTAGTTGAGAATAGGATTAGGTGTAGGTTTAGGTTTAGGGATTTGTTAACACATTTAGGTTTTAGGTTTAGGTTTTAGGTAGGTTATAGGTTATAGCTTTAGGGAATTGAGAATAGGTTAAGGTTTAGGTTTTAGGTTAAGGTTATAGGTAGGTTATAGGTTATAGGTTTAGGGAATTGAGAATAGGTTACGGTTTAGTTTTAGGAAATCGGGTTTGGGTTTGGGATCGGGTCTTGCTTTGGGTTTTCAAGTTTAGGTTTAGGTTTAGGTTTAGGGATTTGAGAACACATTTAGGTTAAGGTTTAGGTTTTAGGTAGGTTATAGGTTATACTGTAGGGAATTGAGAATAGGTTAAGGTTTAGGTTTTAGGTTAAGGTTATAGGTAGGTTATAGGTTATAGGTTTTTGGAATTGAGAATAGGTTAAGGTTTAGGTTTAGGAAATCGGGTTTGGGTTCGGGATCGGGTTTTGCTTTGGGTTTTCAAGTTTAGGTTTAGGTTTAGGTTAGGGAGTTGAGAATAGGATTAGGTGTAGGTTTAGGTTTAGGGATTTGAGAACACATTTAGGTTTTAAGTTTAGATTTTATGTTAAGGTTATGGGTAGGTTATATGTTATAGCTGTAGGGAATTGAGAATAGGTTAAGGATTAGGTTTTAGGTTAAGGTTATAGGTAGGTTATAGGTTATACATTTAGGGAATTGAGAATAGCTTAAGGTTTTGATTTAGGAAATCGGGTTTGGGTTCGGGATCGGGTTTTGCTTTGGGTTTTCATGTTTTGGTTTAGGTTTAGGTTAGGTAGTTGAGAATAGGATTAGGTGTAGGTTTAGGTTTAGAGATTTGAGAACACATTTAGGTTTTAGGTAGGTTATAAGTTATAGCTGTAGGAAATTGAGAATAGGTTGAGGTTTAGGTTTTGGGTTAAGGTTATGGGTAGGTTATAGGTTATAGGTTTAGGGATTTGAGAATAGGTTAAGGTTTAGGTTTAGGAAATTAGATTTGGGTTCGGGATCAGGTTTTTCTTTTGGTTTTCAAGTTTAGGTTTAGGTTTAGGTTAGGGAGTTAAGAATATGATTAGGTGTAGGTTTAGGTTTAGGGATTTGAGAACACATTTAAGTTTTTGGTTAAGGTTTAGGGATTTGAGAACTCATTTAGGTTTTAGGTAGGTTATAGGTTATAGCTGCAGGGAATTGAGAATAGGTTAAGGTTTCGGTTTTAGGTTAAGGTTATAGGTAGGTTATAGGTTATAGGTTTAGGGATTTGAGAATTGGTTAAGGTTTAGGTTTAGGAAATCGAGTTTGGGTTCGGGATTGGGTTTTGATTTGGGTTTTCAAGTTTAGGTTTAGGTTTAGGTTAGGGAGTTGAGAATTGGATTCGGTGTAGGTTTAGGTTTAGGGATTTTAGAACAGATTTAGGTTTTAGGTTAAGGGTTTAGGTAGGTTATAGGTTATAGCTGCAGAGAATTGAGAATATGTTAAGGTTTAGGTTTTAGGTTAAGGTTATAGGTTTGTTATAGGTTATAGGTTTAGGGATTTGAGAATAGGTTAAGGTTTAGGTTTAGGAAATCGGGTTTGGGTTCGAGATCGGGTTTTGCTTTGGGTTTTCAAGTTTAGGTTAGGTAGTTGAGAATAGGATTAGGTGTAGGTTTAGGTTTAGGGATTTGCTAACACTTTTAGGTTTTAGGTAGGTTATAGGTTATAGCTGTAGGGATTTGAGAATAGGTTAATGTTTAAGTTTTAGGTTAAGGTTATAGGTAGGTTATAGGTTATAGGTTTAAGGATTTGAGAATAGGTTAAGGTTTAGGTTTAGGAAATCGAGTTTGGGTTCGAGATCGAGTTTTGCTTTGGGTTTTCAAGTTTAGGTTTAGGTGTAGGTTAGGTAGTTGAGAATAGGATTAGGTGTAGGTTTAGGTTTAGGGATTTGATAACACGTTTAGGTTTTAGGTAGGTTATAGGTTATAGCTGTAGGGAATTGAGAATAGGTTAATGTTTAGGTTTTAGGTTAAGGTTATAGGTAGGTTATAGGTTATAGGTTTAGGGATTTGAGAATAGGTTAAGGTTTAGGTTTAGAAAATTGAGTTTGGGTTCGGGATCGGGTTTTGCTTTGGGTTTTCAAGTTTAGGTTTAGGTTTAGGTTAGGGAGTTAAGAATAGGATTAGGTGTAGGTTTAGGTTTAGGGATTTGAGAACACATTTAGGTTTTAGGTAGGTTATAAGTTATAGTTGTAGGGAATTGAGAATAGGTTAAGGTTTAGGTTTTGGGTTAAGGTTATGGGTAGGTTATATGTTATAGGTTTAGGGATTTGAGAATAGGTTAAGGTTTAAGTTTAGGAAATCGGGTTTGGGTTCGTGATCGGGTTTTGCTTTGGGTTTTTAAGTTTAGGTTTAGGTTTAGGTTAGGGAGTTGAAAATAGGATTAGGTGTAGGTTTAGGTTTAAGGATTTGAGAACACATTTAGGTTTTAGGTTAAGGTTTAGGGATTTGAGAACACATTTAGGTTTTAGGTTAAGGTTTTAGGTAGGTTATAGGTTATAGCTGTAGGGAATTGAGAATGGGTTAAGGTTTAGGTTTTAGGTTAAGGTTATAGGTAGGTTATTGGTTATAGGTTTAGGGATTGAAGAATAGGTTACGGTTTAGGTTTAGGAAATCGGGTTTGGGTTCGGGATCGGGTTTTGCTTTCGTTTTTCAAGTTTAGGTTTAGGTTTAGGTTAGGGAGTTGAGAATAGGATTCGGTGTAGGTTTTGGTTTTGGGATTTGAGAACACATTTAGGTTTTAGGTTAAGGTTATAGGTAGGTTATAGGTTATAGCTACAGGGAATTGAGAATAGGTTAAGGTTTAGGTTTTAGGTTAAGGTTATAGGTAGGTTATAGGTTATAGGTTTAGGGATTTGAGAATAGGTTAAGGTTTAGGTTTAGGAAATCAGATTTGGGTTCGAGATTGTGTTTTGCTGTGGGTTTTCAAGTTTAGGTTTACGTTTAGGTTATGTAGTTGAGAATAGGATTAGGTGTAGGTTTAAGTTTAGGGATTTGTTAACACATTTAGGTTTTAGGTTTAGGTTTTAGGTAGGTTATAGGTTATAGCTGTAAGGAATTGAGAATAGGTTAAGGTTTAGCTTTTTGGTTAAGGTTATAGGTAGATTATAAGTTATAGGTTTAGGGAATTGAGAATAGGTTAAGGTTTAGGTTTAGGAAATCGGGTTTGGGTTTGGGATCGGGTTTTACTTTAGGTTTTCAAGTTTAGGTTTAGGTTTAGGTTAGGGTGTTGAGAATAGGATTAGGTGTAGGTTTAGGTTTAGGGATTTGAGAACACATTTAGGTTAAGGTTTAGGTTTTAGGTAGGTTATAGGTTATACTGTAGGGAATTGAGAATAGGTTAAGTTTTAGGTTTTAGGTTAAGGTTATAGGTTGGTTATAGGTTATAGGTTTAGGGATTTGAGAATAGGTGTAGGTTTAGGTTTAGGAAATTGGGTTTGGGTTCGGGATCGGGTTTTGCTTTGGGTTTTCAAGTTTAGGTTTAGGTTTAGGTTAGGGAGTTGAGAATAGGATTAGGTGTAGGTTTAGGTTTAGGGATTTGAGAACACATTTAGGTTTTAGGTAGGTTATAGGTTATAGCTGTAGGGAATTTAGAATAGGTTATTGGTTTAGGTAATAGGATTGGTGTGGTTTAGGTTAAGGGTGAGGTCCTTGCAAATACAGATATAAACATGGCCTGTCAACATGACCAGGCCCTTCCAATGCTATCCATAGGAAATGGACAGATTTATCGTGGTCATAACAGCGGTTCCACCTTCCATTCAGATGACCCCCGCTCATCCGGATAGCTTCGACGCACATCTGGGTATGATCCATTAATTTTGAGCTAATACCAAAATACGGCCTATCCAAATGGCCAGGCCCTCCCATTGCCGTCCATAGGAAATGGACAGGTTCATCATGGTCATAACAGCGGTTCCCACATCCCACGACTCCCGCTCATCCGGATAGATCCGACGCACATTCGGGTATGCTCTATTAATTTTGAGCAACATAACTTAATCGTAAATGAACTTTTATAAAATAAATTTTAATTTACTACAATTTACCTGAAGGCGCTGATGGATGAGCTGCCGCACATCATCTATCACGTCTGCCCAACAGGGGGTGGTGGCGGGGATCAGAGATCGACATAGGACACCGACCTCCGACGTAAACAAGCTGACATTGTTTCCAAAAGGTCTAATACAATCCTGTGGGAACTCTACCGTCACCTGAAGAATGACACCTGCATTGAAAGAAAATTTGAGAAAGGCTTAGAGGGGCTGTCAGAATAATATATTTTACAAACTTTTGTTGTATTTATCTAAGGGAAACAGTCATACCTTCAGACCGTCATTTCTAGGATGATATTTCCTTGCCAGCAACCTAATTCTTCTCTAAGACAAGTGCATACGAGTCAGTAAGGGTGAAACTCTAACAAGAGTGGGCTTGTTGCCAACCTGTTTGTAAATATTTATCAATGAAGAAGAAAAATAAATCATAAACAATATCCCTTTGAGCAAATATCCTTGTTGGAAATCCTACAAGTCTTCCATGAGAGACGTATATGCCATATGGCTCTTCATAGTGTGAATTTTGCATTGCATCAGTTCCCAAACTGAAATTATAAAATCACTTCATCTGATCTTCTTCTTTTTTCCCTTTCTTTGATTAATAAATCAGTTCATCTGATCTTTTGTTTTCTTTGATGAATAAATCAGTTCAATTGGTGTCCCAGTTCAACTCGAATATGTTTCTAGAGAACAGGGGTAATGGCAAAGCCTTTGGAGGAAAAAAATGTTAAAAAAATGAATCATATAGCAAAGAACAAGAAGAAAAATATATAAATATTATCATCATCATAGCCTTGTGCCAACTATTACAGGTTGGCTTGCATTACTGCTTGACAAAGTTTAACAACCAGTTGCCTACCTGACATCAACCCTCTTTTATCCAAACTTGTATGACAGTAGACCACATCAATTGCAAAATCAAGTAAAAAAATAGCAAAAAATCTCTAGGGATGATTATATAAGCTCTCAAAAAAATCTAATTCTTCAAGAAAGTTTAAACTACAAACATGGATCTTGTAAATTAATTTTAATGCCTGCACAGCTTCCCATAACTATCTACTAGCATATATATCCATGTAGGATGCATCAGTTAGCATTTATCAATGCGAAAGAAATAAAAAATACACTTACAGTATATCTGTCAAACATTCAAAATCACTTCACAAGAGTACTAACCTCAATCCATTCCATGATATCATAGAAAAGGCTGCGTTGACTATCAAGTTCTTTCTTGGAAGTGCCCTTCCCACCAGCTTCAACAAATAAATCCTTCATCTGACTAATGATATCTTCATATGCATTTTCAGAAATAAGGTTTCTACCTACAGAGGTTGACATAGATCCATCTGCATCCAAATTCAAATTATTTAAATGCTCAAATATAACAGCTATACACCAAAAGATTCCAATGCCATCATGCCAACTTGCATGATGAAAACAGGCCCCTAAGTGAAACCTAAAAATCTCATGAGAAATTGGTAAATTTAAGAAATTTTGGAGAATGAGATTTCTATAGAAAAATCAAGCTACTTCCTATTATACAAGCTAGGTCCATAGATTTTCCTACACTCAGTACTACATGCGGAAAATGTCCATGCTTCAGTATGCTTTGTGATGGACAACAATCCATACACCAAAAACACCCACAATAATTCATAGGAAACTTCACATTCATCTGTAAAAATATGAATCCGCACAAGGAAAACAGAACAAAAAGGAAAAAGAAAATGTGAACTTGTGAAGATGTCAAGACATGATACACAAAGCTCCCAACTCAAGAATACAAACCTACAGTCAAACAAGGAAAAACTACATGAAGCACTCTAAATAGCGAAGAAAAAGAAATGTATTCATGGACTAATAACCAATTAGTTCCAATGTCCACTACCATCCCCCCGTCCATCCCAAAGAGTTGAACTAGTTCACAAGCAATGGATGGAAGATTATTATTTTTCCCTCATAACAATCAGTCTGAATTCACAATATCTTGTAGCCTTAAGGTTGAACAAGTGTGGACTATGGCTCAGTGATCCATACCATTGGTATGATGGTTGCCATTGTCAATGGGAGATATCCCAAAGTTTTCCCTGACTGAAAAATCCTCTCTTTTTGAATAGATGAATGGTTCATATTCAAAATCAATGGGAAAACAAAGATTGGATGGTGAGCATCCAATATGGGAGATTCGGGTCACGGTCTATCACCCGCTTGTCCCAACTCAAGGCTCAAGCTTACTGAGCATATCCTCAACTTAGGAAGCATATAATTCTATCAATTTAATTGATCTTTTTTATAATAAAAAATCAAAATATAGGTGACAATATATATATATATATATATATATATATATATATATATATATATATATATATATATATATATATATATATATATATATATATATATATATATATATATCTTATTCAAGTGCTTCATAAGGATATGAAACTTCCATTCATCAGTGCTGCAGCCACAACATGACAGTAACAGCAAAATAGACCGAGAATCAATGCACAAATACAGACCCAATAGCAACAGGAAACAATAAAAAAAAACTATAAATTTTTTTTTTCATAAAGCTCATTGAGAACACAAATATAACATATTCCCAAATTTTCCTAGTATGTGTTGAATCATACTAGTTCATTGTCATGGAAAAGAAAACAAAGAGGCACAGGAAACAACACAACAAGTAATCTAATCACACACCCAACCTTTCTAGTAGTTTATGTACCTTCAGAGAGCAATCTTTCTATTCCATCTCCATTTGTTTAATCTGTGTGAATGGTAAAGAGTGGGTTTCTATCAAGAACACATCCACAATTTCATAGATCAAGCAAGTCAAATAAAATACGAACAGAATAACCATTGCAAGTACCTCATTTTTCAATTTTTTCCTCTCAACATTTGCATCACTAATTTTATGTTGAAGCTTTTGTTGCTCCTTGACAATGGCACTGATCTCAACGTCACATTCTTTCATCTTTGAATGACTCAAATTGAGCTCAGATTGGGCTTGATCGTATTCCTTCTTTATGGAACTAACCTGCAATAGGAAAGGTAATAAAGACACGTGCATTTTGTATTTAGTAAAAAGGGTTAGATTGTAAGTTTAAGCACCTTGCTTGTAAGGTTATCTACTTCTGCAGTGAGTTTGTTTATTTGTGTCTGTAAAGAAACCAATTGATTTTCCAGGGAAGCATGCTCTTGAATGACTGCGTCTTTCTCCATAATGAGCCTCTCTCTTTCATTTTCAGAGTCATAAATCCTTTCACAATTGAATGCATCGAAATTTAAAACTAAACATGTGCAAGAATGCACCAATTACAATAAGAAGTGTGTGCAAGAATGCACCTTGTTGTCTATTGAAGATGGAATTGAATCAGTCTTGCTTATGTTGGGATTGCTTTTGCCTACGTTGATGCTCAAATGTCAAACACATCCCATGGAAATATCTACAGTTCCAGATCAAACCTATAAATCAACAACAAAATACAAGTGCAGTTTGGGTAGTATCGCACAAGTGAGCAATGTACATACCAGCTGATTTATCTATGAATCAACAAACTCTATGTAGCTCCAATTGATTTCCTCTTTAGTGTACTCTTCATGTTCCATTTTGAAGACATACTGCCAGTACACAACCTAAGAAAAAATCAAGATATTAGAGGTTTCCAAGATAGAGGCAACAACTTGTCATGGAGTAAGCTAACCTGGTTAAAATGTTGTTGCAGCTTCTCATTTGTGAAATTAATGCAGAACTACTCAAAACTGTTTACCATGAAATACAAGGAAATATCAAACACGTGATCTGTAATGTATAGTGCAGGGGCTGGACACAGGTCCATTGCCTGATTTTTTTTGTTGGTTTCAGCCCAGATGGAAGGCCCAATTGAGGTCTGGTCTGGAATGATTTGCTGCCCATAAAAATCCTAGCTGTAAGGTTGGTACTAAGGTGTAAGACCCGTATCTTAGTCCGTACCATTCCATAGACTTCCGCAGTCTTACCGGTCAAATTCTGGTAACCTTAGACCCTTAACCGATATTGACGCGCGACCCTGATTCATATGCCGTCAACATGTATCGACTCAACCTAAGACCAATACCATAGCGACCGCGCCATCGCTGCGATTCCGATGCCGCGACTTGCGCGTCGAGGCGATGCCCTGGTCAAGAGATGTGGGCCAACGTTCGGTGTGAGGAAAACACCGCGCGTTGCGAAACCCAAGAGAATCTCTACGATGTGTCACATCAATCACATCAATCCCATCAATCAATCAATCCATCAATCCATCACATGTCAAGTACATGTCAAGTACACATCACTTTCACCCTTTCCCAAGCAAGCCACAAAGTCTTCCATGCTCATACTTTTCTTACACAAATGCCACAAATGTCTTCCAATGCCATGCATTTCCTACACAAAAGGCCACCAAAGTCAACAAAGGTGTCTTACACACCCATCACCATATCCATCCATCACTCACTCTCTCTCCCTTTACAACTCTTTCTCTCTTTCTCATTTCTCATCTCATTCTCTCAAGCAAAAAAATCCATACGTATGAGAGCTCTCCAAGCATTCCCAAAACTCCAAGGTGGCCCACTTTTTACCCCATGATCTCCCCATCCTAACCATCCATTCCCCATCTCCTCCATTGAAATCCAAGCTAAGGTGCTAAGGAACCCCTAGGAGTAAGAAGATCAGACGGTGGGTGCTTAATCATAGTAGTTTTTCTTAAATTTTGAGATGGGCCAAGTGAGGCCAACCGATCAATGGTTTGGATCTCACTTGGGACCCTAAGATGTGGCCGATGGCCCACTAGGATCATCATGATCATTCCATGATGGGGCTATTCTCCATGGACCCCATCATGATGTTTATTTCTTAGAAAGGTCATCTAGACCGTCCATTTTGGTGGAGAAAGGATCTCCACCGTTGATTCTCGATCTTGGTGGTCCCATGTGTTAAGGGATTCGATTGATGTATGATTTGTTTTACAAGGGAGGGCTCATAGTGGCGGAGCCCTCCATCACACGCGTGTCCCACTCTCCTTCTCTCTTTCCCTCTTTCTTTATGATGAATGACCCACCTATAATGTGTATATTTTACCCATGCCACCCACCTAGTGGGCCACCTTGACTCCGATTCATGACTTGCATGGCCGGACGGTTATACCGGCCTGAATGAAGGGGAAATATAAATATCAGTTTGATCTAAGTCTAGTGGCCCACTACGTGGGACCACATTGATGCCTGTACATCATTCAACGGTGGTGGCTGGACGTTGGTCAGGTGAAGGATTTAATATATAAATTCTTATATGCTCGTGTGTATTAAAATATATTATAACATTATGTTATATTGTAGCATTATAATATAAGATATTATGATACGTCATTATCAGAGCTTAATCAGACATCTGAGGCCCTCATGTGGGGCCCACCCCTTTTGAAATCAGACGGTTGCTGTGTGTGTACAGTAACTATAGAGCTGCTGTATGTGTGTAGTAGCTTGCCCAGCAACGTGGACCCACCTTAGTATATGTTGTACTGTCCATAGCCTAGGATGGTAGGTCTGATCTTGGGGTGTGTGTTATATACACACCGTCCACCATTTTATGCATCCAAGTTGTCCATATGCTAGGTGGTGGGGCTCACCTACTGATTATCGTCAGTAAGTCTAGAGGGACCCAGATTCCTTAGCTCGCTGGTAGACTTGGTGGAGATACAATGGTAGGACCTACCCACGCCCATAGCACAATTGGCGAACTGAGTGCAAGATATCTCGTTTGAACAGAGGACAGTGGTGTCCGTGGGACCCACCCTATTCACGCTATCCGTCCTTTTGGTGTGGCCTGCACCATGCATGTAGTGGTCCACCGTCCATTTGATGGTGGGACACACCCCATGTGTGGGGCCCAACTTTGATGTACGTGGACGTCCAGGCCACGGCCTGGACGTTTTGCCTTAATATATATATATATATATATATATATATATATATATATATATATATATATATATATATATATATATATATATATATATATATATATATGGTATGGTGGTGGGCCCTACGTGGGACCCACCTTTGTTGTGTTAGGAAGAAAGAGTAAAGAAAAGAAAAGAAAAAGTAAAGGAAAAGAGTAAGGAGAGGCAGCCACGTGCTGCTCTCTCTCTCTCTCTCTCTCTCTCTCCCTGTAACTCCAGTAGAATGTAGGCCCCACATGATATTTCCGTTTTGGCAACGCCATCCATCTGTATTGATGGTGGGGCCCACTGCCATCTGGCGACAGCCAGTTCTGTGGGTCCCCCTACTAAAGACGCCTCATATAAGTAGATAATATACTATATTATGTTATAATACTATATTATTTAAGAAAATTGGGCCCTACGTGGGACCCATCTCTACCTTACAAAATGGGCAGCAAGCTGCACGTGGAGGCCTGCGTGGTGTATGTGTTTTTGTACACGCTGTCCATCCGACGGTGGAACCCACTCCCTATGTGTAGACTTTATTTGCACCGTTCCCTATTTGAATGGTGGGGCCTACCATGATGCAAGTGTTGTACCCATGCCATCCAACCATTTTTAAGATCATTTTATAGCATGGGAAAATAGTGGTGAATCATATCTAAAGTTCAAGTGGACCCCACCATTAAATAGTGGATAGTGACATCCATCGTTCAAACTTATAGGGCCGTGGTGGTATCTAAATAAATTGGTATTATTTTCACTTCATTTATCTATATGTTAACTTATGCATAGGTCGGATCTCAAATATACATAAGGTTGGGCCCATATGAGACCCATCAGTATGACCTATTCGATGTATTTGTGGCCCATGGTTGAGGCCCACTTTGATACACATATGACCCATGAGATTAGGCCCATTTGATGCAATCTAAGGCCCACGGGTTATGACCCATTGCAATGCACATAAAGCTCATTGGTGCGGCCCATTTATATGGCCCATTTGATGAATAAAAGACCCATATGATATGGCCCATTTGATATATATGTAAGGCCCAATGAGATGAACTTAAGGTCCATTGTAATGTGTAATCCCAACACGGATTAAGTAGTGATGTTTACAAAGATTGTGCCGTAGGAGCAATGTTGGTTTGACATCCACATTGCGAGTATGATGTTGGTTGGATGTCCACATTACGACTCTCCCTTGGGCCCATTGATAGGCAGTACTTATTGTGTATAGGCCGTCCAGGCCCATCTGCATTGTAAGGATAGTTCATTTCATTATAACATATTTAGTATAGTTTCATGACTCATGATCATACGCATCATATGTATGCTTGATATGAGAATTGACTGATCATAGCATATGCCTTCGGGCAGGTTGTTTATGGGCTCCCAGTTAGGCGGTGTTACCCTACATGAGCGTACGATATGCGGGGGATTTGTTGCATGACTGGATAGCGTTATTCATGCATTTCGTATTTGTGTGACATGGTTATTGTACGAACTAGCGACATCGGAGCCGTAGCCTCCATAGGCGTATCGTGGTTGGCAGGATTGGATATCAAAAATATTATTCTATATGGGGTGCTATAGATATCCCTGGATGAAAGTTCCTAAACCCTTATGGTACTAAGAGGTTGCTCCAACGTCTATACCGAGTGGGTAGATGAGCGTTGAGTGCCGATGCCAGATGGTTACGCTCTCCACTATGTCGTGGTCGGTTAGAAGGGGGTGCAGCCTTACCCGCCCGAGTGTAGGGGGAAATGCTAGGCTGAGTTTGACCAGCTCGAGGAATGGATCCGCTATCGATGAGTCGAGCCCGATATTGGCAGACGGATAGTGAGGTCTCTTCCACTTACCTTATTGCGTGCGATGAGGCAACGATTTGGTTTAGAGTGTACTAGACCCTGGTTATATCCCAGATTTGAGCTGTATTGATGTGTGGACATAGATGAGGATTTGTATGCTTGAATTGCATTTCACATTGCATGGCCTTGGGATGGCCAATATCATTCATGTCTTGCATCGCATAGCCTTGGTACGGCTCATGATATTTATGGATCCATCTGTAAATTCCGCATTACTCTGATATTGCATGATCATATTACTACCTTGCACACACACTTTTACCACCCTCTAAGCTTTCTATAAGCTTATGCATGACCGTTACGTGCAGGTGACGTTGGGGCGCAGCAGCGCTGAGGTAGGAGCACTTGCAGATCATTTTGGAGTTTTTGTTCCTTACCATTGTATTTTCCTTTATGCTCATTGTACTTGTAAAGTTTCTGATCATAGTGGAAATGTAATGAAATTCTTGGTTGTTGTTTGTGGGTTATGCCTTTGGTTATGCTTATTACGAATCAAACTGATATTGAAAATCCTCCTCGTAGCATCCCAGGATCGGAACCTAGCGAATGGGCGCTAGGAGCTGAGAATGGGGTTCTACGGAGGCTGTCGGCATCGGATTCGACGATCGAGAATTTTGTGAGCCCGGTTTCCGAGTTTGGGGCGTGACATAAGGGCCTGTTTGAGCCAGATTCTAGTGCAGATCAAGGTCCATTCAGGGCCTGATTTCAACTCAAATCGGACCCATCTGGAGCTTGTTTTCAGCACGCAGCATGGCCCAGATGGAGGCCGTTTGGATCCAAGTTTCATGGCCTGACCGTGAGCCATGTCCAGCCTGACTACGAGGCATCTGAAATGCGTTTCTCGGCCCTCTGCGCAGTCTGATTGAAGGCCTTATTTCTGGCTCAAAACACTTCTGGACCTAGGCTACACTCAGCCAATATCTCTGTGCGTTTCATGGCCAGCAGAAGGTCCGACTGAGGGCCAATTTTTAGCTTCTTTACAGCCTATCTGGGAGGTATTTCAAGTCAGATTTGGGGCTGGCTGAAGGATGTTTTTCAGCTCCCTTGTGTGGCCTGAAGAAGGCCTGGTTTCATCCTAAGGTTGAGGCCTATTTATAGCTTGGATTGAAGCCTAAAGGCCTGCTGCAGCTCTCTTCACGGCCTAGTTGGAGGTCAGTTTCAGCTCGTAACATGGCCTCCAAACGTGGCTGGAACCTTTATGAAAGGAAGAAGGAAAATAAGAGAAGTTCAGCTGTCATTTTAAGATGGAATCTAGACTTTTCATCCTTAATGACAGATGAATCTATCTCCTTTCCCTTTGCAAAATCAATATTACCAATATGAAGAATAGCAGCTACAACCCTGAAAATAGCCTCCTAAAGAGAACAGTAACTATCAGAAATCTGATTGAGCAACCAAATCTAAGAAATAATTTCTACCCAGAGGTGGACCCAACATAGCATCATATTTACAGGGGATACTAAAATCTGATTGGCTGGAACCTTTTTTCTCATTTTTTCCTTTTTATATAATTTTTTTTTGTTCAACTTGATGATTTCCAAGTCAACTAAAATTTAAATTTCAAGGATAGATAAGGGGAAATTTTTATAGAAAATTTGAGGTCTTTTGGATATTTGCACAAAATAGCATGGATAGGTTAGGAAGATCACTTGTAGAATTGGCTCTTTTTTTTTTTTTTTTTTTGCTTGCTAGTTTAGTGTGTAGCCATACATGCCACTATAACCTACCACATTTTAACCAGTCTCTAGCACGTGGGGGATATGTACAAGTGCTATCCATCAGAGAACTCCTTCATAATGCAATTGAATCTTCAATTTGAAACATGACATTACAATAATCCATCAAAGAACTCCTTCACCACCAGCAACTCCTGTGCAAAATGCACCAAATGGTGTGAATTTTTCTGATGCTGCACCACCAAAAGTTCTTAGGATACTGGTGGGGAATGATTGATTGCAACTCACAAGTGAATGAGTCGCATCCCCTAGTGAGTGAAGTGCAGATAAGAGTTCAGCATACCCATAAAAAATTTCATTAAATACTAAAACATGACATTAAAATAAGATGGATAAAGTTCGGCTTACCAATCACAAATAACATATTACATAAGTAGTTCAAATAAGATGTTTGTTGCTTGCCATTAAGGATATCTGTTGAGAATAGGATGCACATAAATGAGTTAAAATAATATGACAATTACTTACTGATTACAGAAGGTTTCTTATGCACACTTTCAGCTACTGAGATCGTTAGTTGCTCGACCTCTGAATTTTGTAGCTCCAAGTCATCCAAGTGAAATCCAGAAAAATGAAATCCTGCCGAAGCCTTTAGCAAATCTTCAACTGATTTAGAACCCATATGGGTAGGACCTCACCTGCAAGGACTTTTAAGGAGAAAAGATATCTTAGCATATGCTATGCAGAGGAGTATTTGAATGGTACTAGTATTCAGCTGAATACTTGGGCACTCCAATGTTTGACATCCAATCACCACATCAGATGAGCACTCCAATGTTAAGGCCAAAACTTGGCTTGATCCATAACTCAGGTGGGCCACCAGGCATCTACCCCATTGTGGCCCACCTAAATTGTGGATCTGACTGATTTTTTAGAAGAGGCCTAACATTGAGAGGCTTGTCGGCCTAATGTACAAATGGATGTCACACAACATGGAAGGCGCCACAAAGCTCAGGTGTTGGTACAACATGCATGGTAGAGGAAAATGAGATAAACGAGTAAGGATGTTTGTTACATTAATGTTATTTTTACGTGGGGACTAGAGTCATTTAATCTGGTTCATGTTACAATGATTCATTCCAATTACAAGGCCTCGGAACAACGCTAAAGGGCTAGTCCATATTCAAAGCAAATGAATTAAAGGAGAAAATTGATGAAATATTCCAATATTTTTCTTATCCCTTGTCTATGGTGAGGCCAATCATATGCCCCAAATCCAATAGCTTAAGTTCCCTATGGAAAACTATACAATTACTATTTTTTCCTTTTTCCAAAAGCAGGACCACTTTTCTAAGAAGCAGACCATCAAGGATCCATACCAAATTACAAGTAAGATCCCAAATCACTTCAGGGGACAATTTAGGCAAATCAGCCCTTACCAATGTAAAGCCCTAGGCAAATCTTAAGTCACAACATATGCTCAAATCTTAAGTCACTATCTCTCCTAATCTTAACTCATTAAACATGGAAAGATGTGAATGGGGCCCAACCCAAACTTGCAAAATGTGGCAAATGCATGAGATCTACATGCCTTCACAATGCATTTGCTTTGGTCCAAGTCAGGGCAGGTTTGTTCATACACACCAAATGTGGACTGATGGCCATTTTATCTTAATCTCACACCATTTGTTCACTTGTGGCCCACCTGATGAGCAGACTGACCTGATTCTCAGCCCAGGAGAGGCATGATGCAGCCCACCTAATGAATGGCTGGATCTCGCCTGCAAGTGGGGCAGGTCCAAATGCATGTCCGATTAGCTGGGCACTTGCTCAAAACTTCTTAACAGCCACAAGTGATTATATTTCCGATCACCAACCTAGAATTCATCTGTGGGAGTCTGTCATTTAGTTAGAACAATCCACAACAATTCATCCACAAACTCCGCCGCACCAATGGTGGATCTGAAGCAATCTACAGCCCTTCCAAATGCTCCAAAAATCAGATTTCATAGGCATCCAGATGCACTGCCCTTCCAAATGTTGACACGTAACATGAGATGACAAAAAAAAATGCAGCAGCTCCTCAGTGTTGGTAACAAACACCAACACTGAGAAAAAAACCTTTCCAATTCAATTCTCCAAGAGAAACCTCTTTCAGAGAATAGCCTGGGATCCAGAAATGTGGGCCCACTAGTACATTTACCACCCAAACAGAAAACACTACTCAGTTCCATCAGCTCATTTCATATTTCCATACAAAGTCCAGCATTTTTTAAGTACATTTCAGATTTTTCCCTCAAAACAAACGAAAACCACAAATTTCATTACCAGATCACATCAAATCCGCTCATTTCAGACCACAACACAAATCCAATCATCCAGATCTCACCGCCAATAGAGACGGAAACCACCACAAATAAAACCAAATCCATGCATTTCATGAAGAAAACGAATCTAAAACATAAAATCCAATGGTAGTAGTAAATGTCAGAAAGAAGCATATACCTTTTTTTTTTCTTGAAGTTCTTGCAATGGCGCCTCTCAATCTAGCAACAAAGAGGGAAACCAGTAGTCCTAGATGCACCAAGACAAGTCAATGATGGAACTCCATTCGAGATGATGAAGGGTCCTCTCAGGTTTTTTGAGGTGATGAATCTGATAGAGGGGGAGAGAGAGAGAGAGAGAGAGAGAGAGAGAGAGAGAGAGAGAGAGAGAGAGAGAGAGATTGGGGAACGAATAGAGAGAGGGAGGAAGATGAGAGAGCTAGAGCAAGATCGAGAGAGAGATATGGTTAGGGAACGGAGCACGTCGAGAGAGAGGAGAGAGGATAGAGAGAGAAATAGGCGATTTGGGGGTTTTTTTTATGGGCGGGCATCTGTTTTGAGAGCCCTCCCAAATTTAGGACCGTCTGGTATGACTCTGTGGGCCTCACCATGATGCGTGTCAAACATCTACCCCATCAGTCAGATGCATCATCCTATGGTGGGCCCAGGGATTAAAAATCAAATCAATCTATGACTTTTGTGGGCCACACCACATATAAAAGTTGAGAGGGGTTACCCTCCATTAAAAATTCATAATTATTTTTTAGGCCCACAGATATGTGGTCCACAAATCCAGCCCATCCATTATGTGTGTGCCACTTGTATGAGGGGTCGTACCAAGTTTCAGATGCATCCAAATTTCAGGTGGGGCCCACCAAGTGCTTTTATGTGTTTTAGGCATGTCTTCACATGATTTTATATGGTATGGCCCACCAGAGTTCCGTATATGGCTGATTTTTGGGATATCCCATAATTTAAAGAGGACTCATCAAATGCATGGTGTTGATGTTTGACACACGTTATGGTGGGGCCCACACAGCTTGACCTCATGGGGACGGCATGGATTAAACACATACATCATGGTGTGGCCCACCTGAGATTTATATCTCGAAAAATGGATGAACAATGTGGGTTGATCCCGAATTTTCGGTAAATCCAAAACTCAAGTGGACCATGCCACACGAAACAGTGTGGAATAATGATTTCCACCGTTGATAACATCCAACATGTTCATAATATCACAAAGATATGAACGAAGAGAACATAAAAATAATGTATTTGATTTAAAAAAACTAAAATATAGAACCCCTTATTTTTTTTTTCTCAAAGTGGGATTGTGTATTTGATTTACATGGTGCAACATCCAGGGAACTTCTTGAAGACACAAGAGTCAGGAAATTCAATTTTCACCCATGGCATAGAATTGCAAGCGTTACCTGCACTTGTTAAATTTAAATGACACCAGCAATGCCACTGGTCCTTGGGCACGACATGACCCTGACTGCTTATTGAGTGGACTGCTACCGAATTAGTTTAGTGGGTGTTTATACAAAATTATGCTGATTAATGAAGAAATTTCATGATGTAACCAAATACACCATTACCCGAAAACAAACTAGTGGGCTATGGATTTGTAATTATTGTGATTGGAGGACGCCTCTCAAATTCCATGGAATTTGTGATGGAGGGCAACTCCACACTAATAGGCGACATATGGGCATGTGTATGAGACCTTCAGTGGACAGGCTGCTAATCCATCGAGATGCGGTGGTGTGGATACACATTCATTTTGTGGTTGGGATCCTTGGTTCCCCTATGTCGATGGGGATGCAACAATCACTAGGTTTGAAGAACCGTGTCCCAGATGGACTCGACATTCTATACCGACCATCAGATGAAACATTTGGACATTCTAAACCAGAAATTGAGACTTAATAAAAGGCAAAAAGTATTTACCCACAAGGAAGGAGAAAAAAAATCCATCAAACATGCATTGTTACACATAAATGAAGATTTGGTCATGATATTTTTTGGTATTTTTAAAACGAAAATAAAAAAATAAAAATCAGTGATCTTGAATAACCTTGAAAAGAACTCATCTACTTCTTTTTTTGGATCAAATGAACATTTACCTGATCAAATGAATATTTTCAACCGTCTTCTGCTTGAACTCAACGAGAGAGAGAGAGAGGGAGAGAGAGAGAGGCGTGAGAGAGTGGGGGAAAAGTGCAGGGTCAGAGAGAGAGAGAGAGAGAGAGAGAGAGAGAGAGAGAGAGAGAGAGAGAGAGAGGCGTGAGAGGGTGGGGGAAAAGGGTAGGGTTTTTTTAATTTGGGTGCGGAATCTATTTGAGCATGGGGGGATTTTTTCGAGCATGGGACGGAGCGGAAACAGGCGGTCGTCTATCCACACCATCCATTCATTTTGAGAGTTATTTTTGGGTGGGTCCCACTTCCATGTTTGTGAGAAACCTACTCCGTTCATTTGTCTTTTGAGCTCATTTGACAACACACAACTAAAAATGAGTTGGATCCAAACTTAAGTGGTCCACACGAGAGGAAACAGTGAGGATTCAGTGAGAACCGTTGAAACATTCTTATGGCCATAAAAGCTTTATTTCAGATTATAACCATTAGCTTCAGTGTTCATACAAAATATGAACTTTAGAAATGATTCGGGTCGGTCACACCAATGTTAGCAATGTAAAACTATCGCTAAATTTCTAATTTCATCAATTATGGCACACCTGAGTTTTTCATCGAGATGATTTGTGTGTATTGCCTTCATCCTTCTAATTCACACATGATGAATGGGTTTGATGAAACATACACAATATGGGGGCCCTAATGACAAACCTAAGGTTGGCATCCCATAGCCATTTTCCCTTATAGTGTGGCCCACATGAATTATTTATTTGGCTGAATTTTGGATCCATGGTGTATAATTGAAGGACTCGCTTGATGGACGGAGAGGATATCACATCCTCGGACATTCATAGTGGGTACGCAATTCGATTGGGATGAATATATTCTATACCCAACCTATCCATTAGATGAGCCACATGAATTGTTTATTTGCTGATTTTGGGATCCATGGTGTATAATTGAAGGACTCGCTTGATGGACAGAGAGGATATCGCATCCGATGACATTAACAGTGGGTACGCAATCCGATTTAGATGAATATATTCTATACCTAACTATCCATTAGATGAGCCATCCTAGACATTCATAGAGTGTCAATAAGTTGTGTCACAATTTTGACAAGAATATTTAACCCATTTTATATGTTTGGTCCATTCACTCTATTTTACTGATCATTACCCTCAATTTGACTGGTTACTCACCCTAATCATGCTACATATGAGAAAGATATTGGGCAAACAAGATTGACCCATACCCATTTGGCTTACTCCAACCTTCATTAGGAATAGCTCAGGTCTGTTAACCTACTAGTTAACCCAACACATTGTCACCTGTAGTTTAAAACGTGAGAACAGACTAACCGAGCCAGGGCCCTTAGACAGCCCTAATTGATGGTTATGCTTAAATATATACCACATGGTGGCCCACGCACAAACAAACCTATATATGGTTGACATCCCATTTACATCGTTTCATATGGTGTGGCCCATTTACATCAGTTCATCTATATTTTGAGCTCATTTGACAACATACAACCAAAAATGAGTTGGATCCCAAACTAAAGTGGTTGTCAAATAAACATGACTATGGGGCCTAGTAAGGTTTCAATGGTGGAAATCATTATTCCCACTGTTTCATGTGGTATGATCCACTTGAGCTCTGGATTTGCTTCAATTTTGGTCTAAACCTATAAATAAGCTGGAAAAATGGATGGATGATTCATTCATCGTGGGATAACTGAGTTTACTCGGTATGATAAAATATCTGATTTCATTGTCAATAGGTTGGATGGTAAATCAGATTGAGTACTGAGTTACTCGGTACACTCTTATTGCACCGGGTAAACTCAGTCGGGCCCACCTTGAACGTATGTGGTCTATCCATGTCGTCCATCCGTTTTTGCATTTAATTTAAGGGGTTAAGCCCAAAATTGGTGCATATACAAAAATGAAGTGGATCATACCACAGGACAATTAGGATAATGATTTCCACTTGCGAAACCTTTTTAGGCCCCACAGTAGGGAAAATTACAGGACAATTAGGATAATGATTTCTACTTTTCCCTACGAAGCTAAAGACTTTTTTACCTACGAAATTAAAATTCATAGGGAAAAGTAATTTGTTGATTTTTTATGATTTCTAAAAATTTAGTAGACCCTTTAGCTTCGAATATTTTTGTACGTAATGATATGTTTTACCTACGACATTTGGTTTCATAGGTAAAAGGATGGTTTTGGAATTTGTATTTATTTGAAAATCTTCACATACTCTTCAGCTACAAATACTTTCATAGGCAAATATGGGTTTTCCTTTCGCATACCTTCAGCTACAAATATTTTCGTAAGCAAATATGGGTTTGCCCTACGAAACTATAATTCGTAGGGAAAAGTATGGTTTTCCTTTTTTTTTTGGAATTTAACAGACCCTTTAGCTACGAATATTTTTGTAAGTGAAGATTGGCTTTTACTTACTAAAGTTAATTTCGTAGGTAAAAGGAGTGGTTTCAAATTTTTTGAGTTCAAAGGACCCTTTAGCTACTAACATTTTGGTAGGTGAAGCTAGGTTTTTACCTACGAAAGTTTATTTTGTAGGTAAAAGGAGTCGTTTCAATATTTTTTTATTATGGAAGAGTTCAAAGGACCCTTTAGCTACTAACATTTTAGTAGGTGATGCTAGGTTTTTACCTACGAGAGTTTATTTCGTAGGTAAAAGGAGTCGTTTCAATTTTTTCTTTAAAGGAAACTTTAGCTACGAATATGTTCATAGGCAAAAATAGAGTTTCCCTATGAAATAATATTTCATAGGTAAAAGGAAATTTTTCCACAAAATTTAAATGACCCTTTAGCTACGAATAATTTCGTATGTAAAAATGGCCTTTAGCTACGAAATTTAATTTCGTAGGTAAAAGTAAGTTTTTGGATTTCTTCATTTTTAAAGTGTTCAAAAGACCATTTCAGCTACGAGTGCTTTCGTAGGTAAATTTCGATTTTAGTAAGGTTTTCGATTTTTGGAGGGGATGAAAAATTCAAATGAGCCTTTAGCTATGAATACTTTTGTAGGTAAATATGGTTTTACCTACGAAATTTATTTCGTAGGTAAAAGTAAATTCAAAACACGTTCTCATTTTCTTGGCTAGGGCAAGAAATTCAAATGACCTTTAGCTACGAATCCTTTCGTAGGTAAAAAAAGGCTTTTAGCTACGAAATTTAGTGTCGTAGGTAAAAGTAAATTTTTGCAGTAAAATTAGTTTTAGCTACGAAATTTAATTTCGTAGGTAAAAGTAGTGTTTCGATTTGTTGTTTTTTTAAAATATTCAAACGCCCTTTAGCTACGTATATTTTTGTAGGTAAAGCTGGTTTAAAATTTCAAATGACCCTTTATCTACGAATCATTCCGTAGGTAAAAATAACTTTTAGCTACGAAATTTAATTTGGTAGGTAAAAGTAGTGAATTCAAAATGCCCTTTATCTACAAATATTTTTGTAGGTAAAGATGGATTTTCGGTAAAAGTAAATCTAAAGCTTTTGGCTACGAAATAAAATTTCGTAGGCAAAAGAAAGTTTTCGATTAAAATTTAAAAGATTATTTCTCTACGAATCTTTTCGTAGGTAAATAGGGATTTTAGCTACGAAATTTAAATTCATAGGTAAATATTAGTTTTACCTACGGAATTAGAATTCGTAGGCAAAAGTAAGATTTTGAAAAATTCAAAAGACCTTTCAACTACGAATATTTTTGTAGGTAAAGATGAGTTTTTATCTCTCCAGAGCCTTTACCTACGAATAGTTTTGTAGGTAAAGATGTGTTTTTACCTACGAAATGGAAAAGCAAGGATTTTGATTTTTGGTTCTTTTAAATATTCAAAAGACTTTTTAGCTACGAATATTTCCGTAGGTAAAGATGGGTTTTACCTACAAAATTAGAATTCGTAGGTAAAAGCGGGTTTTGGTTTTTTGAAATTCAAAAGACCCTTCAGCTACGAATATGTTCGTAGGTAAAAGTAAAGTTTTTGATTTTTTCGAATTCAAAACATCATTTAGCTACGAATATTTTCGTAGGTAAATATCTGATTTTTTTAATAGAAAACAACCTTTGGCTACGAACAGTTTCGTAGGCAAAGGTTGGTTTGAAAATCACAACACCCTTTGTCTATGAACATTTTCATAGGTAAATATGAGTTTTACCTACGAAATAGTTTCGTAGGAAAAGATGGGTTTTGATATTCAAAACACTGTTTGGCTACGAATGTTTACGTAGGTAAAGATGGGTTTTACCTATGAAAGTAAATTTCGTAGGTAAAAGTAAAGTTTTCGATTATTTAGAATTCAAAACATCATTTAGCTACGAATATTTTCGTAGGTAAAGATGGAATTTTTTGATTACCCATTAGCTAGGAATATTTTCGTAGCTAAATATTGGTTTTTACCTACGAAATTTCAGTTCGTAGGTAAAAAATTCAAAACAACCTTTGGCTACAAATATTTTCGTTGGTAAAGGTGGGTTTTACCTACGAAATTAAATTCCGTAGGTAAAAGTAATGTTTTCATTTTTTTATTATTTGAAAAAGGCAAATGACCCTTTACCTACGAAATCTTTCGTAGGTAAATATGGGATTTGCCTACGAAATAAAATTTCGTTGGTAAAAGTTAGCTTTTACCTACGAAAATAATTTTCATCGGTAAAAGTCATCTTTACCTGTGAAAATTATTTTTGTAGGTAAAATTTTCGTAGGTAAAAACCATATTTCTTGTAGTGTCGCCTTATGTGGCCTATTTTGATAATTGTCTTATGTGGCTTGTTTGATATCGCCATATGTGGCTTTGTTTTAGTATTTTTTCTATATGGGTTTAATGTTTTATACCATGCAGCCATGCAATGGTAAGCCTTATGTAATGTAATATGATTGGCCACTAGTCGACAGGTTTCCATTAAATATCCTAAGATGGTAGTCTCATGAGCCGGTATGGTGGTATGAGACCTATGCCCGAGCTGTCGACTTACGCTGGTGACCAGCCCCTGTAGTGACCTTTGAGCTTATTTAAAATGGCTGGTTGTAATTGGACTAATGATGGGTTGGCTAATCATACATACATGACACAGACCAGCATCTATTGCTATCGTACGTGATATATGTATTTGTCCGACTGGTTGCTTTTCCCAGGTCGATGATGTCCGACTGGATGATTTTTCCAAGTTGATGATTGCATGGGTGATGAGCCCACTGTCCGTACGGATGAGCATCCCTGGGTTGATGGTTGCATTCACGCATCCATGCATCTAATAAGACCTACATCATGTACTATTTTGTATGCTTTGTTTTATAACTATGCTTACCTAATACAATGGAGTGTAATCTTGAGGGGAATTCACACTGACTTGGCCACTTATCCATTAAATATATAACCGTACAGGTAACACAGGTGGTTTAAGTGATTTTCAGGTTCAGACTGATGAGGAGCCGAGTACAAGTGCCAGGGATGCATGGCCGTATTACTAAGAGGAGCTGTGGGGTTTTGCGGCTTATATTTACATTCTTTTATTATTTTTCATTTATTAAATTATGAAAATTCTTGTAATTGTTATATCGAGATATTGGTTTGTATAAGTCATTATGGGCAATTTTTTGCACATTCTAAATATAAATATAAATATAAATTTTCCATTATGTATGACTTGTCCATCCTATACTCAACTGCTTACTCTGATAGCTGAAAAAAAGTACACTCAAATTTGACCTTCCTTTAAAGTTAACACTTGGGTTTTTGGGATATAGGTCATATACTTAGGTCCTGAAAAGTCGGGGCGTTACAGACGGTCTTAGCAGGAAGCTCGACCTAAGGCATTTTCCCCTTTCTCCTCCTTTCTAATTCATGTCGGAGGTCAGTTAGGGCCAATGCCGAGGTCTCAGACACAAAGGTAGGAGCCCAAGTCACCACATTTTGCACGTGTTTGAGGTATTCTGGGATGCCCCTACTCGTGAACTTTCCAGGACAGGATGTGTTACTCCCCTCAGAGTGATCTCCTCTTGAACAGGAGGTGACTGTTGTTCGGCTTGCTGCTATTTTATTTGATTTATCTCACTGACCAACACTTGTATTTGATTCTGCATCGCATGATATTTGCCTCCTCTACTTCGAGACCATTGCGAAGGCCCGATCGAAGCTGATTCAGCATGAATCATCGAAGAAGAGTGTCGCTGGCTAATAGGCTCAGGTTCCGCTACTACTAGTAGAAGCGCTTTCTTCTTTCCTCGAACCATCTTTGAATATTATGACTTCTTATCCTTTTTCCCACAGAAGGCACGAAAATGTTGATGCTAAAATCTGGCTCATCCTTCACTAAGCTCTGGGTACTCGGACCGAACCCTGTGTCTTGCACAAAGGGAAGACAAAGGAGACCCTAGCTAGAGCAGGGGATCCTCCAATGCCAAATTCAGGCTAGGAATCTAGGTCTAGGTTTTCGTAGAGTAGGTTTAGGGTGCGAGATATTGTATACGTTTCTTTGTTGTAATGTCCTCTATACATACATTCGAGTTGAAATGAACGTGTCCGATAATCTCAGCACGGTCTCCGCCATCAAGTGAGAGCCACACAAGCGCTGATGTCGGTCGTTACCCTGAGATCGTGCATCGGGTGACTCCTTGAACATGCGTTACTAGGGTTAATTGTTTAGCTTGACTCCCGGCCACATTCCCATCCGAGTCGGGGCTCGCTTACATCCATCCAAGCTGCACTAATGAAGTGACCCTAGTCGGAACTTAACCCTAGTCGGGGCTGGCGGGTTGGATGAGTGATGGTCACTTCTGAGTTCCATGTCAGCACTAAAACCTTACAAAAGGACGCGAAATTGGGTCGGGTCGGACTCTATCGATTCGAAGCTCTTATTGTTGATACCTCTAAGTTGACCTCGGTATGGCTCGACTCAGATTTACCCATAACAATTATAATGACAAAGCTAACTTCCTTTAATAAAAAAAAAAAATATATCATGTGCTTTTCCTTTTCCTTCTATTTCTTGAGAAGAAAGAATAAAGAATCACTCTCTCAATGTAAAAATGTTTAATGGGTCACATTCATGTAGCACGTAAAGGATGGACGGCTACAATCGTTAAATAATCTCCCATACATTGATTGGGTAACTCTATCAGCTTTGGTTGCTAGCCCCACACAGGTTTAATATTCTTGCATTAGTGACATATGACTGATTGTTAAGTGTTCGATAGGAGAGCGACTTGGCTGTGACCCTAAACCAGCTTGCGCGAGACCATGACCATAGTGCCCATCGTGATGTAGTTATTGTATATCTATGTTGTTCATCTGTTTTTCCACGTTATTTTAGGATACCGTGAAAATAATAGAGTAGATAAATAATTCAGTTGAATGCCCACCATTAAAAACTACCTATTATCCTCAATAATGTTTATTAACCATCCAACATGTTGCTAAGGTTAACAGACGTTGATGAAAGATAAAATCAAATATCAGCTTGATCCAAAACTTGTGTGGCCCATGAAAGGTTTTTAATGGTCAATAACCATGGTTTCTTATGGTGTGGTCCACCTGAAATTTATATCTATTTAAGTTTTGGGACGACGCCTAAAATAATCTTAAAAAACATAAGAACAATGTAGATGTACAATGAATATGGGAGCCAGTTAGCTGTTACTGGATAACATCATAATTGGTGTTGCCCTTGTTTGGATGTTGTTTTCTGCACTAATTAAGGTGTGGGCATGCAAGAATTAAAATTGTGTCTTCAATTCAAACCTAATAATAATGACTTTACGCAGCAAGATAGATAAACATGTAGTGTATGACCGAGATCTAAAAAGATTGGTCATCTATTTAGCCACTCGCTTCGTATTTAAAATCGGATCAGGCGATATTTAGAGGGTGGGGTTTGTCCTATGATGATGGGTTTTTTTTTATTTAAAAAAGGAATGGTGGACACTTGCCACCAGCATTGTATTGATGAAGACGATTGTACATCCATTCGGGTGAGGCCACAATGAACAAAAATAGATATCGAGCCTCGACTATCATATACCTAAAAGCAAAAAAACAATGATGTAAAGAAAATGGCCTGAATAGGGTGTCAGCAGGGATTGGAGATGGCGGAGAGCCAGGAAATGGGTGGCAGCTAGAGCTACTCGCAGGAGAGGTGACAGGCGGAGTGGGTGGAGGGAGAGCAGAATGATCAGGGAGGGGGTGAGGTTACCTCATGCTTTTATTTGTCTTGCTATGTCTGATCTAGCCCATCCCTACTTTATCTAGAACAATGGCCCCTTTAATGAGATAGGGAAGGCCCGAGGAGTTGAGAAATAGCCTGTCAAGGGCACCGCTGCTAGCCAAGTTGGCAAGGCCATCTGCCACGGAGTTTCCCTTGCAGAGGATGTGAGTAAAACAAAGGTTGAGGGGCCAAGAAAGCTAGTGAATAGTTCCAAGATGGTACCATCGTTTCTAGCCGTAGGCAAGTGACGAGTAAGAGGCTGCGTCGAAGAGAGTTCGAGAGTCCGTCTAAACAATGATGGAGGATAACCCCATCTCTTTTCAAATTTGGAGACCATCAACCATGGCCCAGGCTTTTGCTATCATATTGGAAACTAGGCTAATTGTGGAAGGAAAAAATCATGTTTCCTAAGTGATCTCGACAAACGCCTCCCCCACCCCTAGCTCCTAGGTTGCCCCTTGTGGATTTGTTGACGTTCAGTTTCATCCAGTTTGCAGGAGGTCTTGCCCATCTAACAACCTTAACCTTATTAGAAGGAGAGGGGAAATATGGAGCCATGCCAAAACCCCAGAGGACTAGCTCTTGCCATACCGAGTGGTCAACGTCTGGGAGGAGAGTACCAATCTCGATGAGTTGATTGGAAATTTTTCTAATGGTGGCAACTACCATGAAGTTCTTGTTCTTGAATCTAACCCCATTTCTGCCAATCCAGATTTCTCAAATTATAATGGAGACGGTCGAGCCCCGAAGGAATTGTTGCAGGGAGAATGTGGAGTCAACAGATGTCCATTGTTGAATTCTGGCTTGGACAGGTTGGTCCTGCATGAAGGGCATCTGGAATAGATAGGAAAAGTCACTCCAGACCATGGAGGCAATTTTTCCGTGATAGAAGAGATGGTCCAGATCTTCGACTTGAGGATCGGGAGAGAGATTAGTGTTGTTGACCAAGAGGGAATGATTGCGGCTGGGAGGGGGACTCTGATGATGGGTTATGCCTTTGCCTTCCGTATGAAAGGATTTTTCAATGCAGACAAAATGGAATGGAAAAGAGACTCTTACAGTCGGTCGTGAAGAACAACTGTGGAACACTCTTTCGGTTGAAGAACTGAGTCCAACATTCAAGCGTAAACTCAAATAATAGCTAAAGATTATCAGCTACTTGGTTACCGCTGTTGATTATACTATGGGATGTAAAATAACAAGCTTAAAAAATAAAGATTACACTATAAAATGTAATTTGCTCAACAAGTTAAGTAAAGATTACACTATGAAATGTAAATTAATGGGATAATTGAAAGATAAGTTTGATTTTTTTGGGTTGGTAGGAGGCGCTCTTCCTTCTTGCATTCATCTTTTATTTATATCTTTGATACATCCATTATGGATCCTTCTTAATTCCTGAAGGTCACCATAACCATTCTCCATTACCGCCCTCTAGATGATTCACACATTCTTTGCTTCCTATGTTTCTCTTCTTGGCTATGCTTATCGAGAAATCTCCTCCATACATATCTGCATATTTCAAATACCCATGTGTATCTGTATTGATCACATGTAACTCCACTTGATTGGTCGTGGTAGGGTATGGCGATAATAGGGATGAACAACCCTTACCTTGGGGCTCACCTTGATGCATGTTGTATATCCACACCATTCATATGTTTCTCCATTTTGGGACATAATCCAAAAATTAAGCAGATCTAGCTCTCAGGTGGACCACTCCATAAGAAAAGTGGGGTTTAAGTGCCTCACCATTAAATTTTAAAAGGGATCATCCTAAGGTTTTTTTTCAACATTTATTTTTACATCCAACCTATTGATAATGTCAAGAAGAACTAGATGAAGGTAAAATACAAATATCAACTTGATCCAAAACTTTTGTTGCCTAGGAAAAGGTTTTAGTGATCATTAGTCAGTGTTTCTAGTGGCATGGTCCACTTGAGATTTTAATCTTTTAGATCTCTTCTTAAAATGAGATGGGAAAATAGATGGACAACATAGATATACAACAAATACAACAAGATGGCCCCACATGGCTAGGTAACATTCACTAAGGTGTTACTAGGGTAATGACTAATTTGCTCCTAATGAATACATCGAGGTGGACCCCCTACAGTCAATGTCTCACCCACTTGGGTCAGTGTCTCACCCATATGGCTAGTTTTGGGGTGACAACCAAGTCATGCTCGCACTCATTCAATATATAATCTGGATTTTTGGGTTTGAAGACTACATCATGGTGCACAAATAAATATAATTATCATGTACACCAAACTACAACCCATGATAACTACGACCAATAACAACCATGACCCATGACAACTACAACCCATACCACATTATAGCCATGACCCTTACCACATTACAACCACGACCTGAGTATGGGTCGTGGTTTTCATGAGTTAAGGTCATGGTTATCATGCTATGTGGGGTCATAGTCTTCATTTTATAGGCCTTGACAAGGACCAATTGGTGGGGCCAACATTGATGTATGTAAATAATCCAATCTGCCCATCCTTTTTGTCGTGTCATTTTAGGGTTAGGTTCCAAATATCAGCCTGATCTAGAGCTCGTGTGGGCCACATAATAGAAAATAATGGTGATAGTGGAACTCACTGTTGATATTTGAGCCAATACGAGCTCTGGATCAGGCTGATATTTGGGTCCTAGCCCTAATATGACACGACAAAAAGGATGGGTGGCATGGATTATTCACATACATCAATGTAGGCCCCACTAGATGATCCTTGCCAAGGCATGTAAAATGAAGAGTACGACCCGTATAGCATGACAACCACGACCCTTACCTCATGACAACCACGACCCTTACTTTATGACAACCACAACCATGACAACTACGACCCTTACCACATTACAACCATGACCCTTAGCGCATGACAACCACGACCCGAGTATGGGTCATGGTTGCCATGTTATATGGGTTGTGGTTTTCATGAGGTAAGGGTCATGGTTGTGGTAAGGATTGTGGTTGTCATGTTTTACAAGTCGTAGTCTTCATTTTATAGGCCTTGAGAAGGACCATCTAGTGAGGCATACATTAATGTATGTGAATAATCCATGTCGCCCATCCTTTTTGCCGTGTCATTTTAGGGCTATGACCCAAATATCAGCCAGATCCAGAGCTCGTGTGGATCAAATATCAATAGTGGGTTCCAATGTCACCATTATTTTCTATTATGTGGCCCACACAAGCTCTGGATCAAGCTGATAATTGGAACCTAGCCCTAAAATGACATGGCAAAAAGGATGGGCGACATGGGTTATTCACTTACATCAATATTGTTGGCTCTACTAGTTGGTCTTTGCCAAGGCCTATATAATGAAGACTACAACGTCCCATATAGCATAACAACCACCACTACCAAAAAAAGGGACAAAGGATACAGACCCCGTAAGCTTTCTACTATGGATATAAATGTTAGCTATAGTTGCTACGATTTTAATCTGTAGCTAAAAAGTCGATATACCATTAATAATTAATGTTGTTGTAAGGGACTTTATGAGGCCTAAAAAAAACCATATGTTATATCTAAGCCGTCTATATATTTGTAAATATTATGTTAGAGGATGAAAAAAAAAATCAGCTAGATCAAACACTCAAGTGGATCACATGGTAGGAAACATGGATATTAAATTACAGTTGCTTCTTATGGTGTGGTCCACTTAAGCCTTTAATATACCTGAAATTTGGTGTCATAAACTAAAATAATTTATTAAAATTATTTATCGGAATGGATTAGCCAAATACATCATGGTGGCCCCACGGAGCCCCTGTCCGGACCGTCTGCGTCCGTCCGGCCCAAATTTGGACGCTTGCTCAAAACTGAGCCGCGCCTAAGAGGGTATTTCTCTTTCTCTCTCTCCATCTACCACTCCCTCTCCCTCCATCTTTCCTTCTCTCTCTCTCTCTGTGCCTCTCCATCTCTCTTTCCCCCTCTCTCTCTCTACGCCTCTCTCTGCCTCTCCTCTCGATCTACCACTCCCTCTCCCTCCTCTCCTTCTCTCTCTCTCTCTCTCTCTCTCTCTCTCTCTCTGTGCCTCTCCCTCTCTCTTTCCCTCTCTTTCTCTCTACGCCTCTCCCTCTCCCTCTATGATCGATCTCCCTCTCCCTCTACTGCTGTGAATTGACAGTGTATGGAGACACTTCAAGACTTGCAGTCTCTAAATCTGAATTGCTGCTAGAAGATCTCTGACAATGGAATTGAAGGTATAACTAGTGCCTCCCCAAAACTCAAGAACTTCTCCATCTATTGGAACGTGAGGTATTTCACCTGTTTTGTATGGCTGCCTCATGATATATTTTTTTTCCTTCTCGCTGTTGCTTTCTATAATTTAGAATACTTGATTAGGAATATGCATTGTTGAATCCCTACTTAGGGATTTGTATAACAAATTCCTAATTAGGGATGAGTATTGTCGAATCCCTAGTTGGGGATTTGCATTGTCGAATCCCTTTTTAGGGATTTGCATTGTCCAATCCCTAACAAATTTACTGTTGTTTAATTTTTCACAATCTAAACAGAATCGGCTAAAGCTTGTATGATATCATGAACCGTGCATCATGGTGTGGGCCCCATGTGTTGATTGGCCAAAACAGGGGAGCACCGTTGATTGGGGGGGCTTCCCAGGTTTTTGTTCTCACTAAGTTCGTACTTGTGGGCCTGAGCATGTGCATGCTAACAATCTCATTTGTGTTATGCCCCATGCAACCGTTTGTAGCAGATCTTTTCCGGTATGATACAGAGAGCTATTGGCAAGGGAAAATTGGGGTGATTGAATGCCCACCGTTAAAAATTTCTTAGGGCCCATTGTAATATTTATCTGCCATCTAACTTGTTGATTAGGCCAAACGGACATGGATGCAGGGAAAACACAAGTATCAGCTTGATCCAAAACATTTGTGGCCCCTAAGAAATTTGTAATGGTGGGCATTCAATCACCATTGTTTCTTCTGGTGTGGTTTGCTTGAGATTTTATCCGACTCATTTTGGGCTTATGACCTGGGATATGAAAAAATAGATGGACGGCGTGGATAAAACACGTACATCATGGTGGGGCCCACAACATTGTCATTGCTTTTAACTCGGTGTGTAATGTATAATGGCATATGCATAATGGTATATGATATTAAAAGATGTATGGTTGCTCGTGGGTATAGGTGTGATAGAGCTTAATGCAAAATTTCAAGATATTCCTTGAAACCTGATTATTTTTTCACAATCTAAACAGAATGGAGATTTTCATCATTGTTCCTATGGATTTTGTTTGAATATTTGCCTATAGTAGCATATAGCTAGGTATCTATCAAGTACTGCTATGGATAGGCACTCTAGAATTCTGATTAATTTACTTATTCCTTATGGTGGTTTGGATACCATCAGATTTATTTAAAAAATAAAAATAAAATCTATACTCTACATTTACAAGTTTTATTTCTTAGTAAGCAATAAAGAAGGGATTTTTTTTTTTCCCTAAAAGTGCATTTGGAAGTGACTGCAAGAGTTTAGAGCTACTAATTCACTCACCGTATCAAGAATAAATTCTGTTCAATAAGAAATGCAAGTCCAAGAATGAGCTATTGTGTTTCTAATTGATATGTCTGCAATACAACAAACTATTTTGGGTGCTTTGCTATGCCCACACACAGCTCTGTAGACATATGCACAACCTGGGTATTAGGTGGGCCTCACTAAATAGATGACTTAGTCCAATAGTTGGGCCAATCGACTCATCAGGTGGCGACACAGATATGTTTCACATTCATACATGTGAGGCCTGATGAGTGGAATGTCTTGATATTAGGGCCAGCCATCTACATGGTAGAGTCCACCATATGTGCAGCTCAAATATCCCACACATGTGCTCGATGGCCCACATGTTTTCTTGTGGACTAAGGAAAAGTCTTAAAAGGCCACGAGATCATCAATTCACTGAATAAGATCATCAAATTGGCTTCCAGGGCACACACCAGTAATACTATATTGTTTAGGTCTTGTGGCTTAAAAATCAGGTAATCTCAGAAAGGTACTGTATGAGAAGTATCTGTGCAAGCGGGACCCATGGTTCAGTGATCCAAACCATTGGTCTGTTGGGCCCTATTGTTGATGGACTGTGAAATCTCCTTGGGAGGATATTCCCAACCTTAAATTTTGGTAGCATGCAAGTAGATGGGTAGGAAGAGAAATGCATCAGCTGTCCACATTCAACTAAAAAATTAAGGCCAAGATTGGTGGCTAGGTTTTTCTTGTCTATCTACAGTGGAGCCCAACACACCTAAACCAAAACTAAAACCTATAACCTAAACCAAAACCAAAACCTATAACCTAAACCTGAACCCATTCTCAAATCCCAAAACCTATAACTTAAACCTAAAACTAAACCTTATCCTAAACCTATAACATATAACCTTAACCAAAACCTATAACCTAAACCAAAACTAAAACCTATAACCTAAACTTGAGCCCGTTATCAAATCCCAAAACCTATAACCTAACCTAAACCTATACTTATAACCTAAAACTATTCCCAAATCTCAAAACCTATAACCTAAACCTAAACCTAAACCTTATCCTAGACATATAACCTATAACCTAAACCAAAACCTATAACCTACACCAAAACCAAAACCTAAACCTAAACCTAAGACCTAAAAGTATTCTCAAATTCCTAAACCTAAACCTACACCTAATCCTAATCTCAACTACTTAACCTAAACCTAAACTTGAAAACCCAAACCTAAACCCGATCCCAAACCCGAACCCGATTTCCTAAACCTAAACCTTAACCTATTCTCAATTCCCTAAAACTATAACCTATAACCTATAACCTATAACCTATACCTAAACCTAATCTAAACCTATAACCTAAACCTAAAACTTAAACCTAAACCTAAAACCTAAACCTAAACCTAAACCAAAAACCTAAATATATTCTCAAATATTCCTAAACCTAAACCTACACCTAATCCTAATCTCAACTACTTAACCTAAACCTAAACCTAAACCCGATCTCAAACCCGAACCCGATTTCCAAAACCTAAACCTTAACCTATTCTTAATTCTCTAAAGCTATAACCTATAACCTATAACCTAAACTTAAGCTAAACCTATAACCTAAACCTATAACCTTAACCTAAACCTAAACCTAAACCTAAAACCTAAACCTAAACCTAAAACCTAAATGTATTTTCAAATTCCTAAACCTAAACCTACACCTAATCCTAATCTTAACTACTAAACCTAAACCTAGACTTGAAAACCCAAACCTAAACCCGATCCCGATCTCGAACTCGATTTTCTAAACCTAAACCTTAACCTATTCTCAATTCCTTAAAGCTATAACCTATAACCTATAACCTAAACCTAACCTAAACCTATAACCTTAACGTAAACCTAAACCTAAAACCTAAATGTATTCTCAAATCCCTTAACCTAAACCTATTCTCAAATCTCAAAACCTATACCGATAAATTAAACCTAGACCTTAACCTAAACATAAACATATACTTATAACCTATAACCTAAACCTAAACCTATAACTTAAATGTATTCTCAAATTCCTAAACCTAAACTTATACCTAATCATAATCTTAACTACTTAACCTAAACCTAAACTTGAAAACCAAACCTAAACCCAATCTCTTAAACCTAAACCTTAACCTATTCTCAATTCCTTAAAGCTATAACCTATTACCTATAACCTAAACCAAAACCTTAACCTAAACCTATAACCTAAACCTAAACCTATAACCTTAACCTAAACCAAAACCTATAAACTAAACCTTAACTTATAACCTATAACCTATAACCTAAACGTATAACCAATAACCTAACCTTAACCTAAACCTAAACCTAAAACCTAAAACCTAAACCTAAACCTAAAACTTAAATGTATTCTCAAATCCCTAAACCTAAACCTACACCTAATCCTAATCTCGACTCCCTAACCTAAATGTAAACCTAAACTTGAAAACCCAAACCTAAACTCGATCCCAAACCCGAACCTGATTTCCTAAACCTAAACCTTAACCTATTTTCAATTCCCTAAACCTATAATCTATAATCTATAACCTATAACCTACACCTAAACCTATAACCTAAACCTAAACTAAAACCTTGTATTCTTAAATCCTTAAACCTAAACCTACACCTAATCCTAATCTCAACTCCTTAATGTAAAACTAAACTTGAAAACCCAAACTAAACCCGATCTCAAACCCAAATCCAATTTCCTAAACCTAAACCTAAACATATAACCTTAACATAAACCAAAACCTATAACCTAAACCTTAACCTATAACCTATAACCTATAAGCTATAACCTAAACTTATAACCTATAACTTAACCTTAACCTAAACCTAAAGCCTAATTAAACCTAAACCTAAACCTAAAACCTAAATGTATTCTCAAATCCTTAAACCTAAACCTACACCTAATCCTAATCTCAACTCCCTAACCTAAACCTAAACCTATAGCTAATCCTAATCTCAACTCCCTAACCTAAACCTAAACCTACACCTAATCCTAATCTCAACTCTCTAACCTAAACCTAAATCTAAACTTAAAAACCCTAACCTAAACTCGATCCCGAACCCGAACTTGATTTCCTAAACCTAAACCTTAACCTATTTTTAATTCCCTAAAGCTATAAGCTATAAGCTATAACCTAAACCTAAAACCTTAACCTAAACCTAAACCTATAACCTTAACCTAAACCTAGGTTTTGAGTTTAAAAGTTCATCCTAGGTTTGAACACATTACTCATGTTGGATTTTTCCATTGTTTAGAAGATTTGTAGGTACATTTTTGATTTCTTCATAAGTGTTTTTTTTATCTTTCTTCCTTTTGAGATGTGTACAAAGGCATGCATGTTTGATTGTGTCTAAAAATATTGTTTTATATAGGATGACAAGCTAAAGAAGTCAGTGGAGGATGAAATTCATTTTCTTAAGGGAAGGATTTCAGAACTTGAAAGTGATCTTGTGTCGAAGTCCACAAAAGTTACATCTGTAGTTTCAAGGAAAGAAGAAACTCTATCTTCTGCATTTGCTGAAATTTATCATCTGAAGGAAGAAAATTCTGTAAAAACGTAAGCATTATTGAATGCATATGGAGAGTGTTTACTATGTTGGAGTGTATTTGTTTATTACACATCAGGGCACGCCTTAATTATAATTCTTATGATAGGTGGAGTCTAGATCATACTGTTTATTTTGAAATGTGAATGTAGGATGCTTTGTATGATTTGATTGCTATGTGTAATAAATGCATCTATTTCTTTTTCTGATTGCATTTTATGTATTATTTTTATCAACATTAAGCTTAGGTGAGTTATCAATCACAATAGGTTCTTGCAATGAAAACAGGTTGTATTATTACAATTTTTTTTTAAAAAATAACTATGAATATAATCGTAGCTATAGCTACGGCTTTCGTCCGTAGCTATTGGTATCTATTGCTACGGATTTAATTGGTGCTATTGGTATTTATTGCTACGGAAAAAATCCCTTTTTCTACGAATGTAAGCTGTAGCACGTCCGTCGTTATTGGTGGGGTAGCTAAAGATATTGTTACGGATATAATCCATAGCTATTGGTATCTATTGCTACGGATATTGTCCATAGCTTTTGATATCTATTGCTACGGATATTGTCCGTAGCTACACCTTTAGTTACACCATCAATAGTGACGGATGTGCTACGGATCATATCCGTAGCAAAAGTCCTTTTGCTACGATTTTTGACCATAGCCTTTGCCTGTTTTTCTTGTAGTGCATGACCCTTACCTCAGGACAACCACGACCCTTACCTCATGAAAATCACGACCCATATAACATGGCAACCATGACCCATACCTGGCTCGTGATTGTCATGAAGTAAGGGTCGTGGTTGTAATGTGATAAGGGTTGTAGTTGTCATGGGTCATGGTTGTTATGTTATATAGGCCGTGGTTATCATGGATCATAGTTATCAGTTGTATGGGTCGTGGTTCTCATGTTATATAGATCGTGGTTGTTACATGTTCACTTACCACATTTAACAATATAAGAACCACGGCTCATATAACATGACAACCATGACCCATATAACATGATAACTATGACCCATGACAACTACGACTCATGAGAACCACGACCCATATAACATGACAACCAGGACCCATATAATATGACAACCACGACCCATGACAACTACGACCCTTACAATATTACAACTACGACCCTTACCGCATTACAACCACCTAATGCAACCTATGATACGATATAAATATTGTTTGCACGAATATGGTGTGACTTGCACTAACTTGGTGGCTACATGAGATAAACATACATAAGATCCTTACCGTCCATCAAATGAAACTCCATAGGTCATAGTTGTCGTGGGTCATCGTTGTTATGTTATATGGGTCGTGGTTGTCGTGAGTCGTAGTTTTCATGTTATATGGGTTGTGATTGTCATGTTATATGGGTCATGGTTTCCCATGGGGTAGCTCACCTGACTGTTGAATCATTATAATCTTTAAGTCTCAATCTAAATATAAGGTGGGGCACCTAACAGACGGCGTGAATCTTATCCTCATCAAGTTATACTATACAAAATTAAAAAAGTAACGTGCCCATCTGTACCAAAGCTAGCCTAGAAAATTTCAAATATGAAATGACTATTGTTAGATTGTAGGAGTAAAAAATGTAGATTATATGGGTCGTGGTTGTCATAGGTTGTAGTTCTCATGGATCGTAGTTATCATATTATATGGGTCGTAGTTCTCATGTTATATGGGTCGCAATTGTTACATGTTCACTTCCTTTAGTTCCAAATGAAAGGATCGTCATTGGTACAATAGCCTAAGGCCCTAAAATGACACGACAAAAAGGATGGGTGGCATGGATTATTCACATACATCAATGTAGGCCCCAATAGCTGATCCTTGGCCTATAAAATGAAGACTACGACCCATATAGCATGACAACCATGACACTTACCTCATGACCTATTCTCGGGTCGTGGTTGTAATGCGGTAAGGGTCATGGTTGTAATGTAGTAAGGGTCGTAGTTGTCATGGGTCGTGGTTGTCATGGGTCGTAGTTATCATGTTATATGGGTTGTGGTTGTCATGGGTCATAGTTATCATGTTATATGGGTTGTAGTTGTCATGTTATATGGATCACGGTTGTTATATGTTCACTTCCTTTATTACAAAATGAAATGATAACCATTAGTTATAATAGCCCAAGGCCCACAATGGGGTGATTTGTGAACCCAAAAAGTCCTGACTTGGGCAGTGTCCACTTCTAACAAACATCACAGTGAGCTTGGAAAGTTTCAACGGTGGGTGCCATTGTCACCATTAGTTTTTATTATGTAACCCACACGAGCTTTAGATCAAGCTGATATTTGGGCTCTAGCCTTAAAATGACACGGCAAAAAGGATGGACGACATGGATTATACACATACATCAATGTGGGCCCCACAAGTTTGGTCCTTGCCCACATGCAAAAAAGGTTTCCGTACACATTACTTTTTTGGAATTAAATATGACGTAACTTCTCATTCCCTAAAAAACTGTACAATATTACTGAAACAAGGATAAGGTCATTTTGGTTTGAGTAATTTTCGAAGGCATGTCAGAAGGCCACCAACAGAATATTTAAAAGGTTGAATCTCTTTAGGGAATTTAACCATACATCAAGGTCAGTATGGTTAATTTACCTATCATAAATGGGCATGTTCGTTAGGGCTATCAATCGTTAGCCTACCCGTGGGTAACAGATAGACCAGAGATAGTTACATTTAATAGAAAATTATATTATTCAATATAATAATTGTTATGAGAAAATATGGTCTGACCACCGTTAAGGTCAGCACGGCTTAGCTACGATTGTGAATGGCTCGACCAAACTACCTTCGAGGTTGGCTCAACCAGCGAGTGATCGTTCTGGAGATACTTCCTCAAAAGGAAACAATGTGAAGCATGCACATTTGTTGAGAGCTATCAAGGAATAACCAAAACCAAGTAGCAAGATAGGTTCGAGTCATGACTTGAAATGATATAAGCTTAGATGGATCAGCTCGATCAACCCATGGGTAAGTGATCAGGTCATTCCCTGACGACTCTAGCCTAGGCCACCCTTAGCCGACTCAGCATAGCCCGGGCTAGGTTCAGGAAAGTTCTGCTTGGCTTGTCTTCAATCGACCAACTGAATTCTGTCAGTTGACTCGAGCTCACTCCATTAACGCACAATAACATTAACCGGTCTACCGTGATCATGGGCTAACTGACAACATCACCGCATGTGTAGTATAAATAAGGACCTCATCGAATGAGACAGGTATGCAAAATCTCTCACCCAAAACCCATCCTGACTTTAGCATCGGAGGGTCCTTTGTCCTAGCTAAGGTCTCCTTTATCCTTCTCCTGTGCAGATATACAGGGCTCGGTACAAGCACTCGGCGAGAGTGAGCCAGATTTCTGCATTAACAATAATATATATATATATATATATATATATATATATATATATATATATATATATATATATATATATATATATAACTTTACAAAGTAGAAAACAAAAAGATGATGCCGTTCCATAACAAAAAGGAGATTCAATATAATATATATTGATTATTAGACAAAAAGGTTACTTGAGGGGATGTGGTTTGGCTGGTGAACCCAACAACAGCCAGCTTAGGTGTTTTACCAAAGCTGTCCATTCATTTTTACAGCTCATTTCAGGGCATGAGCTTAAAAATAAGCAATTTCAAAATTCTAGCTAACTACAAGACAAAAAATAATGGGGATTGAATGTTACATTGAAAACTTATATTGGTCCACGGAAGTTTTGGATCATGTTGATATTCGTGTTTTCCATTGATCCAAGCCCCTGTTACCTTATGAACAGTTTGGATGGCAAATAGATTCCATGGTTGTCCCTGGGAAGTTTTCTACCGTAACATTCATTTATCCCTCGTGACATTCAATCCCCACCATTTTTTCGTGGCGTGGTCCACTTGAGATTTTGATCAGCCTTATCTTGAAAAATGAATGGACAGTGTCTGGTCTACTTGAGATTTTGATCAGCCTCATCTTGAAAAATGAATGGACAGTGTCGATGACACACATATCATGTTGGGGCCCATTGATCTTTGACACCAGCTAGTTGGCCTAGTGTTGGGGTCACCAGCCAAAGCACGTCCTATGTGAGGAAACTTTACTAAAAGTTGAGCTCTTTATGACTCACCATGATGTGTGTGGGACATCCACCCATCCATCAGATTTGTACTTCATATGGTGAGCCATTGGCTAAAAAATAAGGCTAATACATGACTTAAGTGGGTCACAATAAAGGGAATAATCGAGTCCATGTCCACCTATTAAAACTCTTCTTGATTATCTGTTGGGCCATTGAGATGTGGTTGGTACATCCAACCATGAGGAGTTACACTAAATTTCAGACCATTTCAAAACTCCAGTAGCCCCACCGAAGTGATTTTAAATATTTTAAGCATGATTTCACAAAATTCTAAAGAAGGTGACCCACTTAATTTGTGGATAGGACTGATCTTGGGATAACCCAAGAACTGGAACAGACACACCAGATGCATGGTTCACATGTCCAACAGATGGGGTCCAAAGCTCAACCTCAAGGGGAGCTCCCATGAGGTCCACTTACTAGTGGCACTTAACAATTACTCCAGCAAAATAAGGTTCCCAAGTCACATGCATGTCAGAGAGCCTGTTTACAGGCCATCTATGTAAAAGTGACATGTGTGTGATCTAATACTTTCATCGGGTGGGACTATAACCATCTAAATGCTATTAATTTTCCTTAAACCAACTACAAACATAGATCCAAAGAGCTGGTCCGTACGCTAAAAATTGGATCAGATCCGACTTGTGTCTTCAAGGACTAGACTTGGACCTAAAAGGACCCGGACATATCAATACCTGAACCCGGTTATCATTGGTATGGATGCTATAGGACCCAACTCCAATTTGACTCATTGACAGCCGTATGTCTTCCGGCTCAGGTCGGGCCTTGAAAGTATAGCAAAACCAAGGCTCAGCCTCCTTCAAATTCAGGACTAGCCCCGTCAATCGCGGCCGCGGATTAGCTACCGACAGGTTGAGTAGCGAGACTCGCTAATGGAGTGATGTTATCAAGCTGATATTTTGAAATGTCATTTTAAGGCATGAGACAAAGAACGAGGCTGATAAAAATCTGCAGTGGACCCACCACAGAAAACAGTGGGGAGAGTGATTCCCACCGTTGAAACTATCCTAAGGCCACCATGATGTTTATTTGAAATCCAACCTGTTCAAAAGTTAAAAAAGACATAAAAGAAGGGAAAACACAAACATCAGCTTAATCTAAAACTTTTGTGGCCTTAAGAAGTTTTTAATGGTGGACATCACTGTCCCACTGTTTTCTATGCTGGGTCCACTGGATCTTTGGATATAACTCATTCTTTGGATATTGGGCTAAAATAATCTCACCAAATGGATGGACAGCACGGATACAAAACATACATCATGGTGGGGCCCGCAGAACTTGGTGACGTCACTTCAGTAGAGGTCTGGCTACTCAACCTGTCATTAGCTAATCCTCGCCCGTCTATCGCCACCCTGAAATGGAGCCCACATCTTGCCTTGTGAAGGAGGCAAAGGGAAGGCATCTTCGCAATAAAAAAGAAAAAGAAAAAGAGAGGTACATAAATTTTTAAAAAGAAAAAGGAAAAAAGAACAAAAAAGAGGAAAAAAAAAAAAGAAATAAATAAAAGAAAGGAAAAGGGAAAAGATCATTTGGATGGCTGTGATTTAAACTTTGCAATCGAAAGAGGGGCAAAGATACAGCAGACTGGGTTCCAACTTCTTAGCACGATCATGCATTGCTATTGTAACCCTTTGTCCTCCCAATGGTCCAGGCCACGACCACGCAATTGGAGTGGCCCACCACTCCATGGATCAAGGGGATACGGAAGGGAAATGGAGAAAAATAATAATTAAAAAAATTAACTTCAAGATCCTCTTCATCCAACGGCTGCCCATTTATCTGTTGTTAAGTCAAACTAGTTAGATTTTCATCAGCATATACATCTGCCTGTGCATGGCATGCAGTTGTACGTGTATGCAGATAACAGTATGCGTTGGTCCGTTGAGAGGGTGGACCAAAAAATCTCCACCCCTCGCGTGGAAATCGTATATGGTGATGAGGACCACTAATAACGTGGATTGCTTATCGCCCATAAAGAAAGGCGATTCGGCCATTATGGTCATCTTATCATTGGCTTCCTCATAAAGTTTTCAGAGGCTTCAACATGCACAAATCTACAGTCAGGATTACCATTTCTCTGTGCTTACAGGACCCTACGTTATTCGGTGTCTTTCTTTTTATTTATTTATTATTTATTATTTTTTTCATGCCTGCCATTTAGCTCGAGGTTCAGGCAAGCAGAACCTGACTGCACAGATCTACAGTTAGGTTCTGCTTTATCTAACCATCTCTCTACGTGCGTCCATCATGCGAATGATTATAATGGCAAGCCATCTTCCTTTAATAAAACAAAAATATATCATGTGCTTTTCCTTTTCCTTTTGTTTCTCGGGGAGAAAAGAATAAATAATCACTCCCTCAACGTGAAAATGTTTAACGGGCCACATTCATGTTGCACATAGAAGATGGACGGCTCCAATCATTAGACAAATCTCCAACGCATCGATTGGGTAATTCTATCAGCTTCGACTGCTGGCCCCACACAAGTGTAATATTCTTGCATTAGTGACGTATGACTGATCGTCAAGCATTCAGTAGGAGCACGACTTGCTGCAACCCCAACCGGCATGAGTGAGACCATGACTTTGTTGATTAATGTCTTAAATCTGTAATTTAACATGGTTGTGGATGATAGTTGATGCCACCAAAGTCTAGTTTGTTATTATCGAGAAATTTTAAATTTTCTCATGTTGATCACTGAACACTTTGGCGTCGTGTTCGATGCGTTCGAAGTTAGTTTCGATGACATCGAGGGCATGATCGATGCCATCGGAAAAATTCAAGAAATCAATGATTAATCACTGGAGTGTTTTGGTATTAGTTTGATGTCATCAAAGTGGGTTTGATGTCATCGACAGTCTGTCTATGCCTTCGAAGTCTCATCAAAGTGTTATCGAATGGATTGCACAGATTTACGCAGATTTGCGTATCTGCAGGATTTATTTTCGATTTTGATTGTGATTCTACATAAGGCTATAAATAAGGGGTAATCGGGATTGGAGTGTATACATATCAGAGCTTTAATTTCTAATTCGTTCCTAGAGTTCTCAATGGTTTGTAAGGGGAGTTTCGAGGCTTGTTCAAATCGGGTATTCTTTTAATCTCTTGTATTTTCTGTTTTCATAGTGATATTTATTGCTTTGTACCATGGTTTTTTTCCGAAAAGGAATTTTTAACGTTAAATTCAGAGTCTTTGTGATTATGCTTGATTGTGCTATTGGAATTCTCTATTGGTTCTTCTTTGTGTGCTTTCGTGGTTGCTCAACGAGTGGTATCAGAGCTTAACATTGGGGCATAGGTTGAATCTAAAAGTAAAGTATCAATGGCATCCAATATTAAGTTCGATATTGAGAAGTACTTTGGAAAAAATAATTTTGAATTATGGAAGGTCAAGATGATTAGTCTATTAATTCAACAAGGATTGGTCGAGGTCCTTAAGAAGTGACAAGAATCTATGTAAGATGATGAATGGAACAAATTGGATAAGAAAGTGAGAACCTCCATTAAATTGTGTCTAACGATGAGGTCATCTATAATGTCATGAGACAGAAAACTGCAACAATTAGTTTATGGCCAAATTTAGAGGATATCTACGCAAAGAAATCTCTTGAAAATCACCTATACTTGAAGTTGCAGTTGTTCAATCTTAAGATGACAGAGGGAGATAATGTTAAGGTTTACATTAATAACTTTAATAAGATGATTTGCAAATTGTTGGATGTGGAGGAAACTGTTAAGGATGAAGATCAAACATGTATCTTGTTGAATTCTCTCCCAGCTTCATATGAGTCTTTCAAAGACACGTTGTGCACCGATAAAACGTCCCTTAGTGTTGATACCGTTATCTCAACTCTTTAAGGAAAGGAGATAAGAAAGAAAAATGGTAACATTTAGGCCTCTACTGATGCATTATTTACGAATGGGAGAAATTTTGAGCATGACAGTGGATCTTCTCAATCGAGATCCAAATCCAAGGGCGAGGGTAATGGAAAGTTGAAGTGAAAAAACTATGGGATGTCATGGCACATGAAGAATGATTGTACAAATCCTAAGGCAAAGAAAGAGAACAAAGAGGCTTCTTCTAGGGAGGCCAACACTGCCGAGTCTGATGTAGGTACGAGCAATATAGTGATGTGTTATCGGTGTCTATGATCGGATACTTATACGATGATCATAGGGATGAGTAAATTTTCGACACTGGGTCTTCATATTACATGACTCTTCATTGGATTTGGTTCAACAGTTACAGAGAATACGATGATGACCAGGTATTTATGGGTAATGATAATGCCTATAATGTGGTGGGTGTTGAAACAGTGCGCATCAAGATGTTTGATAGTTAGGAGCGTACCTTGACTAAAGTGAGACATGTTTTTGAGATGAGGAAGAGCTTGGTATCTCTTGGAGCAATCGAGGCATTTGGGTGTAAGTTCACCAGTTTTAATCTCGTCTTTAAAGTTTTAAAGGAGGTGGTCATTGTTAAGAATGCATAGAGGAGCAGAAACCTTTATAGGTTGATCAGGAGCACTTTATTGGGTAGAACTACATCGTCTATAGCAGATTCCACATCTGTACATATGTGACATGCACGTCGAGGCCACATGAGTGAGCAGGGTATGAAGGTACTTTATAATCGTTGTTTAATTTCATCTTTTAAAAGTTTTATTTTAATTATATGCAAGTATTATATATATGATAAGCATTCAATATTTTCTTTTAAATCTGGTAAACATGTATATAAGGGAGTTCTTGATTACGTGCATTCTGATGTATGGGGATCGTCACCCATGGTTTTCATTGGAGGATCGTCATGGTTTATCACAATCATTAATGACTATTCTAGGAAAGTATGTGTTTATTTTATGAAAAGTATATCCGATGTTTTCACCAATTTCAAGCAATGAAAGAAATGGTAGAAAAATAGTCAGGGCAAAAGGTGAAGGTTCTGAGGATAGATAATGATGGTGAGTTTAATCAATACTGTAAGGATGGAGGGATCGTAAGATAAAACATAGTATGCTACACATTTAAACAGAACAGTGTGGCTGAATGGATGAATTGAACTCTCTTAGAGAGGGCCTGATGTATGATTAGTAATGTTGGCTTAGGCGAAAAAATGTGTACTGAGGCTGTTAACATGGTTTTTTACTTGGTGAATCAGTCCCCTTATAGGGTAATTGATTGTAAAAATGCAAAGGTAGTATGGAGTGGTCAGTAGGTAGACTACTCGGGACTGTGTGTGTTTGGTTGTGAAGCTTACTCTCATTTACCCTCAGTTGAGAGAGATAAGATAGACCAAAGAGCTAAAAACTATATCTTTGTTAGTTATGCTGGTGGTGTGAAGGGATACAAGTTATATGACTGAGTCACACAGAAAATTATCTTTAGCCGTGACGTCAAATTTGACGAAGGATTCTTATTTCATAAGAATAAGCAAGAGGAACCGGAAAGGTTGGTTACGAACATTCAGGTTGATAAAGATGATACTCAGGTCGAGACAGAAATTCAAACAAGGGTATAAGAGCAGGTGGGGCAACCATCTGTGCGAAGGAATCTATCTCGAGATCACAGGTTACCAATGAGATATAGGGATGACTCAAATATCGCATATGCTTTCATTATAGATGAGGGGATTTGTCTACTCTTCAGGAGGCTCTTGACGAGTTAGATGTAGAAAAGTGAAAAACTACGATAGATGATGAGATAGACTCCTTATACAAGAATGAGAAGTGGGAGTTAGCGGAGCTTCTAGTTGGCTGAAAAGTGATAGAGTGCAAGTGGATCTTCAAGAAGAAAGGGGATAGATATAAGGCAAGGTTGGTAGCAAAGGGATACGCTCAAAGGGAAGATGTCGATTTTATTGAGATATTCATGCTGGTTGTAAAGTGAGTGTTTATCAAATTCATATTGGCACTGCTTGCCCAATATGATCTCGAACTGGAACAAATGGATGTGAAGATTACATTTCTACATGGGAATTGGAGGAGCAGATCTACATGTAGCAACCAAAAGGCTTCGAAATAAAAGGGGCAAAGAACAAGGTTTACAAGTTACAGAGGTCGTTGTATGACCTAAAACAGTTGCCTAGGCATGGTATAAAAAGTTTAATTTTTTCATGTTGAGTCAGAAGTTTATCAGGAGTGAGCATGATCACTGTGTCTATTACAAGATATTAAGTGATGACAAATTCACCAGTCATACCATACCTAAAATCAATGTATTGAAAACTCAGTTATCATGGACATTCGATATGAAAGATTTGGAGGTTGCAAAGAGGGTTCTTGGTATTAAAATTCATAAAGACGAGAAAAGGAACAAACTTTGGTTATCTTAGATAGCATACCATGAGAAGGTGTTGATCAAGTATGTGATGGATAAGACAAAGTTGATTAATATTCCCCATGTGGCTCACTTCAAGATTTCTTTGGAACAATATCTAAAATAGATGAAAAAAAGTAAGTTATGTCTCATGTACCTTATTGGAATGCGGTGGGTAGTTTGATGTACGTCATAGTCTGTACTAGATCGGATATTTCACATGTGGCAAGTGTTGTTAACAAATATATTTTCAACCCTGGAAGGAAACACGGAAGTAATGAAATGGCTACGTTGATACATTTGAGGTACGCAAGACTATGTCTTATCTTTTAAAAATCAGGGGCAAAGTTAGTTGGTTATGTGGATTTTGATTACGCATGCAATGTGGATTTTAAAAAGTCAACTTCTGGTTACTCGTTTGTGCTAGTAGGTGGAGTGATCGGTTGGATGTTGAAGCTTCAGTTTATCATGGCTCTTTCCACAACCGAAGCAGACATAGTGAAATATGATAGTGATGGAGGCATTCAAGGAAGGTATTTGGTTGTGGGGGATGATAAATCAGTTGAGACTTTAGTAGGAGACCATGTCGGTTAATTGTGATGGCGAGAGCACTATCAATTTGACTAAAAGTTCTGTTTATCACTCACGTACCAAACACATTGATGTTTGTCACCATTTTATCCGATAGGTGTTAAAGGGAGGAGACGTGACTCCGGAGAAGATTCACACCAATATAAATCCACAGAACATGCTCACTAAGGTTATTCCCTCAGAAAAGTTCAATTTATATGCAACTTCTCTAGACTTAGTGAAGGAGTAAAAGGAAAACAAAGTATGCATAAGAAGCAATGGTAGAACTATGATGCAAGGCGGAATTAGAGATGAGAGAAAAATGAGCTATGGAAAAGGAAGACGAAGTGTGCACGAGAACCAAAAGATTGCATGTAAAAAGGTCACCCGCACATATCTAGGTGTGGATGCCTGTGCAACTTGATTAAGTCCAAGTTGGTATAGTGAGTTTCTCATAAGGCTGATTGCAGGACAACTTACCACTTTGACAATCAAGCAAAACAAGTACTCCTACGATGATCTAGGAAGTAACATCCATTTCAGTTTGGGTCAGTACCCTCGTAAGGCCGTGTAAAGCATAACGGCTCTATTATACCTTTACAATGTTAATACCAATAAGTAGAGAAAGGGTTGCAAGTAGCGGGCCACACAGGGACATTGCAAAGTATTTCTCAAACCCTCATGACATATGTGAGTTATCTATTTCCAAGTAACTAGGTGACACAAATAAAAAGGCACGCAATGGATTTAAACCACAATTCATGATTGACCGGCAAAGGTGGGGGTTCATTCTCTTTCACATTCGGTTGCACATAACCTCTACTAAAGAGGGGCATCTGTAAACACCCAACCCAGGCTAATAAGCTTATTGAATTTGCACCGACGGATGATCAACCAAACCTCAATCCTAAACTCTAATCTTAGATGCTAAAACTTAGGAACCTCAGTCCTAAACTCTAAACTCGACCCAATCAACCCATTCAAACTAGTCAACCCAGTCAACCTAGTCGATGTAATCTTGAAGCCTATGAATCTAGAACCCTAGAGCCTTGACTTAAATTGACAAGTTAACTCATCTAATTAACTTGTTAAGTCAGCTCATTCGATCTAATCCTGAAGCTTATTGAGTTTGCATCGACGGATGATCAACCAAACCCCAATCTTAAACCCTAATCCTAGATGCCTAAAACCTAGGAATCTCAATCCTAAACCCTAAACTCGACCCAGTCAACCCATTCAAACCAGTCAACCCAGTCAACCTGGTTGATTTAATCCTGAAGCCTATGAACCTAGAACCTTAGAGCCTTGACTTAACTCGACAAGTTAACTCATATAATGTAACACCCTAATTCTTGAAACCCTAGTACACTACTCGCTTTCCAAAAACCTGAGTATTAACCTTTAACGGTGGCTCAAATTTCATGTACATTTTTTTTTTCTTTATCAAAGTAGTAATATAGTGGAATAAAAATAATTAAGTATAATAGGGAGTCCAAATATACAAAACTAAATATTTCAAGCAGTTACCCGAAAACTTATACAAACCAATATCTTAACGTTTTACAAAACATGATAGTATAAATTTAATACAAATGAAGTCTGGAAGAGAAAGTCGCAAGATCATCTGCCTCCTCGTATTCCATATGAAAGCCAGCATGCATGTCATCTGCATCTCCTGTATACTGAGTACGGTTTGATAGTGTCAATGGCTATCCCAGTAAGGTATAACCCCTAAGATTTATCATATCATCAAGATAATTAAGTATAGTTATCAGGGACGGTGTATAGCAAATATTACATAATGATTATCATAGAAATCAGATAAGGTTCATTAGATACGCATTCATTAAATAAATTACACAAGATAATCTTGTTTAAATGCATGGATGCATGCATATACTCACAGACCTAGGGTTGCACATCCAACTGGTAAAAAGTCACCCAATGAGAGCTAGCCACCCAGAAAAGTACTCAAAGGAACGTCTAAGGAGAACTAGCACCCGGAAAAGACTATGTAATGAGAAAAAAAAGGTGAACTAGTCTTCCAGAAAAGTACTCAAAGGTACACCCTAAGGAGGACTAGGCACCCAAAAAAGTCCATACAAAAAGGATAGCCCATAGCAGTACAAATGCACGAAATAATTATTTAGGATCACCCGGTAAAATACTTTATGGTACAACCCATAGTGACTTACATCGACTGCCCAGTAAAGTTCACATGCTATGAAAATGCATGATTAGCCCAATCATTATTATTTCAATTTCAAGCAATCATTTTAAGAAAGCTTAAAGGTTACTATGGAGGGTTTGTCACCCAGCATAAGCCAACAACTCAGGCATAATATCCTATTCCACCATCCGTGGCTCATGAGACTGACAAATATAATGTTTTAAGGATTGAACTCTCCAACTAGTGGCCAATCATTGTCCAACAAGTGGAACTTACCCCCCGCAAAGTTATATAAAATAATCCATTAAATCCACACAGGGCAATTATTCCATAAAAGCCGTAAGGGCCAAATGTAACATATCGAATTTTTATGGTCAGAGTTTATACTCATGCCTGAGAAAACCGGGTGTTAATAATGTGAAACTTGGATGCTTTAAAAATCGCACTAAATATTTTTTTTTTTCATTTAGATCACATTCAATTACACTTATGAAGGTAACCTTTCACGAGAATAAAATCAACCATCACTATTATTAAAAGAATTCAATGAAACATCAGGTGCAATCTCTATGGGAGTTTATTATATTATCAGAGTTCGCAGCGGAAGTATAAAATTAAATCATAAATTTTCTTCTTATTTTTTCATCATAATCTTCCTTAGGAAAAATGTTTACTAAATCTTCAATCTGTACGCCACCTGCATAATCTGTACGGTTGAGAGAGGTTTAATGCCCTACTCATAGTGATGATTATCATTTAAGATTAATAGTAATTCAAGAGATTCATGAAAGCAAGTTAAAGGTTTTGATACATCCTGAACTTCACAATTACAAGAGGTATCAATATGCACAAACAACATACATGAGATTCATGCCTAGAAAGTATATGTGGTTTATCACACTTAGCGATCGCCACAATGTAGAATATGATTAAAGTTATCCGACTCACCCCGTATCCCATACTATAGAGATTTGCCGGCGTGTCCCACGTTTAACATGGTTTTATGCGGTTACCCCAAGATAAACACAACACATGACTGGATGAATTACGTGACATAATTTGTTCATGAAGTAACTATTTACGACATCCAATTCCTGAAGTGATGTAACATGCATTGCGAATTACTTATATCAATTTGTGCATCACTACCCATGAAACATGAAATTATGTATCGTTCTAGGGGCCGTTACCGAGAACGCATTACGTCCACGATATATATTCAATCGCTAGAAGAAGGATTCTCAACATAGTACTTGCACTCACAAAGAATACAAATTGAATCATGGAGGTTCTAAAATATCAAGACATATGCTCAAACCCCTTTAAAGATAAATAGCACAAGGTCAATATAGAGAAGAGTGATAATGGTCAACTCAAACAGTGGCAAGGGCCAACATAACAAACAGGAGAGCGGCAATGGCCGATTCCATAATAAGGAGAGTGGCAATAGCCAACTCAATAAATAGAAGAGCGGCAATAGCCGATTCTTTGATAAGGAGAGTGATAATGGCCAACTCAATAAAGAGGAGAGGCAAGGGAAAGCCTTGTATTCATGGTCTCACATAAATTCAGAAAGATCACTTGTAAGCAATATTATACTATAATCTCGAGGGTAAATAATTGATGGTAAAACATATAATTGGAGGAAGAATTCAAAGTAACCCAAAGCATGTTAAAGGTAAGGTAAAATAACATGAAGGCATGTAAATTAAAAGGCAGAATGAATATAACAACTTAAATTAATGTAAGCTTAAAGGATAAAACCCTCACCTTTAGATCTTGATCTCTCCCTCACGTTGTTAGATCTGTCTCCTTTACGCTCTAAATCTAGTAGATTGTGATCTATCTAATTACTTTATTGTACTGTATAGAATAATAGGGTTAGGTTGTGGTTTAGGCTAGGATAGAAGCGAGTATTCGATTAAGCAACCGATCAAGCTCTATTTTAATTGATCCTTTACTAAGTTAAGATAAAAATTTTAAGATCAGCACCCTTGATCCGAGTCAGGTCTCCCTCTCTTCCTCTTGTTTTCTCCTTTCTTTCCTTCTTCCTCTTTTCTTTTCTTTCTCTTTCTTTTTTTTTTCTTTATTCTTTTTTCTCCTCCCATATCTTTCTTCTCCTGTGATACATGTGGCTGACCTGAGTTCTCCCTCTCTCGTTTCCTTCCTCCTTTATCTCGGTTGATGGAAGACAAACATTAAGTGATCTCCTTCCCTTGTAGGCTTGCTTTTATAACTTTCTAGACAACGAGAGGGAGAGTCCCTTTCAAACGCAACAACACTTTAAGTTGGCTTGCTTGTGCACAGGAGCTCACGCTCATTGTCGATTAAACATGGACCGGGTTAGATGGAGGTGATTTGCCTATACTGATGTATCTCTAAGTCCCTGGCCTACAAAATGGATAGTTCAGATCTACAAACAGGGACCATTAAAAAGGTGATGGGTTTCTTATTCAAACCGAGAAGAAGCTCGAACAATCGTGGAAGATTTTTGGTCGTGGAATTTTACTTTGATCTAATGATTGGAGATGACTTGGATTGGCCCTAGGGAGCTTGTGGACCCCACCAATCAAACAATCAGATGCTTTAGGTCAGTGGTTTCGCAAAAACATTCTTCCTAGTTAATGTAGACATTTGGAAAGTCTACCGATCCTGTGGTGATAGGAGTTTGAATCCGATCTTTCTAGCATTCATGGTTGGGATTGGATTTGTCTTTCGTGGAGCTTAAGTGGTTCGGATCTGATGGAGTTTTCGTGTTCGTGATCTTTGGTGGAAACTTCCTTGTAGAATGTACCCGGTTCGGCATTGTAACAACGAGTGTCGAGAGAGGGAGTCGGTTTTGGCTAGAATTGTCCTGTGGACACGTTGGACGGTCCAGATCATCCATGTGCATGATGTTGGTGGCCCTTAGATCATCACGGCGGAACGTTCTTCAGTTGCCGGCGGAAACGAAGAATCGTTTTAAAATTGGGATTATTGACTGTACTTGCCTTGAAGTTTGGAAAAATTCCTAGAAAGCTATGACACTCCATATTTTCAGAGAAGGGCGCCTTCTGACAGATTTTGGAGATTGTTTTGGATGAAAATGACCCTGACCTTAGTTTAGTAATTGCACGATTTTCTAGGGACTAAGAAGTTACCTCGTATTTAATGCTAATAAAGTGATGTGTATGGAACCCTTTTTACGCGTGGGCAAGGACTAAACTCATGGGGCCCATATTGATGTATGTGTATAATCCATGTCGTCCATCCTTTTTACCATGTCATTATAGGACTAGGGCCCAAATATCAGCCTGATCCAGAGCTCGTGTGGGTCACATAATAGAAAATAATGGTGATAATGGAAACCGTTGTTGAAACTTTCCAAGCTCACTGTGATATTTGTTAGGAGTGGACATTGCCTAAGTCAGTACTTTTTGGGCCCACGCCGAGCTGGTCGACAAGGTGGACGGAACGGATCTCCCCATTATTGGCCTCAGGCTATTGTACCAATGGCTATCCTTTCCTTTAGTAGTAAAGGAAGTGAACATGTAACAACCGCGACTTGAGAAAACTACGACCTATGACAACTACGACCCATGACAACCACGACCCATATAACATGATAACTATGACCCTTACTACATTACAATCACGACCCTTATCACATGGCAACCACGACCCATACCTAGGTCGTGGTTGTAATGTTATGTGGGCCCCAACATGATGTATGTGTTGTATCCACACCGTCCATACATTTGGAGAGATTATTTTAGGGCATGGTCCAAAGAATAAGACAGATCCAAGGCTAGGGTGGACCCCACTACAGAAAATAGTGGGCATAATAACACCCATCGTTGAAACCTTCCAAAGGTCTACCATTATGTTTATTTGAGATCCAACCTGTTTATCTGTTAGGGCAGACATGAAAGAAGGGAAAACAAGATTATTAACATAAACATGAAAGAAGGGAAAACAAGAATATTAGCTTGATCGAAAACTTTCCTGGCCCTTAGAACTTTTTAATGGGGGTGTCACTCTCCCCATTGTTTTCTATGGTGGGATCATGGTGAGCCTAATAAGATCATTCATCTCTACATATATAGGGCCTAGTAAGTTATTAAAAATAACTTGACTTATTAAAATAACCTTCCCGAGGTCTCAGGATTTTGAACTCTTCCGGTAACTTGACTTCCGGACACGGATTGCATCCTACCCCCGCCCGGACGGTAATCCATCCAGGTAGGGCTCTGTGGGGCCCAAAGTGATGTAAGTGTTTTATCCACACCATTCATAATTTTTCTCAGATAATTTTAATATATGATATAAAAAAAATGAGATAGGTATAGATCCACAAAGTGGGGATTTAACTTACACCGTTAAAAACTGCTTGGGAGCTGGAGAAGTTTCGAATCAAGTCGGTATTTGTGTTTTCACTTCATCCATGTTTGCATGACATTATTAATAGGTTGGATGGTAAAAAAAACATCATGGTGTCCGTTAGAAAGGTTTCAACGGTGAGAGTCTGTAACGCTCCGACTTCTAAAACCCGAGTACGAGACTCATTTTCAGAAATCCGGGAGTTAATAAATCAGAGAAACAACGGAATATAAACTCAGAGTACGATAGCCAAAAGAAGCATGTATATTCATGAGAGCCCAAAATATTTAACCCACTCAGCTGGGGGTCTTAGTTACAAAATTTCAAAAGTCCAAAATATCAAACTACTGAAACTAAAGTATCAAGCTATTAATTAACACCCAAATACACTGCTGTGTCCTGATGCGGCTCGTTCTCATAATACTCCTCCTCGAGCTCCATGGTGACATCATTAAGGCCGGCACCAACACCTTCTCCGTCCCTACACGTTCTGTATGGTTGGATAGTTGATGGATGAGTGGCCAGCTCAGTGTGAATTCCCCTTAAGATTACACATCTCTGCCTTAACAAACATAGTTTAAAGGAAAAAAAAACAAGCAGTAATCCAAAATAAGCAATATGTAGTCTTATTAGATGCATGGATGCATGAGTGCACATCGGCCTGGGGATGCACGTCCAGCCGGACTTGGGTTCGTCCCCCATGCAAATCATCGACCTGGGAAAATTATCCAGTCGGACAGGGGTCGATAGTCGATGGTCTGGGAGCTAACGAAACGTTACCCCAACAACTCTAGGGCACATGCTACAACATCCAGAATAATCCATCCATCATCGCCAATATGCTATGAATGTATGATTAGCCAATCGTTATTAATCCAATTTTAATCAGTCAATTTAAGCAACTCAATGGTCACTACGGGGGGCTCAATACCCAGTGTAGGCCGACAGCTCGAGCATAGTCTCCCATTACCACCATCCCCGGCTCAAGAGGTCCTCCACCTAGGGATGTTCTAATAGGATACCTTGATCAAAATGACACCAGTTCAAGGCCCCTATTTCCTACACATTTGTCTAATTACATCTCAAGTGTGGCTTGCATACAACCAGAGTATCCTCCATGTGTAGCATAAAAAGGTTATATACAGAAGCAAATCATGTTAACATGTGGCAATATATGACTTCAATCAGACGTGAAAGGAAGCATTATAAATCAATAACTAATGAAAATATATTACCAAGTCATGTAAATGGTCATCAAGGATTAAACTAGCATGTGGGCAAATATCACAATAATGGTGATCTAGTACAACTAGATTTAGCTAATTTAGAAATGAAAAGCCTAAGGGGAAAGTCATCACCTGTATGATAGTGTCCTTGATCTTGGTTTGAACCTTCTTGTGGTTCGGGGTCACTTAAAGAATTTCCTAAAAATTATCGTTCATGTTAGTCAGGTATTGTAATGGCTTTGAACAAGAAGTTTAAAAGGGTACAACAGTAAGGCCCTGAAGGTTTGTGCTTATCCAATCAAGGTGATCCAACAGGGCTCTAGCTCACCCTTTCTGGTGGTTGGACAGGTCCTCCCATGTGGGCCACATATGTATCAACTGAGCTTAATGAATGAGATGCATCCACCTTCGCCCTTAGCTATACATAAGGGATTATTGCCTGGAGTGCTACCCTAAGGGATTTATTTCTAGTTGAGAAGGTTATATGGGCCATATCAACAGTAAGGGTGGCCATAATTTCTATTGTTGGAATCCCACGGGGCCCCTCATGATGTCCTATTTTCCATCCAAGTCGCTCATAAGACCACTAGGATCTGGACCATCAGAGATATTGACCCCAAAACTCCCGTGACCTGAAAGGTTTCAATGCTGGATTGCTTAATCTCCACAGCACTATGGTCCTCCTGATGGATCTGCCTTATTTTGTCTTAACCCTGCAAGCTCACCAGATGGAATGGATGATTTAGATCGCAGCACATGCATCAGCATGTGACCAACTGTCCCTTTATTTGGACGGTACGGATCACAACATAGACATCATGGTAAGGTCCACGAAATTTGCCGATGTTATCAGCAGGCAGAGCGACTGGCCCATCATCTAGGTGGACAGTTTGGATTCCACATAAGTGTCAAGTGGATCCCACATGGGGCCACCACACGTATCTACTTATATAAATATTATATTAACATCACATGCATCTAAGATATATTTAAATATTATATCATGCATCTTATATGTATTTAAATGTTATACATCACATGTACTTGATATATATTTAAGTATTATATCAACTTGGTTTCCAGATGGGTGTGGGCCCCTATATATGTCATATGTAATGGAGAGAGACTCCATATAACCACAACAGGTGGGTCCCACGTGGGGCCACCTCATACATCCAGCATACATTTATATAATTATTTTATTAATGCTATGTGCATCTAGTATGTATATAGACATACATGCATCTGGTGTATGTGTATCATATGTATCTACTATACATATTATGTCAGTGTAGGTTACATATGATATCAAGATGGGCCATGTGATGGGTGGCTTGGATGAATCATGGAGATCCATGGATGATGGAGGGATGGTCCGGATGCAATCACATATTCACCACTCTTCATATATCATAGGTGTATGCTATTTTATAATTCCCATGCACGTACAGATGCATGCTTAAATATTTTACTATATATATTATTTTATTATATATATATATATATATATATATATATATATATATATATATATATATATTAAAAATAGGATGCCCAGGTTCTGGGAAAAATGGATGGACAGTCCTGGATAGACCACTCTCGCATGAGTGTGGAGCCCATACGCTGACATGGTGGGTCACGTGTGTGGCCCACCTACTGCATATGTTATATATATATATATATATATATATATATATATATATATATATATATATATATATATATATATATATATATATATAAGGAGGCATATCCAATCCTGCCTAATGGGGATGCCCCCCCCCCCCCCCATGCTTGCAGCCCACCTGGAATATGGTAAGGCCCACCAACAATGGTGCTAGCCCCTGGTGACTTGGTGTGGTCGACGATGACTTATATGATGTGGCCCACCTAATCTGAGAGGACCCAGGTGCATCTCCACCCCCAGCCGTTGCAAGGCACGGCCCACCTGTGCACTGCAGGGTGCAGTTCACTTGCAATTTGTACAGGGCCCAGCTTTAGTTTGGTGAGGCCCAACATGGTGGACTCCCCTAGTGTAGGCTACATGCACAGGCTCCTTCCTCTGCTGAGAGCTATTTTTGAAACCACTTTCGGCCTCAGTTTTTGGTTTAAGCACGGCTCTTATCCGATCATTTTTCGACCCACCTCGGTGTCTAACAGAGGTATGGTGGTTTCCTGTTCTTCCAGCTAAAAAAATAGCCTGAACAGGGGCGTTTTTGTCCTGATTTTTCAGGCTATTTTCAGCCTGATTTTTACGTCGAGCAGCAGCTCAATAGAGCCTACTATAAGCTGTCTCAGAACCAAGTTTCAGTCCCTAGTTTAAGGTTATCCCTACACCATTGTTTGGCTTTAAACAAGGCCGGCACTCGTGTCTATTTTTGGTCTTCAAACGCAGGACATGTTTATTTTCAAGACAGAGCCTATCCCTGGTTTCATGAATGGCCTTTGGCAATGGGTGTTTTTCAGCTATGAACAAGTGTTGACGGATTTTATTTTAGAGTTTATTTTAAAGTTGTTTACGAAGGAAGGGTGAAGGGAGATGTTCTACCTGTTGAAGTCGGGTCCGACCCGAGCTTAGGTTGTCACGCACACACCCACCACCCTCACCTTCTTCCTCTCTTTTCTCTCACCTTCCTTTCTCTCTCACCTCTCAAGTGGTGTGGCTGCGGCCCCACACTGACTCGGCTCAGTCCGGTTTTCACGGACTGAGTTGGGGCAGTGTGCTCCAAGCTTACTAAGAACGCTCTTTATTTTCTTCCTCTCTCTGCTTTCTCTGATCTCTCTCTCTCTCTATGGAGTCTAAGGGAGTTGCGTCTCATCTTATATAGGCTGGGAGAGAGATGGGCGGACGGTGGGTGATGATGCAGCCTCGGGAGACAGCAGCCGCGTCGCCGCCCAAGAAACAGAGAAGCTTCACGCGTTTCGCCAAGCCTCATGATGGGGGATGGACGGTCTATCTTCATCTCACTTGTTCCTATGAGCGGGCCTAAACCCTTATGCAGTTTTGATTAGGGGACCCATGTGAGTGAAATAGACGGTTTGGATCGTCCGAAAAATGGCCAAAATGGTCCACTTAGAAGTTTGAATCTCACGGTTTTCAAATGGTTTGAAATGGCAGGAAACGATTTGGGAATTTACAAGTTGTGGTACAGTGAACTTCGCGTGTTATTGCTTGGGTGCACATGCGCCTAGTTTTTGGGGCCTGTCGCGACTCTGGTGGCCGATCTACTCCGATCGATCATCTTGGAGTCTAGTCACAAAGGTCCTATCTTGGTTTGAGGCAGGGCCGAGGCCCAGGTGGGTCATATCATACCATTCAGAGCCTCATTTTTCTTATAAGTTGTGATCCAATGGTCAGATGGGCACAAGATTTTGTTTTAACGGTGGAATAGGGATTCAAGGGGTTTCAAGTGCCTGGTTGACCGTAATTTATTATTCTAAAGTGGTTAGTGGATTCATGGTGTCAATGCAATTTAATTAATTTTGTTCATAACGTATTTGGATACGAGGATTTGCTGAATGTTACCTTCCGACTGGTGTTGGGTACAACTTGGCTCCTTCGGATCGTGGTGGTTGGCTTTACTGTTGAACGAAAGTCTCGACCTACACGTGCAGAATTTTAATTGTCTCAATAACTGAGATTATCAGGGGTAATACCCGAGTACCAGATGTACGGCGTGTTACATTCTACCCCCCTAAAAAAAAATTCATCCTCGAAATTACCGGTGGTGTGTCATTGAATAGGTGAGGATATTTTTCTCTAACTTCTGCTTCTCACTCCCACGCCGCCTCTTCTTCTCCATGGTGTGACCATAGAACCTTGACTAATGGTATCTTTTTTGTCCACAGGACCTGTTCTTTGTGGTCCAGAATACGGATGGGTTCCTCAGTATAAGAAGCGTCGTCGGCAAGTTCAATCTGCTCTCAGCTTACAACGTGAGATTCGTCTGGTGTGTACTTCTTTAACATAGACACGTGGAAGACGTTATGGATACCAGTCAGTGCAGTCGGCAGCGCAAGGCGATATGCCACAACTCCCACACGATCCAAGATCTCAAAAGGTCCGATGAAACGACGTGCAAGCTTCCCTTTTTGTCCAAACCTCATTAGACCCTTCATAGGAGAGACCTTCAAAAATACATGATCACCAATTGCAAATTCCAGATTGCGTCGTTGATTATCCGCATAACTTTTTTGTCTGCTCTGAGCAGTACGCAAACGCTTCTGAATAACATCGATTACTTGTGTGGTAACCTGGACGAGTTCAGGTCCTAACAAACTTCGCTTTCCTACTTCAGCCCAACACTGCGGGGCTCGACAGGGGCGACCATATAGAGCTTCGTATGGTGCCATGCCTATGCTGGACTGAAAACTGTTATTATAAGCAAACTCGGCGAGGGCCAAATGGTCGTCCCAGTTTCCTTTGAAGTCGAGGGCACAAGCTCTTAGCATATCCTCCAGGACCTGATTTACTCTTTCTGTCTGTCCATCTGTCTGGGGGTGAAATGCCGTGCTAAACTTGAGTTCCGTACCGAGTTCCTCCTGCAGCCTTCTCCAAAAGGTAGACGTAAAGCGTGAGTCACGATCTGATATGATCGCCCGAGGAACTCCATAAGAACGGACGACTTCACGAACATAGAGCCTTGCTAGATTGTCAGTAGAATCTGTCGTCTGAATAGGAAGAAACCGAGCAGACTTTGTCAGCCTATCCACAATGACCCAGATTGAGTCATGCTTCTTCTGAGTCTTGGGAAGCCCGACAATGAAGTCCATAGAGATGCTGTCCCATTTCCACTCTGCCACTGGTAGGGGCTGAAGAAGGCCTGCTGGTTTACGGTGCTCGACCTTTATTTTTTGGCACACCATGCACCTTGCTACGAAACTGGCTATGTCCCTTTTCATATTAGTCCACCAGTATTGCCTCTTTATGTTGTTGTACATCTTTGTACTCCCCAGATGTATGGTCATTCTGGAGTGATGTGCTTCTGTCATCACTTCTTTCCTTAAATCTGTATTGTTGGGTACGCACACCCACCCTTGGTATCGTAGACCGCCATCGCTACCGATCCTCCAGCCAGGTATTTCCTCGTTCCCGCACCTTTCCTTCATTTTAGCGAGCCATTTGTCATGGTCCTAGGCGGAGATCACATGTCGCACCAGGGTTGGCTCTGCGGTTAACAGAGCCACATATGCATCAGGTTCGTCGAGGGTGAGCTGGATGTCGAAGTCCTGCACGAACTCCATCATCTCCCACTCCTTAATCATCAGAGTGGCCACCAACTCATGCTTCTTGTAACATCCCGAAAATCGGGGGGTCGAGCAAAAACCCAACTCCCGAGTTCCAAAATGTTATTTATGCAACATAGATATGTATGATTGAATGTTGTCTGTGATAATGTATTAGACATGAGTGAGATTAAGCTAGAACCGCATATCATACTCCAGAGACAGTTAAATTAACCAGCGGAAGTCTGTAATAGTATGTATAACATATATAAACTGTTGTATGTCTCCAGAGTGTGAACATGTTACCAGGTTATACACATACATGTATACTTCAAAAGTAACCAAAAGTATATACATGAGTGCTCTAAAAATATAAAATGACAAATGTCAAAGTATCTAATCAACCTCCCTGTAGTCCCGTCGATCAGAACACGCATAAAGGAGGGATCCTCCTCATCATCATCAAGTCCGGCTCTGCCTCACAGGCCGCGCCATCATCTGCAATCACAAAAAAGGTCTGGTGGGTGTCCGGAACACCGTCCCGTAACGTGGGAGTGAGTAGCTAACTCAGTGGAATAATAGAGCAAGGATTAACATGTTCTCAAATCAATCATGCGATAATAGTAAAGCAATAAATCAAACAATCCTAATACTGTTGTTAATGCAATTATGACATGACGTGATGTATGCCCTCACCGACGATCACCCTCATGCAGCAACATCTTACGACCGCGGCATGCCACACTCCCTAGAGTGCTCCACATCTTCCAGGCACATGCAATGCTATGGTGATATGATTACCGAGTTGTTATTAGTCCTTTTCATACAGCAATATTGGGAAACTAAGGTACCTCCCTTATATCAATCCCAACACAGATCCTGTCTAGGGTCGTCACTCCTAGTAGTCTCATACGATGTATATTTTGTAGGTCGCTGCAAGGGCTGCCAGGGCTGTTGCACGCACTCGTTGCTCCGCTCCCCCATCACCTTATCAATACAGGCCTACTGTACTCTACTGCTACGGAAGGGTCGTCGCCTCCCGTAGACTCAGAATACGCTCGCGGTCACTACAAAGGGCTGCCAGGGCTGTTGCTCGCACTCGTTGCACCGCTCCCCCATCACCTTATCAGTGTAGGCCGACAGCAAGAATATAGTGTCCCATACCACCATAATCTGCTCACGAGTCATAGGTGCTCACTGGTCACTACGGGGAGGTTTGTGGCCCCAGCGTAGGCCGACAGCTCGACCACGGTGTCCCATACCACCATGCCCGGCTCATGAGTCTTTATGGATCAAGGTACCATGGTTAACAGGGTTTACAATGGTAAGTTCAGTACCCTAGGTTCAAGCAGTTATGACTCATACAAGGTGAACATACAACGGCCAGTCGGGTTACTTGACGAGCTCGACTGGCACGAGCGCATCGCAAGTCGAACGACATGAAGTGCGTAAAACACTTCGCGTGGCCTAACCACTGCCGCCAACTCTAAACACGAATCACGTTCATCGACGCGTCGTTCGTGGCTATGACCAGTCAGCCACGAATTCGCTCGGTTACCGACTGCCTGGACTAAGTCTAGTCCCACACATCTATGAAATCACATTAACAATATATGCGAAGGTTTTGGAATTGAAATACAATCATGTGAGCATGTTAACACATGTTATAACATTCAACTTAAGCAAATCTTCAAGCACATACATTCCATGCATGTAATGGAATCATGCATATGGTCAACATGTAGGAAATCATTTAGGTCAGCATATTAATCAAGAAATCATTCTCAAACCACTACATAACATCATTTAATTCAATACATACTAATACAAGCATTTATACAAACACATACACTACACACTTAAGTCTACATATAGTATGTCGACCCAAAGTGCGCAACTAGGCGAATCTCTTCGCCAAACTAATTATACACGCATTCCTAACTTCCTAATGCGACAACAAACCATGTCAATCACATCAGCAAAATATGAATGTAAACAGTACTTCCTACAAATGACTAAAATGCCCTAAATCTCATATTCTTCGTTAGCTTACGAAACGGGAAACGGAGAGCATTTTGTACATGTCAAACGGCGATGCCATCAAGAATCTACTATTAAACGACATTGAAAGCTTTGGAAACAGTCAATCAAAGCGTCTAATATCCGCACCTTATGTCTTGTAGACTCGGAAATTGAAACGGAGCGTATACGCTTCGTCTACGGCGAATAAGGAGCCTAATACACAAGATCCATAAGCTACATCGCTATGGAAACAAGGAAAACTCAAATCAACAACTATTTAGGATTTTTACTTACCTAGGATCGCGGTGGAATCGCCGGGAAAGTGGTAGAGGAGTGTTGCTTAAGCACGTGCAACACGTAGCACAAGTGGCAGGAAGAACTCTCCCACTCTCTCACAATCTCTCACTCTTTTTCTCTCTCCCAAGCTAGGGCTTCTCTCAAATTCGGATGGGAGAGAGGAGTGAGGGTTTCAACCCCTTTTATAGCCAACAACATGCCCAAAATAGGCTTGGGAACAATGTTTACTTGGTGCCTAACCAAATCGGGGCCGTTTCGGTCCAAAAGGGCATTTCTGGAGGTCCCCTGGCCAAATGCGGTCGGACTTAAGCTCGTGCATACTGGATCTAGCACGCATCCAGATTTCAGGCCGGTAGGGTTCCCAGATCGCACGTGGCGGCCCAGTTTCAGTTTAACGGTCACCGCACCAAGATCAGGCCTATAAGTCTCGTGATATATAATAGATATTTTTCCTGATCCAAGGGTGTAATTTGGCTGTATTCTGACGGTCAGAATGCTCAATACTGATGCGTCAAATTTGTGTGCCAGATTTGAATTTGAAATTCCAACTATGTCCCTATTCACACTCTCTTCGGTCCGGGCTCAATGAAATAGCCTGTGATCATCGGTTTGACTTGATTTTTGGAATGAGTGTCAAGTCCAGCTAGACGGTTCTAACGGTCTAAGATAGGAGGTATCGGACTTTCGACGTGCGGTCTAGATCCAATACAAAGATTCAAAGTGGTCCAGAGAACAAACCCGCTTAGAGTTTGGTCCGAGGTTTTAGAGCATTATAGCACCATTGGTTCCACTCTCTTTGGGCCTTGTAGAACGTATTTAAAGTAATCAGGGACTGTTTCCCAGCCACTCCAACGTTGCGCTAGCTAACTTATGCTTAGTTTCTAAAGAAATTTATCCTAAGTGGTTTCTTTGGCTATGGAATTGGGTTCTGAACGATTTTTCAGGTGTTTTAATTGACCCACTGTCTAAGGACGTCAAATCCCAGATTGGCCAAAATCCGGGGTGTTACAATCTACCCCCCTTAAAACACAATGTCGTCCCCGACATTGGCGAAGGGCAAGGAGTACCTAGAGGGACTTTAGTATTGACATTCTAAGGAAGGTTCAAATCCTACTTAATAACCTAACCGTACATATAACCTAAATCAAATGTTTCGATCTTGGGCCAGTGGGGAAGAGCCTAACCACGCTTCCGCTGCGCCACTTTGATCGAACGGGAGCGTTGACTAACCTAACCGGATTGGACTCCATACGTTCTACCCCCCTTAAAACTTAGTTTTACTTAAATTCAAGAATCTATGCATCGCTCCGTATATCGGAACGAGGTGCAACTTAGGGGCTATCCTTAACCTAAAATGGAAACAGCCTTTCTCTATATGGTCTTCCTTGCTAATGATGCGTTCTATGGCATTGGTACCTATGATCATAGAGATGAGCCTAATCTCTATTATGATTGAATTCAGGGGCAGGTATGAGTTGGTGGCAAGATGTCTAATTCTCTACTGGCTTTAAGTCCTCGCCATTTTCCAAAGACAATGTGATCCTGTTTAGTTGTAAATGGTTGGGCCATCACAGAAGAAAGGTTGTATAGTGGGTCTAAGCCGGATACGTTGAACCTTCTGTCTAATCAGGACAGAAAATGCGTTGTATCAGTTCTTAATCCGAGTCGACGCCGATCCTCTGCTTGATCAGGGCATTGGATTTATTGGTAACCACTAGGATTAAGAAGTCGATTCAAACCGCGAATACATCGCTTACATGTAGTTCCTTTATTCCGCATTCCCGAATGCAATAAGTCCTTGGGGAAGGCAATTCTAAGGGGTGTGCTAGTACATTCTAAGTTCAATCTGAGGGAGTTATAAATGTTCCCTTAGAGTGTATGGTTCCTTCCTATGGGCAACAACAGAAGTCTATAAGCCATAAAGGAATCTACCGAAGGAAGGGAGTCCCATTCCAACCAAATCTAACCTACTATCCCTTAACATATATAGGCCTTACACTGCCTAAGACAACTAGTAGCCTAGTCTGTAACTCTGTAGCTATAATCCCAAGCCTAAGATTATACAGTAAATGGCTTTCTATTCCATTTCTACTACAGGGAATTCTTCTATCGCTTAGGGTCAAGATTTGTCTAACTGGAATTGGATTTCTTATGTCATCAGACCCTTCAAATCTAGGAGTGCTAACACTAGAACCAAAACACCTAGAGCCTATGTGGTCGGTAGCGCTTAGTGGTATTAAATGGAACTGCATTCCTAGTCCCATGGCAGGATTGGATGTGGTATGCTTGGTAGGAGGGTGGGTGGGGATAAAAATTAATTTGTAGGCTGGATCTCAGGGAGTTATAATACTCCCAATCTAGGGACAATATTTTATAGCGAAATGAAACAACATGCATTCCATTCAACAAATTTTGGCTACATTAAGCCCAAACCACAACACAAACACATTTTTCTACCTAACAACAAAACAACACAGAAATTTCAACAGTAGTCAAACAAGCTAAAGGGCAACGACATAGATGCCTAATTCTACCAAAGGACTTCTACCAGGGTCCCGACTGACCTTCTTGAATACTATCAAGTTCAATACTGTCAGTTGCCCATTAGAGCTCTATCGGCCATGTGTTTTCAATACTTCTCAAACGGAGAAAGTTGAGAAATGGGATTTGAGGTTAGCATGATTCTGAGACCCAAAAAGGGGGTAAAGGCTCAAATAAAAGGGACATGAGAGAGAGAACGATGGAAAGGGAGGAAAAAGGCTGAAACAGCCTTAACAATAGCCATGGAAAATGGAGGAAATGCGAAGAAATGGTCGCCCAAAGGGACAGAATGAAATCTAGGCGTTGTAGAGGGATGCTTCAAGCTTCCCTAGGATGTATTTTCAGAAAGAAATGAAAATGAAAAAGGGGAATGGAGCACCTCACGATTTCAGCTCGATTTTGGGGTTTTAGGAGCTCCAACGGATGAAATCTTCAAGAGGGAGGGCTGCCAACTTCAAAGGAATGACGGAGGGTGGTCGTTTTTGGCAGGGAATGGATCTAGGGTGGTTTGGAATCACGAATTTTTGGGATAGGGCAGCTGAAAACGAAAATGGGGCTAGGGGAGGGGCTGTTTGTGAAGGAAGTACCCATATTTGGGGTTTTCTTGGGGTGGGAGGTGCATAGGGGTGATGTGGACCCTGTTTAAGGGGGTGCGCCCGAAGGACGGCCCCATCGGAGCTCGCCGGCCGGCGATGCATCGCCCGGCCGGCGATGGCATCGCCGGTCAACTTGCAAGTTGACTGGTGGGACCCCATGGGTCTGGTCCCCCATGGTCCCAGGGTCCCAAAAAGTCAGGTCCCACCCCTTGGTTCATTGTATTTTGGTCTCTATGAGCCCAAACATGTGTTCGGGGCTTTCCGGGTCCACATCGCAATCTCGAATACCAAACCATATGATGCAGCATATGAATTTGGGGTAGAAGGAGCCAGTACATCTTTCTAGCTCCTTAGTTGCTAAATAAAGTGAAGTTAGAATGGCCTTATGGCCATTTTTCATGAAATTTTACTATTCACTGTAAAATTTGGTGAATGTACTAATTTATGTTATTTTCACATTAGGTTTGATGCCTAACATGAAATGGATAAGAAAGAACTGAAGGTTGAAGTGTTTAGAGAAGGAATTTTGAGAATTTTTGGCAAAACGGGGTTTTTAAGCCCTGGCGATTGATTACTGGAGTCGTGGTCATTCCACGGCCCAAAGATTCACTTTTGTGGTTTAAAACCGCTCATAGGACGTCTCCACCCGACTTCCTACAGCTTAGAAGTGATTCGAGTCGCTTTACGTGACCCGAGATGCGTTACAGACTCGATCTTGCGATCGATCCTTATAGACTTCGCCTATCGGCGAATCTGTGATCCTAGAAGTGTTTCTAGACCCTTCTCGCACCCACCTAAGTCAAAGGAAGCGACAGCGTACGTCGCAAGACCATAACCCAGGCCCAGTTTAATCCAATTCATGCTCTGATACCATCTGTAACATCCCGAAAATCGGGGGGTCGAGCAAAAACCCAACTCCCGAGTTCCAAAATGTTATTTATGCAACATAGATATGTATGATTGAATGTTGTCTGTGATAATGTATTAGACATGAGTGAGATTAAGCTAGAACCGCATATCATACTCCAGAGACAGTTAAATTAACCAGCGGAAGTCTGTAATAGTATGTATAACATATATAAACTGTTGTATGTCTCCAGAGTGTGAACATGTTACCAGGTTATACACATACATGTATACTTCAAAAGTAACCAAAAGTATATACATGAGTGCTCTAAAAATATAAAATGACAAATGTCAAAGTATCTAATCAACCTCCCTGTAGTCCCGTCGATCAGAACACGCATAAAGGAGGGATCCTCCTCATCATCATCAAGTCCGGCTCTGCCTCACAGGCCGCGCCATCATCTGCAATCACAAAAAAGGTCTGGTGGGTGTCCAGAACACCGTCCCGTAACGTGGGAGTGAGTAGCTAACTCAGTGGAATAATAGAGCAAGGATTAACATGTTCTCAAATCAATCATGCGATAATAGTAAAGCAATAAATCAAACAATCCTAATACTGTTGTTAATGCAATTATGACATGACGTGATGTATGCCCTCACCGACGATCACCCTCATGCGGCAACATCTTACGACCGCGGCATGCCACACTCCCTAGAGTGCTCCACATCTTCCAGGCACATGCAATGCTATGGTGATATGATTACCGAGTTGTTATTAGTCCTTTTCATACAGCAATATTGGGAAACTAAGGTACCTCCCTTATATCAATCCCAACACAGATCCTGTCTAGGGTCGTCACTCCTAGTAGTCTCATACGATGTATATTTTGTAGGTCGCTGCAAGGGCTGCCAGGGCTGTTGCACGCACTCGTTGCTCCGCTCCCCCATCACCTTATCAATACAGGCCTACTGTACTCTACTGCTACGGAAGGGTCGTCGCCTCCCGTAGACTCAGAATACGCTCGCGGTCACTACAAAGGGCTGCCAGGGCTGTTGCTCGCACTCGTTGCACCGCTCCCCCATCACCTTATCAGTGTAGGCCGACAGCAAGAATATAGTGTCCCATACCACCATAATCTGCTCACGAGTCATAGGTGCTCACTGGTCACTACGGGGAGGTTTGTGGCCCCAGCGTAGGCCGACAGCTCGACCACGGTGTCCCATACCACCATGCCCGGCTCATGAGTCTTTATGGATCAAGGTACCATGGTTAACAGGGTTTACAATGGTAAGTTCAGTACCCTAGGTTCAAGCAGTTATGACTCATACAAGGTGAACATACAACGGCCAGTCGGGTTACTTGACGAGCTCGACTGGCACGAGCGCATCGCAAGTCGAACGACATGAAGTGCGTAAAACACTTCGCGTGGCCTAACCACTGCCGCCAACTCTAAACACGAATCACGTTCATCGACGCGTCGTTCGTGGCTATGACCAGTCAGCCACGAATTCGCTCGGTTACCGACTGCCTGGACTAAGTCTAGTCCCACACATCTATGAAATCACATTAACAATATATGCGAAGGTTTTGGAATTGAAATACAATCATGTGAGCATGTTAACACATGTTATAACATTCAACTTAAGCAAATCTTCAAGCACATACATTCCATGCATGTAATGGAATCATGCATATGGTCAACATGTAGGAAATCATTTAGGTCAGCATATTAATCAAGAAATCATTCTCAAACCACTACATAACATCATTTAATTCAATACATACTAATACAAGCATTTATACAAACACATACACTACACACTTAAGTCTACATATAGTATGTCGACCCAAAGTGCGCAACTAGGCGAATCTCTTCGCCAAACTAATTATACACGCATTCCTAACTTCCTAATGCGACAACAAACCATGTCAATCACATCAGCAAAATATGAATGTAAACAGTACTTCCTACAAATGACTAAAATGCCCTAAATCTCATATTCTTCGTTAGCTTACGAAACGGGAAACGGAGAGCATTTTGTACATGTCAAACGGCGATGCCATCAAGAATCTACTATTAAACGACATTGAAAGCTTTGGAAACAGTCAATCAAAGCGTCTAATATCCGCACCTTATGTCTTGTAGACTCGGAAATTGAAACGGAGCGTATACGCTTCGTCTACGGCGAATAAGGAGCCTAATACACAAGATCCATAAGCTACATCGCTATGGAAACAAGGGAAACTCAAATCAACAACTATTTAGGGTTTTTACTTACCTAGGATCGCGGTGGAATCGCCGGGAAAGTGGTAGAGGAGTGTTGCTTAAGCACGTGCAACACGTAGCACAAGTGGCAGGAAGAACTCTCCCACTCTCTCACAATCTCTCACTCTTTTTCTCTCTCCCAAGCTAGGGCTTCTCTCAAATTCGGATGGGAGAGAGGAGTGAGGGTTTCAACCCCTTTTATAGCCAACAACATGCCCAAAATAGGCTTGGGAACAATGTTTACTTGGTGCCTAACCAAATCGGGGCCGTTTCGGTCCAAAAGGGCATTTCTGGAGGTCCCCTGGCCAAATGCGGTCGGACTTAAGCTCGTGCATACTGGATCTAGCACGCATCCAGATTTCAGGCCGGTAGGGTTCCCAGATCGCACGTGGCGGCCCAGTTTCAGTTTAACGGTCACCGCACCAAGATCAGGCCTATAAGTCTCGTGATATATAATAGATATTTTTCCTGATCTAAGGGTGTAATTTGGCTGTATTCTGACGGTCAGAATGCTCAATACTGATGCGTCAAATTTGTGTGCCAGATTTGAATTTGAAATTTCAACTATGTCCCTATTCACACTCTCTTCGGTCCGGGCTCAATGAAATAGCCTGTGATCATCGGTTTGACTTGATTTTTGGAATGAGTGTCAAGTCCAGCTAGACGGTTCTAACGGTCTAAGATAGGAGGTATCGGACTTTCGACGTGCGGTCTAGATCCAATACAAAGATTCAAAGTGGTCCAGAGAACAAACCCGCTTAGAGTTTGGTCCGAGGTTTTAGAGCATTATAGCACCATTGGTTCCACTCGCTTTGGGCCTTGTAGAACGTATTTAAAGTAATCAGGGACTGTTTCCCAGCCACTCCAACGTTGCGCTAGCTAACTTATGCTTAGTTTCTAAAGAAATTTATCCTAAGTGGTTTCTTTGGCTATGGAATTGGGTTCTGAACGATTTTTCAGGTGTTTTAATTGACCCACTGTCTAAGGACGTCAAATCCCAGATTGGCCAAAATCCGGGGTGTTACACTTCTTCTTCTGACTTAGCGCATCAGCTATGGAGTTTTCTTTGCCAGGGTGGTATGAGATATCAAAGTGGAAGTCTTTAAGTGTCTCCATCCACCGACGCTGGCGCATGTTCAAATCTTTCTGCGTGAATATGTATTTCAGGCTCTTATGATCGCAGAATAACTGGAAATCCTCTCCGTATAGGTAGTGCCTCCATATTTTTAAGGCAAAGACTACTGCTGCCAATTCTAAGTCATGAGTCGGGTAGTTCTCTTCGTGATTCTTTAGTTGACGGGAGGCATAAGCGATCACTTTATCGTTCTCCATCAAAACATAGCTAAGGCCCATCTTCGAGGCGTCGCTATATACCACAAACTTTTCTCCTTCTTGCGGAAGGGTAAGTACTGGTGCAAACGTCAGCCTCATTTTCAGCTCCTGGAAGGCTGCTTCCGTGTTCTCATCCCATGTGAATCGGGCGTTCTTCTTTGTTAGTTGAGTGAGTGGTCACGCGATTCGGGAGAATTCCTTGATAAAATGCCTGTAATACCCTGCCATGCCTAAAAAGCTTCGAACTTCGGTCACTGTGGTGGGCTGGTCCCATTTAAATACTGCTTCAACTTTAGCGGGATCGACTGTGATGCCTTCTTTCTTCACCACATACCCTATAAATTTCACTTCCCTTTCCCAGAACTCACATTTTGATAGCTTGGCATATAGCTGATTTTCCTTCAGCGTACTCAGGACCGTGCGCAAATGTTGCTTGTGTTCCTCCTGGCTTTTGGAGTAAACCAAGATGTCATCGATGAACACGATCACAAACTGATCTAGGTATGGCATGAAGACTCAGTTCATGAGGTCCATGAATACAGCTGGAGCATTTGTAAGTCCAAAGGACATTACTAGGAACTTGTAGTGCCCATAACGAGTCCTGAATGCAGTTTTAGGGATATCCTCATCCCTGATTCTTAACTGGTGATATCCTAATCATAGATCAATTTTTGAAAAATATCTGGCACCCTTGAGCTGATCGAATAGGTCGTCGATACACGGGAGAGGATATTTATTCTTTATCGTCACTTCATTCAACCGTCGGTAATCTATGCAGAGGCACATCGATTCGTCCTTGTTTTTCACAAAGAGGACCGGTGCTCCCCAAGGGGAGACGCTGGGACGAATGAAACCTTGGGTCAACAACTCATCTATCTGCTTCCTAAGCTCTTCCAATTCACAAGGGGCCATTCGAAACGGGGGTAATGATATAGGGGCAGTTCTTGGTTTAAGGTCGATGCAGAAATCTACTGCTCGTTTCGGGGGTAGTCCTGGTATCTCTTGAAATACCTCAGGGAATTCCCGTACTACTAGGACTTGGCTCATGGTGGATTCAACTGATTCTGATTCTTTCAGGGCTTGTAAGCTTTTCAGTGTACCGTGCTTGCTTTTCCCTTTTACGGTGAAGGAGGCTTGCCCAGGGATGGTTACAGTAACCGTTCGGTTGCGACAGCCCATCACTACCCGGACTCGAGAAAGCCAATCCATCCCAAGGATTACGTCGAATTGTTTCATAGGCATAAGGATTAGATCCACAGCCACTTCATGGTATGCGAGAGTTAGGGGATAATCTTTACACATCTTGTCTGTTTCGATGAATTTACCCATGGGGGATGCTACAACTAAGGGGGCATGTATGCGAGTTATGTTTAGCCCTAATTTATTTGCAATAGCAGAGTCCATGAAAGATAAGGTTGCACTAGAATCAAATAGGAGAAAAACAGGGGTACCGTGGTTGTGAGTGGTACCATGAATGGTCTGATGGAGGTCTTCCTCGGTGTCTGCAGCAGCTACAACGAATATGTGAGCGGGGGCCCTCTGGTGGACTGGAGGTCCTGATCTCTGCATCTGTGGCCTTGGTGCTGCCCTGGTAGCTACTGGTCCTGACTGGGGGCGACCTGTCGATGGAGCGATGCCTTCGTCTCTCAGGTTTTTAAAATAATTTCGTGCAGAGTGCCCAAGCTTGTGACAGTACTCGCAGCCTCTTACAGGAGGCATGGGTGGTGCTCCTGCAGGCATGACCCTGGCTCTCTTCTCTGGTACGGATGGGGTAGGAGGCGCCTGTCTGGGCCTGACTGGGACTTCTCTAGCTGAGGGACGGCTCCGCAGGGCGCGTTCAAAATCCTTTTCGACTCTCATAGCCTTGTCCACTAGCTCAGCGAAGTCTTCGAAGTCCCAGGCACATAGTCGTGACTGGATTCCCTGCCTGAGTCCTTCCTTGAATTTCTGTAATTTATACTCAGCACCTTCTAGGGTTTTCTGCACATATTGAGAATGTTCATCGAACCGGGCCTCATATTGGGCGACGGTCAGACTGCCTTACTCCAGCTTTAAGAACTGAGCTATCTTCTCATTCTTACATAATCGGGGAAAGTATTTTTCGAGGAACTTTGTCTTAAACCCAGCCCATGTCCATGCATATGTGGGTGGGACGCTCCGTTGTAGGCCCTGCCACCAGTTCTCAGCCTCGCCTTCCAACAAGTACGTGGCTAAGTTTACCATTTGGGAGTCGGTGCACTCCAAGGGCCGCATAATCTTAGAAATCCTTGCTAGCCATCATTCTGCTTGTACTGGATCCGGGGCTCCTTCAAACGTTGGTGGTCGGAGCTTTAGGAACCTTTCGAAAATGTCTGCGCCTTAACTATATCTTTCTCGGGTTACCTCCCCATGATCTTTGTTTCCCACGAATCCCATCATGAGATTATGCATATCCCGTTGTTGGCGCATGAATACGTCCTGTTGTTGCTGCATAGATGCAGCCATTTGCTCAACAGCTGCAAAGGTTGCAGCCCCAGTCTGATCTCTCGCCGATGCCTCAACGGTCGGTGTCCCCTGAGCGAAGTATGGTGATGGTAGTCCGGTGGTGAAGGCTTGTGGGGAAGGTGAATCCTCCACCGCTTCCGATGCTTCTTCCGTATTTGCAACGCCCGGTGGAAGACCTGGAGTGTATTCCGAACTGCGCTCTCTTTGACGCTCACTTGAGGGGATAGGGTGGATATCGACTGTATTAGTATGGTGTGATCGTAGCACAGGCGGCATGATTCCCTGAGAAGTCAAAATTCATGGTTCAGTTATCTGGGGAATGTACTTAATCTTTTGTGAAGTAGTGTCAAAGTCAGTTATCTCCTTACTTGACTGAGGGATGTCCCTAGTTGAATTTTCTGAGGGGAGGCTAAGATTTATGTTTCTAAGTTCACATGATTGTCTTGATGTCTCTCAAGGGATCCTATGTGTTTTGTTTTCTACATTTATTCACCCTAGCTACTTTTCAAGGAGAATTTCTAGGTTTGTCCTAGGTTATTTACCTAAGGGTTTTGTATACTTAGATCCCAAAGCCAGGCTATCTCAAACTCCGCTCTGATACCAACTTGTAACGCCCCGACTTCTAAAACCTAAGTACGAGACTCATTTTCAGAAATCCGGGAGTTAATAAATCAGAGAAACAACGGAATATAAACTTAGAGTGCGATAGCCAAAAGAAGCATGTATATTCATGAGAGCCCAAAATATTTGACCCACTCAGCTGGGGGTCTTAGTTACAAAATTTCAAAAGTCCAAAATATCAAACTACTGAAACTAAAGTATCAAGCTATTGATTAACACCCAAATACGCTGTTGCGTCCTGATGCGGCTCATCCTCATATTACTCCTACTCGGGCTCCATGGTGGCATCATCAAAGCCGGCACCAACACCTTCTACCTCCGTCCCTGCATGTTCTGTATGGTTGGATAGTTGATGGATGAGTGGCCAGCTCAGTGTGAATTCCCCTCAAGATTACACATCTCCGCCTTAGCAAACATAGTTTAAATGAAAAAAAGCAAGCAGTAATCTAAAATAAGCAATATGTAGTCTTATTAGATGCATGGATGCATGAGTGTACATTGGCCTGGGGATGCACATCCAGCCAGACTTGGGTTCGTCCCCCATGCAAATCATTGACTTGGAAAAATCATCCAGTCGGACAGGGGTCGATAGTCGATAGTCTGAGAGCTAGCGAAACATTACCCCAACAACTCTAGGGCACGTGCTACAGTATCCAGAATTAGCCATCCGTCATCGCCAATATGCTATGAATGTATGATTAGCCAATCGTTATTAATCCAATTTTAATCAGTCAATTTAAGCAACTCAATGGTCACTACGAGGGGCTCAATACCTAGCGTATGCCGACAGCTCGAGTATAGTGTCCCATTACCACCATCTCCAGCTCATGAGGTCCTCCACCTTGGGATGTTCTAATAGGATACCTTGATCAAAATGACACCAATTCAAGGCCCCTATTTCCTACACATTTGTCTAATTACATCTCAAGTGTGGCTTGCATACAACCAGAGTATCCTCCATGTGTAGCATAAAAAGGTTATGTACAGAAGCAAATCATGTTAACATGTGGCAATATATGACTTTAATCAGATGTGAAAGGAAGCATTATAAATCAATAACTAATGAAAATATATTACCAAGTCATGTGAATGGTCATCAAGGATTAAACTAGCATGTGGGCAAATATCACAATAATGGTGATCTAGTACAACTAGATTTAGCTAATTTAGAAATGGAAAGCCCAAGGGGAAAGTCATCACCTGTATGATAGTGTCCTTGATCTTGGTTTGAGCCTTCTTGTGGTTCGGGGTCACTTAAAGAATTTCCTAAAAATTACCGTTCATGTTAGTCAGGTATTGTAATGGCTTTGAACAAGAAGTTTAAAAGGGTACAACAGTAAGGCCCTGAAGGTTTGTGCTTATCTAATCAAGGTGGTCCAACAGGGCTCTAGCTCACCCTTTCCGGTGGTTGGACAGGTCCTCCCATGTGGGCCACATATGTATCAACTGAGCTTAATGAATGGGATGCATCCACCTTCACCCTTAGCTATACTTAAGGGATTATTTCCTGGAGTGCTACCCTAAGGGATTTATTTCTAGTTGAGAAGGTTATATGGGCCATATCAACAATAAGGGTGGCCATAATTTCTATTGTTGGAATCCCACGGGGCCCCTCATGATGTCCTATTTTCCATCCAAGCCGCTCATAAGACCACAAGGATCTGGACCATCAGAGATATTGACCCCAAAACTCCCGTGACCTGAAAGGTTTCAATGCTGGATTGCTTAATCTCCACAGCACTGTGGTCCTCCTGATGGATCTGCCTTATTTTGTCTTAACCCTGCAAGCTCACCAGATGGAATGGATGATTTGGATCGCAGCACATGCATCAGCATGTGACCAACTGTCCCTTTATTTGGACGGTGCGGATCACAACATAAACATCATTATGGGGTCCACGAAATTTGTCGATGTTATCAGCTGGCAGAGCGGCTAGCCCATCATCCAGGTGGACGGTCTGGATTCCACATAAGTGTCAAGTGGATCCCACATGGGGCCACCACACGTATCTATTTATATAAATATTATATTAATGTCACATGCATCTAAGATATATTTAAATATTATATCATGCATCTTATATGTATTTAAATGTTATACATCACATGTACTTGATATATATTTAAGTATTATATCAACGTGGTTTCCAGACGGGTGTGGGCCCCCATATATGTCATATGTAATGGAGAGAGACTCCATATAACCACAACAGGTGGGTCCCACGTGGGGCCACCTCATACATCCAGCATACATTTATATAATTATTTTATTAATGCTATGTGCGTCTAGTATGTATATAGACATACATGCATCTGGTGTATGTGTATCATATGTATCTACTATACATATTATGTCAGTGGAGGTTACATATGGCATCAAGATGGGCCATGTGATGGGTGGCTTGGAAGAATCACGGAGATCCATGGCTGATGGAGGGATGGTCCAAATGTAATCACATATTCACCACTCTTCATACATCATAGGTATATACTATATATATATATATATATATATATATATTAAAAACAGGATGCCCAGGTTCTAGGAAAAATGGATGGACGGTCCTGGATAGACCACTCTCGCAGGAGTGTGGAGCCCATACGCTGACATGGTGGGTCACGTGTGTGGCCGACCTGCTGCATATGTTATATATATATATATATATATATATATATATATATATATATATATAAGGAGACATATCCAAGCTCCTGCCTAATGGGGACGCCCCCCCCCCTGCATGCAGTCCACCTGGAATATGGTGAGGCCCACCAACAATGGTGTTGGCCCTTGGTGACTTGGTGTGGTCGACGATGACTTATATGATGTGGCCCACCTAATCTGAGAGGACCCAGGTGCATCTCCACCCGCAGCCGTTGCAAGGCACGGCCCACCTGTGCACTGCAGGGTGCAGCCCACCTGTAATTTGTACAGGGCCCAGCTTTAGTTTGGTGAGGCCCAACATGGTGGAATCCCCTAGTGTAGGCTACATGCACAGGCTCCTTCCTCTGCTGAGAGCTATTTTTGAAACCACTTTCGGCCTCAGTTTTTGGCTTAAGCACGGCTCTTATCCGATCGTTTTTCGACCCACCTCGGTGTCTAATAGAGGTATGGTGGTTGCTTGTTCTTCCAGCCAAGAAAATAGCCTGAACAGGGGCGTTTTTGTCCTGATTTTTTAGGCTATTTTCAGCCTGATTTTTACGTCGAGCAACAGCTTAATAGAGCCTGCTATAAGCTGTCTTAGAGCCAAGTTTCAATCCCTAGTTTAAGGTTATCCCTACACCATTGTTTGGCTTTAAACAAGGCCTGTACTCGTGTCTATTTTTGGTCTTCAAACGCAGGACATGTTTATTTTCAAGACAGAGCCTATCCCTGGTTTCATGAATGGCCTCTGGCAATGGGTGTTTTTCAGCCATGAACAAGTGTTGACGGATTTTATTTTAGAGTTTATTTTAAAGTTGTTTAGGAAGGAAAGGTGAAGGGAGATGTTCTACCTGCTGAAGTCGGGTCCGACCCGAGCTTAGGTTGTCACGCACACACCCACCACCCTCACCTTCTTCCTCTCTTTTCTCTCACCTTCCTTTCTCTCTCACCTCTCAAGTGGTGTGGTTGCGGCCCCACACTGACTCTGCTCAGTTCGATTTTCACGGACTGAGTTGGGGCAGTGTGCTCCAAGCTCACCAAGAATGCTCTCTGTTTTCTTCCTCTCTCTCTTTCTCTGATCTCTCTCTCTTTATGGAGTCTAAGTGAGTTGCGTCTCATCTTATATAGGCTGGGAGAGAGATGGGCGGACGGTGGGTGATGATGCAGCCTCGGGAGACAGCAGCCGCGTCGCCGCCCAAGAAACAGAGAAGCTTCTCGAGTTCCGCCAAACCTCATGATGGGGGATGGACGGTCTATCTTCATCTCACTTGTTCTTATGAGCGAGCCTAAACCCTTATACAATTTTGATTAGGGGACCCATGTAAGTGAAATGGACAGTTTGGATCGTCCGGAAAATGGCCAGAATGGTCCACTTAGAAGTTTAAATCTCACGATTTTCAAACGGTTTGAAATGGCAGGAAACGATTTGGGAATTTACAAGTTTTGGTACAGTGAACTTCGCGTGTTATTGCTTGGGTGCACATGCGCCTAGTTTTTGGGGCCTGTCGCGACTCTGGTGGCCGATCTACTCCGATCAATCATCTTGGAGTCTAGTCACAAAGGTCCTATCTTGGTTGGAGGTAGGGCCGAGGCCCAGGTGGGCCATATCATACCATTTAGAGCCTCATTTTGCTTATAAGTTGTGATCCAATGGTCAGATGGGCACGAGATTTTGTTTTAACGGTGGAACAGGGATTCAAGGGGTTTCGAGTGCCTAGTTGATTGTAATTTATTATTCTAAAGTGGTTAGTGGATTCATGGTGTCAATGCAATTTAATTAATTGTGTTCATAACGTATTTGGATACGAGAATTTGCTGAGTGTTACCTTCCGACTAGTGTTGGGTACGACTTTGCTCCTTCGGATCGTGGTGGTTGGCTTTACTGTTGAACGAAAGTCTCGACCTACACGTGCAGAATTTTAATTACCTCAATAACAAAGATTATCAGGGGTAATACTCAAGTACCAGATGTACGGGGTGTTACAGAGTCATTATCACTACAGCTTTCTTTAATGTGGTCCACTAGAGCTGTGGATCTACTTCATTTTTTGTCTCATACCTTAAAATGATATGAAAAAATCAATTAACGGCGCGGATAAAACACTTACATCACTTTGGACCCCACATAACCCTGCTTGGACGGATTACCGTCTAGGCGGGGGTAGGATGCAATCCACGTCCCTTGACTTCCCGAGGTACACCACCCAATCAGCTTCTGCGTCCCGATGGAAACAGATTGGCTACTCCCCCGCCACCTGCCAATGGTTGGTGGTCGGTGCTCTGTGGGCTCCCCCATGATGTACGTGTTTCATCCATGTTGTCCATCTATTTTTCCAGATAATTTTATGGTATAAGACCAAAAATGAGGTATATCCCAATCTCAACCGGACCACATTGCAGGAAACCATGTGGAATAAGCATGGACCATTAAAAACCTTTTTGGGCCATAAAAGTTTTGGATCAAGTTGATCTTTGGTTTTTCCCTTCATCTGGTCATTTATGACCTAATCAACAGATTGGATGTCAAATAAACAATACAGTGGACCATAGGAGGATTTTAATGGTGGATATCCAATCACCATTTTTTTCCTGTGGTGTGGTCCAGTTGGGATTTATATTCCTCTCATTTTTGGTATAAAAATCTAAAATAATATAGAAACATGAATGAATGGAAGGGATGAAACACATACATCACAGTGGGGCCCACGGAGCACCGACCACCAGCCACAGGTTGGTAGCAGGGGGAGTAGCCAATTCGTTTCTGTCTCGGATACGAAGTAGCGAATTGGCCGGTGTTGATCACACTAGCTATATAGCTGCTGTATTGACACCATCAGATTCTGTGGGTCTGATCATGATGTATATGGTATATCCAAACCATCCGTCCATTTTGCGAGCTCATCTAAAGGCTTGATAAGAAAAGTAAGATAAATCTAACTATTAAGGGGACCACACTGCAAAAAGTAGTGGGAGATTGAACGTCTACCATTGAAACTCTTATTGGGGTCACATAAGTTTTGGTTGAATATGAAATTTATTTTTCGTATTCATTCAAGTCTTTGTGGCCTTGTGAACTGATTGGATGGAAAATAAATGTTATGGGGCTACGAATTGTTTAACATTGAAAATCATTATCTCTGCTTCTATTTGTGGTGTGGTCCGGATGATCTTTGGATATTATTCATTTTTTGGGTAATATTCTAAAATGATCTCTAAAAATAGATAAACGGTATAGATATAATAAATACATCACTGTGGGGCCATGTAACTTTGATCCATCGTACAACTCAGAAGTCGAGCGTCAGTGATCGTCCTCGCACGACACGTGAGTGGGTGGGGTATGTGTGTGTGTTAAAAATAAAAATAAAAAAAATACGGTCGAGCGTCAGTGCTCGTCCTCGCACAACACGTACCTGCAACAGCACGTACCTACAACAGCTATATAGCTGTGTGTGGGAATGCGGATTGCATCCGTCCGGGCAGGGCTCTGTGGGGCCCATCGTGATGTAAGTGTTTTATCCACAACATTCATTATTTTTCTCACATCATTTTAATGTATGAGACAAAAAATGAGGCAGGTCTATCTCTTACGTGGACCACAAAGTAGGGATTGAACGTCCATCATTAAAAACTTCTCGGGGGCTGGAGACGTTTCGGATAATCTGATATTTGTGTTTTCACTTCAGACAACTATACATGACCTCATGAATAGGTTGCATGGTGAAAGCGTCGGACGTGCATTAGATACTGACATTGTGAGCAGCGATTTCGCTACGGAAGTGACGTCACCAAGTTATATGGACCCCACCATGATGCACGTTGTATCCATACCGTCCAAGCATTTGGAGAGATAGTTTTATGGCAATAGAATGAGATAGATCTAAAGTTCAAGAGGACCCCACCATGGAAAAAAGTGGGGACAGTGACATCCACCGTTCAAAAATTTTCAGGGGCCACAGTAGTTTCCGATCAAGCTGATATTTTTATTTTCACTTCAACTATCTTTTTGTTAACTATTGAACAGGTTGGATCTCAAAAATACATCATGTTGTGCCATATAAATGTTTCAATGGTGGGTGTGATTGCTCCCACAGTGTTCTGTGGTGGGTCCACTTGAATTTTAGATCTATCTCATTCTTTTTCTAATGCGGTAAAAAGGTCCCTACAAATGGTTAGACGGTATGGATACAACAAATGCATCATGGTGGGGTCCACATAGCTTGATGACATCACTTATGATTTGGCTACTATATTGTCAGCATCTAATCGGCGTCCTTCCATGTCGTACACAGATTATATAGGGACAGGTGTAGCGAGACTCGCTGTTGAAGTGATGTCACCAATTTATGTGGATCCATGACAATCACAACCCATATAACATGACAACCATGACCCATATAACATGATAACCACGACTCATATAAATTCATAACCACGACCCATATAACATAACAACCATAACCTATATAACTTGAAAACTATAACCTATGACAACCACGACATATATAACATGAAAACTACGACCCATGACAACTATGACCCATATAATATGACAACCACGACCCTTGTTACGTGAAAACCACGATCCATTCGAAAGGACGTGGTTCACATGCACAATAGATCATGGTTTTCATCCATATAGGGTCGTGGTTAATAATTGACTCCACCCCTAAAATGACACAACAAAATGGATGAGTGGCATGAATTATTCACATACATTAATGTGGGCCCATTTGGGTTGTGGTTTACATGGGTCGTAGTTGCCATGTTATATGGGTCATGGTTGTCATGTTGCATGATTCGTGGTTTGCAACTTGTTCACTTCCTTTTTTGCCAAACGATTGGTACCATAGCTTAAGGCCCACAATGGGGTGATCCGATCCATCCACCTTATCGGCTACCCATATAACATGATAACCACGACCCATGACAACCACGACCCATATAACAAGATAACTGCAATCCATATAACAGGACAACTGTGATCCATACAACTGCGAACCATATAATAGGACAACTGCGACCCTTATAACATGACAACCACGAGCTATATCAACACGACCTAGATAACATGACAACCACGACCCATATAATATGATAACCATGACCCGTGACAACCATAACCCAGATGACAACCACGACCCATATAATATGACAACCACGACCCTTACTACATGACAACTACAATCCATTTGAAGAATCGTGGTTCACATGCACAATGGATCGTGGTTTTTCTTCACAAAAGTGTTGGATCAAGCTTATATTTATTTATTTTTCTTTCATCCATGTCCTTGAGATCATATTAATAGGATTGATAAAAAATAAACATAACTGTGGGCCCTAAAAAGGTTTCAACAGTGGAAATCATTATTCCAACTGTTTCCTATGGTAAGGTCCACTTGATCTTTGGGTATGATTAAATTTTGGATTCCACCGCTAAACTTAGATGGAAAAAATGGATGGACGGCATGGATAGACCACATACATTCACAGTGGTACACCAGCTAATCCGCTTTCGCTTCCGACGCGGATTAGAAGTTACTTGACTTACGTGTAGCTGTAGGAGTCTTCAAGGAGTTTAGATTCCCGAGACCTCAGGAAAGCTATTTTAGTAAGTCACGTTACTCGACTTACGCATCCCGATATATGTAGAGATGAATGGTCTTATTGGGCCCATTGTAATGTATATATTTTATCCATGCCATCCATTCATTTCGAAAGATCATTTTAAGAAATGAGCCAAAAAATGATGCATATCAAAGGCTCATGTGGACCACACCATAGAAAGTAGTGAAATTGAAAACCTACCATTTAAAACCTTTTGGGGCATGACAACTATGACCTATATCAACCACGACCCACATCACATGACAACCACGACCCATATAACATGATAACTACGACCCGTGACAACCACAACCCGGATGACAACCACGACCCATATAACATGACAACTACGGTCCATGACAATCATGACCCATATAATATGACAACTACGATCCATGATAACCACGACCCATATAACTTCACAACCACGACCCTTGCTACATGACAACCACGATCCATTCAAAGGGTCGTGGTTCACATGTACGATTGATTGTGGTTTTCATCCACAAAGGGTCGTGGTTGATATGGGTCTTTGCATAATTTGTAGTTTGCAACATGTTCACTTCCTTTTCTACCAAACCGTTGGTACCATAGCTTAAGGCCCACAATGGGGTGATCTGATCCATCCACCTTATGGTTGTCATATTGCATGGTTCGTGGTTTTCATCCACAAATGGTCATAGTTGATATTTGACTCTACCCCTAAAATGACACAATAAAAAGGATGGGCGGCATGGATTATTCACATACATCAATGTGGGCCCATTTGAGTCATGGTTTGCATGGGTCGTAGTTGCCATGTTATATAAGTAGTGGTTGTCATGTTGCATAGTTCGTAGTTTGCAACGTGTTCACTTCCTATACAGGTCAAAGTTTTCATTTTAATAGGCCTTGGTAAGGACCATCTAGTAGGGCCTACATTGATGTATGTGAATAATCCAAGTCGCCTGAGGCCAACGATGAGGAGATCTATTCTGTCCACCTTATCGGCTAGCTCGGCGTGGGCCCAAAAAGTCCTAACTCAGGCAATGTCCACTTCTAACAAACATCACGGTGAGCCTGGAAAGTTTCAACAGCGGGTTCCATTATCACCATTATTTTCTATTATGTGACCCACACGAGCTTTGGATTAGGCTGATATTTGGGCCCTAGCCCTAAAATGACATGGAAAAAAGGATGGACAGCATGGATTATACACATACATCAATATGAGCCCAGCGAGTTTATTCCTTGCCCATGCGCAAAAAGGGTTCCGTAGACATCACTTTATTGGCATTAAATACGGGTAACTTCTTAGTCCCTAGAAAACCGTGTAACTACTGAACTAAGGTCAGGGGCATTTTTGTCCGAAACGATCTCCAAAAGTTGTTAGAAGGCCCTTCTCGGAATAAATGGAGTGTCGTAGCGTTCTAGGTAATTTGCCCAAACTTCAAGGCGAGTCCAGTCAATTTCCCTTCAGAATTATATCGGGTCAAGGAGTCTTTGACCGCTTTTGAGTTATGGTGTGGTGCGGGTGCACCACTCCGGTGTGCACATAACACTTGTGTGGGGCCCATAGTGATGTCTTCATGAGATCCACACCGATCATCACGTCCCGAGGGTCCAATCAGGACATCTAGTCAAAGACGGAGAAGATCAAAGGTTTAGGTGGGCCATATTCAAGTGAATGTTTGGTTTAGTCATTGATCTTATTGATCCAATGGCCGAAATCTGACACATACAGTTGATTTATGATCATTAGGCCCAATATAAAGTTTCACATGAAATGGGTTATAAGAACCATGTGATTTGAAATTCAAGGTATAGGTCATCGGCATTTTTGTAATTATTGCTGATCTGAGAGTTTTGTGAAATCTAATGGTTTTACATGGTTATAGGCACATTTGTAAGTAATTCTTACAAAAAGACTTTTATTTAAAACATTATAGATAAGGAGTTGTTTGCCAATTCATTTAAGGAAAGGTACGCACGTCAAATCACATGATGGATAGTCTTGTCTCAACATCCACGATCAGATTGCTGGATCTATGAATGGAGATCATTCCCAATGGTTAGATTCGTGTCAAAGAATGGATATAAGTTTAGGATATCTAGGTTGGTGTCGTATACATATACGTATCAAGTTAAACTTCATGGTAATACTCGAGAACATTCAATACTCGGGTATTAAAAAGTTCGGAGTGTTACACCAAATGTTCCACCTAATGGTGTGATAAAAAAGGTTTATTCCTCAAAAGCCACGTCAGCACAAATGATTCATAAAGTGGATAGTCTTGTCTCAACATCCATGATGGATAGTCTTGTCTACGCACGTCAAATCACATGATGGATAATCTTGTCTCAACATCTACAATCAGATTGCTGGATCTATGAATGGAGATCATTCCCAATGGTTAGATTCGTGTCAGAGAATGGATGTAAGGTTAGGATATTTAGGTTGGTGTCGTATACATATACATATCAAGTTAAACTTCATGGTAACACTTGAGAACTTTTAATACTCAGGTATTGAAAAGTTCGAGGTGTTACACCAAATGTTCCACCTAATGGTGTGATAAAAAAAAGATTGTTCCTCAAAAGCCACACAGGCACAAATGATTCATGAAGTGGTAAAGTTACAACATAAATTTATTTAATTCATTACACAGGGGGCCACTAGTTCGAGGATTTTTTAAAACATCATCCTCAAGTAATCATAAATGATAAATTTTGCTACATATAATGTCGATGACATATGCATAGCTATAGTGTTGATCTTAAAACAGGATAAAGGTAATTGAAATTCATTACATATTCAAATACTTGACTTTAAACTCAATTAATCAATTATTTATAAAATTCAAATTCAATATAAGCAACCAAGCATATTAAGCAATCGATAAGATACACAAACGAAAACGAATAAACAAGCGAACTATTTAGATGTAGAAAAGCTTGAAGGGTAATCCTCACCTTGGACAATTCAAAACGACATCAACTTGAACCCCTCCAATATGCACAAACTCAACTCGGCACCCACACCAAACCGTCTTGGACTTGAGTCAGTTCAGGCAAAGAGGATCTATGCATATGAGATTTGAACCGTTACCAATTACATAGAAATTTAGTAAATAATAATTTATTTTTTTTAACTCACGCACACACACCCCCCACACACTCATGCCACGCACACACACCCCACACACGCACACCGTGGGATTTCACCACCATGGGTACTCGAACCCTTGACCCGGTGTTGAAACTCCAAGGAGTCTACCACTTGGGTAAGAGTAAGGACCTAAATAATAATATAGTTATACATGATTTGACATGAAATATAAATGAAGTTAGCTCACCTAGCTGAGGTTGACCCGATTTAACTTGACTCGGCCCCCAACGATCCCAACTATGACGAACTTGGTGGAACTTATCGAGTTGACTTGGTATTGACCTAGGCAACACTTTCACTCTCTTTCTCCTTTATTCCTCTTCTATTCCTATTCTTTCCTACTCAACCAACAACCTGGCCAACTCAACCCAAACTAGGTCAACTCGGCTCCGCACCAATAAATCTGCCGAGTCACCTGACAGCTCAACCGAGTTGACTCAGCAGGCGTACAACCACCCAAACCCTTCTCTCTCTATCTTCTTCCTTTTTCCTTCTTCTTTCTCTTACACTCTCTCCCTTCCTATTGAAATTCCAGCTAGGCCTAAACCAGGCCCAAGCCTGACTTAACCCCGTCAGACTTGGTTTCAACCGAGTCGACTAGCTTTTGACCGGTCAGCAGCCCCAACGTCTCTCTTTCTCTCTTGGATCTCTTCTTCTCTCCTTTTTTCTTCTCATCTTCTTCTCTCTTTCCCTGTCTTCCTTTCCTCCTCCTGCTTCTCTACTGCGAATGTCCAGAAACTGGACTCTACTCAGATTCTCCCCAAGCTCGGGAGAGTCGAGCCGAGTCTTGGTGCGGAATGGCAACAGTAGCCCTATACTCGAGTCCTCTCTGTCTCTCCTTCTTTCTTCTTCTACTTCATCCTTCCTTCTTCTGTTATTCTCTTCTTCCCCTTCCTTTACGTCCAGCAGTCGGAGGCGCACAGACTCAGCTCGACTCACAGCAAACCAGACCTAATTGACTCGACTTAATGCAGCACCACAAACGGTGCCTTTTTCTTCTCTCTTTCTCGTTTTCCTTTTCTGGAAGGCAAACTTTTATAGGCTTTATTAATCTATTCTAAACGGTTTGAATCGTAACTAATCAAAGGATTAGTTACGATCTTTAGTCGTTTGGTATACAACGTTTTGTAATGACGAAAGTTAATCCTGATTGCATGGTTGTGATCAGACGGTAGAGATGGACTTCCGGGACCTAGGCCTAAGCATCTAACGTCTCAGATTAAGTGATGGGACCCACTTAAAGGAAATGGGTTTTTCGAATGGATGGGGAAGATGATGGCCATGATCATGGTGAGTTCCATTCGAAGGACTGATCCTACGATCCGAGGCTTATGGATGGTCCTGATTGGATTAATTGACACTGTGGGGTCTACCTTTTGGAAGGATATCATGCAAATCTCTATGGTACGCGAGATTTTCAGCCTCGGGCGGTATCTCATGCGGCGTCTCGTCTGGCTACGAGATATTGTACCAAACTCTAAAAGGGCTCTAGGAAGCCCTAAATTCAACATCCTGGATGCACCATGGAAGTTCCTATAAGCCAAGGAACGGCTGAGATCATGTCATTCCTCTAACGGAAAAGATTCTTTCCGTAAACTCCTCTTAACTTGTGAAAACCCTAAAACAGCTCTAGATCCAATTCTACGGTTGGGATTAATCCAAATGGATGGTTAGTACTTGTTAAAATCTTCCTGTTTGCGGATTGCCAGCTTGGCAGTGACGGAGAGTTTCCGTTTTTGAAAGATAGCTCTCGAGTAACTCATCTTGTGCTCGAGCTTGTTCACATGTACGGTCACAAAAACATGTCAGACTCTTATGGTTTTAATAAATTTGAGGTCCGCACAAGATGAATGGTTTGGATCATCGAAGTGGATCATGGATGATGGTCCACTGATCAAAACACCATACGACTGTTCGTTGCAGGCGGAAGAAAACGTGAAGAGAGAAATTTCCTCTTTTATCGGGTCAACGCCGGGTAGTCTGAACCTGTGTGTTGCGGGGACATGCTCTTGGTGCACATGCACCATGATCGTGGGGTCCACATCATTGTTTTGTGAAATCTACTCTATTCAATACATCTACTATTAAGGTTGACGATCCATTGATAATGCAGATCTGAAGCTTGGGTGGGCCATACAACTTTATTTTATGGGCTTCACTAATGATTACTGAGAATCAACGGTCGGATCATTTCCCTGTATGGTTACCGACGTTTCTAAAGGTCCTTAAGCCACTATAGATAGGTTTTGAGGGTTATTTTCGTAATTCAACAGTTACATTATGTAACTAAGTTTTCTTATCTTACGTTGTTGGCACAATGAACTTTGGACCAATATACGAAGTGTTATGGGCATAAGTATTGTGGGCCGGTTTAATGGTGGATTTAGTGATTAGATAATTTAATTAAGATGATTTACTCACATAAATGATGATCAAGTGTGGGTTATAACTTTTGAGTATTATGGCCTGATGATCGACCGGTTATATGAGTCAGGGTTCGATATTAATTCTGGATGGTTTGATTTGTCTATAATAGGGATTGAAGTCCTAATGATAAATTTATTGGCTTACATGATGGTTTTAAATTAAAGATTGATGGACGAAGTGTCCAGACTCTGAATTTTTAATGGTAGTGAATGACGTAGTTTGTGAACCTTCACACAACCACGCCTATTTAGATTATAACGGTAATACCCTTAGCATTAAAAGTACGGGTTGTTACAATCTATTCTCCTTAAAGAGAATTTCGCCTTCGAAATTCAGCAGTTGTATCCATATTGTGAACAAAATAATTCTTTTACAGTGTTTATTATCATTTACCACCTTCCTTGTGAGGTATATTTGTAGGTACCTACGTATGTAACTACCATTAAAATTTGGATTGTTACATCTAATCAACTTGCTGAGTCAACTCATTCGGTCTGCCAACCCATTTAACTCACCTACTTAAGCCCAATACCGAACCTGAACCAAAACTCAAAAGTAAGACCAATTTTAGTACCATGCAAAACCTCAACATAATGTCCTTCACAGCCGAGCTTCCACATGAGTGAGGGAGGCTACTTGCCAACCTAGCTAGGGAGTCCAAATGGGTACCAATGGCAAACACCTTGCCACCGACCATGTGTCATTCCTCTTTCAAGTGGCATCCTTGAAGCATGTGAGATCACTCCTTTCTAGACCTTAAGTGCAAGTGATGTACGTTTACTTTGATACCCCATCTCCTTGCCCAAAATTATCCTTTTACCATATCATCCAACCCATAAGATGATGCTATCTAGTAATCTCTAATTACAACCTTTCAATCACCTTTTACCCATGGATTTTGCAGGAATTATAAGAAAATCGAGTTTGGAGGCTATAAATAGCCCCCTCAACTTCTCATTTTAAGTATCCACTTCCATCCTAGAAACATCTTAGGAATTTAGGCATCTAGTCATCCCATCCCTTCATCAAGGAAAGTGACAGTGAGAGGAAGAGAGTCCAGCCAAGTCTAGCCTAGCCTAGCCTAGCCTAGCCTAGCCTAGCTTAGCTAGAGGGTAAGTCTCCTAAGTCACCCAAGTCCTAATCCGAGATATAACCTTTGTGATACTACCATCTATCCAACCATTTAAGTTTCAATTAGCTGCATTTAAGTCTGAACATTAGCATCGTGCAATACTTATCATCACTGCATTACATTTCATCGTTTTCTCATATCTAATTAGCGAGTGTATGCTCTATAGCTTTAGAATTTGCCCACCAAAGACCTACCCATTTAGCTGTCATTTTGGCATAAGTAATAATATAGCATCAGCATTTTTACATTCTTTGCACTTTATACTCGATCTCTTCAAAGGTATGCTATGTGGCTTGCCGATATAATTGGATCTTGTCTATTAGAAATTCAGATCGATTAGCTATCATTAACATTGTATTACATTTCAATATTTTGTATATGAGAATTAATCATATTCTTCAGAAATTAGTCAGTGAAGTAGAGACCATACATCTGTACGGGTAGAGTGGGTACCTCTCCCATCTCTATAACCGTGGTCCCTTACTTAGAATCTATAGAACGTAAATTTAAGAGTCATCTTAGAGTTAAGGATCTTCAAATTCTAAATTCTAAGTGTTTCAAGAGGGTCTAACCGACTGCACAATCGAAATAATTGGTTAGTAGTGATTCAAGTGAAATATATTACCCTCTTAACCCCTAACAAAAAAAGAATCCCTAGAGAGAGGTAACCCATGGAAAAGCAAGCCATTCCCCCCGCCCAAGATCTAATGTCCACACATCTACTTAATGCATGCTCATATGTGATTTAAGTGACATTATTACTTAACTAATGCACCATAACGTATCCATTAATGACATTTGGTCCTCAAAATTTGCAAAATAAATTATCCCTATGATATCTATATGGCCAGTGTATATAAAGCTCATATTAATTTTCCAGGGCACTAGTAAAAAAAAAAAATCTCTCACTTACCCTCAAAATATCAATCTGTACTCAATTCCATTGAACACACACATAGAACATGACTTCTTAAGAGGATTAAAAAGTTATACAAGCCATCTCATAGTTCAAACTATCTCTTTAACAATAACTCCCACTATTTAACCCACACGGCTAAATGTCATATTAGTTCCCTAGTTGTTATATACCCTCTTTGCCTTTTTAACCCTTGTGATTAAAATAAAAATAAAAATAAAAATAAAAAATGTATCGCCTCACAGTTTTTGTTCAATTAACAACAGTTTTGGTTTAATTAAGAACCTCATGATCCATTGAAAGCATCCCTTGATCAATCTTGTACACTTGGATAATTTTAGAACTTACTAGCATATTACATGCTAGCTTGACCGTGTTAACATAGAGTAACATAACTAATTTAATATCTAAGATATTATCACAGTAACCAATAAATCAATCTAATTGTAACTAAAGCATAAATTCGAGTGGACCAAGATCCAAGGTTATTCTAATCCAAACTTCCTCTATAATCAACAGGTAATTGGTGTATCCTTTTCCTTCCATTGAAAAATGCATGTCTCAAGGCATATACTGTGAGGCTGAAATGTTCAATCTAATAGTTTTTTTAAGACATCCCCATTAAACTGTTTGGGTTACCCAAATCCAATGGTGAGAGTTCTGAAGTTTGGGATATTTAATTTGAGCATAAATGTCTTGAAACAAAATAACATCTTTATATATAATACTAGTAATTTTAGACAAATTTGCCATCCAAATTAGTTTTTAGGAGAGCTCTAAACCTTACTATTTGAAAGGACATAATAGAGATTTCTAATATGAGCAAGTATTTGGGGTATTAAAAACACACATCATCAACTGAAGACATATTTATTTTATCATTTCAAAAGTCCCCCACAACACTCAACTACTCTCAATGATACTCTAACACTACTTTCTCTCTTACATCTTCTCTTAGGTTTTTTTTTTGGTAAGGTTGTTAGTACACACACTATTGTTAATGCACACCACACTGTTAGCAACCCCGAAGAGCGAATCAATGCTAAGACCTCAGTGTTAAAATGAGGTTATCTTCACTCAATGTACCACTTAAGCTATGGATCGAGTTGTAAATACTAGTCTGTCAGTCCCCCTGTTTATCAGGAGGAGAATCTTGACCACATGTTCTGTTTTGGTGCGACAGCTACCACCGCCTAGGCCTACTTTCATCACCTCTTTGATGTTCCCCTCATCCCCTCTTATACCATTCAACAACGCATCAAGTTTTGGGCCTCAAGGGCCTCCCTCTCGCCCCGCTGAAAGCTTCTTCTAGGTATGACTCCTGCACTTATTTCCTGGGAATTATGGCTCAGCCAGAACGCCTCTCGCTTCGACAACACTCTTAGGTCAGGTCGGCGAATCGTTGCTCGGGTCTCCTAGTGGCTCCAGGAAGTGGGTAAACCTCTCCCGACCAGCTTCTCTTCTCCCCTCCACATTGCCTCTGCCCCAGCCCCCCAGACCCATGATCCTGGGCCAACTTTGCCGATTGCTCAGCCTCAGATCATTACTTGGAGAAGACCATGCTCAAGGTGGGTTAAATTGAACGTCGACGGCTCGTCTAGAGGGAACCCTTGTGAGAGCGGTGGTGGGGGTGTATGCAGGGACTCTTAAGGCCGGTTTCTCTTTGTTTTCTATAGATATTATAGAAACGCAACGAACATGATTGTGGAGGCCCAGGCAATGCTTGATGGCATCACTCTTTGCAATAAATTGGGGCTTTTCCAACATTGAAGTAGAATCTGACTCGAAGATAGTAGTGGACGCCACGACCACCCCCCCTTGGGCACTGTCCTTGGAATATTTGGTATAGGATGGGGGCAATCCACCACTCTAGCCGAACCCTCAACATATCATTTGGCCACATTTTTCATGAGGGAAATGCGGTGGTGGATGCACTTGTGAGAGCGGCTAGTGAAGGATGCTCTAACTCCTTCCGCCTCCCTTTAGAACTGCTCAGGCGCATCAGGGGCTCTCTGGTCCTTTACAAGGCAGGCTTGGGGAACTTAAGAGTTTGATCCACTCAATCTCCTTGCTTTCTGTCTGTGGTTTGTCTAGTGTGTAGTCTAGTATATGATAGGTGGGCTTTGTTGCTTTTTGTGGGAGCCTGCCCGAAGGCCTATATAGCTTCTCTTTTTTGCCATTCAATAAAAGGCTCTTTCTTTTGAAAAAAAAAAAAAAAAAGAGTTGTAAATACCAAGCCATTTTTTAAAATCTTCACTCCTACTTCTCTCATCCCGACCGATTGCCCAACCCTTTACCCACAGCCAGTTTTACCGGCTGTGGGCAAAGGGTGTATATGTATATGTATATATATATATATATATATATATATATATATATATATATATATATATATATATATATATATAACAGAAGCCATAATCTCTATTTGAGCGCCGACTCTCTTTGCCTCTCCCTCTCGCTCTCCGTCACGCGCTCTCCTTCTTCCTCTCCCTCTCCCTCTCTCTCGTGCTCTCCCTCCCTCTCTCTGCCTATCCCTCTCCCTCTCCCTCTCGCGCGCTCTCCTTCTCCCTTTCTCTCCCTCTCTCGTGCTCTCCCTCTTCCTCTCCCTCCCTCTCTTTGCCTCTCCCTCTGCCTCTCCCTCTCCCCCTCGCACGCTCTCCCTCTCCCTCTCCCTCTCCCTCTACCTCTCCCTCTCGCTGTCCGCTCTCTCTCCTCTCACGCTCACTCTCCCTATCTATCTCTCTCTCAAAACCCTATTCTTCTCTCTCTCTCTCTCTCTCTATCTCCTCGACCCTCTGCTGCAGTTCGGTCTTCTGCTGCTCGTGGATCTCGAATTCTCATCCATCTCAGGTATGCTTTGTCAAATACAAATCCCTAATTAGGGATTTGCGTTGTCAAATCCATTTTTAGGGATTTGCATTGTCGATTTCCCATCTTTTTATTCTAGCTCACTTATTTCACACATCAGTTACTGATTTCTTATCTTGCGATTTCTGTTGTTTTAGAGATGGATACTGCAAATAAGTTTTGAACTCGAGAATGTCTGTGCTGGAGCCTTAAAAGTACTTATATGCGTTTTGTTATTAATATGGTAAATTTGCTCATGGTTGGAGATTTTTTTGGGCTTTTTATCCATGAATATAGATGATCTCCAATCTTTAGATGGGCTTTTTACTTGTAAATTTTTTTTGATTTTGTAAAAATCTGATATGCTTTTTGTTTGTTATCTAATCTCCTGGTTTGAGATACCTGTGGATTTGCTTGTGGTTTCATAACCAAAATCTCTCTCTCTCTCTCTCTCTTGTTTGCATTATACAGATGATTTGCTTTTCTTTCTCAAGACCATAAAAAATAGATGGCAGATATTTCAATCCAAATTGTAGGCTGGAGATATTTATTTAGCTGTCTAATGCAAGTGCTCAGGTCCTATCCTCTGTTTGAACAATTATGTCAGAGGACTTAGTGTTGCTTTTCCAATCGATGCTCATGCTTGGAATTAGTATCGGACTTGCTTTCAATGTGGTTTTGCTTTCAACTGATAAAAGATCAAGACTTCCATGTACAACTTGTGGAATTAGTATTGGACTTGCTTTCAATGTGGACTTGCTACTAATATTTATGGATTCTACAGTTTGTATATGAATATTCATATTGGCCTTTGTGGAAAATTTGTATGTAGGTCTTTATGCTTATAATCATTCCATTGAATGGCCCATTCATAAATTTGTGCATGTATATTCTATTTTAACTGCCTGATGTAGCATAACTATTGACATGACCATGATAAGCCTAATAATTGATTTTTGGTAATTATAATGATGGTAATCTGACGCAGGGATGAACGTGATGAGGTCGAACACCGTCTTCCTCAAGGATAACTACTCCGAATCCACGGAGCTTCTCTGGACTCCTCACAGAGACTTCTCGAATCCACAAGGAAAGAAAACAAGAGAATAGGAATAAACTCTAATAAATTCAAAATTAATTGATGAATAATTGATTATTCTCTAATGTGTCTCCTTACACCATTAATATAGAAAAAAAAAACTAAAATTCGTAATTACCAAAAATAGCAAAATTCTAACTCTAACACAAATCCTAATTCTAATAAAACTCTTCTAAGGCCTAGTTTCTAAAAATAAAAATTACAAATAAACTTTCTCTAGAAGAGTCCTAGTATAACTAAAAGTTATTTCTAAAAGGAAAAAAAAAATCTAAAACTCTAAAAATATTTAAAAATCGGAATTACTAAAAATAATAATTTTTTTCTAAAAGTTCGTTTTTGAGCTGAAAGTGCGCTTTTTCTGACGAAACGGACAGATGCGACCCACGTTGTGGGTCGGTTTACCTCGGATGGCCTGTTTCAGTAAAGATTGATAGGTTGTACGCCTCGTAACAATACCCGGATCAAAAGTTATGGTCAATTCACGGTCCATCTTCTTTTGGCCCAACCATGTTAGGAATGGATTTGTGACACGTTCTACATCAGACCCCTCCACTTGAAAAAAACTCATCCTCGAGTTACGCAAGAGACTTGGCACATGAGTCTGAGATAACTTCTGACGCCGATGCTCATTATCCCTTTTTTCGTACTTGACATTAAGCTCTTGAGTACTCATGCTTTCCTTGACTTGACTAATATTGATCAGTTCCTTCACATTTGATACAATACATGTACTCATACTTTCCTTGAATTAACTAATATTGGTCAGTTCCTTTACATCGTTATTTAAGATCTCATATTTTTTCTGATAATGTGGGCAATTAGGCGGACTTGCCCCTGAGACGGGATCAACGTGATTTTGTATATCTCGTATGGGAGGCAATTTATTAGAGGGTTCATCGAGCACAATCTCATTAAACTCCTGCAACATCGGCTTCAAATCTTTTGAGATATTCACAGGCTCCATATATTTTTTCTTTTCAACTAATGGATATATATCTCTTATTTCCTTAGATTGTTTAACAAAAGCCTGTTCAGTTGTGAGAGACTGTTCCTCAACTTTAGAAGTCTTGGGTTGATTCTCCCTTCCTATAGGGGCGAGGATAATCTTTTTGCCATCTTTAATAAAGAAAATATATAAAATCTTTTTGCCATCTTTAATAAAGAAAATATATAAGTTATCCCGATCCCTATGTGTAGCATTAATATTATTTTGCCAGGGTTGACCAAGTAACAGGTGACAAGCTTCCATGTCGACCACGTCACACATTACTTCATCCTTATAATATTTACCAATGAAAAAAGATATACGACATCGTTCAGTTACCTCTGTTTTTTTGATCTCTTTGATCCATCCAATCGTGTATGGAGATGGGTGTCTTTCTGTTTTCAGTTGTAGCTTCTCCACCATTATTTTTGACACGAAATTCTTATCGCTCCTTACATCGATGATCACATTGCAGACTTTTTTGTATGCAATGCACCTTTTTCGAAAGATGTTGTCTCTCTCTAATTCTATCTCTACCTTTGGCATGTATAACGGTTTCCTCATAATCGAAGTAATGGCCTGTGATGAACCATCATCTGATGGTGCCTTGCAAAAATTGGGATTGTGTCGTACAGCGGCCATAGGTGGTTGAGCATCACTTTGAGCTCGAGGCGGAATCAGCGCATCCGCAATACGGTTGAGGGTTGTCTGCAGCCCTTTCATGGTCAACTGACTCTCCCGATGGAAAGCTTCCATTCTTTCCAAAAGATAACAAATCCCTGGATCACCATTCAAAGGATTTTGATTCATACCTTCGTTGTTTGCCATCGGCCCGAGGGAAAACCTCGTTCTGATACCAAATTGACGTAGGGATGAACGTGATGAGGTCGAACACCGTCTTCCTCAAGGATAACTACTCCGAATCCACGGAGCTTCTTTGGACTCCTCACAGAGACTTCTCGAATCCACGAGGAAAGAAAACAAGAGAATAGGAATAAACTCTAATAAATTTGAAATTAATTGATGAATAATTGATTATTCTCTAATATGTCTCCTTACACCATTAATATAGAAAAAAAAAAAACTAAAATTCGTAATTACCAAAAATAGCAAAATTCTAACTCTAACACAAATCCTAATTCTAATAAAACTCTTCTAAGGCCTAGTTTCTAAAAATAAAAATTACAAATAAACTTTCTCTAGAAGAGTCCTAGTATAACTAAAAGTTATTTCTAAAAGGAAAAAAAATCTAAAACTCTAAAAATATTTAAAAATCGGAATTACTAAAAATAGTAATTTTTTTTTAAAAGTTCGTTTTTGAGTTGAAAGTGCGCTTTTTCTGACGAAACAGACAGATGCGACCCACTTTGTGGGTCGGTTTACCTCGGATGGCCCGTTTCAGTAAAGATTGATAGGTTGTACGCCTCGTAACAATACCCGGATCAAAAGTTATGGTCAATTCACGGTCCATCTTCTTTTGGCCCAACCATGTTAGGAATGGATTTGTGACACGTTCTACATCATAATCAATAGATAAATGGTACATATTACTGGGTTATGGGCCCCACTTGTCATTGTTAAATACCTGTATATAGTGTTAAGAGACGCGCATTACGTATATAGGGAGTTATTTGATACTCTGGCGGCGTATGACTCTTTTACTAAAAGTATGTCTCTAATCATTCCATCAAAATTATGTTCCGCTCATGCATTTACTAAAAGTAAATGAGGCTGATCTTTTCAAATGAATTCTTTTTATCTCGTGACAATCGACGTGGGTCCATAAGCACCAAGCATCTTCTAAAAGGTAAGCTTCGGATAATTAAGGAAGCAAAAAATGGTTCATGCTTTCTTGAAGTATGGATGTTTGGGGAGTCCCAAACATAGGTGTTTCTACTTGTGCAGTTTGTGAATTCATTTCATTGATAATGATCTGTGGTTCTTTGACATTGTTCTTAAGAAAAAACAGTTGGAAAGGATGGGCTTCTCTCCACTCGACGACAACATGAATGGTTTTAGCGGGACCCATTTTCAGAAATTGTCTGCATTTCAAGTCCTCTTGGATTTGTGTAGCAGAAATGAGCTGTAAGAGAGGGAGTCTCATATGTGGATCTCAATAACCTAGGACAGCTGCTTGATTGTACAAATTATTTCTGACCATACAATCAAACTTTATTCTAGCAATACAATACTAGTATAGCAGTACGAATGCGTCTAAGAGGTATACAACAACATCGATTCGTATGCACACCTAAGAATATAGAAAATCATAATCAAAATAAATTCTACTACTATACTACAACCATATCAATGCATATACATCCTATGTGTCTGAGAAGCATTTTTAAAAATAGATGATTTACTCGGAAGTGATTAAAAATAAAATAAAATCACATCTTAACATTTTATAACTTGCTGCATCTCATTGTTATTGTGTGTTTTTTTTGCATTACCCAAGTTCCTTCCATTGAAATCAGTTATCAACTACCTCTCTGTTCTGTAGGATAGTTCCTGGATCATGACAAGCAAAGTATTAGAGTGTGGCAACATATATTGTCTTTAGCCTTTACAAAACTAAACCATCTTATGCATCCTATTGTATCTTTCTCCCATTTAGATAAGATCTTATCATTTAGATATATTTATCCCTGTTCCCTGAAATAGAAGATAACTTTAAAACCTCTTGGGTAGAACAAAATGAACTTTATTTATTGAAGATCAGTCAGGGTATGACTAGTTTATTATCCTTTAGTTATTTCATGTTATGAAACATTAGTACATGTAACAACTAATTCTCTAAAATTGTTATGATTTTCTGCAATCCAGTTATCATATAAAGTTTTCTTTCACTGCTAATATTCTCACTTTTTTCCTCTTCATTGTTTTTCTCTCTGATTTTGCAATGCAGGTATTTGGCATTAAAATCTTCATGAAAAGATTTTTACCATTTAAAGATGCTCATCTACACCCATGGATAGAAAAAATATTGAAAATCCTAAAGACCATACTTTCTTTTGGAGAGATTTCAAAGGATACAAAATCAACGTATTGTAGGTCTACTGTCATGAATAACAATTTCACCTCTTGGTGATTTCCATCCTTACCCTCATTTTACATTTGTAATTTGCATATGAATTATCTCTTGTTTTAAGTAGCTGGAAGTAGAATTATACTAGAGGACTTCCTCATCTTGTAGTACTGTGGACAAGACCCATCAAAGGCTCGCTTCAGTAAAAGTTGTCATGTGCTTATCAAAGTACATGGATAAAAAAAATACCAATTGATGTCTATTATTTGACTTTAAGATCATCAACATGAGCTTCTTTTTTTCATGCGGAAGTTTGTTGGAAATAATTGTTTACTTAGCATTGTATTCCCATTCTTAGCATTAAAATAAAATGTATTGATTGTTCCATTGCCTTTTGATATTGTGGGCTTGGCAAAGGTCATAAACAGAATCCTCATAATGCAGTTCCAGGTTATTTTTCCCTTTTTCTTTAATGATGAATACCACGAAAGTGGTGATATTTCTTATTTTACAACTTGTTATTTTTTCTCACAGCATCTACCAAGGTCACAGGCATGCACCAGAACTAAATATGGTAACTTTTTATGTTTCTTGTACTTTTTTTTGCATTATTTTCTAACATAGGGACTTAGGGGCTGTTACTTTGTAGCTTGTGAACTTCTTCTTGTATATGCCTGTCACAGGTGGCCTGATTGCATCATCATATTGTTTGTGAATGAAGTTACCTGCTATATTGCTTTTACCTTAGTTTGCTTTCTTTTATGGGGACCTATGATACCACCAAACCCACAAGATCTGACAGTGATGTATGGCTATCTAGACCATCCCAATTGTAGGACCTAATTGTGGATGGAGCATATAATCACATGAATTAAACAATATTCTTAGCTGGTCCTGAACAGATTTGATATCAAAGCTGTTAAACATAGTCTAATAAGTAATCATGAACGCATTACTTAAAATAAAATAAAATCAGTAGGTGAAACAGTTTCACTATCTTAGACATTTTATGGCTCAACAAAATCACACAAATCCTTAATTTGTTAAAAGAAGTGCATTTACTTACAAAATCAGAGCATAGAATTGTTTCAACGACCGGTGAGCTTCTCACGACCGGTAAATGATTTGAATTGCCAAAAGGTGGACTTGCATGTGCAGATTGGTGTCCCTGTTAAATGCTTGAATCGATTATGAAATGCTTACGGAAGTTGGTTCCACACAACTACAAAGTTCACTCAAAACCCTCACAACATGCAAACTGATCTAGTGAATGAATCATCAAGTTTAAGCTATATATCTATCTCTTAATTTCAGCAATAACATAGTGATACAAACCCATACAAAGTGTTCACTGACTTTTCAAACAGACCCTGTATTTAGTCATTGATCTAAGGGGTCATTTGGATGTCTGTAAAATCAGTAAATTGCAATCAAATTACAACTTTTAGCTGTAATCTAAAACATGCCCATGTTTCAGATTGCAGAGAAAGGAAATTTAGGCAACAGATTACAAGTTATCCAAACACAAACAACCATTTACCTGTAATCAGATTACAACTTAAAGCTGGCTGTAAACACTTTACACCTGTAACCAGATTACCACCTAATGATTTTATAGGCATCCTATCTTTACCAAGTACCCATCCTTTTGTATTATGAAGTTCCCTTGATTCCCATGTGTTAGATTGTGTATTTTTTTTTTATTTGTTCATATTTCAGTACTCCCTCAAGATATTGTATTTTTTATTTTTTATTTTTATTTTTTGTACTAGGTTAATATCTTCTTGATTAAACAGGATATTTGCAGCTCTATTTACGAGTACATCTAAACAACCACATTTTGGTGCGCAAGTCATCTAAGTTCAAAACAAATAAGGTTAGGTGGCTTTCCATTAATATATGATATTCCTCATTAACAACACATGTAACAGACTGTAACTTCCTATTTACATTGTTCTCTTTGCTATAACTGAAAATTTTTATGTTTATTTTTTCATTGATTAGCTGCAATCTTTTATAGCTTTTTTAATTTTTTAATTTTTAAATTTTAATTTTTAATCAATATGCAATCTTTTATTGTTTGCTATTATCATGGATATGTTTAGATACTTAGCTTACTCCTGACTTGTAACAGATCATTCTCCTTTCCCACAATTTCCTGGAACTTGTAACAGATCGTTCTTTAGTAAAAGTCTTGTCTCAATCCATCTAATGATTTTATTAACTTGTAACAGATCATTCTTTAGTAAGAGTGTTGTCTCAACCCACCAAATACATTGGATAGTTTCCTTTATCTGGCTACAGTCCTTGTCAGACCAGAACTCCCTAATTGTTTAAGACAAGTACATTTACAGCACAAGTAAGATGCAATAGATACAGATTCCTTCATTTTGATGGAAGCAAACCTGCTCTTTAATTTATCAGAAAACTTTAAATGACATTTGTTGCTAATCTTGATAATCATATGATATATGCTTTGTATGTTTATTCAGAGTTGTTATATATGAGAATGAAGTTGCTAATCTTGATAACCATATGATATATGCATTGTCAGTTTATTGAGTTGACTTATATTACAAGGTCATATTAAAATTTATGCAAATCCAGTGTTCATGTGAGTCACAATAGAAAAATACAAATTTGGGCAGCATGCTTTATATGTATTACATTATTTTCTTAAATTATTATTATGACTTGTTAGTTTATAATTGTGACTTGTGATTGTGATTTGTAAGTTAGATAATTAGTTACTCGTTTGAGGATTTCTATGTGGCCATACATAAATATGATGTATTTTTGGTAGCATAGAAATCGCTCAAATTGTCCCATTTTGAACAGTTCAAGGTTAGATAGATAGTATGCTTTCATATAATCTGTTTAAATGTTCATGCTTGATCCGCGGTCCATCTTCTCGTATCTCTCTGGATATGTTTCTTCCATTCGGTATCCAATGCCAAATATCTTTACATTACTTTAGATAGTTTACATCGGAATGTAACGTAAGATCAACTTATTTAGAGAGGCATGAGAAGATGCTACCGAATTTTTGGCGTGGACGTTTAAATGGGAATAAGAAAGTATTACAATCTATCCAACCTTGGATGAGTAACTAATTTAGGATTTAATTGAGTGGTGGTCCCTAAAAGCTTGTTAGAGATACCATTAGGGATTCTATTAGATGTCTAAATCTTTGACAATAGTGAATTATCAAGTGAGTCATTCTAGTTAATCTTTCGTAGGAAGCTTTGTCGGGCCCACATTATATTTTCACCAACTTGTCTTTCGAAGTGGCCGAGGAACATAGTGATGGATAAGAGTTGGATTTGTATGTCAAGGTACCTCAATAACTTTTATTTGTTATGGCCCATTGGTTAAGATGCATTTTTTTGACACGTCCTCCAATTTCATTGGATGGTTTAGGGTGAGCAATGAATACTTAAGTGGATCTATGAAATTCCTAGATTTTGCATTTATAAATCCAAGCAATAGAGGGAGGATCCTATGTCTGTGTAAGAAATGCAACAACAACTACTGGATGTCTCGACAAGAAGCATACGATCATATTGTGTGTGATGGATTTAATACGAGTTACACCCATTGGCGTTTTCATAGAGAAGCTACGTCTTCTTTTATGCCTGCTACTACAAATATTGAAGGTAATGATCCGGATCCATGTGACGATATGCATGGATTATTGGAAGATGCATTTGGTCAAGAGAGTGACGTAGAATAGGGACCTACAGAGGGGCTTAATACCGAAGTGTAACAATTTTTCAAATTGGTGGAAGACGCCGATCAGGAATTGTACCCAGGGTGAAAGAAGTTCACCAAGCTATCTTTCGTTGTTTGACTATATTATGTGAAGTGTCTCGGTGGATGGAGTGACAAATCGTTTAGCATGTTGCTTGAACTATTGAAGAAGGCACTCCCTGAGGGTGAAACTTTGCCAAAGTCTTTCTATGAAACCAAGAAGATCATTGGGGACTTGGGCTTAAAATATGACAAAATTGATGCTTGTCCCAATGATTGTATGTTACTGGAAGGAGGCCATTGGTGAGCAATCATGTGTTACATGTGGTGCTTGTAGATGGAAAACGGTTGAACATCAGTCAGATGACGAGGCAGCTTCTTCATTAGCAAATATCAAAAAATTTCAGCTAAGATATTACACCATTTTCCCTTGAAACCAAGGTTACAGAGATTGTTCATGTCATCAAAAACAGCTTCCTCTATGAAATGGCATTTCGAGAGTCGCACCAACAATGGAATATTAAGGCATTCTGCTGACTCCGTAATGTGAAAAACTTTTGACCATGACCACCCGACATTTTCTTCAGAGGACGCAATGTTAGACTCAGGTTAGCAGCTGACGGTTTCAATCCATTCAGGACAATGAGTATTGCTCATAGCACATGGACTATTGTTCTGATACCATATAACCTACCACCATGGATGTGCATGAAGCAACCATATCTCATGTTTTCCTTGCTTATTCTTGGACCTTCTGGACCTGGTAATAACATCGACGTATATATGCAACCTCTGATAGATGAGTTGAAGGAATTGTGGGAGGTTGGCACAGACACTTATGATGCCTTAAGCAATGAGATATTTTGAATGTGTGCGACATTGTTGTGGACTATTAGTGATTTCCCTGCATATACAAACTTGTCTGGATGGAGCACTAAAGGACGCCTTGCTTGTCCTTATTACAATAATGACACTTCATCTAAATGGTTAAAACATGGTCTAAAGTTTTGTTATATGGGTCATTGTTGATTCTTGAAACCTGATCAAAAGTTTAGAACTGATAGCAGATCCTTTGATGACACGGAAGAATTTTGTGAGGCGCCAACTCCGCTATCTGGGTCTGATGTGTTGACTCAGTTCCAAGGAATTAATGTCACCTTTGAAAAGAAGACTGTAGGCAGTCATAGGCATAAGAGAAGATGAGAAGAAAATGAGGAAGAAAGATATAATTGGAAAAAGAAGTATGTTTTCTTTGATTTACCGTATTGGGACTATAATCTATTGCATCACAATCTGGACGTGATGCATATTAAAAAAAATGTATGTGACAATGTGCTTGGAACATTGTTGAACATCGAAGGAAAAAAAAGGACAATATGAAGTCACGTCTTGACATGCAAGATATGGATATAAGACAAACATTACACCCAAAGCAGCTCTCATCAACTAAAATATATTTGTCACCTACATGCTTTTCTATGTCATCGAGTGACAAAGATGATTTCTGCGAAGTCTTAAAGTGAGTGAAAGTTCCAGATGGTTACGCAGCCAATATTTCACAATGTGTGCATCTCAAAGAGCACAAAATTTAAGAACTCAAGAGCCATGATTGTCATATTATGATGCAACAAATACTTCCATTGGCGATACGAACAACACTTCCTCAACGTGTGAGTTCAACCTTGCTTGAATTGAGCAGTTTCTTTAAGGAATTATGTTCCAAAGTAGTATGAGTAAAAGATTTCGACCAACTGGAATCTCGAATAGCGCTAACACTTTGCCATCTAGAAAAGATCTTTCCACCTGCTTTTTTTGATATTATGGTGCATTTACCTATTCATTTAGCGAGTGAGGCCAAACTAGCAAGACCGGCACAATACCGATGGATGTACCCCATCGAGAGGTGTGTGTTAATATTTATAAATTAAATTTATTTTCCATGCTAATCGACCATATATTTCTAAACTGTTTAATATTGGTGACCATAGGTACCTACATACACTAAAGTCCTATGTACGTAATAGAAGTCGGCTCGAGGGTTCAATTGTAGAAGGGTACTTGGTAGAAGAATGCTTAACTTTCTGCTCGAGGTACTTGCATAATGTACAGACAAGGTTCAACCAACCAATACGGAATGATGATTATGGTAACACCGTTACAGAACAATCATCTATTTTTCCACGAATAGGTCATGCATTAGGGAAGGCTAAAGATTGTGTACTGGATAAAGTTGCATTTACACAAGCACATCGATATGTTCTGTTTAACAGCAGCGTACTCATCCCATTTCTTGAGTAAGACAACTATGACACTTAATTTATACATATGGAAAATAACTTCCCACTGTTTCTTACTGGAACCAATTTATATAAAGAGAACACATGAATGTTATTAAGCAGAAGAATCTTCGCGCACGACCAAGGGATATAGAATGCATTCACAATGAAACATTTCATAAATGGTTTAGCGATCATGTAAGTAGTTGATGCAATAAGTTGACTGACATATGCATGTTCATTTATTTTCATTGTCCAGACACGTGCTTCTGTTTTAACATTTTTTTTATATTCGAATAGGTTGAACAGTTGCGCTATGCAAAGAATGAGCAGGTCTCAGAAGACCTTAGATGGCTAGCTCGAGGTCCTAATATGGCAAGAAGATATGAAGGTTTTATAGTAAATGGCTTTAGGTTTCACACTAAAGATATAGAGAAGAAAAGAAAAACTCAACATAGTGGAGTTGTGGTTACTACAAAGACATCAAGCTTTGTGAGTGTTAATGACAAAAATCCTATTGCAGGAGATGTAACTTACTATGTTGTCTTGATAGACATCATTGAACTGGAATATTGTGGTGATCGAAAGGTTGTATTATTTAAGTGTGATTGGGTTGATGTTCTATCTCAAGGCAGGGGTGTGAAGAAGGATAAGTTTGGGTACACGCTCGTGAATTTAAAACGGCTATACCATACTGGTCAACAGTTGTTTGATGAACCATTTTTGTTCACATCTCAAGTTGAGCAGGTGTTCTATGTACAAGATCCCGTCAAGAAAGATTGACATGTTGTAACGAGGACGAAACCTAGGGATTTGTTTGAGATGCGTGGGGAAGAGTCTGCAGATGATGTTGACACCAACTTAGAGAATTCATCATTCAATGATCAAAGTTTGGAGGAATTGAGTGATGACATTATTAGTTGGGAAAGGATAGATATCGATAGTACATCAATTGTCACACCTTTACTACCTGCCCAAAAGATGGTAGAGGACCAAACAGATGATACTGATTTTTCTGATCCTGATGAAGATGACATTATGTATAATAATTGATTTCTTACATACCATATTGCCCTGATATATGAAAAAGAAATTCAAATATTTTTTTTTATGCAATTTTTTTATTATTATTACTATTTTTTAAAATTTAAATGTCTTTTCATTAACTAAAGATGAAGGGTATTTTATTGTCATACTGTCATATTGCTAGACATATACAGGTGCTAGACATGAGGCACATTAAATGCACGACTAGGCGATCGATAGGTCCTATGACTGATGCGGGACCTAGCTAGCCTTAAGTGACTGAGGCTACAACGGGTCCCTCTAGTGGTATGTTATGCATAAATTATTTCATGTGTTTTTATGTAAAGGAACTATACGAGTATCCATTTAATGTTGTTGTTTTAACAGATTCACAGGGTGCAATAAAAAAGAGAGGCCACACATGATGCCTCAAAGTTTGGAAGATGCGTGAAGGACAACGCATTCCTATTCCCATCAACACTAAAGGACAACCCATTGGTGACAATGTTAACAAGTTGACAAACTTCCTCAGGACTATAGCGCGCAATGGAGAATATGCACTCCTTACATTTACTGATTAGAGGGTAGTGCCAAATGAGAAGAAGGATGATATGATGGGACTTGTTATGGTAATGGTGACAATGCTTTCTTTTTTTTGTTTTTTAATTTTTTTTTCATTTTTTTTTCATTATGTAATTGTCTATTTTTAACATGTGATGCAGTCCAAGTTTGAGTTTGACACGGATGCAAAGAAGTGGGTGTTACAATCAATTGGTAGAAAATAGAAGCATTGGAAATGTGAACTGAAAAAACTCCACTATTCTCCTCATGAGACTGACGAGGAGTGGCTTGCAAACATTGATGAGCGGGTCAAAGAGGATTAGTGGAAGGTACTCATTCAGTTCTGGAACTCTGAAGAAGGGAAGGTATGTGATGAGTAACTATTGATTACTTTATGTTTTAGAATTATACAATAATCTTTCGTTGATATCTTATAAATTACTTTGTCGGTGTGTTCACATATAGGCTCATAATAAGATGAATTTAGAGAATCGAAAAAGACAATTAATTGGCCACGCTGTAGGCTCAAAGAGCTTTGCACGGATACATGAGGAAGAGGTAAATTTTCTTAATCACTCAATCAACCATGTTGGTCTATTTCTTATATATAACTTGTTTACATAATGATAGAGGAAGAAAACGGCTAGTGGTGAGGATCCAAGCAGGGTAGATGTGTTTGTATTAACCCATACATGCAAGAGTGGTAGGCCTGTGGATGAGGCTTCATTAAGAGTAATGGTATGTCTATGCATCTAATTGTTATGTTTTATACTTAAAAAAAAAATAATTCTCTCATTTACCGTTGTACAATCTAAACCGATATTTTTTCTATTGTAGGAATAACTTAATGAACGAATTTCTCAGCAGCCCGAGACCTCACAGAATAGTATAGGAAGGAATTACTTGTTTTCTCAAGTAATGGGAGAAGAACGACATGGTCGAGTCCGCACTTATGGGTTAGGCCCCACTCCGACTGATTTGTGGGGAACAACACCTATCCAACGAAGAATTGCCTCCGCTGGTCAGAGTAGAAATGAAGAATATGAGGGACTGCAGAATGAAGTATCATCCATAAAATCGGAAGTATCATCCATAAAATTAGAAGTATTATCCATAAAATTGAAATTTTCATCTTTTAAAGAATTAGTGGCGCAATTGTTATCCTCTAGGACAAATCTAAAATCCACAGTATCAGATAATTTAGCTAATCTCAACCCAAACCAACCGGCCTCATCAACAAGCCAGGTAATTATATGATATATATTGATATATTTACATGTGTATTATGTCCTATATTATATAGAGTTTAGTCATGTTGGGGGCCTTGCACAAAACCTTAGGATCTAGCCCACCAGAACAAACCAGAATTATGAGATAATAATAGCAATGAAGTAAATCAAAGCATCAACCATACACCACATAAGAGATTTTTACATGAAAAACCCTCAAAGAGGTAAAAACCATGTGACATCGTCTAGATCAATAATCCACTATTAAGCAGAACGTTACAACCTTCGTCACTCACACAGGAGTAGATGAATACTAAGAGAATAAAAGAAAAATAGAGGGATCTCACCGATCACGAGGACGCAGAAGCACTGAGACGACGGTTCCCTTCCACAAGCTTTCTCTCTCTCTTTTCTCTTACTCTCTCACCTTTGATATCCCTAAACCCTTTAGGAAACCCTCTTGTACTTTTTCTTCACACAACATACCTTAGAAAAACCTTAGGGACCCCTTTTTATAGTTTTAGGAAACTCCCTTCCACATCCCAGTTGCGAAAGAACTTGCGACATGAAATCCGCGTAAAATTGCGGAACGAATTTGCATAGGTTCGATCGGTCGTGGACCTCCTACGATCGGTCGATCACCTCCTACGACTGGTCGTGGACCACCTACGACCGGTCAAGCACCCCCGAAAAAACAGTCCACACTCGCTGGACTTTGAGTCGTGCAACCCACGATTGGTCAAGCAACGACCCACGACCGGTCGAGCAATGACCCATGACCGGTCGAGCAGGGCTCTCGACCAGTCAAAGAAGGGTTAAAAAAACCCATCAAATCTCTCCCTTTTTGACCCAGGAGGGATTCACCTTCTTCAAGCCAGCCTAGTTTCTGCAAACCTCAAACTTACCCTTGAGCAAAGCCTTGGTCATCATGTCTAACCCATTATTGTCCGTGTGGACCTTCTCAAGCTGTAACACCTTCTGTTCCAAAGTATCCCTGATCTAGTGATACCGAATCTCTATATGCTTCGACTTGGAATGCTAACTTAGATTCTTGCTCAAGTGTATAGCACTCTGACTATTGTAATAGACCACGTGCTACTCGTGCTTCAGGCTAAGTTCCTTTAGGAACCTCTTCATCCAAAGCATCTCTTTACATGCCTCTATGACTACAATGTACTCGGCCTCTGTCGTCGACAATGCTACGACCCTCTGTAGCTTACTCTGCTAAGAAACCCCTCCCCTTGCAAACATGAACATGAACCCCGATGTAGACTTCTTGAAGTCTATGTCACTTGCCATATCTTATCTGTGTAGCCCACTATCACAGGTTTTCTGTCACCATAGCATAAGCTCAACCTGGATGAGCCTCTTAGATACCGTAGTATCCACTTCACTGCTGCCCAATGCTCTTTGCCAGGATTGGCAAGATACCGACTGACAACACTAACCACATATGCTATGTCTAGGCGTGTACACACCATAACATACATCAAACTTCCTACAATTGACGCGTAGGGTATCTTCTGCATCTCTTCCACCTTTGCTTTCGTCTTGGGACACTGCCTGTCGCTCACTCTGAAGTGACCATCCCGTGGAGTACTGACCGGCTTCGCTGCATTCATATTGAACCGCTCTAGTACTTTCTCAATATACCGCTCTTGTGACAGCCAAAGCTTCTTGCTACTTCTGTCACGGGTTATCTCCATTCCTAGGATCTGTTTAATTGGGCCCAAGTCTTTCAATGCAAAAGACTTGTCCAACTCCTGTTTCAGCCTGTCGATCTTCTTGATGTCTTTTCCCATGATGAGCATGTCATCAACGTATAAGAGCAGAATTATGAAATCATCATCTGAGAACTTGTGCGTGAACACATAGTGGTCTGACTCTGTTCTGTCATATCCATGCTGTAACATGAATGAATCGAACTTGAGCTTGTTTCAGCCCATATAAGCTCTTCGTCAGCCTACACACCATATGCTCCTTACCCTTGACTTTGAACTCCTCTGGTTGGTGCATGTAGATCTCTTCTTCCAGGTCACCGTGGAGGAAAGCAGTTTTAACATCCAACTGCTCTATCTCCAGATCCATGCTAGCCGCCAACCCAAGCAACACCAGTATGGATGTCATCTTCACCACTGGTGAGAATATCTCCTTGAAGTCTATACCTTTCCTTTGATCGAATCCTTTTACCACAAGTCTGGCCTTAACCTCTTCTGTGAATTCTTCTGCTCAACCTTCTTCCTGAACACCCACTTGTTGCTTAGAGCTTTCTTGCCCTTAGGCAGTTTCACCATGTCATAGGTTTGGTTCTTATGCAAGGATTCCATTTCCTCTTGCATAGGTTTCAACCACTCCTCCTTATGCTTGTCGGCTAGGGCCTCAGAATAGTCTTCTGGCTCTTCCCCATTGGTCAACATATTGTACTCATATGGTGAGTACCTCTTAGACGATTGTCTGTCCCTAGATAACCTCCTCACCTATGGGTCAACAGGTGGATCAAGTGGGGGCTGCTCCCCTAGTCCATCTTTTGAAGGAACTCTCTCGTCCTCTGCACCTTGCTGTATTCCCCCATCATCAGGCACCACAGGAGGAATAACTAGATCCATGTCCTCTAGTTCATCTGAACTAGACTGGTTCTTCTCTGGCTTACCAATGTCTTCTATACACTGATCTTTAAAGAAAACCATATCTCTGCTCCTGACGAGCTTCTTCTCGGTCGGATCTCACAATCTGTAACCGAACTTTTTATCACCGTACCTCAGGAACACACACTGCCTGATCTTCATGTCGAGCTTGGACCTCTCATCTCTTGGTACGTGAATGGATGCCCTGCATCCAAACACCCTGAGATGACTGTACGATGGATCATGTCCAGTCCACACCTTCTCAGGTACTTTTCCATTCAGCGGGGCTAATGGAGACCAGTTTATCAGATACATCACCATGTGCATTGTTTCTCCCTAGAATGTCTTGGGCAACTTCGCATGGGATAACATGTATCTGATTCTCTCAACAATGGTGTGATTCATTCTCTCAGATACACCATTATGCTGGGGGGTCTTGGGAACCGTCTGTTCATGCCGTATACCCAGGGACTTACAGTACTCATGAAAGTTGCCAATATATTCACCACCATTGCCAGTGCGGATGCACTTCAATGATCTACCTGTCTCTCTCTCGACCATAGTATGAAACAATTTAAATACACCAAAGACCTCGTCCTTGGATTTCAAAGCATAAGCCCAAACCCTCCTAGTTGCATTATCTATAAAAGTAACAAAATACAATGCCCCACCCAAGATTTTTGTCCTCATAGGACCATACACATCAGAATAAACCAAATCTAATGCATATACTTTATTAAAATGAGAAACAGTTTTAACAAATGAAACTCTATGCTGTTTTTCTGATAAACAATCAAGACAGATTTTGAGAGGTGATTGGAAGGAGCCGCTTCCTCGCTAATAGCTGAAGCCCTTTTTCACTCATGTGGCTTAGACGCCTGTGCCACATGTCTATAGCTGAATCTTCCGCTGTGTTCAACCCACCCTTGCATACACTGACACTTGCCTTGTACAGGGTGCAATACTTCTTTCTTCTGGCTGCGATCAACAAACCCTTGATGAGCTTCCAGCGCCCACCAGCAAACTGGCTTTCATAACCATCATCATCCAACCTTCCCGTCGACATCAATTTGAGGCGAAGGTCTGAGATATGCCTCACATCCCTGAGAACCAATGTGCAGCCCACATCGGTTTTCACACAAATATCACCAACTCTCACGATCTTTGATACGCTAGAATTTCCCATCTTCATATTCCCATAGTCACCTGACTTGTAGTTTGTGAAGAAATCCTTACGTGGAGTTACATGAAAAGAGGCTCCCGAGTTTATTACCCAGTCGGTGTCCTGACTCGTAGCCGTGAGACATACATCATGATTTACAAAAAGAATAACTATAACGTCACCATCTGAAGCGACCGCAGTGGAATCTGATTCATCTTCCTTCTCTTTTCCTTTTCCTTTCTTGTCGTTTTTAGCCTTACGATATTCATGCTTATAGTGGCCCTTCTTGCCACAATTCTAGCATTCAACATCTTTTCTATTACTCGATTTGCTTCTTGATTTATCTCGGGCCTTCTCACCTTTCCTCTTCTTTCCTCTCCCCCGTTCCTGTGTCACAAGGGTCTCTTGCTGAGTAGACCCCAGAGAGTTCCTCCTTGTCTCTTCATTGAAGAGATAGCTAGTAACCTGTTTCATGGATATCTTTGTGTCTGGCGCAAAGTTACTTAGAGACACCACTAATGTCTTCCAACTATTAGGTAACGAACTAAGCAAAAGTAAAGCCTTCAATTCATCATCCAGGACCATCTTCATAAAAGAGAGTTGGTTCACTATATTGTTGACCTCATTCATATGATCGGCCACAGAACCACCATCCTTGAACTTGAGATTCACAAGTCGCCTTATTAGAAAATTTTTATTACCGGCTGTCTTCCTCTCATACAACCCTTGTAGTTTCAGCCATAGGCTAGCGACTGAGGTTTCCTTAGACACATGGTGGAATACAGAATCATCCAGCCATTGTCTAATAAACCCCACCGCCTTTCGGTCCAACTTCTTCCAATCTTCATCAGACATATCCCTGAATTTTGCTGATATACCTAAAATTGGAGAGTATAGGTCCTTGCAATAAAGCAAGTCTTCCATCTTAGCCTTCTATATGGTCCAGTTAGAACCATTGAGGCGATCATCCTTGATAAGCCACCTTCCATAATTCCAAACCGATCCTACCCGTTCAATGAATTTAGCACTCTGATACCACTTTGTTGGGGGCCTTGCACAAAACCTTAGGATCTAGCCCTCCAGAACAGACCAGAATTATGGGATAATAATAGTAATGAAGTAAATCAAAGCATCAACCACACACCACACAAAAGATTTTTACGTGAAAAACCCTCAAAGAGGTAAAAACCACGGGACCTCGTCCAGATCAACAATCCACTATTAAGCAGAACGTTACAACCTTTATTACTCATGCAGGAGTGGATGAACAATAAGAGAATAAAAGTAAAACAGAGGGATCTCACCGATCACGAGGACGTAGAAGCGCTGAGACGACGGCTCCTTTCCACAAGCTTCCTCTCTCTCTTTTCTCTTACTCTCTCACCTTTGATATCCCTAAACCCTTTAGGAAACCCTCTTGTGCTTTTTCTTCAGACAACATACCCTAAAAAAAACCCTTGGGACCCCTTTTTATAGTTTTAGAAAACTCCCTTCCGCATCCCAGTTGCGAAAGGACTTGAGACACGACATCCGCGCAAAATCGCAGAACGAATCTGCGTAGGTTCGACCAGTCGTGGACCTCCTACGACTGGTCGAGCACCTCCTACGACTGGTTATGGACCACCTACAATCGGTCGAGCACCCCCGAAAAAACAGTCCACACTCGCTGGACTTTGAGTCGTGTAACCCACAACTGGTCGAGCAACGACCCATGACCGGTCGAGCAGGGCTCTCGACCGGTCGAAGACAGGTTAAAAAAAACTCATCAAGTCAGTATATGATGATTAACGTTGATTTATCATTTGTAGGGACACTTAGCGAAAAAGGAAAAGACTATGACCTACAGTAGTACTGGGTAAATTTTCACACCAATTGAATAGTTCTTTTATTATGTTTTGAGATTATTGTGTTCTTAATTAGATGTGGTATACAAATGATGCAATTTATTATGTTAAATAGTAAATTTTATTTGTAGGAGGTGATCGAAGTTCTTCTTACTAGTATTTGTGGGGTTACTGTTGCTAGAGGAATTGTCTTGAGTAAGGATCTGCTCACAAAAGTAGGTGGGTTCCCACTTGAAAATGGTTTTTGGGAAGTATATATTCAGGTGGTAATTTATACGTGAAGAGACTTTGATGAGACCCTATGGACGATACAGAACAATTGGGGATGCGGCTGGAACAATTATCTGTTGGCCTGATTGTTGTTGTTTGGTAAGATTTATTTATTTATTTATATATTTTTTTGCATATACAATATAATTTCTTATATAAGACTTTGATAAGACTAATTTCTTTTTGTTATTTTGTTTTGTAGGTGGTGACAGCTATGGATTGAGCTAAATGGAGGGATCTCTCTCTCTCTCTCTCTCTCTCTCTCTCTCTCTCTCTCTCTCTCTCTCTCTCTCTCTCTCGTTATTTTTGAAAACAAAAAAAAAAAAAAAAATTTGAGATTTTTCACGTTTCAGTTGGTTGTGACAACTATGTTTGTTTCATGTTAGTATTTTTTTCATGTTTCAGTTTTCAGAAGTTTAGAGAAGTCAAATCTCTGAGTTGGTTTGATTTTTTTTTTTTAGTTATGTCTTCTAATTTTATTTTTTATTTTTTGGATTCGAAGCGGAATCGAAGTTTTAGAACATCTTATTGAGTTAGTGAATAGCTGGTTTTGGAACCTGATTCTTGTTGAAGAATCGGTTTCTTGGATTTTGGTTGAAAGGGATTTGAGCTGTATTTTATTGATTTTGTGGAAGCATTGTGGTGAATTAGATGTTTGGTTTTGAAGATATTTTGCATTTTGATATCGTTTAGAAGGAATTGCAGCTGTTTTGAATGTAGTGAATTGATCAAAACGTCTCAATTATGATATTTTCTGTAGTTTCTCTCACAGATTACATTGATGTCTTGTTTTACAAAAACAAAGTTGTGGTGGTTTCCATGTTGTGTGAAATGGATGTGGAAATGTCTCATATCAAAAATACAACTCTTTACATATTTGTAGTGGGATTCCGTCGCTATGTTCTTGAAATATTTAGTAGTTTTTCTCGACTAATCTACAGAGATTTATGTAGTTATTTGTTTCAACTTTTCATCTTCTTATGCATAACAGAAGGTACACATATTTATATTATGATTTGTTTTGATTTTTTCTCTGCTTGTGCATAAAATGTTCTGATTTAAATATTAAGAACTACGTAGTGGCTTGATCCCAATCTTCCAAACATTGGGTACGTAGGCAGCCATTCATACTAGACCATATCGGTGTAGCCACAAATTCTTTTTTTTTTCCCTTCTTATAGTGTAGAGGCATTTTCATCAGGACTACTTAGCAGTAAGAGTGAGGTGAAGGTAAGTTCTCGAAACCAATTTATTATACATACTTGTTTTTCTATTGTTTTGAGTTCTAAGCATGTAATCATGTCTCTTTTGGATTTCCAATCCAGTCACACATGCACTCTTTGATCAGATTTGCAGTTCTATACTTTCTATGATGTGGCCCACATGGTGAGTGGATTGACCATATTTTGCATCTTGTTCTTCATTGTGGGACTAATCTTTTGGACCACTTGCATTTCATACATCTGTCATCTTGCTAATTTTGTACTAGTTGGTTGATAATTAAGCATTTCTATTTACAGAATTTTATGTTATAATATAAACTTCACGCAAAAAATGCTAGAATTGTCCATAGATTTGGCACTGCCATTACAGCTGAAGACTTGATAACACCACTTGTTCAAGTAGAGCACACACAACTGCTAATCAGTGGACAATTTGTGGATTCGGCATCAGGTCTGTCCTTCAAATCATGGAATTACTTAAGCTCAATTTTGTGTTATAATATAAACATTTCCCTTTTCTTTCTTGTTTCCTTTAAGATTTTTGCTTGCTTATTGAATTTTCTGTATTAAATAAACCACTTGAACCTTGGATCTGATTCATCTGTATGCTTAAACCCTAAAATGATCCGAAAAAAATAAATGAACGGCATTGATAACACACATACATCATACAAATTCTAAATTGGTATCCAATGGAACGTAGGCGGCTACATTTTTCCAATCATAGCCTACGACAACAGATTAGGTGCGCCTCTGCGTCACCTAGGACGGTCCGGCACTTATCTAGGGCACCCTGATGCATGTATCTTATATCTGTGCCGTTCAACCGTTTTCTCATATCATTTTAAAGAGGTAGCTAGAAAATGAAATAGATCTAAATCTCAAATGCACCCTCTCATGGGAAGCAATGGTGATTGACCGTTAAAAACTTCTTATGGCCCATGAAAGCCTTGGGTCAAGCTGATATATCCAATCAACAATATGAGCTATCCATTTATTAGAGACCATCATAGATAGCTTACTCTTCTAAAGCAATCCTTTTATTCGGCCATCCTATCCATTCCATCCACCGTTTAAAAAACAGATGGAAATGTAAGAGAAGGAAAATTTATGAAATGTTGTAACCATCTGCTCAATGTTAGTGTATGTTATATTGACTGTGGGGCCACCTTGACATTTGCATTATATATCCAGGTTGCCAACTAGTTTTTCCAGCTCATTTTAGGGCATGTTCCCAAAAGCAAAGTAGATCCAAATATCAAGTGGACCACACTGTAGGGATTGAATGGCCACCATTAAAAACTTCTTGTGGGCCACAAAAGTCTTGGATCAAGATGATATTTATATTTTCACTTCCTCTGTGTCTATGTGACCTTATCAACAGGTTAGATGACAAATAAACATTATGATGGGCCCTATGAATTTTTTGAATGGTGGCATTCAATGACAACAGTCTCTTATGGCGTGGTCCATAAAATACACTGAAATTCTCATTTACTAAAGCTCTATTGTTTTTGCTTTTTGTGCAGATTTTGAATAAAAGGCTTTATCAGCATGCCTTGGATGTCTTCTTATGTTAATTACATCAAGAAGTGTGTTCGCTTGGTAGTGTTCTTTCGTGCCATGTTGTAAGATTCAAGCTTTTCCTGTAAGACCAACATCTCAATTTTAAAATTTATTATTATTATTTTTATAATCTCATCTTTTATTGAAATATGTTTGTAGAATCATTGATCTATTGTACAACTAAGTAACATGTGTTTTGTATCAAATCCATTTTGAATTTTATTGTCCCTCTAGTGAAGATGGTTTGGATTTTTGGGGCGGCTCATGCAGGTGAAATACCTTTGAATCATGAAAGGAACTCACATGACTAATGTAGATTTTTTACTTTGGCATGTGAAATCATTTCTTTTATGGACACGATATGTACTAACTTAAAATCTTTTTGTAGTCATCAGGATATTTGTGTTGGGATCTGTACCATTTTAGTTCTATTTTTCTTCAATAAAGAAGTGGTGTTTCTATATTGAACTGAAACTTGAATTTAATGTCTGGAACATGCTAGATTGGGCTCTTAGTCAATTAGTGAGTTTTGGACTATGTTTAGCATCTCTGTTTGAGCATTTCACTAAGCATGCACACCATCCTTATGCATCTTATTCCATGTTAATATTTACAATCAAGTTGATGTTCTTTTCAGAGTGATGCAGAGAAGTTGTATAAACAACTTGTGCATTTAAAATCAAGACTTAAGCAAAAATTTCAACGTAATGGTTTCCTGGGACTTTTTGGACGAAAGGTTGATGTTGTGGATCACACTGAGAAGAGGTTACAAGGTTTGGAAGAGAATGTTAGAATGCAACAATCTGATATTTCATTGATAGGAGAGGCAATGTTCTGCTTTCCTTTACTTGTGAGCCCAATTTCATGTGTATAGTGGTTCTGTGTTGGATATATTGCTCAGGTTGCAGTTGGTATCCTCATTGTATGATCTGTCCCTTCTTTATCCTTTTAACCTTGATTCAAGATTGATGCTTGTCCAGAATTGAATATTCTTGTTTTATAGCTTTGTAAGTCCCTAAAACCCATTTTATCCTCTTTCCCTTGTCAAACAAGTCTTAATACGCCCGATGGGTGCTGATAAACATATTTATTCCAATTATATGGACTCAAAGCAGTGGTTACAAGATACGGATGTGCTTGAGATGATTCTGAATAAGTTCAGCTCCTCTTATGAGTAACAATCTTTGACCTGATTAAAGTTTAACCTCCCGGAATTGAATATATATATATATATATATATATATATATATATATATATATATATATATATATATATATATAAAGTCTACTACTTTTGCAAAAGTCTAGGGCATACAATGAGTCCTTTGATGTCATAATCTGACGTGTGAGATTTGAGCTTCCTATAATGTGACTATTTAGATCTTATTAAATAAATCGTCATGCTATTTGACATCTCATGAAGAAAATTATTAATGGCCAATCTATACTTTGTACGCTGTACTCACATGAAGAGAGAAATCATCTTATCTTTCAGGCAAAATATCCATTACTAACCTTATAGAAAGCTCAGATTTCACACATGTTTTGTATGCTCGTGTGGATATTTAGGGCCTTTATGCATTGTGGAGTTAGCAAACCTCCAATATAAAAATATAAAATTATAATATATGAAATGACTTGCTCATGGCGACTGTGTCTCCCATACACAAAAACTTGTAGAAACTGCAACAGTAATGGTTGTTGGCGCAGTATTGGTGGGATTTGCTTCATGCATGCTCCAGCACGGATTTGGACCTTCCTTTTCCTCGAAGCTGATGCAGAAACATGCCACAGAGAGCGAACTTCAAGACCCAGACACTATAGAGAAGGCCATTCTTCTCGTCGAGACTTCAAAAGAGGACCCAGTTGCAGGTTGGCCATCTTTTGGGCAGCTTCTTGTTGATTTGTCTAAACTCATATTCGAAGCGTTTGGCAGCATCTTTCTCTACTACATTCCTCTCAGCCTCTGACCTGGCAAGTACAGGCAAGGTCTCTCTCCAATCAAAGACACTCTCATGATGCCTGAGGACAATGCTGACCCACCGCTGTTAGTGCCGAAAGTGAGAAGCCCGTCACCTCATGAAACTCCGCATGCTCCCAATGCTACTGATTACACCCAACAGAAGCCTCAGAAGAGCAGAACAGCCATGTCGAAGGATCCACCTCTGACCAGTAAGCATAGGTCTTCAAAGAGGCAGGACATTTCAGAACTCCGTCGATCTCCTGAGGCTCCCCAGTACAGCCAGTCCAGTTCAAAGAGCCAGAAAGACCGAAGCCGGCACCGTTATTATGATAAAAGTGGGGACATGGTTTCTGGAGCCACAGGGCCAGAGCAAAAACCTTTCGAGATGAAGTCAGTGGACTATGACGATCCAAAATTTGATCATTACAACCTTAGGAGCAAGCGGTTTGATGATGATCTCTTCCATTTCTGATTTCCTTTTTTTTATAGCTCTGGCTGTGGCTTCCTTTTAAAAAAAAAAAATATAAATAAAAAATAAAAAAATAAAAAAAATAAAAAATAAAAAAAACTGCAACAGTGATGGGTTATAAAAATTGCAAAGCGAAATTGGATTTCCCACACTAATCTTCCTTTTCCCAATCTCAGATCAGTGTGAGAAAAACCAAAGAAATCTAGGGATTTTCTTCTCTTCTCTTTTTTTTTTTTTTTCATCATTGTCATTGATTTCTCTAGCCATAGTTGTAATGGGGACATCTCCTTGTTGTGAAGAAGGGTCCATGGACCTCAGAAGAAGATCAAAGGCTTGTAGACTACATTGAGAAGCATGGTCATGGAAGTTGGAGAACACTCCCGAAGCTCGGGGGCCTGAATAGGTTTGGAAAATTCTCAAGTGAAGAAGAGCGGATCATTATCAACCTTCATTTGATTCTTGGAAATTAGTAAGTTTTTGATTACTTTAATATGTATTTTGATACAATATTGAGTTGAATTCGAATCTCTAACTCTGATACCAATTAATTTCTTTTCGTTATTTTGTTTTGTAGGTTTTAGGCATGGATGAATGGGAGCTATAGATCGATGCATTTTATTTATTTATTTATTTTGAAACTATTTAATTTATTATTGTAAATATTATTCGTGGCAGCTCGATGCATGTGAAAGGGTCACATAGGCATATATTTTTTTATAGGAAAACAATCATTAAGCACAATTCACTTCCTTAGAGGAATGTGAAATCAAGTGGGCCTTGACCAAAAGGGTCAATGATAAGGTCTATGAGTTAGAGAGGCAGAACTCATAAAATGGGACTCACTTTAGAGTCAGGCATCTATTTTGTGTCATTTCCTCTTCTTTTCTTTTTTTTTTTAATTATTATTATAAACTAAATGTTTGCAATCTAATGAGCCTATACATCTGAAACTGCGGTCAAGATGAAGCTGCTATAGGCAATGGAAAAGAGAGCTTAACCAGTAAAGCATAGGGAAAAAAAATCAAATCACAATTATAGATGCATTTACAAATGCATATGCATTAAGGAATTAGGAGCTTAAATGCTAATTGAAGTATTAGTAAAGTTAAATCAGTCCCACATAGATCAAGAGTAAAAAATTCACATACCACGACCTTACCGTACCAAGTGTCGATAAATCCCCCATGTAGCGGCGGCCTGCACAACCGTCAGTAAATCCCTTATGCAGCGGCGGCTTGCACAACCATCAGTAAAGGGAGCATGAACGCAGGTAAAGCCTTTACCGACCGAGGCTTCACCGGCACTTGGCAAACCGCAGGCGGCTTTGCCGGCGATTTTCTGGGCGTTTGCCAGTGGTTTTGACTGCCAGTAAAAGCCAGTTTTCTTGTAGTGAGTCATTGAGGCAGCCCCTACCTATCATTTGAACTCACCAACCACCGTCACCAAAAGAAATTACAAAATAAACAAAACTAGGCCTCAACATCTTCAAAACCAATAGTCAAGACCTCAAAATCCCGTCACCTGCTGCTCGTAGTCGAAGGAAAAAGCCTTTCAAGACACCACATGCAAATATTCATGAGTTCTTCATCAAGTCGGCCGCACAGTTTTGGTCATGTGGCCCATAAATCATGCCATTATTCTTCTTTAGGTGGGTCGTACCATATGAAGAAAATGAGGCTAAAACATTTTTTTTAGCCAAAGTATGGCTGCCCGCCAAATGATGGAAGGCTTGGATCTCATGCCATGCCATATATTGGCAAGTGACACACTTGCGGTGTTAGAAAATTTTGCTCTTTTTTCGCAACAAAAAATAATAAATAAATAAATAAAATTTATTTATATAAATGAGATGTAAAGGTTAGAAGAATACCATGTAAATGCATTCATTCGACTTATTACACAAAAATATCATTATTGAAATACTACATAGAGAAAAGAGATAAAACCCAAAAATTCCTGACCTTATTCAAGAATAACAGAAAATAAAAATTAAAGAAATGGCAACTACACGACCACTTTTTGAGATGTACACCCAGTCATACTTATTTTTATTATTATTATCATCAAGTATCCTAATTTCTTCTCAGCATTTTTTTTTTCCCCCTCATAGTCGTATGGATACCGGATTTTGCAGGTAGTGACCAATCTGAAACTGTAGCATTCATTGGCTCATGCAACTAAGAGCAAGCCATGATGAAGAATCACGCGATCGGATCTAGTCCTTTGAATGGAGCCAATTTATTACGACGTCTATCCACTGCGTACGAGCTATAAAACACATCACTTGCTCTAGCTGTATGAAAACTGTCAACATTTCACCTTGCGAGGCACTTCGAAGGACCAGGGTTGTTGCTGACGTCCTCATGAGGTGTGGAAATTAGCAAACCCCATGCATAAGTTACTCGGGAAAACAAGCAGGACTAAGAGAAAGAGAAGAGGCCATTGAAGGGGATTTTTTATTTTTACTTAAAAAAATAAATAAAATTATTAAGGTAGTAGGATCGAGCACAGGCGGCGGGGAAGCCAGATAAATTGGTAGCTGAAGGTCGGCCAGATCGTAGAGGGAGTATGCATATGTGCGAAAGTGCGGTTAGAATGGATGAATGAAGTAACAATCGGAGAAGAGGTGTGGAAAAACGAGGAGGAAAGCGGAGAAACAAGGCTGGAAGTGGTAGGTGAAACACCATCTAGATTGAGATGGACAGAAGAAGAAGAAGTCTGCGGAGATGGAGCAGCAATAATAGTAGATGAAGTCGAACGTTGGTCTACACCAGGAATCGTTCATGGTGTAAAACAAGTAGCAGGGTAGGGCCAGAATCAGAAATTTGGCGTGGAAGTAAGAGCGGTTGTGGATGCAGATGCAAATCTTTTTATGTGGTAGTAGGAGCGGCAGATGCGGGAGTAGCTTGGGTAGTAGTAGGAGCGGTGGATGCAGGAGAAGCTTCTGGGGTGGTAGCAGTAGCGGCGGATGCAGGAGAAGCTTCTGGGGTGGTAGCAGGAGAGGCGGATGCAGGAGAAGCTTCTGGGGTGGTAGCAGGAGCGGCGGATGCAGGAGAAGCTTCTGGGGTGGTAGCAAGAGCGGCGGATGCGGCAGAAGCTTCTGGGGTGGTAGCAGGAGCGGCGGATGCGGTGGTAGTAGGAGCGGGGGATGCGGTAGGAGCGTCTGGGGTGGCGGTAGGAGTGGTGGATGTGGAAGAAGCTTCTGCAGTGCTAGTAGGAGCGGTGGATGCGGGAGAAGCTTCTTGGGTGGTAGTAGGAGTGGGAGATGTTGGAGGTTCTTTTGTGATGGTAGTAGGAGCGGCAGATGTGGGAGAAGCTTCTGGGATGGGAGTAGGAACGGCGGATGCTGGAGGAGCTTCTGGAGTGGTAGTAGGAGCGGCGGATGCAGGAACAGCTTCTGAGGTGGTAGTAGGAGTTGCAGATGCAGGAGCAGCTTCTGGGGTGGTAGTAGGAGCGGTCGTTGCAGGAGCAGCTTCTGGAGTGGTTGTAGGAGCAGCGGATGCAGAAGAAGCTCCTGGGGTGGTAGCAGGGGCGATGGACGCCGGAGGAGCTTCTGGGTTGATAGTAGGAGCGGCAGATGCAAGAGGAGCTTCTTGGATGGTGGTGGTAGGAGCAGCGGATGCAGGAGGAGCTTCTGGGGTGATAGTAGAAGCAGCGGATGCAGGAGGAGCTTTTGAGGTAGTAGTAGGAGCGGTGGATGCAAGAGAAGCTTCTGGAGTGGTAGTGGTAGCGGCGGATGCTGGCGTAGCCATATTAGACCCGTCCAGCGCCTCTTTTACCCACACACCATCGCTGTCGAGCTGGTAACTCTCATCAGTCAACTTAATGTTGTCGCATTCGTACACCTCTAAATATTCGAGCAGCGGGAGCGATGCCTGAATGTCGACGTTTTCCAGCTTCATCTCGTCGAGAAACTTCAAGCGTAGCATTTTTATCTTCCAGGTTTCTCCAAGATCGAGCTTCGCTAGCTTTCCTCCCCGTATGTAGAGCTTCTCCAAATTCGCTAAATGCTTGGCGTTGAACCAGGGCGGTGGATCTGACGCAGGGAAGCATCGGAGGTCCAGCTTGACGATGCTGGGAGGAAAACTGATTTGCGTGAACGCATCCGCGCTCCATGTTATGGCAACGGATCTTAGACCTTTTATTTTGTGCAATTCTTTCAAATCTACGTTGCTTTCGTTCACCTGTTTCCCGATGCTGATGCTCAACTTCCTCAACTTCTTCAATATCTGTAAATCGGCCAGCTTACATGGATCACGGCTCCTATGGCCCCCGAACACGAACCCCTTCAGCACCTGGATCTCTGATAGGGATCTGAGCCCCTTTGGCATCCATTCAAGCATGTAACAATCAGATACATCTAAGTGAGTAAGCCTATGTAGCCACTTTATCTCCTCCGTCAATTTCTCGAGGTTCTGGCACCCTCTGAGATCCAAGATCTCCAGATTCTGGAGTGCCTTAATCGAACTCGGCAGCTCCGTGATCCTAGAGATGCCTCGCAGGCTCAGATATCGTAAGTGCACCAAGGCACTGAGCCTATTTAACATTTCAGGCTCTTCAATCTCAATGTGATGGCCGGGATCGTCTTGGTTTTTTGGATCTTCCACGTTCATGTGATCGTGGGAGGAGCCCCGCCAACTCCCAAGTTGCAAAACAACTAGGGTTTTCAACTTCGGCAAGAATTCGACGCCGTATTTAAATTTAAGATACCTTACATTCACGTTGAACAGCGTTAGCAAGGTGGAATCTTTTCCTTTGGGTTCTTTGGGAGTTTCTTCTTTAGGAGTTTCTTTGAGTGGTTGTTTGGTTTCTTTGGATTCGTTGGGAGTTTCTTTGAGTGGTTGTTTGTTTGATTGAGGCCAGTATTCTTCATCGAGCTGCCCATCTTCGTTCTTTGTCATTATGCATGCATGGCGAGATTTGGAGGGAGATGAAGAAGGCATACCTGATTCATCCAAGTTGAAGAACTGTTCGTTCCTCGACAGCTTGATGATCATCCAACGGATCCAAGGGTGCATCTTGCACCGCAGGATGTTTCCGCGGCGCCTGTTGTAGACGGGCCGGATGAACTCAAGCTCCACTAGCTGTTGGAAGCACTCTTCCCCGACCTCCTCGGCGGTCTTCTCCCCTTTCGCTGTCACGAACCCCTCTCCAATCCACCAATAGATCAAGACCCTCTTCACGATCTCGGCATTCATTGGGAAGATGGAGAAGCATAGCAAGCACATTTTCAGTTGCCTGCTTAGGCCTTCGAATTCCTCCATCTTACTCTTGATGGACGCGTCTTCCAGAATATGCTCTAGCTTCGTGTCCATCTCAGCATTCTTAAACTTTAATTCGTACTCAAAAACAACCTTTACCTTTCCCTTTGAAGCTGCTTCCCGAGATTTGAGATCGGAGGACGACCGTTTCTTGAGTTTCAGATTCTTCAGACAAAACTCCACCTCCTTCTTTATATCTTCCATTTCGTCAATCTTCTTCTCCAAATTATCTTTGATCCCTCCGGCATTGTTTTCACTGCTTTTAATGGCTTCCCGACCTTCTGCGAGGATAACCTGAGCTTCTCGGGTTGTGTCTCCGAGATCTTCCTTCACATATCCTTCGTACGTTTTGAAGAGCTTTGCTATTTCTTGACGAACAATCGCCATTTTCCGTTCTGCGGTCATCATGTCGGCCATCTTCGTCTTATTTTCCGTGGCCGCCATGATCGTCGGTTGTGAGGGTCCGAAGATAATGCACGTATTGGTGTTACACCATGCAAGTCAAGAAGAGAGGCCCATGAAAAATCTCAGTACATGTACGACGAGCAATAAAAAGTGCTAACCGCACTCGCACATGTGGAATTTTTGGTCTTTATTACGTGGTTGCAAGAACAAGATTTTGCTTTCCCTTTCTTTTCGTATCAGCGCAAAGAATCACTCCAAGAAATAGCCAAGCAAAGAATTATTTGATACTCCGGCAAAGTATTATGCTTCATACTCAGGCATTAAAACATTGTACAGGTGGCATGTTCTAACTCAGGTTTCACGTACTTTCCGTGAGCAACAATCCTAAAATCGGAGACCACTGTACACGCCACCTTTTACCCAGCGTCTTTTTGCACGCTCTCAAACTTTACTTTTCCAAAATAAACTAGAGGCGAATATACCCTTACACTCAAAACCTATAGCTACGGATTATAACCGTAGTAATATGTATTTTTACCACAAAAAACGCAAGGGTATTTTCGCCTGCAGATAGTGTGCCCGTACACAATGGTTTACTTGGAAAAGTAAAGTTTTGGAGAGCCTTTTGAAAGGACGCGGGTAAAAGGTGGCGTTTACAGTTTCTCTTGTCACCGCGGGTCCATGGAAACTTGTTTGTTGAAAGAAGACCATCGGATATTTTCCAGGGTCCAATAAATGTTCACCGTTAGATATTCAGATGGTCAAGTAGGCTAAATTTGGCTCATCACACTTTGTTTCGATTTAGAAAATTCCTATGCTGTCGCTTCTCATTGGTAAACATTGGATGACGTTAGAAGATGTCAGCCGAAAAAAATTAATAAAAGAAAAGCAAGTATTTTTAATACATAATACATTTTCTCTCTCCCAAGTACTACAGTTTGAGCTGTACACAAGTCAATTGAGTCTAGCTTGGCACAGCTAGACCAGGCCCGGCTGCTGACCCCGTCTCCAACACCGCTCGCCTACTCACACTACAGTGGGATTTCATTGTAAACCCATGACCTCATGTTTAAACTCTCGTGAGTCTACCGCGATGGTGTGTTTGTGCATGTGCATGTGCATGTGGCCACTTTTAATCATTCCTCTAGCTCAGCCTAAGCCCTTTTTTTTGGCTGGATTATTTTGGCCCATCACAGGCTCAGGCTTATTTGAGCTCAGGATAATCAAAGTAGGCCGGGCTTAAATAGAGCTTAGCCCAACCTAAAGAAACTGGTTGACACATAAACAATCGCACAACAATGCAAGCAGCGGGAGCAGATTACGTGCACCCTGACTTCACATTAAGACGGTGCCGCCCTTACGATGGGGCCCACTTTGATGTATTTATTCTATATCCACACTGTCCATTCATTTTTTTCAGTTCAGATTATGGCATGCCTAAAATTAAGTGAATCTGAATCTCACGTGAACTATGCCATGGGAAGGAGTGGTGACTGAACAATAAATACTTTATGTGGTCTACAAAAGTTTTGGATCAAGCTAATATTTGTTTTTTACTTTAATCCAAGTGTGGTTAACCTTATCAACAGGTTGAGATGATGAATAAACTTTTGAGAAACATTTAGGTTGGCCCTACGAGTTTTAACGGTAGCGCGTTCAATTACCACTGCTTCCTAAAATATGGTCCACTTGAGATTTTTGATATTATTCATTTATGGGATCATGCCATGATGCAGGGAAGGACGTAAGGTCGAGCACCGTCTTCCTCAAGAGGATAACTATTCCGAATCCACGGGACTTCTCTGGACTCCTCACGGAGACTTCTCGAATCCACAAGGAAAGAAAACAGAAAATAAAAATAATTTCTAATAAATTTAAAATTGATTAATGCATGAAATGAAATAAAACGAGTTCACATCCCTTTAAATAACGAAACCAAATAATAGGAAAGAAATCAGACTCAAACTACAACTAAAACTCCTAGAATTCGCAACTTACTATAAATAGTAAACTTACTATTTATAGATGGTCCGATGTCTACTAGTGCGCAAGGTTTTCGGCCAAAAATAGTAAGTGTCCTATTTCGCTTCACCAAACCGTTCTCCAAATTATCCTAAGCACTTTTCATGTTGGACACAACTCCTAAAGCCCAACGGATGAAGAGTTATACTCAAACTAAAACTTACTATTTATAGTAAAAATAAAAATAAAACAGGGAAACGATCGTCGATCAGGGGGTTTCTCACAAAATCAGGCTACGCAACCTGGCATAGCAGGGTTGGTTGGCTAAAGTAACTCGTTCTACCCCATATTCATATATTTTACGTCAAATAACTCATTCCGGATTGCGAGATACACTCGATCTAAGGTCTTATGGTACAGATCACTTCTGTCGTCAACCGTGCCTTTTCTAATCCATCTTGGCCATGAAATTGTCCGCGGCTCGCTCTACATCAGTCCCCCCCACTTGAAAAGAACTCGTCCTTGAGTTCTCCTCCTGCGCTGGTTCATGATACTCGGTCAGGTCCGCAACATTGAAACTCCGTGAGATCGTCATGTCATCTGGAAGATCAACAACATAAGCGTTGTCATTGATCTTTCGGATGATTGGTACCGGTCTAATCTTCTTATTTTTCAACTTGTTGTACGTCCCGGTCGAAAATTTTTCTTTTCACAAATGGACCATTACCTGGTCGCCCACCTCGAATACCTTTTTTCGCCGATGCTTGTTCGCTTATTCCTTATACTTTTCGTTCGAGGTATGTAGTTTGGTTTGCACCTCCGTATGAATACTCACGATCCTGTCTGTCATATGTTCTGCTGTAATGCTCATGCCTGGGAGCTTGAGCAGAGGAACCAAGTCTAGTGTGTGGCGAGGTACTCGTCCGTAAATAACCTGGAATGGGGATTTTTCTGTCGAGTGGTTCACCATGTTGTTGAATGTAAACTCCGTTTGAGATAAGGCCAAATCTCACTGCTTCGGTTTTTCTCCTGAAATACATCGAAGGAGATTTTCCAGAGTGCGATTCACAACCTCAGTTTGACCATCAGTCTATGGGTGGTAGGCGCTGCTAAACTGAAGTCGTGTATTGAATTGAGTCCACAAAGTTCGCCAAAAGTGGCTTATGAACTTCATGTCACGATCAAAAGTAATAGTCTTGGGAACCCCATGTAGTCGTATAATTTCTCTGAAGAATAGATTTGTCACGTGTGTTGCATCGAGATTCTTTTTGCATGGAATAAAGTGCGCCATCTTGGAGAAACGATCTACTACCATGAACACTGAATCCATACCGCGTTGTGTTCGTGGGAAACTAAGCACGAAGTCTATAGATAAATCCTCCCAAGGGCCATCAGGCACTGACAACGGGGTATAGAGGCCCATATTATGAGATTGCCCCTTGGAGATCTGACAAATATAATAACGTTGGACTGCCCTTCCCACATCACAGGCCAATTGCGACCAGTAATATCTTTCTTCCACAAGAGCTCACATTTTGTCTCGCACAAGGTGTCCACTAAGGCCACCTCCATGTAGCTCTTGGATTATCTATTCCCTTAGCGAACTGTTTGGGATGCACAATCGATTTCCCTTGAAAAGGAACCCATCTTGCATATGTAACTCGCCGAAGTGACCTTCTCGGCATCTAACCCATGCGTCCCTAAAGTCGTCGTCATCGGCATATATGTCTTTGAGGTACTCAAATTCGACAACTTCATTACTCATAGTTACTAACAAATTTGCACGGTAACTCAGCGCATCGGCTTGCTTGTTCTGTTGTCTTGACTTATGTTTTAGCACGAACGTGAATTCTTACAAAAAAGAGATCCATCTAGCATGTACACGGTTAATGTTAGCTTGACTATTAATGAATTCGAGAGCTTAATGGTCCGTGTAAAGTATGAATTCTCTTTGAATCAAATAATGTCGCCAATGTCGCTGTACCTGGACCACCGCGTATAACTCGATCTCGTATGTAGACCACTTCTTGCGTGCATCGCTAAGTTTCTCACTGTAGAAGGCTATCGGCCTACCTTCTTGAGACAAAACTCTCCCAATTTCGACATATGAGGCATCACATTCGACTTCAAACAGTTTGTCGAAGTTGGGAAGTACAAGAACCGGAGTCGTGATAATCTGCGCTTGATTTCGGCAAAGCTCTTGTCGGCTTCGTCAGTCCATTGAAACTGCCCTTTCTTCATACAATCTGTGATTGGTGACACAATAGTATTGAAATTTCTCCCGATCTGACGATAAAATGTCGCCAGTCCATGAAAACTTCCCACTTCGTGAATATTTGTGGGAACCGGTCATTCTCTGATTGCCTTCACCTTTTCATCATCTACTCGAATGCTCGTGGACATTACGACAAAACTCAAAAATAATAGGCTATTAGTCATGAAGTTGCACTTCTGTAAATTGAGATACAGTTTATTTTCAATAAGTACCTAAAGGACCTTCTTGAGGTGTTCCATATGGGTAGTTTTATCTTGACTGTATATCAAAATATCAATGAAATAAACCACAACAAATCGCCCAATGAAAGATTTCAGAACTTGGTTTATCAATCTCATGAACGTGCTAGGCGCATTTGAAAGACCGAAGGGCATAACCATCCATTCGTACAATCCTTCCTTAGTTTTAAAGTCTATTTTTCACTCATCACCTGGTCGTATTTGAATCTGATGGTAGCCACTCCGTAGATCCAATTTAGAGAATATTTTGGCACCATCTAGCATGTCTAACATATCATCCAACCGTGGTATAGAAAACCTGTATTTTATGGTGATTTTGTTGATAGCTCGGCTGTCGACACACATACGCTAACTCCCATCTTTCTTTGGAGTTAATAGAGCTGGTACAGCATATGGACTCATGCTTTCTCAAATAAGACCCTTACGAATCAACTCTTCCACTTGCCCTTGAAGAATCTCACACTCATTCGGACTCATTCAATAATGAGGCCGATTGGGTAGACTAGACCCGGGGATAAAGTCAATATAGTATTGGATATCCCGCATGAGAGGTAACCCATCGGGAAGGTCATCGGGCCATATTTCTTTGAATTCATGTAACAAGGGGTTTAGTCTTTCAGGGATGATGGTAGGCTCGAGTTCTTCCCCTTTTACAATTAATGCATAAGTCTGTCCTGTTTCTTTAGATTCATCTATGAAGTCCTGTATGGTTAAGAGAAAATGATCCTCTACTTTAGAAGTTTCAAGTGGTCCCTCTAGATCCATAGGGGCCAATATGGTCTTCCGGCTATCCTTGATGAAGATATATATGTTATCTCGCCCTTTATGAGTGGCGTCACAGTCAGATTGTCAAGGTCGACCGAGTAGTATGTGACATGCTTACATGTCAACCACATTGCATACTACTTCATCCTTATAATATTTACCAATTGAAAAGGATATGATGTACCGTTCAGTTACCTTTGTTTTGCTTACCTTCTTGATCCAACCGATTGTATATGGAGAGGGCTGACGTTTCGTTTTCAATTGTAATTTCTCCACCATGACCTTGGAGATGATATTCTCGCTGTTGCCACTATCAATAATCACGTCACAAACCTTTCGATTTACCGTACACCTAGTGCAAAAGATATTATGCCTCTGTGGATGCATTTCTTTTCTTGGTGCATATAATAGCCGCCTCACGACGAGCGACTCACCGTGATCTTGTTGAACCCGACCTGAATCATCTGCCTCGTCCTCGGTAGTGTGCTCTTGTTCTTCAATATCTGGATCTTCATTAGCGTTATCAGCACTACCATCATTGATGGCAAGGTTTGCCATTTTCGTTGGGGCCAAGTATTTGATAGGTGGCTCGGTTGGCCACAACGATAGCAGTTGTCAGGCCTTGGCCGAGCATAGGGGTTCGGGATTCTACTTGAACCAGTAGCAGTCAATACGCCCCTTTGGGGTCTAACTTGTCCGCTTCCTTGATCTCGGTTCTCAGACGTAGGAGGTTGAGTGAGTGCTCCTACGGGCTCCTTCCCCTTAGATTGTGGAGGTCCCTGGAGTGGACTCGCTACAGTGATCCTTGCAGTAAAGTAGGGTCATGTGGTAGGACGTTCAAGTTGTGCTCCTGCCCAAGTAGCCAATTTGATTGCATCATTCATCATCCAGACGGACTGCATCTGGACCCGATCCTGGATCGTCATACGCAGTCCACCGTTGAATCGAGCGACTTGTTGTGATTTAGTCTTGACTAAATCGTTACGCGCCGCCAGGCGGTAAAATTCTTCTGCGTATTCTCTCACCGATTGATTACCTTGTCGACAATTTTGGTATTGTTGGAATAATACCTGATCGTAATCGCTAGGGAGGAATCGGGCACGTAGTAGATGCTTCATCCGCTGCCATGTACAGATTGATGCTTTCATCTGTCTGGTTTGTGCGAGTTGCAGTTATTCCCACCAAGCTGAAGCTCCTCCTTTCAACTTGTAGGCCACAAGCTTGACCTTCTTTGCTTCAGGGATATCCATATAGTCGAAAAATCGCTCAACTTGAGAAAGCCAATCGAGGAAATCCTCAATGTGTAGTTGGCCATTGAAGTTAGGAATATCAACCCGCATCTTAAATTCTCGATCTGTCTAATCTACTCGATCGCTGCCTTATCTGAGGTGTTGAAAGATTATGTCATTGATTTCCTCCTCACTGGAGCCTCCTTTCTCAGGAATGACCCGTGGATGCAATGCTGGTACTATCCTGCGATCAGGGCGATTGCGAGTTTCAACAATCGGCGGTGGAGGATTACCACCAGGAACACGGAGTTGCCCTAGGGTTTCCGCCAAGAGATTCGCTATGCTATCCATAGAAGCCTGTACCCCTTGCATGGCTTGTCGATTCTCTTGCATGGTTGTTTCAAAAACTGCCGCCGTTAAAGGTAAATTCCTTGGGGCACCGCCCATGGGATTGTTGCCTGACCCGTCGTTAGAAGCCATCGATCCGAGGAAAAACCTCGCTCTGATACTAAACTGATGCAGGGAAGGATGTGAGGTCGATTACCGTCTTTCTCAAGAGGATAACTATTCTGAATCCACGGAACTTCTGTGGACTCCTCACAAAGACTTCTCGAATCCACGAGGAAAGAAAGTAGAAAATAAAAATAATTTCTAATAAATTCAAAATTGATTAATGCATGAAATAAAACGAGTTCACATCCCTTTAAATAAGGAAACCAAGCAATAAGAAAGAAATTAGACTCAAACTACAACTAAAACTCTTAGAATTTGCAACTTACTATAAATAGTAAACTTACTATTTATAGAAGGTCATGATGTCTACTAGTGCGTAAGGTTTTTGGCCAAAAATAATAAGTGTCCTATTTGGCTTCACCAAACCGTTCTCCTAATTATCCTAAGCACTTTTCATGTTGGACACAACTCCTAAAGCCCAACGGATGAAGAGTTATACTCAAACTAAAACTTATTATTTATAGTAAAAACAAAAATAAAACGGGAAAACGACCGTCAACCAGGGGGTTTCTAGCAAATCCGGGCTGCGCAACCAAGCGTAGCGGGGTTGGTTGGCTAAAGTAATTCGTTCTACCTCAAATTCATATATTTTACGTCGGATAACTCATTTTAGATTACAAGATATGCCCGATCTAAGGTCTTATGGTCCGGATCACTTCTGTCGTCGATCGTGCCTTTTCTGATCCATTTTGGCCATAAAATTATCCATGACCCGCTCTACATCATGCCATGAAAGATCCGTCAAAATGGAGCAATCGCCTCGACATTTTATATATACATAAAGGTGGGCATACGATAAGAGAGGCATCATGGGTGGCGTGGGGCAGTAACTTATCCTCTCCCGCAAGTAACAAACATTGTGACGTGTGGAACTACAGTGGCCCCAAAATGTTGTACGTGTTAGATCCAAACCGTCCAACCATATCCATATCGTTTTAGGGCATGATTCTAAAAATGAAGCAGAAGGAAAACTCAAGTGCACCAAACCACGGGAAACAACAGTGATTGAATGCCTACCGTTAAAATTTTCTTAGAGCCATAGAAGGCTGTGATCAACCTGATGTTCGTGTTTTTCCTTCATTCAGGTGTCCTTTGCTTGGTGTTGTGCAGTAAGCAATCCGACTCCGGACTCCCACAAAGAAGGAAGAAAACCTGACTGTTAGCATGAGTGGAACTTTTGTGGCCCCACCATTATGTGTGTGTTAGATCCACACCATCCAAAATGTTTTCCATATCATTACAGGGCATGACTGAAAAATGAGACGGATCGAAATCTGTAGTGGATCACACCACAGGAAAAAGTGACAATTAGACATTCACGGTTGAAAAATGCTTCGGGCCATGGAAGGCTTCGATCAAGTTGATATTTTTGTTTTCTCTCCATCCAGTTCTGTGGTGGCCCCAAGACGCTTTCAACCGTAGGCGTCCAATTCCCACTGTGTCCTGTTGTTTGGTCTACTTGGGATTGATATGCCACAAGATGGACCGACGGTGTGGATCAAATTCATAGATCATGAAAAGCCCAAAGAAGTTCCACACGTCAAAACTTCAGTTGCTGTGTTGCTGTGTATTTCTTTTCTTTCTTTTATCTTTCTAAAATTTCTTACGTATTGTTATCTAAGTGTATAAATAAAAAGCAACCACACAAGAATCTCCTTTTTCTTCGACACAAACCATCGGCACTCATCCTTAAGCCGAGCATTCGAACCAAACATGTCTGGTACGGTAATTTGTGGACTACTAAAGTTTGTATTTTGTAGTCCGCCGATTGAATAACTTGAAAGAATGATTAGAATTGTTTTCGGCAAAATTGAACTAGTATACTATACAGGAATTATAACCAATCACGGGGGAATTGTGTCTTGCAGCCGAAACAATTAGAGGATCAGAACATACTTCTGTCTCGAGCGAGAAGACAATTGACTCTCTTGACAAAAAGATGAGTCTTGAGGCCACTTCAAACTGAGTTGTCTAAAGATATAACTCGGTTGGGGAGAATTATCTCACCGAGTACATCGATAAATACGGGCAAATAACTCATAAGGTAATGAACTTAGGATACAAGCTCCTTAACATTCCAAGCTAACCAGATCCTAAAATCCGGAGAGAATCCTGCCTCGGACCTACAAATGAAAGATTAAAAACAATTTTACTCGAAGATAATGCCGATTGATGCAGGGTCGGCGATATTTTCAGGAGTAAATTTCCATCCAAATAAGGACCGTCTAATGTATCTAATATATCCTATAAAGATATGCTAGTATTGAAACTACCCGAAGACCTTATAGATATAGCTACTCAATCGAAAAAAGATAAGTGAATAAACATAAGCTCAGATCTTTGATCCCGGTCTATCAGCCTAACTTATGCATATGCGTCTGAGAACATTATTGAGATCCCCCATTACCTATATCTTTCTATTTCTTTAGAAGTCCATCGGTGGGTACAACTTCACAACCGATTATATTTATTTGCCATAAACGAGCGACAAGAACCATTCAAGAATATGAACTGCTACATATGGCCATAACCTTTTGATTTTAGTGAGAGTAAAAAACCATGGAATGAGCAAATATTTTTAATGAAGTCCATTTTCTTGAATTCTTGAGATTGCTTCAACAAGGAAAGTGGACCGTCCATGGCCTCAACAGCATGGGGCCAAGGTCCTGAAGTTGGTATTTAGTGAAACCAATAAGAAATAATTTCTTTACAGTTATTGATTAGGCATTACGGCTAGCATGGTATCAGTCATTAGCTAGGAAGAGGTCTTGGTGAAAGGGAACATATATATTGACATGCCACCCCATGTGCCAACGTGGCACCGGCATACATAATCCAACCCCTGCATCAGATGGGTCCCACATGTAGATGCCATTGCCCAAAAAATTGGGTCATTTCACTGATCGGGTGAGCTACTGTTTAAGAAAACAAATGCATGTATAAAAAATCGTTGGCCAACAAAGCCACCCTTCTTAGTTTCTAACATTGTGGCCGATTTGATAAGTGGACCGACCTCATTTTCAGCAGTGCCATTCATACATTATGCTGGGGCCAACCTCACGGATGGCTTGGATCTTGCAAATATGTGCTTAGAGGTACACGAGCAGAGTTAGCTCGGTAACTCGTTCGACTTGACTTGGATCGAAACTCTATTCAAACCGAGTCGAGCCATTTTTTGGGAGCTCGGAACATTTTGAGTCGAGTCTGAGCTAGACCTAACTTGACTAGGCTCAACTCGGTATTGAGTTCGACTCGAGTCGACTCGGCTCGAATTGAGTTTTAAGTGCATATATAAGGGTTTTTTTTAATTAAAAAAACTCTCCTTCACCTGACCCTAATCCATTTCGCCTAACCCAGAACAACCCTAACCCAGCGAGCTTCCAGTGCCCAAATCGCCCGACCCCGACCCATTTCTCCCTCCCATTCGCTCAAACCGGCCGTCCGTTCGCTCAATACTCTCACCGTTCTCCACCACCGGGCAAAATTCCTCCTTCCAGTGTCTAGTGTCTGTCCGGACGACCTCCTCTCCCAAAGTGAGTCCTTTCCTCCCCTTTCTCTATTTTTTCCGGCGAGTAGCGTCTGTCTGAATAGCGGAACCCATCCGACCAGTGACCACTCGACTCGAAAACTCAGCTCGAACTGGACCGAGCTACTGGCCGAGCCGAGCACGAGCTGTTGTTCCAAGCTCGAAGGCCGAGTCGAGTCGAGCATGAGTTGAGACTTAAGCTGTCCGAGTCGAACATGAGTTGAGACTCAAGCTGTCCGAGTTAAGCACGAGCTGGGCAAAGCCAGGCTCAGCTTGACTCTTGTACACCTCTATATGTGCGACGTCGGTACACGGAGTAACGACCCTAAAATTTTATACCCTTAGAAACAAGTATTAATTAGTTCAAATTTTAATTTTTTATTTAAGAACAAAAACTAGTTAATAGTTAAGTTGGTAAAAACACTCTTCGTTGTGAGAGAGGTTGGGAGATTGACTTTTACGGGATATGATATGACTCACATCATATCTTATCAAGAATTTTTTTTCTTTTAAAAAGGGATACGGGATTGCTCATCTCCGTCCGATTTATGCTTGGTTGTATCTAATCGTGTTATAATGGATATGAAAGAATCAATTGTTCATAAGGGCCAAAAGATGGAGTTGTTGTGGTCCGTTAGTAGTGTTAGATTTAATCTAAACCATTTATATAGATATGACTATAGGAATCATTTGTACCTTTGATTCTAAGATTGTGATCGAACGGATTAGATTTGATCTCTATCATCTACATAGATCTAACCGTTTGATGGCCATAGAGATGAGATGGTAGAATCATACCTATTACACTTTAAATTAGATTTTGAAAGTATGAATGGATCACATATAAGCGATTTATTGAACCATTCCCAAAGTGGGTACTTTGGCTCAGATTTGTCCATTTAAAATAAGAAAAATAGAAAAGTAATAAAAATTTAAAAGTTATAAATTTCAAATCGTCTGCACAATGTAAATAAGGTAGGTTCGATCAGTCGATCAATCATTTTAACTATTCAAAAATAGCACAAATTGTCCAGCAACTTAATTCTGAAAATCAGAATGTTTTCAACCGGTCGACAAGATATCGGATTTAATTCGACTGATCAAAGTAGGTTTCGATCAAAGGTAGTGTTGACCAATCGATTTGACTAGTCGACAATACGTTGGAATCTTCTATTTGTTTAAAACCGTGATATTTTAATTTTATGAGGTAAATTAGTGATAACCATTGATCATGTAAACATAACGGGATGATCAGAGCTCTTTGGTTGATTAAGTGGACCTCACATGAAAAGATGACTAACTATAAGCATTATAGATGAGATCTAAGATAATTCAGAATCAAATGGTTGAATTTTCCGTGTGGACTGTCCCAAGTTAAATAATTGATTAATTAGAAGTGAATTGGACAAATAAGTTAGGTATATATAATTAGTAAGTTAATTGAACTATGTAATTAGGTATTTGCCAACCATTTGATCTCGAGGTAACATATCAGAATATACATCTCCATATCTCAGGTGAGTGATGCCAACATGTTTTCTCTCTAATATAATTAAAATAGTTATCTCATTTTTTTGATGTTTGTGATTCATTGTATTGAGTGTTTTGTTGATTTTTCTTTGAGTCGAAATTTTATATATTGTTGTGTGTGCGCGTGTGTGCGCGTTTACATGTGTGTGACAATTGTTATTATCATGCATCAGTCATTCTCATACATGCATTGACATACATGGCATAACTGCGCTGAATGCTTGGAGGCACTCCCTGTATGACCTATAAGTACTTACAGTACTGGATAACCTATGAGACCATCCTTGGATGCCCACAATATATGGAAGCCTACTCAAGAAGAGAAGATGCGAGTTGATGAAATTTAACTCAAGTAAGTGGATTGATCAACCCACTTGATGTATTCACGCATCTTTATTTTATTTATGACGTGTATGAAGCATGATGGATTTACTCACTAGGCTTAGCTAGCTAATGTTATAGTGATGAAAAAATCGTAAAAATTTAGTGAATGATGAAATAATTACTAGAGTTTCAGGGCAAGAAGGTGAACCAATTAATGGATGATTCACAAGGACAATGGCTCTATCTTGATGAAGATGAGCTGAATATGTTAAATCACTAGCATATTTAGTTGAAACTTATGTTATTTTTTAAATTATTATTAAAAAAAATAATAATTTTAAGTTGAGTAGTTAAAAATTTTAAATATTTAAAGTATTTATTAGTAAATTATTTAAACAAGCTCTAAATGGATGGATTGTGGTATCATGCTTAGATTTTGTAAATGTTATAAATGTGTGGGAACTCTAAATGTTATAAATGTGTGGAAAGAGTTCCTATAAATATATCTTGGTGATGAATATGCATGTGTATAATTAGACCGATTGAATGAAACATATCTTGCTAGCTGTTTGTGATTATGAACTTAGTTTCGTATTGTATATTGCCTCAAGGGAAAAAATGATAAGGAGAAATAATTTTACCAGGCGTGGTATACAAGTGATGCATCGTAACTCAAGTCTAAATGTGCACACTGTAATTTGAATTTCAAGGCGTGATGCACGACATGACGCATGAATGTACCTTGTACATAGGCACGTGGGACATTCCAGCAATATCAAAAGCAAAGAATAAAAATAATTAAATGGGTGCCGTGCTGATAAAGATAAAATCGTTTTCAATTAAAAGCAAGCGATGCTGACTTTTGTCCTTTGCTTTGAGATCCACGCAAGAGAAACTCCAACGGGATTCAAAGCTACAAGCACGAGGAAAGGTATAAGTTGGATTTTATAGCACATGTGCCAACATGTCACAAATGTGCAAATTTTAGAAGTTAATACGATCATACCAATCATGCACCGAAGTAGATTGCGTACTCAGTAAACTCTGTAGGATCCACCCTGATTTACGTATTTTATTTACTCTGTCCATCCATTTTAATAGATAATTTTAGGGCTTGAGCTTAAAAATGAAGTATATCCAATCTTCAAGTGGACCACACCATATGAAACAATGATAATTGAACATTTATCGTTGAAAATTTCTTAAGAGCCATAGAAGTTTTGGATCAAGTTTGTATTTATGTTTTCCCTTTATTCATATCTGTGTGATCTTATGAACATGTTGGATGAAAAATAAACACCACTGTAGGCCTTTGAAATGTTTCAAATGTGGAAGTCATTATTCCAACTGTTTCCAATGGCATGATCCACTTGATTTTTGGGTATGCTTAAATTTTAATCTCAACCTCTAAAATAAGATGAAAAAACGGATGAACTGTGTGGATAGACAAGATACATTCACGGTGGGCTCAACAGAGTTTACTCAGTCCATAAGAACGTACTGAGTAACTCAGTAGGCAATCCGATTTCATCATGGACATGCCCCACCCAACAATCGTGTCAATAGTTATAGACTTTTGGTCAGGCTTTTTGGTCATCCACTTTTGTAATACACATGGCCCACTTGAATAACGGTTTGGACCGATTGTTGGGCCGCCAAACCTGCTAATTTTATGCCCCACTTGATGAATGGCCAAGATCTAGCAACTGTGTGCCATGACTCACCTATTCGATCGTCGTGTGCTCTTTACTTTTTCACTCTTCTTTGTTTTTTTCTCCTTTTCTTTATTGGTAAAAATATTCTTCTTTACTTTATGCCCGAGGCTTTTGCTACTTTCAAACTTACAAGAGAAATCATCCATTGCTGATGCATCAGAACGATAATGAGATACTGATGCACCCGTTCCTCACCGTTTGGATGCCAGCAAGGCTGTGTTCCGGATAGACTGTCAGGTCATATTATCTTGGTTATCTTAGGCTATGTTGTCATTGATAAGCTATTTTGCTTGTTATTTACCAAACTAGTTGAAGATGGAACTTATTGTTGGGGGACTTGCACAAAACCTTAGGATCTAGCCTCCCAAAACAAATCAGAATTATGGGATAATAAAGTAATGAAATAAATCAAAGCATAAACCACACCATACAAGAGATTTTTACGTGAGAAACTCTCAAAGAGGTAAAAACCACGGGACCTCGTCCAGATCAACAATCCACTATGAAGTAGAACGTTACAACTTTCTTCACTCACATAGGAGTGGATAAACAATAAGAGAATAAAAAAAAATGGAGAGATCTCACCGATCACGAGGACGTAGAAGCGCTGAAATGTTGATTGTACAGTAAATCACCTTCACGAGCATAACATCCATTCTACAAGCTTCCTCTCTCTCTTTCTCTCTCTCTCTCTCTTTCTCTCTCACTCACAAACACACACACACACCTTTGATAGCCCTAAACCCTTTAACAAACCCTTGCAAAGCTTTAAGAAACCCCCTTGCATTTCCTATAAAGCCTTAGGTACCTCAAATTTATAGTTTAGGAAACTCCATTTCACAAAGTGGTATCAGAGACAGGTTGATTGAACGGAGTGGGATCGGTTTTTGAATTATGGAAGGTTGCTCATCAAGGATGATCAGCCTCAATGATTCTAACTGGACTATATGGAAGGCTAAGATGGAGGACTTGCTTTATTGCAAGGACTTATATTCTCCAATTTTAGGCATATCAGTAAAATCCAAGGATATGTCTGATGATGATTGGAAAAAGTTTGACCGGAAGGCGTTGAGGTTTATTAGACAATGATTGAATGATTCTGTGTTCTACCATGTATCTATGGAGACCTCAGCCGCTAGCCTATGGTTGAAATTGGAAAGGCTGTATGAGAGGAAGACAACCGACAATAAGATTTTCTTGATACGAAGACTTGTGAATCTCAAGTTCAAAGATAGTGGTTTTGTGGCCGAGTACATGAATAAGGTCAGAAATATAGTGAACCAGCTTTCCCTATGAAGATGGTCTTGGATGATGAATTGCAGGTTTTACTATTGCTTAATTCATTGCCTGACAGTTGAGAGACATTGATGGTGTCTCTAAGTAACTCCGTACCAGACGGAGAGGTATCCATGGAACAGGTAACCAATTATCTCTTCAATGAGGAGACAAGGAGGAAGTCTCAGGGGTCTACTCAGCAGAGGCGCTTGTGATAGGAACGAGGGAGAGGAAAGAACAGGAAGGGCGGGAAGGCCCAAAATAAATCAAGAGATAAGTCGAGTACTAGGAAAGATGTTGAATGCTGAAATTGTAACAAAAATGACCACTATAAGCATGAATGTCGTAAGAATAATAACGACAAGAAAGGAAAAGGAAAGAAGGAAGATGAATCAGATTCCACTGCGGTCACTTTAGATGGTAACGTTGTAGTTATTCTTTCAGTAGATCATGATGTTTGTCTCACGGCTATGAGTCAGGACACTGACTGGATGATTAACTCGGGAGCCTCTTTTCATACGACTCCACGTAAGGACTTCTTCATAAGCTACAAGTCAGGTGACTATGGGACCATGAAGATGGAAAATTCTGGCACAATAAAAATCGTAGGAGTCAGTGATATTTGTATGAAGACTGATGTGGGCTGCACATTGGTTATCAGGGATGTGAGGCATATCCTAAACCTTCACTTCAACTTGATGTCGACGGAAATGTTGGATGATGATGGCTATGAAAGCCAGTTTATTGGTGGGCGCTGGAAGTTCATCAAGGGTTTGTTGATTGTAGCCAGAGGAAAGAAGTGTTGCACCTTTTACAAGGCAAGTGTCAGTGTGTGCAAGGGTGAGTTGAACACAGCGGAAGATTTAACTATTGACATGTGGCACAGGCGTCTAGGCTACATGAGTGAAAAAGAATTTCAGCTACTAGGGAGGAAGCGGCTCCTTCCAGACGTGACAAATATACCTTGTTTATCAGGGAAACAACATAGAGTTTCATTTGTTAAATTTACTTCTCATGTTAATAAAGTGCATACATTAGATTTGGTTTATTCTGATGTTTGTGGTCCTATGAGGACAAAAACCTTGGGTGGGGCGTTGTATTTTATCACTTTTATAGATAACGCATCTAGGAGGGTTTGGGTTCATGCTTTGAAATCCAAGGACGAGGTCTTTGGTGTGTTTGAATTGTTTTATGTTATGGTTAAGAGAGAGACAGGTAGATCATTGAAGTGCATCCGCACTGATAATGGTGATGAATATATTGACGACTTCCATGAGTATTGTAAGTCCCTGAGTTTACGGCATGAACAGATGGTTCCTAAGACCCCCCAGTATAATGGTGTCGTCAAGCGAATGAATCGCACTATTGTAAAGAGAATCAGATGCATGTTATTCCATGCAAAGTTACCCAAGATATTCTGGGGAGAAGCAATGCACATGGTAGTATATCTAATAAACAGGTCTCCATCAGCTCTGTTGAATGAAAAGTACCTGAGAAGGTGTGGACTGGACATGATCCATCGTACAGTCATCTCAGGGTGTTTGGATGCAAGACATCTGTCACGTACTAAAGGATGAGAGGTCCAAGCTCGATATGAAGATCAAGCAATGTGTGTTCTTGGAGTATGGTGATGAAAAGTTCAGTTACAGATTGTGGGATCCGACCGAGAAGAAGTTTGTCAGGAGCAGAGATATGGTTTAATTTGAAGATCAGTGTATAGAAGACATTGATAATCCAAAAAAGAACCAGCCTAGTTCAGGTGAGCTAGATGATATGGATCTGATTATTTCTCCCTCGCCCATGGTGCCTGATGACGGGGGAGTACAACAAGGTGCAAAGGACAAAGAAGTTCCTTTAGAAGATGGACTAGGGGAGCAACCCCCACTTGATCCACCTGTTAAGCCACAGGTGAGGAGGTCATTTAGGGACAGACAGTCGTCCAAGAGGTACTCGCCGCATGAGTACATTATACTGATTGATGGGGGAGAGCCAGAAGATTATTCTAAGGCTTTAGCCGACGTGCATAAGGGGGAGTGGTTGAAAGCTATGCAAGAGGAGGTGGAATCCTTGCATAAGAACCACACCTATGATATGGTGAAATTGCCTAAGGGCTAGAAAGCTTTGAGCAACAAGTGGGTGTTCAGAAAGAAGGTTGAGCAGAAGAATTCACAAATGATGTTCAAGGCCAGACTTGTGGTGAAAGGGTTCAGTTAGAGGAAAGGTATAAACTTCGAGGAAATATTCTCACCAGTAGTGAAGATGACATTCATATGGGTATTCCTTGGGTTGGCGACTAGCATGGATCTAGAGATAGAGTAGTTAGATGTTAAAACTGCCTTCCTCAATAGTGACTTGGAAGAAGAGATCTACATGCACCAACCAGAGAGGGTTCAAAGTCAAGGACAATGAGCATATAGTGTGTAGGCTGAGGAAGAGCTTGTATGGGCTGAAACAAGCTCCACGGCAATGGTACAAGAAGTTTGACTCGTTTATGTTAAAGTATGGGTATGACAAAACGGAGTCAGACCACTGTGTGTTCATGCGGAAGTTCTCAGATGGTGATTTCTTAGTTTTGCTATTATACGTTGATGACATGCTCATCATGGGAAAAGACATCAAGAAGATTGACAGGCTGAAATAGGAGTTGGGTAAGTCGTTTATGATGAAAGACTTGGGCCAGGCTAAACAGATCCTATGAATGGAGATAACCCATGACAGAAGTAGAAAGAAGCTTTGGCTGTCACAAGAGCGGTATATTCTAAAAGTCCTAAAGTGGTTCAATATGAATATAGCGAAGCCGGTCAATAATCCACTGGATGGTCACTTCAGCTTGAGCGACAGACAGTGTCCCAAGACTAAGGCAGAGGTGGAAGAGATGCAGAAGATACCCTACGCGTCAACAGTAGGAAGTTTGATGTATGCTATGGTGTGTACGCACCCAGACATAGCATATGCAGTTGGTGTTGTCAGCTGGTATATTGTCAATCCTGGCCAAGAGCATTGGGAAACAGTGAAATGGATACTGCGGTATCTAAGAGGCTCATCCAGGTTGAGCCTATGTTATGGTGACAAAAAACCTATGTTAGAAGGCTACATAGATGTAGATATGGTAGACGACATAAACTCTAGGAAGTCTACATCGGGGTTCATGTTCATGTTTACGTTTACAGGGGAAGCGATTTCTTGACAGAGCAAGCTATAGAAGGTCGTAGCATTATCAACGACAGAGGCCGAGTACATTGCAGTCAAAAAGGCATGTAAAGAGATGCTTTGGATGAAGAGGTTCCTACAAGAATTTAGCCTAAAGCAGGAGCATCACGTGGTCTATTGCGATAGTAAAAGTGTTATACACTTGAGAAAGAATCCAAGTCAACACTCCATGTCGAAGCACATAGAGATTCGGTATCACTGGATCAGAGATACTTTGGAACAGAAGGTGTTACAGCTTGAGAAGATCCACACGGACAATAATGGGTCAGACATGATGTTCAAGGCTTTGTTTAAGGGAAAGTTTGAGGTATATAGAAACCTATCTTTCTTAAAAAAGGTGGATCTCTCCTGAGTTAGAAAGGGAGAGATTTGATGGGATTTTCCTCCCAGGCTCGACCGGTCGAGGGTGAGGCTCGACCAGTCGAGGCCTGGCTCGACTTGAACTCCAGCGACTTTGGATTTATTTTCTCCACGCTGCTCAACCAGTCAAGGGGTCTGCTCGACCGGTCGAGGCTTCGCTTAACCGGTCGAGGACCCTGCTCGACTACTCTAGGTTACACAAATTCTAGTCTGTTTTTGTGCAGGTTTTGAAAATTTGAGGCAGTTTTTGCATCCATGCGAAGGGAGTTTCCTAAACTATAAATAGGAGTTACCTGAGGCTTTCTAGGTAATGCAAGAGGGTTTCCTAAATCTTAGTAAGGGTTTGCTAAAGGGTTTAGGGCTATCAAAGGTGTGAGAGAGAGAGAGAGAGAAAGAGAGAGAGGAAGCTTGTAGAAGGGAGGTTATGCTCGTTGAGGTGATCTACTATGCAATCAACATCTCAGTGCTTCTACGTCCTCGTGATCAGTGAGATCTCTCCATTTTTCTTTTATTCTCTTATTGTTTATCCACTCCTGTGTGAGTGAAGAAGGTTGTAACGTTTTACTTCATAGTGGATTGTTGATCTGGACGAGGTCACGTGGTTTTTACCTCTTTTAAGGGTTTTTTACATAAAAATCTCTTGTATGGTGTGGTTTATGCTTTGATTTATTTCATTACTTTATTATCCCATAATTCTGGTTTATTTTGGGAGGCTAGATCCTAAGGTTTTGTGCAAGGCCCCCAACACTTATAACACTTACAACACATGCATGCTAACACATCTGAGGGCACTCGAACCTAGATGGTCGAAAACGTACACACTGATCCATAGCTCAAGTGGTAGACTGAGTGAAAGATACCTCGTTTCAACACTTGAGGTCTTGGTATGGATCCCTAGTGGGGTGGCTAATAGTGAAGTGTCAACTGACAATGGGGTGTACCACCAAGCTAACAAAAAAAAAGAAGAAAAAAAGATGGTCGAAAACGTGGCATATTTACCTTATATGAAATGCGCAAGGAACATTGAGCTCCCACACCACACGCACCAAGCTAAATATGAGCTTTGTGCATCTTTATTTCTACTTTTTTCCAAGGCGTAGTAAACTTACTTTCCTACACCATTTAAATATAGCAAACACAAGAACTTTTCTTGAATCCAAACAACCAACTTCATGGTTCACCCCATGATTTTGATCTTATGGTTTGTTAGATAAGGGATTGAACATAACTCTCACAAACAATAATAACTTTGGCATCTCGTCATCAAGCCTGTTTCTTGAAGCATTATTGTATATCATGTACTACTGTTAAAAGTAAAAATAACCATCCCATTGGGATTTTGCATGATACCTTTGTTAATTAGCTTCACATATGCGTCATCATGATAAGTGGAAGTCATCTCAGTGGTGAATATGGTGATAACGATTGTGAAGATTGTCATATATAAGAGTAAGAGTACTCTACTCTTCATACGGGTTGTAACTATTAGTTGAATGTGGACTTTTAGACTGAAGCAATGTATTTCTTTCAGTATTTTGTGAAGTATGGTATAACTTCCATTATCATAAATAAAGAAGGGATAGAGATATTGTCACGCTCCGAAATTTGGATACAGAGTGTGAATCCTTAATTAGACCCGAGTTACGGCACATGACTTGTACACCATGTATACTAAAACTATTCCTTCATATAATTTTCCAGAGGCTTAGTTAAAATGTACACTAAATTTCTAAACTCAAACCTTAAGCAAAAAATCTAGCATTCATTCATTTCAATCACATACACATATATCCACCATCACGATCATTTATACGCATTCAACCACATATTTATAAATAAAGAAGGGATAGAGAAATTGTCATGCTCTGAAATTTGGAGACAGTATGCACCCTTAAACTTGAGTTACGGCACTTGACTTGTACACCATGTGTACTAAAACTATTCATTCGTACAATTTTCCAGAGGCTTAGTTAAAATGTACACTAAATGTTTAAACTCAAACCTTAAGCAAAAAATCTAACATTCATTCATTTCAATCACATACACATATATCCACTATCACAATCATTTATGAGCATTCAATCCACATATTTATAACATTTACAAAAGTTAATCATAGTACTGCAGCCCACCCATTTGGAGCTTTATTAAACCATTCACTAACAACATCTTTAACTATTCATAACTAGTAGCCCTGTCCATCCACATCAACAACGCTGTCCACCCACTTTAGTAGCCCTGTCCATCCACTTCAACAACCCTGTCCACCCACTCCAGTAGCAATCATCACTGGCCCTCAAATCGAAGATTTAGACCATCTATTCTGTCAAGACAGATCTGGAACTATTTCGCAACTCTATTCCACATCCCATTTGTAACAACCCAAATAAATCTTAACCGTTAAAATTTAACCATTGATCGACGTACCAAATTAGTCCGATGTGACCATCGATCTACAAGATCAACTGGTTCAATCTCAACCATTGATTTGGATGTATCCAATCCAACTGTACATTAACTAATAAATTCATTCAATGATACAACTATCAAGTCGTCCATCTATCTAAACTGACCGTCCATCTCACCACTAATCCATCCATCTATTATACCTTGATCCATCCATCCATCTATATCATCCATATACCATCAAATACATCACAAACACACACATGCACCAAACACATCATGCACATCATCCATCTATCCATACATTCATCCGTCCATCTATTGATCCATCCATCCATATACATCATCACAACCATAGCTTAATATGGGACACCGTGTATAACAATTTCATTCATGCACACACATGTGGCATGCACACATGAGATACATGGTGCACATGCACACTAGATTTCCCACCATGAACACCTATTTCATACACACCTCTTATACGTTGGCACACATGCACCACATACATCACATGCACCTGATGTCTATACACGTGACACACATAGCACATGTGGAACATACAACATGTAGTGCGTACAAACCAGAAAACGTGCAACACATGTTTTAAACGGACCAATAAAGAAGAAGAAAGAGAAACGGTAAGAGAGTAGTAAGAGTCACTCTCTCTTACATGTGTTAAATATGGGAATGAAGAGGCTATAAGAGAGAGTTAAGAGAGATAGAAAAGAAATGGTAAAGTGAGGGTGGAGTGTGCTGTGACGTGAGAAGAGTGAGGGGAGAGAGAGAGAGAGGAGAGAGAATATATATATATATATATATATATATATATATATATATATATATATATATATATATATATATATATATATATATATATATATTGCTGGACAATCACGTGGGAAAGAGAGGGAGAGAGAGAAGAGAGAGAAAAAGGAAGAAAGAAAAGGAGGAGAGAGAAAAAGAAAGAGAAAAAGAAAAGAAAAGAAAAGAAAATATTTTTTTAAGAAAAAGTGAGTTTCTCTCACTTGATATTTTTCTTTATTTATTTATTTTTCTTATACTCCATTTGGTTTCTTTATTTTTATTATTATGCAAATAATTCAATAATTGTGCATTTTTCTCTTATTGATTTATTTATTTGATTCATGTTGTGTTTATTCAACATGATTTTTTGTAGTTCTATTTATTTTAATTAGCAAGCTGTGAATTAACTTTATATTTATTGTTTACCCATGCATTAATAATTCTTTTATTATTATTTTTATTTTTTTGTAATTTTAAGAAAATCAGAATTTAGAGCATCTTTTTAAAAATACTTCAAATTCAATATACTTTACCAAACTATTGGATCGGATTTGATGGATTGCATTGCATAAATATATTTTTGCATAGAACTTTAAATCATGTACAAACAATCTACAATGATTAGAAACATTTTGTCCTTAGAAATATTATGCTCATGAAATATTAAAATTATATATACTTTGAACAATTTTTGGAACACCAGAAAATAGGTGGGGCGATCAAGTCCTTTGGGTTGAAAATTCCTAAAGCGTAAACAGGTGGGGCGATTAAGACCCTTGGGTTGAAAGTCCTAGAAACCCAACTGGTACCTTTTGAAACTTCTACCGTACCTTTTGAGTGGGTGAGCATGTCAGGATTGCAAAAGGTTCCCATTGCCAAGATCGGTAGGGTAGTAGTCTGACCAGCTAATGTACAAATGGGTCCCTCACCAAGTGCCCTTTAGATGGGTGAGCATGTCATGCAAGAGGTTTCCATTGTCAGGCTAGGTGTTGTATTGGCGCGGGTGTTGGCCAACCAGTGTAAACTGGCCCTGGTGTTAAAAAGAATAAACCGCACATATGTTATTATGGAGTATAACATCTGTTGATTTCATTCATTCATATTTCTTTGAATTTATATTAAAATTTTGTGTTTATTAAATCTCTTCGTTTATTGTGTTACCTAAATAGGTATGGTATCTTTTAATACATTCTTATTCATGTTATATAAGGTTATTTTGAAACCTGTGTTGAGATTACTCACTAGGCTTCGTAGCTTACCCTGTTGGGATTTTAAAATTTCAGAATCGGGATCTCATGGAGGAGCTTAAAGAGATTTTCTTTTATTTATTTTTATTTCCTTGCCAATTTCTAAATAAGTGTAATAAACATTAAGTATAGTATGATAGCATGACGACGACATGTGTTTGATGGTAATCTTGAATAGTGGAACATAAACATTTTATTATTCTTTAAATAAATGTTTGATTATTCAATTTTGGAATTCTATATTTTATGAATGAGATCATTTTGCCAACATATGTGTGGATTATGAAGTGTAAACTACAAAACATAAGTCATGCCTTCGGGTACGGAATAGGGGTCGGATATACCCAGGTCCTGAATTTCGGAGCGTGACACCATTCAACCATAATCAGTCCATCCAGGCCTGAATCCACCAATGGACTGCAGCTACGTCCACCTCTTCCTATCGGAGACTTATTCGGGGTCTGGCTCCTCCCATTATCCTTTGGGAGATTTGGCTCGGTAGGAATTGAGTTAAATACAACAACCACCAACTCAAAACAGATCTCATCATCCTTAAAATATCTAACTGACTTATGAAAATCGGAGTCCAACTCCCTAGCATTAACATCGTTGTGTGGTTAAGCCTAGTGTTGCGGGGATTCTCTATGGCATCGCCTTCCTCCCATGTTAATAGAATGACGATTGTCAGATGGTTAAGTCCAAACGCAACCTGGATGAAACTGAACGTTGACGGTTGTGCTCGAGGAAATCTCAGGGTTGGAGGTGGAGGAGGGGTTTGTCGCGATGATGATGAGAACCTTATCTATGCCTTCCATACCAGCTACGGACTCATCTCCAACATGATCGCGAAAGCCCATGTTATGGTTGATGGGCTTAAACTTTGCAAGGAATTGGGGCTTTCATCCATCATTGTTGAAACTACTTCCCAGGTTCTCTACGAACCGGTCTCCAACCACTCCTCTTCCTATGGCCGGAAGCTTTAGTACCTTTTAAAGACCATCCATCAACTAACACAGCCTCTCAACCTCAACTTCAGCCATACCTTGCGGTAAGATAATTTTGTGGCAAACGGCCTCACCAACATTGCTAGTAACGGTGCTCCTGATAAGGTTTTCCTCAATCCAGCTGATCTTCCCAGGCAAGTGAGAGGCACCATGATTCTAGACAAGGCTGGGGTGGGTTTAGTCAGTTAATGTAAGGATAAGACAGGTGTCAGCTAAGTGCCTTGGCACTGGGCTCCTCCTCTGCAGGTGCCCTCTGTGAGTGATGCCCCTGCTTCCGTTAATTTCGCCCGGGATTCCTCTCTCCCCACTCCAATCTCATCACTTCTAAGCTACTAGCCTACTCGGTCCATCTCTCTTCCCTTGCGGTGTTGCTCCCTCCCCTTGAGGCCCTCCTTTTTTGGTTTCTTTCCTTGTTTTCCTGTTTAACCATGTATAGGAGTTCTAAATAATAGGTGGGTTTTGGATCTTTTTTTTGTTGGAACTGCCTGAATGGCTATACATCCCAATTCTTGTTTATAAAATTCGGGTGGAATGGCTCCACTTTTTACTATTAAAAAAAAACCTTTTAGTTACTCTACTTAAAATGTATTCAAAGATGTATTTAAAGGAATGACATGAGTTCAACTATATATGTTAATGATTTAACATATTCAACTCGTCTTCATCACGATAGGGCCATAACCCTTATGAATTGTCTACCGGTTCATCTTCATGCCCTAAAAACTTGAGCAATGGTTTCATCGTCCAATAAATCTATACAGTTTTTCCATCAATAAAACATCAGCTGTCCAGGCCCAGCGAGTGAACCCATCATGGTTCATACACATCATAATTAAAATAAAAATGCATAAATGCCATGAGATGCATGGATGAGTGAATGCATCAAGTGCGTTGATTAGTCCACTTGCTTGAGTTAGATCCCATCAACCCTCATTTCTCCCTTTTGGGGTAAGCTTCCACCATCTTAGTAGGCTTTCACATATTGTGAGCATCCAAGGATGGTCCCCTAGGTCACCCGATACTTAAGTACCTACAGGTCATCCCGGAAGTGCCCCCATGTATTCAGCGCAGTTATGTGATGCATGACATGGATACATTATGAGAATGACTGGTGCATTGTATTAACAGTTTATATATATATATATATATATATATATATATATATATATATATATATATATATATATATATATATATTTATATAGCATTCCAATTTTCAACAAATTCAACAAACATTCAATACAAAAGATCATAATTATTAAAACAATGAAATGATTATTTTAATAACAAAGGAGAGGAAACATGTTAAGATCACTCACCTAATGATTTAGCGAGGATGAATTGTTTTTTTGATAATTGGAAATGATAGTTTATAATTTCCTAAAACACAACATGTACACAATCATTATCCTGATTTATACGAATTCATATGATAGGTCCCACCTTCAATTGATCGAGGACATGATCAAGGTTCACCCTATTGTGCTAGAGGTCACTTAACGCCTTAGGCTCGCCCTTGGTCAGTTAATCACAAATGTATAGCGAGCTATCTTCGGTAGCTATATCCTGCAGCATCAACTCGGATATATCGAGCTGACAGCATATGAGCTCTTCTACATGTACAAAGCTAAGGTTAGTCCTAGTGTTTAGGGTTGATATTATTTTTCTTCATGGTCATGTTAAGGCCAGACCTTTATCACTGACAACTCTTCCTCCAACAAAGGGTGGAAGGATAGGTAGCTCTTCGTATAAATGGAGTGGGAGGCCCCAGTAGTGGAGGTGGGCAGACTACGTTCTCGACTGCCTACCCAGGTCATTTTCCCAGGTCATAATTCTCGAGTTGCAGCCCTGATTATTTACTTCGCTCAGGGGTTGATTCATGTTTGCTAACTATGGTCGTGCTTTCCTATAGCTCTTCCTCGAAGGCAACTGGAGTTGTCCTAGTTGCAGCTTTGTCAGGCCAAACTTGTGAAGGAGCGGAGCTCGACCGAGAGGAATTAGAGGAGGGTGATCACCCCTTCACTATTACATCAGGTTAGCTTATGAATAGTCGAGCCAGTAGGTATGTCACAGTTAGTTGATTCTTTTACGTTTTTGTGCTTGAGTGTCACTTTTTCTTATCTAATATATATATATTTTTTTCAGAAAATGGTAGACCAGCCTCGTCAGAAGAGATTGAGGCTTCCCTCCTCAGTCAATCTAAAGAGGCTAAGGAGGGTTACTAAGAAGGATGTCCCTCCTTCATCCCGTCGAGGGGAATCTTCTATGGATGCCGAGGGCGGGTCAAGTCCCGCCCCTAAGGGGCCTACTGCCGAGCAACCGAGGTTGGCTGAGGTGTCCGCGAGCAGAGGAGCTGAGGTGACTCAAGGGGCCCTCGCAAGCAGATCGTCGCTTGAGATCCATCCTTCAAAGATGACTTCAAGGTAGGTCGTCGACTTGGAGTCGTCCCCAACGAGAGTCAAGGAAGGCCAAGCCGACTCCACCGCACACCTGGAGCCAGCTCTAGGTGCCCAAAAGTGAAAGTTTGGGGAACCTCGAGTCGTCAATCTCCTAAGGTGGCAGCTCTTGGTGAGGGATCCCTAGTACCCCTCACTTGGCACATGGCGATTCTAACCCATTGGAGCAATCGAATTGTGACCGAGGAGGAGGTTGAGGCAATGTTGTCCATGCAGCCCAAGCCCTTACTAGGCGAAGTAGTGTTTATGTTGATCATGGTAATGTTGGCATTCATGTCCTACTCTAGATTTGTATTTTTTTATTTCTTAATCGCTAACTCTCGTTTCTCACTCTTTTATTCTCTCAGGGCGTTACTAGGGTGCTCGCCACTCGACATGCATTCCATGAGAGGAGGGCCACCTTGAGGAGGCAGGTAGGAGGCTTGAAGTCGTGGGGGCTGACATTCAAGACAAGGTTATGGAGTTGGGGGTCGCGATGGCGGCTAGGGAGACTTTTGAGGAAGCTTTAAGGGCTTCCGAGGTGGACAAGGCCACCATCGATGCGTTGTTGGCCGAGGAGTGATGCGAAAAGGCCGACCTAATAGGCTAAAGAGACGAGGTCAGGGCGCGCCTGTCCGAGGTAGAGGCCAGACTAGCAGAGGTCGAGGCTTCAATCCCTTCGATGCAAGCGGCATCTATGTAAGTGTACAAGGCTTCAAGGAGTGGATTGCCGAGCTAGAGGATATCTGTAACCTTGACTTCCAATAGTGCTGGGAAGACATGCGGCAGTAATTTCTCGACCTCGATCTGGGCTGCCTGGACATGGAATCTCCTGGTGGCCCTAGTAAAGCCGAGGCCGATCAAACCCCATGAGAATAGAATGCCCTTCCCCTCTATTGTATCTCATTTTGTTTACTCTATATGTGCATATTTTGCAATAGAAAGAGATACCCTTTAATTTTTCTTTTTTCCACCTTTGCCATTGTATGCGTGGTTGATTGTATGTGTAGTCTTTTTATGCCGAGCTTGTAAGACAAGTAGGTTGGGCATAATAGTTATTGTAGGAGGGTCATGCACTCTATAGGTATAATGCTCTAAGGAGGGGACCTCCTTTTCTTCGATTGAGGGAGGTTCCCCACAGCCGATCATGTACGTTTGGTAGTTTAAACAATGTAAGAAATTCTATTTCCTGGTCCAGAAGTTCTTTTTATTCATGGATTGGTCCATAGTATAAAAAGAACAACGAAAGCACAAGTATCAATTGTCTGGTCGGACTGGTTAAACATAATCATCGTACCTATAAAATTTGTAAAAAAATTCTCGAGAATAGTAGATCTTTAGGTGCTCGGCATTTCATGGATGAGGCAAGAGCTGTCCACTCATGTCTTCTAGTCGATACAGGCCCAGTTGTATTGCATTGGTCACCCTGTAGGGCCCTTCCTAGCTTGGCCCTAAGGTCCCTATGCCGGGCTCCTTGGTATTCTGGAAAGTTTCGCGAAGGACAAGGTCACCTACTTTAAACATGTATATTTTGACTATGGAGTTGTAGTACTGAGCATCTCTTTGTTGATAAGAGGCGATCTTTAGTTGCGCTTTTCCTCTTTCTTCTTTGAGAAGATCAAGACTCAAAATCATTTACTTGACATTCTCGCTTAAGTTGAACGACTCAATGCATGCTAGGGTATTCTGACCTTGACTGGTATCATGTCCTCTACGCCATAGGCCAAAAGGGAATGGGGTCTCTCCAGTTGAGGTTTGAGCTGTTGTTCAATACGCCCAGAGGACATGTGGCAACTCATCGGCCCAAGCTCCTTTGGACTTCTCGAGTTTGGTTTTAAGATGGTTCTTTATGATCTTATTGACCGTCTCCACTGTCCCATTAGCATGGGGATGCCGAGGTGATGAGAAGGCATTACGGATGCCGAGTCTATCGCAAAGTCCTCAGAAGTATGAGTTGTCGAACTGCTTGTCATTGTCGGTCAGGATTGTGTGCAGGATACCATATATGCAGATGATGTTGTTCTAGATGAAGTCAATAATATTTTACTTGGTAATTTTGGCTAGCGTTTTGACTACGGCCCACTTAGTGAGGTATTCGACGTCTACAACAGTAAACGTAGTCTGACTCCTATCCAATAGTAGGGGTCCTATGATATCAATGCCCCACTAAGAAAAGGGTCAGTGGCTGGTCATTGGGGTCAACTACTCAGATGGCAGTCGAGGTATCGCAGAAAATCGTTCTTATCATACTTTCTTGCATATTACTTTGCATCCTCATGGATGGTCAGCCAATAGTACCCCTTTCGAATTACTTTATGGGCCGGTGCTCTTCTTCCAGAAATATTACCACAAATGCCTTCGTGGATCTCCCTTAGGACATATTCGGCTTTGTTAGGTCGAAGGCATCTTAGGTATGGTAGGAAAACCCCCCCTCTTGTAAAGGATATCTCCTATAATGGTTATCGAGCTACCTGGTTTTAGATTTTTCGCGCTTGGAGTTTGTCATTGGGTAGTTCGTTTCATTAGAGGTAGCTTATAATTGGATCCATCCAGCTTGGTGAGGGGGTTACTGAAAGTACTTCCTTTGGATCAGGTCGGATGATGCTGGGTTCGGATAAGAATTCAATTAAAACAGTCTTAGCAATGTTGTCATTAGCCGTTACAGCTAGCTTGGCTAGAGCATCAGCCTAGGAGTTCTCTGCTCTAGGGACCAAAGTGACCTCACACTTGTTAAACTTGCCAATGAGCTCTTTCACCTTTTGTAGGTAGGCAATCATCTTTTCCCTCTTGACTTAGTACTCGGTGGTGACATGGTTAATAATGAGCTGGGAATCATTGTGAATCTTCAAAGCCCGAGCTCCCATAGTCTCAACTAGCCTGAGTCTAACGAGGAGTGGTTCGTACTCCGCCTTATTGTTAGAGGTCGAGAACCTGAATCTCAAGGCATACTTTAGGCAGGTCTAGTCTGGCGCTATGAGGATTATTCCTGGCCACTGACCTTCAAATTTGAAGACCCATCGATATGGAGAATCCATTCTTGTGGATTAGTTTCCTCCTCGTTCTCAGTCTTTAATGAAGGTTTGTTGTAGGTGAACTTAATAATGAAGTCAGCCACGTCTTGACCTTTGACCGTGGCTCTATGTCGATATATGATGTCGAACTCACCAAGCTCAATCACCCACTTCGTCAGTCTCCCTGACACTTCGGGTTTTTAGAGTACTTAGCGAAGTGGCTAATTGGTCGGGAGAATAATATTGTATGCTTAAAAGTATGTGTGGAGGCGTCATGACGACACGATTAGGGCCAGGGCCAGCTTCTCTATATTGGGATACCTGGCTTTGGCCCTAACTAGGGCTTAGCTGATGTAATACACAAGAAGCTATTTATTCCCGACTTCTTGTACTAAAGTTGAACTAACTGCAATGGTCAAAATGGCTAAGTAAAGAAGTAGCGTCTCTCCCTATTCAAGCTTAGAGAGCAATAGGGGAGCCCCTAGGTACTCCTTAAACTATTGAAAGGCTAGCTCACATTCGTCTGTCCAGGTTAGTTTTGATTTTCCTTTCAGCTGTTAAAACAATGACAGACATTTATCTGTAGCTTTAGAGACGAACTTGTTGAGAGCTGCAATCCTGCCCGTGAGGCATTTAATTTCTTTTATTATTTTAGGCAAGTTCATGTCTAGTAGTGCTCAGATCTTGTTAGGGTTCACTTTTATTCCTCTATAGTTGACCAAAAAGCTTAGGAACTTCCCTGAGCTTACCCCAAAGGCACATTTCTTCGAGTTTAACTTTTTTGTATATCTCCTCAAGATGGTAAACATCTCCTCAAGGTCTGTTGTGTGATCTGTTGCTTTGGTGCTCTTGGCCAATATGTCATCGACGTAGACTTCCATAGTGCGCCCAATCTACTCGGTGAACATTTGTTGACGAGGCGTTGGTATGTCGCTCTGGTGTTCTTTTGCCCAAAGGGAATAACAGCAATATGGTCCTCTATTTGTGATAAAAGCTATTTTTTGCTTGTCGTACCCATACATGGCAATCTGCTTATAGCCCGAGTATGCGTCCATGAAGCTGAGGAGCTCATGTCCGGCCGTACTACTAACCAGTTGGTCAATCCTCAGTAGAGGAAAATAATCTTTTGGGCATGTTTTATTTAGGTCGGAATAGTCGACACATACTCACCATTTATCATTAGACATCTTCACCTGGATGATGTTTTCCAACTAATCAGGATAGTAGATTTTCTCAAAAAATTCGGCCTTGAGGAGCTTGTTGACCTCCTCACCAATGGCCGCGTATCACTCTAGTTCGAACACCCATCATTTTTACCTCATAAGTCGGTGGTCAAGGTCGACGTTCAGTCTGTAAACCATTACTCTTGGGTCTATGTTGGGCATGTCCTGGTGAGAGCACACGAAGATGTCGGTGTGTTGGTATAGCAGCCTAATGATTTTTTCTCGTTGGTCCGGTGTTGGGAATGAGCTGGCCTAAACTATACGAGTCTAGTCAGTTTTGCAAAGGGGCACAACTACTAGGTTTTCCACTGGTGATCCCTCTTAATAGATCCTTCTCGTGGGTTTGAGGAGGTGATGGTCATTGTCTATTGTCATGATTTTGCTCTGAGTGCTATTGAGTAGCATTGTCGAGCCTTGTGTTGGTCGCCCGTAAATTGACTGACATTATGCTCGATTGGAAACTTCATCGCGAGGTGATACATAGACACCGCTGCTCTCATGACATTGAGGAATGGTCATCCTAAGATCATGTTGTAAACAGAGGGGTAGTTGACCATAAGGAAATCGGTTATTTTGGTCATTTGGTTAGGACCTTCCCTAGCGGTTATGGGTAACAATATACTTCCTTTAGAATTGATCTTCTCCCCTACAAACCTAAGCAAGGGGTGTGCACAGTCCGTAACTTGGATCACCCGACTCCCATTTTATCGAAGGTGGTAGTGAATAGGATGCTAGCCGAGCTGTCAGTGTCCACCAAAATGCGATGCACTTTGTGGTTGGCCACAATCATGGTGACTACCAGGGTATTATCATATGGGTGGTGGATTCCTCGGGCATCTTCTTCTATGAAGGTCAGGCTGTGGGGGCTTAATTTTTGTTCTTTTGTAGTCTTACTAGCAAGATATACATGGTGTTGCATGTTGGTACTGCTGACGATTCGAGCATAAGCTCTACGTGCCCTTTTCGAGTCTCCACCCCGGACTGGTCTACCAAATATGATATATATTTCACATACCATCTCATTGTTGTTCCGGTTGTCATGTTATTCGTCTCGTTTGTCTGTTTAGTTGTCCCTCCTTCTATTAATGAACTCTCGCAGATGCCCATTCTGAATAAGGGACTCATTGTCTTCCTTGAGGTTGAAACAGTGTGCGGTGTTATAGCCATGGTAGCAGTGGAAGTGACAATACTTCCACTTGTCTCTTTTGTCGACGCCGGCCTTCATTCTACTTAGCCATTTTCAGGATTCTCTTATCACATATCTCCATGAGCACTTGCTTAGGTGTGGCATTTAGTGGACTGTATGAGAGAAACCGGCTTTCTTGTCGTCGATTCGTACATTGACCTTGGTTTAGGTCGTCCTCGTTCTTCTTTTTACTATTGACGGTGGGCAGTTCCCTTTCTTCTTTTCGCTTCATCTCCTTAACCGATCTACCAACACTTCGAGAAGCCTTTCTTAAGCTAAACAGTTCCTCTGTGTTCGAGTATTTTTGGGCTCGGTTAAGGAGGTCAGCCAACATAATCGAGAGATTCTTGCGGATCAAGAAGAGGAACTTTCCTTCCTTAAGGCTAGATATCATGGCGGTTAGAGCATTTTGGTATGAGCAATAACCACCTGTAGTGTTTCCTCATTGAAACGAACAATATAGTCTTTAAACAACTCGTCCTCTATCCATATAATCATAAGGAGATGAGTCGATGGTTTCCTCTTATCTTTTCCATTGATGAACTGTGTGATGAAGGTCTTGTTGAGATGGGCAAAAGAGTTTATAAACTTTGACTTCGGTCGTCTATACCACTTTCGTACTGCCCCTGATAGAGTCAAGGAGAATGCTCAGTACATTATATGGACCGAGCCACCATGAAGCTCCATCGAAGCACTAAAGGATTTGAGGTGTTCGGTCAGGTCCCCTGATCCGAAGTAAGGCATGATTTGGGGTAGCTAAAACCTAGATGAGAGTTGAGACTTCATAATGTCATTTGTGAATGGAGGTTCGACCTCTTCTAACATAGCATCGACAGAGGTCAAGGCTCGAGCCCTTCAGGCCTGCTGAATGTCATCGAGCTGGCTTCGGATCTCTTTGAGCACTACCTGCCATGGGACCTCGCTCTCTGCAACGTCTTCGGGGGGCCCCTCCCAAATCTTCTTTTCTCTAGGGTATGACGTAGGTCAGACTCCGCGAGTGCAGTCGCCCCTGCAATATGCGTGGGAGGTTGACCATATAGCGCTGGCCGCTCCTTCGCCACATACAGATAGTGAGGTACCCAGGGAGGTCCGAATAGCTCAATCTCCACACCTACTCCTTCCACACCTCGATCGGGGAAAGGCTATTGTCACTTTAACATCCACATTATCCGATCTACATTTTCGGCCAACGTCTTGACTTGGTTTTCCAAGGAGACAAGCCTACCCCCTGTTATAAGATCTTCGTACAGCCACCACAGGGGAGGTGTCGGTGCAATGATCTGAGTGCGAGACTTGAGGGTCTTTAGGCTGCTCTTCTAGTGCAATGATTGGTTCAATAATGGTAGCCAAGGCCCTCTTTTTTCCTTTAGCCATTGCGGGATAAGCGAGGGGAAGGTGATCGGATGATCAAGTAACTTTAATATTATAGGTGATTTGGAGCGGCTTTACTATCGATTCCCACAAATAGCCCCAAACTGTTGATGCTGAAATCTAGTTAATCCTATCCCCTCCCCCTTTTGCCCTTGGGTATACCTGCTAAGACAATAGAGGGTAAAGAAAACATAGGGGTTGCCAGTAATGGCCAGGGACCCTCCGATGCCTAAGTTAGATGGGTAGGGTCATGGTGGGAATAGTCGGGTTAGGGTAGTTATGCATACATTTCTCTTTAGTAGGGCCTCTATTTATAATCCCTTCAAATCACTTACATGTTACAGTGAATCTGCTAGATAGACCTGCATCATAGAATGAATCTGTCCCCGGATACATCGTGCCTTGCTTGGTGTGATCTCCGGCTGAGGTCTCGGTGGGCTATCCCGCCCACGTACGATGTGATCCTTCCCGGATACTTTCTATCCTAAGACAGTGGTCAATACCCAAGGTAGTGGTCGACACCTGATGCCAAGGTCAATATTCGAATAGGGTTTCCGAGGTTGACGGCCGAGGTCGACAAACGAAGTCGACCTCCCAAGTCGTTGGTGGAGACTGTCACATGAAGTCTTAGCTTGGCGACTAAGGTCAATATTTATGGATGTTGCTTGGGCTGATCGCGGAAGTGGTGGTCGGCACCCAAAGTCGGGGTTGGTACTCGAACCCTTTTTTGGAAAGTTTCCTATAATCTCTCTATTCATTCCGGTGTCAGGTCAAATCCGATTTTACTTATAACAGACACTTCCATTCCATCATTTTATCGTTAACTACAAAATGTCAGTAAACAATTCACAATAGCGAGGGACCTGTGAAAAACTACAAAGGACAATGGAAGAGATGGATGAGAATGCTTACTGCCCATCCCATACAAATTTTTTTCTTAAATATGATTTCAGTTCAAAAGAAATAGTATTCGGGCAAATCAGGGGTACAATATAAACACCCAGAAGCTTATTGTGAAATAAAAGTGAAAAAGGAGAGAAAAAAACCAAGGAGAAATAAAAAAAAAAATGTCGCGCTCCCTAACTTTAGAAGGGATGATAGAAAACTGAGTAAACCATACTAACGATTGCGCAGCACTACCCAAACGGGCCATGGCATCTGCCGGAGCGCTACCTTACCTGAATATGTGAATGAAATGCACCTGCCCCGATAGCTTTAATCTACCGATCCTATGGATCCAGTAGGCCCATTTCCAACCTAGATGCACTAAACCATTCAGAACGTCAATGGCCGGCTAGGAGTCTGATTCCACTATCACCTTAAAGAGACCTAAAAAGAGACAATGAGATAGGCCATCGTGGATAGCACGAAGCTCCGCCATGGTACTAGATCCAACCCCATATCCCGTCGTAAATGTAAAGATAAACTGGCCTCCATCTCCTCTGTAGACCCCACCACCACTCGAGCTCCCTGGGTTACCTTTAGACGAACCGTCTACGTTAATCTTCACCCAATTCGGGCTCGGCTTCAGCCATTTAATAAAAAATAGATGCTTGGAAAACAAGTTAACTGAAACAAAATTCAAGGCCGAAGAGAACCGTGAAGGCTGCACCTCTGCCCTGGGTGAGACAACAAGGGAAGGAGCCAAATTGGGATTGTTAATATGAGCTAACCACCAGCATACACGGTTGGATAGGGAGAGCGCAGATGTAGACATACCGTAAAAAATAGCCACATTTCTAGCCTTCCACAATTCTCAAATGATCAGGCATAGGGCGAGCTTCTAAACCGAGGAGTGTCGCATCCTGTGAGAAGGGGTACTCCACCACTGGGAAAGATGAGATTCCATGGATAGAGCTGGCATAACAAATATATTGAACTTGTATCCGAACTGGGCCCAAACGTCTTGTGCTAACTTGCTACCAATGAAAAGATGGTGAAGGAACTCCGCCAAGTGGGACTAGTTCGCATCAGCCCCACAACAAATGCACCTAGAGGCTAAGTGAATCCCTTTGGACTAAACAGTAGTGTCCATCGGAACAGCCCCCTACAAAACCTTCCACACAAAGACAGAAATTCTAGGAGGTAAAGAGGTATGTCAGATCCACCTCGCCCAAACTTTCATCGGCCTGGGCGATCTAACTAAATTCTAGGCTGATTTTACAGAGAATTTGCCGGATAAGGTTAAGGGCTATAAAGGTGAGTCTGGACCCTCAAATGTGTAAAAATCAGCCTTGAAGATGAAGTTAATCACACCCTGAGGGAGGAAATTGAAGGCCGGCGAGGGGGGGTGAGGACCGATGGCATATAGAAAATGGAAAACCTTCATGAGCAGCATTGCCTCAGGTATTGGGGATGAAATTAGGTGCTAAATAGGGCCCAACCTGGTCCAGTTGCCACGTCATAAACTGCATTAGCCAAATCCAAGTTTCTATTGCACCCGGGACTTGACGATCGGGAATAAAGTCCTGATTCTCTTCCATAAAGGGGATGCTCTGATGGGTGTGCAGGGGGGAGGGGACCTGAGAGAGAGAGGTCAGGGCCATGTTTCGCTGCCATAAAACCACTCCAAATATTGCCCTTTTCCCTATATTTGATCGCCCAAGCCATCTTCAGACTGAAGGCCTTCATAACATCTGCCAGTTTTCTGATACCCAGACCCTCGTCATCAGTAGGAAGAGCAATCGAATCCCAGTTACGCCAGTGCAACTTTTTCTTTTCATCCAACCAACCCCAAAAAAAATTAACCATACGGTTATCTAGGGACTTTAGAACCTGGGAGGGGAGGTAGGCTGCAGCTAAAGAGTGGACTGGAATGCTCCCTAGCACGTGTTTTACCAGAACAACTCTCCCAACCTGAGAGAGACATCTAGATTGCCAGCCCCTAATGCGGGAGTCAATTTTGTCAATAAGAGGGAGGAACGCACTAGCTTTCAGCGTACCTGTAGCCATAGGAACCCCAAGATATGATAGAGGGACTGACGACTTCTCAATTCCAAGCAATCTCTCAATGGTTCTGGCTCTAAGTGAAGGAAGCTTGTCGGCACAAAAAAAAAGACAGTCTTATGGAGGTGAATTCTCTATCCCAAGGTTGCTTCCAGGAACTCCTTTGTAGCATTCAGCGATGGCGAGTTCCCGTTGAGGAAGAAAAGTGTATCATCTGCGTACAATAGGTGGGTGACAAAAGGGCACCCTCTCTTGAGCTTGAAAGGGTGACAACGGCCCTGGGCTACCAAAGATCTCAGACCTCTACTTAAAACTTCTGCTGAGATAATAAAAATATTGGGGGAGATTGGATCACCTTGCCGAAGCCCTCTTGTCAATTTGAAGAAACCAGATGAAAGACCGTTAACCAGAATAGAAAACTAGCAATTCACCCAACATTTCTCCACCATGTTCACCCAAGAAGGGGCGAAACCGAAGTAAAACAAAACCTGTTTTAAGAAATCATAATTGACCCTATCATAGGCCTTCTCCATATCCAGCTTAAAGACAATATTACCTCCATGAACCTTTCTATTAAGCTCTCGAAATAATTCCTGGGACAGAGTTATGTTTTTTGAGATAGATCAATCGTGGATGAAAGCCCCTTGCTCAAGCGAGATCAGCGAAGGAAGGATGTGACTTAGCCTAGAAGCAATAATTTTAGAAATGATCTTGTAGAAACAGTTACAAAGGCTAATGGGGTGGAAATCGGATAGTTTCTTAGGTGAACCCGACTTGGGAATGAGGCTGATTAGAGTGGTTGTGACTTTCCTAGGGAGATTTCCTTATTAGAAGAAATAAATCATGACCTTGTGCAGATCATGGCAAACGACATCCCAACATGAGGAGAAAAACACTCCAGAAAAACTGTCCGGACCTGGAGCTCTGTTAGTGGGAATGGAGTGGACTGCTCTGTGAACTTCCAAGAGGGAAGGGGGGCCATCAGCAAGTCATTTTGTTACTACGAGATGAGCTGAGGAATCACCTCTAATAATTCTGGGTATGGCGTGCAGATTTATACATTGAATTACTTCTAAAAATGGGTCACTGTTGCCATTGAAATCTCTGTTGAGTCAGTAATAGTCTGCCTAGAATCGAGCAGAATGCCACGGATGATGGTCCTTCTCTGTTTCTCAGTTGTTGTGGCGTGGAAAAAACTAGTGTTTCGGTTGCCCTCATTTAGCCAAATGATTTTAGATTTTTTGCTTCCAGAAAACCTCCTGCATAACCTCTAATTGTTGGAGGTTTGAGGAAGCCGCAAAGAATTCCCTATGGAGTGTGTTGTCCTTCCCTGCTCTGGCTGGAGAATTCTACTTCTGAAGCTTAAGGTCCTCAAGTATCTTCGTAGCCTACTTCACCCGATTAAAGATGTTGCCAAAAACCTACCTATTCCAAGTTTTGAGAGCCTGCTTAACCTGATTCAACTTGGACAACACATTATATATTGGGTGAGCTGATTGCCCACTGTCCCAAGCCAAGTTAACCACCTGACAAAACGACTCCAACTTAACCACCTGATGAAACGACTCATGATGTGCCCACATGCGCTGAAATCTGAACGGTTTCGGCCCACTGCGGCAAAGAGGGGGGAACGACAAAAGGAGAGGGGCGTGGTCGGAATTAACACGAGGAAGATGAGCGACCTAGAATTGGGGGAAGGATGAAGACTAGGCCATGTTGATGAGGACCCTGTCAAGTCTTGCCCAGATCCAGGCTGCCCCGCTTTCTTGTTATTCCAAGTGAAATGATTTTCAGAGAAACCAGCATCGATCAGACCCACCACGTCCATGACCTTGGAGAAATACGTAATACTAGCCATGTCTAGATCTCTGTAGCTTCTACGTTATGATGCCCCGACTGTAGCATTGAATTCTCCGCACACAACCCACGGACCCTGCATAGATGCAGAAATCGAGGTAAGTGTCATGCCCCAAACTTGGAAATTGAGCTTACAAAATTCTCGATTATCGAATCCGGTGCTGATAGCCCCCATAGTACCCCATTCTTGACTCTCAGCACCTATACGCCAGATTATAATCCTGAGATCCTACAAGGAGAATTTTTCAACGTACATTTATCTCGTAAGAAGCATAATCACAAGTATACCCAAATCACAAGAACAACATCATCATCACATATCCACTAATATAAACATTCGAGTACAATATTGAAAGGAAAAAATGCATGCATATAATAAAAACTCCACAAAAGCTTGACTGCATACTCCTGCTCCTACTCGACTATGACTGCGTCTGGGCGTCACCTGCACGCGTCTATCATGCATAAGCTTATAGAAAGCTTAGATGGTGGTGAAAGTGTGTGCTCAAGGTAAGTGCCAAGCACATAGATATCTGAGTAAGAAAAAATACTGATAATCCCATAAGTCATACAATATCAGAGTAAGCAGAAACATACTGGCAAATCCAAGAATACTATCAGCCGTACCAAGGCTATGCGATGTAAGGCATGAATGCTAACGGCCATATCAAGGCTATGCAATGTAAAAACGTAAGCAGCCAATATCATATACTGAGGATGCAAAGCAATATGCAAATCCTTATGAGTCCACAAATGCCGTCAGCCGTATTTAGGTCATATAAATGTAGGAACATGACAACCTAAAATGTTAAATGCAGCGGATGCAATGCAATATGCAGTGCGAATGAAATGACCAAGATGGAGTGAAGTAGGGATGATAGTCGCAGTATCGCAGGCTATGGGGTACATCACAAGGAAATTCTATCCAAACTAGTCTCATACCTAAATTTAGATAGTCAAACTCAATGTGGTAAACTCCTGATCTCAGGTTAGTGTGCGCCCCAACAGAAATCTTGGTCATTATGAAGGTACACGTAACAAATAGTTGTGCACCTCCAACCCAAGTGGATAGTGAATAAATGAATGAATGAGTATGCAATTTCTGCTCAATAAGCTCACATATTAGTATGGTTCCTCTCTGGGATCATCACCAAGGTCTAGTACACTCTACATGCAAATCGCCATCCACTGACGCGCGACCATGCAAGTGAAAGAGACGCCCTACCATGCAAGTCATCCAATATCTACCTGGCAGGTCGATAGCAGACTCATTCATGAGCTAGTCAAACTTAGCCTAGTTATGCCCCCTACGCTCGAGCGAGGAAGGCCATACTCCCTCCCAACCGACCACGACATAGTGGGAGACGCGGCCTACTGGTATTCGGTACTTGGGCGCTCATGAATCAACTCGGTCTAGATGTTAGGGCATCTTCTGGCCTCAGAAGTTTAGGAACTTTCACCCACGGACATCCAAAGTGCTCAGATGCTCGAACCAAACATTTCTGGTGTCCCATCTGGCCATCCATGACATGCCTGTAGAGGTCACAACCCTGATGTCGCTAGGGCGTACAATAATCACAATCACACAATGCAAGATGCATGAGTCATATAGTCCAATCATACATCAATCCTGCGCATACCGTGCGCTCATGTGGGATAACTCCACCTATCAAGGAGTCTCATAAACCATTTTTATTATGACATATGCAAGGGTCAATCACATCTCACAATAAACATGCAGATGATACGTATGGGCATGGATCATGATGCTCTGCTGTCACATACTCATAATCGGTATCAACAATCGGCCTCGACAATGTGGACATTTAACCAACGTGCCCCCAAGGAATGGCCCACATAGAGTCAAACATATAATAGGCCCACGGCCTCATATAGAGGCCTAATATACAACACAATGAGCCTTACTCAAGGGCCACATATACACAACAGGTGGGCCCTACTCATTGGCCTCAAATACATGACATGTGGGCCTTACACATGGGTCTTGAATACATTAAACCATGCATCATGGGCTTAATATATATCACAATAGGCCTTATGTAAGACCCGTATCCTAATCCGCACTGTTCCGTTGATTCCTGCGACCCTTCTCGTCAAATTCTGGCAATCTGCGACTTATGGTTGACGTTGCGCACGACCGTAAGTCGTATCCTATTCATTTGAGCCGGCTTAATCCGAGACTTATATCATTGCGACCGCACTATCGCCGCGGTTCCAACGCCGCAACTCACGCACTGATCCGATACCCAGACGATGAGATACGGGCCACGTTCAGTTCGAGTAAAAAAACACCGTGCGTTGCAAATCCCAAGAAATCTCTACAATATGTCCCATCAATCCCATCAATCAATCCCATCAATCACCTCTCATGTCAAGTACACCCACCCATGCTTCCTTTCTCCACAAGATAAGCAACCACCTAAGTCAACTAACCTCTCACTTCACCCATCACTCACTTCACCCATCACTCACCTCACCCATCACTCACCTCACATCACTCCATCTCTCATTAATCACATCTCTCTCCCTCTCATTTCTCAACACTCCAAATCCAAGCAAGAAAGCTCTCCCACGTCCAAGCCTTCCATGGAGAGAAAATGTGAGTTTTGGTGGCCCACTTCCCATCTCCAAATCCCATCATCCTAGCCATCCATTTCCCATCTCTACCATCAAAGTGAAGCTCTAGGAGACCGGCTATCCAACAGACCAAGAAGATCAAGAGGTGGGTGCTTTGATAGAGTAGTTTTCATATTTTTAAGGTGGGCCAAGTGAGGCCAACCGATCAATGGTTTGGATCTCACTTGGGACCCTAAGATGTGGCCAATGGCTCATCTTGATCATCAAAATCATTCCATGATGGGGCCATTCTCCATGGACCCCATCATAATGTTTATTTTCCTTGTATTGAGGAGGTCATCTAGACCGTCCATTTCTAGTGGAGTGGGATCTCCACCGTTGATCTTTTGTTGATGGTCCATATGCAAGAGGACCTTTGATGTATGATTGGATGATTGAAACGGAGGGCCCATAGTGCCGGGGTCCCTCCATCACGCGTGTCTCACTCTATCTCTCTCCCTCTCTTTCCATTTACTTACTTATATGCGATGAAATGGCCGTATGGCCCACTTGGATGGACCCCACCTTGATGTAAGTATTTTATCCAAGCCATTCATGAGTGGGCCCACCTTATATGCATCGTAACCACACCACCTACTATGTGGTGGCCCACCTAGGTAAGGCCCATTTAAAATTCATATCCTTTCCAAAAGAGTCCAGTGACGGTGGACGTCACTGGAATGAAAGCACAAACCATGGCTTATTTCTAAGCCTTTGGAGAAGACCACTTGTACGAGACCCACCTAGATGTATGTTTCTAATCCATGCCGTCCACTTTCCTTCCCGACCCATTAAAGGCGTTGAGCCGAAAAATGGTGTCGATCCAATATTCAGGCGGGCCATAGCATAGCAAACATCGTCTTCACCGTTAAAAATTGGCTAGGGCCCACCTTGAGTCAAAAAAATACCGTTTATTGGACTTGTTTGAATTGTATTGAGCCATGGAATCCAATGGCTGGACTGGATTCATCAGCTGCGGGCCCCAAACGACAAAAACCCCAAGAAAATGGGTTATTATTATTTTTTTTAAATAATCACACAGCAGCAAGCGAGCCAGCGAGCTGGGACCCACGGTCCAAGTTGTGGGCCCCACCATGATGTAGGTTGTATATCCACTCCGTCCATTCTGTGGGCCACAGAGTTGTGAGCCATCTCAAAAAAAAAATGGCCTGATCTGAAACTCAGATGGCCCAGATCAAAGGAAATAGTGGTGACTCAAACCTACCATTAAAAACCATTTTTTTTTTGGGGCCCACAAAAGTTTTGAATCAAGCTGAGATTCATTTTTTCTCTTTTCAGGTCCTATGACCTTATCAACCGTTGGATGACAAATAAATATAATGGTGGGCCCCACGTGGGACCCACCTTTACCATTTAAGCAGCTGACGCTGCATCGTACAACAGCTCCATAGCTGCTGTACTCACGTCAGCAGGGGCAGTGGGAACGGGTTGGCTGGCCCCACGATGATGTATTTGTTTAATACATGCTGTCCGTCATTTGGATGGTGGGGTCGCCATGATGCATGTGTGGCATCCAAGCCGTTCAACCATTTTGGAAGTTCGTCTTTAAGGCTTGAGACTAAAAATAAGTGAGATCCATGGTTCAAAGCGGACCCCCACCATGATGCATGTGTTGCATCTAAACCATTCATTTATTTTTTTTCTTGTAAATTTATTTTTATGGCTTGAGCTAGAAATGAGCCAGGGCTATGGTTCAAATGGCCCCACCATGGCATGTGTATAGGGCCCCCTTATTGATTTAGCTTTGGCCATTCATTGAGGCCTACCTTGGTATATATTTGAGGCCCAAATGATCAGGCCCATTTGATACATATAAGGGCTATGGGATTAAGCTCATCTGGCATGAATAATGTCCATGGGTTTGGGCCCATTTGACATATGCAATGCCCATAGGATCCGGCCCACTTATTCTATATAAGGCCCACGGGATTCAAGCCCATGAAATACATATTAAAGCCCATGGGAACAAGCCCATTTGACGTGCATGGGGCACAAATGGAGTGGCCTAGTTGATATATTTATATGTATGGGCCCATCTAACATATTTAAGGCCCAAGTGAGAGGCCACTTTGATGTATTTCAAGGACCATGGATCATGGACCATTGCAATGTACATAAGGCTCATCGGTGAGGCCCATTAATGCAAACCATTTAGTGAATGTGGGGCCTATGTAATACGGCCCATTTGATATATCTAAGGCCCAGGGATCGAGGCCTAACGGATGTCCTTAGGGTCCATTGCAATGTACGTTTCTCATGGTTCGTGAAATGATAATTATGGCAGGCCGTGCCTTGGAAACAATGTTGGTTTGACGTCCACATTGTATGTACAATGTTGGTTAAATGTCCGCATTGTAACTCTCTTTGGGGCCCATTGATAGGTCCATACCCGTTGCTATTCATTGCCTTATAAGACGCTTAGAATAATCTCATGACTCATGCCCATACGCATCATATGTATGCTTGATATGAGTAATGACTGATCATAGCATACGCCATTGGGCAGACCATCTATGGGGCTCGTTATGTGACTGAGCGCCCCACATGATCGCGCAGTATGCGCTGGATTGCTGCATGTTTTGACAGCGTGATTCATGCATCTCGCATACGTATGACTTGATCACTGCACGCCCTAGTGACATCAGGGCCGTGGCTCCACAGGTACATCGTGGATGGCCGAATTGGATACCGAAAATACATATTCTAGCACTGTGGGCACTTAGGATGTCCTTGGGTGAGAGTCGCAGAACCTTTTTGGTACCAAGAGATGCTCCAACGTCTAGACCGAGTGGATACATGAGCGCCCGAGTGCCGAATACCAGTAGGCCGCGTCTCCCACTGTGTCGTGGTCGGTTGGAAGGGGGTGTGGCCTTATCCGCCTGAGCGAGGGGGCTATAAGCTAGGCTGAGTTTGACTAGCTCGCAAATGAGTCCGCTATCGACGAGCCGGGTAGGTATTGGCATACTACTAGTCAGGCGGATAGTGAGGTCTTATCCGCTTGCTTGACTGTGCAGCTAGGGAGGTGGCAGTCTCTGCATGTGTATTGGACCCCGGTGATATCCAGAGAGGAACTGTACTGATATACGTACTTGAGGAGTACCGACTTACTTGGATTGCATTTCGCATATGACATTCGGCTATATAGGCCTTGCATTGTATCGGTGTGGCCGATGACATTCATATCTCATCGCATAGCTTTGGCATGGTTGATTCTATGGACTTACCACATACTTCCGCATTATCCTGATACTGTACACTTGGCGTTTGCCTTACGCACACACTTACACCACCCTCTAAGCTTTTGTAAGCTTATGCACGATAGTTGTGTGCAGGTAGCATTGGACGACAGCAGCGCTGAGACAGGAGTGCACATCAGGACCTTTTGGAGCTTTTGATCACCTTGTATTTCCCTTTCCGTATTGTACTTAAAGTTTTTGATATAGTGGATATGTGGTGATGTTGTTTTGTGACTTGGTTATGCTTGTGGTTATGCTCTATTACAAAAAAAAATTCATTCTAAAAATCCTCCTTGTAGGAACCCAAGATCGGAATCTGGCATTGGATTGTCAGGAGCCGAGAATGGGGCACTACGGAGGTTGTCGGCACCGGATTCGGCAATCGGGATTCATGTGAATCCGATTTTCAGATTTGGGGCGTGACACCTTACCCATAGGCCACAAATACATCACAATGGGCCTTGCCCATGGGCCTCAAATACATCACAATGGGCCCCATCACATAGACCTCATATTCATCACATTAGACCTTAAACACAGGTTGTATATACATCACACAAGACGAATACATATCACAATGGGCCTCAACAACGGGTTGTATATACATCATATAGGTCTCGACAATCAGCCTTGGCAATCGAAATCAGACTCGATAATTGAAATCGGCCTCAACAATCAGAATCGACACTCGGAATCGGCCTTGACAATTGGAATCGGCCTATACAATCGGCGTCGATACGTGTCCTCGACAATCGGAATCGGCCTCGATACTCCGCCTCAACAATCAGAATTGACAAATCAAAATCGAATTCGATACTAGGCCTTGACAATCAGAATCGGCCTATACAATTGGCCTCAACAAATCGGAATCGGCCTCAATACTCGGCCTCAACAATCAGAATCGATAAATCGGAATCGGCCTCGATACTCAGCCTCGACAATCAGAATCGACAAATCAAAATCGACCTCGATACTCGGCCTCAACAATCGAAATCGGTTTATACAATCGGCCTCAACAAATCGGAATCGACCTCGATACTCGGCCTCGACAATCGGAATTGACAAATCGATACTCGGCCTCGACAATCAAAATCGTCCTCGATACTCGGCCTCGACAATCGGAATCGGCTTATACAACCGACCTCAATAAATTGGAATCGGCCTCGACAATCAGAATCGACAAATTGGAATCAGCCTCGACAATCGGAATTGAAAAATCAAAATCGACCTCGATACACGGCCTCAACAATCGCAATCGGCCGTTAGATGCTGACACCAAATGGATGGATGGTAGGGATATAACACATGCATAATGGTGGGGCTGTACCTATCGTGGCACGCCAGTTGATGGACGGTCAGGATGGGATACACCCACCAGCAGTGGGTCCCACCGATCTGACTGGGTCCTTACTCTTACTTGGGTGGTAGACTCTCAGGAGTTTCAACTCTCGATCTAGCATTCGAGTACCCATAGGTGGTGAAATTCCACTAGCGTGAGTGTGTGGGGTGTGTGTGCATGTGTTAAATATATATATATATATATATATATATATATATGTATATAATATATTGCATTATAATATAACATAATACACATGATCTGTAAAGAGCCACCGTCCAGACCCTGGATGTTCTGGACGGTGCTGATCTAGCGCAAAAATCGTGGTGGGTCCACACAAGATTTGGATGGACGGCATGGGTTGAACAATACATCAAGGTGGGGCAGATGAATGGATGGCTTGAATGTGATACACCCATCAATGGTGGGCCCCATCTACCACTGTCTAGATGGACTATGGATAAAACATATACATTTACGGTGGCTCCCAATCGTCCAGATGGACTATGGATAAAACATATACAAATCGGAATCAGCCTCGACAAATCGGTCGAACAAGGCCTAAGGGAAGGTTACAATGTAGACATCTAACTGTCATCGCCCATCAATATGGACATTTAACCAACATTGCTCACAAGGAGTGGCCCACATAGGGCCAAACATATAGTGGGCCCATCACCTCACACAATGGCCCAATATGCATCACCATGGGCCTCAAATATATCATAATGGGCAGCATTACATGGGTCTAATTACACATCAAGTAGGATGCATCACATGGGCCTAATACAATCAAGTGGTCCTCATTCCTGGGCCTCATGTACATAAAAGTGGGCCGCATCCCATGGGCCATACATACATCACATCAGGCCTCACATATGGACCTTATAAACGTCACACTGGGCCTCACTTTAATGTTTTAATTTAAACCAATTTGATTTAAATGATTTTAACTCGCAAGTATACGAATCAGATGTAAATATGGTACGTATTACGAGATCGTTCCCACGAGGACTGATTGTCGCAATTCGAAATTTAAGACTCTTCTTAATTAATCCAACAAATATTTTAGCAAACTAATAAGTAAACTAACACAAATTTATGGAAAATAACTGAGAACTATGAGAAAAATTCAATCCAGGAGAAGACTAGGACTTTCGAATCCACCCCTAATTATCCTAACCCTTGTTTTACCTGTTGATTTATTCTAATTCAGATTGATATAAATTTAATAAATAAAGCACATCATATGTCCTTGGTCGGGTACACAGAATGTATAATCCTTTAAAGCATATGGATCACATCTTTCCATCCATGGTCAGGCATGGAGAGATGTAAATCCTGTTTCTTTCTCTATAGGAGACCTGTTCATGGTCAGACACAAGCACCTAGAATAATATTTCAAACAACATCCATATCTAGACTTTGGTCGAGCTCATAAAATGGAGAAGTACGGAAATCTCAGGAAAGCACACTAGAAAAAGAAATAAATCAATCCAATTAAAATAAATTGAACATAAACTAGAGTCAATCAAATTAGGGGCTTCATCTCAGCCCTAACTAAGAAGAATTAGCTATCCATAAAATTAATTAGAAAAAAAGAAAATATAAAATAAACACATTAAAAACATCTCCCTTATCTCTCTTCTTCCTTCTTCTCTCTCTCCTCCTTGGCTCTGGATCTTCCTCCACAGGTCTGAATCCCTTTTCTCCATGTCCAAAACCTCCTTATATAGCTGTTGGAGTGGTGAAAATTAGATTTGGAAAGCTATGCATGCCCGACGAAAGCTTTTTCACAGCCAAGTTCGGTGCCTCGAAACACGCCACTTTCCTCGCTCAAATTCCAAAGAAACACCATCCCTTAGGACTTTCTTGGGTCCTCTACATGATAGACGGTTCAGATCTGCCATATGATCAAAGATGGTGAGCCAAAATTGCCTGAAAAAGTCAGTTTTCACGGATGTACGAAACCTTTCGCACCATTTCGATGTTGTGATCGGTGGGCCCCAAAGAGATACTTTTAGGAAAATCCACTCCTTCCATTGCATTCAGAACAAAATTTCAGTAAAGAATGAGTGGTTTTGAACATCCATTGGCGCGACTCAGAGAAGAAATCATAAAAGGATCAGTTTTGAACGTTGCAGGGCAGCCCTTTTGTGGCCCCTATATCGTACACGTGTGCTTACATGGGTCAAAAGTGTAAACATGGGTTTGTAGTGTTTGCAGCTCTCTATAAGGTGGACGGTGCGGATTTTCCGTACGGGGCATGTGTGGGGCCCACAGTCGACCACAAGAATGGACTTTCCATCCGTTACGCGGCTTGAAAACGGAAACTTTCGTTTTTTGGAAGATGCTGCGAGTAGGCGCTGGTCAGCGCTGCTGATCGATATGGTGTGGCTCGAGCACGTGTGTACATGTAACACCCTGAAAATCGGGGGTCGTGTATAAACTCAACTCCCGAGTTCCAGACCGTCACTTATGCAACAAAAATGATTATGATTCAATGTCGTCTGATTTAAAGCATTCACATGAGTAAAAGTATACCAAAACTGCAATTCATACTTCAGATCCAATGATAAAAGTAAGCGAAAGACTAAACAATATATATATCACTGTATGGAAAAACAAAGTAAATCTCATCTGTCTCCAAAGTATGACTACATCTCTGAGTCTCATATAATATACATGAACAAAATAAATATCCAAAATGGTCCCACTGAAATCCCATCGATCCAGGTCGCCTACGCAAAGCCGTCGTGATACTGCATGTACGAGAACTCGTCCTGGTCCTCGTCAAAATCTGGCTCTGCCTCCTGGATCTCGGCCTCACCTGCATCTACAACAGGGTCTGGTGGGTGTTGCAAACACCATCCCGTAACGTGGGAGTGAGTGATCAACTCAGTGGAATCATAGAGCAAAGATTAGCATGTTCACAATTCAATCATGCGATAATAGTAAAGCAGTAAATCAGACAATCCTAATACTGTTGTTAATGCAAGATGACATGACGTGATGTTTGCCCTCACCGACGATCTCCCTCATACGACAACATCTTACGACCGCGGCATGCAATCGACCCTCAAGTGCTCCACATCTTCTAGGCACATGCAATGGCATGGTGATATGATTTCCAAGTTATTATTAGTCCATTCAAACAGCAGGATTGGGAAACTAAGGTACTTCCCTTGTATCAATCCCAACACAGATCCAGTCTAGAGTCGTCACTCCTAGTAATCTCATACGAGGTATATTTATGTAGGTCGCTGCAAGGGCTGCCAGGGCTGTTGCTCGCACTCGTTGCACCGCTCCCCCATCACCTTATCAATACAGGCCTACCGTACTCTACTGCAACGGAAGGGTCGTCGTCTCCCGTGGACTCAGAATACGCTCGCGGTCACTACAAAGGACTCGTCGCCTAATCAGTGTAGGCTGACAGCTAGAATATAGTGTCCCATACCACCATAATCTGCTCACGAGTCTAGGTGCTCACTGGTCACTACAGGGAGGTTTGTGGCCCCAGCGTAGGCCGACAGCTCGACCACGGTGTCCCATACCACCATGCCCGGCTCATGAGTCTTCGTGGATCAAGGTACTATGGTTAACAGGATTTACAATGGTAAGTTCAGTACCCTAGGTTCAAGTAGTTATGACTCATACAAGGTGAACATACATTGGCCAGTCGGGTTGCTTGACGGGCTCGACTAGCGCGATCGCACCTCAAGTCGAACGACATGAAGTGCGTAAAACACTTCGCGTGGCTTAACCACTGCCGCCAACTCCAAACACGAATCGCGTTCATCGACGCATCGTTCGTGGCTATGACCAGTCAGCCACGAATTCGCTCGGTTACCGACTTCCTGGACTAAGTCTAGTCCCAAACACTTAGAGAATCACATCAGCAATATATGTAAAAGTATTGGAATTGAAATACAATCATATGAGCATGTTAACACATGTTATAACATTCAACTTAAGCAAATCTTCAAGCACATATATTCCATGCACGTAATGAAATCATGCATTTAGTCAACAGGTAGAAAATCATTTAGGTCAGCATATTAATTGAGAAATCCATCTCAAACTAATTCATAACATCATTTAGTTCAATACATACTAATACAATCATTTATACAAACACATACACTACACACTTAAGTCTACATATAGCATGTCGACCTGAAGTGTGCAATTAGGCAAATCTCTTCGCCAAACTAATTATGCACGTATTCCTAACTTCCTAATGCGACAACAAACCATGTCAATCACATCAGCAAAATATGAGTGTAAACAGTACTTCCTACAAATGACTAAAATGCCCTAAATCTCATATTCTTCGTTAATTTACGAAACGGGAAACGGAGAGCATTTTGTACATGTCAAACGGCGATACCGTCAAGAATCTACTATTAAACGACATTGAAAGCGTTGGGAACCGTCAATCAAAGCGTCTAAAATCCTCACCTTATGTCTTATAGACTCGTGAATTGAAACGGAGCGTATACGCTTCGTCTACGGCGAATAAGGAACCTAATACACGAGATCCATACGCTACATCGCTATGGAAACAAAGGAAACTCAAATCAGCAACTATTTAGGGTATTTGCTTACTTAGAATCGCGGTGAAATCGCCGGAAAAACGGTAGAGGTGTGTTGCTTGAGCACGTGCAACACGTAGCACAAGTGGCAGGAAGAACTCTCCCACTCTCTCACAATCTCTCACCTTTTTCTCTCTCCCAAGTTAGGGTTTCTCTCAAATTCGGATGGGAGAGAGGAGTGAGGGTTTCAACCCCTTTTATAGCCTAAAACATGCCCAAAATAGGCTTGGGAACAATGTTTACTTGGTGCTTAACCAAATTGGGGCCATTTCGGTCCAAAGGAGCATTTCTGATGGTCCCCTGGCCAAATGCGGTCGAACTTAAGCTCATGCATACTGGATCTAGCACACATCCAGTTTTCGGACCGGTGGGGTTCCCAGATCGCACGTGGCAGTCCAGTTTCAGTTTAACGGTCACCGCACCAAGATCAGGCCTATAAGTCCCGCGATATGTAATAGAAATTTTTCCTGATCCAAGGGTGTAATTTGGCTGTATTCTGATGGTCAGAATGCTTAATACTGATGCGTCAAATCGTGTGCCAGATTTGAATTTCAAATTCCAATTTTAACCCTATTCTCACTCTCTTCACTCCAGGCTCAATGAAATAGCCCCTGAATGTCAGTTGGACTTGATTTTCGAAATGATTGCCAAGCCCAGCTAAGCGGTCATAACGGTTTAAGATGGTAGGTATCTGACTTTCGACGCGTGGTCTAGATCCAATACAAAGTTTCAAGGAGGTCCCGAGAACAAACTGGTTTAGAGTTTGATCCGAGACTTTAGAGCATTATAGCACCCTTGGTTCCACTCACTTTGGGCCTTGTAGAACGTATTTAAAGTGATCAGGGACCATTTCCCAGCTATTCTAACGTTGCACTAGCTAACCTAGTCATATTTTCTAAAGGAATGAATTCTACGCAAACTTCGGGTCGAGTTGGTACTCGAGCCCAAGTATGGATTTTTCACGGGCGTTACAGTACACCATGTACACACGTTGTATATAAGGGCCCACCGTAATGTTTGTGAGAAATCTGCACCGTCCATCCTTTTTACCATATTATTTCAACCATCAGTACCAAAATTGATGTATATCCAGATATCCAGCGGGCCCCACTTAATGAATTAATGGGCTGATCTGTCCGTTGGCCCACTTCCTGAGATCTTTAATAGCTGAAATTTAATATGTACGGTTAATTTATGGCCCACATCGTATGTATGAAGTTTCGTGTCAATCGGATGGCGGGAACCATGTGATCTTGCATTCTGGACCATTTTCGGGCCTTTTTAAGCGTGAACGACTTGATTTCCTCAGGTCCCTGGCATGTAAATATATTGATCTTAGTTCTTTGGAGTGCGTCCCTTGCTCTGGTGACTTCAGAGCGTCAAATTCATGCTTTTAATATCATTTTTTAATTCATGCTCTTGATTTCATCCTGTAATAAAAACACAATTAAAATATGGCATTAAGTTTTATCATGTACGTAAAATCTGGCAATAATCGGGGTCTGATATGTAATATTTGACCCTCATCACAACCCCCAACCAGCATTTTGCTAGTCCCGAGCAAAACATGCGGAAAATAATTTCAAAAATAAAAGAGCAATTCCTTTAGACTCAAGTGACTTGTGAACAGATATTCGAGATGTGAGAATTCTAAGATTCATGAATGGTGTGTGGAATTTTCTCCAGGAATCAAGCTCACAGTGAACTACATGAATAAGTTCAAAACATTAATCCATTAATTAGAACATTCTAAACATTGAGTTCCACGAGTGTATAGTATAATCTCGGCTCACAATCATTAAGAGATCTGATTGTCAATTTCATGATATCATTGGAATTCATGACAATCAAACCTGAAACCAACACTAGCATTACAGATTAACTTTTCATTCTACCAGCCTTTGATTTTCTTGAACAGTAACGCCAAAGAGGGGAATCAAATCCTCACCTATAGGGAGCAAACCTATGGTGTAAACTTGTCACCTAACTTCTTTTAAATGTCAATCATGGGAGATCGAATCTACACTTATAGGGAGCAAACCTATGGTGAAGATTATTTGACTTACCCTTTCAATTCTTCTTATAAATTGATGCTAAAAATTTTGTATTCGAGCTGGTTCCTTTCATTCTTAGTGATTACCAAGTTAATCATTCGATATCGAACCGAAACCTTAATGTGTAAGCGAGATGTGATATGTGAAATTATGACTCAATCAATGTTTACAACTTCTAATCATGGATTAAAAACTTAAACTTAACTGTGAAATCTAACATATGGTGAAATTCCAGATGCATAAATTCCCAACATTCTGTATCTTATAATATTAAAATCACAACTATCCTTCGACAAGAAATTTAAGAAAAAAAATTTAAAAATTTTCACAATTTTGCTCAAGACCAAGAAAATACTGATTAGGTAACCTAATCTCCCACCCCAACCTAAAATTTACATTGTCCTCAATGTAAAAGAAATAAGCATGTAATGCACATAGGACAATGAAAGTAAAAGAGGAGTGATGAAAAGAGTGTACCTGGAACAGAGAATCAAGAGGCTTTCCTAAAAATATCAATGTAAAATCGAGTCAGCATAAGAGAGAAATCAACAAAAAGAAAATCACAAAAAGAAAATCCTACCTATACCACTTTCGCAGGTGCTCTCGATTGCATTTAGCGTATGCAACAAGCCTTTAAACTCCTAGGTTACCCCAAGTGGACGAGTTGTAGTCTCGTGAGGGTTTGCAGCAATGTTACCCACAAACATTGAATCAACTAACTAGGAAAATGAAATAGAATGAAAAGCTGGGTTGCCTCCCAGGAGCGCTAAGTTTAACGTCTTCAGCCAGACAAAAATGGACCATGAATTAATCAATCTTGAAAACCTGGGTCCTCCAAATTAACTTCCTCAACATCTTGATTAACCAAATCCTCCAAATAAGGTTTCAGTCTTTGACCATTTACTTTGAAAATATTTTCGTCCTTAAGATTTTTAATCTCAACTGCTCCATGAGGAAATACTTTTACTACCTGATAAGGACCATACCATCCCGAACGTAGTTTTCCAGGAAAGAGGCGTAACCTAGAATTATACAATAATACTTTCTGACCCGGTTCAAATGTCTTGCGAAGAATTGATTGGTCATGAAAAAATTTTGTTCGTTCTTTATAAACTTTCGCATTCTCATATGCCTCATTTCGAATTTCTTCTAACTCATTGAGTTGAAGTTTACGATGCGATCCAGCCTTGTTCAAATCAAAATTAAAGGTTTTGATGGCCCAATAAGCATGATGTTCTAATTCCACAGGTAAGTGACATGCTTTCCCAAAGACAAGCCTATAGGGAGACATTCCAATCGGGGTTTTGAATGCTGTACGATACGCCCAAAGAGCATCATTCAAATGTTGTGACCAATCCTTACGATCAGGGTGAACTGTTTTCTCTAAAATTTATTTAATCTCCCGATTCGAAACTTCTACTTGACCACTTGTTTGTGGATGGTATGGAGTTGCAACTGTATGGGTGATGGAATATTTCTTCATTAAAGATTCAAACGGTTTATTACAAAAATGAGTACCACCATCACTTATGATTGCCCGAGGAGTACCAAAACGAGAAAAGATATTTTCTTTCAAGAAGCGGACCACAACTTTGTGATCATTCGTTTTACATGGCACTGCTTCCACCCACTTAGAGACATAATCGACGGCCACAAGGATATACATATAACCGAATGATGGGGGAAACAGACCCATGAAGTCAATACCCCAAACATCAAATATCTCAACAATGAGAATATTGGTAAGTGGCATCATGTTCCTACGGGAAATATTACTCATACGTTGGCATCGATCACATGTAGAACAAAAGGCATGTGTGTCTCGAAAAAGTGTAGGCCAATAAAATTCACTTTATAAAACTTTTGCAGCTGTTTTCTTTGAACCAAAATGACCACCACATGCATGGTCGTGACAAAAAGGAGATTATACTATGAAACTCACTCTCAGGTACACATCTCCTAATGACCTGGTCAGGACAAAGTTTGAATAGGTATGGATCATCCCAGAAGAAATGTTTAACCTCAGCAAGAAATTTGGATTTATCCTGTTTAGTCCAATGAGAAGGAATCTGACTTGTAACAAGATAATTTACGATATCCGCATACCAAGGTAATTGAGAAATAGCTAAAAGTTGTTCATCAAGGAAAGACTCATTCATTGGCACAAGATCCACTGTGGGCTCTAAGAAAAGTCAAGACAAATGGTCAGCAACCACATTTTCGGAACCCTTTTTATCCCAAATTTCAATGTCAAATTCTTGTAGCAAGAGAATTCAACAAATCAATCGAGGTTTAGCATCTTTTTTAGAAAGAAGATATTTCAATGCTGCATGATCTGAAAACACTATAACCTTCGATCCAATGAGATATGACCTGAATTTGTCTAGAGCAAATACCACTGCCAACAACTCTTTTTCAGTGGTAGAGTAGTTTAGTTGAGCATCATTTAGAGTCCTACTAGCATAATAAATGACATGAGGTATTTTGTCCAATCGTTGCCCTAAGACGGCTCCAACAGCATAATCAGAAGCATCACACATAAGCTCAAAAGGTAAACTCCAATTAGGTGGTTGGATGATTGGAGCAGAAGTTAATAAAAGCTTTAACTTGTCAAAAGCTTTCCGACAATCATCATCAAGGTCAAATGCAACATCCTTAGCTAATAAACTGCACAAGGGTCGAGAAATTTTACTAATATCCTTAATGAATCTCCTGTAGAATCCTGCATGCCCTAAAAATGATCTAATTTCCTTCACTGTTCTAGGTGGAGGAAGACTAAAAATTAAATCAATCTTGGCTTTATCAACTTCAATGCCTTTACTTGAAATAACATGCCCGAGTACAATCCCTTTTTAAACCATAAAATGACACTTTTCCCAATTCAATACCAGGTTCGTTTCTTTACATCTTTCCAAAACTAGAGATAGATGGTATAAGCATTCATCAAAGGAAGAGCAAAAAATGAAAAAATCATCCATGAAAATCTCGAAGAAATGTTCAACCATGTCTGAAAAAATACTCATCATGCATCGTTGAAAAGTAGCAGGCGCATTACATAGCCCAAATGGCATATGCCGATAGGCATATGTACCAAAAGGACATGTAAATGTGGTTTTCTCTTGATCCTCGGGAGCAATGAGAATCTGATTGTACCCGGAATAACTATCCAGGAAACAATAATAGCTATGCCCTGCCAATCTCTCTAGCATCTGATCTATGAAAGGAAGAGGAAAGTGATCCTTCCTTGTGACTAGGTTCAGTTTATGGTAATCAATACAAACTCGCCAACCCGTAGTCATGCGGGTTGGTACAAATTCATTATCATCATTTTTTATCACCGTAATCCCAGACTTTTTTGGAACAACTTGGACTGGGCTGACCCACGTGCTATCCGAAATAGGTTAAATGATACCAACATCTAACAATTTAAGCACCTCTGCCCGTACGACCTCTTTCATGTTAGGATTAAGTCTCCTTTGTATTTCACGTGACGTTTTTACATTTTTCTCAAGATGAATACGATGCATATACATAGTGGGGCTTATTCCCTTTATGTCCGCTATTGTCCACCCAATAGCTGCCATATGTTCTCTAAGAACATTAAGCAACTTGCCCTCCTGTTCCTTATCGAGGTTAGAAGCTATGATGACAGGTAGGGTCTCAGAAGGACCTAAAAATGCATACCTGAGAGTTTCAGGTAATTGTTTAAGGTCAAGTTCGGGTGGTTTCTCAACAGACGGGACCAGTTTAGACTCAGATGGTGGAAGAAGTTCCACTTTCGCTTTCCATTTTGTAGTATCCATTATAGAATTAGAGTCGAGCAATGCATTGACTTCTTCGATGGAAATTTTTATGTCAAAGTCTGTGCCAAAATATGCTAGACAAGTCTCCAGTGCGTCTTCGGAAGATTTAAAGAAAGAGTCATGCACTAGACTATCAATCATGTTCACCTCAAAAATATCATCCAAGTCTACCGGTTGTTGTCCAGCATTGAAAACATTAAGTTTAATCTTCATGTTACCAAAAGACAACTTCATGACTCCATTCCTGCAATTTATAATAGCATTGGATGTAGGTAAGAATGGACGTCCCAAGATAACAGGGATTTGACTCGTAGGATTCGAAAAAGGCTGAGTATCAAGAACGATGAAATCCACTGAAAAATAAAACTTATCAACCTGGATTAACACGTCCTCAATAATACCATGGGGCACCTTGACAGATCTATCAATTAGTTGTAGTGTTATTTTAGTTAATTTCAGTTCACCAAGTCCTAGCTACTCATATACAGAATATGGCAACAAATTAACGCTCGCCCCTAAATCGAGCAATGCCTTCTCAACCTTATGATCTCCTATGATGCAAGAAATGGTAGGAGCTTCTGGATCCCTAAATTTAGGAGGGGTGTTGTGTTGAATCATAGAGCTAAGTTGCTCTGCAAGGAAGACCTTCTTATGAACATGCATCTTACGCTTCTGAGTGCATAAATCTTTAAGAAACTTATCGTAAGCAGGGACTTGCTTGATAGCATCAAGCAATGGAATATTAATTTGCACTTGCTTAAACATCTCCAATATCTCATTAAAGTTGTTTCCTTTCTTAACTGGTGCCAGACGTTGAGGAAAAGGTGCTTTAGGCACATAGGATGACACAGGAGTGGTTTCTGGAGGGTCAGAGTGCTTTTGGACTCTAGATGCAATAGTATGTCTCTCCGCTTCATTTTGCTCTTCTGGTTTGGAATTTGATTCTTCCCTAGGCATTTCTACTTTATTCTCGATCTGTTTACCGGACCTAAGGGTAATGATAGATTTGACTTGCTCATGATATTATTCTTGGTTTAAATTAGAGCCAATCTCAAACTGTTCTTTTGGATTTGCCACAAGTTGGCTAGGGAACTTCCCCTTCTCTCTCTCACTCAATGTGGCAGCAAGTTGATCCAATTGAACTTCCATCTTGGCAATAGATTGAGCATTTATATGTACGCTTTGTTGGTTAGCTAGTAAAGTTTGTTGGGTGTCTTTTTGAAATTGAAGAGAACTTTGCATAAAAAGATTGAGTGTATCCTCAAGAGATGGTTTCCTAGATTGTGCAGGAGCTTGTTAATATTGCGGAAACTGTTGAGGTTCTTGACTACCAACTTGTGGGTAAGGTTGCATAGGAGGATTTTCAGATGGTCCTCCTTGTTGTGGTCCTTTTGCCCAAGAAAGATTTGGATGTCTAGCCCACCATGGGTTGTAGGTATTTGAGTAAGGATCATTCCTAGGTCTCCGAAAGGTATTCATAGCATGTACTTGTTCGAAGAGAAATTCAGAAAATGCTGCACCAGATGGACACGGCTGCGTAGGATGGCCAGGACTAGAACATATAGCACATGACTCGATTTGAGTTGTTTGTGGAGGTCTATCATTCAACATCAGAGCATCGACTTTCTGTGTTAGGCTATCAAGTATGGTATAAATATTTGGCGTGACTCCTATCTCATATATACCACCTTTCTTTGACAGTTGGAGATTTCTTTCACCTCTATTTGAGTAGTCCCATTGTTGGGAATTTTCGCACAAGGTTTCAAAGAAATTCCATGCTTCGACATCACTTTTGGTCATGAATGACCCTCCACTAGTGGCATCAACCATGCGACGGTTTTGAGGTGTCAAACCGTCATAGAAGTATTGAACTTGTTGCCACTTCTCAAAGCCATGGTGTGGACATTTAAGGAGCAAGTCCTTCCATCTTTCCCAACATTCATGAAAGTGTTCTCCCTCTTTTTGCGTGAAATTAGTGATTTCTCTACGGAGAGCATTCGTTTTGTGAACAGGGAAGAATTTGTTTAAGAACTTCTTAGACAGTTGATCTCATGTAGTGATCGTCCCAACTCCTAGAGAATTCAACCATGCTTTTGCCTTATCCTTCAAAGAAAAAGGAAAAAGGCACAAACGGATCGAATCATCTGAGAAGTTTTGAAACCTAAAGGTCGACAAATGTCTAAAAATTCTTTTACATGATGATATGGATCCTCTTTGTTTAAACCATAGAAAGATGGTAACAACTGTATGACCCCTGGTTTAAGTTCAAAGTGTGCTGCCGTGGTGGCTGAAAACACTATGCATGAAGGCGCATTAAATTGGACAGGAGCTGAATAATCTCTAAGCGCTTTAATTGCATTCTCATCCGTCATTTCGAATAGGATATTTCTAGATCTTTTACGAAAGGTTCTTTCTATTTTAGGATCAAAGGGTGCTAGTTCTATGTTCAAAGATCTACGCCCTAGCATAAACTGAATAACTGAAATGTAGGAAAGAAAACTAAACTAAATTAACATGCAACCTAAGAGAAATAAGACTAGAACTAAAAATTATGAATTCCTAAAAACAAGAGAAAGCTATGTAAACAAGAATTAGAAGAAAGAACCCGAAAAAGAAGATGATGGATGTCTGAAGATTTGGTAGCTTCTCCTTTTGAAGACAATCTTATTTAACAGCTTCCTTCTTCAATTCCTGTAAAAATAAAACTAAAAACAAAAGCAATTTCCTAAAATAATGCTAGAAAGAAAAATAAAAAATAAAAAATCTTAAGCAACGGTTAGTTTCTAAAAAGGAAAAATTTTCTAAAACTAGAAAATAGAAAGTTAATTGAAAGAAGAATCTAAATCTAAAATTAGAAATTAGAAAATTTCTAAGAAGAAATCCTAGAATTAGAAAATTTTAAAAAAAAATAGAGAATTATAGAAAGGGATTACCAAAATAGAAGTTCAAATCAAGACCCTACAAAAGAGAAAATATGTTAGTTTCTAAAATAAAACAAAATAAAAACTTTAACCTATAGTTAGTAAAATCCTAAGGCTATGAATTATGATAAGAGAGAATCCTAAATCCAATTTGGACTGAAACAGTTCCCCAGCAACGGCGCCAAAAACTTGATGTTTTAATTTAAACCAATTTGATTTAAATGATTTTAACTCGCAAGTATACGAATCAGATGTAAATATGGTACGTATTACGAGATCATTCCCACGAGGACTGGTTATTGCAATTCAAAATTTAAGACTCTTCTTAACTAATCCAACAAATATTTTAGCAAACTAATAAGTAAACTAATACAAATCTATGGAAAATAACTGAGAACTATGAGAAAAATTCAATCCAGGAGAAGACTAGGACTTTCGAATCCACCCCTAATTATCCTAACCCTTGTTTTACCTGTTGATTTATTCTAATTCAAATTGATATAAATTTAATAAACAAAGCACATCATATGTCCTTTGTCGGGTACACAGAATGTATAATACTTTAAAGCATATGGATCACATCTTTTCATCCATGGTCAGGCATGGAGAGATGTAAATCCTGTTTCTTCCTCTATAGGAGACCTGTTCATGGTCAGACACAAGCACCTAGAATAATATTCCAAACAACATCCATATCTAGACTTTGGTCGAGCTCATAAAATGGAGAAGTACGAAAATCTCAGGAAAGCACACTAGAAAAAGAAACAAATCAATCCAATTAAAATAAATTCAACATAAACAAGAGTTAATCAAATTAGGGGCTTCATCTCAGCCCTAGCTAAGAAGAATTAGCTATCCATAAAATTAATTAGAAAAAAAGAAAATATAAAATAAACACATTAAAAACATCTCCCTTATATCTCTTCTTCCTTCTTCTCTCTCTCCTCCTTGGCTCTGGATCTTCCTCCACAGGTCTGAATCCCTTTTCTCCACGTCCAAAACCTCCTTATATAGCTACTGGAGTGGTGAAAATCGGATTTGAATCGGATTTGGAAAGTTATGCATGCCAACAAAAGCTTTTTCGCAGCCAAGTTATGCATGCCAACAAAAACATGCCACTTTCCTCGCTCAAATTCCAAAGAAACACCGTCCCTTAAGACTTTCTTGGGTCCTCTACATGATAGACGGTTTAGATCTGCCATATGATCAAAGATGGTGAGCCAAAATTGCCTGAAAAAGTCAGTTTTCGCGGATGTGCGAAACCTTTCGCACCATTTCGTTGTTGTGATCGGTGGGCCCCAAAGAGGTACTTTTAGGAAAATTCACTTCATCCATTGCATTCAGAACGAAATTTCAGTAAAGAATGAGTGGTTTTGAACATCCATTGGCACGACTCAGAGAAGAAATCACAAAAGGATCAGTTTTAAACGTTGTAGGGCAGCCCTTTTGTGGCCCCGATATCGTACACGTGTGCTTACATGGGTCAAAAGTGTAAACATGGGTTTGTAGTGTTTGTATCTCTCTACAAGGTGGACGGTGCGAATTTTCCGTACGGGGCATGTGTGGGGCCCACAGTCGACCACAAGAATGGACTTTCCGTCCGTTACGCGGCTTGAAAACGGAAACTTCCATTTTTTGGAAGATGCTGCGGGTAGGCGCTGGTCAGCGCTGCTGACCGATATGGTGCGGCTCGAGCACGTGTGTACACCATGTACACACGTTGTACATAAGGGCCCACCGTAATGTTTGTGAGAAATCTGCACCGTCCATCCTTTTTACCATATTATTTCAACCATCAGTACCAAAATTGATGTATATCCAGATATCCAGCGTGCCCCACTTAATGAATTAATGGGCTGATCTGTCCGTTGGCCCACTTCCTGAGATCTTTAATGGATGAAATTTAATATGTACGTTTAATTTATGGCCCACATCGTATGTATGAAGTTTCGTGTCAATCGAATGGTGGGAACCATGTGATCTTGCATTCTGGACCATTTTCGGGCCTTCTTAAACGTGAACGGCTTGATTTCCTCAGGTCCCTGTGTCACGCCCCAAACTCAGAAACCAGGCTTACAAAATTCCCGATCGCCGAATCTGGCGCCGACAGCTTCCGTAGAACCCCATTCTCGGCTCCTAACGCCCATTCGCCAGGTTCCGATCCTGGGATGGTACGAGGAGGATTTTCAATGTCAGTTTGATTGGTAATAAGTATAACCAAAGGCATAACCCACAAACAACAACCAAGAACTCCATTACATTTTCACTATGATAAAAAACTTTACAAGTACAATGAGCATAAAGGAAAATACAATGGTAAAGAACAAAAACTCCAAAACGATCTGCAACGTGCTCCTGCCTCAGCGCTGCTGCGAACCAACGTCACCTATATGCAACGGTCGTGCATAAGCTTACAGAAAGCTTAGAGGGTGGTGAAGTGTGTGCGCAAGGTAGTAATATGAACATGCAATGTCAGAGTAATACGGAATATGCAGATGTAACCATAATATCATGAGCCGTACCAAGGCTTATGCGATGCAAGACATGAATGGTATCGGCCATCCCAAGGCCATGTGATGTGCAATGCAACTCAAGCATACAGATCCTCCTCTATGTCCACACATCAATACAGCTCAAAATATGGAATATCACCGGGGTCTAGTACACTCTAAACCAGATTGCCGCCACATCGCGCACAATAAGGTAAGTGGAAGAGACCTCACTATCCGTCTGCCAATATCGGGCACTACTCGTCGATAGCGGACCCATTCCTCGAGCTGGTCAGACTCAGCCTAGGATTGCCCCCTACTCTCGGGCGGGTAAGGCCGCACCCCTTTCCAACAGACCACGACACAGTGGAGAGCGTAACCGTCTAGTAATTGGCACTCAACGCTCATCTACTCACTCGGTCTAGACGTTGGAGCAACCTCTTTGTACCATAAGGGTTTAGGGACTTTCACCCAGGGATATCTATAGTACCCCATGTAGAACAAGATTTTCGGTATCCAATCCTGCCAACCACGATGCGTCTGTGGAGGCTGCGACCCTGATGTCGCTAGGACGTACAATACTCATGTCACACAAATGCGAAATGCATGATTCATGCTATCCAGTCATGCAACAAACCCTACACATATCGTGCGCTCAGGTAGGGCAACACTGCCTAACCAGGAGCCCATAAACAACCTTAAATGAATCAAATGGGCCTAGCCCATAAGCATTTCATAAATCAAATGGGCCTAGCCCATAGACCTTTTGCAATTAAAGGGGCCTAACCCATACATGAGGGGCCCACCCAACCAACAGTTCAGGCCTAAAACGATCCCACCAAGTGGATGGACGGTCTGGATGCAATCACCTACATCATGGTGGGTCGCACTGTAGCTGGACAGTGAGGATGGCACATGAATCAAGGAGGGCTCCACCGTCCAACACTCATCAAGGAGGACTCCACCTTCCGCTGGACGGTAGAGGCATTACAGTGACAAGGTGGGTGCCACCGTCCACTAGACGGTGGGCTACAACACATACAATATTGTGGGTCCCATGCGGGGCCCACTGTAATATTTATTTGGCATCCGACCCGTTGATAAGGTCAAACAGACCTGGTTGAAGGGAATTTACAAATTTCAGCTTGTTTTAAAACTTCTGTGGGCCCCGAAAAAGATTTCAATGGAAGACGTTCATTCACACTGTTTCCTATGATGTGGGCCACCTGAGCATTGGATCAGGCTGATCTTTGGAGGGGGGCCACTTTAGGGGGTGGCCCACCACATGAACAGATTGGATTCCAAATAAACACCACTGTGGGGCCACATGCAGGGCCGTGGGTGGCCAGTGGCTGCCCGCCCGCCTTCACGGCTGCACGCAGCAGCGTGCAGCGCTACCCGCTGACAGAGAGAGAGCAGAGGCTCTACCTCTTTCAAAATCCGGGAAAAATCCGTTTTCCTGCGGTTTTTCGCACATGGGGCCCGCTAAAATGAAATCCACTTCGGCCATTGCGTTCTGTGGCTCGCAACAGGCAAAATGAGTCTAAAGTTCAAATTTTAAAATGCTTAGCAAGTGAAATAAGATACGAAAATGATGTTTGAATGGTGAAGATGTAATTTTTGACGCTATGGCCCACCAGGTGCTCCGTTCAAGCTCAATTTCTGGCTCAACGCATAAAATGAGATGGTCAAAGGGATGGACGGCTTGGATTAGAACGATACATCAGGGTGGGGCCTACACAAGGGGGCCACCCCAAAAGCCTCACTTTTTCTCTTTTTTTTTTTTTTTTTTTACAGGGACGTCCAGCGTCCCAGACGCTGGACGATGGGTCTCTTTAAAAACATACATCGTGGTGGGCCTTTTTGAAGTGGGCCACCACTTACAGATGAAGGGGGGTACAACATGCAAGGTGGGCCCCACTTGAAGGACTCTCGGACAAATAAATACCTCAAGGTGAGGTCCATTCAAGTGGGCCACACAACCCCTTTGCATAAAAAATAAAATAAAATAAAATAAAATAAAATAAAATAAAAGAGAGAGAGAGACATGGAGAGTGGGACACGCCTTGTGATGGAGGGACCCTGACATTATGGGCCCTCCCTTACAATGAATCATACATCAAGTGGGCCTTAAAGCATGAGGGACCACCGAAATCCAAACTCAACGGTGGAGATCCCTTCCCCACCAACATTGACGGTCTAGATGAGCTTTGAAAAGAAAATAAACATCATGATGGGGTCCATGGAGAATGGCCCCATCATGGAATGATCATGATGATCCAAGTGGTCCATCGACCACCCTTTAGGGTCCCAAGTGAGATCCACACCATGGATCGGTGGGCCTCACTTGGCCCATCATGAAAACAAGTAAAACTACCCTATAGAGGCACCCACCGTCCGATCTTCTTGCTCCTATGGGTTTCTTGGCACCTTAACTTCAACTTCAATTGATGAGATAAAGAATGAAGGGTTGAGATGAGAGATGGTGGGGTAGGAAAGTGGGCCACTTGGAGTTTAGGGATGCTTGAAAATTTCCATACGTATGAACTTTTTTGCTTGGAGATTTTTGAAATGAGAAAGAGAGAAAGAGAGAGAGAGTGATGTAGAGAGAGATGGATGGATGGATGAATGATGGTTGTGTAAGAAAGTATTGACTTTTGAGGTTTTTGTGTAAGAGAGGTATGGGTGGTGAAGACTTTTGTGGCTTTTTGTGTAAGAGAGGTATGGTTTTGAGAGACTTTTGTGGTTGTTTGGGAAAAGAAAATAAAGTGATGTGTACTTGACATGTGATGTCTTGATGGATTGATTGATTGATGGGATTGATGTGATTGATGTGACACATCGTAGAGATTCCCTTGGGTTTCGCAACGCGCAGCGTTTTCTTGCACCGAACGTCGGCCCATATCTCTTGATCAGGGTATAGCCTCGGCGCGCAAGTCGCGGTATCGGAACCGCAACGACGGCGCGGTCGCTATGGTATTGGTCTCGGGTTGAGTCGTCTCAGATTGTCGGTATATGAATCAGGGTTGCGCGTCGATATCGGTTAAGGGTCGAAAGTCACCAAAATTCGACCAGTAAGACCGCGGAAGTCCACGGAAAGGTACAGACTAAGATATGAGTCTTACAGCTCTCCCCTCCTTATAAAAATTTCATCCTCAAAATTTACACAAGCATCACAACTAAGCATTACTCATGAAAAAGAAGCGATATAACATCATCATATAGAATCAGGGACAGCGTACAAAATACAATACATGATTAATCATCAAAGAGATGAGGATAACGCTCTCGAATCTCAGCCTCACGCTCCCACGAAGCCTCCTTTACAGAATGGTGACCCCATTGCACCTTCACCAACGGAATGACCTTGGTTCTGAGGACCTACTCCTTCCGATCAAGGATACAGACTGGCTGCTCAATGTAAGAAGCATCCTCACGAACCTTCAACGGCTGCCAATCAATGACGGGAACTATGTCTGACCCATACTTCCTCAACATGGAGACGTGAAAAACGTCGTGGACGCCAGACAACTGTGATGGCAGGGCAAGCCGATAGGACACGGTGCCAACGCATCCAGTGATCTCAAAAGGTCCTATGAATCTCGGGGCAAGCTTGCCCTTCGCTCCAAATTGAACTACGCCCTTCATGGGCAAGACCTTGAGATACACATGGTCCCCTACATCAAACTCTAAGGGACGTCGCCGACGATTAGCAGAACTCTTCTGTCGGCTCTGAGCTGTGCGCATCCTCTGCCTGATGATATCTATAGCCTCTGAAGTCTCCTGCAAAAGCTCGGGACCTAGGAGACGACGCTCTCCAACCTCGGTCCAATAACTCGGTGATCTGCATGGTCTGCCATATAGTGCCTCAAAAGGAGCCATGCCGATGGTCCCCTGATAGCTGTTATTATACGCAAACTCAGCCAATCGCAGATGCTCATCCCAGCTACCCCTGAAGTCAATCGTGCAGGCCCGAAGCATATCCTCAAGTATCTGATTGACCCTCTCGATCTGGCCATCGGTCTGCGGATGGTACGCGGTGCTGAGCTGCAAATCAGTCCCCATCGCATGCTAGAAACTCCCTGAAAACTAAGATGTGAACCTCGAGTCTCGGTCAGAAATGATTCGAGACTGAAACGCCATGCAGCCTCACAATCTCCTCTATAAATAGTCTCGCAAGCCGGTCCATAGACCAAGTCGCACGCATCGCAAGGAAATGTACCGACTTCGTCAGACGATCCACAACAACCCAAATGGCATCATGACCGCGCTGAGTCCTCGGTAAACCCATAATGAAATCAGTCGACACGTGCTCCCACTTCCACATCGGGACGCTCAATGGCTGCAATAGACCAGGAGATCTCTGATGATCGGCCTTGACACGCTGGCACGTGTCACACTCGGTCACAAAACTGGCGATCTGGTGCTTTATTTCCGCCTAAAAATACTGTCGCCTCATGTCGCGGTACATCTTCGTCGAGCCTGGGTGGATAGAAAACCGCGATCGATGTGCCTCGGTCATAAGATCTCTGCGCAACGCTGAAATATCCGGGACATATAATCGGCCTCTGAAGCGAAGTCCACCGTCTGTACCGATCTGCCAATCAGCCTGACTCTCAGATGTAGCCTCAGCCATATAACTCTGCAACGACTCATCAGCCTACTGAGCCTCGATCACCCTAGCGACAAGAGAAGGTTGAATCGACAAGCTCGATAACTGCACAATGGAAGACTGCAGGCCGAACTCAAAATCATACGCTGCGATATCCTCAAGCATCCACCACTCCTGAATCATCATATGCGCTACTAGGCCTCGTGGCTGACGGCTGAGGGCATCTGCCACCACGTTCGCCTTGCCCGGGTGGTACTGGAGATCAAAATCATAGTCTTTCGGGAGCTTCATCCAGCGCCTCTGTCTCATATTCAACTCAGACTGCGAGAAGAGGTACTTCAAGCTCTTGTGATCAGAGAAGAGTTCGAACCTAACCCCGTAAAGGTAGTGCCTCCACACCTTCAGTGTGAAGACAACTGCAGCTAGCTCTAAGTCATGCGTAAGATAGTTCTGCTCATGGACCTTGAGCTGACGAGACGCAAAGGCCACTGGTCTCCCGTGCTGCATCAGGACAGCACCCAAACCGATATGCGAGGCATCAGTGAACACAATAAAGTCGTCACTCCCAGAGGGAAGAGTGAGGACAGGAGCGGACGTCAGACGGTCCTTCAACTCCATAAATGCCCGCTCACAAGCGTCACTCCAAATAAACTCTGCGCCCTTCCGAGTCAACCTGGTCAGCGGGGCTGCAATATGAGAGAAGCCCTCAATGAAACGTCGATAATAGCCCGCTAGACCAAGAAAACTACGGATCTCAGTCGCAGTCGTGGACTGGCTCCACTGACGCACTGCCTCGACCTTCGAGGGGTCCACTGCGACACCCTCCCTCGTCACCACGTGACCGAGGAACTTCACCTCCTCCTGCCAAAACTCGTACTTCTCCAGCTTCGCATAAAGCTGGTGTGCGCGGAGGGTCTGCAAGGTAATCTCCAAGTGCTGCTCATGCTCCTCACGGGTTCTCGAGTAGATCAGAATGTCGTCGATGAAGACTACAACAAACTGATCCAAATATGGGCGAAAAATCTCGTTCATCAGCTGTATGAAGACCGCGGGTGCATTGGTCAGTCCAAAGGACATGACCTGAAACTCAAAATGACCGTAACGCGTCCTGAATGTCATCTTCGGAATGTCCTCATTTCATACCCGAATCTGATGATAACCGGAATGCAGGTCAATCTTCGAAAAGAACTGTGCACCCTGCAGCTGGTCAAACAAATCATCAATCATAGGGAGTGGGTACTTGTTCTTGATCGTGACTTTGTTGAGCTTGCGGTAGTCAACGTAGAGCCTCAACGAGCCATCCTTCTTCTTCACGAAGAGTACCGGCGCTCCCCACGGCGAACTGCTCGGACGGATAAAACCCAACTCCCACAACTCGTCCAACTGCTTCTGCAGTTCTCGTAACTCCAACGGTGCCATACGATACGGGGCCTTCGAAATAGGCGTGGTACCGGGCACGAGATCAATCTGAAACTCGGTGAGTCGACGAGGCGGTAATCCCAGAATTTTCTGAAACACATCGGGAAAATCACAAACCACGGGCAAATGGTCGATGCAAGCGGCAACAGGCTCCTCTATGGCGCAAGACATCAAACAAGACAACCGCTCTCCTCTGAGCTCTACAACGAACTCGAACTACGGCACACCGGGTATATAAAATGTGACTGTCCTTGCGGCGCAGTCCAAAATGGCATAATACTCAGCGAGCCAATCCATGCCCAGGATGACGTTGAACTCGGACATCGACAAAACAAACAAATCGGCAGGCAGGAAGGTATCCCCAACCAGAACGGGACAAGACGAGCAAAATCGTCCCAACACTGCAGTCCTCTCCAAGGGAGTCGATACTGATAGACTCTCACCAGCAGACTCCAACGGTAAGCCAGCCGATCGACAGAAGCTCTCGGCCACAAAGGAGTGCGATGCACCGGAATCAAACAGCACTCATGCAATGCATGCAGAAACTGAAAGTATACCCTCAACAACTCCTCCAGATGACTGCGGATCCTACTGAGCCGCATAGAATCTAGCTTAAGCCGGCTGGGGAGGTGCCTGTCCCCTCTGAGCGTGCTGCTGCTGCTGATGGGGTCACTATGGCGGTCGAAATTGCTGCCTCTGCTGTTGTGGCCTCTGAGCCTGGTAATGATGCTGATGCTGCTGCTGAGGTGGCCTCGGTGGTGGAGGCTACTGTCGCTGCTGCTGTAAGGGTCTCTGATGCTGCGGTGGAGGTCTCTGCTGTTGTGGACCTCTCTGCTGCTGCTGGGGGCTGGGACACTCCCATGAACGGTGTCCCATCGCACCACACCTGAAGCAAGTGCCGGTGAACTGCCTCTGAGGTGGTGGTGGAGGTGCTGCTGGCGCTCGGAAGGCTGGGCGACCTGTGCCCCTCTGCTTCTGTGGTCAACGCTGCTGGGAATCACTAGAGGAAGCCTGCCTCTTCCGGTCTCTCCTCTGACTACGGTCAGACTGAGAACCGGCCCACTCAGTCTCATAAATCTGAGCTCTCCACACTACTGCCTGGAAAGTAGGGAGCTCATGCCTAATAACACGACCTCGAAGGCCGTAACGTAAGCCGTGCTCGAAACGGCGGGCTTCCGCCCCTCGTCATCAACCATATACGGTGCGAATCTCGATAGTGCCACGAAACGGGCCGCGTACTATGCCACCGTCATGTCTCCCTGCACCAGAGTCTCAAACTCTAAAGCTCGCTGACGGCGGATATGGTCAGGGAAGTACTACTCCTCGAGTCGATCAACAAAGTCCTCCCATGTCCAGACATACTCAGGTCCGGCAACACGGGTAACAGAGGTTCACCAATGCTCGGCCTCACCCTGGAAGAGGAATACTGCTCGGTCGTACATGACATGGTATCGAAAATCTTCTCCACATCGGAGCGCCATCTCTCTGCTGCAGTCGGATCTAGCTCGCCCTAGAAACGTGGGGGATCAAGCCGTCTGAACTCACGAAGTAAGGCGCTCACGCGCTCCTGATCTGCCTAAGCTGGTGAAACAACTGGGCATCTGTCCTGTCCCTGGAGTGCGGCTATCACAGTCTATAACATCTGTTGTAACTGAGATGCACTCACAGTCACGGTCGTCTCCACATCGTCCTCAGGGAAGGAAGCAGGGATCTCTGAGGGTGGAACAGGAGACGCAGGGGGTAAAGCTGGAGCCTCCGATGGTGAAACGGAATCCTTAGGTGGTGGTGTGGGAGTCGATCGGGTAACCCTCCCAGGCGCCATGTCTTACAGGAAAGAGCGAAGGCGCCTATCAACTTCAAAACTCTCGAAGGTACGCACGTTAACGGTCTGTATTGGAAGGTCGCGAAGTATCTGAATTTCGGAACTTAGCCATTATATACTCATAGCAGATATGTAATGTTGTTCTCGGTTATTCCCAAGTTATGCTCTGATACCAATTTCTGTCACGCCCCAAACTCAGAAACCGGGATCACAAAATTTCCTATCGCCGAATCTAGCGCCGACGGCCTCCATAGAACCCCATTCTCGGCTCCTAGCGCCCATTCGCCAGGTTCCGATCCTGGGATGCTACGAGGAGGATTTTCAATGTCAGTTTGATTCGTAATAAGCATAACCAAAGGCATAACCCACAAACAACAACCAAGAACTCCATTACATTTCCACTATGATAAAAAACTTTATAAGTATAATGAGCATAAAGGAAAATACAATGGTAAAGAATAAAAACTCCAAAACGATCTGCAACGTACTCCTGCCTCAGCGCTGCTGCGAACCAACGTCACCTGCACTCAACGGTCTTGCATAAGCTTACAGAAAGCTTAGAGGGTGGTGAAAGTGTGTGCGCAAGGTAGTAATATGAACATGCAATGTCAGAGTAATGCGGAATATGCAGATGGAACCATAATATCATGAGCCGTACCAAGGCTTATGCGATGCAAGACATGAATGGTATCGGCCATCCCAAGGCCATGCGATGTGTAATGCAACTCAAGCATACAGATCCTCCTCTATGTCCACACATCAATACAGCTCAAAATATGGAATATCACTGGGGTCTAGTACACTCTAAACCAGATTGCCTCCACATCGCGCACAATACGGTAAGTGGAAGAGACCTTACTATCCGTCTGCCAATATCGGGCGCGACTCGTCGATAGCGGACTCATTCCTCGAGCTGGTCAGACTCAGCCTAGGATTGCCCCCTACTCTCGGGCGGGTAAGGCCACACCCCTTTCCAACCGACCACGACACAGTGGAGAGCGTAACCGTCTGGTAATCTGCACTCAACGCTCATCTACCCACTCGGACTAGAAGTTTGAGCAACCTCTTGGTACCATAAGGGTTTAGGGACTTTCACCCAGGGATATCTATAGTACCCCATGTAGAATAAGATTTCTAGTATCCAATCCTGCCAACCACGATGCGTCTCTGGAGGCTGCGACCCTGATGTCGCTAGGGCGTACAATACTCATGTCACATAAATGCGAAATGTATGATTCATGCTATCCAGTCATGTAACAAACCCTACATATATCGTGCGCTCAGGTAGGGCAACACTGCCTAACTAGGAGCCCATAAACAACCTGCCCGAAGGCATATACTATGATCAGTCAATCCTCATATCAAGCATACATATGATGCGTATGATCATGGGTCATGAAACTATACTAAACATGTAAATGAGTGATGAACCATTCTTACGATGCAGATGGGCCTAGACGGCCGAAACACAACAAGTACGGCCCATTAATGGGCCCTAAGGAGAGTCGTAATGTGGACATCCAACCAACATTACAGTCGTAATGTGGACGTCAAACCAACATTGCTCCCAAGGCACGATCTTTGTAAACATCGGTACTTAGTCTGTAATGGATTTACACATTGCAATGGACCGTAGGTTCTTCCCATTGGACCTTACATATATATCAAATGGGCCATATCTTATGGGCCTTCTATTCATCAGATGGGCCACATAAATGGGTCATACCAATGGGTCTTATGTACATTGCAATGGGTCAAAATCCGTGGGCCTTGGACTACATCAAATGAGCTTAACTCATGGGTCTTAAAGGTAACGAATGGGCCACACCAATTGAACCCCATATGTACGCCAAATGGGCCCTAACCCTTAGGCCTTACATGCATATCAAAGTGGGCCTAAACCCCTAGGCCTTACATATATCAAATGGGTCCAATTTCATGGGCCTTGGGATACGTCAAAAGGGTCCAATCCCCTGGGCCTTGGGATATATCAAATGGGCCTAGTCCCATGGACTTGAAACATATCAAGTGGGTTTAAAGCCATAGGCCTTAAATATCAAGTGAGCCTAGGCCCATAGGCTTTACATATCAAGTGGGCCCAAGTTCATAGGCCTTAAATGAATCAAATGGGCCTAGCCCATAAGCATTTCATAAATCAAATGGGCCTAGCCCATAGACCTTTTACAATTAAAGGGGCCTAACCCATACATGAGGGCCCACCCAACCAACAGTTCAGGCCTAAAATGATCCCACCAAGTGGATGGACGGTCTGGATGCAATCACCTGCATCATGGTGGGTCCCACTGTCGCTGGATAGTGAGGATGGCACATGAATCAAGGAGGGCTCCACCGTCCAGCACTCATCAAGGAGGACTCCACCGTCCGCTGGACGGTGGAGGCATTACAGTGACAAGGTGGGCGCCACCGTCCACTGGACGGTGGGCTACAACACATACAATATTGTGGGTCCCATGCGGGGCCCACTGTAATATTTATTTGGCATTCGACCCGTTGATAAGGTCAAACAGACCTGGTTGAAGGGAATTTACAAATTTCAGCTTGTTTTAAAACTTCTGTGGGCCCCGAAAAAGACTTCAATGGAAGACGTTCATTCACACTGTTTCCTATGATGTGGGCCACTTGAGCGTTGGATCAGGCTAATCTTTGGAGGGGGGCCACTTTAGGGGGTGGCCCACCACATGAACAGATTGGATCACAAATAAACACCACTGTGGGGCCCACGTACAGGGCCGTGGGTGGCCAGCGGCCGCCCGCCCGCCTTCACGGCTGCACGCAGCAGCGTGCAGCGCTGCCCGCTGACAGAGAGAGAGCAGAGGCTCTGCCTCTTTCAAAATCTGGGAAAAACCCGTTTTCCTGCGGTTTTTCGCACATGAGGCCCGCTAAAATGAAATTCACTCCGGCCATTGCATTATGTGGCTCGCAACAGGTGAAACGAGTCCAGAGTTCAAATTTTAAAATGCTTAGCAAGTCAAATAAAATACGAAAATGATGTTTGAATGGTGATGATGCAATTTTTGACGTTATGGCCCACCAGGTGCTCCGTTCAATCTCAATTTATGGCTCAACGCATAAAATGAGATGGTGAAAGGGATGGACGGCTTGGATTAGAACGATACATCAGGGTGGGGCCTACACAAGGGGGCCACCCCAAAAGCCTCACTTTTTCTCTTTTTTTTTTTTTTTTTTTACAGGGACGTCCAACGTCCCAGACGCTGGACGATGGGTCTCTTTAAAAACATACATCATGGTGGGCCTTTTTGAAGTGGGCCACCACTTACGGATGAAGGGGGGTACAACATGTAAGGTGGGCCCCACTTGAAGGACTCTCGGACAAATAAATACCTCAAGGTGAGGTCCATTCAAGTGGGCCACACAACCCCTTTGTATAAAAAATAAAATAAAATAAAATAAAATAAAAGAAATAAAAGAGAGAGAGAGACATGGAGAGTGGGACACGCCTTGTGATGGAGGGACCCCGGCATTATGGGCCCTCCTTTACAATGAATCATACATCAAGTGGGCCTTAAAGCATGAGGGACCACCGAAATTCAAACTCAACGGTGGAGATCCCTTCCCCACCAACATTGACGGTCTAGATGACCTTTGAAAAGAAAATAAACATCATGATGGGGTCTATGGAGAATGGCCCCATCATGGAATGATCATGATGATCCAAGTGGTCTATCGACCACCCTTTTGGGTCCCAAGTGAGATCCACACCATGGATCAGTGGGCCTCACTTGGCCCATCATGAAAACAAGTAAAACTACCCTATAGAGGCACCCACCGTCCGATCTTCTTGCTCCTATGGGTTCCTTGGCACCTTAGCTTCAACTTCAATGGATGAGATGAAGAATGGAGGGTTGAGATGAGAGATGGTGGATTAGGAAAGTGGGCCACTTGGAGTTTAGGGATGCTTGAAAATTTCCATACGTATGGACTCTTTTGCTTGGAGATTTTTGAAATGAGAAAGAGAGAAAGAGAGAGAGTGATGTAGAGAGAGATGGATGGATGAATGAATGATGGTTGTGTAAGAAAGTATTGACTTTTAAGGCTTTTATGTAAGAGAGGTATGGGTGGTGAAGACTTTTGTGGCTTTTTGTGTAAGAGAGGTATGGTTTTGGGAGACTTTTATGGTTGATTGGGAAAAAGGAATAAAGTAATGTGTACTTGACATGTGATGGCTTGATGGATTGATTGATTGATAGGATTGATGTGATTGATGTGACACATCGTAGAGATTCTCTTGGATTTCGCAATGCGCGGCGTTTTCTCGCACCGAACGTCGGGCCATATCTCTTGATCAGGGTATCGCCTCGGCCCACGAGTCGTGGTATCGGAACCGCAACGACGGCGCGGTCGCTATGGTATTGGTCTCGGGTTGAGTCGACTCAGATTATCGGTTTATGAATCAGGGTCGCACGTCGATATCGGTTAAGGGTCGAAAGTCGCCGGAATTCGACCGGTAAGACCGCGGAAGTCCACAGAAAGGTACGGACCAAGATACGGGTCTTACACCCTGGCGTGTAAATATATTGATCTTAGTTCTTTGGAGTGTGTCCCTTGCTCTGGTGACTTCAGAGCATCAAATTCAAGCTTTTAATATCATTTTTTAATTCATGCTCTTGATTTCATCCTATAGTAAAAACATAATTAAAATATGGCATTAAGCTTTATCATGTACGTAAAATCTGGTAATAATCGGGGTCTGATATGTAATATTCGACCCTCATCACACTTCATGGGCCAATCATGCATTAAATCGGCTACATCATACGGGTCGCACCAATGGGCCGATTCAAAATGGGCCGAATCAATAGGCCAAGTCGAATGGGCCGAGTCGAATGGGCTGAGTCAAATAGGCCAAGTCAAACGGCTGAGTCGAATGCACCATTCATATATTGTTAGAGTTCATTATAGTGCATAAAAAAATGAACCATATCCAAAGGATCATCTGGACCATACCACAAATGGCAGTGGTGATAATGATTTCCACAACTATATTTCCAGAGGAGCCACCATAGTATTTATTTTCTATGCAGTCTGTGAATAAGGTCACAAAGACCTAAATTTAGAGGAAAAACAAATATCATATTAGTTCAGGACCCTGTAATCCCAAGGGGTTTTTAATGGTGGACGTTCATCCCACTGTTTTCTGCAATGTGGTCCACTTGATATTAGATCTGCCTATGGTGGACGTCCACCCTACCCTCCTCTCTCTCATCATATATATATATATATATATATATATATATATATATATATATATATATATATATATATATATATATATATATATATATATAATATGATATACTATGATAAGATATATAATAAAATAATATAATTATAGTTAATGCCCACCGTCCAGACTCTCTGGACGTCCTAGACAGTGGGGACCTAATGCATAAAACATGGTGGGTCCACACGTGTGGCCACCATAATATATATACTGTGTATATATATTAAAATATTGATATTATTATTTCCCCCTTTTTTTTTGCCGGTTGGTGCATACCACTGTTAGTTCACACTACACTTTTAGCCACACCCCTCTGCTACCACGTCTAGTGTCTAGGGATGTTGGATGACATGGATATAACATGACACCATGGTGGGTCCACATCAGCGTGGCCCATTGCTTAGATCAAACTGATACTTGTGTTTTTCCTTCATCCAGCTCCGTATGGGAAGGGCGGTGTGGATAACACATCATGGTGGGATTTCCACCACCCATGGTGTGGATCTGTACCGCCTCGTGTTTTCAGGACCCGAGTATATGACCCGTTTCCCAAAAGCCCAAGCGTTAACCTTAAAGGACGGTCAAATTCGAGTATACATTTTCTTTTTAACTATCAGAGTAAGCAGATGAGTGTAGTATGGACAAATCAAGTCATAAAAAAAGTTTATCTTATCATTTGAATATACAAGAGCTGCCCATAATGACTTATACAAACCAATGTCTCCGAAATAACGAATACATTAATTTCACAATTTATACAAGTGAGGTAACAAAATGTATATAAAATCTGAGCCACTAGATCGCGCAACTCCTCTTAGCAATACAACCATACATCCTTGACCACCGAGATGGCTCCTTATCCATTTGAACTTGCATATCACTTAAGCCACCTGTGCTACCTGTACGGTTGTATATTTGATGGATGGGTGGCCAACTCAGTGTGAATTCTCCTCAAAATTACATACTGCCGCATTAAGTAAGCATAGTTATAAAACAATAATGCAATCAAAATAACACATGATGCAGTCTTTTTAAATGCATAGATGCATGAATGCACATCGACTTGGGGATGCACATCTAGTAGGACTTGGGCTCGTCACCCATGCAATCATTGACCTGGAAAAATCATCCAGTCGAAACAGGGGCCGATAGTCGGTGGTCTGCGAGCTAGCGAAACGATACCCCGATGATCCTAAGGGCACATGTTATAGCATCCAGAGCCACCCGTCATTGCCAATATACTATGGATGCATGATTAGCCAAGCCATTATTAGTCCAGTTACAATTAGCTAATTTAGATAAGCTTAAGGTTACTATGAAGAGCTCAGAGCTCAGCGTAGGCCAACAGTTTGGGCATAGTATCCCATTACCACCATCCCTGGCTCATAAGGTTACCATCTTAGGATGTTTAATGGAAACCCATCAACTAGTGGCCAATCATATTATATTATATGAGGCTTACCATCGCATGGTTGTACAACATAAAATATTGAACTCATATAGAAAAAATATCAAAACAAAACCACGTAGGGTGAGTATCAAAATATGTCACATAGGACGAATATCAAAACCTTACGATAAAGACCATCCTTAAAAACTATTGGACACAACGACCCTAGATAGTAGGCCCACATCAATGATCCATCTAGACCACCACTCAATAACCACTAGATTGAAGGTCCATTGTAATCACCGTCAATCGAATTACATCCCAAGTATGGGTGTACATTTATAAGTGGAGGTTTTCCACTGATGTAACAGTTTAAGTTCTATAAGTAATTCACAAATAATACATAAACAAATATACAGGATGAATATTAAGCAAGCAATATAGCAATTCAATTTTCATCAGCTAACACATGTGATTATAAGAGAGAGATATCAATTATAAATTTAAATAAAAACTATCACTTAAGCTAATGGAGAGATGGAAAGCTCAAAGGGAAGAATCATCACCTTATAATTTGAACCGCGTACCCATGTTGCTAGAGAATGCGTGTTTTCTTAGAATCAAACCCTATCAAAATTATACCATTAGATTCATCTTTACACGCTATTCTAGGTCTAGGGTTTGGATTGCCTTAGTTTTAGGGTTTTACCCAAGGGTCTAGGTCTAGACTTGGACCTTGGGACAAATAATTAAAGGGTTAATTTAATACTTACAAGGTGCTCATTAACATTAATGATTCAATTAACATTAGCCAATTTAGTAATCATAATCATCATGATAAATGTTAATATAATAGTTATCAGGTACTTTGTTAATATTAATGATATAATTAGTATTAGCTAATCTAGTAATCATAATTGTTATGATAGTGATAACTAGTACAGTTCGTTACCAATGGTAATATTGAAGGATGGTAATTAAAATATTACTATTTAATAATTGTAATTATTTACCATCAGTGTACATAGTCTACCAATGGTCGATCATGTCTATATTAAAAATTATTATGATAATAGTAATAAGGGTGGTAGTTGTAAATCGGCCTGGAGTTTGTCTACCACTACGGCCTGAATTTGGGCCTGGTCTTTACCCTTAAACAAGCTCAGAATGGGCCTGGGCTGGCCTAGCTTGTTACATCCAGAACCTGCCCAGAAGTTAGGATGGGTTGGGTCAATTGGTTCGGCCCATAGTGTGATTGGGCCAACCATCAAGCCCACTGAGATGCATCATGGGTGTGGCCCACTGGTCGTGCACCAGTGAGGCCCACTGTGAGGTGTGGTGAGGCCCACCTGAAGACACGTGGCGCAGCCCACTGTACAGCGTGCAGCCCACCAGGTTCTACGGTGCGGGCCACCAGTTTTAAGGCGAGGCCCACTCGTACAAGGGGCAGCCCACTAGAATGCAGTGAGGCCCACTTTTTATAGCTAGTTTAGGCTCACGTAGAGGCCCATATCTGGACTGATTTCAGCTTGTTGCAAGGGCCAGAAGGAGGCTCGATTTCAGCTCCTATTAGGCCTTATTGAAGGCCTCGGCCCAGCTCAGTTTTTGGCCCACAACACGAACCAGCTGGGAGCTGGTTCCTCGGTCCAGTTGTCCTTTTTCAGTCCGTTCACCCTGCTGGTCTGGGAGCCGCTCTTAGCCTGACTGAGCAACGCCTTCAGTCCAAATTGCTGGTCATTTGAAGGTCTATTTCGGTTCAGTCTATGGCCTGGAGGACAGTAGTGATCCCAGCCATGGTGGCCATGACTGGAAGAAAATGGAAAAGTCAGGAGGCAGGGCGTTACCTGGGCTGCCCACAACGAAAAGGTCGCGGCCTGAAGTCTCCTGCTTCCATTTCCTTTCTCCATTTTTCTTCTTTTTCATTCCTTTCGTCCCAACTATATCCAAAATTAGCTAGCCAAAGATCGCAGCTGAGTCGGTTTTTCGCCGAGGAAGATGAAGCGGAGGCAATGGCGGATCCGGATGTGGAGCTTCTTCCTCCAATCCAGACCTTAGGGATGGTCCATTTGGACCCATGAGAGCTTGTAAACAAGCTCCATTGAAGTTCAGTGAAGGGTAGGTCGGAGGGTTGGAGTTTGGAAAGAAACAGGCCCTTTTCTCTCTCATTCTCTTTCCTGATTTCTCTCCCTCATTCCCTCCTAATTTCTCTCCCTTTCCTTTCTCTTTTATCTACTCGTCCTAACACCCACAACCGTCGGATGGACGCCGATCAGACAGGATCTTTCTGCCTGAAACTACTCCTAAAACAGTGGATATGGCCGAAACTGGCCACTGGTTTTTTATTTTCGGTATTGAGAAAGCTCTAAACCAACTTCCCATGAACGGACGGTTAGGATTGCCCTAGTTTAAACGGTGGAGATATAAAGATGGGGCGTTACTCGGATCGCAATCTGGCAACAGCAGGTTTCCGTTTTCGGAAACCTTGTGCTTGTAGGGCCTTCTTGCATAAAAAATCGTGTGCATTCGTATGTGCTGGATCGTGTGAAATTACTAGGTTTTGATCACACGTGGACCCTCCATCAGATGGACGGTTTGGATTGTCCAGATGGCTAGTGTAGGTGGGCCTTTGATCAAGGGAACGAACGGTTGTCCATCGGCTGCTGCAACTGAGGAGAGAAGGAGAGTTTTCTCCATTTTCGAAGGGACATGGGTCAGAGATGTCTGACTGTACCCTAATGGTCTAGTGCACAGTGGGTGCTACGCCCTTGGTGCACATGCAACTCGTGTGCGGGGTCCACCATGATGTTTGTTATAAATCCACACCGTCCATTCTATTTGGTGGGCCCTGCTACGACCTTTTACTAAGGGTGGGGTAGATCTAAGGCCCAGGTGGGCCCTATGACTTGATTTAGATCATGTGTGGGGGTGTTACTCCTTTTACGGACCTCATGGGGTCTATCACACTGGTTTATGAGTAATCCACTCCGTTCATTAGTCTGGGTATGTCATGTTAGGTCAAGAGCCGAAATATGAAGAAGATACAAGTCATGGGTGGCCCACATCATCAGTCAACGTGGGAATGAAGAGGTTAATGTGGAAAATTCAGTTACGTGCAATGCACATGAGTTTCTTGGTTTACGAATTACTAGGGTGAAGGTGGGTCCAGCATGATGTTTGGTGGGATTCACTATGGTGATCTTTTGGGAGATCCATTTCACTCACCGACTTCAACTCGCTCTGTGGACCCATAGGCCCAAATTTGAAGTAGTTCCGAGCTATTGGTGGGCCACATGTTGAAAGAACGTGTGAGTGAAATATATGTACAAACCTCCGGTTCAACGCGCTGTGTAAGTGATATGAGTTTTAGATTGTATTATTAGAATTATACCCTTATCCTTTATTATAGCTTTCGCAGTCAGTATCTCCTAGCTACACCATGCAAATAAGATGAAATTTCGCTAACGATTGTTATTTTTCACTCTCTTCCTAATGTTTAAATTTAAGCCTTGATCACTTATGGACGATCGAGATACCACTTCAATGGGTTATATTACTTTAGGTTTTAATACGATGTTTACATATGTTTAGTTACAATTATTATCCGGTAGTTTGGACCTGTGTTCTAAGATCTTCAAACTGAGTCGTTTATCCCCAATGTTTGGATGGCCCGCTTGACGGGTCCCGATACGATGGGCGGTCAGATGACTTGCTAAAAATATGAAGACTTGATAGTTGGTACTCAAACGATGTACATAGATATATGTGAGATCAATTTTGTAAGTGAATGGTCGTACAGCGGGTTTCTTGAGTGATTAAGGGTAAGACATATATACCGTTAGAATTGAGTGACCTATTCACATATGTAAATTTCTCAGATTACAATTCAAATGGTGGGTCAAGTATATTCATAAGTGATGAACAAAATGAATGGATCAGAATCTTGATCTGATAAGTGTACGGATGGATGTAGAGATCAAGTAGCTAATTTTACTGTGATCCAAGGACTGAAATTTGATGTGTACGGTTAATTTATGATAATTAAGCTTGGTATAAAAGTTCACATGAAACGGATCATGAGGACTATGTGAATTGGAATTCAGGGGTCTAGGTCAATGGCATTTTTGTAATTATTACTAATATGAGTTTTGGAAAATCTAATGACTCTACATGGTTATATGCACGTTTTTAAGAAGTTTTTACAAAAGAATATATATTTAAATCATTACAGATAGGGAGCTATTCGTCGTGTTATTCATGAGAAAGTACTTACGTCAAATCACGTGATGGATAGTCTCGTCTTGAAATCAACTATCAGATGGTTGAATCTATTGAATGGAGGTAACTACAATGGTTAAGTTTGCGTCAGGGCAAGGATGTAAGGCCAGAATATTTGGATTGGTATCGTACACGTGTACATACTAAGTAAATTACTTGGTAATGCTCGAGAACTTTCAATACTCGGGTATTGAAAAGTTCGGGGTGTTACAGGATCTAATCCATTCTTCAAGGTGGGCCTCAATAGGAGAGAGAGAGAGAGAGAGAGAGAGAGAGAGAGAGAGAGAGAGAATCGGTTAGTGGAGGGACCCCGCCACTATGGGTCCCTCTTTGATACAACAAATACATCAAGATGGGTCCCACATATGTGGGCCCTCAAATCGCAAATCAAATAAATAAAATCATCCACCTAAGTATCTTCTCTTCCTTCTTCCACCTATAACCTCTAGAGCTCCAATGGATGGACTTCAACGGTTGAGATCGATCATGGAGGGTGGGATTGGATGGTAGGAAGGTGGGCCACACCAAGCTCTTTCTCATAGAGAGCTTGGATGTCCACTTCCCGTGGTTGCTTGGAAAAATGAGTGAGAGAGAATGAGAGAGAGAGAGAGAAAGGTGATGGGAGAGGGATGGTGGAGTGAAATGAGAGGTAAGATGCTTGTTGACGTTAGGGTATTTATGTAAGAGAGAGGTAAGACTAGGGTATGAGTTGCTTGTACTTAACTTTGATTGATGGATTGATGTGACATTTGATGTGATTGATGGGACATCTCTTGGGATTTGCAACGCCCGACGTTTTCTTCGAACTGAATGCAACCCCACATCCCCTTGCTCAGGTATTGTTTCGGCGCGTAATGCACGGCGTCGGAACCACGGCGATGGTGCGGTCGCTAAGGTATAAGTCTCAGGTCAAGCCGACTCTGCAATCCGGGATATGACGCAGGGTCACGCACAACTGCCGATTACAAATCGTGAGTTGCCAGAATTCGACCGGGAGGATCGCGGAAGCCTACGGAACAGTACGGGCTAGGATATAGGCCTCACAGTAAGGTTGTCCCAAACAGGTCTTCTGAGGATCCTAGAACAACTGGCATAGACAAACGTAAGTGATATGAGGGCCTGAAAATTCTAAAAAACCACTACAATGGAAAGGGATTGGTTAGTTTTATTTAAAACCGAAAAGGAGATCAGGTTTCTGAAAAACACCCAAATTTTCCCTCCCTCCCTCCTCATTGGAGCAAGACGAGTGAAAACCAAGGGAGAGGCCTACTCCCACTCTTCTCTCATCTCAAAGCATTGACTCGAGGATGGCTACTATCCAGGGATTGTAGTCCCTGATAAGCCGTTTAGTGGTCGTAACCGTTCTTTGATTACCGATACCACCGGCATTCCATAAGATGATTTTATTCATCAATAACACACCCATTATTTATGGCCCTTCTCTTAAGCCTATATAGTCTCAAATTCCAGTCTCCTCTCGAGTAGAGAATCCTACTCCTACTCACCGTCTTCTCAATAGGCTTTTGGGATCTTTCCGAACTGGCATGGGCTGGAGTAATTCTGACTTCACCTTATGAGTCCTGATTGCTAGGAGTAACTATAGAGTGGTCAATTGCCAAACTGGGGTCCTGCTTACCCGTAGTTTCGATGGCTGAGGAGAAGAAAGGAGAGAGATCAACCTCCAATCTGTCTCTGAAGTCTAGGGGCTGGACAGGTAACTCTGGAGCATTAGGGGAGAGGCAGACAGGCAACTTGCAAAAAGTTGGATCGATCGGAGGAGCAACTTGGATAGGGTCCAGTGATAGAGAGATGTTTTCTGAGTGCATTCGTGATGTAGAGCGGGTCGTGGACGGTTTCATGGCCAAGATGGATCAAAAAAGGTACGGTCGGCAACAGAAGTGATCCAGACCATCAAACCTTAGATTGGGCGTATCTCGTAATCTGACGTAAAATATATGATTTTGGGGTAGAACGAGCTACTTTAGCCATCCAACCCGGCTATACTGGGTTGCGTAGCCCGGATTTGTGAAAAACCCCTTGATCAACGGTCATTTCCCTGTTTTATTTTCGTTTTTACTATAAATAGTAAGTTTTAGTTTGATTATAGCTCTTCATCCGTTGGGCTTTAAGAGTTGTGTCCAACATGAAAAGTGCTTAGGATAATTAGGAGAACGGTTTGGTGAAGCCAAATAGGACACTTACTATTTTTGGCTGAAAACCTTGCGCACTAGTAGACATCATGACTGTCTATAAATAGTAAGTTTACTATTTATAGTAAGTCGTGGATTCTAGTAGTTTTAGTTGTAGTTTGCTTCTGATTTCTTTCCTATTGCTTGGTACCTTTATTTAAAAGGTTGTGAACTCATTTTTATTCATTCATTAATCAATTTCAAATTTATTAGAAATTCTTTCTATTTTCTGCTTTCTTTCCTCGTGGATTCGAGAAGTCTCTGTGAGGAGTCCAAAGAAGTTCCGTGGATTCGGAATAATTATCCTCTTGAGGAAGATGGTGCTCGACCTTGCATCCTTCCCTACGTCAATTTGAGGCTTGTAAATGAGTTGCAGACTGAACAAATCTCTTGGATCTTGCCTTTGCATTGCCTGGTTAAACAGAGAATTACCCACTGATTTTGACCGCTTAAGTCGAGTACCCTGAGAAACCTGCTCCATAGATGTAGAAAACCAATCAGTTGGCTTTGGGGAAGGAGGTTACTGCTGACAGTGGGGGTAGATAGCTGTTGGCATGGCAGGGCCAGCTAAGACTAAAGCTACCATTGGGCCTTGACGATCAGTAAGAGAGTGAGGGTCCTGAAACGGGGTTACAGAATCTTGCCCTGTTGTTTCCGGGTTTGGTTGAAGGCTGTTTTGTAAATATCCATGGAGCTGCTCTGGCATTTGAAAAAGATTGAGATTGCTTGTCTGGCCATTACTTAGACCAGCATCTGTACACGGCGGCCTAGTATCCAGGTTGCAAACTTCTGAGGCGGACTGACGAGCATCTGGTGGGCAAGGATGAAATTCCAGCGTGAGGATGCCTGCATTTGAGGAACATGGGTGGGCATTCTCAGAATTCCCCAAAACATTGTTATCCAAATCACAAACATCTACCGGGTTGGCTAATGTGCCCTGATGGATGTTGTGGAACCTCCTATCAAGCCAATTTCTTGTGCTCTCATTTTCTTCGGAGCCATTTTTGGAGCTTGGTTGAGGTGGTGGGGAGGTTGGGTTGAACGCAGTAGGTTCCATTTCAGCATGGATCGGGTAACTTTTATCTGCCACCCTGAAGCGTTAGAACCTGCTTCAGATTTGCTCCCGGGTGGAGAATGACCTTAACACGAGCGAAGACCTGGAAGATGCCATATTTGGTGTTGGAGTCAATTCGCATGACCCTGCCAAAATAGCTTCCAAGATTGAGGATCACTGCCTCCAACCACGCATGTGCCGAAACGCCAAAAAGTCTGAACCAGATTCCATCACTCCCCAAAACCTCATCCGGAGACCAGGGGAAAACCGACAGAAGCCCCATCTGCTCGTGTAATGCGGACTTGTTCAAGAATTCTGTGTATTCCGATTTCGTTTTCGGGGTGATGAGGAACTTAGATGGAGTAATTCTAGCCACATCAATTCCAGAGGAAGAGAATGGAGAAGACCCGATGGCATCGGTTAATCTCAGAATCGAGGTACATTGATCCTTGGCCTTACCAACCAGCCCGAGATTCAAACTCTTTAAGCCTTTTCTCCACTGCTTTTGAATCCTCAACCCTGTTGTTGTCATCTAAAGCAACACCCTAATGTGGCTGGGGTTTGGAGAGGACTGCCGCAACATAGGAAGGTGGACGAGGGTTTTCAGAAGTTGTAGACTGCCGCTGTTGCCGCTGGGATTTGGGGAAATGCTGAGATTGGTTTAGCGCATTTGACTGACACCTTCCTTCCATCAATGCGGCGGTCATTGAGGACGTCCATGGCTGCCCTCGCATCCTGTTCGTATCTGAAGCGAACAAATGCGTAGCCTCTAGGCCTGTTAATTCCCGGGAAGGTCGGGATGAAAACGTCGAGAAGCCTTCCGTACTTACCGAAAATGTCTATTAGATCCTCTATGGAGCAATCGAACGGAAGATTGCCGATGAACACGGAAAAACCCAAATTGTAGACGGGGCGAAAATGTATTTTTGGTGTTGAGATGTTCGGCTGCTTCGAAGGAATAGAGGAGTTGGGAATAGGGCTGGAGCCACAAGATAAAGCCCTATCACTGTTGCGCAGCACGCCAACAACGCAGTGGGCCGAGATTCAATCTCAGGCCTCACCCACAAACGATAAACAGAAAGGAATATAAATTAGAAACAGATCAAAGCAATCCAAACAAACCACAAGACAAGATATACATGGAAAAACTCCAAACTAGGGTAAAAAACTACGGATGCAAACTTCCACTATGAAGAAACAAAGATTACAAGGTAAAATACTAACCTCTCCCTTGGAAGAATATAGAAAACCCTTAGCCCACACCTTTAGAAATATTTTCTAATATTCCTCAGCTACCTAGAAAAGCCCTATGAACCCCTATTTATAGTTTAGGTAACTTTCCTTCCGCACCCTTGTGAAAGGCGACACCAAAATTCGCAATCTGTATCAGTTTCGGAAACAATCTGCGTAACCTACGACTGATCGTAGGATCCCTACGACCAGTCTTACAGCCCCTACGACCAGTCCTAGGGCCCCAAACAGCAAAAAATAACATCGCTGGACTTTGAGTCGAGCCGGTCCACGACCGGTCGAGCAGGCCCCTACGACCGGTTGTAGACGTCCTACGACGGGTCGAAGGCGGCCTAGATGTGGCTTCACATTCTCAACAATCTTCCACTTGGAGACACATCACCAAAACTTTCGTCTTCTTTATCCGGAGTGCACTACCTCCCCATCTTCAAGCTTGAAGACCAATCAAAGCTGAATAGAGCTTCAACTTCTCCCTTGTGACCACCTTGGTCAATATATCTGCAGAATTCTTACTTGTATGAATCTTCTCCAGAATAATCGATCCATCTTCTAGTAACGAACGTATGAAATGATATTTGATGGCAATATGCTTGGTCCTTGAATGAAAGGCTGAATTCTTAGCCAAGTGTATTGCACTCTGACTGTCACTGTATAGCTTGCAATCTACTTGCTTCTTACCCAACTCTTTCATAAAACCTTGCATCGACACCATCTCCTTGCATGCTTCTGTAGCCGCAACATATTTTGCTTCTGTCATACTGATAGATACTATCTTCTATAACTGATAGACTCAACTGACTGCAGCACTGCCCAGAGTAAAGACATAACCTGTAGTGCTTCTTCTGCTGTCGATATCTCCTGCCAAATCTGAATTCACGTAGCCTTGCAGCTTGATTTTCGATCCACCATAACACAGCCCTACATCCTTAGTACCCACTAGGTATCTGAGGATCCACTTCACAGCTTTCCAATGTTCCTTCCCGGGGTTGTTCATGAACCTGCTAACAACTCCCACTGCTTGAACAATGTCTGGCCTCGTGCTTACCATACCATACATAAGACTCCCAATCGCTGACGTATATGGGACTTTGGCCATGTAGTCCCGTTCCTCCTGCGTCTTTGCACCTTGCTCCTTAAATAGCTTGAAGTGGTTGGCTAATGGAGTGTTAACCGGCTTAGCACCTTCCATATTGAATCGATCAAGTACCTTAGCTATGTACTCTGCCTGTGACAAAATCAGTTTCTTGTTTTTCCTGTCACGCTTTATCATCATGCCTAGGATTTGTTTTGCGGCTCCTAAATCCTTCATGACAAATTCTCTAGACAATTGTCTTTTGAGATCTGAGATGTCCTTCATGCTTGAACCGACCACAAGCATATCATCAACATACAGAAGAAGAATGATATACGATGTATCAAACTTCTTCAAATAACAACAGTGGTCTGCATGACATCTCCTAAAACCGTTTCTCGACATGAAACTATCGAACTTCTTGTACCACTGCCTCGGGGCCTACTTCAGGCCATATAGACTTTTCTTCAGTCTGCACACCTTGTTTCTCGACATGAAACTATCGAACTTCTTGTACCACTGCCTCGGGGCATACTTCAGGCCATATAGACTTTTCTTCAGTCTGCACACCTTATTCTCATTACCTGGTGCCACGTATCCTGTCGGCTGATACATATATATTTCTTCTTCAAGATCCCCATAAAGAAAGACTGTCTTAACATCTAGCTGCTCTAGATGTAAGTTCTCTGTAGCCACTATACTCAAGACCATGCGAATTGTAGACATTTTCACTACCGGTGAAAATATTTCAATGAAATCGATACTTGCCTTTTGTTAAAACCCTTTCACAATCAATCTAGCCTTGTACGTTTTGATCCATCGTGCTCCTCCTTCAATCTGTAAACCCACTTGTTATGAAGAGCTTTCTTATCCTTAGGTAAAGTTACTAGCTTCCAAGTACGATTAGACTCAAGAGAGCCCATCTCCTCATCCATGGCCTACTCCCACTTAACCCGTGTATCTGACTGTAATGCCTCTTCAAAACATTCTGACTCACCATTATCTGTCAGCAGTAGATAATGTAAGGAGGGTGAGTATCGGACCGTGGGTCTCCTCTCCCGAGTAGACCTCCTCGTAACCGGTGTCTGTGGCTCTGTCTCATAATGCTCCTGTGCATGATCATCCTGTGGCGCTGTAACACCCGTGTCCGGTAACTCTTCCAATTATACGAATTCATTTTTCTCGACCTTATTTTCCTACACACTGTCCTTATGCATCATTTTTTCGTTGAAGACTACGTCCTTGTTTCTGATAATTTTTTTATTTTTTGCATCCCAAAACCTGTAGCCAAAATCATCCTGCCCGTAGCCTATAAACGTGCACCTCCTGTACTTCGCATCCAGCTTGTTTCTGTGCTCTGCATCAATGTGAACATATGAAGTGCAACCGAACACTCTGAGATGTGTAAGATTCACTTCTTTCCCAATCCACGTTTCTTTTGGTAGCACACCATCCAATGGTGCTGAGGGACTTCTATTGATAAGATATACGGCAATATTCACAGCATCTGCCCAAAAGGTCTTGGGCAACCCTGCATGTAACCTCATGCTCCTGGCGCGCTCAAGGATGGTCCTGTTAATGCTCTCAGCCACACCATTCTACTGCGGTGTCTCTGGAATCTTTTTCTGATGTTTGATTCCACTTACTGCACAATACTCCTCAAACCTCTTGTCACAATACTCTCCCCCATTGTCAGATCTGAGACACTTTACTGTTTTACCTGTCTCGTTTTCTACCATAACTTTTCACTTCTTAAACGCATCAAATACATTAGATTTATGCTTTAAGAAATAAATCCATAATTTTCTACTAGCATCATCAATAAAGGAAACAAAATAACGTGAGCCAGCAAGAGATGATACCTGTGCCGATCCCCACACGTCAGTGTGTACAAGATCCAAAAGATGCGTCTTTGGAGCGCGTCATGTCTTCTTGAAGCTTACCATCTTCTGCTTTCCATATACGCAGTCCTCGCAGAATTTCAAGTCAAGAGACTTCAGCCCTGGTAACTTCCCTTTTGACAACAACACTTTCATCCCTTTCTCACTCATATGTCATAGCCTCTAATGTCATAACTGTCCATTCACTCCAGTTGATGCGACTGAGAGTGAACTATACGATCCTGAAGTCACGTACAAAGTGCCTTCCTTTTTGCCTCGAGATATCACCAAGGCACCTTTTGTGATCTTCCAGGAATCACTGGTGAATGTCGTCACATAACCGGTATCAGCCAACTGCCCCACTGAGATCAGATTCCTTCTTAAACTCGGTACATGTCTGACATCCTTCAGTTTCAAAACCGTTCCGTCTTTCTGATTGACCTGAACGTTCCCCTTTTCAATAATACTGCACGGCTCATCATCACCTAGGTAGACTCTCCCAAAGTCACTTGACACATAATCACGCAGAACTTCCTTATATGAAGTGGCATGAAACGAAGCACCCGAGTCTATAACACATGACTCATTCCTTGCTTCAAGAGACAAGATCAACGCCTCTGTGTCGCTTTCCTCAGATAGATTCACTGAATCCTTCCCTCCTTGAGAGCTTCCTTCTTGTTTCTTGAATGCCCTACAATCACGTTTCATGTGCCCCTTCTTGCCGCAATGCCAACACCCGTCTTTGTCTTTCGGTCCCTTGGACTTCTTCCTCGACTTAGAACGCCCGTGTTTATTGCTTCCTCTATTCTGCGATCTTCCTCTTCCTTCAACGTTTAGAGCATTCCCTAAATCCCATGAAACTCCTGATGCCTTCCATCTAGATTCTTCGCTGAGAATTAGACCGGCCACATCATCAAATTTCAGCTTTGTCGACCCTGAAGAATTGCTCACAGCAATCACCAAACCATCCCAACTGTCTGGCAGACTGTATAAGATCAATAGTGCCCTGACCTCATCCTCAAAAATGATGCCAACGGATTCCAACTGGCTCGTGACTGTATTGAACTCGTTTAGATGTTCAACCATGCTCCCACCATCTGACATTTTCATATTGAATAGCTGTTTCATAAGATGAACCTTGTTGGATGCTGAGGGCTTTTCATACATGATGGCTAGGGCTTCGATTAATTCTTTTGTCGCTTTCATCTTGGATATATTAAAGGCGACGCTCTTAGACAAAGAGAGTCGGATTGTTCCTAAAGTCTTCCTATCCAGTAAAAACTATTCATCATCTGTCATCTTTTCTGGTTTCTTCTCTTTTCCTTCTAGAGGAATGTAGAGGTCCTTTTGATACAGATAGTCCTTCATCTGCATCTTTCAGAAGGCAAAGTTTAAACCATCAAACTTCTTAGTTCTAGTTTTTCCATCTTCCGCCATCGCTCCCAATAGAACTAAACCAATAGCTCTGATACCAGTTGTTGTGCAGCACGCCAATAACGCAGTGGGCCGAGATCCAATCTCAGGCCTCATCTACAAACGATAAATAGAAAGGAATATAAACTAGAAACAGATCAAAGCAATCCAAACAAACCACATGACAAGATATACGTGGAAAAACCCTAAACTAGGGTAAAAAACTACGGATGCAAACTTTCACTATGAAGAAACAAAGATTACAAGGCAAAATATTAACTTCTCCCTTGGAAGAATATAGAAAACCCTTAGCCCACACCTTTAGAAATATTTTTCAATATTCCTCATCTACCTAGAAAAGTCCTAGGAACTCTTATTTATAGTTTAGTTAACTTCCATTCCGCACCTTTTGCGAAAGGCGACATCAAAATTCGCAATCCATATCAGTTTCGAAAACAATCTGCGTAACCTACGACTAGTCCTATGAGAGCTACGACTGGTCGTAGGATCCCTACGACTGGTCTTACAGTCCCTATGACCAGTCCTAGGGCCCAAAACAGCAAAAAACAGCATCGCTGGACTTTGAGTCGAGCCGGTCAACGACCGGTCGAGCAGGCCCCTACGACCGGTCGAAGACATCCTACGACCGGTCGAAAGCGGCCTAGATGTGGCTCCACATTCTCAACAATCCCTGAACCTCTGTCTAGAGGGGGATCTACCTCTCATCCCTGCTTCTTCCTGCTACGCATCAGAGGGTTGCTTTCATCTTTCATTGGGAAGCTAGATGGGGCCATGGTCATGTTTGCAAGAGATCCCGGGTAAACCTTGTGTATCTTGGTATCAAAAGAATGCAGTTTCACCATTTGCGGGGTTTTTTCTCTCTCTCTCTCTCTCTCTCTCTCTCTCTAAATAAATAAATAAATCAGTTTTGGATCACTTTTAATCCAAGTGAACTGAACAGCTACATCTGCATCCGTATAAGCTACAACAGACAACACACAGGGTTCATCGAGGCATGTCAAGTAGGTAATGCAAGATGCAATTTTTCGCATGATGGGTTGGTTCTCTCTCATAATTTCTTAGTCGCTTTTTTTTTTCCCCTCGACCCCTTCTCTACGACCTCATTGTCAGTTTCATTATTGAAATTCCATCTCTCCAGAACCTCAGCAGCTTGGTGAATCTTTCTTCCAGATAGACTCGCCCCAATGATCTGTTCTCTGATAATTGTGGTGGAGCCCCAGATCCCGAAGAGTGATGCCTCCAGAACTCTGGAGCTGGCGATGTGAATCATATTCATTAATCAGGCAAAAACATGAATGGATCATAAACCAATTAGCTATAACAATCAGACAATCCTAACCGTTAAACTCATTCTACTTGGAACTTTTCAAGTATTTAGGATTGGCTCCTTCTAGGGAAATGATTGGGTGAGGCCAGGGCCTCATAGAACACGCTAAGGGTCCATTGCAGCAAAGTTTGATCGGTGGCATATTAATTGAGTACAAAATCGAATCAACCGTTTTCAAACATACTTCTCAAGTTTCATTTTTAATAGCAGCACATAATCCAAATCAAACACCTACACATTGAGGCCATATCATGTTCAAGCAGCCCCGCTTCCCTAAATCTTGCGATTTTTGGCCTAGTAGGTACATATGACAAATGATCAGTTTGGATAATCGTAAGCAGATGCCGAATGTAGATTAAAACCTTGGTGGGATGAAAATTCCTTTCACCCATAGCATCGACTTGTATCATCCAAACACCTTGGTATTAAAATGTACCATCAAGACATTTGATGCAATTAAAATCAAATATTTCTTTTTTCAAAATTCGGATTTAATTAAATTTAAATAAATAAATAAAGGAAGAAGAAGAAGAAGAAGATAAAAACGTCAAATAATGTATCTGATGTTTGAAAATTCCACACACATGTGGAGCCCTGCTCCATTTTGTTTGAAACAATGCTTTAATCTCCCAGGTGGGCCACAGTGAAGAAAAGTAAATTGATAGTTGAAACATTTATTTTCTACCCATCCATTTAATTTGCATGTTGTGGCCCAGCCGGGGTGAGAGCCTGACTTCCAGGCATATAGATCTAATCAATGTGGCCCACCTGATGAAAACATCATATCAAGCACACGTTCCAGATTAGTTCGCGTGCCTACGCGTGTATAGAACTTATGTTACTTATCATATTCGTAATTAACATCTTGCATATAAGGACTACTGGATAAGATATGTACTAACCTTGCCTTTGGACATAAAATGATAACCTCAAGATCCAGCGGACGAGATGGAACGATGCTGGTCCCAACTTGACCGTTGGCCATCGGGGCTAAAACTCTGTGTCCCACATGATGAGTGCACTAGCCTGATTTTTGACCCAGACTATGTTTACCGTGAGGCTTACCTGATAAATGGCTCAGTTCACTCACACACTCACATTGTCAGCACGTGCTTCAGCTGGTCCAATCCTCACATGTGTGGACCACCTGATAAACGCCCAAAATTTTAAAAACATGATTGAATGCAGCGCTGTTGAAATCAATACAATGGGAGATTGTAGGCTGGAGTTCATCAACGCTGCACTCAATGATGCTTTTGATTAGGGTATTCCATTCTTGCATTCTCCTTCATTGCTGTATGAGTTTTTATAATGCGTGAGCTTAGAGAAGAAAGTACATGTGGTATTGCAATTGTACTACCATTTATCAAAAAGAAAAACATTGATAGTCCAACAGAATGTGCTGGATGATATGCAGGACACAGTAATTATCTAGAAATTGTATACGGGGAAGTACATTTTATTCAAATTAAAACGTAGAAAAAACAAAAAACCGGAAATTACACTTACTTGATTATTGGACGTTTAATAATTTAAAAATATCCAAAGGTATTTAAACAAGCAAGTGTATATAATTGTTCAACAAAATTGGTTTTGGAACTGTTACTTAGCATAACTGAGATCTGTAATTTATTTGGTTTAGTTTCAGTCAATGCATGCCACAGCAACTTCTGAGTGCCTGCGCAGCAAGCGTTGTATGCAGCCGGAGTATCAAATAACTCCCCATTGCCAATGGATCCTGCCAATGGATCCATCATGCACACCCACACCTTTTTCTATTTGCACATACCCATTTTTCAGTTTTTAGTCCAAACAGTACAAGTTTGTATCGTTTCAAGCCCTAAAATTAGGAATTGGTGTGTTCAAAATAGAAAAGGATGGGTGTAAATATCATAGAATTGTCGTTGGTAGTTGCTTGCAGCGACCGTTGAGGAGCTTTGAATGATATGGCCTGAAATTGAGTTATTTGATACTCTGGCTAAGGCGATGGATGATAGTAAGCCACTCAGAAATTGTATAGGTAACATATATTAGTTTACTTTAAACCGTTTAAATTGCGGGGCCCACTGTGGATAGGTCATCGTCCCATAGTTAGAACAAATAATGAATTTTAAGCATAGATTAGTCGACATTTTCTTGTTTAAGTCAGACAGATTTCTACGTTTTATGTCAACCGTCCATTTGATGTTTATTAATAGGCAGATTAAAACTATGAGTCAGTACAACATTTGTTTCGTGATCAATCTAGTTAAGGCCAGAAATTGTACGGTTCGATTTTACTTATTGTATTCCACTTCTACAATTTCATAATGCCTGTGTATCAATCAGTACACTCTTCCACAGTATCAAAGTTTCTCTCGACTCTAAAACATTATATGGGGTACACGTGCCAACTTGGTAAGTGTACTGAATATCTAAGCTGTGCATAACGCGGCCCCCACCATAGAGATTATCGTGACAAAAATGTCTGCCTGGTCTTCTCATCAGGTGGGCCATCTCTTCAGGAAAAAGAATCAACGGTTTAAACATACCTGCCAGCACGTGAACATTTGATGTACATGTGTGCCATCTGATCAGTGGACCATATAGAGTTTTGGGCATGTTGATCTTCGCGGTCTGTGCACGTCTCAGATGGCCTACACGCTTCCGAGGTTGGCACGAATGCTGCGTGTAAAATGTGCGTTTAGAGAGATGCGTGTGGGACTCATAAACCTCGACGCTGTGTACTTCGTACTACCAATGGTTGTACCGGAAGCTTGTACTACCAGCGATTTAATAGTAACTCTGCGGTTTGCGTTTCCTACTATCTATGTAACTTACCAACCGCTCGATTTCTGTACATGTGGCAAGTATGTACGAGATCTAGACTGTTCATCTGTCTTTAACTACCTTGAATATGCTGCACACCAAAAATTATCATATTTAGATGATCCTAGCCGTTTACTGGAGGATTCTGTGACATTGAACGTTGACCATTGCTTTGACTATTTCATAACCGCTCATTTTGATTTTTCTAATTTTCAAATTTCCCTTTTTTTTTTTTTTTTCCGGCGAACCCCATCCATTGTAAGTTGAAACGTTACTCTTTTTTATGCACAACATAAATAACACCAACTCCTGAGGGCCCACCATATTCTGTGTGAGATCCGATCTGCCCATCAGATTTGACTGATGGTGTTAGGCATTGCAGCTAAAAATCTAACTGATCCACAACTCAGGTGAGGCACATCACAGGGAACAATTGGGTGAGATTGTTGACTATAGGTTCGTGTGTGGAGCCCACCATGATATTATGGTGTTCCATCTAAAACAGACATCTGGTGCATCTCAATATAAGGAGTTAACCTAATCCAGAAATAAGGCTGGCCACACCGCCTAAACTTTCTGGTTTTAGGCACAATTTTGCATTTTCTCCAATGATTTGGCCTACTTGAGTTTTGGATCAGGCTGATTTTTACTTCTTTGGTGAAAATTATTATATGCAAGGACGGAGTGGATGTCATGTACGCGGTATGATGGCCCACTATAGTACAAAAGATCTATAAAAGGGAGTTTTATAAATTACTGCCCAACTGACATGGTATTTTGATCCCCAGTGCATTTTAAAAAGGTTTTCAATAATACACCTCATTAATTTAAGTAATTATCAATGGACTCCCCTTCCATTGGCTTTAGTTAGGGGTGTCCAGGAACCGAGCTAGCTCGGTTAGCTCACTCGACTCGACTCGAAAAAGCTTGATTTGACTCAGTTTGAAGTTAAGTTAGAGCCGCGTGAAGCTGATTTTTTTAGCTCAAAAATGAGTTTGAGCCGAGTTCAAGCTGGCCCCAGCTTGACTCGACTCGGATCGAATCTAGCTTGAATCGAACTTGGATTGAACCAGTTTGATGACTAGATTACTTTGTTATTAATGTTGCTCACCAAGCGTTTGATGAAATGACTCAAGGAAGTGTGGCTAGTGGCAAGGAAGGTATATACCTGAAACAAATACCCTTTTTGTCTTGGTTTTTATTTTGTTCAGAAGGTGTTTCAAAAAATACTTGTAAAACCATTGCTTTTGTTTTGCATACAATGGGATTTTGAAGATGCAGTCCAAGTGTTTATGAAAATGTTGTACAAGGGAACTTGGCTTGATCTTGGCTCGAACTGGCCCGAGCTACTGACCGAACTGAGCCAAGCTCGCCAGTTAGGCTCGATGACCGAGTCGAGCCGAGTTCGAGCTGAAGTCAGCTAGTGGCCGAGCCGAGTCGAGCTGAGGCCAGCTCGACTCAGTTTGACTCGATGTACACCCCTAGCTTTAGTAATTGAAGTTAGGGTTAGGCGTGTTGGGGCTGGGTGGTGCATGCAAGAGGCTGCTTGGGTAAGCCCTGTGCATTGTAATATTTATATCAAATTCTTTGATCATTATGTGAAGTAGCTTACGTTAGGTTAGACCCAAGGCCCAAACATCAGGCCATATATGATTCAGGTAGATCACAAGAATGAAAACAGCCTACAAGGCAATGCTTACCCTTCACATTATTTCCTTTGGTGGAGCCCTCCTGTTTAAGGATAAGTTTGATTTTTGGGCCTAAGTTTAAATTTTGGTTTGGAATCTAATGGTTGGAATGGATTTCATATAATAAGTACGATGGGCTATGTAAAAATCATGAGTGTACGTCTCTCTCTCTCTCTCTCTCTCTCTCTCTCTCTCTCAACTTGCAAATTTGGTGTGGACCACCTGAATTACTGTCAACCTGATGTTTTATTCCTGAGACTAACGTGGGATTACACATCTAATTATCAAAGTGGATCTTGCATATAAATTTAGGTGGGCACTATAAAAAATCAAGGGTGGTGTCAATGAATGGTTTTTTTTATATTTAAAGAATGTCTCAAGTACAACAGGTGAACCACGAGTTATGGTCCACCTGGTGGATAAATTCCAACCTACTAATTTCATGCAATATCCCATCCTTCCAATAAGTTGGTGCCTTAATAAGGATCACCTATTGAAAAATTAGCCTCATTTAATTGTTTGATCAATCCAATCAAACATGAGGCCACACGTCTCACCAAGGGTCTGTATTTAGATTATGATGCATGAGTGTGCTAGAGTCTATTCAAATCCATGTTTAATTGAACCATTGGTGTCCCCCGCATTTAGTCAAACTAATTAGAGACTAGATGCAGGGTTTAGCTATCCTTTCAACTATTGATTGCGTTCAGGCGATTCGTGAAAGGGTAGGGGATAACCCTTTCGAATGGATTCTTTTTTCCTTGTGACAATAGACTTGCGTCTATGGACTTAAATACTTGTTCTTTTAGCACAATTCACTACCATGGTTCAACAACAAAACTAAAGAAATGAGATATAAGCCAACAATATTTTTCTATTAATGATTTTAAAAATAATGGTGCTGATAATTGGCTTGAGGCATGATGATTCGTTCATTGCTCAATCAGGACTGAACTTCATAGAGGGACAATCATGATATGTGGGATGATCATTTGCTCGTCACTTGATTGGAAAGTGGGCATCGTAGCATGAAAGCCAATGAAGGGTGGATCTTCGACAATCATTTCATTGCTTAGTTGGAATTGGGTTCTGTGGTGGGATGGTCAATAAGGTGACAACTTGTTTGGGGTCTTGGTAGGAACTAAGCACATGGAAAAACGGTCATAAATCAAATGTGTTCATCATCTGGTGTTGATCAAACTTTTGTGTTATGATGGTTGTTGGAATCACCTAGCAGGAAAGCCCCACAACCTTTTGTTTGAAACTGAGAGAAATTCCTTACGATCCAACACGATACTATGGATGAAAGGTGGAAAGATAAATTATTAATTAAAAACTAGGGGCCCTCATGCTATGAGCAATGATGAGGGATTCAAATAAACTAAAATAAAATAAAAGAATAAGTGTCTGTGGTGATAAATAAAGTTAGGCTTGGAGGTAATAGTATGAGGCCTAGAGCTCTTCATTGATAACGGGCTTTATAGGCTTTTAGAAAGAAGTGGTCTTGCATAGTCTTCAGCATCGTGAAGGATTTGGATGATCGGCTGCAGAAATCACCTTGATTCTTCCATGTTAGAGTAATTTATCGCATACAACTACGTGTATAAGAGAGAAACTCTCATATATTTGGATGATGCGTTTACTGGAGTCATTTGTTACTAGATTCCCACATAAGAAGGTTGCACGAGTCTATACATCACTTGATTTTGCCATCTATAGAGAGTGATTTCGATATGATTCTAGTATTTAATGCTAGGTAAAGATATGTTTTAATAAGATTTTGGCATTTAATGCTTAGAGAGAGAGAAAGAGAAAGAGATACTTGATTTAATGAAACTCTTTCTTTTTTAATGAGTACTTTGGATAGAACTCTAGCATTTAATGCTCTCTCTCTCTCTCTCTCGTGTGCACATTTCTACCCCCATTGAAGTCATTTATACAACATATGGAATGGCAGCCACGTGGCGTCTCTTAGATCGTTTAATCTTAGTGCATTAGATCAGGTGTAAGCAATTCTCTCGATACATAAGTATGATTTTGTCTATCATTTAACGTGTGATGCAGACATCTGGTGACTTCTCATTGGTCCATGTAAATATGCCAAAATGGGTATAAACACCAATCATTCGGTAGGGTACACCATTACAAAATAATTTTCACCTTTGATAAATAGTAAATTATAGCTGGGGTCCAACAAATGAGAAAATGTGACTATTTTTTTTCATGCAAAAATCATCAGAGTGATTATAACATATTGGACAGGTTAGATGTTGCACACATATGGAAGATTGGAATGTATCTTCTGATGTAACACCTCGAATTTTTGCCAACCTGGGGTTAGACGTCCTTAGGCAATGGGTCAACCATAACACCTTGGTAATTTCTCATAACTCAATTCCAAAGCCAAAGAAATCATTTAGAATGAAATTCTTTAGAAATTTAACGTGAATTAACCAGCGCTACACTAGATTTCCTGCAAAATTAGTACCAACTACTTTAAATACAATCTGTAAGACCCAAAACCTCTAGAATTGTTACCACTACGTTACCTTAAACTCTAGGATCCAACTCTAAGCCCAGTTTCCCTCGAGATTATTTGGAAACTTCGTATCGGATCTACAATGCACGTCAAAAGTCCGATAGCAATGAACTTAGACCATTATGACCGCGTAGTTGGACTTGACTACCATCCCAGAAATCAAGCCCGACTGATGTTCTGAGACTATTTCATTAAGCCTGGAGCAAGTAGTGTAAGAAAGAGTGAAATTCTTTATAAATTAAATGTGATTTAAATAAATCTGACACGTGTCGCTTGCGGGTTAAGTATAAGCATTCAGACCGTCGGAATCTAACCCAAATACACCCTCGGATCAGGGAACATTTCCCACTCAGGTCAGTGTACTTGGAATCCTCGATCGAGTCTCAGTGACTGCTGAACTGAAACTGGTCCGCCACGTGCGATCGGGGAACCCTATCGAACTGAAAACTTAATGTGATCAGGATCCAACATCCATGAGCTTAAGTCCGACCGCATTCAGTCAGGGGACCTCCAGAAATGTTCTTTTGGATCGAGAAAGACCCGATTTGGCTATAACCCAAGTATACCTTGGTTTAGAGTCTAAATAGGTGAGTTTCTAACCTATTTAAAGACCTTAAACCCTCTCACATCCCTCCCATACGAATTTGTAAAAATCCTAGGAAAGAGAAGAGAGAAGAGAGAAAAGAGAGAGAAAGTGTGAGAGAAGTGGGAGAATCTTCCTACTATTCTTCCCTGCTGCTCCACGTGCCAAATTCACTCACCTACATCGTTATTCTGGCGATTTCAGTTTCGTTCTGGGTAAGAAAACCCTAACCTGGGTACAAGTAGCTAAGTAGCTGACTCACCTTGTATTCTAGGTTGTCAATCAGTTGTTGACAACGACGTAGAGTACCTATTCAATTCATTACGCTTCTACGGCATAAGGTGCGGATTTTAGACGCTTAGTTTACCATTTTTCAAAGCTTTCAATGTCGTTTAATGGTAGATTGTTGTCAAGAATGCTGTTTCACATGTAAAACATGCTGTCTGTTTTTCATTTCGAATACGTACGAAGAATATGAGATTTAGGGTATTTTAGGTATTTGTAGGAAATATCGTATACGTATAAAATTCATATTCGTGCTTAACATGATTAATTGCCATGAATATATGCTTGTTACGTGTGTGACAACTCCTTAGCGAAAGGACTTGCCCTAAATCACGCCACGGCCAATATACGCTATATATGTAAAAGTGTGTAGCTCAAATGTTTGTTTAAATGAATACGGAACCCAGATTCATGCATGCTATGATTATCCGTCGTGGGTATATGCAAGTGATCTATGGGAAAACTCCCTAGTGAAAGGATTTAGTCAAATACATGATATATCAACATATGATATGTATTTAGTATGTGTAGCCTAAGTGTTTGTGAAAATGACGAAATGAGTATGAAATTTGCTTTCATGCTCGCCATGACTAATTGTCATGGATATATGATTGTTGTATGGGCAATACCCCTTTGATGAAAGGATTTGCCCTAATACGTATGCATATGAATGTTAAATATGTATGATATAATGTGTAATCTAAGTGGTTGAATAAATGCCTAAGTGAATTAGTAGTTAGTAAAGTATGATTGCTAAGCTGGTTGACATATGCATCTCCATCACAATACGTAAGTCTATGAACTCCTCCATGAATAGTGTAACTTAGATTATCCATGCTAAGTGAGTGTATGATTTCCTCCATGGATTGTTTACTTAGTTAAAGCATGTTAAATGTGTGGATGAATTTTTGCATGTACTATTTACATTCAAGTTATACTTCACGATTGTTCATATGGATACAGGATATGAATTATATGCTAGTTGTTAGATTTGTATGTGATTGGGGCTATACTCTAGTCCAGGCAGTTGGTAACAGATTTGAATTCGTGGTTGGATTCTATTCACCACGAAGGATGTGTATGATGAACTCGAGTCGTACTGGAGTTGTCGGCAGTGGTTAGGCCACACGAAGTGCTTGTGCACTTCATGTTGGTCGATTTAACATGCGCTCGTGCTAGTCAGACTCATCAAGTAACCCGACTGACCATTGTATGTTCACCTTGTATTGGTCATAACTTCTTGAACTTAGGGTACTGAACTTACCAGTGATAACCCTGATAACCGTGGTACCTTGATCCACTAAGACTCATAAGCCAGGCATGGTGGTATGGGACACCGTGGTCGAGCTGTCGGCCTACGCTGGGGCCACAAACCTCCCCGTAGTGACCAGTGAGCAACCTAGACTCGTGAGCAGATTATGGTGTTATGGGACACTATATTCTTACTGTCGGCCTACACTGATAAGGTGATGGGGGAGCGGTGCAACGAGTGCGAGCAATAGCCCTGACAGCCCTTTGTAGTGACCTCGATCGTACTCTGAGTCTACGTGAGGCGACGACCCTTCTGTAGCAACAAGAGTACAACTAGGCCTGTATTGATAAAGTGATGGGGGAGCGGAGCAACGAGTGCGTGTAACAGCCCTGACAGCCCTGTAAATTTAGGCCCAGAGTTAAAAAATCAGACCTATCTATGATTCTAGTGGACCATACAAAGGGAAATAGTTTAGAGGGTTGGTATACCTTATACACTCACTACACTAAAATAGCGAAAAAGGACAGTCCAAAACCGTCTCAAATGACCAAAAAGGACGGTCATGGACCGTTGCATGGGCTGTCAAATTTTGACGTGTCGTATTACTTAAAGGACGGTTTTGAACCATCATTCTTATTGACGAAAAAAAGGACGGTCATGGACCGTCCTTAAAAAGGACTGTCATGGACCGTCTCTTATGAGCCTTCAAAAGACGGCCATGGACCGTCCTTAAAAAGGACTGTCATGGATCGTTTCTTATGAGCCTTCAAAGGACGTTCATGGACCATCCTTAAAAAGGACTATCATGGACCGTCCCATATGAGCCTTCAAAGGACGGCCATGGACCGTCCTTAAAAAGGACTGTCATCGACCGTCCCTTATGAGCCTTCAAAGGACGGCCACAGACCGTCCTTTTAAAGGACGGTCATGGACCATCCTTAAAAAGGACTGTCATAGACCGTCTCTTATGAGCCTTCAAAGGACGGCCACGGACCGTCCTTTTAAAGGACGGTCATGGACCGTCTTTTCTTACCCTTAAGGAAAAATTTGATCTGTTATACACCTGATATACACCTGTTATACAATATTCACATTCACATTCACACATGATATACACCTGTTATACAATATTCACATTCACATTCATACACCTATTATACAATATTTCATCGTATTCTTCCTGATATACACCTGTTATATAATATTTCATCGTATTCTTCCTGATATACACCTGTTATACAATATTTCATCGTATTCTTCCTGATATACACCTGTTATACAATATTCACATTCACATTCACATTCACATTTACCTGTTATACAATATTCACATTCACATTCACACCTGATATACACCTGTTATACAATATTCACATTCACACCTGTTATACAATATTTTATCGTATTCTTCCTGATATACACCTGTTATACAATATTCACATTCACATTTACATTCACCTGTTATACAATATTTCATCGTATTCTTCCTGATATACACTTGTTATACAATATTCACATTCACATTCACATTCACTTGTTATACAATATTTCATCGTATTTTTCTTGATATACACCTGTTATACAATATTTACTTTCATCATATTCACATTCACATCCATCTAAACCCAAACTACGTAAATCCTTCCAAACATAAACTATACATCCATCCAAACACAATCTTATCCACATTACATTCATCCACGCATAATATAAGTTTAACACCATAAGTAAAAAAAAAAAGGAAAAAAATCAGAAACAATTTTCTTTTTTTTGTTTTTCATCTAATAAAAAAAATATTCAACCAACAAAACATTATTAACTCAAAATCATGAAGAATTGCAGAAACTTCTTCCAAGAAAGTGGGCACTTTTTTAAAACAAAACTGGTCATTAATAAAACTAATACGAGCAAATAATGCAAAAAAGTGTTTCAATTAATAGAAACAACAACAAAAATTAAAGCTTTGTAAAAAGGGGCATGTGTTAAAAGGGATACATTCTTGTTTGTTGCCATGTGATTGGGCTACATTATTACAGCAATCGGGTTCGGGTTTGGGATCGAGTTTAGGTTTGGGTTTTCAAGTTTAGGTTTAGGTTAGGGAGTTGAGATTAGGATTAGGTGTAGGTCTAAGTTTAGGGATTTCAGAATACATTTAGGTTTTAGGTTTAGGTTTAGGTTTTAGGTTTTAGGTTTAGGTTTAGGTTTAGCTTTTAGGTTTAAGTTAAGGTTAGGTAATAGGTTATAAGTTTAGGTTATAGGTTAAGGTTTAGGTTATAGGTTTTGGTTTAGGTTATAGGCTTTGGTTTAGGTTAGGGAGTTGAGATTAGGATTAGGTGTAGGTTTAGATTTAGAGATTTGATAATACATTTAGGTTTTAGGTCATAGGTTTTGGTTTAGGTTAAGGTTATAAGTTTAAGTTTAGGTTTAGGTTTAGGTTATAAGCTATAGGTTTAGGGAATTGAGAATAGGTTAAGGTTTAGGTTTAGAAAATCAGGTTCAAGTTCGGGATCGGGTTTAGGTTTGGGTTTTCAAGTTTAGGTTTTGGTTTAGGTTAGGGAGTTGAGATTAGGATTAGGTGTAGGTTTACGTTTAGAGATTTGAGAATACATTTAGGTTTTAGGTCATAGGTTTTGGTTTAGGTTAAGGTTATAGGTTTAGGTTAAAGTTTAGGTTTAGGTTTAAGTTATATGCTATAGGTTTAGGGAATTGAGAATAGGTTAAGGTTTAGGTTTAGGAAATCGGGTTCGGGTTCGTGATCGGGTTTAGGTTTGGGTTTTCAAGTTTATGTTTAGGTTTAGGTTAGGGAGTTGAGATTAACATTAGGTGTAGGTTTAGGTTTAGAGATTTGAGAATACATTTAGGTGTTAGGTCATAGGTTTTGGTTTAGGTTAAGGTTATAGGTTTAGGTTAAGGTTAAGGTTTAAGTTTAGGTTTAGGTTATAAGTTATAAGTTTAGGGAATTGAGAATAGGTTAAGGTTTAGGTTTAGGAAATCGGGTTCGGGTTCGGGATCGGGTTTAAGTTTGGGTTTTCAAGTTTAGGTTTAGGTTTAGGTTTAGGTTAGGGAGTTGAGATTAGGATTAGGTGTAGGTTTAGGTTTAGAGATTTGAGAATACATTTAGGTTTTAGGTCATAGGTTTTGGTTTAGGTAAAGGTTATAGGTTTAGGTTAAGGTTTAGGTTTTGGTTTTAGTTTTGGTTATAAGCTATAGGTTTAGGGAATTGAGAATGGGTTAAGGTTTAGGTTTACGAAATCGGGTTCGGGTTCGGGATCAGGTTTAGGTTTGGGTTTTCAAGTTTAGGTTTAGGTTTAGGTTAGGGAGTTGAGATTAGGATTAGGCGTAGGTTTAGGTTTAGAGATTTGAGAATACATTTAGGTTTTAGGTCATAGGTTTTGGTTTAGGTTAAGGTTATAGGTTTAGGTTATAAACTATAGGTTTAGGGAATTGAGAATAGGTTAAGGTTTAGGTTTAGGAAATCGGGTTCGGGTTCGGGATCGGGTTTAAGTTTGGGTTTTCAAGTTTAGGTTAGGGAGTGGAGATTAGGATTAGGTGTAGGTTTAGGTTTAGAGATTTGAGAATACATTTAGGTTTTGGCTCATAAGTTTTGGTTTAGGTTAAGGTTATAGGTTTAGGTTAAGGTTTAGGTTTAGTTTTAAGTTATAAGCTATAGGTTTTGGGAATTGAGAATAGGTTAAGGTTTAGGTTTAGGAAATCGGGTTCGGGTTCGGGATAGAGTTTAGGTTTGGGTTTTCAAGTTTAAGTTTAGGTTTAGGTTAGGGAGTTGAGATTAACATTAGGTCTAGGTTTCGGTTTAGATATTTGAGAATATATTTAGGTGTTAGGTCATAGGTTTTGGTTTAGGTTAAGGTTATAGGTTTAGGTTAAGGTTAAGGTTTAGGTTTAGGTTATAAGTTATAGGTTTAGGGAATTGAGAATAGGTTAAGGTTTAGGTTTAGGAAATCGGGTTCGGCTTCGGGATCGGGTTTAAGTTTGGGTTTTCAAGTTTAGGTTTAGGTTAGGGAGTTGAGATTAGGATTATGTGTAGGTTTAAGTTTAGAGATTTGAGAATACATTTAGGTTTTAGGTCATAGGTTTTGGTTTAGGTAATGGTTATAAGTTTAGGTTAAGGTTTAGGTTATAAGCTATAGGTTTAGGGAATTGAGAATGGGTTAAGGTTTAGGTTTAGGAAATCGGGTTCGTGTTCGGGATCAGGTTTAGGTTTGGGTTTTGAAGTTTAGGTTTAGGTTTAGTTTAGGGAGTTTAGATTAGGATTAGGTGTAGGTTTAGGTTTAGGGATTTGAGAATATATTTAAGTTTTAGGTCATAGGTTTTGGTTTAGGTTAAGGTTATAGGTTTAGGTTAAGGTTTAGGTTTATGTTTAGGTTATAAGCTATAGGTTTAGAGAATTGAGAATAGGTTAAGGTTTAGGTTTAGGAAATCGTGTTCGGGTCTGGGATTAGGTTTAGGTTTGGGTTTTGAAGTTTAGGTTTAGGTTTAGTTTAGGGAGTTTAGATTAGGATTAGGTGTAGGTTTAGGTTTAGAGATTTGAGAATACATTTAGGTTTTAGGTCATAGGTTTAGGTTTACGTTTAGGTTATAAGTGTAGGTTATAGGTTTTGGTTTAGATTTAGGTTATAAGTGTAGGTTATAGGTTTAGGTTTAGGTTAGGGAGTTGAGATTAGGATTAGGTGTAGGTTTAGGTTTAGGGATTTGAGAATACATATATTTAGATTTTAGGTCATAGGTTTAGATTTTAGGCTTAGGTTTAGGTTTAGGTTATAAGGGCAGGTTATAGGTTTAGGTTTAGGTTATAAGTGTAGGTTATAGGTTTAGGTTTAGGGATTTGAGAATACATTTAGGTTTTAGGTTTAGGTTTAGGTTTTAGGTTATTGGTTAAGGTTTAGGTTAAGGTTAGGTTATATGTTTTACGTTATAGGTTTAGGTTTAGGGATTTGAGAATACATTTAGGTTTTAGGTTAATGTTAGGTTATACGTTATTGGTTAAGGTTATTGGTTAAGGTTTAGGTTTAGGATTTGAGAATAGTTTTAGGTTATAAGTAAGATTTTAAGTTTAGGTATAGGCTTAAGTTATAGGTTATAGGTTATATGTTTAGGTTAAGGTTTAGGAATTCGGGTTCGGGTTCGGGTTTGGATTCGACTTTAGGTTATAGGTTTTGGGATTTGAGAATACTTTTAGGTTATAAATAGGTTTAGGTTGGGTTATAGGTTAAGGTTTACAGATTTGAGTTAAGGTTATAGGTTTAGGTTAAGGTTTAGGGATTTGAGTTTAGGTTATAGGTTTACGATTAGGTTATAGGTTTAGGTTTAGGTTTAAGTTATAGTCTTAGGTTATATGTTTAGGTTAAGGTTTAGGAATTCGGGTTCGGGCTCGGGTTTGGATTCAGGTTTAGGTTATAGGTTTTAGGATTTGAGAATAGTTTTAGGTTAGTTTATAGGTTAAGGTTTAGGGATTGAGTTAAGCTTATAGGTTTAGGTTTAGTTTATAGGTTTAGGTTTAGGGAATTGAGTTTAGGTTATAGGTTTAGGGAAAGGTTAGGTTAAGGTTATAGGTTTTGGGATTTGGGAATAGTTTTAGGTTATAAGTATAGGTTTAGGTTAGGTTATAGGTTAAGGTTTAAGGATTTGAGAATAGTTTTAGGTTATAAGTAAGGTTTTAGGTTTGGGTATAGGCTTCAGTTATAAGTTATAGGTTAAGGTTTAGGAATTCAGGTTCGGGTTCAGGTTTGGGTTCGGGTTAAGGTTATAGGTTTTGATTTTGGTTTAGGTTATAGGTATTGGTTTAGGTTATAGGTTATAGGTTAAGGTTTAGATTTAGGTTTAGGTTATAAGTTTTGGGATTTGAGAATGGGTTCGGGTTTAGGTTATAAGTTTTGGTTAAGGTTTAGGTTTAGGTTATAGGTTTTGGAATTTGAGAATAGGTTTAGGTTAAGGTCATAAGTTTAGGTTTAGGAAATCGGGATCGGGTTTGGGTTTAGGTTTAGTTTTTAGTTTTCAAGTTTTGGTTTAGGTTTAGGTTAGAGACTTATGATTAGGATTAAGTGTAGGTTTAGGTTTAGGTATTTGAGAATATGTTAAGGTTTAGGTTTAGGAAATCAGGTTCGTGTTTTTGATCGGGTTTACATTTGGATTTTAGGTTTAGGTTTAGGTTATAGGTTATAAGTGTAGGTTTAGGTTTAGGTTATAGGTTTAGGTTTAGGTTTAGGTTATAGGTTTTGGGATTTGAGAACAGGTTTAGGTTTAGGTTTAGGTTTTATGTTTAGGTTAAGGTTATAGGTTTAGGTTTAGGTTTAGGTTTAGGTTAGGTTATAGGTTAAGGTTTAGGGAATTGAGTTTAGGTTATAGGTTTAGGTTTAAGGATTTGAGAATAGTTTTAGGTTATAAGTAAGGCTTTAGGTTTAGGTATAGGCTTAAGTTATAGGTTATAGGTTATTAGTTTAGGTCAAGGTTTAGGAATTCAAGTTCGGGTTCGGGTTTGGATTCGACTTTGGGTTATAGGTTTTGGGATTTGAAAATAGTTTTAGGTTATAAATAGGTTTAGGTTAGGTTATAGGTTAAGGTTTACGGATTTGAGTTAAGGTTATAAGTTTAGGTTTAGGTTTTAGGTTTAGGTTAAGGTTTAAGGATTGGTTTAGGTTGTAATTTTAGGTTAAGGTTTAGGGATTTGAGTTTAGGTTTAAGTTATAGGTTTAAGTTTAGCTTTAGGTTTTAGGTTTAAGTATAGGCTTAGGTTATAGGTTATAGGTTATATGTTTAGGTTAAGGTTTAGGAATTCGGGTTTAGATTTGGATTCGGGTTTAGTTTTTGGTTTTCAAGTTTTGGTTTAGGTTTAGGTTAGGGAGTTGTGATTAGGATTAGGATTAGGTGTAAGTTTAGGTTTAAGAATTTGAGAATACGTTAAGGTTTAGGTTTAGAAAATCAGGTTCGGGTTCGAGATCAGGTTTAGGTTATAGGTTTAGGTTTAGGTTATAGGTTTAGGTTTAGGTTATAGGTTTTGGGATTTGAGAATAGTTTTAGGTTATAAGTATAGGTTTAGGTTTGGATTCGGGTTAAGGAGTAGATTAGGATTAGGTGTAGGTTTAGGTTTAGGGATTCTCTAGTATTATCTACTATTGCACCTAGTATTATCTACTACATACTAGTAACATACAATCAATATGGGGCACCATACCATAAGCTACAAGAATTTCATGTCCCCCTAAATAAGGTATCCTCCATTGATAACATATATATATATATATATATATATATATATATATATATATATATATATATATATTATAAGTTTTTTATTTTCATTTACATTCTCAAATACATTCATCATCCATCTAAGAAAATTAAAACAAGTACTGTTAATCTGTGACTAACAATTGAAAAGAAAAATCATGCATCTTATCTTACCGACCGCCTTATGTTTCTTTTCACCTTTGTAACTCTCATATTTGTTGCAGTTGCTAGTTCACCATCAGTAATCTCCCTAACCAAATCTTTGTGCAGTCCCTCCATTTGAAGTAGTGACTGAAGTTACAAGAAGTAAGGTTAGGTTATAGGTTAAGGTTTAAGGATTTGAGAATAGTTTTAGGTTATATGTAAGGTTTTAGGTTTAGGTTATACATATATATATCATCTCCAAGAATACAAGAAATGCCCCACCATTTGTCCTCTTCAACAACTGGTTATTCTATGATCAGGTCTTCATTGCTTTGTTTTCAACCAAAATGCCCAAAGGTCAGCCAAAGATTAGGCTTGATGACCACCAACACAGCATGAACACACTTTTAAGAATGAAATATGTAGAAAAAGATATGTACAACCCTACCTAATTAGTGGATGCATAAATAATCGTCTATCTTGGTTAAAGGGAGGAATTTGCTTCTGACTTAGGCACTTGACTTCGAATGCAGAAATCTTTTACATGTTGCCTTGTCCCAGAATGCACCCAGGAAATCTGTGTTCTTGGGAGAGTCCTATAAATTTGATAAAAAGCGTGGTAAGGGAATGTCAAGAGAGGAAAAATGAAGAAGACAAGTACAAACATTGGCATAAAATTACAAACTAGATCTCACCAAACCAAGGAAATCCTTTTCTTTTGTTAAACATACAATGCAATGGCAATACACAAGTGAGCTTATCCATTAAGAATCCATTTTCATCTTTCAAAAAGAAAAACAAAAGAAATAGTTCAACAATCCATACTCAAATGTACATGTGTGGCTCATGTGTGAGTGTGTTGCCTTGATTTTATTTTATTTTTTATAATTTTGTTTTTGTGGTGTACATGGCATGTCATATTTGTTTCAAATTTAAATAATCTTGTTTAATCATGTACAAGAAATCCTACCTCGTTCGGCTTCTTACATAGCTCGATCTCCACCACCTTCACTCCTAAAAAGCCCAAGAAATGCAAACGTAATCAAGGCACATCTCTCATTTTCTGCAGGTAAGAGATTCAAATGAAGAAAGACTGAATTGGAATGCTTTTGATGTTGAAATCAACAATGATAGGGCCTTCATAGGTTGGCAAAATAGGATTATTAAAGCCAACCAACAGACGATGGCAAACCAAGTTTCATAACACTAGGCACAACCTAGGTGCTTCAACCATGATTTAGAAAAACCTAAAAGTCCAAAAATGATTGCTAATGTGTTGATACTAACATGACAAACAACATGAACTGATTCTTACATGACATCACCTTGGGTTCTCTCAAGGCCTCTAGAGTTCTTTGCTTGATGTGCACACAGGTCTCTATGAGTAAAATAAGATAAATGGGATTCAGTTGCATAAGCTTATGTGAAAAGGATTAAAAGGATTAACATGATGCTGATTGAGTAAAACAAGATAAGGCTGCCCTATTTTTCTTCACATTACAAACTGCTATAAATCTTGTTACCAGGAAACTTCTAAATCGAAATATCGAAATATTGATGGTTGATGTTATTAGGTTTATGATGAATAATTTTGTACAGCTATTGGAACACAATGTATTTTTTTAAGTTAAACATCCCATTTTAGGCCACTTATCAGATGCTAGGAACAGTCTGATTACATTGCCTTTTGGAACATGGCCTTTACACGTTTGGTCACATACAAGAGTTCCATGTGCAATAAAGATGTTTTTATGCACATTTATTGGACTCCATGAAGTGTGGTAGGAATCCCCTAGCTAAAATCCACTGTTATGATCTATCAGCAATATAATCAACACTGCGTTTTGCTAACATAACACGCATCTGTGCATGCATGCATTTGGGTATTTTGCATGGGTTTTGCTTTTGCCAACTGATTCTCTTAAACCTCAACCTGATTTTCTCTTGAACCTCAACCTGATTTTCTTGGACATGGTAACCAAAAAATAGCAAGAGACTAGCATGAAAATGCTCATGACATCTTACAGAGCATCTTCCATTTTCATATGCTAACCCAACTAGGATGATCGACTATTCCGCCCATGTGATATTAGTATTACAGCAATGCAAACAACTGATTGCAGGGAAAATTAAGTAAAAACCACTAGAAATTTCAGATGATGCAAGCATAATACACCTGTGTCATCTAACACCTCCAACTACAATCAGAATCCAGAAGTTCTAACATCCAAAAAAGAATGCTTTAACAGAACTACACCTGTTTATACAATTAAAACCCACCACTCATTGAATGAGCTGCATGCATATGTAAAGTGAGATGTGCTCATATATGTAAGAAAAAAAAAACATGTACAGTCTAAGGTTAGCCCATATAGAAAAGAAAAGGAAAAAAAAAAAACTAACCAAAAACAGGTTCTTTGATCCATTTTAGAAATATATAAATCATTCCACGAAACATGCAATAATGTCATAAGCAGACACACAATAGGAAGTAAATGCAAACTAGTGAACAAATTAAATGGCTAAAGGAAGCAAATAAAATATGTTAGTCCAATTAAAATTGGAAGGTAGAAAGTCGTCAAATAGAACATCTACCGATTATTTGCTCATCCCACCTGCATGTTGATAAGCTAGGGAGGAGGGGCACCATCTGGCATACTAAGAGCTTCTTTTAGTTCCTGTGACAAGACACCTAGCTTCATCTCCCTAAGCTTCACCTGTAAAACCAAAAAAGACAGTACTATGAATTGCTAATGATTCCAAGCTTACAATCAGCATTTCCCAACCAGAATAAAGCTATTATCTACACTAGCGTACTAAGATTTCACATGTTGCTGATACTGAAGGCAGAGAAAATACTAAAACCAGAGGAAGTGAATTTTTAAGGCCCCTCTTGAAACTGACAATGTGCTAACAATATATTGGAAATGCACATCCTACAATCATATCCCATAAAAATTAAAAATTTTTTAAAAAAAGAAAAAAAATAAAAAGTGAACATATTCGAGATAATCTGCCACCAACGTGTGATTTTCAAGCAGCATCTTTCATTTCTTCTTTACACAATGGGCAATGCAGGCCATGTGATTTTTAGCTTCAAAATGAATGGTCAAAAGTGTAACAGCCAATAGTCCATATACAATTGGAATATGTTCACCGACTGTATGGGACTAGATGGAGAAGTGTTTGGATGCACAATCAAATTGAATTGAAATAATTAGTTCAATAGAGTAGAAATTAACAAAATTGTAATTGTTTAAGGTAGTCTTCAAATTGTGATTACAACTATTACAAAAGATTACACCAAATCGATACTCTGTCCCTATTTGGTGGATGATACACATGCATTGAGAACTTGTACGCATAGCATACAATTTATTCAAACTAAACTAGCCAAATTATGGCTCCAAGTTTAGATGTATTGTGAACTAAAAATTGTATTTAATTGTTTAAAACATCAGATTGGTGCACATCTAGCAACGGTTGAAATGAAAACCAAAAAAAAATGAAAAACAAAAAACAAAATTCCAACAGTCCTGTTTCAGCAAAGAAGCATCCACTAATATTGTTCAATCAATCTTATTTTTTGGTATTTGGAGTTAGTTATAGTAGGTTTCATAATTTAAGCTGTTTAATTTGAGTTCATGTATGCTTGATGTATGCCACATGTACAATTTCCACTTGCCCGAAAAAAAAAAAAACCCCATGAATTAGAATATCTAATTTTCAGCTACAGACCTGTACATGAAAATCTTGGAGATTCTCTCTTGGATTTTATTTAATTCTGCAGAAAAACCATTTTCCTGCTATGGAAATCACTGCTTGTGGAAGATTTCAAGGATTTGAATTGCAGAGAAGGGAACCCAACAACAGATGAAGATTTCTTAGAATTTTGCAGTCCCAGGTACAAAACTTTGGTATAATCACACAGGTAAAATGGGTATCATTTTCCATGAGGAACACCTACATTTAGAGCATTCCCATCATATACAGAAATTATTTTTTCAAGGTGTCATCATAGAGAAATCTTCTCATCAAAAATATTAAAACATGCATCGAGGGGTGAGAATATTAAACCAAAAAGCAAAGGAATGAGAAGAATTAAGAAAGCAAGTGAAAATTACAACTTACGATAAGGGATCTGAGAGAACTCTTCTCAGTGATAGTTCCCTATTCAAATTATTCCGAGGTTCCTGGTTCCAAAAGCCATAATGATTGTTACATAGATGAATGTGTGACTCCAAAAAGGAAATCATTGTCACAACAAAGGAAAGAGAATAGAATAAACCATACAAGGAAAAAGCAAATCAAATGGAATTTTTTGGCACAAAAAAAAAAATAAAAAATCAATGGATAGGCTCAACAACCATATCAATATGAAAGACAACTCAATATAAAGTTACATAGGTTCCACCGAAAATAGTAAAACTTTTAGACGAGAAGAGAGAGAGAGAGAGAGAGAGAGAGAGAGAGAGAGAGAGAGAGAGAGAGAGAGAGAGAGAGAGAGAGCCAATTGAACATGAGAAATGCCCCATACCATTCCACATGTTATTCTAGAAAAAGATAACCACAAGAACAAGCCTAAAGTCAATAGATTTCTTTAGCAGGTCTAACTTCATCCATTTATTCTATAGTTATTTATCTCCTTTATACCATATAACAATGACTCTCCTAGATTATTCTAAAGTACCATATAAAACTGTCAAGATCTATCTACATAGGTCATTGCCTTTTTTTTTCTAAACCTGTGTAAACAAACAATCCCAGACACTTCTAGAGACTTGGTGTATCGTGTCAGACACAAGATGACTGCACTAGTACCAAACAATCATACAATATTGATAGGATATGGTTTTACTTTTAACAGAATCCTGATAATTTCCTTACATTATTGTCATAATATAGAATCATCATAGCCTTGTCCCAGTTATTTCAGTCAACTTCCCGTCATGGCACGCACACACGCACAAATTTTGCATGCTAGAAAGAATTTATGTGGTGTATGTGTGTGGTGTGTTTGTGTGAGTGTGACTTGTTCAATAAATTAGAAGTTAATCGAATGGAATATCCAAAAGAATAAAATAGAATAGGTCAAATATTTCAACATCACAAATACCAATATGAATAGCATGTTATAAATGGGAAGCCCACATCTGTATCCATGTCCTGAATTTTGAGAAATGGTAGACCATAAGTAGTGCATTCCCATAACATTAGTCCCAACTCAGTAGGGCCCACCTTAAACCCTAAATCCCTAAACCCTCAAATCCCTAAATCCCTAAATCCACAAATCCCTAAATCCCCAAATCCCCAAATCCCTAAATCCACAAATCCCTAAATCCCCAAATCCCTAAATCCCTAAATCTCTAAATCGGTATTGAGATTGAGAGAGATTAAGAGAGAGAGAGAGAGAGATACCTCACTGTTGTGAATGACCTTCAACCGAGCTTCAGAGAGAGAGAGAGAGAGAGAGAGAGAGAGAGAGAGGGCTCCCTAAATCCCCAAATCCCTAAATCGGTATTGAGATTGAGAGAGATTAAGAGAGAGACAGAGATACCTCACCGTCGTGAATGACCTTCAACCGAGCTTCAGAGAGAGAGAGAGAGAGAGAGAGAGAGAGAGGACGTGCGTGGGTAGGGCATTCAGCAACGGACCACAAGAGAGATCAGAGAGAGAGGAAGAGAGAGACAGAGAGAGAGAAAGAGGATGCGAGAGAGACAGAGAGGAGATGGTGGAGAGATCAGAGAGAGGAAGAGAGAGAGAGAGAGAGAGAGAGAGAGAGAGAGAGAGAGAGAGAGAGAGAGAGAGAGAGGATAGAGAGGGTGCGAGACAAAGAGTGAGAGTGAGAGAGAGAGAGGGGGCGCGGCTTAAGGTTGAGTAGCGAGTTGGCTACTGAAGTGACGTCACCAACTTCTGTGGGCCCCACTATGATGTATGTGTTGTATCCACACCGTCCATCCCTTTTGAGATATTATTTTAGGGCATGAGCCAAAGAATGGGGCAGATAAAAAGATGTAGTGGACCACACCACAGAAAACAGTGGGGAGAGTGATTCCCACCATTGAAACTATCCTAAGGCCCACCATAATTTGTATGGCTTATCCACACCGCCCATTCATTATGCCAAATGAATTGAAGGCATGAGCCGAAAAATTAGGCAAATCCAAAGCTCGAGTGGACCACACCACACAAAATTGTGAGAATTGAATACCTACCAATAAAAACTTGTTGAGGCCCTTGGAAGTTTTACATCAGGCTTATATTTATATTTTTTCCTTATCCATGTCTATGTGACCCTATGAACGGGTTAGATGGTGAATAAACCTCAATGTGGGCCCAGTAATAATTTTAAAATTTTTAGTATTATATATTATATTTATATTTAAGTTAAAGTTTTTTTTTTTTTTTAAAAAAAAACCTAAATGTGTCGCCCATTTTGAGCTTTGCTAAGCCCACACGCATGTGCAATACAGCTCGAGTACATGTCATATATTTGCCAGCATGGCACAATAGATCTGAGATCTAGTCCATCCATCAGAACAGAAACACAATAATAATAACTTAATTCAAGAATCTGATTGGTCCACGTGTTATGTGGGCCACAATTTGTTTTAAAAAAAGTATGGCTCTAAAAAACCTGGTTGAAGTTTTCTAACCCATCCGCTGTTTCCAAATTGAGGTCCACATACTCATTGGACCAGATTTTATTTTGAATAAAAAAACATATACAGAGTAGGACCAACTTGATGGAGCGATGAGATCTAGCATGTATGTGTCATGCTGGTATATGTGTGGCATGTACACGAGTTTAATTGCACACGCGTGTGCGCTTAGCAATGCTCTACGATTTGTTATCATTTTCTGTTGTCAATATAGAATTTCAGAAGATGCAAATCATACCAAACTCAAATGAATAATTTTAGAAGCTTCTCACCATCTGATTGAAATTATCATATGAATAATTTTGGAGCCTCAATCAGGCTACATATGAGAAAGATATTGGGCATACAAGATTGATCAACAATTTCAGTGAAATTTGATTTAAACATCTGAAGTTATTTACCCTTCAATTTAAATTGATTAGATTGTCTAAAAATGATTAAAGGTTCAATTAGTGGATGTGCCTAATAATTTAGTAATTTTATTTTTCACAAATAAATTTCAATTTCCTTTTAAAAATAACATTATTTTTTCAAAACGTATATATTTTTTACTCTTTTAACCAAATGTCATTTTTATTATAAAATATTTCAAAAATATTTAAAATATAAATTTTGAATTTTTATTTTCAAAATCTCAAAATTTTTCTCATATTTTAATATTTTCTCAAATTTCAAAATGCCGATTTTTTTCTTCAAAAGCATTATTTTGTTCTCAAAATTTTTCTTAAACATAGTTAAAATTTCTATTTTTTTCAATATTCTTTTTTATGTGATATTACAAATCATTTAAAAATTACCATTTAATTTTATATATATATATATATATATATATATATATATATATATATATATATATATATATATATATCCCCAAATCTATGCATACATACATACATAAACACACGCATGATGATCCATTCATCCATGATCTAACAATCCATCCATCCATGCATGCATAAATGATCCATCCATGAATTGGGTTTGTTGGCTTTTTAAATATTAAATTGAATTTGGATTTCATTTTTTGGTAAAGGAGTCCAATTTAATTTTGATTTTGAATTTGTGGGTAATTATCAGATCGTTTATTTTTGTAATTTTTTCATGAAAGATAATTGAAAGGTTGTTAGGAATAATGGGCCAATTTGAATTCAAACTATTATTAAAAAATAAAATAAAATACTCTATGGTTCAAATCACAAATGGCATCTGCTTTCATTGAGAAGCTTTCAATCATCCATGGAAAGGGAAAAAGTAATTGGATACTTTTTTATATTTTAAATGAGTGTTTTTTTTAGGATTTGTGGGACCCACCATGATTTATTCATTTTAAAAACTTCTTGTGATTGAGCCAAAGTATGAGGCAGATTCAAAGTTCAAGTGGACCCCATCACAAAAAGCAGTGGGGATTGAATGCCTACCATTAAAACCTTCATTTGGGCCATAGAAGTTTTCAATCAAGCTATAATATATATGTTTTCCCTTATTTCATGTATGTATTAACTTATAAACAGGTTGGATCTCAAATAAACATCGCGGCAGGCCCTAAAAAGGTTTCAATAGTGGGTGTCACTATCCCACTCTTTTCTATGATGGGTCCACTTGAACTTTGGATCTGCCCCGTCAGTTAGATGCACCATTCCATGATGGGCCACGAGCTTAAAAATAAAGTCAATCCATGACTTGGGTGGGCCACACCACATACTATAGTTGAGAGGGTTACCCTCCCATTAAAACATTCATAATCATTTATTGGGCCAGCCTAGATGTGGTTCATAAATCCAGCCCATTCATTATGTGTGTCCCACTTGGATGAGGAGTCAGACCAAGTTTCATACACATCCAAGACTCATGTGGGCCCCACCAAATGCTTTTATATGTTTTAGGGATGTCTTCACATAGTTTTAGATGTTATGGCCCACCTGAGTTTCGTATATGACTGATTTTTGGACTTAAAGGGGACACATCAAATGCATGGTGTTAATGTTCTATACACATCATGGTGGAGCGTACACGGATTAACCTCATGGGAAGTTCCCATGAGGTGACCTTATAGTATCATTTCACTATTTAGGTAACTCCTTCATGGGTGTTACTCTAACCATGTAGGGCCCACCTTAATATATTTTATGTATATCGACACTATCCATATATTTTTCCATTATATTTTAGGATGTGATTTCAAATCATAAGAACTCAATAATCTCAGGCGGGTCATACCAATCAAAACAATGATGAATAACTATTAAAAACCTTTTGAAGGCCACAAAAGTTTTGGATCAATTTGATCTTTGTGGTTTACCTTCATCTAGATCTTCTTTACATTATCAACAAGTTGGATTGCAAATAAACATTACTAAAACCTTACGATGGGCTCTTTACAATTTTTAATGGCGAGGCACTATATTATCATTCTTTTCATAGAATGTGGTCCACTTAAGATTTAAATCTACACAAATTTTTATACTCGGCCCAAAAATGGGTTGGAGAAACATAAGGGCAACACATCATCAAAATCTCACTTTTGTTATCTAACTTTTCAATTTTTCTTGTCAAAATACAAAATTTAGTTTTCTTTTTTAAAAAATATATATTTTTACAATTTGTCAATTTTTTCACAATTTTGTTTAATTTTTTAAATTTTCTTTTTCAAAATATCATTTTTTAAAATCTCACTTTTGTTATATAACCTTTTAAGTTTTCTTGTCAAAATACAAAATCTAGTTTTCTTTTTTAAAAAATATATTTTTTTACAATTTGTCAATTTTTTCACAATTTTGTTTAATTTTTTAAATTTTCTTTTTCGAAATATCATTTTTTAAATCTCACTTTTGTTATATAACTTTTTAATTTTCTTTTTCAAAATACAAAATCTAGTTTTCTTTTAAAAAAAAAAAATATTTTTTTTTCCAATTTGTCAATTTTTTCACAATTTTGTTTTATTTTTTTATATTTTCTTTTTCAAAATATCATTTTTTTTATTGAAATCTTTTTTTCTTCAAAGTTATTAACATTATTCAAAGTTCTTAATTTTTTTTTCAAAATGCAGATTTTTATAAAATCACTTTTTTTTAAAAAAAAAAAAACATTATTAATTATTTTTTCTAAGCTCCTTAACTATTTTCTATTGCAGGTCGTACCTGAGCATTAGAGACGGTTAAGGACCATCTCTAATACAAACGGCCTTCCACAGTCCTCCTAAAAGACAGCTAAGGACTATCTCTATTAGAGACGGTCAGTAACAGTCTCTGATAGACACAGTCATTGACAGTCTCTAATAAATACGGTCTATGTCAGTCTCTAATAGAGACAAGTCTCTAATAGAGACGGTTTTTGACAAGTCAATAAGACGGCTAAGGACCGTCTCTAATAGAGATGGTCATTGACAGTCTCTAATAGAGACGGTCTATGACAGTCTCTAATAGAGACAGTTTTTAACATGGCAATAAGACGGCTAAGGACTGTCTCTAATAGAGACGATCTTTGAAAATCTCAGATTACAGGTAAAAGATGGCCAATGATCGTCTCTAATACAGACGGCCAGTGACCGTCTCAGATAACCGCATATAAGACGGTCGAAGACCGTCTCTAATGCAGAAGGTCTTTGACTGTCTCAGATGAGGAATATAAGATGGTCAAAGACCGTCTTAAATTATTTGCGGACGCAAAACATTTAAAGACAATATTAGGGAAGGTTAGGAGCCGTCCCTAATTTTAGAGACAGTTAACGGCCGTCTCTAAAGCGTCTTTAAACCAAACAAGTTTAGAGACGGTCCAAAACCATCTCTAAATCCATCATTTTTTTCCATTTTTCACGTAGTGACTATTTTTTATTGTATGGTCAATTAGAAACATAGAAGGGGTTATGTTTTGGGTCATGGGACGAATATGGGGTGAGGCACCTGGTGGTTGGAATGGATTCCACAAAAACATCACGATTAGGTCATAAATTCAAAACATTTTTACTGTAATGGCCCAATGTGTAGCAACATACCAACTTTGACGTATAAGATCTCAGTGATTCGATCTCCTTTTGGGATATGTGACTACTTGTTTCAAAGCTATCAATGTAATGCCCCCAAAAGTTGACACCTAAGTATAGGGACCCAGAACTTGAATTTGAGGATGTTAGATGATTTGAACTCCATTTATAAAGTTTAATTTATTTTATTTCTATATGACGTATACCTGTGAATGTGAAAAAATATGAATTGAATAGATGGAGAAAGAATGATGTGTTATAAAGAAATATTCGTTATCATCTAATACCCTCGAATTTGAATTTTGAGTCTCTATACTCACATATCGAATTTTGTGGGTTTTATAATTAATGAGTACTACAAAATGTACAGTCCTCTTCACAAAAGGATCCGAATAACATATTAAAAAATGAAGCACAAAGTTAAATCATTGTTATTGCACGTGGCCTAGATGTGCAGCGAGACACCAGCTTCGACGTACAAGATCTCAATACTCTGATCTCCCTTTGGGACACACAATCACTTGTTTCAAAACTATCAATAAGTGATACAAGATGTGTAGTCCACTTTGCAAAACAAGTCTATAAATACATTAAAAAAAAGGCCACAATGTCAAATCATTATTAATATACTTGTGACTTGGAAATGCAGCAGCCCACCAACTTTGACATCCAAGATTTTATTGCTTCGATGTCTGTTCTAGGCGAGTGAAAACTCGTTTTGAAGAGCTTACAAAATACTTAGAGAATAACAATTTAGATTTTTTATCAGACCTCATAAGGTAACCCAAAAGTGTTGTCATTTTTTTAGAAGAGGAATGACATTGTTTCACTTCAAATAATTAATAAGGAGCAAAATCATTTATAGCATTCTATATTAAGTAATAAGTCAAGAGAATAGCTAAAATATTATTTTTTCAGTGAAAATCGAAATTAAGCAAATAATTATGTGAATTTACCAAACACCCTAAATAATGAAAAATTACTAAAATAGCAAAATTCAATGATGAGTACTGGTAATAAGTCTGATCAATATTAAGTATTTCTAAATGGGGAATTAATATATATATATATATATATATATATATAGTTTGAGGGATATAAAACCTAAGAAAAAGAATAAAATTTATAGGGTAATTAAATCATTATATATTCTAAAACAAGACCCTAAATAATAGCATGAAAAATTTGATACTATTATGAAATTAAATGAATATCAAATAAATTGTATATTTGTATATAGTAAATTTTAAGGAAACAAATATGTTATTATTTGTCTTTATGCATATGACATGCTCATCCTTGGAACTAATTTAAATTAGTTAATTTGATTACAAAAAGTTATTCATCAAAGTTTAATATAAAATTTTTAAAGGAAACTAATATGACCTTAGGTAGTAAGTTGATTAGAAAAAATGGACTTATCATATCTCATTCTCATTAAGTTGAAAACATGTTACGAAGAATTGATCATTTTGACAATTTTCCTATTAGTACTCATTATGTTCATACAGTACATTTAAAAAATAACATGGATACAAGTATATCATAACTAAATTATTCTAAAGTAATTTGTAGCCATAAATATCTTATTAACTACATTAGAATGCTTGACAATACTTTTGCGGCAGGCAAAAAATGTAGATATACACATAATTCTATATATGATCATTATAATATTTTATCTATAATCTTAAGGTATTTTGATGTGCATACTGGTTTTCCAGCTTTATTAGTAGGATATAGTAATACTAATTAAATCATTTATTTAAAATGAAACTAAATTTACTAGTGAATATGTGTTTCACTCTAGGTGAAAGATTTCTCTTAGTAGTCTTCTAAGTAGACATATATTCCTTGATCTACCATTGAATATTCTTTCATTACTTTAGAAAAGAAAATTTAGAAATTAAATGGCTTAGAAATTTCTTAGTTAATATACCTTTATAGCTAAAATATGTCTCAGCTATATCTTTACATTAATATCATTAAGCAGCTATAGCAAATGCCAAAATTAAAATCTATAATGGTACAGGTAGACATATTAAACCGCATCGTAATTTAGTGAGAAATTTATTTCATGATGGAGTAATAGCTATTAACTTTATAATATTATAAAAGAATCCAACTAATCATCTGACCAAAAGACTTTCTAAAAAAGTTAGCCTTTGATACATAGAGAAAAATAGAGTTAAACCTAAAACTATGAGCTACTAGTAATAGCAACCCAACTTATACATGTGGAGATTCTATGAAATATTTTTTCAATCGATAAAAAATATGTCACTCAAGAGTTGTGTTAAGTAATAATAATTGTTAATGCCCCTTCTATGATACAAGAAGTGCTAGCAGCAACAAGTAACAATGAGTTTTAGTGAATCCATATGTCATATATTGACGGTGTATCTAGTTACTGTTACAGTTGATGAAATTTATCTATGTGAGTGTCGACGTGAGACTACTTATGAGGAATAAGGGTTAATTTTTTAAAACACTCATAGAATCTAAGTAATAATGTATGGTCAAAAGGCAAGGAACTGGAGAACCACTAGTAATAAAAAAATTTATATGTATGGCATGCAAACGGATTTATATTAAAAGAGTCATCTTATAGGCCAATTGTCACATAACTTCTGTAAACATGTCTTGCAAACTTTCAATTATCAATTAAAGTTCAATATACAAAGCCACCAATGCATAACTCTTCCATCTTATCTCAAAATGGCTTAAAATTTAAAAATGTGGAGATTATTTAATTTTAATCAAAGATTTAAAATTAAGTTGTTTCAAAATTTTCTCCCCATTATCGTTCCTTTCAAAATTTTCACTAAGATCTTTTGTCTCTTTATCATTATGTTTTGTTTTAGTCTTACATTAAAAATGTACAATATTTTCAAATGGTTTATAAGTAGAAATTGTAGTAGAGTTGTTCGAATCTGGAGTCCAAGTCCCGTGGAACATATTCTACTAGAAAAGGAAATTTGTTCTCATCAAGGGTTTCGATCATGCACACCCCAAGGGAGTCTAACAGTGTAGCAGACGGCTTAGCCCGCTTGGGCAGTGCCAATCAAGAGGACAAGCTAATCTATGGCCCCTCGCATACTTGCCATTTCTTTCTAAGAGAGCTCTAGTCCTCAACTGCTTTGGGCTTGGAGCCATTAGAATTTGTAAACCAGCTTCTACAAGGCAGAGAATGAGAGAGGACAATATGCGGGGGTGGCAGTTGTAAATCAAAGTTAGGTCGACTTTAGTACAATGCTATCTCCAGTTGTAATGACTAGTGTTTGATGGATTTTAGGTGAGCTAGTAGGCTGCAAGCATTGCAGGAGGCTAGAGTAGTATTGTCTTAAAAAAATAATAAATAATAAATAATAAATAGGGGTACCTGGTCTAATGGCTCCAGGATGTGCTGAAATGCTGGCGTATAATGGCAGCAGTTTGTGTTTTTTGTCTACAGTGTGATGCAGTTTTCTGTGGCATGTGGCTTGATGGTTAGCGGCTCTCAACTATACATTGGTTTTGTGTAGTTTTTTTTTTTTTTTTTTTCAGGTTGATTTAGTCCATGTTTTGCTTGGTTAGTTCTTGGTCCGCTGTTAGGAGAGGCCAGTTGGGAAGCTCTTTTTTTCTTAAGTAATTCAAGAATAGCTTTTTGTTTATCCATTTTTTGTTTATTGATTAAGCGATATGATAGATGAGGCCCAGTGTTTTATGTGGAGCCCACCTAAAAGTCTAGTTTGCACTTCATTTGTTCATATATATTATCAAAGATACAGGGGCGTGACCCTTCCTTTTAAAAAAAAGTGTAAATTGGAGTCGAAGTCTTGAGCATTCAAGGAACATGAGAGTTTGAGTGTGTGTCATTTCTTTTAAAGTCATGCATGAAATTGCGTGGTATAAATAATAGTCTTCCATGGCGTGTGTGGAAGCTTGGTGGAGCTATAGAATTATGTGTAAGTCCTAAAGAGAGGGGTGATTAGGTTCATTTAAAAATTTTACAAATAAAAGCACAATTGCCTACTTAAAAATTTTACCAATTTAAAAACTGCGAAGGCAAATATAAAACTAAGCTTTCCAAGCCAAAGTGGGTCTAATCACATAAACTACAAAAGATATGCCTATCGAGCAACTAGTCGATGTAGATAGTGTACTTGTGTGTGCTTTGCAAGTTAAATGCCTAGCATACAATCAAATTCAAGCATTCATAAGGTTTAACTAAACAATCACAAATAAGCATTCATGTATAGTGGTTCAGTTTCCCTACACCACTCCTAGCGGACATACTCTCTTCGAGTGTATTGGTATTCACTATCGGAGGTTTTATATTAAGTTCACGTCTAACCTTTATAAGTGTACACTCCTGCCAGAGGCGTATACAAGGACTTACCCTCGTACTCACCTATGTCGGTGGCTCATGCGGAGACTAAGTTGATTTTCTATCAGTTAACTAATAACCACTAACGGTCCTAATTCAACCCCTACGTACGCTCTTGTTGAAGGCTCCCACGAATACTAACATATATGCACCTGTGCCCGGTAGACCACGTACACACCCATTGGTGTATTCGTGCCTACACAAGTGCTTAAGTCCTATATATTAACCTGTTCGAGTTTAGGTCACAAACTCTTATACTCAATCATACACAAGGAAGGAGTGTATGCACAATCTTACAAATGACAACTTACTAGTCAAATTGAGCTCCTTTTGTAGTGCATTCTTGATATGTTTCTTCAATGTTCTCTCGTGCATGAATTAGCTTCTCAATTTCTCTCATAATCGTTGATACCGATGCTTTAGCTCCTACGAACGTTCACCTTGCATGTGATATGCCAATGAGGTGACCAAGGTGTGTGAAGTAGTGGAATTTCCTACAACTAAAGATGTGAATAGATTCCTAGTAAAGACTCACCTAGATGGGTCTTCCTAGACAATTTTAAAAAGGATATACCAATAAGCTTAGTGTCTAATCTCTAGAGAATGGAGAATTCATCCAAATCTTCATAATGGAGTGTGAAATGCTCATTAAAGTGAATAATCACAAGAAGATTGGCATGAACCTTTTTAGTATAGAGTTTAAGGTGAGGTATATGAGTGGGGAATCACCTAGCCTCTAATTACACCAAAAATTCATAAAATACCCAAGAATCGAGAGCCCTTTTATAATAAACTGATTTGTAATACCTATAAAATATCTAGTTAACAATCTTATCGATAGGATCGAAAGGCCATTCGATGGGATCAAAGGTCTTCCGATAAGATCGAGTAATATGAATTTCTAACTAAAATGTTAATAAACATTTTTTATGCTACCTACTTGAAGTCATTGAGTAAGACTTCGATCCCATCGCGTCCTATTGACAGCCTGTCAATAGGATCGAGATCCACACAAAAATAGTTATTTTGGGCATATGATTTTATAATAGCTTAGCACCTATTTTAACCTTACTTATCATGTTCCAATTAAACTCCTAAGGCAATATGATAATTCACTAAGGTTTACCTAAAAAGGTTAGGATCATCTAGAAGCTATGGTTGTTTTGGGTTAATAGGGCACCTCATATACTTATTCTTCACATCCTTGATGCTGCAAATCTTCAAGTGTCTTTGGTATTCAGTTTCCAAGGGCTCAACCGACCACATGATACATAGACTCATATGATTGATAAAATAGGTGCACAAATAAGTGCACTAATAGTGCATGCACTAGGTTGTGGTCGTGATCGTGATCGTGGCACATGTGTGCTTGTACACCGCACCAGACCAAGTCGTGGGCATGAGGATGTGTGGGTGCAGGAGCTGTGGAGCGTGATTTACGTGTGTGTGCATGTGCAAGTGCATGCGCATGCAACATGGTGCAAGTATATTAGTGTAATTTTCTTAAAGTTACGTCCCTTTTCTTTAATTCAAAATATGTTTTTAAAGTCTCATCTCTGGTTTCAATGTTACGGCCCTATCGCTTTGTCAAGTTCAATAGTTACATGTTTTAAAGTCAAACATTTGAGTCAGATTTAAAACCAACAATCACCATCTCTTTTTCAAAGGTGTCTTCACAAACACTCGAAGTTTATTTAAAAGACTTCACATCCACTCAAAGGGGGGATGTATCGTTGGAAAGGTGGGTCCTGTAATGATGTGTAGATGAGGATCTAAATGACCAACAAGGGATGCAGCGATTAACAGTTGCCCACGCTCAACAGACCAACTAATAGTAAATCAATGATATATAAAAAATAAAAAGAAGTGATGCAAGTCCGTGATCATCGAATCACAAAAAGAGGTTTGCTACTTGTGATCTCTCAACAATGGTGGAATGATGCAAGCTTATTTGGGCTAGGTAGTGAGCTTTTAAAGTGGGCCCCTTAGCAAGTTCATGGAAGTAGCGAAGGTGAAATTAGATATCCATGCAAATGCACCCTAGCAATAGATCTTAGAAGAAAAGGTGGATTATGTTATGATATGTCTTAAATCTGTACATGGAACAGGAGTACAATCGATCGACCACCATGGTCGATCAATCGAATGAACTCCTAATTATACAAATTTGTCTCTAAATGATTTTTGACAGCCTCAATCGATCGAACTGTTAGCTCGATCGATCGGAAGAATTCAAAAAATCCTATTTAACTCTCTAAAAAATTTTGTGCATGTTCAATTGAACAAACATACTAGCTCAATTGATCGAGGACTACTCGATCAATGGTCCAATAGATGGCGCACGTGATTTCACGTAATTGCATATTTATTTCCTATTTCGATTATAACATTCGAAGGGGTTCTCATCAGTGTAAGAGCATCCATATCTTGTATATCATTTTCATGGTGGATTTTGATGTCGCTTTGTGCCATGAATTTTTCTCGTGAGGGTTTTCCACATAAAATTCATGTATACTTGTGAGTGTTATTGCGTTTGTCTTTCACGTGTTTGATTGAATTCAGGTTTGCTTCCACGATATTTCCCAACAAGTGATATCAAAGCTAACATTGGATTTGGATTCCAAATCTAAAACATGTTGTCGAAGGGATCAAACGTGATGCATAAAATGGAGAGATTCACCAATAAAAATAACTTTTAAATATGGAATGTGAAGATAAGAGGTCTTTTACTTCAACAAGGATTGCAACGCTCTCTCCTTGATAAGGTAAAGTATCCTGCATTTATGAGCAATGAAGAGTGGAATGAACTTAATAAGAGGGTTACTACCTCGATCCAATTATGTTTAATAGACAATGTTCTTAATAATGTCCTAGATTAAAAGACCACCGCAGGGATATAGATGAAACTTAATAGTTTGTACATGAAGAAATCCATTGGCAATTGTCTATATCTTAAGAAATAGTTCTACAATCTTAAGATGACAGAATGATCTGATATTAATAAATATATTAGCACATTTAGTGAATTGCTTTATAACTAACAAATAATGAGGTGAAGACCAAAGAGGAAGATCAAACCCTAATTCTGCTGAATTCTCTTCCACCGTCTTATGAAAATCTCATAGACACTATATATGTCATAACAAAGAGACTATAGACGTCGAAACTGTCATCTTAGTCCTTCATGTGAAGTAATTGAGAAAGAAGGACAGTGGTGAATGGTCTTCTATGAATATGTTGGTCACTGAGGGAATGAATTCTGATTAAGAAAATGGTAACTCTCGATCGAGGTCCAAGTCAAAAGGAAAAAACAAGATGAAGTATTGGAATTATAGGATGACAGGTCACATGAAGAATGATTATCAGAATCCTAAAGCTAAAATGTGAGAGAAATCTGATAATATGATGAAGTCAGCCAACACGGTAGAATCTAAGGAGGAAGTTGATTATGGTGATGTTATGACCATATTTAAATCTAGATATCTCAACAACGAGTGGGTTTTGGATATGGGGGCCTCATACCACATGACTTTTCAACGAGATTAGTTCACCCTTTATGGCGAGTGTGATGATGGATAGCTATTTATGGGCAATGACATTACCTGTAAGGTTGTTAGTGTCAGTTTGGTGCATATCATGATGTTTGAAGGGGTAGAGCGTATTCTGACATATGAGAGAAATGTTTCTGACCCCAGGAAGAATCTGATCTCACTTGGGGCACTTGAGTACAAGTTCATTGGGTTTGAGTATGCCCTTAAAGTATCGAATGGGCACTTATAGTTATAAAGGCACAACAAAATGGTAATCTTTATAATTTGATCGAGAATACCATATTGGGTGGAGTTGCAACGTCTATAGTAGTGTCAACATCGGCACATTTATGGCATGTTTATCTAGGCCACATGAGCATGGTATGAAGGTACTTTCTTATTGTTCTCTGATTCCTATATTTAAAAGCATTGATTTTAACATTATATATATATATATATATAAGTATTGTATATATGGTAAACAATCACGATTAACTTTTAGGACTGAAAAATATATTTGTAAGGGTGTACTCGAGTATATGCATTCAAAATGTATGCGGCCCATTGCACGTTGTTTCTGTTAGGGGTCATTATTTTTTGTCTCATTCATAAATGACTACTCTAAAAAAGTATGGGTTTATTTTCTAAAAAATATATCTGAGGTATTCGCCACATTTAAAGTGTGGAAGGCAATGGTTTAGAAGCAGATAGGGCAGAAACTAAAAGTTTTAAGGACATACATTGGTGGTGAATTTACTTAAAAGTAATTCAACTAGTTTTATAAAGATGAGGGGATTATAAGACACAATATAATGAGGCACACATCGGAGTAGAATGGTGTGGCAAAGTAAATGAATCGGACTCTCTTGAAGAAAGCCTAAAGTATGTTGAGTAATGCTAGATTGGGCAAAGAATTATGAACTAAAGTTGTTAACACGACTTATTATATTATCAATCGGTCCTTATCTATAACGATAGACTGTAAGATTTCATAAGAAGTATGGAGTGGTCATGATGTAGACTTCTCACAGTTGTGTATTTGGTCATGATGCACGCCTACTCTCTTGTACTGTCAATTGAGAGAGATAGGCTAGACAGAATGGCAAAAAAATGTACTTTTTTAAAATATGGTGATGGTGTGAAGAGATCTTGGATGTATGGCCAGGACATACAGATGATCACAATTATTCGTGATGTCAGGTTTGATGAAAATCCCTTGTTTTGTAAGGATGAACACAAGGAATTAGAAAAATTATTGGTCATTGATGTCAAGATTAAAAACGTTGATATATAGGCAGAGCCTGAGCTGTAGATAAAGATATAAGAGTAGGTGGAGCAGTCACCTCTCTGAAAAAATCGGCTGAGAGATAGCAAATTACTAGTTAGATACAAAGATAACTCGAATATTGTATTGGCCCTCATTACGGATGAGAATCCATCTACTTTCCAAGAAGCATTAGATGATCTAGATGCTGAGAAGTGGATGGCCGGTTATGCATGACGAGATAAAAATTTTATATAAAAATGAGACTTGAGAGTTGGCGGAGCTTCTCGTTAGGTGCTAAGCGATTGGATCCAAGTGGATTTATAGGAAAAAACATGATAGGTACAAAGAAAGATTAATTGTAAAGGGATATGGTTAGAAAAAAGGTGTACGTCAACTTCAATGAAATATTTGCACCGGTTGTCAAGCAACTATTTATCAGGTTTGTGTTGATGTTGGTTACCCAATACAACCGTGAATTAGAACCAATGGATGTGAAGATTGGTTTCCTACATGGGGAGTTGAAAGAGCAAATTTGCATGATGCAACCAGAAGAATTCGAAGAAAATGTGTCAGATAAGAAGGTTTATAAGTTGAGGAGGTCATTGTACATCTCAAAATTGTCGCCTAGGCAGTGGTATAATAGGTTTGATACTTTCATGATGGGTCAACAATTTACCAGAAGTGAATATAATCATTGTGTCTATTTCAAGATACCGATTGATGGACAATTCATTGTCCTGGTGTTGTATGTTGATGACATGCTTATCGTCAATTATAACATATATGATATCGTTACATTGAAGACTCAGTTATCGGGGACTTTTGAAATGAAAGATTCAGGGTTGTAAAGAGGATTCTTAACATTAATATACACATATATAGGGAGAGGAGTTTGCTACAATTATCCAAGGCAAAGTATCTTAAGAGGGTATTGGTGAAGTTTGGGATGAACAAAGCTAAGACAATTAGCACACCACATGCTGCTCACTTTAAGATTTTCTTATAGCAATGTCTTATTACATATAAAGAAAAGTAAGTTATGTCTCATGTGCCCTATTCAACTACAGTTGAAAGTTTAATGTATGACATGGTCTCTACAAGATTGAAAATTTTACATGCAATCGGTATTGTGAGCAGATACATGTCAAACCCTAGCAAGTAACATTAGGAGTAAATGAAATGGCTACTTCATTATCTACGAGGTATACTAGACTATATTTTGACATTTAAGAAATCAGAAGGGAAATTGGTAGGATATGAGGATTCAAACTATGCAGGGAATGTAGATAATAGAAAGTATACTTTCGGTTACTTATTTGTATTAGCGGATGGAGCAATCAATTGGATGTTGAAGTTTCAGTCTGTGGTCATTCTTTCTGCAATGGAAGTTGACAATGATATATGCTTTCAAGAAAGGTGTTTTATTGAGAGGAATGATAAATCAACCTTGGCTTTAGAAGGAGTTTATGCCCGTTAATTGTGACTACGAAAGTATGATTAATTTGGCAAAGAACTTGTTTTACTACTCTCATACTAAACTTATTGGTGTTCATCATCAATTTATCCGATAGCAACTTGAGGAAGGTAGTGATACATTAGACAAGATCTACACGAGTGTGAACCCGGTCGACATGCTTATGAACTTGGTTCCCATGGCGAAGTTCAGATTTTGTTCGAGTTCTCTAAGTCTGACAAAAGGTTGATGAAGACAAAGTGTATACAAAAAATGACAGTGATTGTGAATCTATGATGGAGGTGATTAGAGATGGTGATGGTAGTGTAAAGATGCATCTCATGATAATTAAAGCGATGGTGGAGATTGTTATGAGATGTCTTAAATTTGTACATGGAATAGGGGTTTGATCGGTCAACTACCATGGTGGATCAATCGATTGAACTCCAAATTATACGGATTGGTCTCTAGACAATTTTGGACAACCTCGATCGATCAAAACATCTAGTCAATTGATGACAGAATTCGAAAAATCCCAATTAACTCTTTAGACAATTTTGCACATGTTCGATTGATCAAACATGCTAGCTCGATCGATCGATGACAACTCAATCGATGCTGATAGATCGATGGTCCGATGGACAGAGCATGTGATTTTTGCATAATTGTACAATTTGTTTTCTATTTCAATTTTAACACTATATTTATCGGGTGTAATCGGGATTAGGGCATAGGAGGGTATTATTAAGGGTTCTAGAGAGGAAAAGCTTTGGTTTTGGGGAGATTCGAAGGGGTTTTCATAAGTGTAAGAGCATCTATTTATTATATATCATTTTAATAATGGATTTTGTTGTCGCTTTATATCGTGAATTTTTCCGCACGAGGGTTTTCCATGTCAAATTCATGTGTACTTATGCATACTTCGTTGTGTTTGTCTTTTGCGTGTTTGATTGAATTCGGGTTTCTTGCTTTCCGCACTATCCATAACAGGCCACAACGAAAAGGATCAGACATATGGCTTCATCAATCAGTCCCACTCAGATACCAAGTTAAATGGTTACATTGTATCGATCTTAAAGGTCTATGAGGTGCAGCAATGGCGAATCTAGGAAGGTGAGAAAGAGATGTGAAGAAGAGAGGAAGCAAAACTGGAATGCCAGGGTGTTTAAGCTCTAGCACCCTCTCCTTGTATTTATATTATTAAAATAATAAGTAGGCCTTATGCACCATACTATATGGGCTTGGGCCCAATGAGCCTAACTCCTTTCAACACATTACATTCATTCTCATTTAAATTTTTACTGGTTTTCTTCAAGGTGTTTCTCTCTTTTTCCAAGTTTTGTGGTAAGGCTGCGTAGTGGTTCTAGCCCGTGTACAATAGGTGCACCTTGTGACCTGGCAGCAATCGTTGTATTCTGGAGGTTGACAATCCGAGAATCAGTTTATATCAGGGACATCGTCTAAGGAACACAAATTCAGTTTTAACCAGAGTAATTCCAAATCACACATCCAGTGATTTCAACAAGTTTCTCTCCCTCTCTCTACCAAATCGTCTTGTATTCTAAATAGGTTTTCAAATTTAAAATCCAACAAATGTACGCTAACTTGAACACACGTTGCTTGCAAACTAGGGATGCAGAAATTTCCTGGCAACCATGATGTGGCCTAATGAACAACGTACACGTCTCTCATATGCAAAAGGCTAAAAGCATCATTTCACTCGGTAGAAAATTTGATGCAGCCCTCGGTTGAAAACGCATACGATCTTTTCCCTAGACTTGAAGCCAAGGCAAGGCATTGAATCTTTCATGCCGTGCATCCCTAACGAAAGTATATTGCCGTGTCACTAATGTCTATATGGCACACAAGCATGAGGTCCTGATCATTCGTTAGATGGGCCTATCATGGATGGAACTTACCACAAAAGTCAAATCGGTTGTGTGAAGGATGTTTTTGCTGATTAGAAATTGATATTTTGATTTAAAAGAAGAAGGAAAAAAGTCCTTGAATAATCAGAGACTAGGATTATCCTACCGATGTATTTTTGGAAGACGACCATCCATGGTAGGGCACCCCACATGAACAGTCCGTATTTGGTACTTTTACATAAGTGTAAAATGTCTATGAACCGAATACTGGACAAACTCAAATACGTAAGCTTTTAGCAGCGGATCATTTCCCATGCAACTGATACAACGTTATTTTGAGAGAAAAATCACAAACTCTGGATGTATGTGAACTTCCACATAAGTCATTCCTTCCCCTCCAACTTGTTACATGTGCAGAATACCTGACATGTTAAAAAGGTGACCCATGTCATGATGCCCCACCTGATCATGAAATCAATCTGACACAGGCATTGAACACAGCAAGATGTCAAAATAATTGGACAGCCAATGGTATGACTCATTGCATTGGTGTGTCCCGCCCAATGCATGGATCAGATTGATTTTCATACCAAGTAACGATGATGGTCATGGCCCACCTTTTGCATACGCTGGATATTCTACATATGTGAGATGTTGGAAGGAAAGAAATTGCTGTATGTGAAAGTTCAGGTACATCCCGATGTGAAAAATGATTTGTCTAGCTATCTTCAAATCTCCGGTATTCACAAAAACATAACACAAGGAAAGAACACGAGACATGAAATATTCGGATCCATTAAATCAATGTATACATAATTACATATATACACACAATCATTAAAATCCCAAGAATTTTCTTACATTTTCCGAAGAACGATTTTACCCTTGGCATCTTCATGGACAAATCTCGAAACTTCAGGTGGAGGATTGTCCCGCCAAACGTGGAGCTTATCCAGTTCATGTCCCATATTAGCAAGCTTATCAGCAGGTCTATTGCCTTCTCTGTAGATATGTGTCATCATGCATCCGTTCAATTCTGGTATCATCATGTTTATATCCTCCACTAATCTTAATATTTCTTTCGATTTGACTCGCTTCCTACTCGAAAGAATTTGGACCAATGTCATTGCGTCTCCTTCGAGCCAAACATTCCCCCAACCGTTTTCTAATACGAATTCGAGACCACGCTTGAGGGAGGTGAACTCCGCAATCAATCCTGTAGTTCTGCCGATGGGTTCTGCATAGCCTAGTAAGAACTCGGCTTTGTGATTTCGGATAAGCCCGCCGATGCTTGCATTACCATTTTTACCTTTGGAAGATCCATCATAGTTCAACTTAAGGTAACCCAAATCGGGTCTTGGCCACGTCACTGGAATGACATTGCCATGCAACCTCCTTAACATCAACACAACTGGGGCCCGAATAACACCTTGACCCCTTAAAATCGATGAAACATTAAAAACCATTTTGAATTTGTTTGTTTAAGGATCTCTCTCTCTCTCTCTCTCTCTCTCTCTCTCTCTCTCAACCTTTATATGAAGAAGAAGGCAAGAGAAACATGCAACCTTGCTTGCACTAGACGTATAAAACTCAAATGAAATGGAATTGAAAATTCATTACCCACAAAATAGAAATTACTAAAAAAATAATAAAAACAAAACAAAAACACTACAGAAATGTAGAAAAGATGAACTGAATTGAGATAGAATGTAGGAGTTCTATTCTAATCCATGCGGAAGAATGGAAGAAGTTGGCATAAATGGGGTCTCTATGAATGAATTTGTAAGGGTGAAATGAGAATAAATTCATTGGTTACTGTTCTTGAAGGTGTAGAACTGAAAATGCACCCACAAAGCGAAGGGATAAAATAACTGTAATTTTCTAAACGTGCAAGTAAGTACCTTATCCGCAGAAAGGTAACTACCTTGGTCAAAAGTCAAACAAAGATGGACTGTTGTTTTAAAACCCAGACCAGACTGATTTCGGCTCAATCAGTGGCAAATATGGACTGGGTCCTTAGAAGTACCGTTTCCGGATCTGAACCGCCCGGGTCAGATCAATTTCTGCCACCAAGAGTCAAAGCTAGGCTTATCAATATGGGTCGGGCTGGGTGTCTGGAGAATGGGATTAGATGGGTTTAAGGGGGATGGAATTACCAAAATTCAACGATTACACTGTGTCAGGGATTGTGTCTAATCCCATAGCTACTTGTCTTGCCACTACTGGTCGATACTCTGTGGGCCCTACCATAATGTATGTGTTTCGTCAACGGTGTCCAACCATTCTTCCATGTCATTTGATGGTATGAGCCCAAAAATGAGTTTGATCCAAATCTCAAGTGGACTGCTCAGTTGTCTCTAGGAGGTTTTAAATGGTGTAATTCAATCACTACTGTTTTCCCATGGTGTGGTCCACCTGAGATTTATATCTACCTCATTTTTGGGATCAGGCCCTAAAATTATATTTCAAAATGGATGGTGGGCATGGATAAAACACATACACCATGGTGAGGTCCACGTGGCACTTATCACTAGCTGCATGAAACCTAAAGTAGGATTGCAAAACCCCTTACCTGACATTGATTCCAAGAAGGGCTTAACAACCCATGCCTTATGTGAGTCCCAAACAGACATAGCAGTAATGATTCTTAAAACCCACTCCCACTCAATCCCATTTAAACCCATGCCCCCTCAGGCTTCGGGCCTGACCTGCCTGGGCGGGCTCGGGCTGTAGTATCAGGCTTGAGGGCGAGGGCCAGGCTTAAAATTCAGGTCTGTTTGTCAGTTGGCCGGGTTTGGACTGTGTACAACCGCCCATGTCCGGCCATTAGGGTTTGCAATGACAATTATGTATTGTACACAACATATAAAAATCCTCATTTACTCTATTGCGCAACTCATATTTGTTTTGTAGCCTGTGATCTACATAAGAAACACTCAGGCCCAAGATAAACATTTAGGGCAGGGCTCAGGCCATATTAATGTCTTTTCATGGGCCCAAGTAGGGCTCAGGCCTATGTTGAATAGGAGGTGGCGAGGAGGTCACCACCCTCAGCGGTGGTGTGATGACATGGCCAGATTCTATTGGTAGGGCTGCACTCTGTTGGAAATGGGTTTGGGCCCTTTTTTAGGTTTTTCCGCTTAGTATGTACTCGGCCTATCTCTGACAGCATATGGCCCACCAATCAAATCTCGCCACCTGACCACACTATACCGCTGGGGGTGGTGAGGGCCTCAATACCTAATCCACTTCCAGTTGAATAATGCAGGCCGAGCTTGCATAAATCATGGCGCAGCCGTAACATAGTCAAAGAATAGAGGCTGGGTAGCCCACCTGACCCAGCTTTTGGCCGGGCTTACATCTAATAGCTTGACCCACAAGCAGGGCATATATAGACCTAAATGTATGGCCTAATAAATTTTTGGATCAGGCTTGGGCAGAAGTTATTTTAGCCTGACCCAACTTTATATGTCCATGTGTCATATATCTAAAATATGTCATTTCCCTAAAATATCTATTTCTTTGTGCATGTGTTACCTATTTGATCAATAGATTAGGAACATTCGGATGGGAAACAGGGATTTAACCAACTTTTGGGGCTGGGCCAGGTCAGTTCAGGGCCCATTCAATTTTTTGACCTGTGCTTGGGCCTACTGTGCAGGCCCGTGCAGGGCTCAGACTCAAAGCTTAAGTTCTGCATTGAGCCAGGCCTAGCAAGGCTCAGCCCATCCTCAGCTCATTGCCACCCCTAGGATTTTCATTAGAGCAAGTAGACTTTATTTTTCTGCTATTTTACATAATTTTAGTTAATTTATTATAACATCAAGTGATGTGGGGCAGGGAGGGATGTGATGAGGTTGATCATCATCTTCCTCGGGGATAACTACTCCGAATCCATGGAACTCTCTAGACTCCTCACGAGGCTTCCTCAAATCCACGAGAGATAAAAGCAGGAATAAATCTTAATAAATTTGAAATAACTTGATTGATTGGTGATAAAAAAATGAAATTACAACTCTTTAAATAATGAGCTCAACCATTAGACGGAGTTTTAGACTTGACTCCAACTAAAATACCCTAAAAACGTGACTTAGACCGCCTCTATTCCTACTTAGAGTTTGTGGTTTTCGCCCAAAAATATTATTCTCCTAACTTTTCTAAGCCCTTTTCATATTAACCAAGACTTCTACAACTCAAAGGATCAAAAGTTATACTTAAATTAAAACTTACTATATTAAAAACAAAATTAAACGAGACTTTTGACTGTCGAACTGATGAAATCTTGCAAATGTGGCATGTGCAACCCAGTTGGCGAAGTTGGCAGGGTTGGTTGGCTTAAGTAGGTTCCCCTACCCAAAATCATATATAATATGTTTAAAAACTCATCTCGGTTTGCAACTGATTTAAGGTTATAATGCAACAAGCATAGTTCAAAAACCCGAAAGCTCGACTCCACTTGGTTTCCAACTTGTTGGGTCAACTCCGTTCAATTGCATATTTAATTATTAAATTAATAAGAATAATGAAGTAATAATAGCTATTTTTTTATTTACGTATGAATATAGAAGTTGATCACTAAAACTTACTATATTAAAAACAAAATTAAATGAAACATTTGACTATCAATCTGATGAAATCTTGCAAATTCGGCATGTGCAACCCAGTTGGCGGAGTTAGCGGGGTTGGTTGGCTTAAGTAGGTTCCCCTACCCAAAATCATATATAATATGTTGAAAAAATCATCTTGATTTGCTATTGATTTAAGGTAATGGTGTAACAAGCATAGTTCAAAAACAAGAAAGTTCGACTCCACTTGGTTTCCAACTTGTTGGGTCAACTCCGTTCAATTGCATATTTAATTATTAAATTAATAAGAATAATGAAGTAATAATAGCTATTTTTTTATTTACGTATGAATATAGAAGTTGATCACTAAAACTTACTATATTAAAAACAAAATTAAATGAAACATTTGACTATCAATCTGATGAAATCTTGCAAATTCGGCATGTGCAACCCAGTTGGCGGAGTTAGCGGGGTTGGTTGGCTTAAGTAGGTTCCCCTACCCAAAATCATATATAATATGTTGAAAAAATCATCTTGATTTGCTATTGATTTAAGGTAATGGTGTAACAAGCATAGTTCAAAAACAAGAAAGTTCGACTCCACTTGGTTTCCAACTTGTTGGGTCAACTCCGTTCAATTGCATATTTAATTATTAAATTAATAAGAATAATGAAGTAATAATAGCTATTTTTTTTATTTACGTATGAATATAGAAGTTGATCATAGATGAAGTGCATTGGTTGTTGTAGAAGCATCCGACTATCTAGTTAAGAGAGTGGGTTCTTAACGCTTCCCCATGGAGGCCCAATTCTTGGGTGGTGATGATTGGGTTGTTTCAAATTAAGAAGGTTAAAGGGTAAAAATACACTCATTTAAGGAGTTTGTTTAGCAGGGGTGTGGGGCCCACTGTTGTATAAATTGCGCGAGCGGATTGCGTGGTGTGCCAAACACCACGGACCTGATCAGTAGTGTGTTGATATCACCAAGTTCTGTGGGCCCCACCATGACATGTGTGTTACACTACGCCAAAACAGCGAAAAAAGGACGGTCGAAAACCGTCTCAAAGGGCCATAAAGGACGATCTTGGACCGTCACAAGGGCCGTCATATTTTGAGGCGTCGTATTACTTAAAGGACGGCCATAAACCGTCTCTAAAGAAGGACGGTCATGGACCGTCTCTAAAGAAAGACAGTCTATAACCGTCTATAAGGGTTGACATTAAATGGCTGTATTGAAGCTAAGTAAAAAGGACGGTCCATGACAATCTCTGATGAACTATTTAAGGATGGACATGAACCGTCCCTGCAAAGGACGGTCATAGACCGTCCTTAAAAAGGACGGTTATAAGCCATCTCTGATGAACCTAAAAAGGACGGTCTTAGACCGTCCTTAAAAAGGACTGTTTTAGCCGTCTCTGATGAACCTAAATAGGACAGCCTTAGACTGTCCTTATGCTGAAAGACCTGATAATAAAAAATCTGATATATTCAATTGAAACCTGTATTTTTTAATATTTTAAATATAAAAAAATGTTGCAATACAATTTAAACTAAATATTAAACAAAATTTATATTACTTCACAATAAAAAAAATATAATATTTACAACAATAAATTGAAAATGGTCTTGAATAAAAATAAATAAATAAAAAATAAATCCTCTGTGGTCTACTCCTAGCATGAGTGGCGTTAAAAGGTTGAAGTGCTTGTAGGCCTAAATTTAGGCACAATTAATTAAAATCCTGCACAAGAAAAAAAAAAAGTGAAAATGTAGCATTCAACAAAGATAAAAAAAATGAATTAAAAAATATGCCATTAATTACAAGGTTGAAAGATTTTACCAACAATGACTTATGCAAAGAACTAGAATATGCTTTTAAGGGAATCAATTGACCAAAATACTTTTTTTTTTCCTTTTGATTTTCCCCTAGAAAGTGTCAAGGTAAAGCATTTTTAGGCTCTCATGCCAAAAAATTAAGTCCAATAATCAGGTGGGCTACATATGAATTTGAAGGTCTTTGGGTGGTTTAGGCCAATCTTTTATTCCATTCCAATACAATAAACATTGGATTTAGCAGACGATGTGGAATTGAAAATAGGTTAACGTTTAGATTTAGGAAATCGGGTTCGGGTTCGAGATCGGGTTTAGGTTTGGGTTTTCAAGTTTAGGTTTAGGTTTATGTTAGAGAGTTGAGATTAGGATTAGGTGTAGGTTTAAGTTTAAGGATTTGAGAATACATTTTGGTTTTAGGTTTAGGTTTAGGTTATAAGTTATAGGTTTAGGTTTAGGTTTAAGTTTAGGTTTAGGTTATAAGCTATAGGTTTAGGGAATTGAGAATAGGTTAAGGTTTAGGTTTAGGAAATCGGGTTCGGGTTCGAGATCGGGTTGAGGTTTGGGTTTTCAAGTTTAGGTTTATGTTTAGGTTAGGGTGTTTAGATTAGGATTAGGTGTAGGTTTAGGTTTAGGGATTTGAGAATACATTTAAGTTTTAAGTTTAGGTTATAGGTTATAGATTTAGGTTTACGTTTAGGTTAAGGTTTAGGTTTAGGTTATAAGCTATAGGTTTAAGGAATTGAGAATAGGTTAAGGTTTAGATTTAGGAAATTGGGTTCGGGTTCGGGATCGGGTTTAGGTTTCGGTTTCAAGTTTAGGTTTAGGTTTAGGTTAGGGAGTTGAGATTAGAATTAGGTGTAGGTTTAGGTTTAGAGATTTAATAATACATTTAGGTTTTAGGCTTAGGCTTAGGCTTAGGCTTAGGTTTAGGTTATAGGTTATAGGTTAAGGTTTAGGTTTTAGGTTTAGGTTAAGGTTAGGTTATAGGTTACAAGTTTAGGTTATAGGTTATAGGTTAAGGTTTTAGGTCATAGGTTTTGGTTTAGGTTAAGGTTTAGATTTATGTTATAAGCTATAGGTTTAGGAAATTGAAAATTGGTTAATGTTTAGGTTTAGGAAATCGGGTTCGGGTTCGGGATCGGGCTTAGGTTTGGGTTTTCAAGTTTAGGTTTAGGTTTAGGTTAAGGAGTTGAGATTAGGATTAGGTGTAGGTTTAGGTTTAGGGATTTAAGAATACATTTAGGTTTAAGCTTTAGGTTATAGGTTAAGGTTTAGGTTTTAGATTTAGGTTTAGGTTATAGGTTATAAGTTTAGGATATAGGTTATAGGTTAAGGTTTTAGGTCATAAGTTTTGGTTTAGGTTAAAGTTATAGGTTTAGTTTAGGTTAAGGTTTAGGTTAAGGTTTAGGTTTAGGTTATAAGCTATAGGTTTAGGGAATTGAGAATAGGTTAAGGTTTAGGTTTAAGAAATTGGGTTTGGGTTCGTGATCGGGTTTAGGTTAGGGAGTTGAGATTAGGATTAGGTGTAGGTTTAGGTTTAGGGATTTGAGAATACGTTTAGGTTTTAAGTTTAGGTTTAGGTTTTAGGTTATAGGTTAAGGTTTAAGTTAGGTTATAGGTTATAAGTTTAGGTTATAGGTTATAGGTTAAGGTTTTAGGTCATAGGTTTTGGTTTAGATTAAGGTTATACGTTTAGGTTAAGGTTTAGGTTTAGGTTATAAGCTATAGGTTTAGGGAATTGAGAATAGGTTAAGGTTTAGATTTACGAAATCGGGTTCGGGTTCGGAATCGTGTTTAGGTTTGGGTTTTCAAGTTTAGGTTTAGGTTTAGGGTAGGGAGTTGAGATTAGGATTAGGTGTAGGTTTAGGTTTAGGGATTTGAGAATACATTTAGGTTTAGGTTTTAGGTTATAGGTTAAGGTTTAGGTTTTAGGTTTAGGTTAAGGTTAGATTATAAGTTATAAGTTTAGGTTATAAGTCATAGGTTAAGGTTTTAGGTCATAGGTTTTGGTTTTGGTTTATGTTTAGGTTTAGATTAAGGTTAAGGTTTAGGTTTAAGTTATAAGCTATAGGTTTAGGGAATTGAGAATAGGTTAAGGTTTAGGTTTAGGGTGTGGTTTAGGTTTAGGGATTTGAGAATGCATTTAGGTTTTAGGTTTAGATTTAGGGAATTAAGAATAGGTTAAGGTTTAGGTTTAGAAAATTGGGTTCGGGTTCGGGATTGGGTTTAGGTTTGGATTTTCAAGTTTAGGTTTAGGTTTAGGTTAGGGAGTTGAGATTAGGATTAGGTGTAGGTTTCGTTTTAGGGATTTGAGAATACATTTAAGTTTTAGGTCTAGGTTTAGGGAATTGAGAATAGGTTAAGGTTTAGGTTTAGGAAATCGGATTCGGGTTCGGGATCGGGTTTAGGTTTGGGTTTTCAAGTTTAGGTTTAGGTTTAGGTTAAGGAGTTGAGATTAGGATTAGGTGTAGGTTTAGGTTTAGGGATTTGAGAATACATTCGGGTTTAGGATTGGGTTTAGGTTTGGGTTTTCAAGTTTAGGTTTAGTTTTAGGTTAGGGAGTTGAGATTAGGATTAGGTGTAGGTTTCGGTTTAAGGATTAGAGAATACATTCGGGTTTGGGATCGGGTTTAGTTTTGGATTTTCAAGTTTAGGTTTAGGTTTGGGTTAGGGAGTTGAGATTAGGATTAGGTGTAGGTATAGGTTTAGGGATTTGAGAATACATTTAGGTCTTAGGTTTAGGTTTAGGGAATTGAGAATAGGTTAAGGTTTAGATTTAGGAAATCGGGTTCGGGTTCGGAATCGGGTTTAGATTTGGGTTTTTAAGTTTAGGTTTAGGTTTAGGTTAGGGAGTTGAGATTAGGATTAGGTGTAGGTTTCGGTTTAGGGATTTAAGAATACATTTAGGTTTAGGGAATTGAGAATAGGTTAAGGATTAGGTTTAGGAAATCGGATTCAGGTTCGTGATCGGGTTTAGGTTTGGGTTTTCAAGTTTAGGTTTATGTTTGGGTAAGGAAGTTGAGATTAGGATTAGATTTAGGTTTAGGTTTAGGGATTTGAGAATACATTTAGGTTTTAAGTTTAGGTTATAGGTTATAGGTTTAGGTTTACGTTGAGGTTAAGGTTTAGGTTTAGGTTATAAGCTATAGGTTTAGGGAATTGAGAATAGGTTAATGTTTAGATTTAAGAAATCGGGTTCGGGTTCGGGACCGGGTTTAGGTTTAGGTTAGGGAGTTGAGATTAGGATTAGGTGTAGGTTTAGGTTTAGAGATTTGATAATACATTTAGGTTTTAGGCTTAGGTTTAGGTTTTATGTTATAGGTTAAGGTTTAGGTTTTAGGTTTAGGTTAAGGTTAGGTTATAAGTTACAAGTTTAGGTTATAGGTTAAGGTTTTAGGTTATAGGTTTTAGTTTAAGTTAAGGTTATAGGTTTAGGTTAAGGTTTAGATTTAGGTTATAAGCTATAGGTTTAGGAAATTGAAAATTGGTTAACGTTTAGGTTTAGAAAATTAGGTTCGGGTTCGGGATCGGGTTTAGGTTTAGATTTTCAAGTTTAGGTTTAGGTTTAGTTTAAGGAGTTGAGATTAGGATTAGGTGTGGGTTTAGGTTTAGGGATTTGAGAATACATTTAGGTTTGGGTTTTAGGCTTAGGTTTAGGTTTATATAGGTTTAAGTTTAGGTTATAAGTACAGATTATAGGTTTAGGTTTAGGTTAGGTTATAGGTTAAGGTTTAGCGAATTGAGAATTTAGATTAAGGTTTAGGTTTAGGAAATCGGGTTCGGGTTCGGGATCGAGTTTAGGTTTAGGTTTTTCAAGTTTAGGTTTAGGTTTAGGTTAGGGAGTTGAGATTAGGATTAGGTGTAGGTTTAGGTTTAGAGATTTAATAATACATTTAGGTTTTAGGCTTAGGCTTAGGCTTAGGTTTAGGTTTTAGGTTATAGGTTAAGGTTTGGGTTTTAGGTCATAGGCTTTGGTTTAGGTTAGGTTTAGATTTAGGTTATAAGCTATAGGTTTAGGAAATTGAAAATTGGTTAACGTTTAGGTTTAGGAAATTAGGTTCGGGTTCGGGATCGGGTTTAAGTTTGGGTTTCCAATTTTAAGTTTAGGTTTAGGTTAAGGGGTTGAGATTAGGATTAGGTGTAGGTTTAGGTTTAGGGATTTGAGAATACATTTAGGTTTAACATTTAGGTTATAGGTTAAGGTTTAGGTTTTAGATTTAGGTTTAGGTTAAGGTTAGGTTATAGGTTATAAGTTTAGCATATAGGTTATAGGTTAAGGTTTTAGGTCATAGGTTTTGGTTTAGGTTAAGGTTATAGGTTTAGTTTAGGTTAAGGTTTAGGTTTAGGTTATAAGCTATAGGTTTAGGGAATTGAGAATAGGTTAAGGTTTAGGTTTAAGAAATCGGGTTTGGGTTCGGGATCGGGTTTAGGTTTGGGTTTTCAAGTTTAGGTTTAGGTTTAGGTTAGGGAGTTGAGATTAGGATTAGGTGTAGGTTTAAATTTAGGGATTTGAGAATGCATTTAGGTTTTAAGTTTAGGTTATAGGTTAAGGTTTAGGTTAGGTTATAGGTTATAATTTTAGGTTATAGGTTATAGGTTAAGGTTTTAGGTCATAGGTTTCGGTTTAGATTAAGGTTATAAGTTTAGGTTAAGGTTTAGGTTTAGGTTTAGGTTATAAGCTATAGGTTTAGGGAATTAAGAATAGGTTAAGGTTTAGGTTTACGAAATCGGGTTCGGGTTCGGAAGCGGGTTTAGGTTTAGGTTTTCAAGTTTAGGTTTAGGTTTAGGGTAGGGAGTTGAGATTAGGATTAGGTGTACGTTTAGCTTTAGGGATTTGAGAATACATTTAGGTTTTAGGTTTAGGTTTAGGTTTAGGTTTTAGGTTATAGGTTAAGGTTTAGGTTTTAGGTTTAGGTTAAGGTTAGGTTATAGGTTAAGGTTTTAGGTCATAGGTTTTGGTTTTGGTTTAGGTTTAGGTTTAGATTAAGGTTAAGGTTTAGGTTAAAGTTATAAGCTATGGGTTTAGGGAATTGAGAATAGGTTAAGGTTTAGGTTTAGGGTGTGGTTTAGGTTTAGAGATTTGAGAATGCATTTAGGTTTTAGGTTTAGGTTTAGGGAATTGAGAATAGGTTAAGGTTTAGGATTAGGAAATCGGGTTCGGGATTGGGTTTAGGTTTGGGTTTTCAAGTTTAGGTTTAGGTTTAGGTTTAGGTTAGGGAGTTGAGATTAGGATTAGGTGTAGGTTTCGGTTTAGGGATTTGAGAATACATTTAAGTTTTAGGTTTAGGTTTAGGGAATTGAGAATAGGTTAAGGTTTAGGTTTAGGAAATCGGAATCGGGTTTAGGATTGGATTTAGGTTTGGGTTTTCAAGTTTAGGTTTAGGTTTTGGTTTAGGAAATCGGATTCGGATTCAGGATCGGGTTTAGGTTTGGGTCTTCAAGTTTAGGTTTGGGTTTAGGTTAGGGAGTTGAGATTAGGATTAGGTGTAAGTTTAGGTTTAGGGATTTGAGAATACATTCGGGTTTAGAATCGGGTTTAGGTTTGTGTTTTCAAGTTTAGGTTTAGGTTTAGGTTAGGGAGTTTAGATTAGGATTAGGTGTAGGTTTCGGTTTAAGGATTTGAGAATACATTCGGGTTTGGGATCGGGTTTAGGTTTGGGTTTTCAAGTTTAGGTTTAGGTTTGGGTTAGGGAGTTGAGATTAGGATTAGGTGTAGGTCTAGGTTTAGGGATTTGAGAATACATTTAGGCCTTAGGTTTAGGTTTAGGGAATTGAGAATAGGTTAAGGTTTAGGTTTAGGAAATCGGGTTCGGGTTCGGGATTGGGTTTAAGTTTGGGTTTTCAAGTTTAGGTTTAGTTTTAGGTTAGGGAGTTGAGATTAGGATTAGGTGTAGGTTTCAGTCTAGGAATTTAAGAATACATTTAGGTTTTAGGTTTAGATTTAGGGAATTGAGAATAGGTTAAGGATTAGGTTTAGGAAATCGGATTCAGGTTCGTGATCGGGTTTAGGTTTGGGTTTTCAAGTTTAGGTTTATGTTTGGGTTTGAAAGTTGAGATTAGGATTAGATGTAGGTTTAGGTTTAGGGATTTGAGAATACATTTAGGTTTTAAGTTTAGGTTATAGGTTATAGGTTTAGGTTTACGTTGAGGTTAAGGTTTAGGTTTAAGTTATAAGCTATTGGTTTAGGGAATTGAGAATAGGTTAAGGTTTAGATTTAGAAAATCGGGTTCGGGATCGGGTTTAGGTTTGGGTTTTCAAGTTTAGGTTAGGGAGTTGAGATTATAATTAGGTGTAGGTTTAGGTTTAAGGATTTGAGAATACATTTAGGTTTTAGGTTTAGGTTTAGGTTTTAGGCTTAGGTTTAGGTTATATAGGTTTTGGTTTAGGTTATAAGTGCAGGTTATAGGTTTAGGTTTAGGTTACGTTATAGGTTAAGGTTTAGGGAATTGAGAATTTAGGTTAAGGTTTTAGGTTTAGGAAATCGGGTTTGGGTTCGGGATCGAGTTTAGGTTTGGGTTTTCAAGTTTAGGTTTAGGTTTAGGTTAGGGAGTTGAGATTAGGATTAGGTGTAGGTTTCGGTTTAGGGATTTGAGAATACATTTAAGTTTTTGGTTTAGGTTTAGGGAATTGAGAATAGGTTAAGGTTTAGGTTTAGGAAATCGGGTTCAGGTTCGGGATCGGGTTTAGGTTTCGATTTTTAAGTTTAGGTTTAGGTTTAGGTTAGGGAATTGAGATTAGGATTAGGTGTAGGTTTCAATTTAGGTTTAGGTTAAGGTTAGGTTATAGGTTTAAGTTTAGGTTAAGGTATAGCTTTTGGGATTTCATGACAATAGGTTTAGGTTATAAGTATAGCTTTTGGGATTTGAGAATAGGTTTAGTTCATAGGTTTTAGGTTATAAGTATAGCTTTTGAGATTTTAGAATAGGTTTAGGTTATAGGTTTAGGTTTAAGTTATAGGTTATAAGTTTAAGTAACTGAGAATAGGTTTAGGTTATAGGTTTAGGGTCTGGTTTAGGTTAAGGGTGAGGTCCCTGCAAAAACAGATATAAATATGGCCTATTTAAATGGTTAGGCCCTCCCAATGCTATCCATAGGAAATGGATAGCTTCATCATGGTTAGCAGTTCCCACCTTCTAGAGACCCCCGCTCATCCGGATAGCTCCGACGCACATCTGGGTCTGCTCCATTAATTTTGAGCAAATACATAAATACGGCCTGTCCAGATGGCCAGGCCCTCCCAATGTTGTCCATAGGAAATGGACAGCTTCATCATGGTCAGCGGTTCCCACCTTCCAGAGACCCCCACTCATTCGGATAGCTCCGACGCACATCCGGGTCTGCTCCATTAATTTCGAGAAAATACATAAATACGGCCTGTCCAAATGGCCAGGCCCTCCCAATGCTGTCCATAGAAAATAGACAGCTTCATCATGGTCAGCGGTTCCCACCTTCCAGAGACCCCCGCTCATCCGGATAGCTCCGATGCACATCCGGGTCTGCTCCATTAATTTTGAGCAAATACATAAATACGGCCTGTCCAAATGGCCAGGCCCTCCCAATGTTGTCCATAGAAAATGGACAGCTTCATCATGGTCAGTGGTTCCCACCTTCTAGAGACCCTCGCTCATCTGGATAGCTCTGACGCACATTCGGGTCTGCTCCATCAATTTCGAGCTAATACATTTAAAAATAATATAAATATATCTAAAAGCATCTGGATACCTGGGGAAGGCCTCCCATATTTGTATTGTTGGTTACTCATCCCTTTGTTCACAAGCCACAATCGACTGAAGGAATAATATCATTAAATGACCTGTACACATAATTTAATGTTTACACATCATTAAAGATATAATATGAGGAATAAGAAAAAATGAATTTACCTGTACACATCATTAAATGTTTTCCTATAAGGAGGTGATATTATATCTTTGATAGCCACAACCTGTATGACAGAGAAAAATGTAACCAATACAGTCTGTTACAATTCAAAGGAGAAAAAAGATTTGTGGCTGCACCGATATTCTAGTATATTACGAACGGCTGCCTACGTACCCAAAAATTCAGATTGGGATCAAGCCACTACGTAGTTCTTTTTAATTAACCAAGTTACTAAAGGTCATAAATTTCATATTTAACAAAGTATCATTGAACATCGTCTTAAATCATTTCTGGTTGGTGCATTTAAAAAAAAATTGGTGCACAATCAATGTATATTCTTGTTACATCTCGTACTACAACAAGAGACAACGTTCTGTCAATACTTCAATTACATTTGAAATTGAAATCCTTTAGTGACTTGGTTAATAAAAAAAATAAATGACAACAAGCCATAATTAATAAAAAGGATGCTAAAGATTAAATAAATAAAAAAGGTAACTTAATCAAAAAAGCATTTCATTGAATAATCAAGTTTTCGTCATACAAAATGTCCTAAAGTTCAAAAAGTTAAACAAAACTCCTGAATATTCAAATGATGGTGGAAAATACTTTTCGAAAACACATAATGTCCTAAAGGTCTGCAAACTTGTGCCTCCTCCGCCAAGTGCACAACAAGGTGTGTCATAGAAATGAAAAATGATGGTGGAAAATACTTTAGCATGTAGCATATAAAAAGTAAGATACAATAAAAAAGTGGTTTTTCATAAACTGTCAAAACATGCCACACATGGTCACCAATCACAAAAAAATATAGATCTATATATATCCGCAAATATATGCACATGATTAGGTGTAGGTTTTAGGTTTTAGGTTATAGGTTATAGCTTTAGGGAGTTGAGAATTTAGGTTAAGGTTTAGGTTTAGAAAATTCGGTTCGGGTTTGGGGTCAGGTTTAGGTTTGGAATCACGCATACATACATACAAACATGCATGACGATACATCCATCCATCCATGCATGCATACATACATAAACACATGCATGATGATCAATCCATCCATGATCTAACAATCCATCCATCTATCCATGCATGCATACACACATACACACACATGCATGATGATCCATCCATCTAGTCTTCCATCCATGCTTGCATACATACATATATATACAAACACATAAATCCATCCATGCATGTATGCATGCATACACACATGCATAATCTGTCCATCTATGCATGCATGCATACATTTCATCCATCCATGTGTGCATGCATACATATACACACATACACACATGTGTTTTATGACAGGCCGAAGCATACATATACACACATACATACATGTGTTTTATGATAGGTTGAAGCATACATATACACACAACTATGATTGTTCAATGTAGAAATGCAAGGGAGCGGATTGGATACTGAACACTTCAATAGCCAAAAGGCTACTGAAGTGATGTGGCAAAACTCCAAAAACCGTTGGCGATTCTCGTTGTTTAACAAACCATGAATTTGGATGATATTTGATTTTGATTTCTTCCTTGCCTTCTCAAATAGGTTGGTTTGTTCTGGGCTTTTGAGAAATGGGTATATCTAGTTTTAGATGTGTGCATTGATAATCAACACATCCAAAACTAGATATACCCAATTCTCAAAAGCCCTGAACGAACCAACCTATTTGAGAAGGTAAGTCTACACAATAGAAAAGGAAGAAACCAAAATCAAATATATCATCCAAATTCCAAATATTTGAATTGGATATATGCTTTAAAAAAGACAAACAAGAGAGTAGCAGCAGTAATAGCTTTTTTAGCCTGGGGTTTGGATAGAGAAAACCATGAGGTGGACATGGAAAACTAACATAATCCAAAGGGAACAGAAAATTGCAGATCCCAACAGTAATTCTATTGTTTTGTTTGGAGAATAGTTCTCCCAGGAAATATTAAAAGTCCGAACGTCAAATGGCTCTCTCAAGAGTCAAGACCTTGGAAATCTATATTTAACAGGCTCTCTAAAGAAACTGATATCCATGTTTTTCAAGGAAAAAAAATGTGGAAGTGGAAAACAATTTTCCATAGCTACTCAAGACTGCATCCAAGATCAACGTCATACACAGAACAGCTCTAGGGCAATTGATTGACCAGGTGGGCCCTTAGACTAAGGGGATGTAACTACAAAATTGCAAATATAGCCACTAGAAAATGGATGATCAAGGAAAAGAAGGTAAAAAATGCTCCTATCATTGCCTGTGGCAACACATGAACAGTCTGATTGCCCTTGATATGTGCCATGTGCATGGTGCAAGTGTTGGAGACATGATTTTTATGCATGAAAAACAAAAACAATATATGATTCCCCATCATATGAGTGTGCATGACATTAAATCCACCAATAAAAATTGATGAAGAACAAACAAAACACTGAATTTACTTGGAAGACAACAAATGCAGAGAAATTCCTGAAACTAAATGGTAAAATGCTTCATATAATCCACTTTACCTGGAAGTTTTGGTTCAAGATTATATTTCTTTTTTTACCTTCATCTATGTTTTTTCATCCTTTGGCTACTGAAGCAATTTTAGAATCCAATCCGCTCCCAAAATGCAGGTTTCGAGGCCTGTTTTCCTATGCTTTTGCAACCTTTCAATAAATAAATAAAAATTTGTCGAACAGCAGGTTTTGAGGCTTGTTTATGTGATCTATTGGGCTTAGCCAAATAAATAAATGAAGGCACCAGTGCCATCAGTAAGAATCATGGTTGCATTAGAAATAGCACATGTTATCATTGACAGATAACTAAAATTCTGAAATCATTACAGAATCTACATGTTATCTCAATAGACTAAAATCCATCCCATCTCTGCACAAACAAAGCAGGAATCACGTAAAGGCAGCTTAACAATTGTGAATCATTCTCAATCTGCTACAATCCAGACCACCCAGCCTATAGACTTGAGCATGCTTCAGCCTGTCCACACCCAGCCTAACCCCATTTGTCGGCCTTGCATGCTTCAGCCTGGCCACACCCAGCCTAGCCTCATTCTGGAACACACACAGGAAAGAATGGGGATTATGACATCCATCGTTGAGATTTTCGTAGGGCCCACAGTAATGTTTATTTGTCACCCAACTTGTTCATAAGCTGACACAGACAAGGAAAACACAAATATCAGCTTGATTCGAAACTTCTGCTGCCCTAAGAAGTTTTCAACAGTGCATCTTCGATTCCCACTGTTTCCTATTGTGGGCCCACTTGAGCACTGGATATGCTTCCATTTGGGCTCATGCCATAAAATGAGTTGAAAAATAGATGGCCTGCATGGATATTTGTCACCTTCTCCAGCAGAGACATTTCATTAAACACATGTTGTGCACGCCTTAAAAATTAACAGAAATGAGTACCTGGAAATGAAGCGCAGGGGCTACTGGCCGCACCAGATCTGGGACCGGGACAAAGAGAGAGAGAGAGAGAGGGAGGGAGGGAGAGAGAGAGAGTCGGGGTAGGAAAAAGCTATCTCACGCGTCTGGGACCGGGACGGAGAGACAGAGAGTCACGCGGGTCTGGGATCGGGACGACGAGAGAGAGAGAGAGAGAGAGAGAGAGAGGGAGAGAGAGAGATAGAGAGAGGGCGGGCGGGCGGGCGAGCGCTGTTGAAATGGGGGTGGGGAGGAACATTGGGCGCGCGGCTCTATTTTGAGCGCGCCCCCTAATTTGGGTCGGACGGTGGTTTTTGGTTCGATGCTCTGTGGGCCCCACCATGATGTACATGTTTCATCTGTTTGGTTCATCCATTTTTACAGATCATTTTAGTACTTGATGTAAAAAATGATAAGGATATAAATCCTGGGTGGGCCACACCACAGGAGAAAATTAATGAATGGATATTCACAATTAAAATCCTGCTAAGGCCCACTGTATTGTTTATTTGACATCCAATCTGTTGATTTGGTCATAAAGACCCAGATGAAGGGAAAAAATAAATATCGGCTTGATCCAAAACTTTTATGGACCCCAAAACATTTTTAATGGTCAAAATTCATTCAACACTATTTCCTGTAATGTGGTCCACTTGAGATTGAGATATAATTCATTTTTTTTATCATATCATAAAATGATATGTAAAAATAGATGGACGGCATGGATGATACACATGCATCATGGTGGGATCCACAGAGCACCGACCACCAGCCATTGGCCAGTGTCAGGGAAGTAGCCAATTTGTTCCCCACCATAGCAAATAAGTATGATTTAATCTCCATGTTTCATACCGTATGGTCCACCTTAGCCTTCGATTCAGATGATTTTTGATTTCATGCCCTATAATAATATTTTAAAATATATAGACGGCTTAGATAAAACACATATTTTTTTTTAGGCCTCACAGGGCCCTTATACCCTAAGTGTACTGAGTAAATCCTGTGGGGCCCACTATAATCTATTCAATTTATCCACTCTATCCATCCATTTTAACATATAATTTTATTATGTAAGGTCAAAATTGAAGCCTATAAAAATCTGAAGTGGACCACATCATAGGAAACAGTATAAATTAAATGTCTACCTTAGAAAATTTTTGATAGGTTGGATGACAAATAAAAATCACTGTAGGCCGTTGAATAGGAAGATTTCAACGGTGGAAATCATTATTCCCACTGTTTCCCGTGGTATGGTCTGCTTGAGCTTTGGATATACTTTAATTGTGGACTCAACCACTGAGGGCCTGTTTGGCCGGGCAGATCCCATGGTATTAGGAGGGATGGGATCAATTTTAAGGTAATGATGGTGGTGTCAGTGGATTGTCTTATGATCCATGGGATTGCTTATATCCCGGGACAAGTACACTGGGTCTGTTTGGCACGCCCTGCATATCCCGGGATTTTACCTTCTGATCCATCCAACCAAGGGATAAGATCAATTTTAAGGTAATGATGGTGATGTCAATGGATTGTCTTAAGATCCATGGGATTGCTTATATCCCGGGACAAGTTCACCTGATCTGTTTGGCTGGTCATGCCTATCCCAGGATATTGCCGATCCCATCCCTCCTAATACCGTGGGATCTGCCTGGATGGGTGGATTGGAAGGGATTGAATGGTATTAGGGTGGATGGCATGGATTTCAAGGTAATGATGGTGTTGTCAATAGATTGTCTTAAGATCCATGGAATTGTTATATCCCTCGGCCAATTGCTATATCAAGTTTGTTTGGCACACTCGGCCAATCTTGGGATTAAACCTTCCCATCCCTTCCAATCCCTTGAACCAAACATGTCCCAAGAAAATTTGAACGGATTAGGGTGGATTGGATGGGATTTAAGGGCCTGTTTGGAAGGGCACGCTGGATGGGATTAAATGGTATTAGACTGGATTGCACGGATTTCAAGGCAATGATGGTGATGTCAGAGGATTGTCTGTATCCCTGGATTGTTATACCCAGTCTGTCATGGGCACACCTGGCCAGATCCGGGATTAAACCTTCTAATCCCTTTTAATCCCTCTAACCAAACACGTCCAGGAAATTTTGAAGGGATTAGGATGGATGGATTAGGATGGATTAGATGGGATTTAAGGTAATGATGGTGATGTCAATGAATTGTCTTAAGATCCATGGGATTCCTATATCCCGGGATAATAAATCCCATGTCTGTTTGGGCATGCCTTGCCAATCCTGGGATCTATCTTCCAATCCCACCTAATCCCTTCCAATCCCATCCAGCGTTCCCGTCCAAACAGGCCCTAGAGGTAATGATGGTGTTGTTAGTGGATTGTCTTAAGATCCATGGGATTGCTATATATCCTAGGATCAAATCACCCAATTTGTTTGGCACGCCCAGCCAATCTAGGGATTTAACTTCCAATCCACCCATCCAAACGAGCCCTAAAATGATTTGGAAAAATGGATTGACGGTGTGGATCACACATCACATGAAAACAATAGTGATTGGATATCCACCATTAAAACCCTCTTAGGCCCACTGTACTTTTTATTTGACATCCAATCTGTTGATTAGGTCATACAGGCCCGGATGAAGGGAAAAAAAATCAGATTGATCCAAAACTTTATATGGCCCCCAAAAGGTTTTTAATGGTCGACGCTCATTCAACACTGTCTCATATTAATGTGGTCCAAATATCTCATAAGCTAAAGGGGAGATATCAAATGCACGGTGTTGATGTTCGACACATATCGTGATAGGCCCATTTTACATGTCTGATCCATTCACTCTATTTTACTGATATTTACCCTCAATTTGACTAGTTACTTGCCTTAATCATACTACATATGAAAATTATATTGGGCAAACAAGATTGATCAACAATTTGAGTGAATTTTGATTTAAAAATCTGAAGTTATTTACTCTTCATGTCCGGACTGATCAGATTGTCCACAAACAGTTAAAGGTTGATATAAAAAATATATAAATGAATAGAAAACACATACATCAGCTTGATCCAAAACTTTTATGGCCTCTAAGAAATTTTAAATGGTAGAGGTTCAATCACACTATTTCCTGTGGTGTGGTCCACTTGAGCTTTGGATATGCTTCCTTTTTGTTCTTTAGACCTCAAATTATTTGTTAACATGGACGAATGGAGTGGATAAAATAAATAAATAACGGTGAACCCCACAGAGTTTACTCTGGTAAAGGTAACGAGTAACTCACTTAAATGTAGTGGAGAAAGGTTTCCTTAAAACATTCATAATTATATATTAGGACTGCCTAAATGTGATTCACATATCCAACCCACTCATTATGTGTGTCCCACTTAGATGAGGAGTCAGACCAAGTTTCAACCGCATCCAAAACTCATGTGGGCCCCACCAAGTGCTTTTATATTTTTTAGGATGTTTTCACATAGTTTTAAATGGTATGACCCACATGAGTTTCGTTTACCGATGATTTTTGAGATATCTCATAACCTAAAGGGGACACATCAAATCCACGGTGTTGATGTTCAACACACATCGTGATGGGGCTCACAAAACTTACTAACATTAATTCTTAAGTTCTCACAAGGTCAGTAAGTTGGATCACAATTTTAACCAGAATATTTGGCCCATTTTACATGTTTGGTCATTCACTGTATTTTACTGATCAATACTCTCAATTTGACTAGTTACTCGCCTCAATCAGGCTACATATGAGAAAGATATTGGGCATACAAGATTGATCAACAATTTCAATGAAATTTGATTTAAACATCTAAAGTTATTTACTCTTCAATTTGAACTGATTAGATTGTCCAAAAACAATTAAAGGTTCAATTAGTGGATGTGCCTAATAATTTAGTGATTTTAATTTTCACAAATAAATTTAAGTTTTTTTATTCAAAATGTATATTTTTTTTCTCTTTTAACTAAATATCATTTTTATTGTAAAATATTTCAAAAATATTTAAAATACAAATTTTGAATTTTTATTTTCAAAATCTCAAAAAATTTCTCATATTTTAATTTTTTCTCAAAAATTTCAAAATGCTGATTTTTTTTCCTCAAAAGCATTATTTTGCTCTCAAAATTTTTCTTAAACATAGTTAAAATTTCTAAACTTTTCAATATTATTTTTCATGTGATATTACAAATCATTTAAATATTACCTTTTAATTATATATATATATATATATAAATTTCCATTCATATGATATAAAAACTATATATACACACACACACATTTTTACCAACATAAATTTTTAAAAATTAAAACATTTTTATATTATTACCCGGCCTAGAAATGAGCTGGAGAAACATAGAGGGCGGCAAGGATATATAACACATCATTAAAATCTCACTTTTGTTATCTAACTTTTCAATTTTTCTTGTCAAAAAACAAAATTTAGTATTCTTTTTTAAAAAATATATATTTTTACAATTTGTCAATTTTTTCATAATTTTGTTTAATTTTTAAAATTTTCTTTTTCAAAATATCATTTTTTAAAAAATTTCACTTTTGTTATATAACTTTTTAAGTTTTCTTGTCAAAATACAAAATCTAGTTTTCTTTTTTAAAAAATATATTTTTTTACAATTTGTCAATTTTTTCACAATTTTGTTTAATTTTTTAAATTTTCTAGATCTCTTATCATTTTTTTAAAAATCTCACTTTTGTTATATAACTTTTTATCTTGTCAAAATACAAAATCTAGTTTTCTTTTTAAAATATTTTTTTTTTTTTACAATTTGTCAATTTTTTCACAATTTCGTTTAATTTTTTAATTTTCTTTTTCAAAATATCATTTTTGAAATCTCACTTTTGTTATATAACTTTTTAATTTTTTCGTCAAAATACAAAATCCAGTTTTCTTTTTTAAAAAATATATATTTTTTTACAATTTGTTAATTTTTCACAATTTTGTTTAATTTTTAAATTTTCTTTTTCAAAATATCATTTTTTAAATCTCAGTTTTGTTATATAACTTTTTAATTTTTTTTGTCAAAATACAAAATCCAGTTTTCTTTTTTTAAAAATATTTTTTTTTTTTTACAATTTGTCAATTTTTTTACAAATTTATTTAATTTTTTATATTTTCTTTTTCAAAATATCATTTTTTTATTGAAATCTTCTTTTTTTTTTTCAAATTTATAAACATTATTCAAAGTTCTTAATTATTTTTTTCAAAATGTAGATTTTTATAAAATCACAGTTTTTTTTAAAACACTGTTAATTATTTTTTCTAAGCTCCTTAATTATTTTCTATTGCAGGTCGTACATGAGCATTAGAGACGGTTAAGGACCATCTCTAACATGGACGGTCTTCCACGGTCCTAGAAGACGGCTAAAGACCGTCTCTAATAGAGATGGTTAGTAACAGTCTCTAAAAGAGATGGTCATTGACAGTCTCTATTAGAGACGGTCTCTGACAGTCTCTAATAGAGACGGTTATTCACAGGGCAATAGACGGCTGAGGACCGTCTCTATTAGAGACGATCTTTGACAGTCTCAGATTACAAGTAAAAGACAGCCAATGACCATCTCTAATACGGACGGTCAGTGACCGTCTCAGATGACCGTTCGACCATCTCTAATGCGGACGGTCCTTGACCGTCTTAGATGAGGTATATAAGACAGTCAAAGACCGTCTTAAATTATTTGCGGATGCAGAACATATAAAGACAATATTAGGAACGGTCAGGAGCCGTCCCTAATTTTAGAGACGGTTTTCAGCTGTCTCTAAAGCGTCCTTAAACCAAGCAATTTTAGAGACGGTCTAGAACCGTCTCTAAATCCGTCATTTTTTTTCATTTTTCATGTAGTGTTATGTCCCCCTTTCACATACTCCAATCATTCAGACAACAAAACAAAAAGAAATAAAAACAATTAAAAAGGTTCTTATTTTTCAAAACATAAAAATAAAACAAAATTCAACAAAACTTACCTTAGGCTCCATCATCACTAGATAATTTTCAAAATAAAAAATAAAAAACCTCTCTTTTTCGGCTAGAGCTTCACCGGAACTTGACCAGAGTAATGTCTCAAATTTTGGTCAGAAATATGAAAAAACCCATATTCTTTTAGTTCAAAACTTTGTCGGAGCTTGCCGAAGTTTGTCATCATCGCTGGGGAGTCTGATTGTACAACTACTAACTATCGAAGATGCCTAGTGTGGTCCTCTATGAAAATAGGGAAGAAAGAGAGAAGAAAACGCGAAATGGCCTTCCCGGCATGGACCAACATATTGAACCCCACATATGACCCTACAGAGGGCCCATCGGATAGTCCTGTATCAAATCTAAGATATCCACATGAAATGACTTCAAATTACAAGCCATCGAATGAGTTCGAGGGAAATTTTCATCATGAGTGGACCACAACAGTGGAAGAAGTCCGAAATTAACGCACATCGCTCATGCAGTTGTGTGTCATAAACAACTTTAAAATTGTTTTGAAATGACCCTACTATGTGTTCACGGCTATGAGATTCAAGTGAACAGATCAAATTAGTCGAATTGTGGCCCCATTCTCAAAAGACCTTTTCGACTTCCGTGACATGCTACCACCGTACGAGGAAAAGGCTTGCAGAGGAGCATTTTTATCCTTCAAAAATGTAAAAAATGCTCAAGGGGCTAATAAATAATTACTTCAGATGCTAAGCCAGTTTCTTTATTACATCATAATCAATGGTTATTTTAATTAATTTTCTCATATAAGGAAGAGAATTAGGTAAGACCCTACCTCACCCAAGACTGTTTAACCCTTACCATGGGGCCTGTCTTGATGTATGTATTCTATATCCATGCCTCCATCCATTTTTCAGATCGTTTTAAGCTATCGTCTAAAAAATGAGGCAGATCCATTTATCAAATCGACAATATCTTAGGAAACAATGGTGATTGAATGCCCTACCATTGAAAACTTCTTAGGACACACCTTAATGTTTTCATATTATTTATTTGTTATCCAATATGTTGATAAGATCACATAAGCCTGGATGAAGAGAAAAACAAATGTCATCTTGATCCAAAACTTTTATTGTCCATTAATGGCTAATCACTACAGTTTCATATGGTATGGCCAAACGAATAATTGGATATATTTCATTTTTTTAGATGGGTGAACGGCATGGATATAGAATACATACATCAAGCTGGGCTCCACAGCAAGGGTCACACCATACTGGTTAGTCTAAGATCTCACATAATCCGTTTCAGCTTTACGTAGAGTTTTACACAGAGTCAAGTTAGCTCGATCATCTCGCTCGACTCAAGTCACCTCGGTTCGAAATTGGATTCAGACCGAGTTGAGCTAGTTTTAGAGCTCGAAAAAATTTCAAGCCGAGTTCGAGCTTGCCCAAGCTCGACTCAACTCGGCACATACCTCAACTCAAATCGACTCGGATCGAATCAGTTTGATGATTTAGTTATTTTATCTTAATGCTACTCGCCAAGTGTTTGATTAAATGACTCAACGAAGTGTTGTTTCATATGCGTACATTCTCCATAGAATCAGCTGGTGGCAAGGAAGGAATGGATATGAAATAAATTGCTATTAAAAAAAACTTTACACTATAGAACTGCTCTCATATCCTATTTTTTATTCTGCTCATTGAGTGTTTGATGAAATACCTATAAGATGTTGTTACTGTTTTGCAATATGTGAGAGATTGAAGATGCATTATGTATTTGAGAAAATGACTCATAGGCTTGAACTTGGCTTGAACTAGGCTAAGATGCTCACTGAATCGAGCTAAGCTGGCCAATCAGGCTTAAGGACTGAGTTGAGCTGAGTTCGGGCTATGGTTAGTTGTTGGCCAAGCCGGACCAAGCTTTACTAAGCTCAACTTGGTTTGAGTTGTGTACATCTCTAGTTTTAAGGGACTTCAACTTTTCCTTGTTTTTTTCCACGCACGCACCCTGACACTAACAAACACCACAATGGATACTTGAACCCATGATGTGTATGTAAAATCCACTCCAACCATTAGATGCATAATCCCACGATGTCTGAATTAGAAGGGCCCAACCAAAGAAAGAGTTATGAGAGAAGTCCACCCTTGATTTTTATAGGGACCACCATAATTATTGTAAGAAATCCACTCCAACCATTAGCTTCCAAAAAAAACATTTAGGGTTAGCTCATAAAAATCAGAAAAATCTTTGATTCAACTAGATCTCACCAAGGGAAATTATTTGAAGGGCGGGCATTGCCATGTACAATATATTGAGTCTTATGATCCACCTGAATAATAGATGGGGTTGGATTTCGATACCTATATTCAAAATTAGGTCACTTGACTTATGATCAAAATTGATTTCTTACACAATAAATTAGAGCTCATAAAGTTTATAGTTTTTCATAAATGGCAAGTCCATTCCCCACTGACTTGCCATTTATTGGAAGATCACATGCTATGAGGAATTTTCAGATAAAAGTTCTAGTTTAAAAACGTAATTTTGGGAAATTAATTAGTCTTTGAAATTATTTTTTCCTTGGAAGTTGGAAATGATGTCTAAATAAGAGAGTATGTTTTTATTAATGGGGATTTTCTCCTAATGGCTCGACTGGTCGAGTGCCTCGCACGACCGGTCGTGGGTGGTACTCAACCAATCGAGTGGCACTCGACTCAAAGTTCAATAACTAATTGTATTAATTCTTCCGCACTGCTCGACCAGTCAAGGTTATGTAGATTCATGTCTGGATTTTATGCGGACAGCGTAAATTTGAGGCGGTTCGCACGAGGTGCGAAAGGGAATTGCCTAAACTATAAATAGGGGTCCCTAGGGCTGGTATAGGTAATGCAAGAGAGTTTCCTAAAGGTTCGTTAAAGGGTTTAGGGCTATCAAAGGTGTGTGTGTGTGTGTGTGTGTGTGTGTGTGTGTGTGTGAGAGAGAGAGAGAGAGAGAGAGAGAGAGAGAGAAAGAGAGAGAAAGGAAGCTTGTGAAAGGGAAGTTTTGCTCATAGAGGTGATCTACTGTGCACTCGACATCTCAGCGCTTCTACGTCCTTGTAATCTATGAGATCTCTCCATTTTTCTTTATTCTCTTATTACTTATCTACTCCCGTGTGAGTGAAGAAGGTTTGATCCAAGCGTAGTGTGCTTGTGATCGGTTGTAATATTTTACTTCATAGTGGATTGTTAATCTGGATGAGGTCCCGTGATTTTTACCTCTTTGAGGGTTTTCCATATAAAAATCTCTTGTGTCATGTGGTTTGTGGTTTGATTTATTTCATTGCTTTATTATCTCATAATTCTGGTGTTTTTGAGAGGCTAGATGCTAAGGTTTTGTGCAAAAGCCCCCAACAAAGTGGTATTAGAGCATTCAGGTTGGTTGAACGGAGTGGGATCGGTTCTGAATTATGAAAGGTGGCTCATCAAAGATGATCAGTCTCAATGGTTTTAACTGGACCATATGAAAAGCTAAGATGGAGGACTTACTTTATTACAAGAACTTGTATTCTCTGATTCAAGGCATATCAGCAAAGTCAAAGGATATGTCAAATGATAATTTGAAGAAGTTCGACCGTAAGGCAGTGGTGTTTATTAGACAATGGCTAGACGATTCCGTATTCCACCATGTGTCTACGGAGACCTCAGCCACTAGCCTATGGCTGAAACTGCAAGAGTTATATGAGAGGAAGACAACTGGCAATAAAAATTTTCTAATAAGATGACTTGTGAATTTCAAGTTCAAAGATGGTGGTTCTTTGGCTGAGTACATGAATGAAGTCAGCAATATATTGAATCAGCCCTCCGCTATGAAGATGGTCTTGGACGATGAATTACAGGCTTTGCTATTACTTAGCTCATTGCCTGACAGTTGAAAGACATTGGTAGTGTATCTGAGTAACTCCGTGCCCAACAGAAAGGTGTCCATGAAACAGGTAACTAGTTGTCTTTTTAATGAGGAGATAAGGAGAAAATCTCAAGGGCCTACTCAACAAGAGGCCCTTGTGACACAAGAACGAGGGAAAAGAAAGAACAAAAAGGGCAGAAAATTTTAAGATAAATCAAGAGGCAAGTCGAGTACCAGGAAAGATGTTGAATGCTAAAATTGTGGCAAGTAGGGCCACTATAAGCATGAATGTCATAAGAAAAAGAATAACAAGAAAAGAAAATGAAAGAAGAAGGAAGATGAATCAGATTCCACTGCGGTCGCTTCAGATGGCGATGTTATACTCATTCTTTTAGCGGATCATGATGTTTGTCTTACGGCTACGAGTCAGGACACCAACTAGGTGATAAACTTGGGAGCCTCGTTTCATGCGACTCTACACAGGAATTTCTTCACAAGCTACTAATTAGGTGACTTTGGGACTGTGAAGATGAGAAATTCTGGCATATCGAAGATCGTATGGGTCGGTGATATTTGTGTGAAGATCGATGTGGGCTACACATTGGTTCTCATGGATGTGAGGCACACTTCATACATTCGCCTCAACTTGATGTCAATGAGAAGATTGGATGATGATAGATATAAAAGCCGTTTGTTGGTGGGCGTTGAAAGCTTATTAAAGGTTCATTAATCATAGCTAGAGAAAAGAAGTGTTACACCCTTTATAAGGCAAGTGTCAGTATGTGCAAGGGTGGGTTGAACACAGCAGAAGATTCAGCTATTAACATGTGATACAGGTGTTTAGGCCACATGAGTGAAAAAAGGATTCAGTTACTAGCAAAAAAGCGGCTCCTTCTAGACGTGACAGGTATACCTCTCAAAACCTGTATTGATTATTTATCAGGAAAATCGCATAGAATTTCATTTGTTAAATCTCCTTTTTTTTTCAAGAAGATTTTTTTTCAAATGAAATAAGTCTTTTTTTTTATTTTTTTTTTCCCAGAACATATCTATGCATTTCCTTGATCAACCCCAAAAAGAAAAAAACCTATACACAAGGAGGCTCCTTTCCATAAAATAGGAGACCCATCCTGAAAACAAAGAAAATAATTACAAAAAATACCCAATGGGAATCAGCCCATCTTAATCGCACCCAAACCCACTTTGTCGAGAAAAATGTTACCTCGCACCTGACGAGGAAGATCTGAGAGATTCTAGAAAGAAACATGGGACTGAGAAGCACTACCTAAACAAGCCAAAGAATCTGTCGGCATGTTCCCTTCCCTTTGAATGTGCACCACATGTACTGTACCCTGTTGCCTCAACTGATTAATTCTAAACAATCATACCCTCCATTTCCAACCTGACTACGCCAACCCATTAATCAGATCCACTACCAGTCTTGAATCTGACTCAATGACGATATGATGGAAGCCCCTCCGAATACCGCTAAGCAGGCCATCATGCACCACTCGCAGCTCGGCAACCGTGTTAGTCCCAAAACAATAACCATTTGAAAAGGCAAAAATGAAATCCCCCCTCTCCCCTCTACAAATTCTCCCTCCACCAGAACTCCTAGGATTCCCCCTAGCAGATCCACCCACGTTAATTTTAACCCAACCAAGCATTGGTCTATTCCACCTTACCACCTCCGGTCTACAGGCAGGATTGACATTAGAAGGGAAGCCAGGGGACGGTAACCTTGGCGCACCTCCACCGTTCTCGTTACCGAAAATGAAGGCATTCCACCATCTAATTTTTGCTACTACTCTATCAGGGGACACCGATCGGCCCTCAAAACAGGCTGCATTGCGCGCTTTCCATACTTCCCAGATAATAAAGCATGACAATCTCATGACACTTGCCGATCCTCGATGTCTGGCCTTACCAGCTGCCCACCATTGTGCCAACCTCGCTTCAACTGAATTTGCAAGCATAACATTAATACCAATCCAACTGTCAATGGCCAGCCAAACAATCTATGCCAACCTGCTGTTAAGGAAGAGGTGTAGCGGAGATTCGGTGTCAAAGGAATGGTTGTCGCAGCAGACACACTTCGACGCAAGCTGAATTCCCCGAGATTGCACCGCACTATCCACCGGAATGGCATTTTGAATCACCTTCTAGACGAGGAGAGAGATTTTAGGGGAGAAGTTTTGTATGCCACACCCATTTGGACCAGCTACGACTCGGATTTGACACCCTGGAGAACGACCAAGTAGATTTAATAAGAAAAACCCCTGATGGAGTTAATGGCCAAAAAGGCCGATCAACATCATCAGTAGTACAAAAGCCTGCCTGAGAGACGTGGTCAATGATGGTTTGGGGAAGAAGAAGAAACGCTGCAGAGGGAGGAAGAGGACCAGTCAGTCCGAGCACCTGACAAACTTGGGTGTCCTGCAAACCGAGAGGCACATCTGCTTCAGCCAGGAGGAGGAGAGGGCCCAGACCCGTCCAATTTACCGTCCAAAAGTTGCAATGCCCTGCACTTATATGCCATTGAACAAGGGAATCAACAACAGGAATTAGATCCCTGATACATTTCTACATGGGAGAAGATTGCTGGCTTGGCGTGCTGTAGCCGCCTCTCGACCCATCTCGAAGATACTTCTCCATCATGAACACCTTCCATACATTCTCCTCTTTCCCAAATTTAATATTCCAAGCCATTTTAGTACGAAACGCCCTCAAAATGTCAGCCAGTTTCCTGAATCCAATGCCCCCCTCCTCTTTTAGTGTAGCTAGCAGCTTCTAAGAATTCCAGTGGCACTTCAAAATCCCCTCAGACCAGCCCCAAAAGAAATTCGATATATGTTTTTCAATTGAATTAAGCACCTGAGCATGAATATGGACCACCGCCATAGAATAGATCGGAATGCTAGAAAGCACGTTCTTAATGAGTACCACACACCCAGCCTAGGATAAGATACGACCCTTTCACCCATTGATACGCCCCATGACTTTATCAAATAAGGGCTTAAACTCACTTTCTTTGAGCCTCCCTTCAAGGATAGGAACACCGAGATATTTTAAAGTGGACAGCGACTTCCCTAAACCGAGAACTCCTATAGATCTAAGACGAGACCGCGTCAACTTTCCAGAACAATAAAAGGAACACTTTCACTGATTTATTTTTTGGCCCGAGGAGGCTTGGTAGGAATCAAGAAATCTCTTAAGCTACTGGAGAGAATGTTTGCTCCCATTCGTGAAAAGTAATGTGTCATTAGCATATAACAAATGAGAAATGATGGGGCACCATCGACCGAGCGCAAAAGGAAGGCTGATTTGTTGAGTAATCAAGCTTTTAATGCCCCTACTTAGAACCTCGGCTGAGATGATGAATAGACTTGGAGAGATCGGGTCCCCCTACCTCAGCCCCCTTGTGGATTTAAAAAAACCTATCATTTCGTCGTTCATAAGAACCAAGAACCAATTGTTCGCCCAACATTTTTCTACCATCTCAATCCATGCCTCACTAAACCCAAAGCGAGTTAAAACCTGGATTAGAAAATCCCAACTAACCCTGTCATATGCTTTATCCATATCTAATTTGAGAACAATGTTTCCCCCATAGACTGGCCTGTTTAAGTCCCTAAACACTTCTTGCGCTAAGGCAATAATCTCAGCAATCGACCTCCCATGCACAAAAGCCCCCTGTTCTAGTGAAATGATCGTCGAAAGAACCTAACTCAACCTTACTGCAACCACCTTAGAGAAAATTTTGTAAAAACCGTTGCACAGGCTAATAGGCCAATAATCAGAAAACTGTTAAGGAGTAAATGATTTGGGGATTAAACAAATAATGGAAGACGTAACTGACCTTGGGAGCTTTCCTCCTTGGAAAAAGAAAGAGATCGCCTTATGAATATCCTGTGCAACCACCTCCCAACAAGACTAGAAAAAACTCGTTGAGAAACCATCTGGCCCTGCCGCACTATCGCTTAGAATGGAATGAACTGCAACCTGGATTTCCAACATCGAAGGGTTAGCCATCAACATGTCATTTTGATCCTAAGTAACCGGATGAGGAATGCACTGAAAAATGTTGTGATCAATGTGGAGGGGCTCAACGGAGAAAATCTGCTGAAAATGCGCCACCGCCGCAGCTTTAAGATCAACTTGGTTATCAGCAATACGCCCCGCCTCAAGCTCCACCTGACGGATAACAGCCTGCCTCTGATTATCCATGGTCGTGGCATGAAAAAATCTCGTATTTTTGTCTCCCTTCGGCAACCAATCGAATCTCGATTTCTGCCTCCAGAATATTTCCTACATAAGCTCCAAGGAGGAAAGTTTGTCTGAGCTAGAGTTTAGCTCCTGCTGCAAACTGAGAAGCTAGTCCAACGGTCCAGAAAAATCCTGCACCTGAGCCTCCAAAGCGACCACATTACGCTCCACTGTCTTAATCTACTCAAATATATTCCCAAACACAACTTTGTTCCAGACTTTTAAATCATTTTTGACCTGCCTTAATTTGAAAATAACGTTGTATATTGGATGATTTGAATCGACCTTCTTCCATGCTGCACTAACCACCCTGAAGAAATCATCATGTTTCGTCCACATACGTTGAAAACGAAACATCTTTGGACAGCTGATTAGCTGATCTGCTTCTCATGTTAATAAAGTGCAAGCATTATATTTGCTTTATTCTGATGTTTGTGGTCTTATGAGGACAAAAACCTTGGGTGGGGCATTATATTTTATCACTTTTACAGATGATGCATTTAGAAGGGTTTGAGTTTATGCTTTGAAATCCAAGGACAAGGTCTTTGATGTGTTTAAATTGTTTTATGCTATGGTTGAGAGAGAGAGATAGGTAGATCATTGAAATGCATTCGCACTAACAATGGTGGAGAATACATCGGTGACTTTCGTGAGTATTGCAAGTCCCTGGGAATACGGCATAAATAGACGGTTCCCAAGACCCCCCAACATAATGGTGTAGCTGAGCGAATGAATCGCACCATTATAGAGAGAATCAAATGTATGTTATCTCATGCGAAGTTGCCCAAGACATTATGGAGAGAAGTAATGCACATGGCAGTGTATTTGATAAATACGTCTCCATCAGCCTCGTTGAATGGATAAGTACCCGAGAAGGTGTGGACTAAACAAGATCCATCGTACAGTCATCTTAAGGTGTTTGGATGGAGGGCATTCGTTCACGTACAAAAGGATGAGAGGTCCAAGCTCGATATGAAGATCAGGAAATATGTGTTCTTGGGGTACGGTGATTAAAAGTTCGATTATAGATTATGGGATCCGACTGAGAAGAAGCTCGTCAAGAGCAGAGATGTAATTTTCTTTAAAGACAAATGTATTGAAGACATTTATAAGCCAGAAAAGATGCAGCCTAGTTCAGGAGAGCTAAAGGATATGAATCTGGTTATTCTTTCTATGGTGCTTGATGACGAAGGAGTACAGCAAGGTACAGAAGACGAGGGAGTTCCTATAGAAGATGGATCAGGGAAACAGCCCCCACCTGATCCACCTATTGAGCCACAAGTGAGGAGGTCATCTAAGGACAAACAACCGTCCAAAGGTACTCACCGCATGAGTACATTATGCTCATTAATGGGGGAGAGCCAGAAGATTATTCTGAGGCCCTAGTCGATGACCATAACGGAGAGTGGTTAAAGCTATATAAGAGGAGATGGAATCCTTGCATAAGAACCACACCTATGATATGGTGAAATTTCCTAAGGGTAAGAAAACTCTGAGCAACAAGTGGGTGTTTAGAAAGAAGATTGAGTAGAAGAATTCACAAACAAGTTTCAAGGCCATACTTATAGTAAAAGGGTTCGGTCAGAGGAAAGGTATAAACTTTAAAGAGATATTCTTACCAGTGGTGAAGATAACATCCATACGGGTGTTGCTTGGGTTGGCGGCTAGCAAGCATCTGGAGATAGAGCAGTTAGATGTTAAAACTGTCTTTCTCAATCGTGACCTAGAAGAAGAGCTATACATGCACCAACCAGAGGGATTCAAAGTCAAGGGCAATGACTATATGGTATGTAGGCTAAGGAAGAGCTTGTATGGGCTAAAACAAGCTCCACGGTAATAGTATAAGAAGTTCGACTCGTTTATGTTAAATCATGGATATGAAAAAATGGAGTAGGACCACTGTATTCATGCGCAAGTTCTTAGATGGTGATTTCTTAGTTCTGCTATTATACGTTAATGATATACTCATCATGAAAAAATACATCAAGAAGATTGACAAGCTGAAACAAGAGTTGGGAAAGTCATTTACGATGAAAGACTTAGGTCTGGCTAAACAGATCCTATGAATGGAGATAACTCGTGACAGAAGCAGCAGAAAGCTTTTGTTGTCACAAGAGTGGTATATTGAGAAAGTCCTATATCGGTTCAATATGAATGCAGAGAAGCCAGTAGTACTCTACTTGATGGTCACTTCATATTGAGCGACAGACACTGTCCCAAGACGAAGTCAGAGGTAGATGAGATGCAAACGATACCCTACGCGTCAGCAGTAAAAAGTTTAATATATATTATGGTGTGTACACACCAAGACATAGCAAATGCGATTAGTGTTGTCAACCGGTATCTTGTCAATCCTGTCAAAGAACATTGGGCAACGGTGAAATGGATACTGCGGTATCTAAGAGGCTTATTCAGGTTGAGCCTATGTTATAGTGACGAAAAACCTGTGTTAGAGGGCTACACAGATGTAGATATAGTAGGTGACATAGACTCCAAGAAGTCTACATCAGGGTTCATATTCACGTTTGCAGGGGGAGCGGTCTCTTGGCGGAGCAAGCTACAAAAGGTTGTAGTGTTGTCAACGACAAAGGCCAGGTACATTGCGGTTAAAGAGGCGTGTAAAGAGATACTTTGGATGAATAGGTTCATACATAAACTTAACCTGAAGCAGGAGTAGTACATAATTTATTGCAATAGTAAAAGTACTATACACTTGAGCAAGAATTTAAGTTAGCACTCCAAGTCGAAATATATAGAGATTCGGTATCACTAGATCAGGGATACTTTGGAACAGAAGGTGTTACAGCTTGAGAAGGTCCACATAGATGATAATGAGTCAGACATGATAAACAAGGCTTTGCTCAAGGGCAAGTATGAGGTTTGTAGAAACCAGGCTAGCTTGAAGAATGTAAATTCCTCCTGAGTCGAAAAGGGGGAGATTTGATGGGGATTTTCTCCTCATGGCTCGACCGGTCGAGTACCTCGTACGACCGGTCGAGGGTGGTGCTCGACCTATCAAGTGGCACTCGACTCAAAGTCCAGCTATCAATTATGTTAATTCTTCCGCGCTGCTCGACCAGTCGATGTTACATAGATTCATATCCGAATTTTATGCAAACTGAATAAATTTGAAACAGTTTCGCAAGAGGTGCGAAAGGGAGTTGCCTAAACTATAAGTAGGAGTCCCTAAGGCTGTTCTAAGTAATGCAAGAGAGTTTCCTAAAGCTTTGCAAGAGTTTGCTAAAGGGTTTAAAGCTATCAAAGGTGAGAGAGAGAGGAAACTTGTGGAAGGGAGGTTTATCTAGTAGAGGTGATTTATTGTGCAGTCGACATCTTAACGTTTCTATGTCCTCGTAATTGGTGAGATTTCTCCATTTTTCTTTATTATCTTATTGTTTATTCACTCCTGCGTAAGTAAAGAAGATTTGATCCAAGCGGTGTGTGCTTGTGATCGGTTGTAACGTTGTACTTCATAATAGATTGTTGATCTAGACGAGGTCCCATGGTTTTTACCTCTTTAAGGATTTTCCACGTAAAAATCTCGTGTCGTGTGATTTATGTTTTGATTTATTTTATTACTTTATTATCTCATAATTCTGGTGTTTTGGGGAGGCTAGATCCTAAGGTTTTGTGCAACGGCGTCCAACATTTATTTCCTTAAAATGCAATTAGATAGCAATGCTGAAAAATCATTTTTATAAAAACATTTTATTTAAAAATATGCAAATAGCTAACAAACTCGATGGTCCATATTGAGCATATTCTAGAAAGGTCCGTACGTTGATATGGTCTGTATGTGCATGTGGGGATCACCTTTGATTCCCAATTCATCTCAAAAGCTAACTTGGTTGGCTGATACAAGAATTCAATCGATGTTTAGGAAAACCGGATTTCTCGTATTGATATTAATCTAAAAAAAGCTCCAAACATTGATTTGGACCGTCCATCATATAATCAAAATTTCCTTTTAACGGTTGATCTAGCCATCTTGCTTGGAAAATGAATAATTCATAATGATTGTAATATAAAAGGTTTGACCAACAATCTATGAGGTGCATTTAAAACAATTTGGTCAGATGACAAGATACTTCCATTAATGCACAGGAAAAAGCTCATCATGTACAATCTATTCTTCTTTTTTTTTTTGATACAGAAACCTTAATAGGGATTGAACCCTAAATCACTGACACACTACACTGTCTCCATCAACTCATTTAACACTTCTGGTGTAATGTATAATCCACCTTGCATTGTTAATCTCTTGCTTTGGGCAGGTGATTTTGCCATCCAATCAGCAACTTGGAAAATGGACAATCCATATTTGATTATTCTAGAAAAGGTTTAGTCGGTGATCTACACCGTCCATCCTTCAGGGCCCACCTTTTGAACGTCCATCAATCCATAAACTCACTTTATTTGGATGATTGTAATTATTCAATCAATTACTAGAAAAATGAATGGTCTATATTGACTTTACTATAAAGGATCCAACAATAGATATGAAACTTCTATTGTGTGAGGGCCACCTTCATTTTCCCAACATGGTAACAATCCAATGAATAGCTAAGGAACTTGACGGTCCATAGCAAATATCGGAAAAGGTCAAGCATTGATATGGTATACATTTGATCCCATCTCTGTCGCCCTGACCATATGATCATTTCTAGGAAAATGGACAGTTCATATTAAAAATCAATTAGATTATAGTAAATCCATTTACATCCCAACATTCGCTTGGAAAATGGAGGTCCCCATTAATTAAACCAGAAAAGGTCTAACCATTTATCTGGATCATCCATCATATGGGGCCTACCTTTGGTGTTTCGAGACACACACACGGAGAGAGAGAGAGAGAGAGAGAGAGAGAGAGAGAGAGATTCTCCAATCAAAGTGATGTTCAGGGAGGAAGAGGAAACCAAAGGTGGGCCCCCCTTCATGGGTGATCAAATAAGTAACTGGATCTTCACTATTATATACAATATGGAACATAGATTATCCTTGCTAGTAATTGATTGCACAGTCCAGATCAATGATTGGGCCTCTGTCATAATCAATATGGATCGTCAATTTCCTTACTGTGGGATGTGATGTCTAAGATCATCTGATCAAACTTACTTTCTATGAGTGACAGATAAACAATGTGGGACCCACATGGTGGACGGTTCAGGTAACTGGCCAAAGTTTCTCTCATATAATAAACATGAATTGTCTGTTTTTGTAGCCATTGATCAGATAGTTCATATCATCTAACCAAAACGAACTTTAGGAGGATTTCACAACCAAAAGTGGGACCCACACAATGGACGATCAAGATCGTTAATAAGGCTTTCTATATTAACAGAAATATGGACCATCCATAGTCATTGATCGAATGGTTATAATCGTACTATTGAAGTGAACTTTAGAGAAAAATTAAGGATGCGATGGTTAGGATAATCAGATCAAATCGAAATTTCGGGATGGCATGCCATCAAAGGTGGGATCCAGATGATGGACATTCCGATCACTAATTGGACCATTACTATAACAAATATGGACCGGATTTTACAAGTCATTGATCGAATGGTTAGAATCATATGATCAAATTGATTTATTATTATTTTTTTTGGGAGGTATCAACAACCAAAGGCGGACCGCATATAATCAAAATATCCATATTATAACAAATATGCATCATCCATTTTCTTAGCTACTAATCTTATGGTTAGATCATCCGATCAGAGTAAGTTTTTTGGGAGGGAAGAAACATATAAATTTATATGGAAAACATTGTTAGAAAAACAAGCAGAAAATAACATCTTTCCTTCTACACATGTCCATGTAAAGCACATTTCCATTTTCACAAGTACAACAGTTCTTTTCCTAGTACTCTCAGGCATCCCTAAGACGTCATTTATATGAGTGGCAAAGATGTGTGAGAGATACAAGCCATTCATCAACTGTGGCACATGATGCATGGATGAACCTGAATTTTGGGCTACACAAGCAAAACCATCAATAAATAACCAAAGAAGTTGTTGGCCTTGATCGATAATATTGAAACAGACCATCCATCACAGGTCCAACCTTTAATTATGACGCAGGGATGAACGTGATGAGGTCGATCACCGTCTTCCTCAAGGATAACTACTCCGAATCCACGGAGCTTCTCTGGACTCCTCACAGAGACTTCTCGAATCCACGAGGAAAGAAAGCAGGAAAATAGAAATAATTCTAATAAATTCGAAATTGATTGATGAATAAATAAAAACGAGTTTACACCCCTTTAAATAAGGGAACCAAGCAACATGAGAGAAATCAGACTCATACTACAACTAAAACTCCTAGAATTCGCAACTTACTATAAATAGAACTTACTATTTATAGACGGTCACGATGTCTACTAGTGCGCAAGGTTTTCGGCCAAAAATAGTAAGTGTCCTATTTGGCTTTACCAAACCGTTCTCCTAATTATCCTAAGCACTTTTCATGTTGGACACAACTCCTAAAGCCCAACGGATGAAAAGTTATACTCAAACTAAAACTTACTATTTATAGTAAAAACAAAATTAAAACGAGGAAACGACCGTCGATCAGGGGGTTTTTCACAAATCCGGGCTGCGCAACCCGGCACAGCGGGTTGGTTGGCTAAAGTAGCTCGTTCTACCCCAAAATCATATATTTTACGTCGGATAACTCATTCCGGATTGTGAGATACGCCCGATCTAAGGTCCGATGGTCCGGATCACTTCTGTCGCCGACCGTGCCTTTTCTGATCCATCTTAGCCATGAAATTGTCCGCGACCCGCTCTACATCAGTCCCCTCCACTTGAAAAGAACTCGTCATCGAGTTCTCCTCCTGCGCTGGTTCATGATACTCGGTCAGGTCCACAACGTTGAAAGTCCGTGAGATCGCCATGTCATCTGGAAGATCAACAACATAAGCATTGTCATTGATCTTTCGGATGATCGGTACCGGTCCAATCTTCTTATTCTTCAGCTTGTTGTACATCCCGGTCGGAAATCTTTCTTTTCGCAAATGGACCATTACCTGGTCGCCCACCTCGAACACCTTTTGTCGACGATGCTTGTCTGCTTGTTCCTTGTACTTTTCGTTCGAGGCATGTAGCTTAGTCTGCACCTCCGCATGAATACCCATGATCCTGTCTGCCATATGTTCTGCTGCAATACTCATGCCTGGGAGCTTGGGCAGAGGGACCAAGTCTAGTGTGTGGCGAGGTACTCGTCCGTAAATAACCTGGAACGGAGATTTCCCTGTCGAGCGGTTCACCATGTTATTGAATGCAAACTCCGCTTGAGATAAGGCCAAATCCCACTGCTTCGGTTTCTCTCCTGAAATACATCGAAGGAGGTTTCCCAAAGTGCGATTCACAACTTCGGTCTGCCCATCAGTCTGTGGGTGGTAAGCACTGCTGAATTGAAGTCGTGTATCGAATCGAGTCTACAAAGTCCGCCAAAAGTGGCTAATGAACTTTGTGTCACGATCAGAAGTAATGGTCTTAGGGACCCCGTGTAGCCGTACGACCTCCCTGAAGAATAAATTCGCCACATGTGTTGCATCAAGGGTCTTCTTGTATGGGATAAAGTGCGCCATCTTGGAGAAACGATCGACCACTACGAACACCGAATCCATGCCGCGTTGTGTTCGTGGAAGACCAAGTACGAAGTCCATTGATAAATCCTCCCAAGGACCATCAGGCACAGGTAACGGGATGTAGAGGCCCGTATTCTGAGATTGTCCCTTGGAGGTCTGACAAGTATGACAACGTTGTACGGCTCTTCCCACATCACGTACTAATTGCGGCCAGTAATACCGCTCTTCCACAAGAGCTCGCGTCTTGTCTCGCCCAAGGTGTCCACCGAGGCCATCCCCATGTAGTTCCTGAATAATCTGCTCCCTTAGAGAACTTTGGGGGATGCACAATCGATTCCCTTTGAAGAGAAAACCATCTTGTATATGAAATTCATTGGGGTGACCTTCTTGGCACTTCAACCAGGAATCTTTGAAGCCTCCATCCTCGACATATATCTCCTTGAGACAGTCAAAGCCGACCACCTCATTGCTCACCGTAACAAGTAGTGACGCACGACGGCTAAGTGTATCAGCCACCTTATTCTGCTGACCTGACTTATGCTTCAGAACAAACGTAAATTCCTGTAAAAACACAACCCATCTAGCATGCACACGATTCACGTTAGTCTGACTATTAATAAACTTTAATGCCTGATGGTCGGTGTACTAAACAAACTCCCTCTGAATCAGATAATGTCGCCAATGTCGCGGTGCCTGAACAACTGCGTACAACTCAAGCTCGTAAGTCGACCACTTCTTTCGGGCTTCACTGAGCTTCTCGCTATAGAAGGCTACCGGTCTGCCTTCCTGTGATAATACTCCTCCTATTCCGACATATGAAGCGTCACACTCCACCTCAAATAATTTATCAAAATTAGGAAGCACCAAGATCGGTGTTGTAGACAAACGATGCTTGATCTCATGAAAGCTCTTATCAGCTTTATCGGTCCACTGGAACGGCCCTTTTTTCATGCAGTCCGTTATTGGCGCGACTATGGTGCTAAAATCTCGCACAAATCGACGATAGAAAGTCGTCAATCCGTGAAAACTCCTCACCTCATGAATGTTTGTCGGGATCGGCCATTCCCTAATAGCTCGCACCTTTTCATCGTCCACCCGAATTCCTGTGGACGTTACAACAAATCCTAAAAACAACAGGCTGTTAGTTAAAAAACTACACTTTTTCAAGTTGAGGTACAACTTGTTATCTTGTAGGACCTGTAGCACCTGCCTGAGATGTTTCTTATGCTCCGCCTCATCCTGGCTATATATCAATATGTCATCAAAATATACTACCACAAATCGGCCAGTGAACGGTTTTAGAACTTGATTCATCAAACGCATAAAAGTACTTGGTGCGTTCGATAGGCCGAAAGGCATGACTAGCCACTCATATAACCCTTCCTTTGTCTTGAATGTCGTTTTCCATTCATCGCCAGGTCGAATACGAATCTGATGGTACCCACTCTTTAGATCGAGTTTAGAGAACACTTTAGCCCCTTCTAACATATCGAGCATGTCGTCCAACCGTGGTATTGAAAACTGATATTTAATAGTAATTTTGTTAATTGCTCGGCTGTCGACACACATGCGCCAGCTTCCGTCTTTTTTTGGCGTTAATAATGCTGGTACAGCACATGGGCTCATGCTCTCTCTCAATAGACCCTTACGGATCAATTCCTCCACTTGCCCCTGAAGTATCTCACACTCCTTCGAACTCATCCGATAATGAGGGCGATTGGGCAGGCTAGCCCCAGGGACGAGGTCTATGTGATGTTGGACGTCTCTCATGAGGGGCAATCCATCAGGTAAATCTTCAGGCCAGACTTCTTTGAATTCGTTTAATAACAGTCTTAAGCTTGGAGGGATGTTTGAGGGTTCCTCCTTCTCGCCCTTCACCACTACGGCATATACCTCGCCGGTTTTCTTGGACTCCTCTATGAAATCCCGAATGGTCAAGAGAGAACTCCCCTCCACTTTAGAGGCTTCAGGGTGGTTCTCTGGTGCCATAGGGGCAAGGATTATTTTTTGACTATCCTTGACGAATATGTAGACATTGTCTCGCCCCCGATGGGTCGCATCACGGTCCGACTGCCAGGGTCGACCAAGTAGCATATGGCAGGCTTCCATGTCAACCACGTCACAAAGTATCTGATCCTTATAATGTTTACCAATTGAAAACGAGATAGTGCATTGTTCAGTTACCTTGGTCTCGTTCACTTTTTTTTATCCAGCCAATTGAGTACGGGGAAGGATGTTTCGTCGTTGGTAGCTGCAACTTATCCACCATCACTCTTGAGACGATGTTCTCGCTGCTACCACTGTCTATGATCACATCACAGACCTTTCCGCTGACAGTGCACCGAGTACGAAATATATTGTGCCGCTGTGGATGTAATTCCTTTCGTGGGGTATACAGTAGTCGCCTCACAACGAGAGATTCGCCACGATCTTCGCCTGTCACTTCATCGCCACCTGCTATTTCTTCAGTGGTTTGTTCATATTCATCAAAGCCATGATCCTCTTCCACGGCCTCATCTTCAGTGCCCCCTTCGTTTATAGTCAAGTGCGCTGCCGGACGTTGAGGACAAGTGTTTGATAAGTGGCCTGGTTGGCCACAGCGGTAACAATTGTTCGGCCTTGGCCGAGCATAAGGATTCGGAATCCTACTCGGGCCCGTTGTTGTGGGTGCTGCCCGTTGAGGTCTGGATGGTCTGCTCCCCGTATCACGGCTCGCGGGTGGAGGAGGTTGAGGACGTTCTCCTACCGGATCTTTTCCTCGAGCCAGCACTGGATCCTGTGTGGGACCTGTCATAGGGAGTCGATTTGAAGGATAGGGACGAGCAGGAGCTCTTGCAAGCTGTGTTTCTGACCTTCCTGCCAATTGAACTGCTTCATCTACTGTCCCGACTGGGTACATCTGAACTCGATCCTGAATTACCGGTCGCAACCCACCTATAAATCGTGCCACTTTCTGTGACTCAGATTCTGACAAATCGTTTCGTGTAGCCAACCGCTGGAATTCTTCAGTGTAATCTGTAACAGTTCGATTTCCTTGTTGACAATTCTGGTATTGCTGGAATAATATCTGCTCATAATCACTAGGGAGAAATCGTGAACGAAGAAGACATCTCATTCGAGGCCATAATGCGATGGGCGCCTTGTTTTGGCGGGCTCGTGAGAGTTGCAATTGTTCCCACCATGCAGAATCACCAGATTTTAATTTAAATGCTACCAACTTCACCCTTTTATGGTCTGGCACATCCATATAATCGAAATATCTCTCTACTTCGGCTAGCCAATCGAGAAAATCTTCGATACGTAATAAACCGTTAAAACTAGGAAGTTCAGCCTTACTTCGATAGTCTCTTTCAGCACGATCTAGACGATCGCCTCCATGGATTGGTCGTCGATCAAAACCCTCATTAATGTCCTCGTCGCTGGAACTAGAATCATCTGGTGTAGCCCTACAATTTACCGTTGGTAGTGCTCTGCGATAATCAGGGTCACGTCGTACAGCAACCACGGGTGGTGGAGCGACCATAGGTGGTGGAGCACCGCCTAGGGCTCGGGGCGGAAGTAGCGCATCCTCAAGACGGTCGAGGGTTTCCTGCAGCCCTTGCATGGTCAACTGACTCTCCCGATGGAAAGCTTCCATTCTTTCCGAAAGATAACGAATCCCTGGATCACCGTCCACAGGATTTTGATTCATACCTTCGTTGTTTGCCATCGGCCCGAGGGAAAAACTCGCTCTGATACCAAATTGACGCAGGGATGAACGTGATGAGGTCGATCACCGTCTTCCTCAAGGATAACTACTCCGAATCCACGGAGCTTCTCTGGACTCCTCACAGAGACTTCTCGAATCCACGAGGAAAGAAAGCAGGAAAATAGAAATAATTCTAATAAATTCGAAATTGATTGATGAATAAATAAAAACGAGTTTACACCCCTTTAAATAAGGGAACCAAGCAACATGAGAGAAATCAGACTCATACTACAACTAAAACTCCTAGAATTCGCAACTTACTATAAATAGTAAACTTACTATTTATAGACGGTCACGATGTCTACTAGTGCGCAAGGTTTTCGGCCAAAAATAGTAAGTGTCCTATTTGGCTTTACCAAACCGTTCTCCTAATTATCCTAAGCACTTTTCATGTTGGACACAACTCCTAAAGCCCAACGGATGAAAAGTTATACTCAAACTAAAACTTACTATTTATAGTAAAAACAAAATTAAAACGAGGAAACGACCGTCGATCAGGGGGTTTTTCACAAATCCGGGCTGCGCAACCCGGCGCAGCGGGTTGGTGGGCTAAAGTAGCTCGTTCTACCCCAAAATCATATATTTTACGTCGGATAACTCATTCCGGATTGTGAGATACGCCCGATCTAAGGTCCGATGGTCCGGATCACTTCTGTCGCCGACCGTGCCTTTTCTGATCCATCTTATCCATGAAATTGTCCGCGACCCGCTCTACATCAAATTACCAACTCTGAAAAAAAATCATTTCGATGGGATGACTCTAAACATCTGATCAATTGCCAAAAATGGATGGTCCACATTGATTATACTGCTAGAGAAGTTGCAATCATTGATCTGGACCTATTTGTGGGCCCACCTTTCATTAGAAAATCATAACCAACTAGCCAGTAGCTATGAAAATGGACAGCCCATATTCCATAATGATTATGCTAGAAAATTTTGAATTTTGATTATGAAAATGATTATGATAATCAAAACCATGAAGAGCATTCCCTATATGAAGGTAACAATGAGCGTGCATGTTTTTCTACATGTAGAAAATGAATTCTCACCAGCCTCTGCCTATGAGCCACAGCCAATCAAGCGAAACCCCAAAAAAGAAAACCCCCAAGATGAACAATAGAAGCAAGTTTCCCAAGGGTGTGTTTGGGCGGTGGGATTAGGTGGGCGTAAGTGGAAGTGGGTTTCGAAATCCCACTCTTCCAGGCACCGACTGTTTGGAGACGGGATCAAGGTAAAATTCGGAGAATTTCTTGGATATCTCACCATCATTGAAGAGGATTGACTTCAGATGCATGGGATTGCAAACAATTGGAGTGATGGAAGCAAATCCCACCCAATCCTGCCTCGGAGAAGCCCTACTATGTGGACCGTTTGAATTAGCGGGATGGTGGGACTGTCGACTGAGTAGAGCACGAGTTGAGCTGATCGCGGGGGTGACTTTCCATTCCTCTTAACACGTGGATAGCGAGTTTGGGAGCAGAAGAGTACCATACCTGGTTTAGGCAGCGCCCAAACCACCCAAGCTGGAGCCCACCATGCTGTATCTGTTAAATCCACTCCGTCCATCACACGACAAACCTTATCTTAACCATAGCTAGAAGGGTTATCGAGATAAAACATCTCAGATAGACGACAAAACCAAAATAATTTGAACTTATACTAAAATCTCTTATTAGTCCATAGGTAGTGGCCCACATGTGTTTTGAATCGGGCTGATTTTTGTATTTTCCCTTCATCCATTCTAGTCACAACCTGATGAACGGGTTTGATGAGAGATATCGACCATAACAGGCCTATACACAAACCCTTTATTGTTTTTTTTTTTTTTTTTTACACACGCACACACACCCCACGCACTCACGCTGGTGGAATTTCACCACCTATGGGTACTCGAACCGTAGACCGGGAGTTGAAACTCCTGAGAGTCTAGCACCTGAGCAAGAGTAAGGACCCACCTATACACAAACCTATGGTTGGCAAACCATCCGCACTGCTCCCTGTGGTAATGTCCACTTGAGTGGTGGATCTTTCTGATTTCTGTGAAAAGAAGCTATCATCTAAGATTGCACATGATAGACGGACTAGATTTCATGTATACAACATGATGGCGCCAAAGAACGAGAGTCTTTCACGCTCTGCATAAAAGGGGTGGCGTCATGGATTCCGCCCCGAGAAGTAACAGCAGCGATTCGTAATCTTTCTCAGCGACGTGACCTGCTACAACCGGTAACTCATGTACGGTAGTGAGCCAGAATAGTTACCTACCTTTGTTCATCTGAGCTCAGTTGGGCCCGCCGTGTTGTATACATGAAATCCACTCCGTCCATCAAGGTGATAACCCTTCTGACCACTGGTATCTATAAAAGATCGGGCGGATACAAAAGCTTATATGGGCCATACAGATGGGAATAATATAAAATTGCACGTGAAACGTGTAAGGCGTTGTGGGCAGATGAGTTTTGGATCAGGCTGATTTTATTGTAGTTTTGATAATCCTGACGATTCACACCTTATGAACGGGTTTGTTTAAATACATACATGATACACCATAGAGGCCTTGTACACGAACCTATGGTTGCTGTACGGAGTGGCCCACCTGAGTTTTAAAGTCCTGACCGATTGTTAGAAGTGAAAAAAGATGAACGAAGTGTCTTTATCACGCTCATTTGTGGGCGCTCCAACAATTATATATATATATATATATATATATATATATATATATATATATATATATATATATATATATATATATATATATATTACATTCGTTTTAAGTTTATATTCTAAGTACGGTATGAGAGGGGAGTTAAAACGCAGTCATCTAAACCTCCCATCCAAACATCATGAGAAGTAGTTGTAAAAACCTTGATGGAATTAAAAACCCATGGTATCAAGACAATTCTCTGACAACAACCATTATTACCTTTTTTAAAACTCATCCCACCTAATCCCTTCTAATCCCACCGTCCAAACAGGCCCCAAGGCATTTTGTTCAGACCCTTGCAAAACAAAATCCCACCACTCATCCTCCATCATCAACCTACCCCCAATTTTTAACTCTGGCCCAACCTTAATGATGTACAGCATATCCTGGCCATGCATCGCATGGGCGTCACTGTGTTGATGACCGGGAACAAAAATCAAGTCAGCCAACCCACTCATCAGGCCACTAGTTAGTGTTCAATGTTTACCTTTGGAATAAAAATAATAATAATAATAATAATAATAATCAACCATCTATATTCGTATATGTGTGCCCTGCTCGCACCTGAGGAGTAGACCAGGCTAATTTTTGTTCCGGTTCATTTACAAAGTGGGTCCCACCTGATGAATGGTTTGGAAGTCCAAGTAACCATAGGTAGAGTGGCATGTGGGCCTAGCAAAGTTCTTAAAGAGGAACTTTGTATTAGCCCCATCCAATGTGGGTCCAATAAATTGGATGGTTTGGATTGATCTAAGTACATGTCACATGTAGGCTGTGAGTGCTTACACATAATGGATCCATACTCTGGCAGAGAATGTTATAATCCACCCTAATAAATTATTAAACGCTAATCAGTATGTAATTAACTAACCTTGTAACCTTTGGGTGCTGCCATAAGAACACAAACTGTAAGATAACCGTTGGATTGTCCAAGGAATGATGTCAGGACAATCATCCAGCCCTGATCTCCATGCTGGGCCGTAAAGTAGAATGCTGGAATGAATAAGAAACGAGAAAGAGTGGCTAACATGAGGCCGCTTCTGGACACAGTTCGCAGGCTCTCTACAAGGGGAATGTACCTTGAGATCAGTTCCCAGACATTATATGATGCAATCAAAACAAGCACATACCTGGAATACAAGCAACAAATCAGAAATAGGATGCTGGGACACACAAAATGCCTGTAAGTAGCAGATAGTTGAATATTTGTATTTGCAGATGAACTGGAAAATCTGAGGATTGGTTTTCTGTATGAGAGTGATAAGAAGGCTCCCTGTATAGAGTAAACATAATTCGGCACAATATTCTTGGGCAAACATGAAAAAATTACATTACACTGATTGGACAGTATCCATCCAATCAGGATCATTTTTAAGAAAATGAGTCCAATCATCAATCTGAACCATTAAGGAGTATAAAGAATCACTGCAATGAGATGATCCTAGTCATCCCATTTGTGTCTCAAAATTATTAAGTAATAAAAGATGAGGCGAACAGTCAAATCGATAGGATCATCCATCTGAGTGATTTCAGCATGGTGGCCCTTGAAGAGTGGACTGGACTGAATGAATAGTAAAATTCAATAATAAAAGGTTTACATTGCAATTCAATTCAATAATGCAGCCAAACATGGCCTGAGCACGTGGTCAAAAAACCATCCAAGGAAAGGAAGATCAACGTTCAGATGAAAATGGAGATCTCGGATAGACACTTGAGTACCACCTTACCATGAACCCAAGCTGTGTGATCCTGTATCGTCCGCTATAAACCCGGGAAAAATCGCTAATGTCAGCACATATATCAGAAACATATCAGCTGCATAATCCATGTTTTGTAGTAACAACTGCTTGATGGTAAGGCGCTCAACTTCAACCTACAATGGATTCATATAGGCCTTCAATCACTAGTATAAAAGGTAGTGGATGCAACTACCAAGTACACATCTGCGAAAGCTGCACACAAGCGCCCCATACACATGCCAGTGCAGCACACAAGTGACAGATCTACACCTTTCATCAGGAAGGTCTCATGAAGAATGGGATCGAGCCCAAAAATGGCTGGCACACTCATCAGGTGGACCAAACATGCGATTCAGTGTGAACCAGTTACTATTTTCTTAGCCATCCATTTTTCATGCACATCTTGGCCAACCAATGAGTGGATCAACCTAACTTGTGGGCCATCTGATTTATCTGATGAACAGCCCGCATCTTGCATGCTTGCCTGTTGCTTGCTTGTGAATGGGGTTTGCAGAGGGGTGATTGAAACTAACATTCATTGAAATGGATATACTCTTTCGTTAAGCTGCATTTGGATGCCACCAGCAGCAAGGTCAGATGAAACTGTTGCAGATCCTTCGGAAGCCGCCTTTGAACGATAATACTTCACGACCGGCAGTTTGGGGAAGACGTATGCATATACAAGTACACATAGTAGATCAAAAGATGCCGCTAGTGCTATGAACAGCACTGCAATATGCAATTAAATGGACCCATCAATAGGGAGACTGAGGAAGATCGTATGGCTAAAAATGTCAGGGGCCTTATACAAAACCTTCAGATCTAGCCCTCCAGAACAAACTAGAATTATGGAATAACAATGCAATGAAAATCAATCAAAGCACAATCACACACCACATGAGATTTTTACGTGAAAAACCTTCAAAGAGATAAAAACCACGGGACCTCGTCCAGATCAACAATTCACTATGAAGTAGAAAGATACAACCTTCTTCACTCACGCAGGAGTGGATAAACAATAAGATAATAAAGGAAAAACAGAGATCTCACCGATCACGAGGACGTAGAAGCGCTGAGACGAAGGCTCCCTTCCACAAGCTTCCTCTCTCTTTTTTCTCTCACTCTCTCACCTTTGATATCCCTAAACCCTTTAGGAAACCCTCTTGTGCTTTTTCTTCATACAACATACCCTAGAAAAACCCTAGGGACCCCTTTTTATAGTTTTAGGAAACTCCTTTCTGCATAGTTGCGAAAGGACTTGCGCATCCCAGTTGCGTAAGGACTTGCGCATCCCAGTTGCGAAAGGACGACGGGTTAAAAAATTCATCAAATCCCTCCCTTTTTGACCCAGGAGGGATTCACCTTCTTTAAGCCATACAGGTTTCTACAAACCTCAAACTTGCCCTTAAGTAAGGCCTTGGTCATCATATCTGACCTATTATCGTCCGTGTGGACCTTCTCAAGCTGTGACACTTTTTGTTCCAAAGTATCCCTGATCCAATGATACCGAATCTCTATGTGCTTTGATTGGAATGCTGACTTGAATTCTTGCTCAAGTGTATAGCACTATGACTATCGCAATAGACCATGTGCTCCTCCTGCTTCAGGCTAAGTTCCTGTAGGAACCTCTTCATCCAAAGCATCTCTTTACATACCTTTGTGACTGCAATGTACTTGGCCTCTGTAGTCAATAATGCTATGACCTTTTGTAGCTTGTTCTGCCAAGAAACTGCTTCCCCTGCAAACGTAAATTTGAACCCCGATGTAGACTTCCTGGAGTCTATGTCACCAGTCATATCTGCATCTATGTAGCCCTCTAACACAGGTTTACCGTCACCATAACATAGGCTCAACCTGAATGAGCCTCTTAGATACCGCAGTATCCATTTCACCACTGCCCAATGCTCTTTGCCAGGATTGGCAAGATACCGGCTGACAACACCAACCGCATATGCTATGTCTGGGCGTGTACACACCATAGCATACATCAAACTTCCTACAGCTGACGCGTAGGGTATCTTCTACATCTCTTCCACCTCTATCTTCGTCTTAGGACACTGTCTGTCGCTCAATCTGAAGTGACCATCCAGTGGAGTACTGACCGGCTTCACTGCATTCATATTGAACCACTCTAGGACTTTCTCAATATAACGCTCTTGTGACAGCCAAAGCTTTATGCTGCTTCTGTCACGGGTTATCTCCATTCCTAGAATCTGTTTAGCTAGGCCCAAGTCTTTCATCGCAAAAGACTTGCCCAACTCCTGTTTCAGCCTATCGATCTTCTTGATGTCTTTTCCCATGATGAGCATGTTATCAACGTATAACAGCAGAACTATGAAATCACCATCTGAGAACTTGCGCGTGAACACACAGTGGTCCGACTCCGTTCTGTCATACCCATGCTGTAACATGAATGAATCGAACTTCTTGTACCATTGTCGTGAAGCTTGTTTCAACCCATACAAGCTTTTCCTCAGCCTACACACCATATGCTCCTTGCACTTGACTTCGAACCCCTCTGCTTGGTGCATGTAGATCTCTTCTTCCAGGTCACCATAGAGAAAAGCAGTTTTAACGTCCAATTGCTCTATCTTCAGATCCATGCTAGCTGCCAACCCAAGCAACACCCGTATGGATGTCATCTTCACCACTGGTGAGAATATCTCCTCGAAGTCTATGCCTTTTCTCTAACCGAACCCTTTTACCACAAGTCTGGCCTTGAACCTCGTCTGTGAATTCTTCTGCTCAACTTTCTTTTTAAACACCCACTTATTGCTCAGAGCTTTCTTGCCCTTAGACAGTTTCACCGTGTCATAGGTGTGGTTCTTATACAAGGATTTCATCTCCTCTTGCATAGCTTTCAACCACTCCTTATGCTTATCGGCTAGGGCCTCAGAATAATCATCTGGCTCTCCCCCATCAGTCAGCATAATGTACTCATGCGGCGAGTACCTCTTGGACGGCTGTCTGTCCCTAGATGACCTCCTCACCTGTGGCTCAACAAGTGGATCAAGTGAGGGCTGCTCCCCCGGTCCATCTCCTTTAGGAACTCCCTCGTCCTTTGCTCCTCGTTGTACTCCCCCATCATCAGACACCACGGGAGAAATAACAGGATTCATGTCCTCTAGCTCACCTAAACTAGGCTGGTTCTTCTCTGGCTTACCAATGTCTTCAATACACTGATCTTCAAAGAAAACCACATCTCTGCTCCTGACAAGCTTCTTCTTGGTCGGATCCCACAATCTGTAACCGAACTTTTCATCACCCTACCCTAGGAACACGCACTGTCTGATCTTCATATCGAGCTTGGACCTCTCGTCCCTTGGTACGTGAATGGATGCCCTCTATCCAAACACCCTGAGATGACTATATGATGGATCTTGTCCAGTCCACACCTTCTCAGGTACTTCTCCATTCAACAGGGCTGATGGAGACTTGTTTATCAGATACACCTCCGTGTGCGTTGCTTCTCCCCAAAACGTCTTGGACAACTTTGCGTGGGATATCATGCATCTGATTCTCTCAACAATGGTGCGATTCATTCACTCAGCTACAACATTATGCTGAGGGGTCTTGGGAACTGTCTGTTCATGTCGTATACCCAGGGACTTGCCATACTCATGAAAGTCGCCGATGTATTCACCACCATTATCAGTACGAATGCACTTCAATGATCTACCTGTCTCTCTCTCGACCATAGCATGAAACAACTTAAACACACCAAAGATCTCGTCCTTGGATTTCAAAGCATAAGCTCAAACCCTCCTAGATGCATCATCTATAAAAGTAACAAAATACAATGCCCCACCCAAGGTTTTTATCCTCATAAGACCATACACATCAGAATAAATCAAATCTAATGCATGCACTTTATTAACATGAGAAGCAGTTTTAATAAATGAAACTCTATACTGTTTCCCTAATAAACAATGAAGATAGGTTTTGAGAGGTATACCTGTCACGTCTGGAAGGATCCGCTTCCTCGCTAGTAGTTGAAGCCCTTTTTCACTCATGTGGCCTAGACGCATGTGCCACATGTCTATAGCTGAATCTTCCGCTGCGTTCAACCCACCCTTGCATACACTGACACTTGCCTTGTACATGGTGCAACACTTCTTTCCTTTGGCTGCGATTAACGAACCCTTGATGAGTTTCCAGCTCCCACCAACAAATCAGCTTTCATAGCCATCATCATCCAACCTTCCCGTCGACATCAAGTTGAGACGAAGGTCTGGGATATGCCTCACATCCCTGAGAACCAACGTGCAGCCTACATCGGTCTTCACACAAATATCACCAACTCTCACGATCTTCGATACGCCAGAATTTCTCATCTTCATGGTCCCATAGTCACCTGACTTATAGTTTGTGAAGAAGTCCCTGCGTAGAGTCGCGTGAAAAGAAGTTCCTAAGTTAATCACCCAGTCGGTGTCCCGACTCGTAATCGTGAGACATATATCATGATCTGCATAAAGAATAACTACAACGTCGTCATTTGAAGCGACCGCAGTGGAATCTGATTCATCTTCCTTCCCTTTTCCTTTCTTGTCATTCTTAGCCTTACGACATTCATGCTTATAGTGGCCCTTCTTGCCACAATTCCAGTATTCAACATCTTTTCTGTTACTGACTTGCCTCTTAATTTATCTCGGTCCTTCCCACCCTTCCTGTTCTTTTCTCTCCCCCGTTCCTGTGTCACAAGGGCCTCTTGCTGAGTAGACCCCTGAAACTTCCTCCTTGTCTCCTCATTGAAGAGACAGCTAGTAACTTGTTCCATGGATATCTTTTCATTTTGCGTGGAGTTACTTAAAGACACCACCAATGTCTTCCAACTGTCAGGCAACGAACTAAGCAATAGTAATGCCTGCAATTCATCATCCAGGACCATCTTCATAGAAGAGAGTTGGTTCACTATATTGCTGACCTCATTCATATGCTCGTTCATAGAACCCCCATCTTTGAACTTGAGATTCACAAACCGCCTTATCAGAAAAATTTTATTACCGGTTGTCTTCCTCTCATACAGCCCTTGTAATTTCAGCCATAAGCTAGCGACTGAGGTTTCCGTAGACACATGGTAGAACACAGAATCATCCAGCCATTGCCTAATAAACCCCACCACCTTCCGGTCCAACTTCTTACAATCTTCATCAGACATATCCTTGGATTTTGCTGATATGCCTAAAATTGGAGAATATAGGTCATTGTAATAAAGCAAGTCTTCCATCTTAGTCTTCCATATGGTCCAGTTAGAACCATTGAGGCTGATCATCCTTGAGCCACCTTCCATAATTTCAAACCGATCCTACCCGTTCAATGAACTTAGCGCTCTGATACTACTTTGTTAGGGGCCTTGCACAAAACTTTAGGATCTAGCCCTCCAGAACAAACTAGAATTATGGAATAACAATGCAATGAAAATCAATCAAAGCACAATCACACACCACACAAGAGATTTTTACGTGAAAAACCCTCAAAGAGGTAAAAACCAAGGGACCTCATCCAGATCAACAATCCACTATGAAGTAGAAAGATACAACCTTCTTCACTCACGCAGGAGTGGATAAACAATAAGAAAATAAAGGAAAAACAGAGATCTTACCGATTACGAGGACGTAGAAGCGTTGAGACGACGGCTCCCTTACACAAGCTTCCTCTCTCTTTTTTCTCTCACTCTCTCATCTTTGATATCCCTAAACCCTTTAGGAAACCCTCTTGTGTTTTTTCTTCACACAACATACCCTAAAAAAATCCTAGGGACCCCTTTTTATAGTTTTAGAAAACTCCTTTCTGCATCCCAGTTGCGAAAGGACTTGCGCATCCCAGTTACGAAAGGACTTGCGCATCCTAGTTGCAAAAGGACGACGGGTCAAAAAACCCATCAAAAAATACAAGGTAAAACAAAAAGGATATTACTAGCTCCTTTGCAAAGACCATCTTTGGTATTTTCAAATGCGACCTTTGTAATAAACCTTAGAGAAGATGTTACAGTCACAGAAGCAGCCATACCAGCCAAAAAGGACTGCAGTTAAACAAGAACTAGCAAATTCAAATGTTGCAAAATAAGGAAAATAAAAAGGAAAAGAAATACTAGGGGGCATTTAGTTGGACTATTGAATTGAATTGCATTTATTAGTGAATGACTAGTTCTAATATTAAGATTAAATAGAAAAGAGTAGAAAAATGGAAACAAAACAGAGTTGTCATTTCATAAGTAGAAAACTGACTAGTTCCTGTATACGGGTTTGATTCTCCATTTCACCCCAAACACAGATTAGGTTCAAAACTAGGTCGCATCTGTTAGACTTCATTTGGCCCATCAAACAGCTTTTGACACATTTAGATATTTATTCATTTGGTTATATTGAGATTTTCCAATGTTCGTACGTGATCGTTTCATGATAATTTATGCACACAAATACTCATAATGGCCATCATAGTGAGATGTGGCCAATATTTGTCAATTAAAGGCTTGGTCTACTTCTTGCACAACATAGACCATTGTGAAGGTATGCACAATAGGAGTAATACATATTGAGATGTATAAACATACAATATGTAACTCCGCCCTGATGTATGAGGTGATCAGGTTAATATCTCACACAGATTGGCATGATTAGCTCTGTACTCAGTTAGATTGTGTAAGCTTATATATTGCAAAGAGGATGAATCATTGTTTGGTCAGATGGAACATGATAATCGCATAGACGATGAATGTTTGATCATTTAAGATGTGTGAATTGAGCTACACATGTTGCCTGACCAAATACCTACATGTGATGGATTGATTCTAGCCCATTTGTTGTGTGAGTATGCTAGTCTCATAGGTATGTCTAGTATCCTTATTATTGTAAACAATGTGGCAAAGTTGCAACGAGGGATGTTACTTTGATGTGCATTCTCAAGGACATCCGCACATATTCAACTGAGCTAGAAGCGCACTATGAAAGTAGATGAATCAACATCTAACCACACAGATGGGTTACAAGAAGATCTTAAATGATCGCTTCATGGTGATGATCAACAAGAGACTTATCTAAGGAGCTGGATCAAATGGATAGTAGAATATTATTGTGAATTATTTTAGACACATTTATATATTATTATATTAATATTTTCAATGAATTTTAATTAATCATATTTAGAAGATAAAGCCCGTTCTATCCAAGAAGTAGATAAGTTTGTGTTACGATATGAGCATTGGGATTTGTATGCATACATGTATGGAATTAAAGATATCCAATTGAGCATAATTAAAGCAACAGTCTGTTGTGAGTGAACCGGCTCTAATCCCAAGCAAACAATAAACCCATATCAAATCGTATCTGTTAGAAATTTGGATCTAACACCATTGTCAATTTGTACACTTTATAAAAGCATGATAAACGAAAATAGAACAATATAATAAAGAAGATAACCAAAAAAAAAACAAACAACCATAAACACATGATATTTTACATGGAAAAACCCTTGCAGAAAAAAAACCACAGCATAAAGCGACGGAGATCCACAATAATCAAAACCTTAGAGTTGTACAAACTCACCTTTTTTTATTACAGAATCACCCAATCTCTCCTTAAGATGCACAACTCTAGGAAGCACTAGATCCCTTGAGAAAATTGTTTTCCCAATCCCGTACAACTGTAGAAAGCATCTCCCTTAGAAAAACCCTTTGCCCCTTGAGAGAAAACACTCATATCATCTTAGCGCTAAGCTTAAAACAGACTTAAATAACCTTCTGCTAATCTGCACAAAATCGACGGTCGCACCTCGGTCGATCGAGGCTCGATCGAGCTTTCAACAGAGAGTCTTGGTTGATTAAAAAACTCACAGCAAGGTTCGGTCGACCGAAAGATTCTTTAACTGACCGAACTACCCTGGCTCAGAGTTCTGCTATTGGTGAAACAAATTTTAGCATCAACAAGTCCCATCTACGGTTCAATAAGTCCCATCAACGGCTCAGATGATAAAACCATTTATGCTAGTGGGGGTGATTGGGGTGACACGTCGTTAGTCACGACAAAGTCATCAGGCTAAGATCAAGGTGATGTGTTTGACGGTTCTCTTCCCTTGTTGGGAGATAATACGGTACAGCTTGAAGAACCGAAATATGGTAGAGCAACCCCACAAGTAGAATGCAAGGCATCCTGCACAACAATCTCCACCTTGACTTGTATTATGTCAAGTCACCTTGAATTTCTCTCGTGCAACCTCCACCTTGAGCATTAACCACTCCCTACATCGCTCTGCCTAGAACATAGCTCCATCCGCACCCTTGTGCAAGAGTGTTCAATCTCATTCATGACTAGTGAGATTGATCAAGCCTAAGCAGTATTTAAGCATGTTTGATCACCGACTTTTTCAACATATCTGTGGCATTCTCATCCATATGAATCTTCTGAAATTAAATCTCCCCTGAAGTAATGAGCTCTCATATCTTGTGGAACATCATGTCGATGTGCTTACTTCTCACATAATACACCTGATTCATTGTCAGATGGATTGTACTCTGATTATCACAATGCAACCGAATCACCTCTTGAAAGATGGAAGGATCTCCACTTCTTATGAACAATGTAAAAAAGAACATGTCCTCAAACCCATACTGAATTGGGGCTTTAATGGCTCTTTTCTCCCTGTTAATTCCTAGTTATACTTTCCTGGATATACTACTGATTATTTTGCTCAGTTTCTTACACCTGTTGAATATCACATTCAATAGCAGGCTCAACTGGCTCCAAATCCACTGAAAATCTCTTGATCTCACCATGTATATCTGACTACTTACTGTAACATCCTGTCGGTCTTCAGCATTGACGCCTCATTGAAGATGACATCTCTGCTAATAACCACATTCTATGAAACCGGATCCCAAAGCTTGTCGCCCTTGACACCTATTTTATACCCAACAAAAATGAACTTCCTAGACTTTGGATCCAACTTCGACCTTTGTCCACTCTACACATGAACATATGTTGGACACCCATAGATTCTTAATCCTGAGTAATCAACATCCTTACCTGTCCAGACTTTCTTTGCAATCTTGGAGTCTAGTGTTATAGATGGTGAACGATTTACCATGTAGCATACCATATTCACCACTTCAGCCCATAAGCTTTAAAGCAGCCCTGCATGTAATTGCATACTTCTTGCTCTCTCTAATAGAGTTTTATTCATCCTCTTTAACACCCCATTCTGTTGTGGGGTTCTTGGAGTTTAGAAGTACTTTTTGATACCCCGATCTTTATGTATTTCCATGAATTCTACTTCTTTGTACTCCATACCATTGTCTAACTTGAGATACTTAACTTGTCTCACGATTTGCTTCTCTGCTTTCGTCTTTCATCGCTTAAAAATAACGAACACCTCAAACTTATACTTCATGAAGTAGACCCAAACGTTCCTCGAGTAGTCATCTATGAAGGTTATAAAGTATTGTGCCCTCCCTTAGAAGGGACTGTCACTAGCCCCCAAACATCGGAATATATATAGTCGAGCACCCTGCTAGTATGTGTAATAATCTTGAACATTACCCTGCACTATTTGATTAGGATGCAATGTTCATGAAATAACTCCCATTAGCAGTTTTCATTTGTGGAGTTCCATCATGTCCCTCTTGCTCATATGCCCTAATCACATATGTCATGGATTTGTATCATATATGTCAAATTATGCATGTAAGGTGCTAACAACCTCACCCATAACTTTGCACCCAACTAACTTGTACAGATTTCCAACCTTATGTGCATTCATCAACACCATTGCACATCTAGTGACCTTTAATACACAATCAGATGCGGTGAATGTATAACCATTTGTATCTAAAACCCCCAATGATATTAAGTTTTTCTTCAGATCTAGGATATACCTGACATCACCTAGAGTCTAAATAACTCCTTCAAACATCATTACCTTAATGGTTCCTATTCTGATTGCATCATTCCCCATCAGAACACTTTCATCATCACAGGTCTTGTATGAATCGAACCAAGTCCTATTAAGGCACATGTGATACAAACATCTTAAGTCTAAAATCCAAGTGTCTAAGAGACTACTAGTACCTGAAAAGATGGAGAAGAGGTCTGCTTCTAAGTTCTCTTTTGTTACACTCATTGATTTACCTATGTTCCATTTTCATTTGCTTTTAATTTACATGTCATCCTTCTTTTTCTAGCAGTCTCTCTTGAAGTACCATTTTATGTCGTAATAGAAGCATCCATTCTTTGCCTTCTATTTCAATTTGGACTTTTTCTTCTTGTCAGATTGAGATCGCCCAATGGATCACTCCCTTTCGCAACTAGCCCTTCCTCCTCAGAGTCCTCATCACTCAACCTCTTTCCCATCTCATTGGAAACAAGTGCCACAGTGATTTCTTCTAGCTTCGTTATATTCTTCTCATACAGTAGAGTAGTGATGAGATAGTCGTATGACAAGGGAAGAAATGTTAGAAGTAACCTTGATTGTCTCTTTAAGCCTTACCAACTCACTACATAGCTTTGTGAACAAGTTCATGTGCTTTAAGAGATCCAATCCTTCAATTTTAGCCCAAAAAGTTATTTCTTTGCAAACAACTTATTTATGAGCGACTTCAACATGTACGAGTCTTCTAGCTTTTTCCACATCTTTAGGGGAGATTCCTCATCCAGGATGTTGTACATAACCTCATCCAATAAGAATAAAAGGATGGTGCTCATAGCTTTCTCTCCAAGATAATTCTAGTCATCATCTGACTTCTTCTCTAGTTTTATTTCCAACAACGCCTTGCTCAACCCTTATGAAACCGGAATATCCTTGACCTTCCACTGGCACAAACTAAAATTGTTATATATTCTCATCAAATTTTTGTATATCGAATTTTGATAATGACATCTTCATTGAATCTCGAACATCCAACCTGACACTCTGATGCCACTTTTTTGTGAGTGAACTGGCTCCAATCCCAAGCTAACAACAAACCCAAATCAAACCATAGGTGTTAGAATATCATATCTAACACCACCACTATTCCATGCACTTTTCAGAAGCACGATAAATGAAAATAGAACAATTTAATAAATCAGATAACTAAATAAAAACAAACAACTACAAACACACAATATTTTAGATGGAAAAATGTAACAACCCTAAATTTTGGTACATTATAAAAAAAACTATATTAAATATTTAAAGATTTTATTTTTAAATAAAAAATAAGAATAAGTTAATAGTTGAGTTAGTAGAGATATTCTTAGTTGAGAGAGAAATTTAGGGATCAATTCTTAAAGTAGTAATAATAATTTTTTATCAAATGTCATTAAAAAATTTAAATTCAGGATAAGGGAGGATGTGCTCATCCTATCTTATGAGAATTTTCTTTAAAAAGGGAAATGGAAGGTTCTGCATAAAAATAAATAAAAATAAATAAAAAGAGAGATAAGAAGCCTCAAATAAAAGGAAGAGGAAATTCTAAGACGACTTAATCAGGTAAGTTTCAACCCTTAAATTTTTTTAAAATTTTTTTATTATGTTGTTAATTTCTTCTTGATTTATACAATGGATGGTGTGGATCATCCATATGATCATTGTATAAGTGTGTACAGTCAATTTTAATAAAGTGATGTTTTTATGATTTCAAATCTGGTTAGTAATATTTTAGGAAAAAATTGAATGGATGGAATCTGATTGTATTAAGATAGATCTGTACAGATCATATGATCCCTAAGGTTAAAATATATAAGGGTCATAATTTTCAGATCAATCTGACCATCAGATGGAATACATTAGTCAGATCTAGAAGTGTTTAATAAGTGAATCTTATATTTTTTTTTCACAAGTGTTGGTATTACTTGGCGTAGAAGGTCGAGATGGGCCATTGGTGTATGTGTGGTTAGATCCACACCATCCATCCAATATGTAGAGGCAAAACATGATAGAACCTCAAGAATCTGAATGATCTAATCATCCAATGGGCCACCCTGATCAAATAATTTTTGATGAATTTTATGATCTTAAAAAGAAAATAAAATATAGAAATATAAAATAAAAAATTTAATTATTTGATCATTTTGGATTTGGCCACTTAGGATGTTAATCAAAAGTGAGCCCCACCATGTAATAAAAATATATAAATAATAGTATCGTTGATATAATTGATAGGACATTGGAATTCAAACCAACCTAATTACCCTGCAGAATCTATACTACCAGACTGAGGTGAGTAACCCAACTTGTCTCATAATTCATTAAAAATAAAATAAATCGTTTGTGATTGTTTGATTGATTGATATACTGATTTGAGTATTTTGATATGATAATTATATGCTAAATTCATATGTGAATATTCTGATCAAGACAACTATGTCAAATATGAAAAATATGAATTTACATATCATCCATCATTCATTACATTGCATAATGTATGGTCGATCCTAGAGGCCCTCTTTAGAAGAAATGTTGATCCTGGTAGATCGTTACCATCTACGAGCTATGCCCAAGCCGACCGAAAGGTGGAAGCTTACCCAACGGGTGGATGCGGGTTGACGACCTCCAACCCGAGCAGATAGACAATCATCTTATCTAATGCATTCATACACCATTTGCATCCATATCATTGTACATCCATTTTATGTTATTTTAATTGTTATGATTATGAACCATGCTGGGTTATTTCACTAAGCCTAGCCAGCTTACCTTTTTATTGATAAAAAAATCATACAGAGGAGTCATTAATAGATGTGGCGCAAGAACCAGAAGGATCTACCATACCTGAACACGATCCATGTAAACATGGTCATACTTATCTGAAGATGAAGTGGCAGCATTAGACCATTTCTGATTACTTGCTAGCATAGTTTGATTAATATAAAATGCATATCAGTATTGATTTTGAGATTTTAAGAAATTATTTAGATTTATTTCATTGAAACAATGTTAATATAGAATAAATATAATTATAGTACGGTAATATAATAAATGAATAGTTTTTAAGGTTTATTTTATTTTAAGGGTTGTCAAGATTTATATATGCCTAGTTAATTGGTGTTAAATGCTATGTATGTGTGATTGAGATTATGGTGGAACTTAAACTGAATATAATTATCATCTCTGATTAAACTGATTAAAGAATTAAATTAGTACACTTCGTGTACAAGTTACGAACTGAAACTCAAGTCTGAGAGTGCAAACTCTGTACTCGGATTTCGGGGCGTGACAAAAAACCTTTATGGAAAAAAATCACGGCACAAAACAATAGAGATCTAATATAATCAAAACCTTAGGGAATCGCCCGATCTCCCCTTGTGATGCGCACCTCTAGAAAACCCTAAATGCCTTGAGAAAATCCATTTCTCAAGCCCTTATTAGTATAAAAATCATCTCCCTTAGCAAAACCCTTACCCCTTAATTAGATAAAACACTCGTATTATCTTAGCCCTAACCTTAAAATGGACTTAAATACCCTTACTTGTGTTAATCCATGCAAAACCGACAGTCCCACCTCGATTGACCGAGGGTCAACCGTGCTTTTAATAAAGAGTCTTAGTTAATCAGACCGTACCTCGGTCGACTAGGAACCTCACAGCGAGGTTCGGTCGACTGAAGGATTCTTCAGTTGTCTGGGAAACTCACAACAAGGTTCGGTCGATCGAAGGATTCCTCGGTCGACTGAATTGCCCCTGCATGCAGAATGCAAGGCATCCTACAGACCATAGTCTATGATAAATAATTGAAGATTGGGATGAATCATTTCTAGTCACTTGTGGATTTGGTGGAATGTCATCCTCTAGGAAGGATATAGTTTTGGAGGTCTCAAATTGATTTACCTGATTGGAGGGTGTAGATTGGGTTTTTGTTTTAGGAAGGAGAGTGGTAATTTGATACACTTCATTACCACCATAACATAAGAGATATTAGAGTTTTGTCTCCAATTATGATTTCTCCAAGTCCTATAAATACTCGTATAAGGTTTTAGTTGGAGACATTTCTCTCTCCTCTCAAATCCTAACCCTAATGTGACCCCTTCTCTCTAGTAAACCCTAGTTCACCAAATCTAGAGATATCATAGTGTTTATAGTATTATCTTCCCTCTTGTGGTTGAGAATCAAAACTCCGGTGGGTTTTCCTTCATCTCCATGCTTGTTCGTATGTACTAAAAGAAGACAATCATTCAAGGTAATTTCAATATTCCTTTATATATATATATATATATATATATATATATAATTGACATACTTTTCGGCGTTTTTGCTTTCACCACCACCATCATACTAAAAAAATTTCGACTTGGAGTACTTTCTAATTCTTCCCAAGAAGATATTAAGAAACTATAAAATTAAAGACCTTACTTGCATAAGTTCAGGGCTCATGAAAGACAAATCGCCAACCATTCCCCCCTGCACATGGGCATCAACAAGACCAAAAGCTCCACTAATGGCACACATGTCAATATATGTTCCGATCCCTCCCTTGCCGGATGTTGCCAAATCCAACTAGAGGAGAAAAAGAAACATTGAATCAATTTAATTTTCCACAATGATGCCTAAACCAATAATGTCCTTAAATGCAAATGGTGTACACATGGGCGAAAATGCAAAGACAGCACATTTGCAACATCCAATCCAAAAACCAGGCATGTCACTATATAGATGTCTATCTCAAAACTCTGACCGCCAAATCATCAAAGAGAAACACTACTACATTTAATGTGGACCTTGCACAAGTTTTGTTTTTAAACTATCCATTGCTTTCATAAGCGTGAGGCCCCACCTAAACTTTGGGCCAGGTCATCTGCAAGTGCAATCTACCCGATGCATGTCTCAAATGCCGCATACATGCATATACGAAATTGTGAGATGATGAAATAAACAATTGAAGTGAGCTTCAATTAAAATAGTACTTACAATGAGAATTAGCAGTGAGCATATGAAGAAAATAGTAAATCCTGCTAAATTTGGCCATCTTGTATTGATCTTGGCCTCATTGTATATTAGTATTGCGAGTGTTCCAAGCGCAAAAGGAAACAGAAAGCCTGGTTGTAAATTCATTATGCATATCCTTCAATAGTCTATCCTAAATTAAAATGTCCATCTATCCTAATGGGATGCTTAGGATCGGTCTACAAGCTAGAAATTTTGGGTACATCATATCCACCATGGCGCCCACCATATGAGCAACTCATGTCACCAAAACATAGGCCTCACATGTACAATTTATTAGGCTGTGCAAATGCTCCATTGAGCACTATATTTACTGATCATCAAACTTATCAATAGTATACATGTAAGCCCCGTATCCTAGACCGTACCATTCCATAGACTTCTGCGGTCTTACCGGTCGAATTTCGACAACCTTCGACCCTTAACCAATATTTGCATGCGACCCTGATTCGTATGCCGTCAACCCGTATCGACTCAACCCAAGACCTTTATCATAGCGACCGTGTCGTCGCTGCTGTTCTGATGCCGCGACTTGCACGCCGAGGCGATACCCTGGTCAAGAGATGTGGGCCAACGTTCGGTGCAAAGAAAACGCCGCGCGTTACGAAACCCAAGAGAATCTCTACGAGGTGTCACATCAATCCCATCAATCCATCAATCCATCACATGTCAAGTACATGTCAAGTACACATCACCTTTCACCCATTCCCAAGCAACTATAAAAGTCAAGAATCTCTTACAAGCCCATACCTCTCTTACACCAAAAGCCCTCAAAGTCAAAAAGTTCTTACACCACCCATGCTTTTCTTACACAAATGGCCACAAAAGTCAAGATTTTCTTACACCCATCACTCACCACATCCATCACCCATCTCTCTCTCCCTTTACAACTCTCGCTCTCTCTCTCTTTCTCATTTTCAAACTCAAAAAAATCTAAGGAGAGAAATCCCATACGTATGAGAATTCTCCAAGCCTCTCCCTCTCTTTCAAAACTTCAAGTATGGCCCACTTTCCTACCTTATGATCTCTCATCCTAACCATCCATTCCCTATCTCCTCCATTAGAATCAAAGCTAAGGTGATAAAGAACTCATAAGAACAAGAAGATCGAACAGTGGGTGCTCCTCTAGATGTAAAAAAATCTAATTTCTATAGCCTAGATGTTTTCTTTCTTTCATGAGGGAAGTGTAGGACCCACCAATCAATGGTAGAAATCTCACACAATCCCATGGTTGTGGCCTAATGGCCTACCTTATGCATGCATGATCCATGCATGGGGCCTTTCTCTATGGGCCTCATCATGGTAGTTTTATTTCATATCATATTATATTTGGGTCATCTAGACCTTATAACCATGGTGGGGATGGCATCCTCACCATGCATTTTAATTATAGGCCATGCATGTGCAAGATCCATGTTGTAAATATAGATCTAGGTATGATGTGCGGGTGTGATTGATCTTGGGAAGGCTCAATAGTGGCGGAGCCCCTTTCCCTATGGCCGGTTGTTGAGGCCCACCTTGATGTGTATGAGGCCCGTTGTTGAGGCCCACCTTGATGTGTATGAGGCCCGTTGTTGAGGCCCACCTTGATGTATATGAGGCCCGTTGTTGAGGCCCACCTTGATGTGTATGAGGCCCGTTGTTGAGGCCCACCTTGATGTATTTGAGGCCCTTTGTTTAGGCCCACCTTGATGTGTATGAGGCCCGTTGTTGAGGCCCACCTTGATGTGTATGAGGCCCTTGATGTGTATGAGGCCCGTTGTTGAGGCCCACCTTGATGTGTATGAGGCCAGTTGTTGAGGCCCACCTTGATGTGTATGAGGCCCGTTGTTGAGGCCCACCTTGATGTGTATGAGGCCCGTTGTCGAGGCCCACCTTGATGTGTATAAGGCCTATTGTTGAGGCCCACCTTAAATATATATGAGGCCCATGTTGCAAGGCCCATTGTGATGTATGCAAGGCCCATAGATCATGGCCCATTGCAATGTATGTAAGGCCCAATTGGTGCGGCCTATTCGATATATTTATGGGGTCCATGTCATTAGGCCCATCCTGTTGTATTGGTGACCCGTCCATTTAGGCTCACCCGTGGTATATATTTGAGGCCCATGTGTAAGGCCCATCTATTGTGTATTTAAAGCCCATGGGTTGTGGCCATAGTGATGTATATTAGGCCTATGTGATGTAGCCCATACTGATGTATATTAGACCCAAGTATGTGACTCACCTGCGAAGTATATTTGAGACCCATTGTGATATATCTAAGGCCCATGGGTGCGACCCATCAAGATGTATTTGAGGCCTATGGGCAAGGCCCATTGTGATATGTGTTGGGCCCATGATCAGGGCCCACCTGTTTCGTATATTTGGCCCTTGTGTGAGGCCATGTGCCCATTATATATTTTATTCTATGTGGGTCATTCCTTGGGGGCAATGTTGGTTAAAAGTCCACATTGTCGATGCCGGTTATTGATACCGTTTATGAGTATGTGACATCATAACATCATGATACATGCTCATTCGCATCATCTGCATGTTTGTTATGAGATGTGATTGACCATTGCATATGTCATTGAGCAGGATGATGTGAGCTTCCCTGATAGGTGGAGATTATCTCACATGAGCGCATGACATGCGCAGGATTGATGCATGATTGGATTGTATGACTCATGCATCTTGCGTTGTGTTGTGATTACTGTATGCCCTAGTGACATCAGGGTCGTAGCCTCCACAGGCATATCCTGGATGGGCAGATGGGACACCAGAAATCTGTTCGAGCATCGGGCTGCCATAGATGGCCCTGGGTGAAAATCCCTAAACACCCTCTTGGTTCCAGAGGATACTCCAACGTCTAAACCGAGTGGATAGATGAGCGTTGAGTGCCGATTACCAGATGGTTGTACTCTCCACTGTGTCGTGGTCGGTTGGAAGGGGGTGCGGCCTTACCCGCCCGAGGGAGTAGGCATGGCTAGGCTGAGTTTGACCAGCTCGAGGAATGGGTCCGCTATCTGCGAGCCGGGTAAGTATTGGCAGACTACTGACAGGTGAATAGTGAGGTCTTTTCCACTTACCCAGTTGTGCGCTTGATTGGGACGGCAGGTTGTGTAAAGTGTAATAGACCCCAGTGATTTCTCCAGAGATGAACCATACTGATATGAGGACTGACATGATATTATGACACCCCGTCACTGTTGTGCATGTGGGCGGGCGCACGTGGGCGGACGCTGATGTGGGCGGGGCTGAGGCCTGGGCGAGCTACCACACTGGGCAAGCTACCAGCGGTTGGCAGGCTACTGTGCTGATAGGCTACTGAGTAGGAGTTGCATACTCATTCATTCATCCATTCACTATCCACTAGGGCTAGTGGTGCGCAACTAATTATTGTGTATCTTCGTTATGGCAAGGATTTCGGTTGGGCGCACGATTAACCTGAGATCAGGAGTTTACCACGTTGAGTCAGACTATCCAAATTTAGGTATGGGACTGGTTTGGATAGAGGTTCCTTGTGGTGGACCCCGTAGCTTGCGATACTACGCACTATCATCCCGACATCACACTCCAGCATGGTCATTCTATTAGCACCATATACTGCATATTCCATTACATCTTCGGAGTGTGGTATTGTGGGTTGTTATGTTTCTGTATTCCTGTGACTTAGATGAGAGTGATGATAATTATTAGCTCTTTCGAATTGTGTATTACATTATATCCTTGTCATTCGACATTAGATTATCTATGACTCATCATTTGCATAGCTGTCTTATATTGCGTATTCTGATATTGATTAACTTATGGACTTGTTCATACTTCCGTTTATTCTGTTATCGCATGATTATAATTTTGTCAGTATTTCTGTTTACGCTGATAATTCCTGCTCCTATCAGTGTTTCTGCTTATTCAGTCATTGTATGGTTTGTGGATTAATAGCTTTCCGGTACTGTATGATTATGATATTGTATTGAATACTTGGCACTTATCTCGTGCACACACTTATACCACCCTCTAAGCTTTCTATAAGCTTATGAACGATAGATGCGTGTAGGTGATGTTAGGTTGCAGCAGCATTGAGATTGGAGCGTGCAGCTGTTTTCTGGAGCTTTGATTTTGACATATATATTTCCCTTTCAGCATTGTATTCAAATGATTATATTAGTGGATATGTGATGATGATGTTGCCTTTATGATTTGGGTAAACTTGTGATTATGCTTATTACTAGTTAAATGTACAAAAAAATCCTCCTTGTAGGATCCCAGGATCGGAAATCTGGCATATGAATGCTAGGAACTGAGAATGGGGTACTACGGAAGCTGTCGGCACCGAATTCAGCGATCGGGATTCCTGTGAATCCGATTTCTGGGTTTGGGGCGTGACAATACATGGTCCTTGTATATGGTTCTAATGACTGTTGATTTGGTGGGCAATCATATAGAATGGCCATGGTGAACAATCCAAGGTTATTGGATTTTGGCTGGCATCCAAATATTGACCAGAACAAGGAAAGATCCATAGTCAATGAGAAAATCCTAGAATGATGGGTGGTTATGAAACCCAATCAACTATAGTACAAGGACAATGGCACATCCACATAGCTGCGCACTTGATAAACAGTTTTGATAACCTGTTATACTTTCCCTCTCTACATTGCAAGGACCACACTTGATAGAACTTCTACGGAATGCCAATTATAAAAACAGCGTAATTAAGATCTCAAAATCCAAACCATGAAAATGGAAACATACCGGAAACAATTTAATATGGTAATCTTGGCTCATCAGCATGCAATTCCATGCAAAGAGACTCCCATTTCCTAAAATCCAGCATACAAACATTGTGGTATAATTTCCCTGCTAATCACATCATACAAATATCAAAATTTCTTACGAACACATTTGAATATCAGCACAACTGAGTTCATTTCATTTACCTCTATATAACGTAACTACGACATTCAGATTGCATACCTTAAGTTTGATGGTCGCCATGTTTCCAACATCCAATGTCATGGCTGCTCCCCACCAATGCAAATAAAACAGAATTAGAAACTACATAGCATTACAAGAATGTGTTTGGATGCTCAGTTGAATTGGATTATAAGAGTTCAATTAGCATGAAGAAGTGATCAAAATAAAGTTGGGATCATTTTAATTCATAATGATTGAGTAACCCTTAATTTCAATTCCAAGCATTTCATGTCGGACTGAAATCGTTGGAATTCTTATTTTGGGGCTAGCCCCAATTTGGTCATCTTGACTTTTGTGTATAGAATTACCGCAATTCATTTCAATTCAACATCCAAACGTGATTGAAATCTCAACAGGCTGTGTAAACATGGGGGAATGGATGAAAAATGCTCAAAAAGCCATGAGTTCTGCAACAAATTCAAACCGATAGAGATACTGTTAAGTCTATAACATGATTTCGATATCATATTAATGATTCAGTCCAGTAGCCCCAAGACAAAAAATCATATTCTAAATAAAGTCTGATATATGTAAATTGCCAACACATTCAACGGCATCAAATCACAACATAATGTCTTTATTATGTAACATAGATTCTATTAACCATACATCCTGTTATCAAATCACAACATAATAGATTCTATTAACCATACATCCTGTTATCAAATCACAACATAATAGATTCTATTAACCATACATGTTAAATGGATTCTATTAACCATACAACCTGTTTTATAGGCTGCTTTATAATACATGTTTCCATGGAAAAAGACGGATTTCCAAATAAAAGATAAGTCAATTAAAAGCATCACAATCCCCATTGGCCATTTCAACAAAACACAAAACCCAAATAATTCCAACAAGGAAATGATCAAAACAAAACATATTTACAAACTTCTAATCCTATTTCTATAAAACTTTGTCATTCAAGCACTGCCATGGTACTCATGTTCTGTCGATGTACCTAATCTGTCATCAATACCCATCTTTCCAATTTCCAAGACACAAACTACATTTGTGCATTTGGATGTACTACAATGCTTTATAATTCATGTTTCCATGGAAAAAGTCAGATTCGAAATAAAAGATAAGTCAATCAAAAGCATCATAATCCCCATTGGCTATTTTGACAAAACACAAAACCCAAATAATTCCAACAAGGAAAAGATCAAAACAAAACATATTGATAAAACTTCTAGTCCTATTTCTATAAAACTTTGCCATTCAAGCAAAATGCCATGATACTCATCTTCTGTCGAAGTAAAAAAGACAAAAATTTCTAGGAATTATATATACCTAATCTGTCATCAATACCTATCTTTCCAATTTCCAAGACAAACTACAATGGTGCGTTTGGATACACTAACAAATTGAATTACAATTAACAATCCAATAAAGTGGAAACAGACAGCTTGTAATTTCCTCAGCATTTGTATGGACACTCTGCTCGAAATTGTGAAAACATTACATTCAAGTTGAATGTGAAAGAAATGCAATTGCAATTCTATTCACTTGTGCTTTAAAGTGAACTGAATATACTATCTTCCAACGGATAGACTAAGTCGAGTCAACTGATGCAAGGATGAATGTGATGAGGCCCATCACCGTCTTCCTCGAGAGGATAACTACTCCAAATTTACGAAGCTTCTCTAGACTCCTCACAAAGACTTCTCGAATTCACGAGAAAAGAAAGCAGAAAATAGGAATAAATTCTAATAAATTTGAAATTGATTTAATGAATGAATACAAACGAGTTCACAACCCTTTAAATAGGGATACCAAGCAATGGGAAAGAAATCATAATCAAACTACAACTAAAACTCCTAGAATTCGCAACTTACTATTTATAGACGGTCGTGATGTCTACTAGTGCACAAGGTTTTCAGCCAAAAATAGTAAGTGTCCTATTTGGCTTCACCAAACTGTTCTCCTAATTATTCTAAGCTCTTTTCACATTGGACACAACTCCTAAAGCCCGATGGATGAAGAGTTATAATCAAATTAAAACTTACTATTTATAGTAAAAACGTAATTAAAACAAGGAAACAACTGTCGATCCAGGGATATTTCACAAATCCCACTTGCACAACCCAGCAGAGCGGGGTTGATTGGCTAAAGTAGCTCGTTCTACCCCAAAATCATATATTTTACGCCCGATAACTCATTCCGAATTGTGAGATACGCCCGATCTAAGGTTCGATGGTTCAGATCATTTCTGTCGTCGACCGGGCCTTTTCTAATCCATCTTAGCCATGAAACTGTCCGCGACCTGCTCTACATCATCAACTGAGTCTAGGCCGAGTTGATCGACAAGTCTTGTAGATTCCAAAGCTAAAAGACAACTTGGCCAAGACCCAGCCGAGTTGAGTTGACTTGGCCATGTTCCGAGTCGAATATTACAACCATGTACATAAAACTAAACTACCGTGTAATATATGTATATGCATATACCCAACAGAAGCCGTTCAAAAAGCAATCAGCTTTCAACACACACAGACACACACAACAACAATAACAACATAAAAAAAAAAAGGATTTTACCATAAATTTTATCAAGACTTCTGATTTTACGAAACAATGCCCTAAATAATTTAAGTTCCAAAACATGCACTTTTGAGAATGACCAAAAGACACGTCTATTTTCTTTTCGTTTCTTTTTTTCTTTCTTTCTTTCTATCTAAGAAGTGGAATCAAGCATTGTAGGAACCACGTGGTGTGTGAATGATCCAAACTGCCCAACAGGTGCACAGGACAATGAGGTTTAGGTCAACCAAGAGTCAAGCTAATCCAGTCATCAAGTGGGCCACAGCATAAAATACAATTTACACCACCCAAAGGGTTCCAAATATGTGTGTGGTCCACCTGATGACTCGATGAGCTTGAACTTTCGTTGGTGTAAACATCATGGTATAGTGCACTTGTTGAATGGGTTGGATGTCTTACAAACACCATGGGACCAGCACAATGCTTGATGGGATCCAGTCAATTTTGAATCGAGTCAAGTCTGACCGGATCAAGTATCGAGTCGAGTTACTGGGTAACCCGAACTCGATGCGGTTTGAGTTCAGACCGACTTAACTATTCGATTCGGTTCGAGTCGGCTCTAAACGAGTCGGACTCATCCCGTACCCAGCTCTCATTGTTACGGGGAGCAGATTAGGTAAGATCCCTGACTCACCCAAGAAGGTGCGACCCTTACCATGGGCCCCACTTTGACGTGTGTATTCTATGATCACGCCGTCCATCCTTTTTTTCGGATCATTTTATATCATATCCCAAAAAATGAAGCAGATCCAATTATCAGATGCACCATGCCATATCTTACATGGGTGATTGACCATTAATAGGCAACGAAAGTTTTGGATCAAGCTACCGTTTGTTTTTTTTTTTTTTTCTTTATCAATAGGTTTGATGGCAAACAAACACTACAGAAGCATTAAAGGTCGCCCTAAGAAGTTTTTAATGGTAGGACATTCAATCACCACTCTTTCCTATGGTATGGTCCACCTAACAATTGAATCTTCTTAATTTTTTGAATAATTCCATAGAATGATATGAAAAAACTAATGGACGGCGTGGATAGAGAATACATACATCAAGGTAGGCCCCACGGTAGTGGCCACACCGTCCGAGGGTGAGTCCGGGGTCTCACCCAATCCACCCTTATTACGGTCCAAAGTGCGCTTTTTGAAGAATGAAGTGACCAAAATACCCTTACCTTTTTTTCTAAAATATGGCCGTCGAGAATCCTGAGACCCAAGCGGTGAGCATATGAAATCCAAACCGTCCAAATGAAGCACACTGCGATGGTAACCAGATGACCCAAAAAAAAAAAAAAAAAAAAAATTAGGCCGACCAGCCAAATGGGATCATTACGGCAAGGCGCGACTGTTGGACGGGTTGGATTTCATACACGCACCTTGTGGGCCCCACAATTCTCGCTCCAAATTTTTAGGAAAACAAATTTCCAAATGGCATTTTGGTCATTTCACCATCCAAATCTATTTCTTTCTCTTATGGTTAAAAATGGAAAACTTCCAAAGAAAACACCCAACAACCGAGATACCATTTTCACAGAAACAAAATTTAAAAAAAAAAAAAATTAAAGAGAAGAAAATGAGAAATCTCTTCCCCAAACAGAAGAAACCTGAATTAAGAAAATGAAAAATCTCTTCCCCAAACAGGAGAAACCAGAATTTTCATATGGAAAGAATCATTACATAATTCAGATGAGATTTGAAGATTGCAGAGAAATTAGAGCGAAAAAGAGAGAAAAAGCTTACTTGGAAGAGTGGTGGAGATTCTTCTGACTTCCAAAGCAAACGAAAGAAAGAAACAGCCAGTTTTTTTTTTTTTTTTCTTACTTGAATTCGTTTCGTCGTTTCTGCACGTCACGACTCCGAACCAGGCACGCGGTTTGACTAGTGACGCCGCCGCTAGCCACTACTGAGTGGTCGGTGCTCTGTGGACCCCACCATGATGTATTGTTATATCCACGCCGTCCATCCATTTTTAAATATCATGTTAATATCTAGTCCAAAAAATGACACAGATCTAAATCTCAGGTGAACCACACTGTAGGAAAACAGTGGTGACTGAATGTCCACCATTAAAATCTTCATACTGCCCACTGTAATGTTTATTTCACATCTAACCTGTTGATTATGCCCACTGTAATGTTTATTTCACATTTAACCTGTTGATAAAGACCAGGACGAAGGGAACCAAAAAACCAAAAAAAAACAAAAAAAACGAAAAAACAAAAGCAAAAACAAAAACAAATATCAGCTTGATCCAAAGCTTCTTTGCCCAAAGAACCTTTTAACGGTGAACTTTCAATCAACACGTTTTCCTGAGATGTGGTCCACTTGAGATTTCAATCTACCTCATTTTTGGGTTCATACCATAAAATAATCTGGAAAAACGGATGGACCGCATAGATGAAACATATCATGATGGGGCCGACAGAGCACCGACCACTGGCCATTGGCTAGTGGCAGGGTTGGTTGCCAATCAGCGTCACAGAATCAGCACCATGTATTATCACATGAGGCACACATGCAGATATAATTCGATATTCGGAACCGTCCATCTTGTTGGATGTAACAATTGTAATCGTAGACATTGGTTTCTGAAGTTTTAAATATGAACCATTGAAAATTTATTTTTCATCATTCTGCATTATCTACACATGGCAATGGTGGGAGTCACAAGGTCAGTGTAACTTTCATAAATCATAGCCGAGCATCAAGAAGATGGATAGCCTGATCATCAGACGATCTCACCACGTGGGCCCCACAGAGGAGACATATGGTGGACAACCGGAGTCCAATGAAGGAAAAAAATTAACTCATTATATTTTGTATGTACCAACCATGCAAGTGTCATTGATTCGTTGAGATGAACGGTCCCTGGTTCCTTCGGTCGCCGTACAAGTGGCTGTACAATCAACGAACCAGCTTGTCCGTCAAGGTGGGTCCCTATCATGTATGGGCCGTTACAAATTGACGGTTATAGCCATGGATGGCCCATGCTAGGAAAACTTGCTAATTGGGCAGTGCTAGCTATCGGATCTATCCATCGCAAGAATAGAAATGTTTATTGCTACTCAGTTAAACTGAAAATCCATAGTCTGAAATCATCCAATCATTTATTCCTTATATTGAATGGTCCGGATTCACTGATGGTACAGCCACGTTTACAGGGAAGCGTTGCAATTAACCCCGCCTGTCCCTGGCTCCGAACGGGCAGTTCTGTGGGCGGGTCCACCGTGATGTTTCTGTACAACCAAACCGTCTATCTCTTTTATTAGATTATTTTAAGGCATCAAAATAAAAAAGAGGCAGATCCAACAATCAAACGGACCACACCAAATAATAAGCTTGGTTGCATTAAAATGCACAGAGCATTAAATGTCAGTTGCATTAAATGTCAGAGTCATCTGTGGTGCGGTTCATTTGATCGTTAGATCTGGCTCATTTTCAATTTTTTGCCTTAAAATAATCTAAGAAAAGGGGTAAACGGTTTAGATGTACAGATATATCACTGTAGGCCCGCCCACAGAACAATCCGTTCGGAGCTCGGGACGGGCGGGGGTAGTACGCAATCCGTGTCCGATTTAAGTAAGGGACGAACATTAAGTAAAGGGTATAAATGTTTCAACCGTGGTCACTAAATCTCCTCAGTTTCCTCTCGTGTGGCCCAATTGAGTTTTTGATCCTCCTCAGTTTCTGTCGCATGTCCTAAAATAAAGTCGAAATACGGATGGACGGAGTGGCTTTCTTACAAACATCATAGTGTGCCCCACACGGAGCCTTTCGCAGGAAATCCGCGTACAAGTAAAGGATGCGCGGTGCTGTGAGACCGGCCTCACTCAAGACACTGCAGGCATGCCGTGCGACTCACGTCGATGTATTTATTTTATATTCACACTGCCCATCTGTTTCTCGATATCATTTTAGGTCATTATCTTAAAAATGAAGCAGATCTAATTTTCAGTTGGACCATACCATATGAATTGGTGGTGATTGAACACCTTATCATTAAAATTTTCTTAGGGCACACCTTAATGTTTTAGTTATGTTTATTTTGCATCTAATTTGTTGATAAAATAAAATATCAATTTGATCAAAAAATTTCATGGTCCCTTAATGGTCAATTAGTATTGTTTTCAATGAAATAGTTCACCTGATAATTAGATCTGCTTCAGTCTTGAGATAGTATCCTAAAAAGATCCTAAAAAACAGATGAACAGTATTGATATAAAATACATACACCAAGGTGGGCCCCAAGGTAAGCACCACACTGTCTTTAGTGAGGCCAGGGTCTCACTTGATCCACTCTCAAAGGTTTCTATGGGGCTCACCTTGATGTATGTATTATGTATCCACGCGGTTCAACAGTTATCAGTTTAGGGCATTTTTCCAAAAATGAAGCAATCAAATTATTAGGTGGACCTTATCATAAGAAACAGTTGTGATTGACCATCCTACCATTAAAAACTTCTTGGGGGCACACCTTAATATTTTAGTACTGTTTATTTACCATCCAATCCGTTGATATGGTCAGGTAAGCTTGGATGAAGGGACAAAAAAATAAATCTACTTCATCCAAAACTTTTATGGCCCATTACCAGTCAATCACCATTGTTTCTAATGGTATGGTTGACCTGATAATTTGATATGCTTTATTTTTCTGATAATGCTCTAAAATAATTTGAAAAATACATACATCAAGGTGGGGACCACGGTAACCCAATGGTAAGGGCCACACTGTCTTGGGTGAGCCCAGTGTCTAATATGCTCTATAAGGGACGTGGATTGCCTATTAAGGTCGTCAGTAATTGGATGGCACGCAATGGGCCCACTATAATGTATGTGTTTTATCTGTGCTGCCCATTCATTTTCTCCTATTATTTTAGGTAGAGCCAAAAGACGAGGGAGACCCAAATTTCAATTGGACACAGCAAGTTGTGGTGATTGATCGGCTTCATTAAAAACTTGTGGGGGCCACGAAATTTTTGGATGAAGTTGATATTTGCATTTTTCCTTTAGCTTGGATGGCTAATAAACATTCCAGTGGGCCTTAGGTAGTCTTTAATGGTACATGTTCAATCAACATTGTTTCATGTGATGTGATCTACTTGCAATTGCATCGCATAGCCTGGATAGGATTGATGGTATTGATGGACTTGCTAGGATTTTTGCATTGCATCTCATATTTAGTATATGACATTTGACCCAGTATGTCTTTGCATCGCATAATCTAGATAGGGCCGATAGTATATATGGACTTGCCAGTTTACCTATATCATTCCACTTATTCTAACATTTATATGCTTGATACATGCATTGTGCACACATGCACATACTCTCTAAGCTTCGTAGTAAGCTTATGCACATTCGTTACATGCAAGTTATGTTAAACTGTAGCAACATTGAGACAGGAGGATGTGCCCGATCTTTTGGAGTTTTGTTATATTATGTATTTTCCTTTCAACACTGTGTTCAAATATTATATTAGTGAATATGTGGTGATGATGTTTTGGTGACTTAGGTACACTTGTGATTATGTTTCTTTATATATATATATATATATATATATATATATATATATATATATATATATATATATATATATATATATATATATATATATATACCCTAAAAATCCTTCTTAGAGGATCCCAGATCAGAACCTGGCACATGGGAGTTGGGAGCCAAGAATGGGGTACTACAGAGGCTGGCGGCATCGGATTCAGTGATCAGGGATTTCGTGAGCTCTGTTCCTGAGTTTGGGGTGTGACACTTCTTGTCATGCCCCAAATCGAGAAATTGGATTCACAAGAATCTCGATCGCCGAATCCAGTGCCGACAGCCTCCGTAGTACCCCATTCTCGGCTCCTAGCATTCATATGCCAGATTTCGATCCTGGGAACCTACAAGGAGGATTTTTTTTTTCAATGTACATTTAACTAGTAATAAGCATAACCATAAGATTACCCATTTCACAAAGGCAACATCATCATCATCATCATCACATATCCACTAATATAATCATTTGAGTACAACGCTGAAAGGAAAATACATAAATAGAAAATCAAGCTCCAGAAGACCACTGCACGCTCCAAGCTCAACACTGCTGCAACCTAACATCACCTGCACGCATCTATCGTGCATAAGCTTATAGAAAGCTTAGAGGGTGGTGAAAGTATGTGCACAAGATAAGTGTCAAGTATTCAATACAATGTCATAATCATACAATACCGAAAAATTAGTAATCCATAAATTATACAATGTCTGAATAAGCAGAAACACTGATAAGATCATGAATTATCAGAGTGAATAGAAATACTAACAAAGTCATAAATCATATGATAACAGAGTAAGCGAAAATACTGACAAGTGCTTGAGTCATACAATATCAGGGTACACAATGTAAGTCAGTTATGCAAATGAGGAGTCAAAGCAAGCTAAATATTAGATGTCAAGGATACAATGTCATAAATCATACAATATCGAAATAAGCGAAAATATACTGACAAGTCTATGAATCCCATCAGACGTACTAAGGCTATGCGATGCAAGACATAAGTACTAACGACCATATCAATGCAAAAACATGGTAACCCAAAATACTAAGTACTGCAGATGCAATGTAATATGCGGTGTGAATGAAACGACCAAGCTAGAGTGAAGTCGAGATGATAATATGTAGTATCGTAGGCTATGAGGTCCATCACAAGGGACTTCTATCCAAATCAGTCTCATATCTAAATTTGGATAGTCAGACTCAATGTGGTAAACTCCTGATCTCAGGTTAGTCGCGCGTCCAACCGAAATCCTGGCCATGCGAAGGTACATAACAATTAGTTGCGCACCACCAGCCCGAGTGGATAGTGAATGAATGAATGAATGAGCATGCACTCCTACTCAATAAGTCCACATATTAGTACAGTTCCTCTCTGAAAAATTACCGGGGTCTATTACACTCCAAATCAGATTGCCGCTCCATCGCGCGCAACAAGGCGAGTAAAAGAGACCTCACTATCTGTCTGCCAATATCGGGCCTGGCTCATCGATAGCGGATCCATTCCTAGAGCTGGTCAGACTCAGCTTAGCATTGCCCCCTCCTCTCGGGTAGGTAAGGCCGCACCCCCTTCCAACCGACCACGATACAGTGGGAGACGCGACCTATCGGTATACGGCCCTCATGCGCTCATGCATCCACTCGGTCTAGACGTTGGAGCAACTTCTAAAACCAAGAAGGTTTAGGGACTTTCACCCAGGGATATCTATAGCACCCCATGTAGAACAGATTTCTGGTGTCCCATCTGACTATCCACGATATGCATGTGGAGGCTACGACCCTAATGTCACTAGGGCGTACAATAATTATAGCACACAATGCAAGATACATGAGTTATACAATACAGTCATGTATCATTCCTGTGCATACCGTGCGCTCATGTGAGACAATCTCTGCCTATCAGGGAGTCTCATAACAACCGACACTATGGCATATGCAATAGCCAATCATATATCATAACAAACATGCAGATGATGCGTATGAGCATGTATCATGATGTTATGCTGTCACATACTCATAATTGGTATCAATAACTATCATCGAAAATCGACCTCGATAATGTGGACATTTAACTAACATTGCCTTCAAGGAATAGCCCACATAGAGCCTAACATATAGTGGACTCATGGCCTCACACAAGGGCCAAATATACAACACCATGGGCCTTACTCCAGAGCTTAATACACATCACAATGGGCTTTTCACATGGGCATGACATACATCACAATGGGCTCCATCGCCTGGCCCTCAAATGCATCATAATGGGCCTCAAATATGGGTCGCATATACATCACATTGGGCCTCGACAATCGGCCTCAATATCCGGCCTGACAATCGGAATCAGCCTTAATAATCAGCCTCGATAATCGGAATGGGCAAATCAGCCACATCAATTGGAATCGACAATCAGTCATGATAATTGGCCTTGATCGCTAATCAGGAATCAGCAATCAGCCACGACAATCGAAATCGACAAATCAGCCATGTTAATCGAAATCATCAATCAGTCATGATAATCGGCCTCGATCACTAATCGGCAATCAACCACGACAATCGAAATCGACAATCGGTCATGATAATCAGCCTCGACAACCGGCTTCAACAATCGAAATCAGTGAGAATGGGCCTAACAAGGCCTAATGAAAGGTCACAATGTGGACATTCAACCATCATTGTTCATCAATGTGGACATTTAACCAACATTGCTCCCAAGGAGTGGTCCACATAGAGTCATACTTATAGTGGGCGCATGGCCCTACTCAAGGGCCTAATATACATCACCATGGGCCACATATACATCACATAGGGCCACGTCTTAGGGCCGAAAACACATCTCAATGGGGTCACATCACATGGGCTACATCATAACGGGCCGCATTACCTCAAGTGGACCACATCACATGGGCTACACCAATGGGCCTCAAACACATCAAGTGGGACGCATCAATGGGCCGAACTAATGGGCCTCGTGTAGATCAAGTCGGGCCTCATCATAGGGGCAACACCATCTACACTATTCATCTATTTGTAGAGATCAATTAGAGTATTATTTAAAATTATATCATATCAAATGATCATCTAAACCATACCACAAACAGCAGTGGAGATAATGATTTTCACTTTTAACCATTCATCGGGCCCACCATAATGTTTATTTGCCATCCAATCTGTTCATAAGGTCACATGGACCTCAATTAGGAGGACAAACAAGTTTCATATTGATCCAAAACTTTAGTGCTCTCAAACAAGTTTCAATGGTAGCCATTCAATCCCCCACTGATATTTGCAGTGTGGACCACTTGATAAATAAATCTGTCTTATTTTTAATCTTAAGCCTTAAGACAAACCCAACCATCTGGATGCACGGTTTGGATATAACGCAAGCATCAGCGAGACCCACAATCACAGCAGTGGGTTCCACCAAACTTACTGACGTCACCAGCAACTATGGCTGGCGGGGTCCCCAGATGGACGGTATGGATAAAATAATTACATTATGGTGGTGGCCACCCTCAAATGAATGGTGTTGATGAACACTAGCTTCACCAAGTAACCCACCGTCCAGCAATATGGTCGGTGGAGATAAAAGCACATATATCAAAGTGTGGTCCATGGTCCAAATCAATGGACGGACTGCGTGGATGAAATCCACATGATGTGGTGGTCCCTCGTATCAAAGGTGGATTCCCACCGTCCAATTCAATGGACGGTGAGGATGGGTGACGAACCAGATGCATCTGGTGGGTTCCACGTATGCCACCAGCTGTATAATATGTATAATATCACATTATATAAATGCTTACATCCAGTGGGTCCCACGTAGGCCCACCAGCTGCATATAATATAATATAATATATTATATTGTATATATATACATTTATATAATATTATATGTATTATTATTATTATTATTATTATTTAACGTCCAGGCTTTGGACCTTATTGACGGACGGCTTGGATGAACCACATATCATGGTGGCCCCATGATTTAACGGTGTGGATCATACACATTCTACCAAGGAGGATCTCAACGTCCAACGTTCTGGACGGTGCAGTTTCAAAAGAAAAATTATGGTGGGGTCCACAGATGTGGCCCACCAACAAAAAGGATGGATGGTTTGATATAACAAATACCTCATGTTCAGCCCACCGTCCTGGATAAATGCATACAAATAGGTGGGCCCCACCCTTACATGAACCACACGTGTGAGTGGCCCATCACTCACCTCACCCATCACTCACCTCACATCCATCACTCTTACAACCACCCCTTTTTTCTCTCTTTCTCTTCACAAATTACAAGCCACACCAAGCAACAAGGGAGCTCACGTCCAAGCCCTTCTCAAGGGAGAAAAGAGTTTGTGTGGCCCACCTTCCCATTCCAAATCTCTCATCCTAACTATCCATTCTTCATCTTCTACCATCAAAGTGAGACGTAAGGAGATAGGCAATCTAACGGACCGAGAAGATCGATAGGTGGGTGCTTCTATAAGCTAGATTTTTGTGTTTTTATGATGGCCCAAGTGAGGCCTACCGATCGATGGTATGGATCTCACTTTGGACCCTAAGATGTGGCTGATGGTCCACCTTGATTATCACTTGATGTATGATTGAATACAAGGAGGACCCATAGTATCGGGGTCCCTCCATCACACGTGTGTCCCACCTTTCTCTCTCTCTCTTTCTTTCTCTTTCAATTTTTTTTAAGTGTGATAATGTGGCCGTGTGGTCCATCCAAATGAACCCCACCTTGGTGTATGTTTTATCCCCACCCTCCATGCATATGGTGGCCCACCTGGATAGCATGTCTGAAGGTGGGGCCCACCTTAGTATATATGCTGTATACAAAACCGTCCAGCGTCCAGGGACGCTGGACGTCAGTGAAGGGTGAGCCGACAGTGGGTGTACTAACAGCAGGAGTGAAAAAAAAAAGAAAGAAAGAAAGAAAAGGGACTTTTTGGGAAGGGCTCTTTATACAGGCCCTGTCTTGATGTATGTTTTTAATCCAAGCCGTCCATCCTCTTTCCTACATCATTTTAGGCGTTGAGCCAAAATATGGGGCTGATCCAATCTTCTGGCGGGCCATACTTCAAGAAACAGTAATTTTTACTGTTGAAATCTTCCCTGATTTCTCTATGCACCAAAAGAATACCTAACATTGGACTCGTTGGATTTCTTACGAGTTGTGGAATCCAATGGCTGGATTGGATTGACTTGAAGTGGGCCCTACATAGGAGAATCTGCGTTAAAACCGCTTTTTCAAAAAAAAAAAAAAACACAAAAATTATAAGGCAGCAGACGCTGCTCTGCTGCTGCCAGAGAGGCGCAGGCAGCGCCTGCGCCAGGATGGGCGGGCGTACGAGCAGGGACCCACGGCTGGGCCCCACTATGATGTTCATTTGTCATCCAACCGACTCATAAGGTGGGCCGCGTCTTGAAGTGGGGCCCCTCAAATTTTCAGCCCCATCCGAAGCTTATGTGGCCCACATCATAGGAAACAGTGGTGATTGTGGGGCTGCCGTTGAAACCCGTTTTGGATTCACAGAAGTTTTGGATCATTGCGAAATTTATTTTTCCTCTTCATCTAGTTCCTTGTGACCTTATCAACAGATAGGATGTCAGATAAACGTTACAGTGGGCCCCACGTGGGAACCACCTTCTATTTGGATGTGGATTGGGGTGGACTACCACACCAGCTATATAGCTGTGTTGCGGCGTCAGAGGCTCTATGGGTCCCACTACTGCTGATGACGTCAGCATGTGCAGTGGCCCACCACAAGGCAGCGTTGTATTTGCACCATCCATACTTGTGAAGCCCATGTGGTTTATGTGCCACACCATTATGTATATGTTTTGTACCCACATCATCCATCCAGCCAATGGGTGTGGGACCACATGATATACGTGTTTTAATTTAAACCATCCACCTTGAGATGGTGTTGCACCATGACGTATGTACCTTGCATCCTTACTGTCCACCTATTTTACATTCACATTGTTCATCTGTTTTACATCTCAACTGCCCATCTGTTCGACCAACAACTTAGTTAAGTGGGTCTAATCATGGAATATGTGTTTTATCCAACCGTTCATCTATTTGGCACCCACATGCTACAAGTGTTTTACCCACACGTGTGGGTCCCACCTTGATGTGTTACATATATCCACACCGTCCAGGTGTATGGGATGGTGGGCCCTGATGTATGTGGCCTGCCATAGTGTATGTATTATATCCACGCCATCCTTTGTAAGTCACACCGTGTATTTGTTTTATATCCATGCCATCCATCTATTTTATATTCACGTCGTCCATCTTACATAAGGCCCATGGGATCAAGCCCATTTGACATATATCGGGCTCATGGGTTAAGGCCCATTGTGATATATTAGGGCCAATGGATTGAGGCCCGTGTTGATTTAATTGTGGCCATTCATTGAGGCCCACCATGGCAATCATAAGGCCCGATTAGTGTGGCCCATCTAATATATGTAAGGCCATATGATTAGGCCCACTTGATATGAATGTAGGCCCACCTTGGATATGTTTATGGCCCGTTGTAGAGGCCCACCTTGGATATGTTTATGGCCCGTTGTTGAGGCCCACCTTTGATATGTTTATGGCCCAATTGGTGTGGCCCATTTGATATATACAAGGCCCAAGTTATGAGGTCCATTCTGATGTATTTTGGGCCCACAGGTTGAGGCCTATTGCGATGTATTAGGGCCTATGGGTTGAGGCCCATTATGATGTATTCAAGGCCCACAATTGAGGCCCACCTTGGTATGTGTATGAGGCCCATCTTGCTTTATTTTGGGCTGTTGTTAAGGCCCACCTTGATATATATATGAGGCCCATGTGATACGGCCCATTCGATGTATTTGGGGCCCATGGGTCAAGGACCAATGGGATGTACAAAGGCCCATTGCAATGTGTGATTCCACTATAGTTGTGTAATGATATTTATGGCGGGCCATGCCTTGGGAGCAATGTTGGTTTGACGTCCACATTGTAAGAATAATGTTGGTTAAATGTCCGCATTATAACTCTCCCTAGGGCCCATTGATAGGCCCATACTTGTTGTGTGTAGGCCGTCTAGGCCCATCTGCGTTGTAAGAATAGTTCATTACTTTATAACATGCCTAGTATAACTCCATGATTCATGACTATATGCATCATACGTATGCTTGATATGAGTAGTGACTGATCATAGCATATGCCATTGGACAGACCATTTGCAGGACTCGTTATGAGACAGAGTGCCCTACATCATTGTGTTGTACGTGCTGGATTGCTGCACGATTTGACGGTGTGATTCATGCATCTCGCATTTGTGTATCATGATCACTGCACGCCTTAGCGACATCAGGGTTATGACCTCCTCAGGCACATCGTGGATGGCCAGATGAGACACCGAAAATATTTGGTTCTAGCACTATGGGGCACTTAGGATGTCCTTGGGTGAAAATCTCAGAACCTCCGAGGCCAGGAGTAGCCCCAACGTCTAGACCGAGTGGAACATGAGCGCCCGAGTGCCGAATACCAGTAGGCTGCATCTCCCACTGTGTCGTGGTCGGTTGGGAGGGGGTGTGGCCTTATCCGCCCGAGTGAGGGGGCTACAAGCTAGGCTGAGTTTGACCAGCTCGCAAATGAGTCCGCTATCGACGAGCCAGGTAGGTATTGGCAGACTACTGGTCAGGCGGATAGTGTGGTCTATTCCACTTACTTGGCTGTGCAGCTAGGGAGGAGGCAGTCAGAGTAATGTGTATTAGACCCCGATGATTTCCCCAGAGAGTAACCGTACTGATATTTGGACTTATTGAGCAGGAATTGCACATCCATTCATTCATTCATACACTATCCACTCGGGCTGGTGGTGCGTAACTATTTGTTATGTGTACCTTCGCATGGTCAGAATTTCGGTTGGGCACGCGACTAACCTGAGATCAGGAGTTTACCACATCGTGTCTGACTATCCAAATTTAGGTATGAGACTGGTTTGGATAGAAGTCCCTTGTGATGGACCCCGTAGCCTGTGATACTTCGTACTATCATCCCGACTTCACATTCCAGCATAGTCATTTCATTCGCACCTCATATTATATTGCATCTGCCGTACTTAGTATTTTTGGTTACGATGTTTTGCACTTATATGGCCTAAATGAGATTGATGGTATTCATGGCTCATCTGGATTTGGTTATTGTATTGCATCCACAACATCTGTTATTGTCTTATTAAGTTTTGCATTGCATGGCCTTGGTATGACCGATAGCATTCATGCCTTGCATCACATAGCTTTAGTACAGCTGATTGTATTCATGGACTTACCGCATATTTTCGCATTACTCTGATATCGTATGATTCATGATCTTGTCAGTATTTCTGCTTATCTCGATGATGTATGATTTATGAGCTTTATTGTATACCTGACACTTATTTTACACACACTTACACCACCCTCTAAGCTTTTGTAAGCTTATGCACGATAGATGCGTGCAGGTGGCGTTAGGTTGCAGCAGCGTTGAGCTTGGAGCGTGCAGCAGTTTTCAGGAGCTCTGATTTTGATATATGTATTGTCTTTTCAGCATTGTATCAAGTGATTATATTAGTGGATATGTGATGATGATGTTGCCTTTATGATTTGGGTAAACTTGTGGTTATGCTTATTACAAGACAAATGTACGTTAGAAATCCTCCTTGTATGATCCCAGGATCGGAATCTGGCGTATGTTGCGCTGGGAGCCGAGAATGGGGTACTACGGAGGCTGTCGGCACCGGATTCGACGATCGGGATTCCTGTGAATCCGATTTCCAGGTTTGGGGCGTGACAACATACATACATCACGCTGGTCCACACGGTCCTAGGTGACGTGCCACCCTGCCAGAAGTTACTCTACGTTCATTATATGGGGACCCACAGAACTTGCTGTCATTATCAGCAGGAAGGGGCCCATCGTCCAAAAATGGACGGACGACTAGGATTAAAACCCAATGTAATGGTGGGTCCCACTGTTTAGTAGCCTGGACGGTACTGGATACATGAGCAGGTGGGACCCCTGATGATGGACGACCTAATGTCCCACCGTCCAAATGTACTAGACGGTGAGGATAAAGCAGATATATCAAGGTGGGTCCCCACGTGGGGCCCACCATAATATTATATTAATATATACTATACATATATGAATATTATATTAATATATACTATAGATATATGAATATTATATTAATTTATTTATTATATGTACACCCTCCAGCGTCCAGATGAACGGTCTGGACAGATGGATTAAATCTATAAATTTCAAGGGGCCCATCTCTGAACGGTGTGGATTGACATAAACATTACGGTGGGTCCACGTGAGTGTGGGTACCACAGCTGCTCTGCAGGATCAGCATGGATGAATCACATATATCATGAGTGGGGGTCCACAGGACCGTTCAACCTGCCCAGCACCATCCAGATGGCCTGGATGGTGTGGATGACACAAATGCCTCATTATGTGGCCCATTAGCAGGTGGGCGGTTGGGATCTAACACATACACATACGTGGGACCCGCTGAACTTGCTAACGACAGTCAGCAGATGGGTCCCACCATCTGGATGGTTGGATGCAACACACGCATCATGGTGGGCTCCACGATGACGGATGGTGTGGATATTTCACACACATAGGGTGGGCCGCACATCGGGAGAGAGAGAGAGAGAGAGAGAGAGAGAGAGAGAGAGATACGATCATGAGAGGGGAGGGACCCCGCCACTATGGGCCCTCCTTATACATGAATATATCAAGATGGGTCCCACATATGTGGACCCTCAAATCATGAAATCAACAAATAAAAGCACCCACCTTTGATCTCTTCTTCCTTCTTCTGCCAACATGATCTAGAGCTCTAAGGGGACGATTCCAACGGTCGAGATGTTCTTTGGATGGTGGAGATGGACGATAGGAAGTGGGTCACACATAGCTTCTCCTCTCCCATGGAAAATGTTTGGACGTTGGCTTGCTTGGGGTTTGCTTGAGAAGTGGAGAAAATGAGAGAGAGAGAGAGAGAGAGAGAGAGAGAGAGAGAGAGAGAGAGAGAGAGAGAGGATGGGATGGGTGTGAGTGATGGGTGATGTGTACTTGACATGTAAGGGATGGGTTTGTAAGAGAGAGTTGACTTTAGGGGAGGGGTGATTGTACTTGACATAATGTGGTGATTGATGGGATTGATTTGACATATTCTCTCTTGGGTTTTACAACTGCGCGACGTTTTCCTCAAACTGAACATGGGCACACTTCTTTTGGCCTGGGTATCGCCTCGGCGCATGAGACGCGGCATTGGAACTGCGCCGACGGTGCGGTCGCAATGGTACAAATTTCGAATTAAGCCGATTCAAATCTACGGAATACGACTTAGGATCGTTGATTATAGGTCGAAGGTTGCCGGAATTCGACGGAAAGAATCGCGAGAGTTGACGGAACAGTACGGACTAGGATACGGGCCTTACACTTCTCCTCTTATTTTCCTCCTTGATTCTCTTCCTTCTTCTTTCCCTCCTTTCACTTTCTCTCTTTTATCTTCGTTTCATCTCTCTCTTTCTCGCTTTCCCTCTACTTCTCTACTCAACTGGCACCTAGCCAGCGACCCAGGCCCAACGAGTCAATGGGTCTCAACTCGGGCAGCCACCTAGTTCGGTAGCAACCCAAGCCAAACTAGCACCCCTTTTTCCCTTCTCTTCTACTTCGTTCCTTGCTTGCTTTTCTCCTCTTCCTCTGCTGTTTCCAGCAATGACTGGACCCGACACAAGAATCAGCTCAAGTCGAGCTGGTGAGGCAGCAGTAGCAGCATCCCTCTACCTCTCTCTCATTTTTCTTTCTTCTTCTCTGTCACTGCCTATTCCTCCTTCCTTTTTGCTGCTTCTTTGAGGACCAAACAGGTTGTGCATTCAGATCGAACTCAGTTCGAGTCACCCTAGTGCGGCAGCGAGAAGAACAGCACTCGCGACTCTACTTCTCATTCCCTTTTTTTTTATTTCTTTCTTTTTTTTCTTTTTTTTTCTTTTTGGAATGGGTTGCCCTAGCAGGCCTTCTTATAGCCTCCATCGCCCCTATTGTAAGTAGTTTTGAATCAAACTAATCAGAGATTAGTTACAAGATCGGGAGTTAATCTGGGCATAGCTTTGAGATTTTTGTTGCCAAAATCGGTTAATTTCAGGTACCTAAACTTGCATGATCGTAATTCGATCACATGGGCTAGTTTCTGTTAATCTTAGCCATCGTTCGAATGACCCAAATTAGGAAATGGGCCCCGCAACGCGCTGATGGGTTTCTCGTTCAAACGAGGAAGACGATGGACCCATCCATGGCGGTTTCTCATCGGATAGTTCATCGCCTAACCTGGAATGTTTGAAAGGCCCGGATTGGTCCCTAGGGACTTGTGGAACCCATCAAATGGATAGCCATTAACATCTCTTAATTGTTTGGCTTCAACAACGCTAGCGGGTGTAACTTGGTTTAGCTATTAGGGCCTGTTTGATTTTCCATTGTAATGGTAAATACACGGTAAATGACTAATTATTACTATTGAACATGTTTGATAACCAGGCTGTATTTCTGCTTTGTAAAATTGTACAAAAAAGTTGACTTAAATTTGTGGGCTGCACTATGATATATTTAACATATCCATGCCATCCATCCATTTTAAATGAACATTTTGGGGCATCATCTGAAAATAGAGGCAAATCCAATGCTCAATTGGCCCACACCAAAGGAAATAGTGTCGATGAAATGTCCACCATTGAAAGCTATTTCTTTCGCTAGGCCCACATCGGAGTTTATTTGTCATATAAACCCTTCATAAGGTCATACAAGCATGGATAAGAGGAAAACACAAATATCAGCTTCATCTAAAGTATCTAGGAGTCTCAAGAAGTATTTAACGGTGGATGAATGATTTATCACAGTTTCTAGTGGTGTGGTCCACTTGAGCTTTGGATCCGCCTCATTTTTGGGTTCAAACCCTAAATGAGGCCGACATATAGGGTGAACAATGTGGATAAGCCACATACATCACCGTGGGCCCTACATTCATTTGGCAACCATCCTCTATTCTAGTGCCCAAAAGTTAAGCAGTCACATCTACATCGTTTCCAATGCGGTAATTACCTGGCTAAGTAATTATTACTCATTTACCAAGTAATTACCTGTTGCATGAAAAATCAAACAGGCCCCTAAGAAGCCCTAGCATAAAGGGCTGAGATCTGCTTGAATGGATAGCTGGGATCTTAGGAGGAGGTTTCATGCGGATTGCCATCATGGAAAGGCAAGAAGAACATATTTTTTTCATTTCGAAAGATCTGTCCGTGCACAAAGCTGTTGCGCTTGAGTTTGCACGGGATCCAATGGGTCGATCGACCATCGTTATGGTCGTCTATAGCTTCCTAGTGAAATGGACGGTTGGATCATGAATATGGGCCATGATGATGGGCCACGATCCTCCCAAATAGACGTTGTCCGTTCATCCGGACGGCGGGAAAAGCCCATGCTGTTTTTGCCATTTTCATTGAGTCAAACCCAATTGACCAGGTTTCCTGGTCCAGTGCATAGTGAGTGCACACACTACACATGCACATGCATCAAGGTGGTCCGAACAGATCCACTCTGTTCATTTTCCGTGTTAGCTCGGCAAATCCATGACTTAGGTGGGCCATATCATCTGAATTATGGCTATTAAGTGCTAGTTATCATCGATTCGAGGTGGTATGTGGTCCACTCCCGTGATAAGAACCGTTCATCTAACTAGTGAGCCACTATTTATTTAAAACTGATGTTATTTTAACCAAATGGGTCACACAACATTTGTTTTTGGGTTCAAATTATGATTTCCAACTATCTGACGGTCAGGTAGCTTCCTAATTCGATCTTACCACTATAAAGGTTCCTAGTCCAGCTTAGATGAACCCCCATATCATCCATATAGATAAGATTATTCAATTATTGTGTTCAAGTGTTAGACCACTCCATGTTAGTTGTAAATCGTGTGGATGGTGAATCTAGGGGTTGGATATTACCGATTGATTTAGAAATCAATGGATGGATGGCTTGATTAATCTTTAATAGGGTTCTATTTACCCATTATTGGCACTCCCATGGTCGGATCTAGCAATCCAACAACGCAAGTGTCTCAAGCTTACTCCTCACTAGTTTTAAGTGTCCCAAAGTCAATATAAGTGGAGATCCTTGACGAGGTGTTGAAACTCCTGAGAGTCTACCACCGGAGTAAGAGGAAGAACCCAGCTTGTTGATAAAGTTACACGTACATGAATGAAGGTAGAACACAAATATTTGTGTTTGTGTATCATGGAGCTTATTGATAAAGCAACACATACGTGTATGAAGCATATCTAAATGAAGGAAAAACACAAATATGGCTTAATTCAAAACTTCTATGGCCCCAAAAAAATTTCAAAGCACCACCGTTGCATTCGGTGGTCTACATGAACTGAATGTGGGTCTGGTTGTCCTTCATTTTTTTGGGCTCATGCCCAAAATGAACTAACAAAGTGGATGGTGGGCATCGATAAAACACATGCACCCGGCTGGAACCGCATATGGCAAACGAAATCGAATTTAGTACCGGAGGTTCGCTTTCAAAGGAAGTTACTCTATCGGAAGCTAGGTGGGGCCTACCGTGATTTTTGTGATCAATCTACTCCATCCATCCGTTTTGCCTGCTAATTTTAGAAATCAAGGGTCCAAAGGGTCATACAAGAAAACATTGGAGATTGAGCGACTATTGTTGAAACATTAGTATGCCCACGAAAATTTAGTATCAGTCTTTTTTTTTTTTCTTTTTTTCTTTTTTTTTTTCTTTTTTCATTCTCAGCTCATCATAGTAGTACAAATGACCTTGAAAATGGTATAAATAGCATATAAATATTAAGGTGGACCTCAAGAAAATTTCAACTATAGGAATTTCCCTTCCCATTTATCCCTTAAGATGAGCAAGCAAAGAAGATGAACGGAGTGACAAACATCACAGTGGGCCCCACCTAGCTTCCCAATGCATGAACTTCCTGTGAAACCCCATTTGTATTGTTTCCTGTGATGCGTGGCCCACTCGAATCTTGGATCCCCTCCACTCTGGGGCTCACATCCTAAAACGAGATGGCTCATACACGAGTGCCATGCTGTCACACGTGCCACAGCCATATGGCAAAGTAACGTGCCAAAATTAGGGCATGCTTTTCAATCTCTTTCCTTATAAAACATCCTCTGCAATAAAAACCATTATTCTCTTCCCTTTCAAACTCTTGAAACTCAGAGAAAGGCACCGTTTGTTAAGTTTGACTGAATGTAACATCCCTAAATTTTGGTGTATTAAAAAAAATTTAAAATAAATATTTAAAGATTTTATTTTTAAATAAAAAATAAAAATAATTTAATAGTTGAGTTGATAAAGATATTCTTAATTGAGAGATAGGTTTAGGGATTGATTCTTAGAATAATAATAATAAATTTTTATCAAATATCATAAAAAAAATTCAAATTCAAAATAAAGGAGGGAGGATGTGCTCATCCTATCTTCATGAGAAGTTTCTTTAAAAATGGATACGCAGAGGTTTCTGAAAAAAAAAATTTAAAAAGATAGAGATTGAAAACCCTAAAGAAAAATGGATATGAGATTCTAAGAGGGCTTGATTAGGTAAGTTCTAACCTTTAGATCTTTTTAATTTTTTTTTATGTTGTTAATTTCTTCTGAACTATACAATGGATGGTGTAAATCATCCACATGATCATTATATAAGTGTGTAGAGACAATTTTAATAAAGTGATACTTTTATGATTTCAGATCTGGTTAGTAATATTTTAGGAATAAATTGAATGGATGAAATCTGATTGTGTTAAGATAGATATGTACGGATCATATGATCCCTAAGACTAAAATATATAAGTGCCCTAATTTTCAGATCAATCTGACCATCAGATGGGCCACATTAGTCGGATCTACAAGTGTTTAATAAAGGAATCATAGATTTTTGTGTAAGTGTTGGTATCACTTGGCATAGAAGGTTGAGATGGGCAATCAGTATATGTGTGGTTAGATCCAAACCATCCATCTAATGTATAGAGACAAAACATGGTAATACCTCAAGAATCTGGATGATCCAATAATTTGTTGGGCCACCCCGATTAATTATTTGACATTCAATTTCAAGATCTTAAAAAGAAAATCTACATCTTGATAATTAAATTTACATAAATATATAATTTTAATTATTTGATCATTTAGAGTTTGGCCACTTATGATGTATATTAAAGATGGGCCCCACCATGCAAACTAACTAGATGAATAATAATGTTGTTGATATAATTGATAGAATCTCTAAATTCAAACAAACCTAATTAACTTGTGAATTCTACACTACCAAACTCAGGTGAGTAAACCAACTTGTTTCATGATTTATTAAAATTAAAATAAATTATTTGTGATTGTTTGATTGATTAATATACTGATTTGAGTATTTTGTTATGATAATTGTATGTTAAATTCATATGTGAATATTCTGATCAAGACAACTATGCTAAATATGAAAAATATGTATTTACATATCATCCATCATTCATTACATTTATATAATGCATGGTCAATCCCAGGGGCCCTCCTTGAAAGAAATGTCAATCCTGGTAGAGCGTTAACAAATGCGGGCTATACCCAAGCCTACCGAAAGGTGGAAGCCTACACAATGAGTGAATGAGGGTTAACGACCTCCAACCCAAACAAATGAACGGTCATCCCATCCGATGCATTCAAATACCATTTGTATCCATATCATTGTAAATACATTTTTTATATTATTTTAATTATTATAATAATGAACCTGCTGGGTTATTTTAGTAAGCCTGGTTAGATTACTTTTTTATTAATGAAAAAACCGTACAGATCAGCCATTAGTACACGATGTAGTGCAAGAACTGAAAGGATCCACCGCACCTGAACACGATCCATGTGAAACGTAGCCATACTTATTTGAAGATGAAGTGGTGGTATTAGATTATTTTTAATTACGCTAGTATAGTTTGATTTACGTATAATGCATATCGGTATTGATTTTGAGATTTTAAAAAATTATTTAGATTTATTTTATTGAAACAATGTTAGTATAAAATAAACATAATTATAGTACGGTGATATAATAAATGAATGATTTTTAAATTTTATTTTATTTTAAGGGTTATCAAGATTTATAAATATCTTGTTGATTGGTGCTAAGTGTTATTTATGTGTGATTGAGATTATGGTGAAACTTAGATTGAATATAATTATCATTTCTAATTAAACTTATTAAGGAATTAAATTAGTACACTTTGTGTACGAGTTACGAACTGAAACTAGAGTCTGAGGGTGCATACTCTGTACCCAAATTTTGAGGCGTGACACTGAATCTGAAATTTGAAGCTTGAATCTAAAATGTAATAACCCAAATTTTTGTGTGCGATTTTACCCTTCTGTAAGAATGAACGTTTACACTCATTCAACTCTACACTTGTAGTTGCATTAATTTTAACAATGTATCTGTAGTTCAACTTGAATCTAAACAATAGAAAGTAATTTTCACCCCTAGATTACGTCAACCTATCCATCACCGTCCACCATCTGTGAAGCCAACACATACATGATCTGTGCCATTCACCTGCTAGCCAAGAAACCGTCAACAATCCATATTTAATCCTCATGATTTCCTATTATATCATGCAGACCATATGGATAATTAATCTGCTCTATTTTTTAAACTCTATCCTAACAAGACTCAACAAATCACATGGACATATATGATTTCACTAAAAACCACCACAGTGACCCCATATGATCAAACAACTCGAGGAAACTGGCCGCACCGATTATGTTCTAAACAAAGTTCCATATTCCCTAACCAAAACAGAAATATTCATTCCTAGTACTCCATCGGGATTCTACCTTGAATCATAGAGAATATTTCTTATATGTTCCCAACCATCCACGCTGATCTCAACTAGGGATCAAGATTCACGTGGGGAGAACTGCCACATGTAACATTATCCCATTTTACTTTTCATGCATAAACTGAAATTTGAAACTAAAGATAATGAATCATTAATACAAATCCTTCCTGTAACCTTCAGATAATTAGCAAATCCCAAAGCACATTATAGAACCAATTATAGCAATTTTAATATCCTATTTTCTCGACCTATTGCGGCATAGTACAAAACCACCCAAAATGAATCTTTCGTGAACCCACCAAGCCAACCATCACCAACCTTTGATTTGTGGATGCCACAAGCACAGTAGGACCTATCCGAGACGTCTACAAGAAACAACTCAAATAAATATGTCCCTGGACAAAATCTGTCATTAAAACTAGTTCTTCCTATTCACTAACACTATCAGCCACTGATTTTTAAAAATATTCTATCTTATCATCCAAACCGTTCATGAAGCGGGCCACTCGAGTACTAGTTCTGCTTCATTTTTGAACCCATATACTAACATAATAAGGGAAAATAAATGGGCAGAGTGGATTTTTCATAACATGTTAGTGAATGTCATCAATTGAAAGGCATATATATGCATGAAAGAATTTCTTTGAAACAATTCCCCAAAAAATAATTTTCTCCAGCACAAGTAAAGATTGAAATGAAAATTACCTATTTTCCCTCCTTATTCAAGATTGACTCTCCTTTATCTTTGAGAGATACTCCTGTTGTTTAATTTGAGTCATTCATTAGTTAATTATAACTGTCTATTTGATTAAACTCATTCATCAAATCTCAACCATCCATATAAGATGTTTTCCATCATCTCTGAACCCTAATTAAATCAAAATACATCCTTAGATAGTTTTTATGTATGTTTTTTAGTTGGTGAGTTGTCTCGAGCGAGAACTTGGAATCGTACTTTTGGAAGAGTTGAATCTTAACCAATCGATATTATCAAATCCAAGTCATATCTTTGATTGTTAATGAAACTTTCAGAATTAGATCTGAAGTTTTTTTAAAAAAAAAAAACCTCACTTTTTCAAAATGCTTCTTAGTGGAAAGACAAGAGAGAAATGAGGAAACCTTAAGTCGCCTTTCATGTAGGTTAGTGATGGATATTTTAATTTTATTTTCTCATAATTTATAATTATTCTTTAATATCTATGCAATGAATGAGTTGGATTGACCACATGTTCATTGCATCGGCCTATTGATGCATATGATAAAAATAATAAATCTTAGGCGAAATCTCTTGCTACAGAGATTGGTGTGGGATCGCCTGGTTTAATTAGATTAGATCCATATTAACCATATGATTCCTATGGCTAAGATATATCAATGCCTCAAAATTTTGAAGTGATTTGACCACTAGGTGGGACACACAAATCAAATTAAATCACGGTCATTATATTTGCTAATCAATAAATTTTTAGATGCATCAGATCGATCTATACCATATAAATAGACTTCAGATTAGATAAATTCATGATTTTCTTTACATTATTCATTAGGGATCCTAAATATAGACATGTACAATTTTTTGATGGATTTACGTCTATCAAGTACGGGTGAGTAACCCAACTTGTTTCATGATTCATTGAAATTAAAATAAATTATTTGTGAATATTTGATTGATTGATATACTGATTTGAGTATTTTGTTATGGTAATTGTACGTTAAATTCATATGTGAATATTTCAATTAAGATAATTATGCCAAATATGAAAAATATGCATTCACATATCATCCATCATTCATTAGATTTACATAATGCATGGTCGATCCTAAGGGCCCTCCCTGGAAGAAATGTTGATCTTAGTAGAGCATTACCAGATGTGGGTTATGCCCAAGCTTACCAAAAGGTGGAAGCCTACCCAGCGGGTGGATGCGGGTTAACAACTTCCAACCTAAGCAGATAGACAATCATCCCATCTAATATATTCGTACACCATTTGCACTCATATTATTATGTATACATTTTTATATTATTTTAATTACTATGATCATGAACCATGCTGGGTTATTTTACTAAGCCTGGCCAGATTACCTTTTTATTGATGAAAAAACTATACAGATGAGCCATTAGCAGACGATGTGGTGCAAGAACCGGAAGGATCCACCGTACCTGAACACGATCTATGTGAAACATGATTATACTTATTTGAAGATGAAATGGCGGGTTAGACCATTTTTGATTACTTGATTTATTTGCTAGTATAGTTTGATTAACGTATAATGCATATCGTTATTGATTTTGAGATTTTAAAAAATTATTTAGATTTATTTCATTGAAACAATGTTAGTATGAAATGAACATATTTATAGTACGATAATATAATGAATAAATGATTTTTAACGTTTATTTTATTTTAAGGGTTATCGAGATTTATATATATCTGGTTGATTGGTGCTAAGTGTTATGTATGTGTGATTGAGATTATGATAGAACTTACACTGAATGTAATTATCATCTCTGATTAAACGGATTAAAGAATTAAATTAGTGCACTTTGTGTACGAGTAACGAACTAACACTCGGGTTTGAGGGTGCACACTCTGTATCTGAATTTCGGGGTGTGACATAAAAATCTGAACATGAAAGCCCTATTTGTTAAATCTAAAGTCTAAAGCCTGAATTCGAAATCTGAAGCCTAAATCTAAAATCTAAACAAGAAGACCCCGTTTGTTAAATCTAAATTCTAATGCCTGAATCTAAAATCTAAACACGAAATCTAAGGGCCGGTTTGTTAACACTGAATTTATAAAATGTTCCATATTTAGTGGTGTTTGTTAATGCAGAATCAGAAAAGTGCTCCATCATTTTATGTTGAATTTTTATTTTTTATTTTGTAATAGGAGTCCTTTATGCTAAAAATTTTCTACTTGAAACTTTTTGGTGATGGGAATCTACCATTTTATGTTGAAATTTTTCACAAGAATGCTCTGTTATTAATTTTTTAATCCAAAATTATCCTTTGTAAGAGTGATTTTCTCCCTTACGTTAAACACATCCCAACTTTTAACATGGGGCACTTCTCTAAGCCCACCATGATGTATGTGTTTCATCCATTCCATTCATCCATTTTTAAAGATCATTTCATCGCTTAATACAAAAAATAAGAGGAATATAAATCTCAGGTGGACCACACCACAGGAAAACAATAGCGAGTGGATATCCACCATTAAAATTCTCCTAAGGCCCAATGTACTGTTTATTTGACATTCAATCTGTTGATTAGGCCATATAGACCCAGATGAATGGAAAAAACAAAATCAGCTTAATCCAAAACTTTTATGGCCCCCACAAAGTTTTTAATGGTTGGCGTTCATTTGACACTGTTTTCCTGTCCGCTTGAGATTGAGATATACCTCATTTTTTGTCTTATACCATAAAATGATCTAGAAACATAAATGGATGGCATGGATGAAACACATACATCATGGTGGGCCCACGTAGCACCGACTGGGAGTAGCCAATCGGTTTCCACGGACACAGATTGGATACTGAAGGTTGAGTGGTGACAGGTTGAGTAGACTCGCTACTGAAGTGATGTCACCAAGTTCTATGGGGCCCACCATGATACATGATTTGTATCCACCTTAGTCCATCCATTTTGAAAGAAAATTTTAGATAATCCAAAGTTCCAATGGACCTCACCACGGAAAACAGTGGGGAGAGTGACACCCACCGTTAAAAACTTACATAGGCTACAAAAGTATTTGATCAATCTGATATTTGTGTTTTCCATTCTTTTGCGTTGGTGTTAACTTGTGAACGGTTCGATTTCAAATAAATATTATGGTAAGCCTTAGGAAGGTTTCAACGGTAGGCATCAACATCCCTTTTTTTTTTTTTTCTGTAGCAGGTCAACTACATATTTTGATCTGCATCATTCTTTAACTCATGCCTTAAAATTATATCTCCAAATAGATGAACTGTGTATATAAAGCGCATATACTATAGTGGGGCCACTATGATAAGCACATACATTATAGTGGGCCCACATACATCATAGTGGGCCCATAGAACTTGGTGACGTCAATTCGGTAGAATCTCACTACCCTGTCAGTAGCGGACGCGGATTAGATACTGACAAGTTAAGCAGGGAGTCGGCTACTGAAGTGACGTCATCAGGTTATGTGGGCCCCATGATGTATGTGTTATATCCACATCATCCATCCATTCTCGAGATATCATTTTAAGTCATGAGCCAAAGAGTGAGGCAGATAAAAATCTGTAATGGACGCCACCACAACAAACAGTGGGGAGAGTGATTCCCACCGTTGAAAGTATCCTAAGGCCCACCATAATGTTTATTTAAAATCCAACCTGTTCAAAAGTTTAAAAAGACATGAAATAAGAGAAAACACAAATATCAGCTTGATTTAAAACTTTTGTAGCCTTGAGAAGTTTTTATTGGTAGGCGTCACTGTCCCCACTGTTTTCTGTGCTGGGGTCTACTGGAGCTCTGGATTTAACTCATTCTTTGGGTATTTTCCTAAAATGATCTCTCCAAATGGATGGAAGGTGTGGATACAAAACATACATCATGGTGGGGCCCACAGAACTTGGTGACGTCACTTCAGCTGCAAGTCTCGCTACTCAACCTGTCAGTAGCTAATCCGTGCCCGTCAGTTGCTAATCCGCGCCCGTCAGTTGCTAATCCGCATTCCGGACGCGGATTTCCTGCTAAAGCCTTTCGCACCAACTTCCTCCGCAATGATCTTGGGTGGGATCCCCCGTTCTATCCATCTTGTGAGGTCACTTAAGGAGTGAAATTGAAGTTTATCAAGTACTTAAGTGTGTCCTACGAGAGGAAACAGTGGGCATTCAGTGAGCTTGAAGCATTTTATGACCATAAAAGTTTTGTATCAAGCTATATTTTAGGTGTTTTCACTTCATCCAATTGATAATAACCTTATAAAGGGTTTGGATAGCATATAAACATCACTATGAGCCTAAGAAGGTTTTAACGGTATGAACTTCTTTTTTAAATTCCCCTCGGTGTGATCCATTTGAGTTTTGTATCCACCTCATTTTTGGTTGAACGTCCTAAAATGAGCTCGAAAATGGATGGACAGGATGGATTTCTCACATACATTCCAGTGGACCCACCCAACCTCCTTGCTCAGAAACTTCTTGCGAAAGGCTTTGGAAGAAAATCAGCGTCCGTAATACCCAATCGGTCACGGATTTCACGCTTTAGCAGCAAGTTCCTGGGAACCATTGTGGGGCCCACCATGATGTTTTTGATAAATCCATAATGTCCATCTGTTTTTTGAGCTCATTTTAGGATAAAAGTCCAAAAATAAGCCGGATCCAAGACTTAAGTGGGCTGCAGTAAAGGAAAAGGTGGGTAGGGAAATTCCTACTGTTGAAAACTCCCCAAGGGTCGACATTGATGCTTGCATGCCATTCATACCATTCATAATGGGTGAACTGAAAACAAATATACTAGCCTTATTCAAAACTTATGTGGGACGTTCAATTCTCACATTTTTAGCCTAGTTGAGAATTGGATCTGGCTCATTTTTGGCCTCTTCTCCTAAAATGAACTCACAAAACAGATGGCCACTAAGGATTTATCAAAAACATCATGGTGAGCCCCACACATGTTTCGAACGCAGGAGCTTTCGCAAGAATGCACCCGAGGTGGTCACCATTGTCTCACAAGTTCCATGAGACTTATTTAAAGGTTTTGTTGCTACTGGTGCTCAAGCCTACACAACACATAGGGACAATCTTCCCACTAAGAGGAATTGAGGGACTTATGAATAATGACATTTTAGTTTATTTAAATTAAATATAATGATTTTACTTTCATTGATTAAAAAATAATTTTTTATTAATTTAAAACATTTCCAAACAGGAGATATGGGCAAATGTGTCAAATAAACATATTTCAGACATTTCAGATGTTTGTTAACAAACAGGTTGTTTCAAATTCAGTACTTAATTTTCAGACTTCAGCCATAATTATCAAACAAGTTTTTTGACTATGGATTTCAGATTCGGGCTTCAGATTTCAGATTTAGGCTTCAGATTTCGGATTTAACAAACCGGGCGTAAATCTGAAGTGGAAAAACTTGTTTGATAACTATTGTTGAAGTCTGAAAGTTGAGTATTGAATTTGAAACAACCCGTTTGATAACAAACGTCTGAAATGTCTAAAATCTGTGTCATCACATGTCCTGCTTCATTCAGCCTGGTTCAATTCAGTTTGAACCATTTTACACTTGCTTCAACTAATGGTCTTCACCTGTCCAACCACCAAGAAATACAAGTGGTCGTTTGGATGCCTGTAAGCTCTATAAGTGGGGAGTGACTTGCAAATAATTCACTCACCGGTGGTGTTTGTGAGTAGGCAACTTGCATGGAATCAGACGAGTCACATCAGTACCAGCAATACAACTCGGTCCAATAAAAAGAGTCACGTGGTTTTGCTCATCTTTATTCATATCATTAGTAGTTATATTAGGCATGGAGATGAACATCTAATTTCAAGCAAAAATGGCATTTGAGAGTGAACAAGTCGAAGGTAATAGACTGATGCAGTTGCCGGTCCGATTTGAATACACATCGAAAATACCCATGAAATTATCAGGACAAAAGCCAAATGCAATGCCAACTCCAATCTGGGCTATCATTACAGCTTATAAATCCAATGTCCAGATTACTCTTTGATACAAAGCTATATGCATTGGGAGAAAAAAGAAGAGTTTGGTCTTTCAAGGTCACATCATACTGAGAAGCAAAAGACTCGCTCAACTTGAATGTGGAGAATGGTTTCGAGGGGAGTTCAAGCCCACCATGGGTCTTCACCTGTTCTGAAATCAGTTTCGACCCATGGAACAAACACCACCTTCCCATCGTCGATGTCTACATGTGCCAATGCCAAGGACTGTCCCAAGAAAAACCCAAGTCAGTTATCGTGCAAATGGTCATCAATTGATTATTGTTGAGAAGAAAGAATGAAAGAAAGAAGAAAAGAAACGATGTTGAAGAACAGATAATTGCTAGACAAACTTTGAAAAAAGAAGAGCCCATTCCAAGCACCAATGTAACGTGTTTCACGTTATGAAAACATCCAAAATGACCATCTTTTTAAAGGGGAAGATGCATTGAGATTTCAAAAGAAAACTGGACACTCAAATTTCGTCTGGATGAAAACAAGACATTTTTCTGTAAGCATTTAGTTTCGACATAAATCTCAAGTGAGAAAAATAAAAGGGTTGGACCTGTTTTTATCTCATTTGTGATTTCGGGCAAAAATCAAGGTGCCAAAATTCATATTAGGAAGTGGATTCTGGAGTATTTTTACTTGAAACTGTTTCCCTTGCGATTTGGGACACATCCAAACAGTACCTGAAGGGAACTACAGTTCTACTTAATCACAGATTTTTTTTATTTTTTATTTTTTGCAAATTGAAAGAAATGGGTGATTTGTAATTCAATCCAACTTTTCTGATTATAGGTAACTCAAGCATTACATTTTCTGAAAGAAAATGGGGTTCCAGTTATATAAATTTTGGGTTGGCAAGAATATTAGTTGACCATACCAAAATATCTAATACATAATTACTGATAACTAGAATGAGAAAAACTTGTTTTTGAGTGACAACCAAATAGTACCTAATATTTTATAAAGGATGGCATGTACATCTTTCATGCACCATTATACTTGGCCTAAAAGGCTATGTTTTATTATCTCAAAGAACTAAGGTTTTTTTTATTTTTTCTAAATCTTTTCCAAAACCAAGTGCCGATTTGGAAGCATCATCGTCTGTGTCTGATGGGTACAGGGCACCCAAATTACAGTGGACCATTCTTCTCTTGCTTACAATTTGGCGTGCACACAAGGAAAAACAGGAGACTTAGCCTAATGAAGTCCTGTTTTATTGAGAAATCCCAAATGCAAGGTGGATTGATTCCACTGAAATACTGAAACAAATCCCAATTTCCAAAAGACTTCTGAATGGTCCATAAATTTTCAACAAGGATATATGGAGAACTAGTAGAAGTTACTAGGATGAAAGCAAACAAGAGTATAATCAAAGAAATTGAATGGCTTGATAAAGAGATGGTAATTGAAGGTTTTACTTACCAGAGGTGCAGGTCCTCTCACAACCTGGCCTTGGTTGTTGTACTGTGACCCATGGCAGGGGCAGATAAACTTGTTTTCAGCAGTGTTCCATGGAACAACGCACCCAAGGTGAGTGCAGACTGCATTGATGCCGTAGGTTGCAAGTTGCTTGTCGCTCTCCACAACAAGATAAGTGGGGTCACCCTGCAAAACGTTAACGCAATCAATTTTCACACTAACATTGACATTTCCAACAGATAGCATCAAATTCGACATCACAAGCTTCGAACAGCTTCAGTCCAGCATAACCTTGCATAGGTGGGATACATCAAAGCCATGCATCAGGTGGGTGCTAAGGCATGGATGACCCAAGCCAAAACTTAGGCCAGATCACTCATCAGGCAGCCCACAAAATATGAAAAGACTGGATGGTTTACACAATAAAATGCTAAATCTCCACATTAAACATAGACATGGGCCCACCCAATAAGCCAATTAACCTGACTGTAAGTTGACTCGTATACAAGATAGGTTGCAACTTATGCACAGTTCAGATGTTTCACACGTGTGCCAGGTTAGGAAGTGCTTCGACTTATCCAGGTTAGGAAGCTCATATAACCAGGTGTCTTCCAAACTAGTTTTAAAAGTTTATATACTGATTTGGATTATGCAAAAGTTCCTAATCAAAGAACAATATGGATTAAGGAAACTGAACGCAGAATCACAAGCTCAATTAATCCTGGCCATAGTTTAAAATTTTGAAAATCCAACTTGACTCGAGCCTTTTAAGTTGAGTCAATTGACTTGGTTGGGTTTTTCTGGTTGAGTTTTTCTGTCTTGATTACCAAGAACTTGGCATTCTCTACTTCTTATTTTTTATTTATTATTTATTTTATTTATTATTATTATTATTTTTTGAGTTAAGCCAATTCTTTCTGAGTTTTGTCAGTCAAGTCAAATCGAATAAACTGAAAAAAAATAATCGGATAGACCGAGTCATGTATGAATCTTAACCAAATTGAGTTCCTTTCTTTTCAAGTCTTTATGAATTTGATTATGCAGAGTCAACTTGGCCAAGTCGTGTTTATTCGGGTTTTCAAACAAGATCCAAGATGCTTTTCATTCTCCATAATAGCCAAAATAGCTTATTACTCTAGTAGAGCCTCACCTTCAACCCTTGTGTCAGAGTTCTATCACCAGGGCCATGAGTCTTAAGCCATTCAGATGCAATGACGTCATTTCCAAGGGCATCCTTTGCTATAGTTCCACCACCCTCACCACCTGCTCTGGAAAAGGAAAGATAAAAAATCAATGAATAGCCAAGAAACTGATCAGCCTCCAGTAGAATCAAAACAATGTAAAATTGAATAAGAGATGAAAGAATGTAGTGAATATCATATGCTAATCAAAGAGTGCATAAAGAAGATCTCATGAGATATTAATCTGTGGATAAACTCTGCCTACATGAGAAAAATAGAAATTACAAAATCTGGGTGGTGTTGGTCTTCTCATAACTACTATGAAACGATGGATGCAAGGATGACAAAAACCCCATTTCCTTCAATTGGGTTAGTCCATTTTCGTGGAAATGTATGAGAATCAGTTTACTTCTGGACAGGATTTCACATTTTCCAATGTCCCAAAGTTTCGAGTTTGCATAAGCACGTACATGGTTGGGTGATCCAAACATTGATGTGATAAGCCCCATCAGGGATGCAGACTACGACCCAAAACTCTGTTAGATTCAGAGATCCTGACCATCCTATCTTTGGCCATCTTTTTGTTGAATGTGGACTGCTCTCTCTGTTTTTTTTTTTTTTTTTGGGGGGGGGGTCTAAACCTTCGATCCGCTGGCCTAATGGAAATGCAAGGATTGTCTAGCAGGGGAGATTGCTGGGGCATGGTTCATCCATGATGGCCCATCAGAAACACAGCCACACACGTATTGTAAGACTATATTTGAACTATACCCAACATCCTAATTTCACCCATTTTTTTGTACTGAGATGCTTCAATATCTTATGCAAAGACCATATATCTGCATTTCCACTTGAGAAAATATAGGTTGTTCTAATCTATTCAGTTCAAATCAAAACTTATTTTGTATTTTTGATAGATAGCAAAATTCTATTAAAAACAGAAGGAACAACTATCCTATCCATTAAGGCAATGAATAGCTAGATCCTGTACAAAGCATGGGTTTGAGAATTCCTTAGCTAAGGCATCAATGAGGGAATCCACCTCTCTGGGCATCCGCCTAAGGGTGATTAGGACGGGAGCCACAAGATTTTTTATGCCCTTTACGAGAAATGCCCTTTCCCAAGGGTCTGACACATGTTCAAATCATCAAATAATTAAGTTCATTCAGTTATAAATATGCAAAATGGGACAGTTTTATCACCAAAAATTAAATAAATAATCCAAATCTTAGACATGCATATTCGACGAGCATTAACAATGCTACTAGGAAAACTTTTATTTTTCTATAATCCTGTTATGTGTCATTGTTTATGACGTCACCGTTGTTGTTGCCATCATCATCATAGCTATAGCCCTCTCTTGACCATTTGGAGCCAACCTTTTTCATGATTTGATTGCCATAGGTTTGATGACCAAATGCCCTTTCGGGGTTCAACTTTGGCGGGTTGGGTTGAGTATGAACCCAAGCCCAACCCAATCTCGAGAGGACCCAACTTGCAATCTGACCTGACCCGACCCAATTTCCATCCGAGGTGCCCAACCCGTGTTGGAATTTAGAGTTTGGAAAACTATTTGGGCTAAATAAAATTAAAAATAAGCGGAAAAAGAAAACTTATCGGTTCGTAGAAGTTGAGGCGTGATTTGGAATCACTCGGCTTGAAGTCGATTTTGCCCTTCTTAGACTGTGTCCCAAGTGCAACAAGATTCTCCGGGAAATTGACCTCTAGGATACAACAATTATCACCCACTCCCAATGGTGCACTCATTGTACACGGGCTCGAACCATTTTTAGTCTTAACCCAAACCTTGAAAGAAGAACAAATATATATATATATATATATATATATATATATATATATATATATATATATATATATATATCTTTTATTTTTTCATATTTTAAAACTAGATGAGAGGAAGTCTATCTATAAACTTTGAGTGAACACCCTTAAGGGTGTAGAGGCAACCTTCCATAAAGATTTGTAACTGTTGGGTTTAAACTTAATTGACCCTTAAGCCTGGAAAAACACAACCTTTCAAATCAAAGAGTGAAGGGGTGCAACCCTTAGGACTTGTGTGAAAAGACACATCTAGGCGTGCCCAAGCATGCACACATGGCCACGGCCACAGCTTGGTTGGAAATTTTGAAACATCAATTTATTTTAAAAATAATTTAAAATCCAACAACACGAACCTAAGATGAAGCCCTACATATTTGATTCAACCCAACCAACCCAATCCAAATACGTGTGATTATTCCCAACTTGACCCAAATTTGCTTAACCTGAACTCAACCTAGTGTTAGTGCATTGATTTGTGCACCTTGTTGGTCAATCACCTGAGTCAATATGTCATGTAGTTGGTTACGCCCATGGAAGCTGAAGACCGAAGACACAAGAGGACATGGAGCATTAAAGAGTAAAAAACATGTATATGAGGTGTCTTGGTGACCCTAACCCTTGACCCAAAATAACCTATACCTCTAGCTGATCATAAACTTAATAGGTAAACCCTTGGTGATCATCCCTTAGCCTCAGAAATCCAATTGGAACTTGATAAGTAAGGCTAAAAGAGGTGCAAAACTGATGTGAAACAAACTATCCAAATAACAGCCATCGATCGATCGTTCAATCAACCGAGCAACCCTCAATTGATCTCGATCAATCGGGCTCGAGCGATCGAACATGGCCAAAATAATCCAATGGCATATCTAGCAAAAATTCAAAGCCATCAAGCAATCTTCGATTGATCAATCAGGCTCGAGCGATCGAACAGGGCCAAAAATGTCTAGCGACATATCTGGCCAAATTCGAATTAGGTTCAATCGATCAACAAGTCGATCAATCGATCGACTATTGCTGAATCTACCCGTTTTTTACCGTTGGAACTTAATTACTATATAAAGGGCATTCGTGCATTGAGCTCTTTGATGGGCTTTTGGCGTAATAGAAGCTTACGAGATTCCCTACTCATATCTCTCATTCCAAGCCTCTAAATCCATGAGATCTAAGTCATCTTCCTTGTGATTCATTACTTGAAAAGAGGATTCCAAGCTCAATGAAGAAGAGAAACTTAATCTTCACCTTGTTCTAGAGATTAAACTTGAACCTATAGTAAAATCATTATTTAAATCCTCTAGAAGACCCAAGTGAATCCCCTAGGAATTACAACATTCCCATGTCTTGTAAGAGATTCACCCAACCTCTCATCACCTTAGTCATATCAATAGAGCATCACATGTAAGGTGTTTGATCTTGGAGCTGAAGCATTGGCGAAGCATCGACATCAATGAATTGGGAAGCAAAATGGGAGCTGATTGAAGCACGGGAGAGCATCAATCAAGCTACCTGAGAAGGTGCGTAAAAGGGGTTCAATTCGACAAGTGTCATGTATAAGTTCATACTGTCTTTCCTTGTGCAAAATTGATGATAATAGTTTGTGAGGATTGAGGATAAGAATTTGTGATCCAAACTCAATAAGTTCTTATGTAGAACGTAGGCTCTTGTGTAGGGTCGAATTTACCCAACATGGTTGTGTACGTGTTAGTCTCCATGAGACCCTCCAATGGGAATAAACGTAGGTCATTTGACTAAGACCGAGGTTGTTAGTTAGCCAATAGAAAACCAACTAAAATATCTTGCGGGAGCCTCTAACGAGAGTGTACGCTAGATAGGTTCTTGTGTAGGACCACGATCATTGTATAGGGATGTAAAGGTTAGAGGTGAACCTAGAGTTGATAGTTAGTGCATCTCACACACACGTGTATACCATCATTTAGAGACTAGTTGTTTTATTAGCATATCTATTGTAATCTATGTGATTGGACCCTCTATTGGCTTGGAAGCCTTAGAGCTAATTGTCTTGCTTAGTTTAATTGGTATATTAGTTTAAGCAATTGTGTATTAAAATACACAGGCTACCCCACTCGAGCCCGGTGTGAAATGCGCATTAATCACCCCCGGTGAGGAGTCTCGAACACGAGATCTCTGTGGGCCCTGCCCACCCCAAGTGTGCCCCTGCATCCCACATGCGACCTCACTTGAGCCCGATGTGAAAATGCCCCTACACTAATCACCCCCGGTGAGGAGTCTCGAACACGAGACCTCCCACTCTTATATCAATTTAATGCAGGACAATTAACTACTTGCTCTAAAAACTTGAACTGTTAGAGCATGACGAATTAATCCCTTTATCTCATAGCCAAGGCCTCACATCTCATGGGTTAAGACTAGGGCTAAAAGTTGGGTGGGTTCAACCCGACCGACCCGTGACCGACCCGACATTGGGTTAGGCTCGGGTAGGATATTTCGGGTCCGATCTTAAGCTTGGGCCATACAAACACCAACCCGATAAAACTTGGGTTGAGCACGGGTTGAGGTCTCAGGTTGCCCGACCCAACCCGAACCCGATCAATATATAAGTTACTTATAAATTATAATTGAGTGTGGATCGTTTGTGTCGAAGGCACCCTAGTGATGTCGAGTCTCATTTATCCACGTCATTTCCAAGGACTCAAGCTAACAAGATATGCCAGATTTCTCTCTCCCAAATAGACTTCATACCATGCTACATGACTTTTAAAGGAGTAGATGTCTTATATTTTAGTTTTTTTTTTAAAAAAAAATGAAGTTCTTTATAATGAATAATCATATATATAATTAATAAAATTATAGATATAAAAAATAAGTCTTATATTGAAATATAATAAACTAATGTAATAACGAAAATATTAGCATGTATATACCCGACCAACCCGATCAACCTGACCGAGCTCGCTTGGGTTGGACTTAGGTTGAGAATTTCCAACCCGAGATTAGGTTCGATTGGGCAGCCTTAGTTAGGACCTCGGCCGAACCCCCCTCGTGGGCCTCAAATCACATGGGTACCACCTCACACGGACAGCCCACCCCGAGTGTGTCCTCGCATCCCACAGGCGACCCCACTCGAGCCTGGTGTGAAAATGTCTCTACATTAGTGCCACTTGAAAATAAATTTATAGATAACAATAATTATGTATTATAGATAATTATGTATTAGAGATCATATATTTGTGGTATGGACTAAAATAATCCTGATAACCAACAATTTATATAAATTACGATCACTAATACATAATTACTACTAATTAAATGAGCGAACTAATTTTTAATTGTAACTGAAGAGGGCCCTAATTATTTTTTATTGAGTTTATACACACTTCTATAGAAGCTCATGTTTTTTTTTTAATGACTAATATACAAATATATCCTCAAAAAGTTATTGGGCATTGACATTTCAAAGTGTCGAGTGTTCCAAGATGAGCTTGTCTCTGTTTCTGACTCAACCCATATATCGGTGTTTAACATAATATTTCTGTTCTCGTTTGTTGGTAAATTGATATTAATTACCTACTTGCACACGCACGCACGGACATACAAATCTATGACGATGTAAATATACAGCTAGAGTGCTCCTCCATATATAAATTCATACAATTTGAATAATCACATTACATTATTCAAGTGATACTTTTACCCCCTGCTTTGCAATCTGTAATTGTTGAGTACCCAAAAATGCAGCCATACAACTACACAGAAAAAGGTACCAGAAAATGCCTGCACACAAATACATATATGTATGACGTACAGACAGACTTATGTACATACAAAGTATGAGAAAAACAAATGAGAGACAGAAACAAGCAAGCGAACATAACCCAAATTTCCAAACAATACATTCCATCCAATTCCATTGCAAAATTCTAAAAATTTTCCTAACTTCAAATTAACCAAGAAAGAAAAACAAGAAATAAAAGAAATTATAATTTATTTATTTTTTGCCCAAAATCATAGTGACCAATTAACAAAATAAATTGACAAAGAAACCCAGAAATGAGAAAGAACCCGAATTTCTTTTTTTTTATTTTTTTAAAAAAAAAACTCACCCAGGAGGAACAAAGAAACTGGCATATGGGACCAACATCCCCGCAGTAGGCAAAGAGAGAGCACCCAACAGAAGCAGATTCATCAGCTGCCTCTTTCCCATGTCCGGCACGCGATCAGCCGGAATGCTTGTTGCCTGGCATGAAATCCTCAGACCCCTCTCTTTCTCCTTCCCAGAGCTGTTGTAGCTCTTTGGCTTGAAGAGAAGAGCTTGGGATGGAGAGAAAATCCCATTCTTGCTAGAACAGAGCTGACCCAAAATAGAATTCAAAGCAATAGCAATCAGAAATGGATACAAATGAATGGTTATAAATTAAAAATAAAAAATAAAAAATTGCGTCTTTCAACTATATGCACCCATTCTTACCAATAGAAGCACCCAACTTTGTACTTTTGTCTTACAAGAAGTAGAAAGAATGGGTGATTCTATCAATAAGAGTGGGGCGTAGATATCAATCCCCTTATTGATAGAAGCAACCTTTCTTTCTACTGTTTGGCAATACAATTGTGCAATTTTGTAATATTTATTGATAGAAGCAACATTTCTTTCTGCTGTTTGGCAATATAATTGTGCAATTTTGTAGTATTGTATTACCAGAAGTAGAAAGATGGGTGCTTCTATCATTAAGAGTGGAGTGTAGATATCAATTCCCTTATTGATCGCAGCACCGTTTCTTTCTACCGATATGCAATACAAGTGTGCCATGTTTGTAGTTTTATACCACCAGAAGTAGAAAGATGGGTGCTTCTATCATTAAGAGTGGGGTGTAGATATCAATTCCCTAATTTGATAGAAACACCCTTTCTTTCTACTTTTGGGTAATCCAATTGTGCAAGTCTGTAGTATTGTATTACAGAAAGTTGAAAGAATGGGTCTTTCTATCAATAAGAATGGGTGTGGATATCAATTCCCTTATTGACAGAAGCACCCTTTCTTTCTACTTTTTTGTAACAAAATGGTACAAATATTGCACCATTCTATTAGCAAAGAGTAGAAAGAAGAGGTGGGTCATTGGCAAGGGAGGGTGCAGATATCAATTCCATTGAGAAAATACACAAGGTGGGTGGTGAGATTAGTACATGAGATGGGGTAGCAGTGGAGAGAGTGGTGCTCGCCATGCTCGTGAAGCAGAGAAATGGGGTCGAATTTTCAAAAGATGGGCTCTGTTTTTCAGTCTTTTTGACGAAGAGGCACGAAAAAAGAAGAGGAGACGATGAGATATGGGATTTGAGTGGAGGAGATAAGGGAAGTGGTGTTTGAAGGAGGATGATTGGATACGTACAGCCTCACGTTGGGGATTGTGGGAGCGGATTAGCTGTTACCCGGGTAACATCTTGGTGGGAGTTACCCTAACAGTGTGGGGCCTACATTGATGTAATTATTTCAAATCCACGCCGTCCATCTGTTTTTAAATATTAGTTTAGACTTCATAAAAAAATTTAAGAAGATATAAATATCAAGTAGACCACACCACTATAAATAGTGATTAATGACTATTAAAATCATTTTTGTGGGCCACAAAAATTTTTAATCAATCTGATATTTGTATTTTAAATTCATCTAGATCTTCTTGATATTATTAACATGTTGGATGGGAAATAAAAATTATGAAAACCTTGAGATGGGCCCTTTGGAATTGTTAATGGTTAGGCACTCAATCACCACTGATTCCTATGGTATGGTCCACCTGATACTTGGATCTTCTTCCTTTTTGGTTTGATGACATAAAATGAACTTTCAAACATGATGTACGGAGTAGATTTAAGTAATATATATCATCGTGGGCTCCACAGTGAATGGTCTGGAATACCGAACCATTGGGCCCACCTGTCAGGATCGGAAACAAGTGTATACCAACGCGGATTATGTGACCCCGGATCCTGCGAGGTCGGTGTGCCCCTGACCGTGAGGCCCACCTCGATGTATGTGTTGTATATCCAGGCCGTTCATCCGTTTTGGCAGATCACTTTAGGAAATGGTTCAAAAAATGAAGCAGATAAAAATCTCCGGTGGACCATACCACTGGAAACAGTGGTCATTGAACGCCCACCATTAAAATTTTCTTAGGGCTCACCGTAATGTTTATTTTCCATCCAACCCGTTGATGAGGTAACACTGATCTTGATGGAGAGAAAACGCAGGTAGCAGCTGCTTGATCCAAAACTTTTGTGGCCCCCATAAGTTTTTAATGGTGAGAATTCAATCTCTACTGTGTGGTCCACTTGAGATTTGTATCTGTTTCAATTTTGAGACCATGCTTAAAATGAGCTGACAAAACCGATGGAAGGCGTGGATATACAAAACATACATCAAAGTGGGCCTATGGTCAGGGCACACACATGGCTGGTTTGTCGCACCTAATCCCACGCTGGGGTGTGTGCCTGACATCCACTCCGTCCATCAGCTTTGCTTCCTCCAGCAGGAAATGAGTCTGAAAATGGGGTGCGGATTGGGTGATACCCGCACCACACCACCATACGGACGGTCCTGTCAGGGGCTCTGTGGAGCCCACCGTGATATATTATTTTTATCCAAGCCGTCCTTCCATTTTGAAAGACTATTTTAAGGCATGAGCCCAACAAGGAGGCAGATGAAAGGCTCAAGTGGACCACACAACAGTAAGCAATGGTGACAATGATCTCCACCGTTGGAACCTTCCCAGGGCCCACCATGATATTTATTTGCCATATTAGATAAAGGAAAATATAAATATCAGCTTGATCCAAAACTTCTGGGCGGCATTCAATCCTCACTGTTTCCTTTGGTGTGCTCTGCTTGAGCATTCCATCTACCTCAGTTATAGGCTCATTTCCTGAAACGATTTTTCAAAATGGACGGATGGTCATAATAAATGGAACTTTGCTACATGTTGGCAGCCTTCTATAGGATATTAGAAAAACGTACTCATGAAATGGTAGGGAGGTATTATAAAGACCCAAAGGACATCTTCAGCACCTAGAGAAGCACACATGACCGAAACCCTAGCTGACCCTAGCTGCAGTGATTCTTCCAACGACATATAGCTGAAGGATATAGGCCATGTATATGTAGAGCCTCTAAAGAGCACATGTAATCTAACCTAACATTAAGGCGGTGATGCACACTGACACATGGACATATATGGTTGTCCATACGCATACGAAAGCATGTCAGTGAGGCGGTAAGAAGGGGGCTCGTCACGACATAGAAATACAAATAAAAATGGCAACATGCTTAATTAATAGTTGGCCCCATCCTGAATTAGAATCATAATAAGACAAGACCAGTAACCTATCAATCAATCGATCTAGTAAGCCAAGGTGGCCATACATAAGACCACCACCTATCAAAGTCTAAAAAGGTACCAAAGAATGAGGAGCATCAGGCCCTCACCAATCTAAAAACACAAATCTCTTATTCAGCTTGACATTGCATGTCCAATCTTTTTGTCTCATATAGACACCAATCTTAGCTTTAGCCTAGTTTAACCTCTCTACTTCTGTCCAATGCAACGCTACAACAAGTACAAATCGATTAGCATAGCCTTAGTTTACTTTCATCCACTTTTCTCGAGCGCATAGCTGCAACAAGTCAAAATGAATTTAGCTCTTCATCCACAACTTCGTTATTGGATACCAAATCCTTCAAGTTCTTACTTAAGTAGTTACTCAAGGTCATGACCAGTTGGTGATCGAACCCAAAGGTTGATGACCCCAAGAGCAGGGTTGCGATATCATAATAACTTGGTGAGACTGAGATTGAATCCGTATAGAATGATGAACACAAACTAGAACTAATCTAACAGTAAAGGTTTGTCTGGATTTGTAATCCAACAATTAAGGAAAGGGTTTTGAAACAAATGAAAGATAATTACTTGGTATGTGATTTGTATTATTCATTGTTTGTAGTTCCTAACACAATGAGATCAAATGAATAAAACCTTAAATCCACAGACCAGATTACACCCAAAAACATAGGGTTTCCTGGATATTTAGGATGCGAATATGGATGTGATTATCCCATTGCATGTCATGGTTGAGCTCGAACATATGACACCCATCTGGTAATTAGACACCCTACCCAGTGCAACCAAAATAGCCTGATACAAGGCAAAGTGACCTGGTTTTTCAGTGGTGCCACTGAAACTGATTGTCAATCTTTGTTTACCAGTAATACTTTACAGCAGATTTCCAGGATAGAAAGGGATTACTGTTTGGACCGACCGAAGTTCCCACAGAAACAGGTCAAACTCTGATCAGGGTTTTAAAACATTGGTAACTATGGCATAGCCTCGGGGACCAAAAACATGAGCTCAAACCCAAACTGGTAGCAATAGAGTTTCGACGTGGGATTAGCAGCATAGTTTATAAAGATATATGCAAATTTGAATATTCATTCATATGTTTTTAGCAACTAGACATGCATTTGGACATTCGTGGTTCCCAGCCAGAGCAGGATGCAGGAGTGTCACATTGTGAGTGAGAAAAGATCAATACCTTCCTGCTATCACAACCAAGCTTTGAGGCAGAAAAAAAGCAGGAGAATACTAGCCCACTCGATGCAGGTTGTGTTTCCCATGCCACGCCAAACAGAAACTTCCTCTAATGGCTCTTGAGGTGCATTTGGATGCACTATCAAGTTGAATTGCAATTATTAGTCTAAAAAAGTGGAGACATAATAAAATCTGAGTTTTCCATGTTGAGGTTTGGACTTCAAATCGCAATACAATACAATCAAGGAGGTAATGAAAGGATCATAACTTCAATTTGAGGGCTACTTACCGGAAAATATCATTGATGCTGGTCATTCCCTCTCGATCAAACCAATTCTTTGCAATTAAATTCACCTGTGCACCCAAATGCAGCCTTAGGAAAGTTCAGCCAACCACCATTTTGGGACACCCAAATGATACCCAAGTAAACCCATAACTTACTTTCAAGATCAGATACACATTCAAACAAAAATTCACGATACATACAAGAACATGTGCTCGCCTTTCGCATATTAGCTTTTAGCTATAACAGTCTAAGGATGTGTGCTCACCCTCTGGGCAATAGCTTCCATCATATTCCTGGAGAGGCTAATTGTAACACTGACTCTCTTGCCCATAGACTCTATAGATATTCTCATTGACAGGACACTTATTGTTGCCTTGATTGATCTTCATTCTCTTTAGCCCTGAGGGCTCTCTTTTAACAAATTTTCAGTATAAATCAGAAAGAAATATTTACAATGCATACAAGCAATAGGGCTGACTCACATCTCACTCTTCTTGTACATGGATTAGCCACTCAGGCAAGTTGGATGCGACTCATGCCAAGTCGACTCAGACTTGGTCAATTCTGATTCGGTTCAGCAAGGTGAGTCAGCATTGAGAATAAAGGATGACTCAGCTCAACTTGTCCAACTCATCCCCTGACTCGTCCAAGTCATGATTCGAGTCAAGACTGAACAAATCAGTCCAAGTCACTGAGTAAAAAAACGAAGCATACACCAAATTGTTTTCACGTCCCTTTGCCAACGTGAAAACCACACAAACCACTATCAGTCCCAACCCAGCTGCACCCAGCATCTTTAGAAACTCCCCTCTCCTTCATTAATTCCCTCACTTGACTAACACCTTCCCATCTCCCAGCAGCTGCAAATGTATTAGACAGAGCAACATAAGCCCCTGGCCTCCCATCTCTACTCAACTTAAAAAGCTCATTCGCTGCCAATCCTGCCATCTCCACATCCCCATGCAACCTACAAGCGCCGAGCAATGCCCCCCATACGTCAGAGTCCGGCCTCTCTGGCATTTTCATAATGAAATCCAGTGCTTGATGCAAGCTCCCCGCACGTCCCAGAAGATCGACCATGCAAGCGTAGTGCTCCATCCTCGGTTTGAGCGAGTAGTCCCTCTCCATGCTATTGAAAATCTCCCATCCGGTTGATATCAATCCAGAGTGCCCACAAGCCGATAGAGCGCTAAGGAAAGTAACATAATTGGGTTTGGTTTTGTTCTCCCTACGCATCTTGTCAAAGAGTTGGAGTGCATCACTTGGACTCCCATTCTTGCCGTACCCGTCAATCATGGAAGTCCACGAAACAACATTCCTTTCCGGCATGTGCTCGAATATCCTCCGTGCATCCTTAATTCTCCCACATTTTGAATACATGTCTACAAGCGCACTTCCCAGCCTTATGTCGCTGAAACCATCAGTCTTCATGAGTTGAGTGTGAACTTGTTGACCGATTTCAAATGCTGACAAGATAGAGCAAGCACCAATGATGCTTGAGAAGGTTGAGATCGTTGGATGAAAATCTAACCGCTGCATATCTATATAGACTTCTAGAGCTCTATTGGCAGTTTCGATCGTTTTGCTATAACCTTCTATCATTGCATTAAAGACCACTGTATCTTTCTCGATCGTTTTCTCAAAAATCTCTTCAGCAATTGTAACAGATCCATGTTTCATGTATCCGGAAATCATTGCAGTAGAACAGATCACGTTTCTCTCAGACATTTTATCATACACCCTTCTTGCATAATCAATCTTCCCATTCTTCGCATAAGAATCGACAAGAGCAGTGAAGAGAACATCATCCGACTCGAAATCCAGTTTCGTTATTTGGGTATGAACTGATTTCCCAAGATGCAGCAAGAGTAACGATGCAGAGAGCTTTAGCATCATCGAAAACGAGAACCCATCTGGTTTTTCTGTCGAAGCAGCCATTTTTCGGATTAGATCAAGCGATTCTTGCTCTTGGACGTGCTTGGAGTATCCAGCTAACATATAGTTATAAGCAGATGTGGTTGGTTTGGGCATCTCATCGAACACGCGGCGTGCATAGGATAGGCAGCCTGATTTAAGATGTAGAATGAGGAGTTTGATGGAGATGTTGGTGTTGGGTTTGAATCCGATTTTTAGGATGTAAGAGTGGATCTTTTGCCCGTTTGAAGGGGAATTTGAATTGATGTGATCTTGCAGGGAAGAAGAGAGAGAAGTGGGGTTTAGGCGTGGAATGTGTATGGATTTAGCCGGGAAATATGGGATTGATTTGGGTTTGATGGGGTAGGTGGGTCTTAACAAGCAGTGCATCTTTTAATCCTCTGATTTTAGTTTTACGTGGGCCTCATATAGAACCAGGGCATATTTCGCAACGGTTGCATGTGAGAGAGGGGATTGACCATATATATGGAATGAGGAAACGGGACGCGGATTAGCTACTGACGGCTTCATTAGTTATATAAAGTGACGTCACCGAGTTATGTGGGCCCACCATGGTGTATATATTGTATCCACACCATCCATTCAGAGCCAAAGAATGAGTCAGATCCAAAGCTCAAGTGAACGTAAAAAAGTGAAGATTGACTTCATGGTCACGTTAAGTTACCTATCAAGCTGATATTCATGTTTTCCCTGTCTTCTATGTTCCGTGTGAACTTATGAATAAATTGAATCTCCAATGAGCAACATCGTGTGCCCTGGTAAGGTTTAATCAACATTGGTTGGCATAAGCATCTTTTTTGTCGTCGTCGTCGTTGTCGTTGTTGTTGTTGTTGTTTTTTTTTTTTTTTTTTTTTTCTTCTCTAATGGGTTCACTTGAGCTTTGGATCTCCTCATTTTTAGGCTCATGTCTTGAAATGATCTCACCAAATGGATAGATGTTGTGGATAAGAGTCCACAGAACTTAGTAACGTCACTTCAATAGCTAATAAAGCCACGGTGGCTAATACCCATATGAGGTGAGGTACGTGAATGGAAGAGAGCCTATTTATTGCCTTTGACACAGGGTACAGTGAGAAATCTGATCCCAGAGTAGAGTGGGTCCATAGAGATAGACATATCCAATCTGTCTATCTGTGTTGAAAGTATTGTAAAAAAATTAATTAAAAATATTTTAATAAATAAAAAATATAAATATATATAAGTTATTATTATTATTATTGGTTTGAAAAACTTTCGTGTTGACATTTTGGAGAATAGTCCCACATCAAAAAAAAGATAAGAAAAAATAATGTTTATATGTAAGATGTGGAGTACCTTATTTTTTTGAGTGGTTAGAGAGGTGCTAGTGGCGCAATTTACACTTGCGATAGGGAATATGGGTCAGGTAACTGGAATGAATAAGTGATCTGAATGAGACTAGTGTGGCTTTTATAAAGGCTGAAAAACAGCCATTAGAGTAAGGTGTAGCTCCTCATGCAACATTAATTCATCATGCACAACGGTTATAAAATGATCACACTGCGATCATATAATGGTCATAAAATAGATAATTAGTGAGTCTTAATGGCTAGCATGCAGTAATAACAATCCCACACAGTCAGAAACTACCAATAACAACTAGTTTCTCATCAATAGTCAAATAATGATAATATCAAGTTATGACCCTGGACCAAAATGGTCAACCACCCTAACTTATATAAATAGTGTCTGAATGGTTCAACAGACAATCACCAACACTTAAATTATTCTCACTTACAGTCCAACCAGAAGAGCAATTGTATAATCTAATCAGTTAGCAAGGTTCTTACGAACCTTTAGCCAAAAGACCTTAAGAAACCGACCAATGCTGCGTTCTAGATTTTTCTAATCTGTTTTCTGAAATTGAGATTATTTCTTTTATTTATCTATTAGAAAATTTATGTATAAAGTGATCCATTTGTGGTTTTTGGTATTTGCTGAACTCTCAACCACACCCAGGCTCGTTATATCTTAGAAGTTGTTTTCTTAAAACCGATCAGCATTCTCAATAATTTTGAGAAGTGGCAAATAACGTTTTAAGGATAGAAAGATCACATGTGCTTCAGCCTGTTTATATATTTTCCGATTCTTTAATTATTTTTACAGAAAGTGTAAAATCTGCAATTTGCACTAACAGAAAGACCACGATAGGATATGATTCTAAAAATCAGAAAGATACAAATCTCAAGTGGGCCATCCTAACAAAACAGTGAAAACAACAACATCCACCATGGAAACCCCCGGCGCTGACCATGATGTTTATGGTCATCCAAACCGTTAATAGAATTATTACCACTACTATCCTGATACAAAACGTTTTTCATGGCCAGGTGTTCGATCCCCACTGTTTCACGTGGTGTGGCCCGCATGAGTTTTGGATCTACCCTAGTGTTAGAATCCTATTATGGTCTTTCAAAACAGATGGGCAGAGGGGATTTGTCATGGACATTTCTGTGGCCCCACACAGCTCTGGGCACAGAGATCTGCTCCCCGAATGAACACCCCAAGTAGTTCCCCACATAACACAATGCAAATGTGTATTGATCACACGATCCTCACCCTTCAGTTTAGTGGCCTATAAATGGGCCACTTCTTTATTTAAAAATAACAAAGACTTGGGTTGTCCATTTTGATGCTACTTATCCATTAGAATGCTTTGTCAATTAACCGATAATGCAATGAGTGGGGCCATCGTGATGTGTATATGACATCCGATCATCGCATGCTTCACTGCATGTTCTCCTTGGTGCTTCAAATTCAGATGGATATAAATAACTCTGGGCGGGCACACCACATGGAGCTGGGATGGGGACCCTACCATCAAAAACATTCCAGATTGTGTGGGGATCTACCGTCTTTTGCATATGCCATCTAATCCATTCCCACGGTGGTACTCCTGAGGATTAATGGACACCTAAAAATTTAGGCTGTTCCAAAACTTAGGTGGGCCACACTGGATAAATGGTTTTACATGGTCTTGCCCACCTAAGTTGAGTGGCCTGATTTTTGGGTGGCGAGGAGAAGATGAAAGGGCGTGCATTATGAATGGATTGGATGTCAAGCACATATCATAGTGGACCATAGGGGCAGATTGGGTACCACCCCAATCAGGACCTTAGCTAGAGATGTACAGTCCATTCAGGGGCTTTGTGGGCGCGCAGTGATATATATGATTTATCCACGCAATCCATTTTATTTTATTTTAATTTGCAAGATCATTTGAGGGCATGATCTCAAAAAGGTGCACATCAAGACTCTATTGAACCACACCACGTGAAGCATTGGGAATTGAACTCCTACATTTTATAACTTCCTGGGGCCATGGTTATGTTTATTTGCCATCAACGTGTCCATGAGGTCACAAACTCACATAGACGGAAAACATAAATATCAGCTTGATCCAAAACCTCTGGCCCTATAAAATTTTCAACGATAAGCTTTCGTTAATCCACATTATTTCCTGTAGTGTGGTCCACTTGAACCTTCGGTCTGCCTCCTTTCAGAGCTCACGGGTAAAACGATCTGTCAAAATGAGATGGACACGTGGATAAAACATATGCACCACGGTGGGCTCCACAGAGCCCTGATAGGACTCTCTATCTCTAGCTAGGAGGGCAGATTAGGTGTTACCCGAGTAACACCTTAGAACCTGTTTGGGAGCTTGGATTTTGAACCCCCTGTATTTGAAATCCTCCAATTGTGTTTGGCTCCCTAGATTGAGAATCAACTTTAATCCAAAAGTAGCCATGCATGACATATTTACCAAGGTTTGAATTTAATTACTAAATCAACTATAATATATCTAATATGTGACGTGTGTAATGTTTGACACCATGGTTGTAATAAGCCTGCTGAAATAAATGTTTTGCCTAAAAATGATGAAATTCCAAGTCTCGGATGAGCCATAAGCACAAGATCATGTCCGAGTGACTAACCAACGATTGTTAACCATTGATTTACATGGATAATGTTTGGATGGTTTTGATCATCATATTAAAGTAATTATATATAGTGATGCAATTGATTATCTAATTAGTTCGGGATATCATTAGTGGGGCATATGCCTAATAGAACAATAGTCTGGTGACACACATCTTACACATGCAACTCTTGAAAGGATTTTAGATGTAATTCAAGCTCTCATAATGGATTTCAAACTCTCTATTTAAGGAGATTTGAAACCCTCTTATTTGAAGCCCCAGTTATTTTATGGTGCCAAACAACCAAGAGATTTAAAATCTCCTCAAATCCCTCCAAATCCATCGTGCCAAATGACTCCTTAGTGTGGGCGAACAGTTTAATGGCGTATTGTAGATCCATGCCGTCCATCCATTTTTCTAGCCCATGTTAGAACGTGGTCTTAAAACAAATCCAAATCTCAAGTGAACCACACCACCAAAAATAGTGGTAATTGAATGCCCACCATTAAAAACTTCCTAGGGCCCACACTAATGCCCACCATAATGTTTCCTTTCCATCCAACCCATTGATGGCCAATCGACCTAGATGATAGGAAAATATAAATATAAGCTTGATCCAAAACTTGTGGCCCACAATAAGTTTTTAATGGTCATTCTCCATTATTTCCAATGTTGTGGTCCACCTGCGATTTATTTATGCTTAAGTTTTGGGATCACATCTTAAAATGAGTGGAAAAATGAATGGATGTTGTGGATATAAAAGAACAATTATCAAAGTGGGCCCCACATAATAAGGTCCTGATTAGAGATGTACACTAATCAAATTGAGTCGAGCTGGGCCAAGCTCGGCTCAGCTCGATCAGCAGCCAACCCAACCTTGGACTCCACTTGGCTTGGTCATCGAACTCGGTTGTCCAACTTAGCCCAGTTTGGTCAGCATCTTGGACCAATTCGATTCGAGCATAGATCGAGATCGAGCTTAAGCTTTCAAACTGAGTTCGAGCTCGAGCATAGATCGAGATCAAGCTTAAGCTTTCAAACTGAGTTCGAGCTCGAGCTTCCGAGCTGAGTTCAAGTTTGACATTTTTATCCAAGTTCGTGCTTTCAAGATGAGTTCGAGTTCGATCTATTGAATTTGAGTTGAGTTCAAATTCGATTTTGAATTTAAACATAAAACTAAGATGTATTAAATATAATTATAATCTATTATAATTACATTGTTCACAATATTATCTAATATCTATCATAGGAGTGCCTTCCTGGCATATAGTTATAGACTCTTACATTGTCATTCGATCCATTAGAGTTGTCATTTAATTTTTCATATATATATATATATATTAGTTCACCTCTCCTAAATCAGAAGGTGAAGAGAGGTTTCCTTCGTACTCTATTATAGTTTGAACTAGATTTTTAAAACTTTCTTTGCATGAAGATTTGTAGGTATTACCTAACGCTTTATAAAATTCATCAAGATGGGGCAAGAAATGTGAATTTGTTATTCTTATTCTTTTTACTGCTCATGCTTGATCCTGCTTCAAAATCATGTTATCTCGGAGGACATCATTTTAAGGAGAGTTCGAGTTGCTCCTATTCCAAAGCTCTTAATCTAACTTCTTTCTCCGCCTCTTCCTTAGTAGTTCTCTATATAACAGAAAATTTGGATGGAGTAGAAGGTTTCTTATTTGAATCTAAAATGACCTGAAAAAGAATTTGAACCTCCTTTGAGGCTTCAGGATATGGTTTTACATCACCACCTCAACAAGCCAGGTATAACAGAAATCGATTAGTTTTGTGAGAAAATTTTACCCCACACAATTTTCATTCTTCCAAACCTTGAGAATTCAAGTAGGGAAACCATAGTCCCAAATGTTGGTCGAGGGTCGGATGATGACATATCTACACTTAATTTTTTAAAAAATAGCATGTCAAGAATTTATAAAAATAAATAGAAATTAGAAACAAATAACTCGATATAAGAGCTAAATAAAAGTAATATAATGAATGAAAGCAAATAAATAATAATGAATAAAAGTCAAATTATACAACTTTCAACTCAAGTAACATTACATCACATTCAAGTTTCAAAAGAATAAAAATAATTTATAACTACCTTCATATAGCTGTCATTGCATGTGTAGTCTCATTTTGACTCTTAATCTCTTCCTCTTTGTCATCATAAATATTACCTCTCTATATCGGGCGCAACCAATCTTCTGTACAAATTAATGCTTTAACTATTTTTTATAAAGTAAACTTCGATGCTTGTTCATAACCCTACTCCTTGTGCTAAAACCGGATTCTGATATCACTGTTAAAATAGGTACCGATAATGTCTCATGCTAATATAAATAATGTATGGTATTTTGATTCACTAACTTCCATCTTCTACCATTCTAAAATATCAAAGTCCGAACAATTTACAATTATCTCTTTCAGATACAATTCTAGCTTTGATTTTTTTGTCTGAACTTTTTATTTTATTTTTATATTAATTAAGACATGTATTTATTGAGCACATCATCATCACTTATAGAAACACTCGTAGCCCTAACTTCTTTAACGCCTACTATCGATAAACTTGTAATATATGAATTATACAATTCTTCCAGTGCGTGATAAGCCTTGGAGGATTTCATTACCACCCTTTGAACAAAATAAATCTTCATAAAAAATAAACTTAACCAAGTGTATATTGCAATGCGGATCAAGAACAACTGCAAAGCTCATCAACAAATAACATTTGTCCCAGTACTTTTCAACTTTCATTTGCATACCAATTGTCATATGCCATATAAAATCTGGAACCACACTGATAATTTTTTGTAAGGCATCCTTAATCTGTCAAAGAGACGAAAGAAACAGATTCACAGTTGGATACTTATTTTTAGAAAAAAATAATTTGTGCAGTGTAAGTGTATAACCTCCCGAATTTTCATTATTTGGATTTCAAAATAACTCGATTTTTTTTACTATTTAGATTTGTTTGAATGGGTTGGACACATGAGGTATGATATGATCTTAGGTAACCGTTCATCAAACATACTTTTTAAGGGTCCATGCAATGAGTGATTTAGATCTTTAGATAAATGGTTGTTTAAAAATTTATGGATTGGGTTTTTTGATTTAAAAAATGATCAATTTTAATGACACATCTTTACACTGGACAAATCTTGGTATAATGATTTCATTGGATAGTTTGGATTGGTATGATGATGCTTAGGATCAATGATTTCTCAGTGTCTAGATGAGTTCAGTTTAATGGGTGCTAGAGTTGTATTCTCTTACTGCCTCATGCTACTAGAGGAAAGAAAACCAGAGATTCCAACACAACTAGTTCTCTCATAAGTTGATCAAAATGTGAAGACAGATCGAGAAAGGAGATTCCACAACTTGGATGGTCTAGATTAAGGATTTCGAAAGTTTAGTGCAAGAACAACATTGTCACGACCGAAAAAGATGTGCGCTTTAAGTTTCGTAAAAATGGCAGAGATGATTCGATGGATTTCGCACACTGACACATTTTTTCTTTCCCTTACATGTGTTAAGTATAGTATGAATGGTAAGGATCAAAAGGTATTGATTCGAGGGCTAGTGCTACACATATTCGATGTTGAAGGAGAAGAAGTTGGGTTGAGTTCAAAGGTGACTAGTGTTTCACGGCAACGCATGCAACATGCTTCTTGTTGCTTGCTTTGGTTCGGGTTGCACACATGTGAATGGTTAGAATTGAGGACTATATGTTAATAACAAATTATTATCTTTAGTAGTTGATTTAATGAATGGCTTGAATTGTTAATGGAACAATTCTAATTGACTATTTTATCGAATAGTTGAAAGAGATTGATTTGGAAATGAATGATCACATACTTTTAGAATGTGAAAAGAATGGTTCACTAAGTCTATTGGTGCATGTTGGTGTTAATAAACGGTTCAATAGATCAATCATCCTGCATCGATATGTGGGGCGACAAGTGTATAGAGGAGGATACGAGTGTATATCTAAAATATTTTTTTAGTTTTAGAAACTTATACAACCGAAAGATTCTTTGTAAATCTTGTGAGCTTTGAAAATGAGCCTAAATATGGCTCAATGCTAAAATCAATTTGGTAGATTCACTTGAAAAAATAGAAGGACCGGAGTGTCACACCTCAAACTCGAAAATCGGGCTTACAAAATTTTTGATTATTGAATCCGGTGCCGACAGCCTCCGTAGTATCTCATTCTCAGCCAACTTCCGATCTTGAGATCGTACAAGGAGGATTTTGAACATGAATTTGTTTCATAATAAGCATAACCATAAGTATACCCAAATCATAGGAACAACATCATCACCACATACCCACTAATATAATTATTTGAGTACAATACTAAAAAGGAAATATATGCATATAATAAAATCTTCAGAAGCTCTATCGCACGCTCCTATCCCAGCTCGACTGCGTCCTATCATCACCTGCATGCATCTATCATGCATAAGCTTATAGAAAGCTTAGAGAGTGGTGTAAGTGTGTGCACAAGATAAGTGTTAAGTATTCAATACAATGCCTTAATTATACAATATCAGGATTACTAGCATGAATCATACAATATTAGAGTAAGAGAAAATATTGCATGTCCATGAAAATATCATCAACCTCATCCAAGATATGCGATGAAAAGATATATTAAGTCAATGTCATGTACTGAGAAAATAATGTAAATCGACTATGTAATGCGAAAACATAATGAACCAAATATCAGATATCAAGGATGCAATACAATATGCAATTCGGAAGAGCTACAAATACCATCAACCTTATCTAGGTCATATAAATGCAAAAATATAGTAACCCAAAAGGCCATATGCCACGGATGTAATGCAATATGAGGTACGAATGGAATGACCATGCTGGAGTGTGAAGCCAGGATGATAGTAAATAGTATCGCAGGCTATAGGGTCCATCACAAGGGACTTCTATTTAAACCAGTCTCATACCTAAATTTGGATAGTCAGACTCAATGTGGTAGACTCCTAATTTCAGGTTAATCGTGTGCCCCAACCAAAATTCTTACCATTGTGAAGGTACCTATAACAAATAGTTGTGCATCATTAGCCCGAGTGGATAGTGAATGAATAAATGAGTATGTAACTCTTGCTTAATAAGTCCACATATAATTACAGTTCCTCTTTGGGATCATCATCGGGGTCTATTACACTTTATGTCAGCTTGTCGCCCCTATCCGAGTGCACAACTAGGTAAGTGAAAGAGACCTTACTATCCGCATGCCAATATTTGGCCTAGCTCGTTGATAGCAGACCCATTCCTCAAACTGGTCAAACTCAACCTAGACATTGCCCTCTCACTCAAGCGGGTAAGGTCACACTCCCTCTCAACTGATCACAACATAGTGAAAGATGCAACCTACTGGTATACGGCCTTCATGCACTTATATATATCCACTCGGTCTCGACGTTGGGGCATCTCCTAGCCACGGAGGTTTAAGAATTTTCACCCAGGGACATCTATAGCGCCCGTATGATAGAACCAAACATTTCTGATGTCTCATCTGGCCATCCACGATATGCCTGTGGAGGTTACGGCCCTGATGTGGCTAGGTCATACAGTAATCACAACACACAATGCAAGATGCATGAGTCACACAATCCAGTCATGCATTAATACCGCGCATACCGTGCGCTCATGTCAGACGATCTCCTCCTATCAGGGAGTCTCATAAACCACCGGCACTATGGAATATGCAATGGTCAATCATATCTTATAATAAACATGCAGATGATGCATATGGGCATGTATCATGATGTTATGATGTCACATACTTATAATCGGTATCAATAACCGGCATCGATAATCAACCTTGACGATGTGGACATTTAACCAATCATTTCCCCCAATGAATGACCTACATAGAGCCAAACATACAATGGGTCTATGGCCTCACACAAAGGCCTAATACACAACACAATGAGCCTTACTCAAGGGCCACATATGCACAATAGGTGGACCCTCTTCAAGGGCCTAATACATATCACAATGGGCCTCAATTACGGGTCGCATGTATATCATATAGGTCTCGATAATCGGCCTTGGCAATCAAAATCAGCCTCGACATTCAAAGTTGGCCTCAACAATCGAAATCGACACTTGGAATCGGTCTCGATAATTGACCGAACAAGGCCTAAGGGAAGGTCACAATGTGAACATTCAACCATCACCACCCTTCAATGTGGACATTTAACCAACATTGCTCCCAAGAAATGGCCCACATAGAGGTAAACATAAAGTGGGCCATAACCTTGCACAAAGGCCTAATACACATCACTATGGGCTGCATCACATAGGCCTCGAATACATCATATGGTCCACAACCCATAAGCTTCAAATACACAATAGGTGAGCTCTACACATGGGCCTTCTACACATTAAGTGGGCTACATTAATGTGCCTTGATTACATCACAATGGGCCACATCATATGGGCCGAAAATATATCATAATGGGCCACGACATATGGGTCGAAATTACATTACAATGGGCCTCGCTAATGAGCCATAAATACACAATAGGTGGGCCCCATCACACGGGCCAAAAATACAAACAGGTGGGCCCCACACATGGGCCAAAATACATCATGATGGGCCGTATCAATGGGTCACACCAATGGACCATCATATACATCAAGTGGTTCACATCAATGGGCCGCACCAATGGGCTAAATATATCAGGTGGGCGGCATCAATAGGCCTTAACCCATGGGACCCAAATACATCTTAATGGGCCTTAACCCACTGGCCACACATACATCAAATGGGCCGTATCACATGGGCCTCATATATATCAAGGTGGGCCTTAACGAATGGCCACAAATACATCAAGATGGGCCTAATCACATAGGCCTCATGTATATATCAAGGTGGGCTTCATACATCTCCAAAAGAATCATATGGAAGGATCATTTGGACCATACCCCAAGTGACAGTAGATATAATAATTTTCACTATTTAAACAATTCACAGGTGTTAGTAGGATAGACAATATACTTACCATAAATAAATTGTACAGTTATTTAGAAAATAGATCTGTAAATATCTTTTCTATAATTAGGGGATATAGATGTTGTAATTAGGTAATATTATGCTGTAATTAGGGGATATATATGTTGTTGTAATTAGGGGACATAGATGCTGTAATTAGGGGATATAGATGTTGCTGTAATTAGGGAATATAGATGCTGTAATTAGATGCTATTAGCTGTAATTAAGGGATATAAATGTTGCTATAATTATGGGATATAAATGCTGTAATTAGGTGATATTATGCTGTAATTGGGGGATATAGATGCTGATGTAATTAAGGGATATAGATGCTGTAATTAGGAGATATTATGCTATAATTAAGGGATATAGATGCTGTTGTAATTAGGAGATATATTGTAATTAGGGAAAATGATTTCTATATAAGAAAAGGACCACTCGATTGAGGGTCATTGAGAAAATCTGACATGGTATCAGAGCCACTCTCTACAACCTTGTCTTTGGTCCAATTTTCGTGGTTCTTGGGTGTGGTTTTTGGTTTGCAGTTTTTTTTTTTGGTGCATTTCGAGAGATTCTAGTTATGGGTAACTACTCCAACTCAAAAGTCTTTCAAACTCGATTTATAGGGAAGAATTATGCTACCTGGGAGTTTCAGTTTTAACTTTTTGTCATGGGAAAGGAGTTGTGGGGTCATGTTGATGGGAGTGATCCAGCACCTACCGATCCTACAATGTTGGTTCAAAGGAAGGTGAAAGATGCTCACGTGATGACTTGGATTCTTGGGTCCATTGATCCACTGCTTATACTCAATTTAAGGCCGCACAAGACGGCTAAATCGATGTGGGAGTACTTGAAAAAGGTCTATCATCACGATCATTCCGCTCGGTGATTTCAGTTGGAAACTGATCTTGCTGCCTATTCCCAAGGTACACTCTCAGTTCAGGAATATTTCTGTGATTTTCAGAATCTTTGGGCTGAGTTTTTCGACATTGTATATGCCGACGTGTCGGCCGAGTCCCTCTCTACTGTTCAAGCAGTCCATGAAGTTAGCAAAAGAGACTAGTTTTTAATGAAACTAAGGCTAGAATTCGAGTCTATTCGCTCCAACCTGATGCACAGGGATCCTTCACTATCTCTTGACGTGTGTTTTGGAGCACTTCTTCGAGAGGAACAACGTCTTCTTACTTAATCTTCACTTCCGCAAGAGAATGCTGTCGCATACGCTGCTCAAGGCAAAGGGAGGGTTCGAGACATGCGTACAATTCAGTGCTACAATTACAAAGATTATGGGCATATTGCTGCCCATTGTGCTAAAAAGTTCTGCAACTACTGTAAACAGAAGGGGCACATCATCAAAGAATGCCCAACACGCCCTCAAAACTGACCTGTGAATGCTTATCATGCTACTGCTACTGGCTACACTTCGGATGGGATAACCAGCACTCAAAATCTTGCTCTAGTGTCATCTTCCACTGCTGTTACACCTGCCCTTACACCAGAAATGGTGCAGCAAATGATTGTATCGATATTTTCCGCTTTAGGGCTGCAAGGTAAGGGTACTATACGTACTATACCCTCTCAATCTTGGCTTGTTGACTCCGCTGCATCCAATCACATGACCAGTTCTCCTAATATACTTAGCAATGTTAGTAAGTACACTGGTTCTTCTAATATTTAAGTTGCTAATGGCCATCGTTTACCGATTACTGGGGTTGGTGATATCGCACCATCACTTACTAATATTTTTGTATCACCTGGGCTTTGTACTCGGTTGGACAATTAGTGGATGATAATTACAATGTTCAATTTTCTCGTGATGGTTGTCATGGGCAGGATCCAGTTTCGGGGAGGACAATAGCGAAGGGGCCTAAAGTTGGGAGACTGTTTCCATTATACTTTTTCATTCCTAGTATCATTTCTTTGGCTTATACTACTGTCTCCAATAATTGTGAAGTATGGCACAAACTTTTAGGCCATCCAAATAATGTTGTTTTATCTCATTTGCTGAATTCTTGTTCGTTGGGGAAAAAAGATTCTTCTTTACCTCATGCTTTGTCTTTTGATTGTTATACGTGGAAAATCGAAAAAAGTAAGATTCTGCCCTTCCCTTCTTCCGGGAGTAGGGCAAAGAATTGCTTTGACCTTGTTCATAGTGATGTATGGGGCATTACTCTTGTCATTTCTCATGCTCATTATAAATATTTTGTGACATTCATAGATGACCATAGTCGCATACTTGGGTATATTTTCTGTGCTATAAGTTTGAAGTCTTTGCTGTTTTCAAATTGTTTCTAGCATATGTTGAGAATCAATTTACCACTAGCATTAAGACTTTACGATCTAATTCTGGTAGAGAATATATGTCTCATGAATTTCTTAAGTTTCTTCGTCACAAAGGAATTGTTTTTCACCGCTCATGTCCTTATACACCTCAGCAGAATGGCGTGGCTGAGCGCAAAAATTGACATTTGTTAGATGTTGCTAGGACCTTGTTACTTGCATCTTCTGTTCCTCCTAAATTTTGGGTTGAAGCTTTAGCTACAGCAGTATACTTGATTAATAGGTTGCCGTCTAAAGTGCTAAATTTTGACTCTCCATTCTATCGTCTGCATAAACAGCACCCTAGCTTTCTTGACTTACAAACTTTTGGTTGTGTCTGTTAAGGATTTGTGTGCTATGATGCTTCTTCCAATAAATTTCATATATCTCGTAATGTCGTTTTCTTTGAGCATCAATATTTCTTTCCTAGTTTTATTACATCATCTCCTGCAGTTTCTGTTCTTCCTCACTTTGATGATTTGATGTGTCCTCCTGAACGCATCAAGCCTGGTTTTGTGTATGAACACCGTCGACCAATTCTACTCCTTCCTGAGTCTGATCTACCACCTGATCCCGTTTTACACCCTCCTCGACGATCTGGTCGTACTTCTCATCAACCGAATAGGTATGGTTTCCCTCATACCTCCTTCATGACTACCTTATTAAATGTGTCGATTCCTAATTCCTACTCACAAGATGATAAACATGAGTGTTGGAGAAAGGCTATGCAGGAAGAACTTCAAGCTCTTCAAGAAAATCAGACTTGGGACATAGTCCCTTGTCCTTCTCATGTCAAGCGAATTGGGTGTAAGCGGGTTTTTTCTGTGAAACTTCGGCCTGATAGGTCTGTGGATCGTTATAAGGCTCGTTTGGTTGCCCTTGGTAACCGCCGGAGTATGGGGTTGACTATGAGGAGACTTTTGCTCCTGTCGCTAAAATGACAACCGTGCATACTATTATTGCCATTGCAGCCTCTCATGGATGTTCCCTTTGCCAGATGGATATGAAGAACGCATTTCTTCACGGTGATTTACAGGAAGATGTTTACATGACACCTCCTCTTGGCCTCTACTCGTCGTCGACGTCGAATGTGTGTAAGCTGAAGCGTTCTTTGTATGGTTTGAAACAGGCTCCCCGGGCCTGGTTTGAAAAGTTCCGAGCTACCTTACTTCGTTTTTCTTTCATCCAAAGCCAGTATGATTCTTCGTTGTTTCTTCGTACGACTTCTGTTGGCATTGTTCTTCTTCTGGTTTATGTCGACGACATTGTCATCACTGGGACTGATTCTGCCCTCATTGATCAACTTAAGCAGCATCTTCATGATTCATTCCACATGAAGGATCTTGGTCCTCTCCGGTATTTTCTTGATTTGAAAGTTCAGTTCGATTCATCTGGGATTTTCCTACGTCAGCATAAATACACGGAGGACTTGATTTCTTTGTCTGGTTTGCAGGACTCCTCTTCTGTGGATACCCCTTTGGAAGTGAATGTCAAGTATCGACATGAGGAGGGGGATCTCCTTTCTGATCCCATGGTGTTTCGACAGTTAGTTGGTAGTCTCAATTATCTCACTATTACACAGCCTGACATCTCCTTTGCTGTCCAGCAAGTTAGTCAATTTATGTAGTCTCCTCGCCACCTTCATCTTGCCACGATCCGCGAAATTATTTGATATCTCCGGGGTTCCTCTCATCGTAGCTTGTTCTTCTCTACTGGTACTCCTCTTCGCCTTGTGGCTTTTAGTGATACTGACTGGGCAGGATGTCCTGATACTCACCGGTCTGTCACCGGGTGGTGTATGTTTTTTGGTGATTCACTTATCTTTTGGAAGAGTAAGAAACAGTATCGTGTTTCCAAATCTTCGATCGAGTCCGAGTACCGTGCCATGTCGGCAGCCTGCTTGGAGATTATGTAGCTCCGTGGCTTACTTGCTGAAATAGGTTTTCCTCAGTCTACTCTCACTCCTCTTCATGCTGATAATACGAGTGCTATTCAGATCGCTACCAATCCCGTTTATCACGAGCGTACCAAACATATTGAGGTGGACTGCCATTCTATTCGGGAAGCTGTTGATAATCGGGTTATCTCTCTTACACATGTCTCAAGCGACCTTTAGATAGTGGACGTCTTCACCAAAACTATGACACGACTACATCATCAGTTTCTTGTTGGCAAATTGATGCTTCTTGATCGACCAGCATCAATTTGAGGGGGGATGTTAGTAGGATATACAGCATACTTACCATAAATAAATTGTACAGTTATTTAGGAAACAGATCTGTAAATATCTTTGCTGTAATTAGGGGATATAGATGCTGTAATTAGGTGATATTATGCTGTAATTAGGGGATATAGATGTTGCTGTAATTAGGGGATATAGATGCTGTAATTAGGGGATATAGATGATGTAATTAGGTGATATTATGCTGTAATTAGGGGATATAGATGTTGTTGTAATTATGGGATATAGCTGCTGTAATTAGGGGATATAGATGTTGCTGTAATTAAGGGATATATATACTGTAATAAGATGCTATTATGTTGTAATTAAGGGATATAGATGTTGCTGTAATTAGGGGATATAGATGTTGTAATTAGGTGATATTATGCTGTAATTAGGGGATATAAATGCTGCTGTAATTAGGGGATATAGATGCTGTAATTAGGAGATATTATGCTATAATTAAGGGATATAGATGCTGCTGTAATTATGAGATATATTATAATTATGGAAAATGATTTCTATATAAGAAAAGGACCACTCGATTGAGGGTCATTGAGCAAATCTGACAACAGGGCCCACTATAAAGTTTATTTTCTAACCAATCTAATCATGAGGTCATAAAGACTTGGATTAAGAGGGAGAATAATTCTCCATTGATCCAGAACTTCCGTGACCTAAATGGATTTCAATGATAGACGTTCAATCCTCCACTATTTCTATGGTGTGGTCCACCTGATCAATGGATGATCACATCACGGTGTGGGCCACCATAATGTATTTGAGATCCAAATAATGCACAAGTTAATATAGTGATAGATGAAGAGGAAACAAACATCAGCTTAATAGGAGCCTACTGTGGCCTTTAAAAATTTTAAACGGTGAATGTCGCTGTCCACATTGATGGTGGGTCCACCTGATCCTAGATGTGTCTTATTTTTAGTCTAAAAAATGAGCTTTCAAAATAGTTGGACAGTTTGGATGCAATACATGCATCATGGTGGGCCTGCATAAGGTAGCCCATGTCCCTATGAATGGATGAACAACAGGTATATAACACATTATGGTGGGCCTCTCAAGTCGGCCCTATAGTGGACGCTCAATCACCACTATATATAGTATAGTCCACTTGGGATTTGGGCCTACCTCTCAATGGGGCCCACGGCCCTACATTAACTGGAAATGGCTGGGCAGCGTGAATATACAACACACACCATCTTGGGCCTCACAATACAGTCCAGGGTGGGACACCCCAAGTGAATAATTTAATCCGTTCACCATCTTGGCCACCTCCAATGAGGTCAAGTAGACTCTGACTAGGACTAGTTTGGAAGACAAGGGACTCCAAAGAGGGCCCCAGAGTGTTTCAACAGATGAGTATTAATACCCTTAGTACGGCCCACTCGAGACTCATATTTGCCTCAAAATTTGGCACACGGCCTAAAATTATAAGGAGGAGATGGTGGACGGTGTGGATTAAACAAATTCATCATGGTGAAGTCCACGTGTGGTGGCAGTCCAGTAAGGCTTCCACCCTCACCGTCACCGGATAGTAACGTCTAGTGACTTACTTTTCTTTCTTCTTTTCTTTCTTCCTTTATTTTTATTTTATTCTACTATATGGGGCCCACTAGTGGATAATCCATTCCGTCTATTATATCGACTAGCTCTATATGGACCAAAGGAGTCTAATGATGGATAGGTCCACCGCTTATACACAAAATAGTAAGTATTAGAAAGTTCCAATAGTGGAACTTTGTTTCTCTTGGTGCGGTCCACTAAGAACAAAGATTTGTCTCATTTTTTGACTTATAGCCTAAAAATACATGGGGAAGGTGGTGGACGGCATGGATTAAATAAATACATCAAGGTGGGTCCATGGTTGGGATGCCTCCACCCCACGCCAGCATGATTGACGTGAGGGGGTGCTCTCACTACCACCATTGTTTGTAGTGTGGTCCACCAGATGGTTGGATCAAGAATATTTTTTGGAGTCTACGGCTAAAAATGTGCCAGAAAATGGACGTATGGTGTGGATCTAATAAATACATCAATATGGGTCTCATGAGTGAACACTCACTCAAACCTCTCATGTAAAAAGTAAGAAATGATGTGGTAACCCAACCCCTTAGCATTTGTGGTATGGCCCACCTGGGATTCGGATTAGCTTCATTTTTCGGCTCAACGCCTAAAATGAGCTAGAGAATGAAATGGACAGCCCGGATTTGATCCATACATCAAACTGGGGCCTGCGTGAGCGGCCCTCTCCAAAGCTTGTTGAATTAAGCTAATATTTTTGTTTTCAGTTCACGACGCTGGACGGTTTGCGCGCACACGTATTTAAGGTGGGCCCTGCTCAGGTGGGCCACCAAATGGCTAGATGGTGTGGATGAGACATACATCAATGTGGGACCCATCCCACAGAACTTGCTGACGTACCACCGTCCAGTAAAACGGACAGACAACTGGGATGTAAAATACATACCTCAAGGTGGCTCTCATCCCACATGTGCAGCACATGTGGGGTGGGCCCCACCCATGCCAAATGAAAGGACGGTTTGAATATAGCACATACCTCAGGATGGGGCCACCAAACTTGCTACATCAGCACAACAGCTGGGCGTTGCTGGTTGGCATAGATGCAGAACACATGCATCAACGTGTGCCACGTTCAGGGATGGATGGCTGAGATGAAAAACATACATCAGGTGGGTCCACTCGTGTGGGACCCACCAGCCAGCATCAAGATGACATTTGTGGGTTCCCTTCTAACAAGGCCTGTCCAAAACCGACAGCAATGAGCCGCTGGACGGTCAACAGTGTGGGCCCTACTTGATGAATGGCTTGGATAAAATACATATATCATAGTGGGGCCCACACAGGTGGTCCACACAGCTAGGAATCAAGCCAATTTCCTGTCTAAAATGGTCAGCAGTGTGGGCCCTAGTTGGACAGGGGGAACGTCCCACTGGATGGACGGTTTGGATGTATCATACATCAAGGTGGATCCCATCATGTGCGATCCTATAAATCAACAATCAAGATGGGCCACACATCATAACAACAACAGAATAGAGAGATCTACCCTATAGATGCACCCACCTTCCTTCTTTTTCCTCCGTAATGCTCCAAAGCTCCAATGAGGCTCTTTCAATGGTGGAGATGGGCTTCTAATGGTTGGATTGAAGGGGATCTAAGGTGAATGTGACCGGAAATGGAAGGGCTGCCATGGACGTTTGGGAATCCTTACTGTTGGAATGGGAAGAAAGAGAGGGGGAGAGAGAGAAGGAGAGAGAGAGAGTAGGCCATTATGGCTAGTAATAGGCTAGCTATGATAGATTGTAAGAGCTTGGTAATGATGGGTTGTAAGAGCTTGTAATAATGAGTTTTAAAAAAATGAGAGCATTCATGGGGTAGGCTAGGTAGGGGGTAGGTTAAGTTGTAGAATAGGGTGATGTCATCCCTAAGATGACATCATCTTCATTATGATTTTGGGGCAACATGTACATCATGGCCCGAAACGTGCGGTCTACCGGTATGATCGTGCACGGGTCATATCTTGGAATCTAGACATCGGATTGACGCACGAGACGCGGCATCAGAATTGTAGCGATGACGTGGTCACAATGGCATAGGTCTCGGGTTGAACCGACTCGAGTGTATAGGATGTGACTCAAGGTCGAGGGCAAATAAAATCTATAAGTCGCGGGTCGCCAGAATTCGACCGGAAGGACCGCGGAGGCATACGGAATGGTACGGGCTAGGATACGGGTCTCACACGTAGCGATAGTTTTTGTATGATGTTTGGGTGGGCTGAAAATTCTGATGGACAGTTAGATATTGTGATCTAAGTGGAGAGATTAAGAACGTGTGGTTCAATTATTATAATTAACATTTTGTAAAATTTTCACTTCAATCGGACATATACAACTACATTTTTTAGAGTGGTGTAAGGGTAGGGAAGTGTATACCATGGAAATCTATATATGATTAATAGGTATATTTATAGTCATTAGAATTTGAATTTAACAATGAAAAATATTCTTTAGTAGATTAGGAGTGGGATGAATAGTTTAGAATCATGGGGAATTCTTCTAGCTTTAAAATGTGAGTGCTGTATCCAGTTTCCTTTTGCAGGCGTGTCGACTGAATCTATCCAGCATTTATTTCTTGACAGTGAATTAGCAAAGCAGGCATGGAATCGTCTCGGGTTATCCTTCCAGATCAACGTCCATGCTGCGTCTTCTGTGGAATCCAGACTGTCTCAATGGTGGGGAGCCATAGCTGCATCCCATAAGTCCTCTCTTTAGTACAAGCTTATCCCAGGTTGTCTCTTATGGGAGATTTGGAATGCCAGAAATGCTGCTTGGTTTGATGGTCAGAAGTTCTCGCTGAACGACCTCATGAGCCAGGTACTCAGGTAGGTGTTAATCATCGAGGCTTCCCTGGACAACGACCACATGACAGGTGCGTAGCCTTTTCCCGTGCATCAACAGAGACTGGTGTTTGTGGGCATCGCTATCTCAGGTCTCCCTTCCAAAGATAAGTCCAAAAGCCTGTCAATTGCCTTTGTGGTCAAATGGATCAGACCTTGCTACAGCTAGATCAAAGTTAACGTAGATGGATCCTCGAGAGGTAACCCAGGTTTAGCGGGTGGTGGTGGGGTTTGCAGGGATGCTTCGGGTTGTTTCATCTGTGCTTTCTCCTTGGGCTACTATGTTGGCTCCAACACTTATGCGGAGCTGCATGCGGTCTTCGAAGGCCTCTCCATTGGCCTAGCTAGAGGTTATACTCAGATCATTGTCGAATCTGACTCTTTACAGGCAGTTAAACTTCTCAATGGCCTGTCCCGCCCAAGTTGGAAAGGGAGCTATTGGTTGACCAGATTAAATTGCTGAAGAGCGGAGGTCGCATCGAATTTGCGCATGTTTTCAGAGAAGGAAATAGCCCGGCTAACACCCTTGCCCAGCTAGGGGGCGAGAGTCAATCCTCAACCTAGATTAACAGATTCACCGATCTTCCTCATCGTATTCGCGGGTTGCTCTTCTTGGACAAGGTGGGGCTGGGTTCTATCAGAGCAGCCCTGTGAGGTTCTTCAAGTCGTTTTCCCATTTTTTCAGTTTTTCGTTCCTGTCATATGATAGGTTTCTCCAGGTCATTTTTTTCCTGGGTTTCTCGAAAGCAGATGTTGTAAGTATTTTCCTTTCTAATGGAAATAGCCTTTAAAAAAATGGTTTAGAATCATGGATAGATAAGGGTAAATGTCGTTTAGATGGATTTGTGACTATCCTATGATGATGGAGTGGTCCAAAACAAAGTGAATACGGTATAGCTCAAGCTACCAATAAAGAGTTTTTCCAATGATTGATTTGATGAATGGTGGATTATACTAAGTTATATGAGTCTCGAGGTTCCTTGTCTCGCTACGCTTTCTAGGGATGATGATCCGACTTTTATCCCCCAACACATGTAGGCACACTTGTCTCCCCATGCCACTATCACCGTGCGTTATTGCTCCTTGATTGTGTTTACTCAATTTGTTGGCGCAATTGAATGACTTAGTTAAACCTTCTTACATGCCACTCTAGGCGGTATTGGTCTACTCTCCTTTTAGTTGCTTGCTAACAATTAGAATGAGTTCCACGAGTAATAACTTGTTGATTACACTTTTGGAGAAATGGCAGGCTGATCTTGCAGTTTCTCTTTTTTGTCCAATCTTGATTTTCTGATTGAATTCAACTAGGGGAGCACCCTACCGACATATTTGTACATTGGCCTTGATACAACTAGTCGAGGGAAGAGCCGCTCCATTATAAGTTTTTGTCTGCTACTAGAGGTATTCTTTTTTCTTCTTTTTATTTTTGGCCTATTACTTCATTTTTGTCCTAGGTTGCTTTTGATACTTGTGTCTTAATAGATATGGTTCTATGATGCTCCATGTCCTCTAGAGGATTATCAAATGAAGGTTTACCTATTAAGATTAGAATAATCTAGAGGTTTATGATATTTTGGGTCTAAAGTTAGGGTCGCTAAGGTACTTCATTTACTTATTTTTTAGTAATTGATATTCCGTGTCCTCTTGTGTCTCTGGTCTTCAGCTTTTAAGGACTCAACCGACTATATGACACATGAACTCACATGATTGACAAAACAGGTGAACAAATAAGTGCATTAACATAAACACTTTTTTTTCTACGAAAGGAACAGTCAAATATCCTTAATTTGAGCCTCACTCTTGGATTTAGTGGCTTTTTCAATAGACTATTTTATCACCTGAGTCAAGCAGCATGTTAGCGATACTAGACATTTTCCAAACATCTCGGAACCTCAAACTGGCCTTCATATACTTTGCTTCTCTTTAACTCTCCTGGCATCCCCAACTCTCTCTCTCTCTCTCTCTCTAGATGCTTCTCCTCCCCAGAACCCCCTTTCAAATGGTAGAAAATGCCACTTATATTGATTCAAGGGTCAATGGTATTTCAAGCGGATTAAGGCCCTCGATATGATTCACTTAATTTTAACTATTAGAAAGACTATAGGCTTAGATTCAGGCTAACCTCGTTATATGCACAAATATGGGCCCCACATCTATTGTCCATATGCTAATAGATAACATATGACGGACATATATTATGATACAAAGATAGAGAATTAACAATATCAATAAAACTATTAAAAAATATCATTAATTGTTTAATGGGCTTAAGTCCAAATATGGGCCTACATGATTAAAGGGACTATGGACAACATTTAAATAATGATCAACAGTGTCTATAAATTTCATCAAGTGGGCCACACCAAAGGAAACAGTTGCAAGAGAGATGTCGACCCTTGATTATTAGAGGGCCCATCGTCGTGATTAATAAAATCCACCCCAACCATTAGATGCCACAACAATATTTATGTATGGATCACAAAATTCAGTCTAATTTGCAGTTCCGTGCACCACACCAAGGGAAAGAGTTCCGAGGATAAGCCTTGCCCAATATACTCTTACCAATCATGTGGGCCACTTGAATTGTGAATGAGGTTGATTTTTTTGCCATCGACCTAGCATCATGTGACACACTTAATGGACAGGGTGGATTGCAAATCAACACCAAGGTGGGGGCCCACCCAAGCTCCCAACTCCATTGTCTTAAAAAAGCATCCTTTCACTTGTGATGTGTGAGATGTGCATGTAGATGTACCAGGAGTAACTCTCCTCAGCACTCGCCCTTTATTTTGAAAAGCCCACCTTGATTTGTATGTGAGATTCAATCTGACCATTAGATGTGTAATCCTAAGTTAGACCCATATCCAAAAAACTAAGCTGACCCGTGATTCAGGTGGGTCACACCAAGTGAAACATTTGGGAGAGTGACGTCCACCCTTGATATTTATAGGTCCATCATGATGATTATAAAAGAACCCCTTCTAATCATTAGATACCATAAGAAAACTTATGCTTGGTCGCAAACATCATTCCCATCCGTTATTCAGGTGGGCCATATGAAGGAAAATGATTTAGGGAGTGAGTGTTGCCCTGTACATTTTTCCAATGATGTGGTCCACTTGAAACACCTGTGAGGCTGAGTTTTAGTATACGGGCCTAACATTAGGTGATACGCTTGGTGGTGAGAGTCGATTTCACATAAATACCATGGCGAGGTCTACCCGGCCGGGCCGGAAAACCTTTTATTCATTTATCTCTTTTCCATTTATCAACATAAATTATGCATTGAAAGTCGAAGTGATTGGATGGGATTAGGTGCCAGATTAGATGATGCAAGGGTAACAGCTTTCTGGTCGAGGCCCTGAGCATGGGCCCACCTTGATGTACGTGTCGTATGCCCAAGTCGTCCATTCATTTGCCCACTTGAGTTTGGATCTGCTTCATTTTTAGACCATGTGTTGAGACGATCTGGAAAAAAAAAAAAAAGGATGAATGGGGTAGATTTCTTTTACAAAATCGTGGTGGGCCCCATCTAGCTTACCATCATAGGAAAGGCAATCAGGTCCGTGATTGAAGGTTTGTAAGTAGTAGGTTTGGAATTAGAGAAGTGCGTAGGGCTGTCAAAGTTATATGGCGGATTTCGTGTTTGACGTGGCAAACTTTTGTGGCCCCACCATGATGTATGCATAACATCCACACCGTTCATTAATCTAGAGAGATCAATTTAGGCCAAGATCTAAAAAATGAGGTAGATCGAAAGCTTACGGAAGTGTGTAGGGCTGTCAAAGTTGTGGTGTTTGACATGGCAAAGTTATGTGGGACCCACCATGATGTATGTATAATATCCACACCGTTCCATGATTTAAAAAATGAGGCAGATTCAAAGCTCAAGTGGACTATATTATAGAGTAATGGGAACAATGACGCCCTCCGTTGAAACCTTCCTAGGTCCTACCATGATGTTTATTTGCCATCCAACCTATCCATAAGATCAGACGGACCTGCTCAGCTTGATACCAAACTTTTATAGCCCAAGAAATTTCAATGGTATGCATTCGTCCTACTCTTTTTGTCATATGGTCCACTTGAGCTTTGGAGCTACCTTATTTTAGGGCTCATGCCGTAAAATGATATTAGAAAATTGGCACTGTGGATATCATAAATACATAATGATGGAGCTCACAAAACCTTGCAACATCAATCTATCATAAACAACAGTTAGATTATAACTCTACTTTTGAGTTAGGCTTTTTGTCATAAGCAGAAGAAAATTGATTTTCTATAAGAGGATAAGAAGAAAGTTGATTTTTAAATTATTAAGAAGGATAAAGTTTTCAAAGGGAGGGATTTTATGTCATGAAGAAGTATCCGGCTGGGCTGGGCTACTCGGCCTTAAGACAGCTAATCCAAGCCTGTCCCACTTAAATAAGGGTTGGAAATAGGGCTGAAAGTTGGGTGGGTTTGACTGGCATGACATCGGGTTGGGCTTTGGCAGGATGTATAGGGTTTGGTCTCGGGTTTGAGCCATACAAACACTACCCTGGTAAAACTTGGGTTGGGCTTGAGTTGAGGTCTCGGGTTGCCCGATCCAACGCGAACTGGATCACTATATAAATTCCTTATAAATTAATTATAATTGAGTGCGGATCATATGTGTTGAAGCCGCATGAAATTTCAATACCGTCAAGTTTCATTGGTCCACATAATTTTCAATGACTCAAGTTAACAAGATATATCAGATTTCTCTCTCCCAAATAGATTGCTTGATACACAATGCGACTTTTAAAGAAGTAGTTGTCCTATGTTTTAGCTTGTTTGTTTTAAAAAATAAACGTCTTTACAATAAATAACTATATATATAATTAATAAAATTATAGGTACAAAAAATAAGATGTGTATTGAAAAGATAATAGACTAATATAATAATGAAAATATTAGCATATATCTACTTAACCAACCCGACCGAGCTCACTTGGGTTGGGCTTGGGTTGAGAATTCCCAACCCGAAGTTGGGTGGGGTTGGGTTAGGGTTAAGGTATATGAACCTTGGGTTAGGCTAGGGTTGAGCACCAACCACACCTGACCCGCCCGATTTTCAGCCCTAATTGGAAGTTTAGGTCTGAACCCGGCCCTTGAGCTTGATTCTCTAGCCCAAGTCCACTCATAAAGCCCACTGGGCCAGTTTGCTCGTGGACCTGAAAGTGTGTTAGAAGGGGCCGCTACGTCTTGGTGACTTGGCATAACAGCAACCGGCCTTGATTGGGCCTTTGAATGGACCAAATCCGTGCTAAGCCTAATAAAATATTTGAATAGGCCTGCCCTACAAGTTCTAAGGACCTGTAAATTAAACTCCGTGGGCCACACCATTGAAAAAAGTGGTGATTCCCGCCCACCATTGAAACCTTATGGGGCCTCCTTTCTAACTAATTCAACCATCTTTTCACTATTGAACGGTTAGGATCTGCTAACTATAAATGTGAAGTCATCCACCTTAGCCAACAATACATGTGATGAGGATCAACGATCAACACCATATAAGTCCTCCTACTCATAAAAGCCCCTCCTCCCACTACTCACACGTGTCTTCAATGGTCCCAAATCATCATTACAAATTACGGTAAGATTTCTTTTGGTACCATATGGTAAAATGGTCCACTTGATAGTGTAGAAATGATGTTGTTATCTGCATGGGGACTAAGGCGTGCAGCATGCATTTCCATGCACTCATGCAAACCCCCCCTCTCTAAAATAACATACACGCGCAAGCACCATAATGAGAATAGTCATATCAATCCAAGCGTGCGATTTCCCTTCTGATTTTTGGAGGGTAAAAGTGGGAGCATTTCTGCATGAATTACTGCGAGGCATCTGAAAAATCCCATGCTTGAAAAGTATATATATAAACTTTGAAAAAGAAGAGAGAGCTCTTCTAATCTCACACGCGCGAGTGCGCTTAACAAATGTTAACTTCATTCAACATGTGTTGCAAGATCCGATCCGTTGATTAGCTAATTCTCTGCTTGCAGATTCTATTTGGAAAAAGTTGGGCCGTCCATTCTTTCTCTGGGATGCTCATTTACAAATGAAATGGATGGATCAGACACAATGACATGCTTGAGTGGCCTGACAGATGAGAAGTGTGGAGCTGGAGAATTTACATTGAGTGCCACTCTTGCTCCCACGTTTGACACGTATGGGGAGGAGTGCACTCGAATTCTACAAAGAAAATAAAGAGAGAATGAAAAAAAAGAAAAAAAAAGTAAAAAGCTATTATTCATCTCCCAATGAGTGGAAATGGATTTTATACGGTGGACCTTTAAGACAATGAGAGTATTAGCTTTAAGCTTTCTCTTGCATCAATGCACCACAGAGAACCAATCCATGATTCCATGATCAAAGGGACATAAAATTACCATATACAAAAAAAAAGAGGTCCAAATGGCACATGGAGTTGTATGATACTCAGGCTGCATAGGTAGCTTGATACACAGGCACTCAGAAATTGTACCTGTGGCATACATCAACTCAAGTTAAATTGACTAAATTATGGGACCCAGTACCATTGCTGATTTACATTCCGAAAATCATATTGTTTGAACAATCCTAACCTCTTATTCGTGGACATTTCAGGACTGTTGGATTTTTTTCATTTTCAACCGTCCATTAAATGGACCCTAATCCTGACATCCTGATAGTCAAATGAGTGTAATTTTTGGTTCATGGCACATTTAAGTTTCGAACCATAACCTAGACCGTTTAATTTGAATTAGTTGTATGAATGTGCAAGCTCTAAGTAATTTCCAAGTGTATGCATGTCATCCATCACACTCTGGCAGGTTTTCTCAAAAGATGTTTGGCTGGCCAACATGACAGATTTTCAGGCTATTTAAGGAATGTGCCAACGTGGCTGACATGTGCAGGATCCGAGCCATTCATCAGGTGGGGGATACCGTGAACTTTGTCTGATTAAAAAAGAAATAGTATCCAATTAGTGCATGGGCCACATGTGAATATTGAGAGAGCCTGCACCCACTGAAATGCTTTGAACCTTAGGTTAAATCTGCAATATAATTTCGGGCCAAAGTAAAGTCTGCATGAAATCCAATCCATACATCTTGTGCATTCCATCATGTTCTCCTTAGTGCCAAAAAATCAGGTCAATTCAAAACTTAGGTGCACAACACAGTGTAAAAATTCTCCTAAAACCTCTAAAATCAAAGTGGTGTTGCTCATTCATTCCATGCTTGTGGGGTGCATCTCCCGAGTGGAATAGATGGTACATCCAAAATAATGTGGACCCTACACATCATCTGAAAGTTTTTTCTTTTTAATGATGGGGTTGACCCACTTGAGTTTTGTAGGGGCCTATATTTGTACCGAAATTACGTGTGAGAGCAAGCAGATGATGGATGTCATGCACACATCATGCTGATCCCACACATTGCGTGTTTGCTTTCTCCCTCTACATGTATAACACTTGTAAGAGATATGGGCGGTTCATCTGTCTGCCCTAAAGATACACACTGATAGGGTGATTCTACTGGATACTGAGCAAACTCTGTGGGACCTATGGTTATATATGTCTTATCCAAGCCATCCCTTATCATTTTTAACTCAATTTAGGCCATGCCTCCAAAATTGAAGTATATCCCAAGTTCATGTGGACCACACCACGAGAAGCAGTGAAAATTAAATACAGACCATTGAAAACTTCTTGGATAATATTAGAAGTTTTGTATCAAGCTAATATTTGTGTTTTAATTTATGCATGAACAAATTAGATGACAAATAAACATTACTGTTAGGCTTATAAAGTTTTCAACGGTGGATGTCATTATCCCAATAGTTTAATGTGGTGCGGTCAACTTGAGCTTTGTATATGCTTCAATTTTCTGCTCATGACATAAAATGAACCGGTCAAATAAATGGACGGCATGGATATATAAGACACGTGCATCATGGCCCGCTAAGATTTACTCAGTATATGAATTGCCTGATGACCCCAACACGAGGTGGCTACCTGGTGCCAGGACTCCGTGGGGTCCCGTATGATGCATGTTTTCCATCAGGTGGTCCATCTCCCGATCATTTTAGGTAGTGAGCCTTGATTGAAGCTCTAAATTTTATTGGCCTTGTGGGAAGCAGATTGCCTAGTGAGTGACTTACTGGGCTTATTACAATGAGTAAACTCTGTTAGGTCCACCAGGATTGGTGTATTTTATCTTCTCTGCCTATGCATTTTATCATATAATTTTAGACTTGAGCTAAAAAATTAACTATATCTAATGTTCAAATGGGCCGCACCATAGGAAGCAGTTGAATTGGACGTTGGCTGTAAAAAATTTATTGAGGCCACAAAAGTTTCGGATCAGAAATAATTTTATGCCTTCCCTTTATCTTTGTGTGATCTTACTCACAAGTTAGATGACAAATAAACACCAATGCAGAGTCAAAAAAGATTTTAATAGTGGAAATCATTATCCCTATTGTTTCCAATAGTATGGTCCTCTTAATCTTTTGATATACTTTTATTTTGGGCTCGGCTCCTTAAATTAGATGGAAAAAAAGATGAATAGTGTGTATAGGTCACATACATTCAAGGTGAGCCCAATTAAGTTTACTCAGTACTGCAGTTAGAGCATACTGAATTATTTCCTATATGTAAACCAATCAGTTTATAAGACCATATAAACCTAGATGAAAGGCATGCACAAATATCAGATTCATCTATTAATTTTTTTGTGGCCCTCATAAGTTTTATGCGTTTACTCCTTACTATTTCCTGCAGTGTGGTTCACTTGAGCGCTGAATATACTTCAATTTTATCCGAATTCCCTAAAATGTGATAGAAAAACTGATGGACCATATAGATAAAATAAATATCCGCGTGGGACTGGTGGCAGAAAAAAGTCCAACCAACAGTCAACAGTCAATTGGTAAAAGCCGCCAATTGGCAGCAGCTACGATCATCTAAAAAGGTGTGATTTTCGGACCATGGCCCACCCATCTGATAATGCCAACAAAACAGTCCTGAATTCGTATACGAGTGCCACGTCCATGATAAAATCCAATGCTTGACAACTAACTTCCTTTTCGGTGTTTAAAACGAGATTGCTTCCCAAAACTCATTCATGTGGTGCAATCTCGTTTATGGGTCCCACCAGGGCCCTAGCTTTGATCTCTACGGACGATTAGGGAAAAAATTTCAACTATAGAGTTTATGTTATAAAAACTACCATGATCAGATGATCAAAGCCATTCAATTAACAGCATACAGAATGGATGGTCAGAGTAAATCTAGTCTTACTGTCCATTTTCAAGGCTCTTAATCTGGTAGATCTGTTCATCTGATCTACGTTATTTTGAGGCCATGTTCAATCCATGGCGGGCTTCCTATCCAATGGCCTAACATGACCACAGATGGGCCTACTTAAGAATTTGCATAGTAGGAACATGAGAATAATTCGTACGGAACAATGGCCGTATTAGAATCATTTGTACGGTAGTGGCAGTCCGTTTGGTACGTCGGTCAGTGGCTGGATAGCACATGTTTTACGAGGGTGGGCCACGTTTTCTAAAATGACTAAAATGTCCTCCCAGCATGTATTTTTTCATTATTCTTCTACGTTTGCTAATTCCATACGTGTGGAAAGCTTTCCTCATCCACATGCTAATATATAACATGCGTGTGAGATCTGAGCTTTCCATTAGGTTAGCTACACTGTTTAGATCTTCCATCCTAAAATCCGGACAATTTCATACATTGGGTGGACCACAACATACAGAACAAATGGATGGCAAGAAAAATTATTATCTGAAAATAAATTATCTAAAATATTTAATAAAAAATTATAAATAAATTTAAAAAACAAATATAAAAGTATAAGCTGAATTATTTTAACTTCTAAAAAAATTTTTTGTTAAAATTGAAATCCCGCAATATTACCACGATAATATCATTAAATCAAAATTTCACTAGATTTTCAAAATATCAGCCTTTTTTTATTCTTTTTCTTTTTCTTTTTCTTTTTTACGGTGTAGGCACATAGAAGTATTTTTCAATATATATAAATTATGGTTCGATTGGTAATTTTAATAAAAGGGTAAGGGCATTTTAAGAATGTGTGTCTTATTTGTTTCACATGAAACACAGCCACAACAATTTGCCACATGACTAATAAAACGATGTTTGGCTTTTGGGGTCACATTAGCGTAGATAATGTAAAGGGACGAAGATTTAGAGGTGATTAAGGGACAAAAGACGATAGGCCTCTTTTTAAAAAAAAAATTTATAGGACGTTCCTGATTTTTGTGTCTGCCCTTATTACAATAAAATTACAATCCACACATTTAGTGGGCCACCCATGATAATCACCACCTAGATAAAGTCATATAACTTACATCGCTCATGTTCTACACACGTGTGCATAGATTCATGATTGTCCTATTTGTAAAGAGTGCCCTAAATGGGTCTCCCCAAGAAGCATCCTACCAGCTGATTTATATTCTGCCGCGATTGATAGGTGGATTGGATTTGGGTCCATTGACTTGATTAGACAAGGCATCTGACTTATTTGAACACAGGCATTGAATATATATTTTTATATCTCTTTTCTTTTTTAGATTTATTCTTTATTTAATTATACTTGTGAGAAATGTTCAAACATAACTAGTTATGTTTCTGGCGTAGTTGACTAGCGTGTGAGGCTCACTATGGTGTTGGTAACATATTCAACATGTCTAGTTACGTGTTGTATTTTAAAACAATTTTATTTGAAAAATTAATTTTTTTCTTCCATGCTTCTTTTTTAAAATGTTTTTATTTTTACCGTATATCTCTTGTCCCACATAGGAAAGAATAAAAGAAATGTCATGCATATAAGAAATGTAGTTTGTACGAGGCTTAAGCCGCAAAGGAGGAATAACCATTTGGGTTAGACCATCTCTTTACAATATGCACATAATAACCATTTAGGTTGGACCATTTCTTTACAATGTGTGCATGATAATCATTTGGGTTGGACCATTTCTTTACAATGCGCACACACCAACTCGTGTCGTGACCGTGTGATGTTTACATTCTAGCCCTTTACTTGTATTTTAAAATAATTTTGTTTCAAAATTAAAAATTTTCATTCTATAATTCTTTTTTTAAGTGTTTTTATTTTTAGTATAGCTCTCTTGTCCCACACATCTACAAGAATTGAAGAAATCTCATGTATATAAGAGATGTGGTTTGTACAAGCCTTGAGTCACCAATAAAAAATAGCCATTTGGGATAGATCATCACTTTACAACGCATGCATGTTGAGCAGAGTCGAGGTTGCGTGATGTGTGACGTGTGCGTGTGCATGCTTGTGCACTAGGCTGAGCCAAGCCAGGTTTGAGTCTGCATCTAGGCCTATGTGTGGACCAAGAGCACACTTACTCTAACGGTTTTTGTTCTGTACTCCACGACTATACCGCATATGTCGGTTTTGCTCAAATTTCAAACTACGGATGTGTCTGTTCAGGTATTCAACCAATTGGGTTCAAATATAACAGACCCAATCCATTTAAAACGGTGTTTTAAGCACTTAATCGTGATCTACATATAAACATACTCTCTTCTTCTACATATAAATATGCATGTCCTGAGCATGTATTTTCTTATTGTCCTTCTACTTTTGCTGATTCATACGTGTGGAAAGCTTTGCTCATCCACATGCTAACATATAACATGCGTGTGAGATCTGAGCTTTCCATCAGGTTAGTTACACTGTTTAGATCTTCCATCCTAAAATCTGGGCAATTTCACACATTAGGTGGGCCACAACATACAGAACAAATGGATGGCAAGAAAAAAATATTATTTGAAAATAAATTATCTAAAATATTTACTATAAAATTACAAATAAATTAAAAAAACAAATATAAAAGTATAAGCTGAATTATTTTAACTTCTAAATAATTTTCCTGTTAAAATTGTAATCCCACGATATTATCATGATAATGTCATTAAATCAAAATTTCACTAGATTTTCAAAATATCATCTTTTATATATATATATATATATATATTTATATTTTTTATTTACAGTGGGGGCACATTGAAGTATCTTTCAACATATATAAATTATGGTTGGATTGGTAATTTTAATAAAAGGGTAAGTGCAATTTAGTAATGTGTGTCTTATTTGTCTCACGTGAAACACAGCCACAGAAATTTGCAACATGACTAACGAAATGACGTTTGCCTTCTGGGGTTACATTAGCTTAGATAATATAAAGGGACGAAGATTTCAAGGTGATTAAGGAACACAAGAAGATGGACCTTTATATATATATATATATATATAGAGAGAGAGAGAGAGAGAGAGAGAGAGAGAGAGAGAGAGAGAGAGAGAGAGAGAGAGAGAGAGAGAGAGAGAGAGAGAGAGAGAGAGAGAGAGAGAGAGAGAGAGAGAGAGAGAGAGAGAGAGAGAGAGAGCGTTCCAGATTTTTGTGTCTGCCCTTATTACAATAAAATTAGAATCCACACATTTAGTGGCGCACCCGTGATAATCACCAACTAAATAAAGTCATATAACTTACATCGCTCATGTTCTACACACGTGTGCATAGATTCATGATTGTTTTATTTGTAAAGAGTGCCCGGTCTCCCCATGAAGTATCCTACCTGATTGAATTTGATCTTGATTTATATTCCGGACCGATTATTAACCGGATTGGATTTGGGTCCATTGACTTGGATTAGACAAGGCATCTGGCTTGGGTGTGTGCAGGTATTGAATATATATATATATATATATATATATATATATATATATATATATATATATATATATATATATATATATATATATATATATATATTCTTTCTTAGATTTATTCTTTATTTAATTATACTTGTGAGAATGTTCAAACAACTGGTTATGTTTCCGACCTAGTTGACTAGTGTGTGAGGCCCTCCATGGTGTTTTGTAGAACATTCAACCTATCTAGTAAGGTGTTGTATTTTAAAATAATTTAATCTCAAAATTTAAATTTTTTTCTTCTATATTTCTAATTTAAAGTGCTTTTATTTTTACTGTAAATCTCGTCCCACATCAAAAAGAACAAAAGAAATCACATATATGCATATAAGAAATGTAATTTGTATAAAGTTTAAGCCACAAATGAGAAATAATCATTTGGGTTGGACCATCTCTTTATAATGCGCAGATGCTAAGCGGGGCCGAAATAAGAATATATAACCCATTTTGGCCAAAGTGAAAAGTTGTGTGAGTTATTGTCCTTTACTTTTATTTTAAAATAATTTTGTTTCAAAAATCAAAGTTTTCATTGTATATTTCTTTTTTAAAGTGTTTTTTTTAGTATACCCCTCTTGTCCCACGTCGAAAAGAATCAAAGAAATCTCATGTATATAAGAGATATGGTTTGTATAAGGCTTGAGTCACCAATGAGGAATACCCATTTAGGTTAGACCATCTCTTTACAATGCGCACATGCCGAGCTGAGTTGAGGTCGTGTGACGTGTGACGTATAGTGTGCGTGCGCATGCTCATGCGCTAGGCTGAGCCAAGTCGGGTTCGGGTCCAAGTTTGAGTTTGCGTCTAGGTTTATGTGTGGACCGAGAGTACACTTGTGCTAATTGTTTTTATTCTGTACTCTACAAGCATACCCACACCTATCAATTTTGCTCAAATTTCAAACTAGGGATGTGTCTGTTCAGGTAGTTACACAAGTTCGGTTCAAATCTAACGGACCTAACCTATGTGAAACGGTGTTTTAAGCACCTAATTGTAGTCTACATATAAGCTGACTCTTTTTTATTTCTTTCTTTTTTTTTCCAAATTAATTCATTCAAATCAACAATTCATTGACCTATATCTTCAAAACTTGTCTCTAGTTCAGTATTGTTTTATCAATTGAGTCCGTTGTTGAGTCAACTCAGGTTCAGTATTGTTTTATCAATTGAGTCCGTTGTTGAGTCAACTCAGGTTCAGTATTGTTTTATCAATTGAGTCCGTTGTTGAGTCAACTCATTTCGGTTAAGCTTTGCATGCTAGTTCGAGCCCGTGTACAACAAGTGCACCATTGGGGACCGGATAATAGTTGTTGTATCCTGAAAGCCAATTGTCCAATACTCCTATTATACTTGGGATGCGAACGAAGGAAAACGAATTTAGTTTCAAGCTAAACGACTCTGTGACGCCATGACTCAAACAAGTCATCTTTCTTACTTTATTTTTGTTATTCATATTTTCTGTTTTTTTCAAATATTATCCACTGTTTTCAATATATTATTTCCAACATACATAAGGTAGTCCCATGATGAAAATGAGATACCCCAAAAATTAGGTCCATTAAACTAGTAAGTGGACCATGTTATAGAGAACATTGAACAAGCATCTAAAGACTACATTCACATGAGTCTCATCTGGCGGTTGGATCAACCTTATTTTTAGAGGATTCTATTTTCATTATGGGGACCATGGTAGAAGGGTGGGCTAGATGGCATGCAAACACTACAGATAGGTCTCACACACCAATTAGTTGAGTGTGAGGGCGCATTTCTCTACATTGATTATTCAAAAACCAGAAAAGAAGCCCGTCGCCAGATTTAAAGCCAACTCAAGAACTAAACCCTGTTACAAATCCTAACTTGAAATTAGTGACAGGAAGTGGTGAAAAACTCAGATTTTAATTGAAAATAGGATCCGATACCTTATGTACCCTACAAGACCCAAGCTCAATTCCTTTTATTGGGCATGTATCATTTATGCATTCCACTGAAAATATGATTGTATTGAATGTAGAGGTTTGCTCAAATACATCTCCATGTATAACAACAAGAAACATTTGGACTCTTGTAATTGGATTTGGGATCTTTTTCAATGATACAAATAGTTTATTTGATAGGGCTCTTGTTTGATGGGGGACACTAAAAATACTCTCTAGTAAGATATTTCAACCCATTAATTGTACAAAAATTATGAAGACCATTTATGTTCAAAGGGTTTTATTTGTTGTCTTTCTACTATAAAAAATGACTATCTTGTAATCTTTGGAAGATAACCTTGATTCAAAGGCTAAAGTCCTGACATATCTTATTCCAGTATGTTGGGGTGTATTGGAGGAATCTCTTGAACGTATTGTTGATCCACTCACAATGATTTATTTGAACATTTCTTTATATATTATTTTCAACACTATTTCATGACTCTTTCCTTTAGTGATAAAGGAAAATAATTTATCTACGATTAAGTTAGGTTTTAATTATTACAATTATTGAACTATTTAAATTAATTTTCACATTTTCTTTAGATTTTCAACAATTGGTTTATTTATTGAACTACTTAAAAATGAAGTAACAAATGAAAAAAGTTAGAAAAAGAAAAGAGAGAAAATACTGGGCATTTATCTTGTTTTTCATATCTGGCCTGTATAGTACCAGGTTTGCAATGGAGTGAAATGATCAATGATATGTGGCCTGTATTGGGCTCAACATGATATGTTCAAATCCAACGAAAAAGAGCTTGCAATGGAGTGAAATGATCAATGTAAAGTAGACCATGTGCCTTCAGCTTTAGTTTTAGTTACATGCATGCATGTATCAATGCATGCAGCATGGTGTATTGAGTCATAACATGTGAAATCTATTCACATTGACATGCATGCATTATGCATGAGCTCATCAGCATAGTGACATTGTCCTCTGCAATTTCTCAGCTCGGCAATTTCTTGGGAGATTTTCAGATTTTTGTGCTTTCTCTTATAATAATAATGGAAAGACCTCGCTGAAAGTAATAAATAATAAATATTTATTGTAAGCTAATGAATAGTTTAAAATGTTTAAATATAGAAGTACCAAACAGATTATTTTGACTTTTAAGAAATTTTTTTTTTCCTTAAAATAGTGAAAAAAAAAAAAAAAACTGCAGAACATTTTGAAAATCTTGCAATCTCAAATCGATAATAACACTTGATTATAAAATATAGTGAGATTTTTAAACTTTAGGGGATATTTGTCATAATGCTCATCATAGGGCTAGTCTCCTGTCACCATTTAAAAAATGGTGGTGGTGACTTTTAAAATAAACACATGAAGTAGTTGTTCATCAATCAAGGCCATCCAAATCGTTGACCCAGCTGTTAATGAATCATGACCCAAAAGTCACACTGAGAAGCTTATAGCAGCTATCTGACTTTGCCTTTGAAATTTGGACCACTTGCTACTTTATTTTTAATCATTGTTTCGATAGGATTATTGGATGTTGGTGTTGCTTGATAAATGTGATTTTGACATATGATCCGCCCATGATGTACCCTGCAATTTGGATGGGTTAGATAAGCACGCATGACTAGTTCATGTGATGATTATGAGTCAGCTCCTCTTTTTTTTAAAAAAAAATAAAATGATAGTGAAGTATCACATGAATTTAGACAGTCAGATATTTGCTCAAAAAGTCCAAAAGTTGTTCATCTCCAACGCTGATTTGTAGTGAGGCGTTCACCACCGTTGTGGGGCCCACCGTATCATATGTGTTTTGTCCATGATGCCTATCCATTTGTCCAGCTCATTTTAGGGCAGACCAAAATTAAAGGCATCCAAACCTGAAGTGAATGGGGTATGGAAGTTTTGGATCAAGCTAATATTTGTGGTTTCCCTTCATCCAGGTTTATATTAGGTTCAGTGGCAAATAAACATTACTGTAAGCCTATGGGAGGTTTTAGCCACTGACCCCATGGGCTTATTCTTTTGTCTCTCAAAAATTGCTGTCATGGTAAGATCTTGGTTTATTGAATCACCATGGACTATTGTCCATACTATTTCTCGTGGTATGGTTCACTTGTGCTTTGGATATGCTTCAATTTAGGCTCATTGATGAACATTGTAGATTCAAAAAATAAAAAAAAATAAATAAATTACATGCATTATGGCAAGCCCCATTAGGTCTTCACACCATACGAAAGGAGGCCCTCCAGTACAAGGGTCAGTGCCATGGCCCCCTAATAATGTATATGTTTTATCCATGTTGTCCTTTCATTCCAGCTCATTTGAGGGAACTATCCTAAAAAAGAAGCAGATCCAAATCTCACGTGGACCATACCATAGGAGACTTGTAATTGAACACAGATCCAAATCTCACGTGGACCACACCATAGGGGACTGGTAATTGAACACTCATTGTAAAACTTACTGGACCATGAAAGTTGTGGATCAAGATGATATTTGCATTTATTTTTTTCCCTTCATTTTTAGGCCTGTGTTGGATGGCTAATAAACATTATAGTGGACCTTAAGAACTTTTTAATGGTGGGCATTCTATTACCATTGTGGTGGTCCACTTGAGATTTGGACCTGCCTTATTTTTGGGCTCGTGTCCTAAAATAAGCTGAAAATGTATGTATGACATAGATAAAACACATACATCATAGTGGGATCCACAAAGCTTTTCCAACACCGACCGGTTCCAAGATCTCAGTAAAAGGTGGTGAGTGCCCCACTACACAATGACCTGCCTTAGTTTTGGGCTCGTGTCCTAACATAAGCTGAAAATGTATGTATGACATAGGTAAAACACATACATCATAGTGGGATCCACAAAGCTTTTCCAACACCGACCCGTTCTTAGATCTCAGTAAAAGGTGGTGAGTGCCCCACTACACAATCCGCATCTATTCAACTCAATATTTAGACAATCTGGTCAATTTAAAGACTAAGACCTGTCTCTACTTGAATTGGTTCAATATTAATTTAATAATTAGTAATAAATATTTGAAATAGTTATATATAATTAAAACATGTAAATAGTCGACAAAAATTCAGACATTTACCTCCACCAATATTCCATGAATTACCAGTAATGGACCAGTGAGTCGGAATGAGTCATCGTGACCCTGTAAAGTTATTTTTAGTCAACATCATGAAATTGTACCGAGTTATTTCAGATCCAACCTGTTCATAAGTTAATAATACAGATATAGAATATGGGAAACACAAATATCAGGTTGGTTGAAAATTTCAGTGGCCACAAAAAAGATTTTAATGGTAGGCAATTCAATCCCCATTGTTTTCTGTGGTGGCGTCCACTTGAGCTTTGGATCAGCCTCATTCTTTCTCTGATACCCTTAAAATGATCTTTTCAAATGGATTGACGGTGTGGATACAACAAATACATCATGGTGGGGCCCACGGAGCTTTATGGCGTCACTTCAGTACAGAATCTCGCTACTCACGCTACCAGCAGTTAATCCGCGTCCGGATAGGATACCATGTACGGAAGATGTTAAGCTGCTTCAATCAAAGCTCACTGCATTAATCTAATGCCTAGAGGAACACCTAGTGAAAATCCAGACCGTTCATCTAGAAGTCTCAACCTTAGATGTTTCATAATGAAAGTATATCAATCGTCAGAGATAAAATCATCCATGCAAAGTCGCCTAGTTGCAACGGTCTAGACAAGTGGTTTCTTTACTCACTATGATATAGGGGTGAGAATGGCTGGCAAAACTCTGAAAATTTGTTTTGCACTTCTCCTGTCATTTATCGAGGGAGTCCCACATCACCAAAAACTGACGTACCACAGGTGGTCCAGGATGTGGACCTTAGGCCTTACACTGGGTGGGCCACCGTTCATCGGGATAGTAAGAAATTTCACTAGTTGGATGGTCTTATCCATCTCACACCTACCCAACAAACATTGAATGGTAAAAAGGTCCCAAAATCAGACGAATAGGTCATTGATTTGTACGATCCATGTGGTCTACGTACTGACCATAGGTTTACAGTATTACTCTCTCTTTTTTTGTTGGTTGAATGTAAACCATTGTTGTATTTTCTCTCTTAACCCTCTATATACCTGTTTGGTAATCCAGACCTTTATATTATTCTCTCCCTCGAAACCCTCCTTGATAGACATTTTAACCTTTTGATAGGTTGCCTATTATTAGATGGGTAAGAAGAAAAATACAACAATGGTCTGTATTCAATTGGAAAAGAACCTTATATTAGTTATCCGGATCTTCCACGCCTAGAGTTTTATGGGTTTTTTTTACCAATGGTATATTAGATTTCTAGGTAGAAACTCATTAGAATACACTTAACTCTTTCAAAAATGTAATTCAGTATATTCGGTCAAGGGTTCTTGCTATAATTTTAGATTTAACACTTAATTTATATCACATACTTGAATCCAAAAAAGCAATGCGTGATGGTGACTATGAAAATGAAACTTAATTTGCCAAATCTTTTATTGCTTTAGAAATTATATAATGGAACTTAAATTGTTTTATACGTGCAAGTAAGGGGATCAAAACTTATATATATATATATATATATATATACACACACACACACACACACGCACCTACGCACGTGCGCACCTTTGCACACGTGTCATGGGAGTCGAATCCGAACGGTCCATAAGATGAGGAAACCCATGAAACCTTAGGAGGTGAATTTTCACCCTGATCTAAGATTCTGGTGGGCCATGGCAAAGAGAAATGCAAATCAAGGGAGGAAACTGTTTCATTTTTCATGGCCCATCAAAGTTTTAGATCAAAGTAAAAGTTGGGCCCGGGGCGTTTCTCGAGGTGCTGCTTCACATGAACGGTTCAGATTTTGGATCCACTTCACGCATGATGGGTTCTCAAAAAAGTTCGTACGTGTTACGTACGAACTGGTTCGCAGGTGAGCGTTTCCGTGTGTATATATATATATATATATATATATATATATATATATATATATATGTTGTTGATAGATGTCTTAAATCTTTCAAACAGGCTCAATGTTATCAAGGAAATTCGGCCAGCCTAAAAAAGTTCGGTTGAAAATCCAAAAACATATTCTTTTAGAATTTATGGGAAGTTCAGCCAGCCTAAAGTCGAGTTCGGCTAGCCGAAATGTCGGTCAGCTAGCCTGAGCTCTGCTAGGCTAGCTGAAGGTTATGCAAATTATATGAGGACTGCGTAAATTTGAGGCTATTTCCAAAGTATTCCAAGTTGGTGCGAAAGTAGGGTTTCCTAATCTATAAATAGGAGTTCTTAAGGCCATTCTAAGACAGTGCTAAGGCTTTTTAAAGTATTCTAAAAGGTTTCTAAGGTTTCAAAGAGTGTAGTAAGGGTGAGATTTGAGGTTGTTCGAATCGAGTAAGTATTTTCTCTTTGTAATTTATGATTTTATAGTAGATTTATATCGCTTTGTGCCGTAGTTTTTTCCGAAATGGTTTTTCACGTTAAACTATTATATATGTTCTATTGTGTTTGCTTGGAACTCTTGGATTGTTATCCTCGATCCATATCTGTGTGATTCCGTAGAATAAATCCCAACAAGTGGTATCAAAACTATCGTTGGGGTACAGATCTGAATCTGTAGGATTATCATCAATGGGAAATGCCAAGTTTGATATTGAAAAGTACTCAGGTAAAAATTAATTTTGAGTTATGGAAGATCAAGATGATCAGTTTCTTAACCAAGCAAGGCGAAGATAGTACTCTTAAGGAGCGAAAATCGACTATGGATGATGATGATTGGAATACTCTTGATAAGAAGGCCTTATCCTCGATCCGTTTGTGTCTCACGGATGAGGTTCTCTACAATGTTTTGAGGGAGAAAGTCGTAGTGAGTTTGTGGGTGACGATAGCGGATTTTTATACCAAAAAGTCTCTTGAAAATCGCTTACACTTGAAGCTACAGTTGTTTAACTTTTGGATAGCATAAGGTGGAGATGTGGAGGGCCACATCAGTAATTTTAATAAGTTAATTTGCAAGTTGTTAGACATGGAGGAGGTGATCGAAGATGAAGACCAGACATGTATTTTATTGAACTCTTTGCCAGCCTCACATGAGCAATTAAGGGACTCATTGTGCACCAGGAATTCGTCCCTAGGTTTGGACACTTTTATTTCATCCCTTTAGGGTAAGGCCATGAGAGCGATAAACGGTACCATAGGTGTAAGACCCGTATCATAATCCGTACTGTTCCGTCGCTTCCCGCGATCCTTCTCGTCAAATTTCGATAATCCGCGACCTTTAGTTGACGTTGCGCACGACCAGAAGTCATATCCTATTCATTTAAGCCGTCTTAATCCGAGACTTATATCATTGCGACCGCACCATCGCCGCGGTTCCAACACTGCAACTCACGCACCGATCCGATACCCAGACGAGGAGATGTGGACCCGCATTCAGTTTGAGGAAAAACACTGTGTGTTGCAAATCCCAAGAGAATCTCTATAAAGTGTTAAATCAATCCCATCAATCAATCACCCATCAATCACTTTATGTTAAGTACAAACACCCATGCTTCCTTTCTCCACAAGTCAAGCAACCACCCAAGTCAACTAACACATCACCTCACCCATCACTCACATCCATCAACCATCACCCCATCACTCACCTTACATCTCCCTACATCTCATCTCTCTCTCTCTCTCTCTTTTCTCACACCAAACCCAAGCAACCAAGAGAGCATCCCACGTCCAAATTTTTCTCAAGAGAAAGTGTGATTTTGGTGGCCCACTTTCCATCCCAAATCTCTCATCTTAGCCATCCATTTCCCATCTCCACCATCAAAGTGAAGCTCTAGGAGTGTAGCTTTCTAACGGACCGAGAAGATCAAGTGGTGGGTGTTTCTTTAGACTACTTTTTATGTTTTTAAGATGGGCCAAGTGAGGCCAACCGATCAATGGTTTGGATCTCACTTGGGACCCTAAGATGTGGCGAATGACCCATCCTGATCATCAAATCATTCCATGATGGGGCCATTCTCCATGGACCCCATCATGATGTTTACTTTCCTTTCATTAAAGAGGTCAACTAGACCATCCATTTTTAGTGGAGAAAGATCTCCACCGTTGATCTTTGAATTGGTGGGCCCACTTGTATTAGGGCCCACTCGATGTACAATTGAATGCAAGGGAGGGCCCATAGTGCCGGGGTCCCTCCATCACGCGTGTCCCACTCTCCTTCTATCTCTTTCTCCTTCTCCTTTTCATTATTTTCTTTGTGTGTTGATGTGGCCGTGTGGCCTACTTGAATAGGCCCCACCATGAAGTACTTTACCCAAGCCGTCTAAGGATGGGGCCCACTCTATATGTGTTGTACCCTCTCCATCCATCAATTGGTGGCCCACATAAGCGGGACCCACCTCAATGTTAGTGCACACCCAACCATCCAGCGTCCCCTGGACGCTGGACGTCAAAAAGGAAAAATACAAACATTGGCTTTCTTCAAAGCCTTTGGAATGGACCGCTTGTACGGGACCCACCTTGATTCACGCATCTAATCCAAGCCGTCCACCTCACTCCCTGACTCATTTTAGGCGTTGAGCCAAAAAATGAGGTTGATCAAAGTATCTGGTGGGCCATAACATCAAAAACTGTACCATTACCATTGAAATCTATCTAGAATTATTTTTACATGTTGAAAAAGGGTCGATATTGGTCTTGATAGATCTGTTTTAGTCTTGAGAATACAATGGACGGAGTGGATTTACTTAGGGTGGGACGTACACGTGAAAAATCTCAAAAAAATAGGTTTTAGAAAATTTTAAAAAAAATATATATAGCAGCAGTTGCTGCTGTGCCAGCGGCTGGCGGGAGGACGCTAGCCAACCCACGGCTCCAACTGTGGGCCCCACTTGATGATTATTTGTCATCTAGCCCGTTCATGAGGTGGGCCACTCATTGAAGTGGGCCCCCTCCAATTTTCAGCCAAATCCAAGACCCAGGTAGCCCACATCATAGGAAACAGTGTGATTGAGTGTCTACCGATGAAACCCTTTTTATGGGCCATAAAAGTTTCAGATTAAGATGGTATTTTTGTTTTTCCCTTATTCATGTCTGTGTGATCCTATGGACGGGTCGGATCGCAAATATACATTATGGTGGACCCCACATGGGACCCACAATGATGTATCTGTTTTATTCACACCGTCCACCACCGTGGACGGTGGAACCCACCGTGGAGTAAGGGTTTTATCCACGCTGCAGCCCGTGTACGGGCTGCCTCCGTGCAGCGTGGGGCCCAGTGATGTATGTATTCTCACCGTCCACTGTTTGGACGGTGGGGTCCACCATGATGCAAGTGTTGCATCCAAGCCGTCCAACCCTTTTTGAAAGGCAATTTTAAGGCTTAAAACTAAAAATGAGGCAGTTACCATACGGTAAAAGCAGTGGGGATTGAACGGCTTCCCTTGAATCTATTTGTTTCCCCAAGTTTTTTTTTTTGAATTACTAGGAAATTTATCTCCTCTTAATCCAAGTCTGTGTGACCTTATGGTCAGATTAGATAGAAAATAAATAATACAGTGGGCCTTGAAAATTTTAATGGTGGAAATCATTATCACCACTTGCTTTGGGGGTGTGACCCATTTGATGCACATATAGGGCCCGTTGGCATGGCCCATCTGATATACACAAGACCCAATTAGTGTGGCCCATTTGATATATTTAGAGCTCATGTGTGTAGGCTCATCTGATATATTTAAGGCCCAGGTTGTGAGGCCCACTTTGATGTATTTCAAGGCCCATGGATCATGGACCATTGCAATGTACATAAGGCTCATTGATGAGGCCCATTAACGCAGCCCATTTGAGGAATGTAAGGCCCATGTGATTCGGCTCATTTGATGTATCTAAGGCCCATGGGTCGAGGCCCAACGGGATGACCTTAGGGTCCATTGCAATGTATGACTTCCCATGGTTCATGAAATGATATTTATGGCAGGTCGTGCCTAGGGAACAATGTTGGTTTGACGTCCACATTGTATGTACAATGTTGGTTAAATGTCCTCATTGTAACTCACCTTAGGGCCCATTGATAGGCCCACACTCGTTACTATTTATTGCCTTATAACATGCTTAGTATAATCTCATGACTCATGCCCATACGCATCATATGTATGCTTGATATGAGTAATGACTGATCATAGCATACGCCATTGGGCAAACCATTTACGGGACTCGTTATGTGACTGAGTGCCCCACATGATCGCGCAGTACGCGCTGGATTGCTGCATGTTTTGACAGCGTGATTCATGCATCTCGCATACGTGTGACTTGATCACTACATGCTCTAGCGACATCAGGACCGTGGCTCCACAGGTACATCGTGGGTGACCGTATTGGATACCAGAAATACTTATTCTAGCACTATGGGCACTTAGGATGTCCTTGGATGAAAGTTTCAGAACCTTTTTGGTACCAGGAGATGCTCCAACGTCTAGACTGAGTGGATACACGAGCGCCTGAGTACCGAATACCAGTAGGCTGCGTCTCCCATTATGTCGTAGTCGGTTGGAAGGGGGTGTGGCCTTATCCGCCTGAGTGAGGGGGCTGTAAGTTAGGCTGAGTTTGACCAGCTCGCAAATGAGTCCGCTATCGACGAGCCGGGTAGGTATTGGTAGACTACTGGTCAGGCAGATAGTGAGGTCTTTTCCGCTTGCTTGACTGTGCAGCTAGGGAGGTGGCAGTCACTGCGAAGTGTATTAGACCCCGGTGATATCCAGAGAGAAACTATACTGATATACGTACTTGAGGAGTACTGACTTGCTTGGATTGCATTTCGCATATGACATTCGGCTATATACGCCTTGCATTGTATCGGTGTGGCCGATGACATTCATATCTCATCACATAGCTTTGGCATGGTTGATTCTATGGACTTACCACATACTTCCGCACTGTTCTGATACTGTACACTTGGCGTTTGCCTTACGCACACACTTACACCACCCTCTAAGCTTTTGTAAGCTTATGCACGATAGTTGCGTGCAGGTAGCGTTGGACGGCAGCAGCGCTGAGACAGGAGCGCGTATCAGGACCTTTTGGAGCTTTTTGATCACCTTGTACTTTTCTTTCTGCATTGTACTTAAAGATTTTGATATAGTGGATATGTGGTGATATTTTTTTTTTGTGACTTGGTTATGCTTGTGGTTATGCTCCATTACAAAAAAAAAATCATTCTGAAAATTCTCCTTGTAGGATCCCAAGATCGAAATCTAGCATTTGATTGTCAGGAGCCGAGAATGGGGCACTACGGAGGCTGTCGGCACCGGATTCGGCAATCGGGATTCATATGAATCCGATTTTCAGGTTTAGGGCGTGACAATAGGGGGCTCTTCAGATGCACTGATTACAAGAAGCAGAAATTCTGAGTGAGGTATAGGATCTTCAAGGTCAAGACCTAAGTCCACAGGCGAATGCAAAGGTAAGTTAATGTGTTCGAATTGTGGGATGGAAGAACACATAAAGAAGGATTGTATAATTCATAAATCTAAGAGAGAAGAATCTAAGGCTTCGTACAGGGAGGCCAATACTGTCATGTCTGATGAAAGAACAAGTGGATGTGAAAGTGATGTCTTGTCTATGTTTACGATTAGTCACTTATACGATGATCATAGGGACAAGTGGATTCTAGACACAGGGGTATCTTTTCACATGACTCCTCATCAGAGTTGCTTCGCCAGTTATAGAAAGTGCGATGGTGGACAAATATTTATGAGCAATGACATTACCTGTAATATTGTAGTTGTTGGTACGGTACGCATCAAGATGTTTGATGGGATAGAGCGTACCCTGACTGAGGTGAGGCACGTTCCCAACATGAAGTAAAGTCTGATTTCTCTTAATGTACTTGAAGCAATAGAGTGCAAGTTCAAGAGTATTGATGGTGCCCAAAAAGTATCTAAGGGGGTATGTGTAATCATGAAAGTACAATGACTTGATAACATTAACAGGTTAATCAGGAGCCTTTTAAAAGGTGGAGCTGCAGTGGTTGTAGCGAGTTCCGCCTCTGCACGTGTGTGGCATACTAGGCATGGCCGCATGAGAAAGCAGGGCATAAAGGCTGAGACATGTGAACAGAGATACAGAGCAGGTGGAGAAGCCAACTATGAGAAGAATCACGCAACATAATCGTAAGATATCAACGAGATACATAGACAACTCCAATATCGCATATGCTCTTATTACAAGCGAAGGGAATCCGTCTACTATTCAGATGGCTCTAGGTGAGCTTGGTGCTGAGAAGTGAAAGGGAATTATAAATGATGTGATGGACTTGTTGTACTAGATCGACACATGGGAGTTGGTGAAGCTTTCAGTAGACTGAAAAGGGATTGAATGCAAGTGGATCTTCAAGAGGATACATCATAGATATAGAGTGAGACTGGTAGCGAAGGGTTATGCTCAGAGAAAAGGGATTGACATCTCAGAGATATTCGCGCCAGTAGTATAACATGTGTCTATTAGATTCATATTGGCACTGGTTACCTAAATGCGAGATCTTAAGCTGGAACAGATCTATGTGAAGACTGCGCTTCTGCATGAAAAATCAAAAGTGTTGTTGAAAATCAGAAGTGTTGTTATTCATGAAGCAACCAGAGTAGTTTGGAGTTTAAAGGGTCCAAGAAAATAGTTTGCAGGAGGTCGCGGTAAGACCTGTTGCCTAGGAAGTGGTATAAAATTTGATTCATTCATAGTGAGTTAAGGATTGTATGTTGATGACATGTTAATCACAAATCATGTCATGTCTAAAATCAACGTACTAAAGACTCAGTTAAGTGGGACATTCGAGATGAAAGATCAAGGAGTTGTAAAGATGGTTCTCAGCATTGATATTCATAGAGACTGGAAATACGAGGAAAAGCAGGATACGTATTATAAGCCGTATTCGAATGTGGTTGGCAGTGTATACCATGGTCTGTATTAGACCGATTATTTCACAAGTAATCGGTGTTCTGAGCAAATACCCCTACAAGAAACATTGGATGATAGTAAGATAGCTACTTCAATACATTCGAGGTATAGAAGACTACATCTTATTTTTGAGAAGACAAGAGCAAAGATGATTGGGCATGTGGATTCAAATCTAGCAGACATGCTCACCAAGATCATTCCTTCAGAAAAGTTCAAGTTCTATACAACTTCTCTGGGCTTGGTGATGGTGTAAAAGGAAAACAGAGTGTACACGAGAAGTGTTGACGGAGCTATGATGCAAGGCAGAGATAAGAGAAAAGGTCAAGAAGCTACACGTTTAAAAATTGAAGACATGGTAGAGATTGTAGTTGATGGATATCTTAAATTCGTTAAGCAGGCTCAATGTTATCAAGGAAATTCGGCTAGCCCAAGAAAATTCGGATGAAAATCCAGAAACATATTCTTTTAGAATTCGCAAGAAGTTCGACTAGCCTAAGGCCAAGTTCGGCTAGCCGAAGTGTCGGTCGGCTAGCCTGAGCTCTTCTTAGGCTAGCCGAAAGTTATGCAGATTGTACGAGGACTGCGTAAATTTGAGGTAGTTTCCAGACTATTCCAAGTCGGTACGAACGTAGGGTTTTCTAATACATAAATAGAAGTTCCTAGGGCCATTCTTAGATGGTGATAAGGTTTTATAAAGTATTAAAAAGGGTTTCTATGGTTTCAAAGGGTGTAGCAAGGGTAAGATTCGAGGTTGTTCGAATCAGGTAAGTCTTTTCTCTTTGTAATTTATGCTTTCATAGTGAATTTTTGTCACTTTGTACCGTAGTTTTTTCCCAAAAGGGTTTTTCACATTAGACCTTTGTGTTCTCTTTTGTTTGCTTGGTGCCCTTGGATTAGTATCCTAAATCCATATCTGTGTGATTCCGCAGAACAAATCTCAACAATATATATATAGCGGAACACTCACCTGCGAACCAATTCGCACGGACTACCTACGAACTTTTTTGAGAACTCATCATACGTGATGATTCTCAAAAATCTAAATAGTCCACATGATGTAAAGCGTTGTGAAACCCCCTGGTAGCAATTTTTACTTTGAACCAAAATTTCGGTGGGCCATGCAAAATGCAAACAGTTTCTTCCCTTGATTTGCATTTATCTTTGCTATGGCCCACTAGAATCTTAGATCAGGGTGAAAATTCACCTCCTAAGGTTTCATGGGATTTCGCATCTTATGGACCGTTCGGATTCGACTCCCATGACACGTGTGCAAAGGTGCGCACGTGCGTAGGTGCGTAGGTGAGCATGCCTCTCTCTCTCTCTCTCTCTACACACACACACACACACACACACACACACACACACACACATATATATATATATAAAGTTGAAATAGTTTAACTCATCAGAATTATTCTTCCTCCAAAAGAGTTTGGATATTATAAGAAGAGGTACGTATCAAAGTCTGTTTCACCGAAATACTTTATATCCCATGTCTAATTAAAGAAATTTAAATACATAATAGAGTCGAAGTGCACCGTTTACATATTTGAATTAATCACAACTTCTATGAAGCCCACTGGTAGGGTCAGTCCAAATATTCAATGTTTAATAGATTTGATGAATCTAAGCCATTTATCATTTAGACCTACTTTATAAAAGTTGTACATGGTGAAACACAATGTACTAATGGTTTAGATCACTAAACCATGGGTTCAACTTGTAAGAACCAAAAAACGGATGCTTTGTGTGCAAAGATGTGGGCCATGTATCATGTAATTTCTCAAAAGCTCAACTATGGATTTCATAGGATGGGTCTGAACAAGTTTCCGTATTTAGAAGTGGTCAATATGGATTTAAAGAGGCCTAAATATCATACATAGATTGTGTAACACCCCGTACTTTCCAGTACTCGAGTGTTACCATGAAGACCTAACTTAATATAAACACAAACTTGACTCATCTAGACATTCACTTTCATTCTAGCATAGATATGATCATTAGAAGGATCTACAGCCAGCCATCCATCGATTTCTTTAATAATAAAAAAGGACCATCACATTATGTGAAAGACCTATTTTTAGGACTTGACCTCCTTGATAAGTGAATCTAACCGTCTACTTTTATCCTATAGTGTTGGATCATTGAATCCATCAATCGACAGCCTTCGAAATGGGTTGCGAGTGGTACATGAATATATTGTAAGAATGGGACCATAAATCCCATTGTAAATGACTAGGTGGATAGTCCTTGGGCCCTTAAAACCCTTTGGATCGATGATGATCAAATCTAAAAGAAATGCAACCATCAAGATTAGCGGGAATCAATAGTTGAACGTGAGGTTACTAGGTATGGCCCACCTGATCTTTGGTCAGGGATCATACCTGGACCCATGGGATCTAATGAACGAGCCAAATTCCACATAACAACTTTGTGGGGCCCCACTCTGGAGTGCATTTTTTTTTTTTTTTTTTGGGTTAGCTTGTTAGTACACACCCATGTCAATACACACACTCTGGAGTGCATTTACACGTGAAGTGTGTGCACCTGTGCAACATCGGACCGAGAAACCCAGTCAATCAGGTTTGGCTCGATGAAAATGGAAAGAGAGAGGGGCTTTCTTCCACCCATGCTTGGACGAACAAACAACGTCCGTTTGGGACGTGTTGTGGCCCACCATAATCATCCATTTGGATGATCTAAACCATCCATCTCATTGGGCAGCAAGCATAAATGATTTAATGATCATATGCTAACTCCAGTTATTTATTCTATTAATTAATTAGATGTTTGTTACTTACGATTGAATGAAATTTGATGGATTGAATGGAATTTGTTGCAAACTCACATATTGCAGTCCATTTATGCCCTACATGACTTTGATTGCATATTGGCCCTACATGGCTTGGATCACATATCTTCCTTACATGGTTTGGATCACATATTTTCCCTACATGGACTGGACCGCATATTTACCCTTCGCGGCTTTGATGGAATATTGACACCCTTTGTGACTTTGATGGTTATATTCATATAAACTCATTGATTTTCGAGTTATTATGCCGAGTTCGATATGATTTTCGAATGGAGCTGAAGTTTATTTATTGATTTTCTAGCCATCTTGTGGAGTTCATATGATTTTCGAATGATGCCACAGTTCATATATTGATTCTATCTTCGTCTTGCAGAGTTCAGTCGTATTGTAATTTCTGAGTGAAGCTGAAGTTTGTTTATCGATTTTTTGATCACCATACGGAGTTCACATGGATATAATTTCTAGGTGAAGCAAATGTTTAAATGTTGATTTTCTATTTACATTACGAAGTTCACTTGTATTATTTTCGGGTGAAGCCAAAGTTCATGTATTGATTTTCTAGCCACCGTGCGGAATTCATATGATTTCTGAGTGAAGTAGAAGTTCATTTATTGATTTTCTAGTCACCGTGCAAAGTTTTTATGATTTCTGGGTGAAGTGGAAGTTCATTTGTTGATTTTCTAGTCATCTTGCGGAGTTCATGTACAATGTGATTTTCAGATGTAATATTGATGTAGAGTGGGTTGCGGACAGTTTCATGACCAAGATGGATCGAAAAAGGCCCGGTCGACAACAGAAGTGATCCGGACCGTTAGACCTTAGATCAGGCGTATCTCGCAATCCGAAATGAGTTATCTGACGTAAAATATATGATTTTGGGGTGGAACGAGCTACTTTAGCCAACCAACCTGCTATGCCAGGTTGCGCAGCCCGAATTTACGAGAAACCCCCTGATCGACGGTCGTTTCTCTGTTTTATTTTCATTTTTACTATAAATAGTAAGTTTTAGTTTGATTATAGCTTTTAATCCGTTGGCTTTAGGAGTTATGTCCAACATGAAAAGTGCTTAGGATAATTAGGAGAACGGTTTGGTGAAGCCAAATAGGACACTTACTATTTTTGGCCGAAAACCTTGCGCACTAGTAGACATCACGACCGTATATAAATAGTAAGTTTACTATTTATAGTAAGTCACGGATTCTAGGAGTTTTAGTTGTAGTTTGATTCTGATTTCTTTCCTATTGCTTGGTTGCCTTATTTAAAGGGTTGTGAACTCGTTTTTATTCATTCATTAATCCATTTCGAATTTTATTAGAATTTATTTCTATTCTCTTCCTTTCTTTCCTCGTGGATTCGAGAAGTCTCTGTGAGGAGTCTAGAGAAACTCTGTAGATTTGGAGTAGTTATCCTTGAGGAAGACGGTGATCGACCTCATCACGTTCATCCTTGCGTCAATTGGTATAAGAGCTAGGTTTTTTCTTGGGTCGATGGCAAACAACAAAGGTATGAATCAAAATCCTGTGGACGATGATATAGAGATTTGTTATCTTTCGGAAAGAATGAAAGCGTTCCATCGGGAGAGTCAGTTGATCATGCAAGGGCTGCAGGAAACCCTCGACTGTCTTACGGATGCGCTACTTCCTCCTCGAGCCCTAGGCGGTGCTTCATTACCTATGATCGCTCCATCACCTATGGTCGATCCACCACCCGTGGTTGCTATACGACGTGACCCCGATTATCGCAGAGCACTACCAGTGGTAAACCGGAGGGCTACACCAGATGATTCTAGTTCCAGCGATGAGGACATTAATGAGGATTTTGCCCGATGACCAATCCATAGAGGCGATCGTCTATATCGTGCTGAAAGAGACTATTGAGGTAAGGCTGAACTTTCTAGTTTTAACGGTTTATTACCTATCGAAGATTTTCTCGATTGACCAGCCGAAGTAGAGAAATATTTTGATTATATGGACGTGCCAGATCATAAAATGGTGAAATTGGTAGCGTTTAAATTAAAATCTGGTGCTTCTGTATGGTGGAAAAAATTATAACTCTCACGAGCCCGCCAGAAAAAGGCTCTCATCGCATGGCCTCGGATGAGACGTCTTCTTTGATCACGATTTCTCCCTAGTGATTATGAGTAGATATTATTCCAGTAATACCAAAATTACCGACAAGAAAATTAAACTGTTACAGATTACACTGAAGAATTCCAATGGTTGGCTACACGAAACAATCTGTCAGAATCTGAGTTACAGAAGGTAGCACGATTTATAGGTGGGTTACGACCGGCAATTCAGGATCGAGTTCAGATGTACCCAATTGGGACTATGGATGAAGTAGTTCAATTGCCAGGGAGGCCAGAAACATAACTTGCAAGATCTCCTGCTCGTCCCTATCCTTCAAATTGACCCCGCATGACGGGTCCCACACAGGATTTAGTGCTGGCTCAAGGAAAAGATCCTGTAGGAGAGTGTCATCAACTTCCTCCACCCGCAAACCGTGATACGGGGAGCGGAACATCCAGGCCTCAACGGGCAGCACCCACGACAGCGGATCCAAGTAGGATTCTAAATCTTTATGTTAGGCCAAGGCCAAACAATTATTACCGCTGTGGCCAACTAGGCCACTTATCAAACACTTATCTTCAACATCCCGCAGCACACTTGACTATAAACAAAGGGAGCATTGAAGATGAGGCAGCAGAAGAAGATTATGGCTTTGATGAATACGAAAAAACCACTGAAGAAATACTAAGTGGCGATGATTTGACGAACGAGGATCATGGCGAATCTCTAGTTGTGAAGCGACTACTGTATACCCCACAAATGGAATTACACCCACAATGACATAATGTATTTCATACTCGGTGCACTATCAACGAAAAGGTCTATGATGTGATCATAGATAGTAGTAGTAGCGAGAACATCATTTCAAGGGTGATGGTGGACAAGTTGCAGCTACCAACGACGAGACATCCTTCCTCGTACTCAATTGGCTGGATAAAAAAGGTGAATGAGACCAAGGTAACTGAACAATGCACTATCTCATTTTCAATTGACAAACATTATAAGGATCAGATACTTTGTGATGTGATCGATATGGAAGCTTGTCATATGCTACTCGGTCGACCCTTGAAGTCGGACCATGATGCGACCCATCGGGGATGAGACAACGTCTACATATTCATAAAGGATAGTCAAAAAATAATCATTACCCCTATGGCACTAGAGAATCACCCTGAAGCCTCTAAAGTGGAGGGGAGTTCCCTCTTGACCATTCAAAATTTCATGGAGGAATCTAAGGAAACCGGCAAGGTATACGCCGTAGTGGTGAAGGGCGAGAAAAAAGAACCCTCAAACATCCCTCTAAGTTTAAGGCTCTTGCTAAACATATTCAAAGAAGTCTGGCCTGAAGATTTACCTGATGGATTACCTCCCATGAGGGACATCCAACATCACATAAACCTCGTCCCTGGGGCTAGCTTGCCCAACCGCCCGTACTATCGGATGAGTCTAAAAGAGTGTGATATACTTCAGGGGCAAGTGAAGGAATTGATCCGTAAGAGTCTATTGAGAGAGAGCATGAGCCCATGTGTTGTACCAGCGTTATTAATGCCAAAAAAGGATGGAAGTTGGCGCATGTGTGTCGACAGCCAAGCAATCAACAAAATTACCATTAAATATCGGTTCCCAATACCACGGTTGGACGACATGCTTGATATGCTAAGAGGGGCAAAGGTGTTCTCTAAACTAGATCTAAAGAGCGAGTACCATCAGATTCGTATCCGACCCGGTGATGAATGGAAAACGGCATTCAAGACAAATGAAGGGTTGTATGAGTGGATGGTCATGCCATTTGGCCTATCAAACACCAAGTACTTTTATGCATTTGATGAATCAAGTTCTAAAACCGTTCACTAGCCAATTTGTGGTAGTATATTTTAATGACATATTGATATATAGTCAGGATGAGGCGGAGCACAAGAAACATCTCAGGCAGGTGCTGGAGGTCCTATAAGATAACAAGTTATACCTCAACTTGAAAAAGTGTAGTTTTTTAACTGATAGCCTATTGTTTCTAAGATTTGTTGTAACGTCTACAGGCATTAGGGCGGACGATGAAAAGGTGCGAGCTATTAGGGAATGATCGATCCCGAAAAATATTCATGAGGTTAGGAGTTTTCATGGGTTGACGACTTTCTATCATCGATTTGTGTGAGATTTTGGCATCATAGTCGCGCCTATAACAGATTGCATGAAAAAATGGTCGTTCCAATGGACCGATTAAGCTAACAAGAGCTTTCACGAGATTAAGCATCGTTTGTTTATAACACTGGTCTTGGTGCTTCCTAATTTCGATAAATTGTTTAGGGTAGAGTGTAACGCTTCATATGTCAAAATCGGAGGAGTATTATCACAGGAAGGTAGGCCGGTAACCTTCTCCAGCGAGAAGCTCAGTGAAGCCCGAAAGAAGTGGTTGACTTATAAGCTTGAGTTATACGCAGTTGTTTAGGCGCTATGACATTGGCGACATTATCTGATTCAAAAGGATTTTATTCTGTACACTGACCATCAAGCATTAAAGTTTATTAACAGTCAGACTAACGTAAATTGTGTGCACGCTAGATAGGTTGCGTTTTTACAGAAATTTACGTTTGTTCTGAAGCACAAGTTAGGTCAGCAGAACAAGGTGGCTGATGCACTTAGTTGTCGTGCATCACTAGTTACAATGAGTAACGAGGTGGTCGGCTTCGACTGTCTCAAGAAGCTATATGCCGAGGATGAGGACTTCAAAGATTCTTAGATAAAGTGCCAAGAAGGTCACCCCAGTGACCTTTATATACAGGACAGTTTTCTCTTCAAAGGGAATCGATTGTGCATCCCCCAAAATTCTCTAAGAGAGCAGATTATTCAGGAGTTATATGGAGGTGGCCTCAGTGGACACTTTGAGCGAGACAAGATGCGAGCTCTTTTGAAAGAACGGTATTACTGACCACAATTAGTACGTGATGTGGGAAGAGCCGTACAACATTGTCATATTTGTCAGACCTCTAAGGGCTAATCTCAAAATACGGGCCTCTACACTCCGTTACCCGTGCCTGACGGTCCTTGGGAGGATTTATTAATGGACTTCGTGCTTGGTCTCCCACGAACACAATATGGCATGGATTCCGTGTTCGTGGTGGTCGATCGTTTCTCCAAAATGGCGCACTTTATCCCATGCAAGAAGACTCTCAACGCAACACACGTGGCGAATCTATTATTCAGGGAGGTCATACGGCCACACGGGGTCCCCTAGACCATTACTTCTGATCGTGACACGAATTCATTAGCCACTTTTGGGGGACTTTATGGACTCGATTCGATACATGACTTCAATTCAGCAGTGCTTACCACCCATAGACTAATGGGCAGACTGAAGTTGTGAATCGTAAGTTAGGAAACTTCCTTCGTAGTATTTCAGGAGAAAAGCCAAAACAGTGGGACTTGGCCTTGTCTCAAGCAAAGTTTGCATTCAACAAAATAGTGAACCGCTCGACAGGAAAATCACCGTTCCAAATTATCTACGGACGAGTGCCTCGCCACACACTTGACTTGGACCCTCTGCCCAAGCACCCAAGCACAAGCATTGCAGCAGAACATATGGCAGATAAGATCATGGACATCCATGCAGAAGTGCAGGCCAAGCTACATGCCTCGAACGAGAAGTATAAGGAACAAGTGGATAAGCACCAACGACAAAAGGTGTTCGAGGTGGGTAACCGTGTTATGGTCTATCTGCGTAAAGAGAGATTTTCGACCGGGACGTACAACAAGTTGAAAAATAAGAAAATTGAACCCGTCCCAATCATTCGAAAGATCAATGACAACACTTATGTTGTTGATCTTCTAGATGACATGGCGATCTTACGGACTTTCAATGTCGCGGACCTGACCGAGTATCATGAACTAGAGCAGGATGTAAACTTGAGGACGAGTTCTTTTGAAGTGGAGGGGACTAATGTAGAGAGGGTCGTGGACAGTTTCATGACCAAGATGGATCAGAAAAGGCCCAATCGACGACAGAAGCGATCCAGATCGTTGGACCTTAGATCGGGCGTATCTCGCAATCTGGAATGAGTTATCTGACGTAAAATATATGATTTTGGGGTAGAACGAGCTACTTTAGCCAACCAACCTGCTATATTGGGTTACGCAACCCGGATTTGCGAGAAATCCCCTGATCGACGGTCGTTTCTCCGTTTTATTTTCATTTTTACTATAAATAGTAAGTTTTAGTTTGACTATAGCTTTTCATCCGTTGGGCTTTAGGAATTGTGTCCAACATGAAAAGTGCTTAGGATATTTAGGAGAACGATTTAGTGAAGCCAAATAGGATACTTACTATTTTTGGCCGAAAACCTTGCACACTAGTAGACATCATGACCGTCTGTAAATAGTAAGTTTACTATTTATAGTAAGTTGCGGATTCTAGGAGTTTTAGTTGTAGTTTGATTCTGATTTCTTTCTTATTTCTTAGTTCCCTTATTTAAAGGGTTGTGAACTCGTTTTTATTCATTCATTAATCAATTTTGAATTTTATTAGAATTTATTTCTATTCTCTTACTTTCTTTCCTCGTGGATTTGAGAAGTCTCTGTGAGGAGTCCAGAGAAACTCTGTGGATTCGGAGTAGTTATCCTTGAGGAAGACGGTGATCGACCTCATCACGTTCATCCCTGCGTCAAATATAAGGTTGCATGTTGATTATTTAATTATCTAAACACATTCACTTGCATTGCGATTGCTATTATATTTTTCTAATTGTGAAATTATCCTGATTGCCTTTATTTCTAAGTATATTATCATGATTTTGAATTGTGTTGTTTAATATCTCTTCTCATTTCTTGTGATTTATACTGGATTTTGAATGATGAGTGTGTAATCTTAGAGGGAATTTCTCACTATGATAACCATTGACGTTATTAAAACATATCAGTTGATGTAGGTGTAGGGCGAGCTGATGTTGTTCACTTGGTTACTGGAGCAAATTAGGTCATTGAGGAACTAGATGAGGTCATTGCAATCCATATTGAGCTCCATTGATAGTTGATAGAATTTTATTTTTGTTTAGTGAACTTTTGGTATTTGGGTTGTATAAGTTGTGTATGAGCACTACATTTTAACTTATCGTAGTGATTGGAATGTTTATATACAATACATGGCTTACTCTACTAATATTTGTTGTTAACTCTGATTAATAATAAGAATATTTATATTTATATTGAAATTTTAAATGTTATCGCTTGAGTTTTCGGAAAACAAATAGTATACTCTGATTTCAAAAATTGGGGTGTTACAGATTGGGTCCTACGTCTGCCCACCTTTAGCCACAATCAAGCAGTTCTATGGGCCCACCATGACGTATCTGTTTATCCACACCATCCATCCCTTCTTTAAGATTATTTTAAGGTATATGCAAAAAAATCAGGCATATCCAATGCTCAAGTGGACCACACCAAAGATGACTCTTGAATTTAATGCAACTTGCATTTAATGTTTTGTTCATTTAATGCAACCCAAGCATAGTATTTGGTGTGGCCCACTTGAGCGTTGGATTTGCCTGATTTTTGTGCAGATGCCTTAAAATAGTCCTAGAGAAGGGATGGATGGCATGGATAAATAGATACATCATGGTGGGCCCACAAAACTGCCCCTTCGTGGCTAGAGACGAGCATGGACATGTCCCCAAATATCATCTTCATCTTCGTGGTCCCTCACGATTCACAACCATTCAAATAAGACCTTTGGAAATTTTTGAGAAGACACATTTTATTTACTTTTTGCTATGAATTTTGGCAACCCTTTAACTGAATGGTTGTGATTATCCAATCATGAATACTTCCACATCATGTTCAATCTGTGTTGGACTTCTCCTCTCAAAGGGTTGTTCATCATCAGAGGTGGGCCACTTAGCCTCAACAAATAATTCTTGCCATATCAATATGAAGAATTTGTATCGAGTCATAGCTCCAGTTATCAAAATATCAGGATTGTCAACCGATGCCTAGATCGGGGTACCTGAGAAGCTCTACTCGATGGGGTCCGGATCCAAGGACTACCTCATTTCTACTCTACCCGATTATTACTTTTACAGTCCATTTTGCCCACCCCCAATATGGTTGTGATTATCCAATCACAGATATTTTCAAGTCATGTTAAATCTATGTTGGATCTCTCTCATCCGATGGCCACTCATCTGAATATTATATATATATATATATATATATATATAAAAGACACTTAGAAACTGTGTAAGTTATTATTTTATTTTTTTTGTGAAAGGAAATCTCAGAAAGGAGATGTACCAGCATTCAGATGGGCCCACAACAAGTCAGGACGCCATCTATCGTATAAACCCTGTACAGCTCCACAAAAAAACAAAAAACACGCGCGAAAATGAGAAAGACTAGTGGAACATATCATTCTACTCCCTTTTGTGCACCGCACATGTGGCACATATATGATGATCTAAATCAGACATCCTCTGCGCATGCCGTTGATTGACCCTTAGCCAAATCTTGTTTTGATTTACTATTTCAAAAATCTAGTAAATGGGCCTTCCCTCAATAGTAGCCGTTCTTGGTTCATGTCTTTTCATGTTCATTTCTATGCCACTATGTAGCAACCCAGAAATCTAGTAAATTCACTATTGAAAGCACAAAAATGGACGGTTTTATAACCATCCATATCACGTGCCACGTGTTTAGAATGACAGTGAAGGTGGAGTGGGCGGCGAATAGCGGACGCGGATTGCGTCCTACCCCTGCCCGTACAGTAATCCGTCCGGGCAGGGCTACGTGGGGCCCACCTTGATGTAAGTGTTTTATCCATGCCGTTCATCTCTTTTCTAATATCTGTTTAAGACGTAAGCTCAAAAATGAGGGAGGTCCACAGCTCCAATGGACCACAAAGTGGGGATTGAACTTCCACCATTAAAAAGTTCTTGGGAGCTGGAGAAGTTTCGGATCAAGCTTATATTTGTGTTTTCACTTCATCAACGTCTACACGAACTTATTAATAGGTTGGATGGTAAAAAAACATCACGGTGGCCCTTAGAAAGGTTTCAACGGTAGGTGTCATTATCACTGCAGTTTCCTTTGGTGTGGTCCACTGGAGCTGTGTGCGTGACTCATTTTTAGAATCATAATTTAAAATGGTATGATAAAAGCGATGAACGGCGTGGATAAAACACTTACATCGCTGTGGGGCCCATAGAGCCCTGCCCAGATGCAATCCGCCTGCGGGAATAGCTCACCACCCAAATGACGTGGCCAGATTTGATTGGTGGGATTGTAAGGCCTTTCTAAGGTTTGACTCGAATTGAATACTAGTTGGCCTGGGACATGGCATGAGATAACATAACGTGGTGGAATTTGATTGACTCGTAAGCCTTTACCAGCAATGAACCAATGTAAAGAATGTTAGAAAGTTGTTCGATCTTATTTCGATAGGGCTGCAGAGCAATCAAATCCCACCAAATCACCTCGTCCTGTGAAATCAGAATGAGGTAGTACCGAATCCGTGTCCTTCCCTCTATCTTGTGCAACCAGGCAGGGGTACCCAACCCATGTCCTTCACCACCAAAGGTGGAAGGTAAGCTCCTCACCACCCGATCTGAGTCCAAGGACTTAGAATCTGTTCCCAATAGGATCCCATCAGGCAGATCCGGGTACAAGCTGACTAGCATCCGTGCTTGATGGGACCCCTTAGACAGATCAGGGTACAAGTGGACTAGCACTCAAGTTGAACCCGACCCAATGTTAGCCCCACGTAAACCTTCAATCAAAAGAATCCAAATTCCCCAAACAGTAAATTTTAGTTACCCAACAACTCATACGTACCAAAATCTCCCATGCATGGACATAAAAGATCTTACATTTTTCTTTTCAATCAACCAAACTCCAGAGAATCCAAAGGTCCTCCTAACCTTTTATTTTTGGACCCTTCTTTTCAACTCACGGACATGGCTCCAAGCTGGCACCTGCCATTTGACAAGGGTAGGTATTAATACGTGTCTACCTTTTTCCATCAGCCTCTTCTCTACAACGGGCATATAGTTATGGATTTTAGGGTTTTCAGAGGAATGGTAAGGTGTTGGAATGCGACTTATCATTGTTGGCTTTATGTTGACTTATGTAGATAAAGTTTAGGTGTTGGAGCACTTGAGTGGCCCACCAAACTCTCTATTTTCATGAAATTTCTAATATTCTTTATATTGTAGTAAATGAAATTTTTTTTAAAAACGTACATTCATGTGAGGCCTTCACGTGTATCATGATGCATGCGTGGTTCTTTACGCTTCCCACTTTAAGGGTCCATATAGTAAATTTCTTAATTTTCTCTTGGGGAACAAAGCACTAGTTAATATCATCTTTTATATATTACATTAGGGATATGGCAGTGCCATGAATGTGGAGCGAGGAGGGTATAGAGAGAAGGGAGAGAGATTCTAAGGGGATCAGATAAAAATGGATAAGGACAGGTGTATGTTGGAGAGAGAGAGAGAGAGAGAGAGAGAGAGAGAGGGGGGGCATGCAACTCATTCTCACTAGTTACGTTGTCTATGAAGAGATTACAGATGATAGAAATGGAGAGACCGGTGGCTGCATCTAGGGAGAGAAAGAGAGAAAGGGATCACCTGATTCTCACTATTTGTCTTGCCATGGGGCAAGTCTCCCAACTACCTAAGTTTTAGGTTGAAATGTCTTAATAGGATCAATGCAACAGATATGGGATGACCATCACACATGCGACAGTTATAGGTAGTGTGCTCCCACCTTTTTCAAGAAAATAAATGCGGTGTGATATGTCCTACGTGCAGTTTCTTTAATTAAACACTTCAATCAATTTATGCGTGAAAGAGAAAAAAATGTTAATATATATTACATACATTAAAATAAGTGAAAGGAAGTCAGTCACATGCAAATTGCACTAACCAACATAGCGATGGTGTTTTTTTTTTCATTTTGTCTTTTCTGTTTTTTTTTTTTCACTAGGGAATTGGTACCAAGACCTCCCTGTTGAAACGAGTTATCTTCACTATATCTAACACTTGAGCTATAGATCAGGGTGTAGAGATGAGTTTTTTTTTTTTTGTTAGCATGTTAGTACACAACACTGTCAGTTCACTTGAGCTATGGATCAGGGTGCAGACATGAGTTGATTACTTAACACAAGTTAGAAATTCACATCTTGTACTTCTTTAGTACTAATGTAGATGGTATGATCATGTATTACGTGAAGCCTCAGTATTATTAATCTAAAACATGACATGATTTGTAATGAAATATTAACAACAGGAAAATCCGTAAACTTGATACCAGTGGATGCTAATCAGCACACATGCTCACACGTGCATGCACCGTCCTCACATGTGACACGTGAGCTAGCATTAACATGTTTAAATGGGTTGCTTAAAACATAACTAAACAAAGACTTAAAACATACCTAAACAAAGACTATGGCTAAAGCCACCTTAAGCTTGGTAGTATTAAAAGAGAGACAATTAGGTACAGCCGTTGGTAACATAAGTTCACCCTGCTGCACATTTTTTCTCCCAAGGTATCTAATGAGTAGAACATCTGAACCGTGAGAAATATCAATACCACCAGGAAGATCACCTGATGTGAAAATGAGGATAATCCAATCTTTATGTCGGCCACACCATAGATACACAATAGACGGCAGGAAATCTAAGCCAACTGAAGCTGAACGCCTTGATTATACATAAGGTGGTAGTAATGATGATGGCAACCTTTTACATGGTTCAGATGTACTACACATGCGACACTACGGCCGAATCAGAGGCGTGTGGAAGGTGAGTTATGGTACTGTCTATAGTATCTGAACATTTCTAAAGAGAATGTACATCGCATTGAAAAAACGCAGATTGGTTGTCAAGAAATTTTTATTTGGATACAAAGACTTAGGAAAAAGGCATCCAATCTCGGTAAAATAAAATATTAGGGGGATGTGAACATTTCAACCGTTTCTTAGATGATGGTGACTGGTCCACTCCCATCAATCCAAACCACTCGAATTGTGGGCCCCATCTTGAATGGAGCATAACACGGACTCACTAATATTCCAATTTGAATAAGCACAACCATTAGATACTAATGGTCGAATTAGCACCACTTACAACTTTACTTCCAAATTCTCCTTCGAGGCCCACTAACTTGATGATTTTCGCATCGACATGATCGCTGGTGATTTGTATGGCTTGGATCGACATATATATAAGCTACATGTGTGGTGGATGAGTCACCACCATTTAAGAGAGGGTGAGAAGTATACATGCTGGCAGGGTCAGGGGTGTACGGAAGTGAGCATGTGAAGGGGTCTGGCATGGTTAGGGACCCACCTTGCAAACGGAGCCCTGCGCATTCATTTCATATCTTGGTGCCAAAACGAAGGTCCCTGGCTCCTGACCTGGGCCTCTGGTGCAAAAGACGGAGAGAGGGTCCTACACACCTGTGATAGGTCACCATCATGACCTATCCACCTCATATGTAGCACTAATATATGGCTATCTAGACCATCCATTTTGTAGGACACAATGGGGATGGAGCATATCTCAATCTCAATGATCAAACAATCCTAACCATCTAATTGATGTCCATGGAATGAATAGTTAGAAGTGAAATAATGAGAGGTCCAATTACATATATATATATATATATTAACTCACAAATTGCACTCATGAGGGGCTAGGCCATCCAAATTATGAGGCACTATGGGGATTGGGAATACCTCAATCGCACTTATCAAGTAATCCTAGCCATCCAATTGATGGCTATCAAATGAATGGTTTAAGAAGAAACAGGTAGTGCTTTGAATTTCAAGGAAAAGATAACTCACGCGCAGTACTCATGTCAGATCCAAATTGTGGACCTAGGTGAGGATGGGGATATTTCAATCTTACTGGTAAAGCAATCCTAATCATCCAATTAATGGTTATCAAACGGATGGTTTGAAGAAAAATAATGAGCAATCTAAATACCAATGACAAGATCAGATGATTATATCTTCTCAGTCTAACTCACATGTAGACATAAGATTGATTGTGGGGTATAATGAGAATGAGGAATATCTTAATATCACCGGACAAGCAATCCTAACCATTGAATTGATAAATGTGGAATGAATGGTTAGAAGAAAATTAATGAGTGTTCCAAATTCCAAGAACAATGTACGGAGAATATGTCTTCTTAGTTTAACTAACAAGTAGCACTCATACACAGTTTGAAAACTCCAAGACTCGGCAAGATGCCAGTTGGGTTGACTCGAAAACTCGGATAAGTCTTTACTTGACTTGATATTTAATAATTAAATTAATATTATTCATAAATATTTTAAATAGTTAATAACAGATCAAATGAAAAAAATAATGGAGAGGAAAGCAATCCCATGATGCCTGGCTTCTCAGTCAGAGATGATGCTTCTAAGTGATTTGCTCTGAGTCATGTTGAGTCAAGTCAAGTCAACCAAGTTAGCAAGTTAACTTGATGAGTCACTCTGGTTAGCTTTACAGCTGAGTTTAATAGTAACTTGGTTTGAAATCTCACTGATTCGAGTTGACTCGGCTGACTTTGGATTAAGTTACTTAGTTTTAGAACTATGCTCATATATGGGTACATTGGCATTCAAATTGTGGGGCATGATGGGGATGGGAATATCTCAACTCATTAGTCAAGCAATCCTAATCATCTAATTAATGACTAAAAAATAAATGGTAAGAAGCAAAATAACAAGTGTTCCAAATTTTAACAACAAGATTAGATAATTATATCTTTAATTCATATGTACCTTTTGTTGCTCTCAATTCAGCCAATCAAAGCCACTTATATAATCAACGGTTTGAATAGGAAGAGTGTGTGTGTGTGTGTGTGTGTGTGTGTGTGTGTGTGTGTGTGTGTGTGTGTGTGTGTGTGTGTGTGTGTGTGTGTGTGTGTGTGTGTGTGTGTGTGTGTGTGTGATTGCACAAGTGTGCTAGAGTTTGCTCGACTTAGAATTTTGATTGAATTGGCCAACACGCTTGCATCAAGATTGACAAATTGGAGACCGGATCGAAACCCACAATCCTCTAAATCATTGACTCGTTGATTTGATGTGCATTTTAATCATGCAATTTAAGTTATGAAAGGGGTTAGATCCTACGAATGAGTTCTTTTCACCTTATATAGTGATTATGAGATCAGCCAGTTTAAGAATTTTCTTATGTCAGTAGTACTTTAACGTAGTATTCCTCAATCAAGATAGAAGATTTGCACATACTATAATAAAAACTAGCAAACATGATTGATCTTTATTAATATATTAGCCATCTTACAACCATTGTGCTTTACAATCTAATTAAAGTGGGAAATAAAATAAATACCTAATGCACCTATCAAGACAGGCAATAGGGGCAAATGGTCCACAGGATGTGATCGAGATGTGAATAAATGAATAGGATCTTAAATGGACATAGGAATCTGACAACTTAATTAAGATTGTAGATATTTAATATAATCCTAAGATAAACGTTCTGTAGCGGGATTTGTTGGGCAGTAATGAACTAGGCTAGGAAATATATATAAGATAGATATTAATGTAAAGTAGACATGTAGACATGGGGTTTTGAACTCTTCTTCAGGTGCTCCTTTCATATCTTTCTCGAAGCGGTGAAAGCCCATCGTTGGGCTTCTGGATCCAGATTCTTCATGTGAGCTTTTCGGACACACAATCTCTTCCTTTATAAATCTAAAAGCTCTTAATTAGGAAATCTCTGAAACGTTAGTAGTGGCTGCATCTCATATTTTCACTCCTGCACATAAATGCTTCCCTATAGGACTCTCTTGGTTTACTGTGGTGATCTGATGTAGATCATTCAGTCCTTGATGAGAGTGGGATTTAACACCCAATACTGATTTATTATTGAACCAGGTCGGATCTACTTCCTACATTCTTTTAAGATTGAATGGGTCATGGTTGCATACCTAGCTAATTACCTAAATGATGATTTTGTTCCTTCCGATCATAATCTAATCCAAGGCTAGGTTTGTTTAGAAATTGGTACAATATGCGGATCTTTCAAATTTATTGGGCATGCAATTTTTGGTCTACAATGAGAATGGAGAATATCTTAATCTCATTGATCAAGTCAGCTAAACAATCCAACTGAAGGCTATGATCAAGTGAATGGTCAAAAGTAAAATAGTGAGTAGTCCAAATTCCAAGACAAAATCAGATGGCTATATCTTCTCAATTTAACTCACATGAAGCACTCATATACATGTATCCATGCCATCCAAATCATGGGCTACAATGGGAATCTAGAATATCTTTATCTCAATCTCGCTCGTCAAGAAATCCTATCCTTTCAATATCAAGGCTATCAAATGGGTTATTAGAAGTGATGAGTGGTCCAAATTCTAATTAGGATAAGAATGTCGTGTCTTTTCAGTTCAACTCACATATAGTACTTCATACATTGTTATCAGGGTCCATACAAATTGTAGGGTACAATGGAGATGAAAAATATATCAATCTCATAGGTTAAGCAATTCTAACCCTCTAACTGTTGGCGATCAAATGAATAGTTAGAAGCAAATCAGTGAGTGGTCCAAATTTCAAGCGTAAGTGTAGATGATTATATCTTCTTAGTCAACTAATATGCAACACTCATATGCCTGCATTGAGCCATATAGATTGTGGGGCACAACGAGGATGAGGAATATCTCAATCTAACTGGTCAAACAATCAGAGAGAGAGAGAGAGAAAGAGAGAGAGAGAGAGAGAGCATGCAGTTGTTGTTCGCGCACACGGTGAAGTATATTTTTGCCTCTTAATTTACTGGATTTGTACAGATAAACCTCCGTCCTCCTCCAGAGACCACACAAGGTGAGAGAGAGATCCTACTCCCCCTGCCACCAGCCCGGTGGCTGATGGTAGGTGCTCTGTGAGCCCCACCATGATGTATTTGTTTTATCCATTCTGTTCATCCATTTTTACATGTAATTTTAGGGCTTGATCCCATAAATGAGAGGGATATAAATCTCAGGTGGACCACACCATAGGAAAACAATAGTGATTGGATATCCACGATTAAACTCCTCATAAGGCCTACTGTACTGTTTGTTTAACATTCAATATGTTGATTAGGTCATACAGACACAGATAAAAGGAAAAAACAAAGTTCAGCTTGATCTAAAACTTTTATGGCCCCCAAAAAGTTTTTAATGGTCTATGTTCATTCAAAATTGTTTCTTGTAATGTGGTCCACTTGAGATTGGGATATATCTCATTTTTTTTCTCATACCATAAAATGATCTAGAAAAATATATGGACGCAATGGATGAAACACACACATCATGGTGGGGCTCACAGAGCACCGACCACCAACCATTAGCTGGTGGCAGGGGGAGTACTCAATCCGTTTCTGATTCGAATACCCAAGCTATCCGTACTCCAGGAGAGAATTTTCAAATTCCCAAACAACCTACGAGTAGTTACCTATGAACACACGCTTGTGGAGACAAGAAACACGTGTAACAGCTCTGAGCTGCTTATCAGGAAGTCCCGTATGAGCAAGATATCACATATCAAAAGTGAGGCAGCATGTGGGCCACACCAACATTTCTTGTAGAACTCATAGTCAGGATATCTTTGTGTGAGTTCGACACCATTAATATGCGAGGGTGAATCACGCACCTTAGATGTTGCATATGATCAGATGCAAGTCGGTCATGACCGTCTAATCTTTTTCTTTACAAATGCCTATCTGGCCATCACAGATTAATTAGGATTGTCTGGGGAAGTTGATTAATGGAATGTGTTCTATTTGAAGAGGCCCACAATTTAAATGATGCATATTGACGCACATGATGCCAACCATTTATTAATTGGTGGCAACAAATATACACTGTTCTAGTATTATATCATACAGAGGATATGACAAGGACTCGCATGAAGAGGAATAGGAGTGATGACACACATGCCGACCATGGCGTATACGAGATCCACACCATTCATCATGTAGGCCCATGAGAATATATCACTATCCAAAAGTCAGTCTGCTCCACTCATCACGTAGGCCACACCTACGTTATAGCATAGTCATGGATAATGTTAACGTGACCTCCCGTTATCATCCAGATGTTCCATCTATAAAGGCTCGTTTGGATGGATGGTGTGGATGATATGGTCATGCATCCATTTGCACTCCATTCACAGGTAGGCCATAAACTAGATACTGAGGGTAAGGGGGCCTCGTTTTTCAGTTCGTGGGCCAGGAAACCAAGGTACTCGGTGGCACAACCATGGTTTTAAGCAATCCTATAAACCCCAACATGGAATCTCATCCATCCAATACTACGTGGGTCCCATCATGTGATTGGAGTTTGTGTTTTCAAAGTGATAAACAGAGAATGATCTTATGGACTAAGTGTATGGAAACATTTTCCATGCACCTCTTTGCATTTGTACTTTATCCATCCAAATCATCAATTCGGACCGTACCTTAGGTTTCCGTTACTCTCCTTCCTCTACTATGAGAAAATTACACAAATCAGCTAGACCTAAACATGTAAGAGTAATTTATTATTACATGCAACTAAATAAATGGTATTGTACCCTATTCTAGCCATTCATGTAATAACCAATCAATTCTTACACACAAGAAATATAGTATAATCTTATAAGATATTTGGATCACATTTTACAAAATTAATTAGTACAATCATTTGATGATAGCGAAGGGGTGAAAAGTTCAAGAGAGAAATTGGTCAAGAGTATAAGTAGAATTAAAAGAATACATAAAAGTAGAAGGATATGAAAAAATAAAAACAGTTCAAGTACCATAATTATATTTGTAATAAAGAATAAAAATGGATACACAGTATCTACATAGCGTAGCATATAAGCTTATAATTAGAAGGAGAAATCAGCAAAACAAATCAGCTAACTTTAGATCTATCTTAAGAGTATCAGTAATCTTTATTTTTTTTCTAATGCAAACAATTCTATATTCAGAAAGGCTCCTTACAATCTCATCTTATGGTCGAGTATAAGTTTTTCTCTTTTTTTTTTTTTTTTGTATGATTGTTTTTGATTACCTGGTATACTAAAAGTCCTTTCGTATGGAAGACAATATGCAACTCATCTTCAGAGGAAGAATCCCACCCTCCTATAATCGCCTAATCATCTTGTAACAATCTTATGTGAGTGGCTAAATAGGCGACCAATCTTTTAGGTATAGGTCTTATATGATCGCATTTGACATATTTACTCATCTTGGTACTTGGGGTCAAAGTTATTCGGATTGAATTGAGTTGCACAATCAGTTTTAGCACGCCCGAAAACACCACACATGAGCAAAAACAAGCTGAGAGCCAAAAAAATTGGCACACCGGGTCAGACTTCAAACTGCTATGTTATCATAAATATTTATTATGCACCAACCATGCAAAAAAAAAAGTCAATAATTTTTTGAACGCCCAGTGGGACAAAAAACTACTTAATTGTCATAAATATTTATTGTGCACTGGTGCAATATGAGTCGAAAAGGTCGTAACACTTTTAGCACTATTGAACCTCCTACACGAGAAGAGAAAATGCAAGTACAGGCAAGTCTTGAGGTGTTCTAAATCCAGTACCCAATCCTTTGAACCAGGACAAGGCATCATTATCTCAAACAGATCCTCTTGAGATAATGTCAGTTGAGATACACGATATGCAGATGAGGATTTAGTATATTATAGAGTAGTCACGAGCTAATCACGAATTTAGGTCGAAACCTTCAACAAGTGGAATGGCCAGACAGATTGAGAGCTTAAATCGAATTATGGTTATATTTGCTGAAAAAGCACTTGTGTGCCTCGGCAAATTGCGCCTCAATCAATTGTTAACAGTAGTTCTGTCGGAAACTTGGCGCCAGCATAGCTAATATTGACAACACTTATTTTACTATGAAACACGCATCTTGCTTCAGTACAAAATCTGCAAAATATTTCTCAAACCTATTGAGGTCAAGTGACTTAAACGGGAGACTAGGAAAATCAGGTAATATATTTTTTTATTTTATTATTATTATTATTATTTTATTTTATTTTTATTTTATTTTTTTTTTGGGGGGGGGGGGGCTTTCTCAGAAATATATACATATTGAGGAACAATGTTTGGTAGGTCCTGAGTCACATTCAATGGTCGAATCTCTCCATGTCGACTGTGACCAAATTTTGCAACTAGTCCAAGAGGTGGTAAGTCAATTTCTTAGTTGAACTACCACTCCCGTTTATCATAAATCATATCTTAAATGGATTGACCAACACATCCATTACCGATATATTATCAATCGTAGTTTTTAATATTTACAAGTGATACTGGTTAATTAAAGTCGATTTACAATGCAGTGCAAAGAAGTAGTTAATAATGATTATCACAAGTTATAATTATTCGGACATTTTTTAATTATAGTAGCTTTTACTTAGTACTCTAATTTGTTGCTAAAATTTATTAAGAATTTGTAAGAAATTGAATAGAAGTTTCACGACCAATTCTTTTACAAGAACATGAAAATTTCTATTGCTGAGAATCAGTTAAAAAATATATCACTTGGTTTAAAAGATCTAAAAGTCGATATAAATTAAACTCAATAAACACCCACATCCATAGCTCAACTGGCAGACTGAGTGGAGATACCTTGTTTCAACACTTAAGGTCTTGGTATCGATCCCTAGTGGGGGTGGCTAACATGGAGTGTGGGACTGACATGGGTGTGTACTAACAAGCTAATACAAAAAAAAAAAAAAAAAAAAAAATTAATAAATTAATTAAACTCAATAAAAAGTTTATCAAAAGGAGTTTACTGCTTTTTATGATTTAACTAAAAAATTATTCTAGTACAAATTTCTTCTTCAAAAAGGAACGAGGCAAAAGAATTCCTCCAAGCAAGTATTTATCTGTTTGACATAAGTTAAAGCAAAAACAATTACGTCAAGCACACAAAAAGCTCAAAGGACATATATATTAGATATTTCTTAAGCGAATAAATTTTTTTTTATAATGCCAGCCAAGAAGTTCACTAAAATTCTCATTAATCATAAGATACCAATGGTCGAAGAATTGAAAAAGATGTAATACTGCAAGTGTCATGAAACTTGGTCTCATTTTACTAACAAGTGTATTGTTTTCAAGAACGTTATTTAAGACAATGCGCTCACAGATAGTAGATAACGACATTCACATCAACAAAAATGTCGTATGTTCATGATTATCAACGATGGCATGTGTTTTGCGATAGAGCAACATGAAGTTAGAGTAGATCTTGCTGCTCTTATCTAGAAGGGAATAATGCTACTTACCTTGGGCAAAGTTGGGGTAAACTAAATCGTTGAAAGGAAAAATGTAACGTCATGGAAAAATTCGTACGAAGACCCGAGTACCACCTCAAGCAGAAATCACTTAAAACCAAATCCTTTAGAAATTTAATGAGAATTAACTAGCACTAAACTAGATTACCTGTAAAATTAGCACTAATCACTTTAAATACGTTATGCAAGACCTAAAACTCGTAGAATTAGTAACGCTATATTACCTTGAAATCTAGGATCAAACTCTAAACCCAGTTGTTCTCGGGAGCACAATGAAACTTCGTATCGGATTTGGACCGCCCATCGAAAGTCTGATAACGATGAACTTAGACAATTATGATCGCCTAGTTGGACTTGACAATCACCTCGAAAATCAAGTCTAGAAGAGGTCCTGAGACTATTTTCTTGAGACCGGAGTGAAGTGTATGAGAACGTGAAGGTTTTTATGAAATTAAATATGAATTTAAGTAATCTGAGTCGTGTCACTTGGGAGCCGATTATAAGTATTCTGACCGTTGGAATTTGATCCAAAGTTACCCTCGGATCAGGGGAAATGTCCCACACACGCCTATGTACTTGTGGCCCTGATCGAGTTTCGGTGACCATTGAACTGAAACTGGTCCGCCACGGTCAGTCTTGAAATCCGATCGGACTGAAAACCTAGCTTGACCTAGATCCAGTATCTGTGAGCTTAAGTCTGAAAGTATTCAGTAAAGGGACCTCTAGAAATGCTCCCTTGGATCGGAATAAGCCCGATTTGGCTATAACCTAAGTATACCTTGGCCATGGGGCTATTTTCGTTAGTTTTGGGCCTATATAAGGGCCTTAAACCCTCTCTCACATATTCTATACGAATTCCAAATCCTAATTAAGAAGAGAGAAGAAAAAGAGAGAAAGTGAGAGAGAAGTTGGTGATTCATCCTGAGATTCTTCTCAGCTACTCTACGTGCCTATTCCACCTAATCGTATCGCTATACGGGCAATTCTAATTTCATATTTGGGTAAGAAAATCAAACACTAACCTGTTTTAGAGATTAAAATAGTCTAAGTGCTGATGTAGATAACCTAATTCATGCCTTAGGTTGTCAATCCGCCATTGACGAAGACTTATCGTCTAAATCATATCCATTACGCGTTTATTGGTTTAAGGTGCGGAATATATACATATATGTTATGGTTTTTAAGGCTTTCAATGTCAGATAATGAATTATTACTGACGTGGGTGCCATTACACATGCTAAATGGGCTATCTGTTTTGTTTTACATATATGTATAACATATGTTGTAAATAGAGTATTTCATGTGTTTGTTGAAATATTTGTATGCATTTGAAATTTGATGTTGTGATTGCTATGATTAATTATCGTAGGTATATGATTGTTATGTATGCGACAACTCCTTATAAAAAGGATTTGCCCTAATACGTAATACGGCCAACATACGTGATGTATGTTGAAAAGTGTAGTTTAAGTGTTTGTAAAAATGTCTGAATAAATTAGTAGTTAGTAAAGTGTGATTTATGAGGGAGTTGAGATATGAAATCCCAACTACCTTGCTTGTGTGTATGATTTCCTCCATGAACTGTTTAGCCTACTTATTCATGTTAACTATGTATATGATTTGCTCCATGTACTGTGTATCCATATTAAAGTTATATTCCTTAACATGTTCATATGATGGTAGAATTTGCGTTAAATATTCACTCCTATGATTGTACGTAGTTGAGACTGTATCACAGTCCAAGTAATCGGTAATAGTCCTCAAACTGGTGGTTGAGGTTGTTTTCGCCACGCAGGATGTGTTTGACGAATCCGAGTCGTACTTAGGATGTCGGAAGTGGTTAGGCCACACGGAGTGTTTACTCCCCAAGTGCAGGGTTGTGATGTAGTAATAACTCGATAAGACCGAGGTCGAATCCCAAAGGACTGAAACTTGTACGATATGTAAAATTAAGTAGAATTTGAACTAGAATAAGGTGAAATCTAAACTAATTTTGATTTGAGGAATAATGATGAAATGATTATCTAAAAATTAAGAAAATTCAGAGAAAGGAAAACTAGGGATTCAGAGGATCCACTTGTAGAGATCAGGGAGATCTTATGCCTGTTTCATGAATTATGAAAATTAACTGAACTGTCATTGATCTAGTTTTCAAGAGATGAAAGGTATATGAATTAGAATGGATTCCATCACCAAACCATGCCCAAGAGACTATGGCAAACAACAGAATTAAACTAATTACCACTCAATCACATGTATGAAAGTTAGGAAGGGTACCGTCATCCAACCATGCCCAGGAGGCTATGGTGAACAACAGGACGTCCTGACATCATAAACATAAAAGTAGAAGGACATGATCAAAGCCATTGCAGACCCATTGTAATTTTAGTCACAACAGACCATTAAAGACTAAAACATGCCATTAATTAAACTAGCATCAACATTAATTCAATTCATAAATTAAATAAAAAATTCATAAATTAAACTCTCCCATCTCACTACAAGCTTCACCTCCTATCCCTAGCTAGGAGGTTTAGCCCAACATGAATAGACTAGATATCTCAAAATAAAATAAAATAAAAATAAAAGAAATAAACAAACTCAACTCTCTCTCTTGCAGACGTCCAACCTGAGCCTTCCTTCCCAGCTCTAAATTTTCCTCCCAAGACTTGAATCTCCCCTCCCCACGTCCAAAACCTCCTTATATAGCTGCTGGAGTGGTGAAAATTGGATTTGAATCGGATTTGGAAAGCTATACATGCCCATTGAAACCTTTTTCGCAGCCAAGTTCGGTGCCTCGAAACAGGCCACTTTCTTCGTTCAAATTCCAAAGAAACACCGTCCCTTAGGACTTTCTTAGGTTCTCTACATGATAGACGGTTTAGATCTGCCATATGATCAAAGATGGTGGGACAAAACCGCATGAAAAAGTCAAATTTCGCGGATGTGCGAAACCTTTCGCACCATTTCGCTGTTGTGATCGATGGGCCCCACAAAAGCATTTTCTGAAAAATCCATCCCGTCCATTGGATTCATGATGAAATTTCAGTCAAGAATGGGTAGTTTTGAATGTCCATTGGCATGTCTCAGAGAAGAAATAACTAAAAGATCAGATTTGAACGCTACATGATAACCCTTTTGTGGCCCCTGTATCGCACACGTGTGTACGCATGGATGCAAAAGGTCAGCATGGTTTTGTAGCTCTCGAAGCCCTCTACAAGATGGACGGTTTAGATCGTCCGTACGGGACATGAATGGGGCCCACTATCGACCGAAAAACGGACCAGAGCCGTCCGTTCGCTGGCTGCCTTACGCAGAGATGGCGAAGGAGACGGGTCTCCTTCTTTGGTTTTGATTCTTGGTCCAGTGCACGTCACGTGCACTTGTGCATTATGCACTGGCGCTGCCAGTGAGGTCCACTCATGATGTATATATAAAATTCGCTCCATCCATTCATTTTTTCATATCATTTAAGACGTTGAGTCCAAAATTTAGGCATTTCCATATATCAGGTGGGCCCCAATTTGAAGATTAATGGGCTGATGTATCCGTTGGCCCACTTCCCAAGATCATCAATGACTGAAATTTAATATTTACAGTTTATTTATGGCCCTCATCATATGTATGAAGTTTCGAGGCGAACAGATGGTGGGAACCCCATGATCTTGCATTCTGGATGCATTTCAGGCCACTTAAGCTTCAGTTTCTTAGTTTTCTCGGATTTCTGACCGTGTAAATCCCTTAATCTTGGTCTTCTGAAGTCCGTCCCCTTGCTTTGGTGACTTTGGATCGTTAAATCCATGCTTTTAACACCTTTTTCAATCCATGCTCATAAAATCACCTTGCAACATAAACACGATAAAAACAGGCCGTTTAAACAGTATCATACTCGTAAATATAGAAAATAAGTGGGGTATGATATGCAATATTTGACCCTCAACACAACCCCCAACCAGCATTTTGCTAGTCCCGAGCAAAGTATGCAAAAAATAAGTTGAGAACTACAGGATAATTTCTATGAACTCGAGTGATTTATGAACGACGATTCAGATACGAGAAATCTAAGATTCATGAGTGTTGGACATTATTCTCTCATAGACTCAATCACATGGTAAACCTCATAATTGAGTCAAAGTATTAATCCATCAATTAGAGAATCTTCTAAACATTAAGTTCCATGGGTGTATAGTATCATCCCGGCTTATTACATTCAGATTTACTTCTTTCTTTCATGATATCATTGGTAATCAATAAGGTCATTCATGACAACCAAAACCTAACCCAAGTCTTGCCTCATGAGTCATTCTTCTATTCTTCCAGTCTCTTTTTTTTTTCATTAAAAGAATATCAAGTGGGGAATCAAATTTTCACCTATAGGGAGCAAACCTAAGGTAAAACTAGTCGCCCAACTCTTTTCCAACTGTTAGCCATGGGGAATCGAATCCACACGTATAGGGAGCAAACCCATGGTGAAGATTAATTGTCCAACCTTTTCAATTTTTATACCCTGATGGCAAGATATTTCAGGCTGGTTCCTTTCATGCTCAGTGATTACCAAGTTAATCCTTTAATATCAGACTGAAACCTTAATGTGAAAGTGAGATGTGAGATGTGAAATCATGACTCAATCAATGTTTATAACTTCTAATCATGGATTAATAATTTGATCTTAATTGTGAAATCTAACAGATAACTGAATTCAAGAGTCATACATTACCAACATCATGTTTCTTGAAAATTTAAATCACTTCGAATTCATAGGAATTTTCAGAAAAAATTTTAAAAATTTTCACAATTTTTGCTCTCAAGACTTAAAAAATACTGATTAGGTAACCTAATCTCTCACCCCCAACCTAAAATCTACATTGTCCTCAATGTAAAGGAAATGAACATGCCATGCACATGGGACAAAGAAAGTAAATGAGAAGTGATGGGAGGATAGTACCTGGATAACAAATCGAGAGAGAGATTTTTCAAGAGATCGTACCATGGACGCCAGTCAGCATAAGAGAGAAAGTAAAACAAAAATAACAAAAATAAAATCCTACCTATACCACTTTCGCAAGTGCTCTCGATTGCATTTAGCGTATGCAACAAGCCTTTAAACCCCTAGGTTACCCCTAGTGGACGAGTTGTAGTCTCGTGAGGATTTACAGTAATGTTACCCACAAACATTGAACTAACTAACTAAAAAATGAAATGGAATGAAAAGCTGAGTTGCCTCCCAAGAGCGCTAAGTTTACCGTCTTCAGCCAGACAAAATAAATCACTACCCTAGTCCTATGAAAGCGATAAACCTACTTATACCTCTATCAGACTAGGAGATCAGTCCTAGTAAACAGGAGCAATCAGAGGCATGGACATGTCTTCTGAATTAAATGTCTCGACAAATGGCTTTAATCGATGTCCATTCACTTTAAACTCCTTGTCATTGTTGGGATCTCTTATCTCGACAGCCCTATGAGGATAAGCAGTGACAACAATGTAAGGGCCGGTCCAACGAGATCAAAGCTTACCCGGAAAGAGATGTAGTCGAGAGTCATACAAGAGGACTTTCTGACCTGGCGTGAATGATTTTCGTAGAATATGTTAATCATGAAATGCCTTCATCCTATCCTTGTAAATTCTCGAGTTTTCGTACGCATCGTTCCGGATTTCTTCAAGTTCATTTAATTGAAGTTTGTGTGGCGAGCCAGCGTTATCCAGATTGAAATTCAGATTTTTGATCGCCCAGTATGCTTTATGTTCCAATTCCACAGGTAAATGGCAAGCCTTTCCGTAGACAAGTCTAAAGGGAGATGTTCCAATAGGAGTTTTAAAAGCAGTACGGTACGCCCATAAAGCATCGGTCAATCGAATTGACCAGTCCTTACGATCAGGGTTAACCATTTTCTCTAGGATATGTTTGATCTCTCTATTGAAAATCTCAGCTTGTCCACTTATTTGTGGATGGTATGGGGTGCTCACCTTATGCGAGATACCGTATTTCTTCATTAAACTCTCGAATGGTCTATTGTAGAAGTATGAGCCCCCGTCACTGATGATGGCTCGAGGCGTTCCGAACCGCGACAGGATATTTTCTTTCAAAAATTTAATGATCGTGCGATGGTCATTTTTGCGGCACGGAATTGCTTCGACCCATTTAGTGACATAGTATACGGCGAGCAAAATATATATATTTCCAAATGATTGGAGGAATGGTCTCATGAAATCAATGCCCCAGCAATCAAATGCTTCAATGATAAGGATGGGATTCAAAGGCATCATATTTCGATGGGATAATGCTCCCAATTTTTGACAACGTCACAAGCTTTGCAAAACTCATGAGTGTCCCTGAACATAGTGAGTCAGTAAAAGCCACACTATATAATCTTGGTCGTGGTCTTTTTAGCAGAAAAGTGTCCACCACAGGCCTGTGAGTGACAGAAGGAGATGACACTCTGATTCTCACTATCCGATCCGATACCCTGACTAAGAGATGTGGGTCGGCGTCTATTTCGAGAAAACACCGCGTGTTTACATTTCCAAGAGAATCTCTACAAACTGTCAAATCACTCCCATCAATCAATCACTTTATGTCAAGTACAAGTACCCATGCTTCCTTTCTCCACAAGTCAAGCAACCACCCAAGTCAACTAACACATCACCTCATCCATCACTCACATCCATCAACCATCACCCCTTCACATCACTCTATCTCTCATTACATCACACCTCTCTCTCTCTCACTTCTCATAACAATTCCAAGCAAGCAAGAGCCTCCCACGTCCAAGCCTTCCCATGGAGAGAAGTGCATGTGTGAGGCCCACTTTCCACTCCCAAATCTCCCATCCTAGCCATCTATTTTCCATCTCCACCATCAAAGTGAAGCTCTAGGAGACCGGCATCCCGACGGACCAAGAAAATCAAGTGGTGGGTGCTTTGATAGAGTAGTTTACTTATTTTTACGATGGGCTAAGTGAGGCCCACCGATCAATGGTGTGGATCTCACTTGGGACCCTAAGATGTGGCCAATGGCCCATCTTGATCATCAATCATTCCATGATGGGTCCATTCTCCATGGACCCCATCATGATGTTTACTTTTCTTATATTAAAGAGGTCATCTAGACTGTCCATTTTTAGTGGAGTGGGATCTCCACCATTGATCTTTGATTTGGATCGCCCATGTGCAACGGGACCCATTGATGTATGATTGGATGGTTGAAATGGAGGGCCCATAGTGTCGGGGCCCCTCCATCATGCGTGTCCCACTCTCTCTCTCTCTCTCATATTTATTCATTTTCTTGTATGTTGATGTGGCTACGTGGCCCACTTGAATGAGCCCCACCATGACATATGTATTTTATCCAAGCCCTCCATGAGTGGGGCCCATCTTAGATGTAACATTCATCTTGTGGAGGCCCACCTAAACTTTAAAAAAAAAAAAAAAAAAAAAAAAAAAGATAGAGAAGAAACGTCCAGTGTCTGGACGCTAGACGTGGTAGGAAAACACCAATATGGGCTTGATTTTCACAAGCCACTAGAGTGTATCACTCAAGCAGGCCCCACATTGATGTATGTTTACAATCTGAGCCATCCATCCTCTTCCTTGACTCATTTTAGGCGTTGAGCCGAAAAATGAGGTCGATCAGAGTATCTGGTGGGCCATAACATCGAAAACTATTTCATTACCATTGAAGTTCACCCAGATTTTTCTTACATGCTGAAAACAACCCAATATTGGTCTTGTTAGATCTGTTTCGATCTTGGGAATACAATGGACGGAGTGGATTTACTTGGGGTGGGCCGCACACCTGAAAATCCTCGAAAAAATCGGGTTTTCTAAAAAAAAAAAAAACTAACAATAGAGGCAGCAGCCGGTACCGCCCACACGTGACGGGTGGGCGGATGAGTAGGTCCCACAGCCCCTTCCGTGGGCCCCACCTTGATGTTTATGCTCTATCCAACCCGTTCATATGGTGGGCCCCCACCTTAAGCGGGTCCCCTCCAAGTATCAGCTCAATCCAGATCTCAGGTGGCCCACACCATAAGAAACAGTGTGAATTGGATTCTACCATTGAAACCCTTCTTGGGGTCCACAGAAGTTTTGGATCAAGATGAAATTTATTTTCACCCGTCATTCAGGTCTGCGTGACCTAATGGACGGGTCAGATGGCATGTAAATGTTATGGTGGGCCCCACATGGGACCCACAGTGATGTACGTGCCTGAAATCCACCGTCCGTACGGACGGTGGAGCCCACTGTAATGTATGCGCGTGGGTGTGCGTGGGTGTGTACGCGTGTGTGTGAGTGCACGTGTGTGTGTGTGTGCGTGTGTGTGTATGCATGTGTGAGTGCACATGTGTGTGTGCATGTGTGTGTATGTGTAGATATATATATATATATATATATATATATATATATATATATATATATATATATAATATTATATTACATATAATATTGTATATATATGTATATATATATTGTATATAAATTATATATTATATTAAACATAATATGATTATGATGGTGGGCCTTCATGTGACCCCCTACCATGATGCATGTGTTGCCTCTTACTGTCTATCCATTTTGAAAACTCATTTCTTAAGCTAAAAATGAGCCAGATCTATGTTTCAAATGGGCCCACCTTGGTGTGTGCTTAGGGCCCACAATTTACTTAATTATTGCCATTCATTGAGACCTACTTTGGTACATATCCAAAGCCTATGGGACTAAGCCCATTTGACATATGCAAAGTCCATGGGACTAAGCCCATTTGATACATAAAGAGCCCATGGGATCAAGCCCATTTGATACATAAAGAGCCCATGGGATCAAGCCCATTTGATGTGTATGGGGCGCAAATGGAGTGGCCCATTTGACATATTTAAAGCTTATGTGTGTAGGCCCATCTGATATATTTCAAGGCCCAAGTCGTGAGGCCACTTTGATGTATTTCAAGGCCCATGAATCATTGACCATTGCAATGTACATAAGGCTCATTGGTGAGGCCCATTAATGCAACCCATTTGATGAATGTAAGGCCCATGTGATTCGGCCCATTTGATGTATCTAAGGCCCATGGATCGAGGCCCAACGGATGTCCTTAGGGTCTATTGCAGTGTGTAATTTCCCATGGTTCATGTAATGATATTTATAGCGGGTCGTGCCTAAGGAACAATGTTGGTTTGACGTCCACATTGTAAGTACAATGTTGGTTAAATGTCCGCATTGTAACTCTCCTTAGAGCCCATTGATAGACCCATACTCGTTGCTATTCATCGCCTTATAACATGCTTAGTATAATCTCATGACTCATGCCTATACGCATCATATGTATGCTTGATTTGAGTAGCGACTGATCATAGCATATGCCATTGGGCAGACCACTTATGGGACCCGTTATGAGATGGAGTGCCCTACATGATCGCGCAGTACGCTCTGGACTTCTGCATGATTTGACGTGTGATTCATGCATCTCGCATACGTGTGACTTGATCACTACACGCCCTAGCGACATCAAGGCCATGGCTCTACAGGTACATCGTGGATGGCCGCATTGGATACCGAAAATACTTATTCTAGCACTGTGGGCACTTAGGATGTCCTTGGGTGAGAGTCTCAGAACCTTTTAGTACCAGGAGATGCTCCAACGTCTAGACCGAGTGGATACACGAGCGCTCGAGTGCCGAATACCAGTAGGCCGTGTCTCCCACTGTGTCGTGGTCGGTTGGAAGGGGGTGTGGCCTTATCCGCCTAAGTGAGGGGGCTATAAGCTAGGCTGAGTTTGACTAGCTCGCAAATGAGTCCGCTATCGACGAGCCGGGTAGGTATTGGCATACTACTGGTCAGGCAGATAGCGAGGTCTTTTCCGCTTGCTTGACTGTGCAGCTAGGGTGTGGCAGTTACTGCGAAGTGTATTAGACCCCGGTGATATCCAGAGAGGAATTGTACTGATATATATACTTGATGAGTACTAACTTTCTTGGATTGCATTTCGCATATGACATTCGGCTATGTAGGCCTTGCATTGCATTGGTGTGGCCGATGACATTCATATCTCGTATCATGCCTTACATTACATAGCCTTGGTATGGTTGATTGTATTCATGGACTTACCACATACTTCCGCATTACTCTGATACTGTACACTTGGCGTTTGCCTTGCGCACACACTTACACTACCCTCTAAGCTTTTGTAAGCTTATGCACGATAGTTGCGTGCAGGTAACGTTGGACAGCAGCAGTGCTGAGGCAGGAGCGCGTACCAGGACCTTTTGGAGCTTTGTGATCATCTTGTATTTCCCTTTCTGTATTGTACTTAAAGATTTTGATATAGTGGATATGTGGTGATGTTGTTTTGTGACTTGGTTATACTTGTGGTTATGCTCCATTACAAAAAAAAAAATCATTCTGAAAATCCTCCCTGTAGGATCCCAGGATCGGAATCTGGCACTTGATTGTCAGGAGCCGAGAATGGGGCACTACGGAGGCTGTCGGCACCGGATTCGGTAATCGGGATTTATGTGAATCCGATTTTCGGATTTGGGGCGTGACATCCTTCCTAGTGACGGTATTCAGCTTCCTGTAGTCAATGCACATTCTCCAACCAGTAGTAACTCTGGTCGGCACGAGTTCATTATTGGCATTGGCTACGATGGTGATCCCGGACTTCTTAGGAACCACCTGAGTTGGACTCACCCATTGACTATCGGATATGGGGTATATGATCCCCACTTCCAATAATTTGAGAACCTCGACCTTAACCACTTCCTTCATGTTTGGATTTAGTATACGTTGTGATTGCCTAACAGCCTTTGCATTATCCTCAAGATATATGCGGTGAGTACAAATCGATGGGTTAATTCCTTTGAGGTCCGCTATCGTCCATCCAAGAGCTCCCTTATGCTCAATGAGAGTAGATATCAGCATACTCTCCTGTTCTTTCTCCAGGTGGGCAGAGATCACCACCGGGTATATCTCATCTTGACCTAAATAGACATATTTTAAATCAGAGGGCAAAGGTTTTAGGTCAAGCTTCGGTGGCTTGAGGTTAGACGGTAGAGGCACTACATCAGTTTGGGGCAATTCTTCAATTTGTGGCCTCCACCGGTTAACTTCAAGTACCGGTGCAGTATCTAGCATGTCACACGTCTCCCTAATTATATCATCATCAAGATCATGGGAGTGGGCCAAGCACGTCTCTAGAGGATCAGAGGATAAGGTGAGAGGTGTTCTATCTTCCACAAAAGAATCAATCATGTTAACATCGTGGAAATCGTCATCATCCTCTGAGTTGCTACCGTTATTGAAAAAGATATTCGATTCCAATGTCAAATTTTTAAAAGACATAGTCACACCATTCCTGCAATTGATAATTGCATTTGAAGTGGACAGGAATGGGCGACCAAGGATGACGGGAATCTGAGTGCTCGTGCCATTGATGGGTTCGGTGTCCAAGATGATAAAATCAACAAGGTAGTAGAATCTATCAACCTAGACCAACACATTCTCGATGATCCCTCTTGGTACACGAACAGAACGATCAACAAGTTGTAGTGTGGTTCGGGTGGATTTTAATTCACCCAAACCTAACTGTTGGTATACCGAATAGGGAATCAGATTGACGCTCGCTCCTAAGTCAAGAAGTGCGTGATCAATTCGATAGTTCCCGATTACACATGATATGGTTGGGCAACCGGGATCTTTGAATTTTTGCGGCACGTCTTGTTTCAGGATGGCACTCACTTTCTCAGTTAAGGAAATTTTTTTTTGAATACTTTTTCGTCATTTGGTCGTGCATAAGTCTTTTAGAAATTTAGCATATAAAGGTATCTATTTTACAACGTCAAGCAGAGGAATGTTGACTTTCACTTGTTTCAACACCTCTAGGATATCCTGAGAATTAGAGACGTTTTGGTTCAACCAACCGTTGGGGAAACGGAGCAACTGGCTTTTCTAGAGGTTTCGGTTCAAATTTTTGTGGGGCGCCACTAGATCCATCATTGTTATCCTCTTCTGGTTCTTGAGGCTTTTCGGGCCTAACCGGAAGGGTTTTATCAATGACCTTCCCACTCCTAAGAGTGGTGATGGATTTAGCGTGTCCCATTTGATTTGAAGAGCTGGGATTACCTGTCTCGTATTGCGGTTTAGGATTGGGGATTGGTTGTGCAGGAAGCATCCCCTTTTCTATAGCCGTCATACGTGAATCTATCTTTTGTATAAAATCCCGCATTATCTGCGTCAGCTCTTGCACAGAATTTTGAGCCGGTTCTTCTTGAGGTCTCTCCTGATTTGGATTTTGATTGAAGAAACCTTGAGGGGTAGCAGTTTGTCCGTTCTTCCAACTAAAATTCGGATGATTTTTCCAGTCAGGATTGTACGTATTAGAGGGTGGTCCATTGAAAGATCTTTGATAGTTATTTACGGCATTAGATTGTTCATTCAATACTTCTCGAAAGGCAGGTATTGAAGGATAATTTTCAGTAGTATGAATGTTGCAATCATAGATGCTGCAAACACTTTCATTAACCTTTTCCTTCCTTCCTTCCATGGCCTCAAATTTTTTGGTGAGATTGGTCACCTTAGCGTTAAGATCATTATTCTCTTTCAGGAGATATATTCCTCCTGTTTCCCTTGAATGAGTCGGCTTATACGTAGTGTTCGTCCTTGGATAATAGTCTCATGATTGTGTTTTTTCAGCGAGACTATCGAGGTAATCCCATACCTCGTCGATATTTTTATTGATGAATTCTCCGTTACACATTGTCTCGACCATTTGGCGCATGGAAGATGTTAGCCCGTCATAGAAAAAATTCGTAATGCGCCATATTTCAAAGCCATGTTGTGGGCATGCATTAACCAGATCCTTGAACCTTTCCCAACATTGGAAGAATGTTTCATCTTCCTTTTGAGCAAAGTTCATGATTGCTCTCCTGAGGGTGATTGTTTTATGATGTGGAAAAAATTTCTTTATAAATTCCCTCTGTATATCATTCCATGTGCCAATGGATCTAGGACGCAGTGAATGTAACCACGTCTTGGCTTTTTCTTTCAAGGAAAATGGAAAGAGTTTCAGCCTAATAGTATCTTCAGATACATTAGGAAAATATAAAGTGCCTATGATTTCATCGAACTCTTTTAGATGCAAGTATGGTTCTTCAGATTCAAGCCCATGGAACTTGGGAAGGAGTTGGATAACCCCTGGCTTGATGTCCATATGTCCTATATTCTCAGGAAAAATCATGCATGAGGGTATACTCACCCTCGCCGGTTGTAAATAATCTCGTAAAGTACGAGGCGGGGGTGCGTGGTGCACCCCATTCTCATCATGTACTTCCTCAACCCTAGGTTGGGGTAGTGCTTGAGGTTGATTTTCAACCATAACGTCCTCTAACTCAGGAGAGTTCAAGTAGTGTCTAGTCCTGCGATGGACAGTCAACCCCTCAACTAATCCTCCTTCAGTCACGAGACGTCGAGTGTTGTCGCGTGCCCACTGGGGCATAAAACACCCTCAGCCCTCAAATTCTAACTTAAACCTAAGAGAAAAGAAGAATTAGAAATTTAGAAAATAAAAGGAAAAGAAGTTACCAAATTTGATGGCCTATGTTAAGAATCTGCAAAACAAAACAAAATAAGTTAGTTTCTAAGAATAAAAAATCCTAATTAAAAATAAACTAATTTCTAGAGAAAAGAAGAAATTTCAAAGAAAGAAGAATTAGAAAGAGCTTACTAAATTAGAAGCTTCCTACAAAACAGAAAAATTGAGTTAGTTCTAAAAATCAGATAGAAGAAAGAATAGCAAGTTTCTAAAGTTAAGAAAAATTTCTAATAAAGAAAATAACTAAGCTTCTAAACCTAGAATTAAAAATTTCTAAAAAGAAAATCTAATCCTAAACTAATCCTAAAACTAATTAATTTCAGAAAAATGTAACCGACAGTCCCCGGCAATGACGCCGAAAACTTGTTCACTCCCCAAGTGCAGGGTTGTGATGTAGTAATAACTCGGTAAGACCGAGGTCAAATCCCAAAGGACTGAAACTTGTACGATATGTAAAATTGAGTAGAATTTGAACTAGAATAAGGTGAAATCTAAACTAATTGTGATTTGAGGAATAATGATGAAATGATTATCTAAAACTTAAGAAAATTCAAAGAAAGGAAAACTAGGGATTCAGAGGATCCACTTGTAGAGATCAAAGAGATCTTATGCCTGTTTCATGAATTATGGAAATTAATTGAACTGTCATTGATCTAGTTTTCAAGAGATGAAAGGTATATGAATTAGAATGGATTCCATCACCAAACCATGCCCAAGAGACTATGGCAAACAACAGAATTAAACTAATTACCACCCAATCACATGTATGAAAGTTAGGAAGGGTACCGTCCAACCATGCCCAGGAGGCTATGGTGAACAACAGGACGTCCTGACGTCATAAACATAAAAGTAGAAGGACATGATCAAAGCCATTGCAGACCCATTGTAATTTTAGTCACAACAGACCATTAAAGACTAAAACATGCCATTAATTAAACTAGCATCAACATTAATTCAATTCATAAATTAAATAAAAAATTCAAAAATTAAACTCTCCCATCTCACTACAAGCTTCACCTCCTAGCCCTAGCTAGGAGGTTTAGCTCAACATAAATAGGCTACATATTTCAAAACAAAATAAAATAAAAATAAAAGAAATAAACAAACTCAACTCTCTCTCTTGCAGACGTCCGACCTGAGCCTTCCTTCCCAGCTCTGAATTTTTCTCCCAAGACCTGAATCTCCCCTCTCCACGTCCAAAACCTCCTTATATAGCTGCTGGAGTGGTGAAAATCGGATTTGAATCGGATTTGGAAAGCTATGCATGCCCATTGAAAGCTTTTTCGCAGCCAAGTTCGGTGCCTCGAAACATGTCACTTTCCTCGCTCAAATTCTAAAAAAACACCGTCCCTTAGGACTTTCTTGGGTCCTCTAAATGATAGACGGTTCAGATCTGCCATATGATCAAAGATGGTGGGACAAAACCGCATGAAAAAGTCGAATTTAGCGGATGTGCGAAACCTTTCGCACCATTTTACTGTTGTGATCGGTGGGCCCCACAGAAGCATTTTCTAGAAAATCCACCCTGTCCATTGGATTCATGATGAAATTTCAGTCAAGAATGGGTAGTTTTGAATGTCCATTGGCATGTCTTAGAGAAAAAATAACTAAAAGATCAGATTTGAACGCTACAGGACAACCCTTTTGTGGCCCCTGTATCGCACACGTGTGTACGCATGGATGCAAAAGGTCAGCATGATTTTGTAGCTCTCAAAGCCCTCTACAAGATGGACGGTTTAGATCGTCCGTACGGGACATGAATGAGGCCCACTATCGACCGAAAAATGGACCAGAGCCGTCCGTTCGCTGGCTGCCTTACGCAGAGACGGCGAAGGAGACGGGTCTCCTTCTTTGGTTTTGATTCTTGGTCCAGTGCACGTCACGTGCACTTGTGCATTGTGCACTGGCGCTGCCAGTGAGGTCCACTCATGATGTATATATAAAATTCGCTCCATCCATTCATTTTTTCATATCATTTAAGACGTTGAGTCCAAAATTTACGCATTTCCATATATCAGGTGGGCCCCATTTTGAAGATTAATGGGCTGATGTATCCGTTGGCCCACTTCCCAAGATCATCAATGGCTGAAATTTAATATTTACAGTTTATTTATGGCCCTCATCATATGTATGAAGTTTCGAGGCGAATAGATGGTGAGAACCCCATGATCTTGCATTCTGGATGCGTTTCAGGCCACTTGAGCTTCAGTTTCTTAGTTTTCTCGGATTTCTGACCGTGTAAATCCCTTAATCTTGGTCTTCTGAAGTCCGTCCCTTGCTTTGGTGACTTTGGATCGTTAAATCCATACTTTTAACACCTTTTTAAATCCATGCTCATAAAATCACCTTGCAACATAAACACGATAAAAACAGGCCGTTTAAACAGTATCATACTCGTAAATATAGAAAATAACTGGGGTCTGATATGTAATATTTGACCCTCAACATGGAGTGCTTATGCATTTTATGTTGATCAACTCAACGTGCGCCTGTCCTAGTCGAGGTCGTCAATTAACCCAATTGACCCGATGTATGTTCACCATGTTTGGATACTACTGTTTGAATTTAAGGTACCAAACTCACCAGTGAAACCCTATTAACCTTGGTAGTTCGATCTGCTAAGACTCATGAGCCGGACACAGTGGTATGGGACACCGTGGTCGAGCTGTCGGCCTACGTTGGAGCGACGATCCTCCCCGTAGTGATCAGTGAGCAACTTAGACTCGTGAGCTGAATATGGTGGTATGGGACACAGTATTCGTGATGTCGGCCTACACTGATTGGTGACAAGCCCTTTGTAGTGACTTCGAGTATATCCTGAGACTGCATTGAGGCGACGAGCCTTAATGTAGTATCCATGATATGATTAGGCCTGTATTGATTGGTGATGAGCCCTTTACAATGACTTAGAACTATAACATCGTATGAGATTTACAAGGACTGACTATCCTAGAATAGATCATTGATTGAGAATTGATATAAGGGAGGTACCTTAGCTTCTCAATCCTGCTATATGAAAAGGACTAATAAGAACTTGGAATCATGTCCATGCACCGCATTGCATGTACTTTAGCATGGAAGAGCACTTTCGGGTGGTTGTCATGCGTGCCGTAAGATGAAGATGCTAAGGGAGTGTAGGCGAGGGCATACATCATTATGGCATATCATCCTTGCATTAAACAGAGTATTTAGGACTTGTTTGATTGTACTGCTTTATCATTACTGCTTTATTGAATTGATAACATGTTAACCATTGCTGTATAGTTCCATTGAGTTGATCACTCACTCTCACGTTTTAGGACGGTGCTTAAACACCAACTAGACTCTGACTTAGCTGCAGGTGATGGTGACGCTTGTGAGACAGAGCCGGAGTTTGATGATGATGAGGAGGCATTCTCGTTTATGCAGTATTCAAACGGGTTCACTTATACTGTTCTGAATTACCAGGGCTTCAGGGTTTACACTTTATAAAGAACTATTACATTTTGTCATATGTATTTTGAAATAAGACCTGTACTTTTGACCTGGTAGAGCACTCATATTTTGGGGACTTGTACTGGTTTATATATGTATTTCAGAATTTTGCTTGCATTTTCTAATTGTCCCTGAATTATGATTTGCTATTTTGACTTAATCTATTTCATGTTTTATACACTAATACAGATGACATTCATCCATCATAAAAAATGTTACATAAGTAATGTTTTGGAACTCGGGAGCTGAGTTATACTCGACCCCCGAATTTCAGGGCGTTACAAAAAAGGTGGGTGAACACATAGACTTGCATGATCATGGGGCTTATGAGATTATATCTAAAGTGAAAGGTGTTAGTCGATTGGCTCCAAAAGGTCGAAGCTGTAGAAGAAGAAAGGTGGTTGTTGCATATTCATGTAGAGAGGCTGATACATTCATATATGCCAATCTGTCTCCATGTATCACCATGTTGTTGGGATACACGAACAAAACCACTTTATCCATCCTTTCAACATTATCAGTCAGGATTTTGAGGTTTTGAAGGAATTTACAGTGGATTGAAGAGAGTTAGATTGGATAAGGAGTTGTCTGCCTAGACAATAGGAAAAATTTTGATCCAATAATTGTAAGCGTTCAAAAAAGATTTTAGAATGAAATGCTGGACGAAGCGTGAAAAATACTCTATCTGCATCAGTGGGAGTAAAAAATATAATGTCATCCAAAATATTAAAATCAAGAGCCTCTAGCTCTCTTATTACATCTTCTAGATGGAGGGTTGTAGGGCCAAATGAAGATGATGCAGCTATGGTAGTTGCAATCTTAATCGGAAAGATCTTAGGAAGAAGGAGAGCAAGAGTCGTGTAAAAAGCAAAATCGGTTTAAAATGACTATATATCAGTCAGGAGCATGCACATTAATGAGAAGATAATCATGACTCCTCGTACGATACGATTGTCTGTTACGTGTTTTGCTGACAACCATAGGGAAGAGGCAAAACTGTCATTCAATTTTCGTCTCGGTCGAGAAGAATCAATGGGGAGTCATTATGTGAAATGAGTGACCGAGTGCATGTATTGCATAGGACGATGAGATAACATCGCTTTCACCATTTTGCCCAAAGGCGAAAGGGGGGGTGCTATTCGTGGAATAATAATAAGAGAATAACACGTGTTGTTGCACAAAGAGAATATGAAATGTGGAAATCTTATAAGATATTTGGAGTGCCTTTTACAGAAGCACAACTAGCATTAAGTTAGACATATACGTCATATAATGATAGGGCACGTCCAAGAATTTCAAGAGACAGAAAACAATCAAGAGAAGAGAAACGGTTAGAAAAATACAAAGAGATGAAAGGATCCAAAAGACTAAAGTGGCAGCGACTCGATTACCATGATGACTGAATTAAAGAATAGAAATAGATACATAGTATCTGCATAGCATAGAAGCTTATAAATAAAAGAAAAAATCAACCGAAGAGATCATCCAATACCAACTTGACAAACTAATCAATTTATCTTTCATTATTATTACTTTAGCCTTATCCTAGGAGTAACAATAATCTTCAATGATAATCCAGTCCACACTTTTATGCTGGACTACTTTCATTCCAATAAAAACAATTCTTCATGTGAAGAGGGTTCTTGTAGTCTTGTCCAGCCGTCAAGTATAAGTTTTACTTTTCTGTGTGATTATTTATAATTATTTAGTAATATACTAAAAATTCTTTCATATATAAGGTAAAGTGCAACTAGGGGTGCACACGGTTCGGTTTGGACTGGTTCCGGGGTGAAACCGGAACCGAACTGTTCCTAATGGTTCTGGAAAATTTGGAACCGGAACCGGACCGTTGGCACCTTAGAACAGAACCGGAACCGAACCGTTAAAATCGGTTCGGTTCCGAATCGGTTCCATGGTTCTGGGCTTTTTATAATCCAACCCAATTACATATTTAATTTTATTATGTCGATTCATGTTGTGGTCCATTTGATGAATGGTTTAGATATTGTATAAGGTGTGCAAAAATACATTTATGAAAATAATTAAATAGTGCATTATAAACCATAAATCATGAGTCAAATATGGAAACAATCAAAGGATTCTTGGTTCGGTTGCAAGTTCGGTTTTAGGTTCGGTTCCACGGTTTGGTTCTACGGATCGGATCCATGGTTCGGTTCTACGGATCGGTTCACAGTTCAGTTCGGTTCTACATACCCCCAAACCGAGAACCGAACAGATGTTAACGGTTCTTTAATTTTTGAAACTGAAACCGGAACTGGTGCACTCTAGAACCAGACCAAACTGGACCGTTTGGTCTGTTCCGGTCCGGTTCCACGGTTCTACCGGTTAAATGTGCACCCCTAAGTGCAACCCATCCTCCGAAAAATAACCTCGACAATAACCCCATCATCTTGTAATAAAATTATACAAGTGAGTGAATATGCGACCATTTTCTCAAATGTTCCTCACATGGAGTTGCATTCCACTACTTGCATATATTGGCGTTCCCAGTCAAAGTTGTCCCATTAGCCAACAACTGGATTAGTACCTCTGGCAACCTTGATTTTCTCAAGGGAGCACATGGAGAGTGGATCAGACCAAATGGACGGTCCGGATGGTGATACGGATTTTCCAAGTACCCAAATATGTGCATCAAAAGGTCTTCATACATCACACGGAAGTTCATGTGGTCGTAAGCTACGTGGGGCCCACAGAAATTCTACAAATTCACCGTGTGCAGGAGCTTAAGGAGTCCAAAAATCAGGTAGATCTATGATGCTTATATTCCATCCAAACCGTTCATGAGGTTATTACCATTGGAATAAACTGTACATACAAATATCATCCTGATCCAGAAACTCCAGTGGCTCCCAAAAGTTTCCAATGGTGGGCGTTGAATCCCCGCTGTTTCCTCTCCTGTGTCCCATTTAAGTTTTGGATCTATGCTACCGTGATCTCGAGAAACTGATGGACGGAGTGGATTTCTCATGGGAATCTCTGTGGGTCCTCCATAGCTTCGGAGGCGGATTAGCTACTGACAGGTTGAGTAGGGTGACTCGATAGCCGTCACCAAGTTATGTGGGCCCCACCATGATTTGTGTTTGTATCCACACCGTTCATACATTTTTAGAGATCATATTAGGGCATGAACCAAAGAATAATGCAGATCTAAGGCTGGAGTGGACCCCACCACAGAAAACAGTGGAGAGAGTGAGGCCTACCGTTGAAACCTTCCAAAGGTCCACCATGATGATTTTTTTAGATCCAACATGTTCACGTGTTAACGAATACATGAAAGAAGGAAAAACACGAATACATGAAAGAAGGAAAAACACAAATATCAACTTGATCGGAAACTTTCGTGGCCATTAGAACTTTTTAATAGTGGACGTCACTCTCCCCACATTTTTCTGTGGTGGGGTCCACTCGAGATTTTGATCAGACTCATTCTTTGTATCATGCCTTAATATGATCTCTCCAAATGGATGGACGGTGTGGATACAAAATATACACCATGGTTGGGCCCACATAACTTGGTGACGTCACATCAGTAGCAAGTCTTGCCACTCAATCTGTCAGTAACCAATCCGTTTCCCAGAAGTTGTTGGTCCGTCCATCCGTGAGGTCCATGGTCCCAAGGCTCGCTACAACTGTCACATTGGATGCGGAAAGTCGAGGCAAAAACAAAAAGACAAAAACCGTCTGTTTGACACTAGAGTCTGTTTGGATGGATGTGATGGCTATCTGAATCGTCCTTATGGTGGGCCCACTTGCGGGCAAGAACTGTGACGATCTGATAGTCAGGTGGGCCACACGTGCATGGAAAGAATTCGAGCAACAGTCCGCATTGAATACACATGTCCAGCCCATTGGGACAAGCATTGCCGATATTTTCAAAATATCGCAGGAAAATGCGCTAAACAATGTTATCACATTATTTATCGTGAAAATTTCATGTTTTCTTCACAAAAATGCAGTCTTGATTCAGGAACGGACAGGGGCTCTGAGGAGTCCCCGTGATGTATCGGTTTTATCCGCACCGTCCATCTATTTTTCCATATAATTTTAGGGTCCAAACCCAAAAATGAGGCAGATCCAAAGCTTAACTGGAGCACACCACATGAATCAGCGGTGATAATGCCACCTACCATTGAAAGGCCTCTGTGATGGTTAATTGCCATTCATAAGATTACGAAAAATTGAAAGAAGGGAAAACACAAATATCATCATGATCCAAAACTTCTGTAGCCCTTAAAAAGTTTTCAACGGTGACTGTTTAATTCCCACCGTATGGCCCACTTGAGCGTTGGAACTGCCTGTTTTTTTGTATGGATTGCTAGAATGATACGGCAAAATGGATGGACGGTGTGGATAAAACTCACGCATCATCGTGGCCCCTCAGAGCCCCTGTCCGTTCATAGCTAGGGACGGACGGAGGGTTGTACCCAATCCGCTTCTCCTGATGAACGACATCTATGGTCACCACATGGGTCCCCATCTGATCAGAACGATTTCTTCATCCGGCCAATGATTTTTTTTCTAGCTGATCTGACCATTCAAATAATCTGAATCAGCCAGTTCGAACTAATTCTATTATACTAATCTGTGCCGTGCGCCTGATGAAGGTGGGGCCTACCGAGGTGGTCTGTCTTGATGTGGACCCCACATATACAGAAGCTGGCTCGGTGGAACTATTTCCCACATACCGAGGGCAGAAGTGGGTAAATGTGTACGCCGTGTCCGATTTTAAATATCATTATTCTTCCTTTGGGGAATTATTTTATACTCGGGCTACCTGTGCTGCGTATACGCAGGCACATAAAAATGGTAAACGTGGCAAACATGAACGGAAATTAAACTGTCTAGAATGTGAAATACGCAGTAGTGAAAATTTTAGATTGGTTGAATCGTCCAAACCTCTGATTCCTGGACGCTTGTTGTTTGAAATGACACCATTCAATACCTTTCATTCTAACCGTCCAATGAGTGTCCATCAATCTAATAAAAAAAATATTATTATTTTATTCATGTTAAATCTAAATTGATTCTCGTAAATTGAACGGTTGATTTGAATTCATTATTGTCACGTGTGAAATTTCTCTAACTGCGTGAGCATCAGAGTATCATCTTCTTCGTTTCATCGACAAAATATAATTTCTCCCGAGACGACAATGCCCCCGAGAACTTGCCGAGAATATTTCTCGTGTCCCTGTCCTACTAAAGGACAATGACCAAGGGTATTTTCGGTATATAATTTCTAAAACGACGCTTCTTACCTCTCTCTCCTCTACAATCTGCCCTGAAGATGACCAGTTTCAAGGCACATCTGGTGTGCGTTTGTCACTTCTTATGAGATCCATAAAGCATGCATCGTACACGTGTCATGCTTGTGCGTCGATCTGAAGCGTCTAAAGCGTGGGCCCAGTTGTGGATGGGGGTGTGATCTTAAATCTACGTGAAGAGCTGGTTCTGTTTGTTGTATTGGTGGCCATGGAATCAACGGTGGATAAGCGCCTTCCGAAGTGGGGCCCACCATCGGGGATTTTTCCAATGCATGTTTGCCACGTCTACAGTGGCTGTATGCATGTCTGTGGACAGTTATACTTGTGCAGGTTATCAGCGTTTCCTCACCTTTTCATTAATGAGTAGCAACTCATCCCCGCTGAGTCGTGGTCCCCAGCGTAGATAGAAATGAGGTAGAAAATATCATTAGTGGACGATCCGGATCATCTGATTGATGGGTGCCAAATAGTCGGTTGGGATCTTTAATTTTCAAGGATTATTAGTTTAACAAATGGTGAGAAACAAACACCATCTGTTACAGTTCCATAGGTGGGACCCACTATAGGGCGCATTTTAGGTGAAGTGGGACGAAAGGATCTGTCACTGTGAGGTATTTGTTTTATATCCACACTGTTCATCTGTTTTATTACTCATTTTAAGGCCATTAGCATAAAAATGAAGCATATCCAAACCTCAGGTGGACCACACCACAGGAAATAATAGAGATTGAACGCCCACCATTAGCCACAGCTGATATTTGTGTTTGCCCCGGAAGCGGATTGGCTACTCCCCTGTCACCAGCCGATGGCTGATGGTCGGTACTCTATGGACCCCACAATGATGTATTTGTTTAATCCATTCCGTCCATTTATTTTTCTAGATCATTTTATGATATGAGACTAAAAATGAGATATATACCCATCTCAATTGTACCACATTAAAGGAAACAGTGTTGAATGACGTAGCCCATTAAAAAGTTTTTGGGGGCAATAAAAGTTTTTGATCAAGCTGAACTTTGTTTTTTCCCTTCATCTGGGTCTGTATGACCTAATAAACAGATTGGATGTCAAATAAACAGTACAGCAGGCCTTAGGAGGATTTTAATGGTGGATATGCAATTACTATTGTTTTCCTGTGGTGTGGTCCAACTGATATTTATATTCCTTTAATTTTTGGAATTAAATACTAAAATGATCTTTAAAAATGGATGAACGGAATGGATGAAACACATACATGATGTTGGGGTCCACATAGCACCGACCACCAGCCACGCGGCTGGTGGCAGGGGGAGTAGCCAATCCGTTGCCGTTTGCCCCTCGTCCAGGTAGGTCTGTGTGACCTTATCAGTATGGATGGAAAATACATATTACCATGGGTCTTTTGAGATTTGGATCTGCTTTATTTTTGGTGTCATATCCTAAAATGAGCATGCAAAACGGATGGACGGCGTGGATATGATACATATACTTCGAGGTGGGCCCCACAGTCATGCATTCACCGACCTCTGTTGTTCCCGGATCCATCGAATTCGAGTCCAAGTCAGTCTTTCCAACAGATGGGACACGTCTCAGATATCTCCAAGGGGAGGTTGATCCTAACCGTTGGACTAGTTCTTGCAAATAGACGTTTAAGAGTACAGCAACCGTCAATAATCACTGAAAAGAAAGGACTGAAATCGAATGGTTAGGATCTCCGGATCACGGAGGTTTTTGAGGCATGGTCCATCCAAAATGCGATACATTAGGTCAACGATCTGGATCATCATCAACGTGTGTGCGTGTGTAAAAAAAAAAAATTGTGTGACCCATTTTCAGGAAATATAATGCTTCATTAATCAGGTGGTTAGGATTTTGTACAAATGAGATTTGTTAGCCAGGCTCTTCCTGCTTGATGTGATTATCTATGCCGTTCATCTAGGAGGCCCTATTGCATCTGGTAAACAAAACAAGAATCCCACTAATCTTGCATCATCACCGTCCATGCACCACTTTGTGTTGATGATGAGATTTATGACAGTTGAGATCTTTCCCCTTTTTTCACATGAAACCAACTGCGGTGAATGACTTTATTTGAACGGTCTGGATCACAACATGGTGAGGCAGAAAGGGCGATTAGATTGAGCGCGCCTCTTGACGAGAATCTTGTTCGCATGCCTCAATAGTCAGAATTCTCCGAATCAGGACGCGGATTGGCCGGTGACTGCTACTCCCGGCAATCTGATAGAAGGCTCTGTCGACCCCAACATGATGCATGTGTTTAATCCACGCCGTCCATCTATTTTGTGAGATCATTTTAATAAAGCTTAACATTAAAAAATTACGAGGGCCTACTCTAATGTCTATATGCCATCCCACCTTTTGATTAGGTCACACGGCGATGAAGGGAAAACACAAATATCAGCTTGATCGAAGAATTTTGCGGCCCCAAGAAGTTTTCAACGGTAGGTGTTCAGTCATCATGGTATCGTATGGTGTGGCTTAATTGAGATTTGGTCCTACCTCCTTTTTTGGCTCATGCCCTAAAATGAGCTCGTAAAATAGATGGACGGCGTGGATAAAACATATATATCATTGAGGGTCATATCTTTTCCACCAACCAGTTGGGTGGTGCAGGGGTCACCAGCCAATCCGCGTCCCAAATGTATCCCTGAATCATCCCGACACGTGTACGCTTCTGATGAGCGCCTGATTAGATACGAACCCCAAACCCAACCAAAATTAAATTAACAGTACGCTACCGTACGCATGCACTTACCCAAAAACCGTACACGTGGCATACATGCAGGATGCAGCTAATCTAAACCGTCTACGCTGTGGACCACACTTTTAAGGGCCAGCTAATTCAAAAAAACACTAAATTAAAGCTCTACGTCTCCAGATTAGTAGACAACCATTGGATGAATCCAAATTGCAAAAGCAAGCGTCAGCTAATCAGAGTCCACGTTGACTAAATCGGTCTGATTTTTGAGATATGACCCATCTCCAACCTGTCCCAGGATTTGGACGGTTCAAATTGATTAGAAATATTCCACGTGTAAAATTTTGAGTGGTTGCGTGTGAACAGGACAGAAGAAAAACAAGCGCCTATAGATAAGAGAGCTACAACTGCAGGAGAGTGAAGCTGAAGTCTTCTTATTTCTTCAATGCCTCTCTCTCCATCTGCGTAAAACCGAAGCTGAAACGATGGAAGAAGATTTCGATCTGGAGAACCCTCTCATCCAATCACAGCCGTCCGATTCAATCCCATCCCTTCTCTTCGCCTCTGAATCCCACCACACCCCCTCCCAAGCCTACTCCCTCGCCTTCAAAGCCAGCCCCGCCAACGGCCCTCTCCGTCGCGACGTACTCTCCTCGATCTTCCTCCGTCAGTCGCAGCTCTCCTGCGATCCGTTCGTCGCGTACCTCGCTGTAAATTACCTCGATCGCTTCTTGTCCGTACACGGGCTGCCGGTATATTATCTCAAAACCCGAGTAGCAGCTTCTTCTTCATGTTATCTAAATCGGTTCCATCCGACGCGATTTACTGAAGAGATAAACCGGTCTTGTTTTTGCAGAAAGCGAAGCCATGGGTTGTAAGGCTGCTTTCTATTTCCTGCATTTCTCTCGCTCTGAAGATGAAGAAAATCGCGTTTTCTGTAACTGATTTTCAGGTACGATTGAGAAAAAATGCATTTTCTTGCGAAGATGGATTTGGGTTTTGATTGGATTCTCGTTCTAAACAGGGCGAGGAAGGGTTCATCTTCGATACGGGGACGATCCGTCGAATGGAGCTTCTGATACTCAGCGCTCTGCAATGGCGGATGAGATCGATAACGCCATTGGCATTTCTGGGATTCTTTCTCTCCTTCTTCGAGCGCAACGATCCGCCATTGAAGGAAGCTCTCAAAGCTCGAGCTGTAGAGATCGTTTTCAAAGCTCAAAACGGTAGAAAACTGGCAAAAATTACGATTTTTTATTTGGGTTTTGTTTTTTATTGAGAAAATCGAGATGGGTTTTTTGTAATTTTGGGTTTCGTTGCAGAAGTCAAGATCTTGGAGTATAAACCGTCGATAATCGCAGCATCGGCGCTGTTATCTGCTTCTCACGAGCTTTCTCCTCTGCAATCTCCATCCTTTCGGAATGCGATTTCTTCTTCTGTGTATATTAATAAAGTAAGAAAAAAGAAAGGGACAGAAGAAAATCAGAGACCGAAATAAAACAAAGTTCTAGTGGGGCCCACTTATCTTTATCAGACCGTTTATCATGAAGACCATGTTCTTAGTTTTATTTTCTTGATAAATGATGAATGTTGGGGATCGTGCTGGCCACTGGAGCAACGGTCCGGATCATGTATTTGTGGGTCTCACTTGTAATATTGCTAGGCGAACATCTTAATACAGACCGATAATCTTGTCGGACCTGTATGAATGTCCCAGGAATCTTTGCCCATTGAGAAATAGCTACCATATGATCTGACAGCAGTGGGACACTTGGGACCGTCGGATGGAGGAGATTTCTGGGTCATGAACCGAAAATAATGGAGCCCATCAAAGAAACGGTCTGGATCATCTTACAGTTATTGGGCCGAAATGAAAATTTCATTTTCTTATCTCTTTTATTTTCATTTTTGTATTTTTTGCTGATTTTTCCTTCTTTTGTTTATTGTAGGAAAAGTTGTTGGATTGCTACAATTTGATGCAGGACATGGTGATGGACGGCTACGGATTGATCTTGTTTGATGGTGTTTCCAGCACGGACACGCCAGTCAATGTCCTCGACTGCCATTGCTTGAGCTCGGAAAGCGAAAAGACTAGCAACAGCAGTACCAGCAGCAAGAGGCGAAAGATCGGAGATTTCGAAACGTTTCATCAGATTTCGCAGATTCAGCACTGCTGAGGGAGAAAATCAAAGAAGAAAATAAAAACCCAAAATCCAAAAACCCCAAAAAAAACAAAAGAAAAAGAGAAGAGAAAATGTTTTTTTTTTTGTTTTTCGTTTTTTGGAGGGAGGGAAGGGATGAGAAAGACAAAAGAGGGCTCTGAAGGATGGAAGGAGGGAAGGAGTTGAATTTTTCTATTCCTGTTTTGGGCGAGTTTGATTTTGTGTCAGAAATAAATAAAAATAAAAAAGAACGGTTTTCGGAAAAAGCTGAAAGGAGTCAATGGCTTCTGTTTTCCAAGGGAGTGTGTGGTCCTGATGCGTTGGACTGGTGGGTCCGTCCCGGTGTACCCAGTTCGAGCTCGTGTGGACCGTTTTCAGTGATCTACACCGTTGAATTAATGTGCCGCATCGTGGATGGTTGATGGTTGAGAATGTTTTGCATTTTAAGATCTCATCCGTTAAATCTTTTGCATTTCTCATGGACCGTTGGCTTTCATTTTCTAGGATATGTTGGATTTGGTGGCCAGTTTTTTTACGGTTAGATCTTCCTGTCGGTCCGGATTAAGTTCTTCGTGTACGGATGGTTGCATGGACAAATAATATTCACTCGCCTCAAGTAACGGCAATGTTCGGAAAATAAGCCACGTTTTGAACGGTCAGGATCTTCCAATGAGTGATGTCTTTAGATAATCTTCCATCCATTATTGCTCCCATCAGATCAACGGCTTGGATTACTGTCGGTCTATCGTTTACGGAATTGATGCATTAGGCTCCATTGGCGTACTCATGCATTAGGGCCGTGTAATATCTTGGAGAGAGAGAGAGAGAAGACTCTGGAGATTTGGAGGAATTAGGGCCTTGGTTAGGTGATCTAGACCGTCGGAATTCCTTCCAGGTTTGACGTTTTTAGTCCTTCTTGCAATGGCCAGGAAGGAGATGGCGAAGAGTAAATACGGGAACGGTTCAAAACAAAGATCAAAGAATGATAGTTACAGTCTACCAACATGGATGAGTTTTTGCTATTTGCTGATCGACGATGGATCCCATTGTATTAACGGTCTTGACTACCTGACCATGGGTCGATCTTCTAAGAAATGAGTGCATAAGCACGGTATTGACGTTCTCACGCAACAGATCGTATAAGAAATTTGGTACGATAAGAGGACGCGACTGGTAGCTATCGCGAAGATCGTGATATCTTTATCGATCTGATACTCTGATTAGTCGTAGCTGGTCACGTCTTTCATGGAAATCTATTTAAATGAATGAAGTATACACGGTTAGCCCTATAGCCCAATCTATGACTTGGGTGGACCACACCATAGGTTTGCATGTGGGGCCCACTGCAAAGTGGCTCAGACATCCGACCTGTCTATGGTGTAAGTCCCACCATGACGAGGGGCCCACTGATTTTCAGGACATTCCAAAGCTCATGTGGGCGAAAATAAGTGATTTAGATGCTTTGGAAATGATTATGTACCATTTCATATGGTGGCCCACTTGAGTTTTACACAGGACTTGATATTTGGTGTGTTCGATTTTTATTTTTTATTTTTTAATTACAGACGAATGCACACTCACGCCGTAGTGGCATTTCACCGCCCACGGATACTTAACCGTTGGCCGGGTGTTGAAACTCTTGAGAGTCAATCACCCGAACAAGAGTAAGGATCCTATCCGGTGTGTTCCGTGTGCAGAAGGGAAACGGATTGGCTACTCCTGCTATGTGGACCCCACCATGATGTATGTGTTTCATCTATTCCGTTCATTCATTTTTAAAGATCATTTTAGGGTTTCATTTTTAAAATGAGGGGATATAACTCTTAGGTGGACCACACCATAGGAAAACAATAGTGATTGGATATCCACCATTAAAATCCTCCTAAGGCCTACTGTACTGTTTATTTGACATCCAATCTGTTAATTAGGTCATCCAGACTTAGATGAAGGGAACAAACAAAGATCAGCTTCATCCAAAACTTTTACGGCCCCTAAAAAGCTTTTAATGGTCATTCAACACTGTTTCGTGTAATGTGGTCCACTTGAGATTTATATATACCCTCATTTTTGAATGATATAGAAAAATAGATAGACAACGTGGATGAAACACATTAATCATGGTGGAGCCCACGTAGCACCAACCACCAGCTATTGGCTGGTGGCAGGGGGAGTAGCCAATCCGTTTCCGTTTAGATGGGGATCCACCAAGCGCACGGCTCTGATGCCACGTAAACATGACCGCTGCACGCAGAGCACGACCTTGCAACATTTCCGTTATGAGGGTTGTCAAGAGGCTGAGTTAGGGCCGGGCTGCATGCATGCACTCTCTCAAAGCCTGGCATGCGTTGTCTAACGAGCCAAAATGGCCCAGTTCGACATGTTTTAGTTCTCCCAACACGAATGAGGGAGAGAGAGAGAGTTGTGACTTGTAAGCTTGGAGCAGGGAGAGAGACGTAAGTTGTCGGATTGGAGAAAGAAGAGAGAGAGAGGCTTGGGTTTTTGGATTGGAGCAAGAAGGGAGAGAGAGACGTGGGTTGTTGGAGTAGAGAGATGCTGGGGTGGAGAGAAAGGAGAGATGGCTTTTTCTATATTACAGAATTACCTTCCAAAACCATAGTGGGCTGGATTAGGCTGAATTTCGGCCAAGCTGACAGGCTGTTTTACACTGTCCAACTCCAATCTGATTGAAAATTGAGCTTAAAATTTAAGCAAGACCCTAGCCCAAGTTTAATATTCCCTCTCAAATCCAGCCTCAACTGAGCTACGCCCGAAAGGTCAATGGGCTAGCCCTACCCACAACTTAGGATTGAAAAAATAGCGTAGTAACCATCATACTGAGTTTTCACGAGGATACATGGCAGAGAGATAGGTTTGGAATTAGGTTTAGATCTAATCACGGGCTGACCAGCCTATACATTTGTTGGAGTTAGCGCCCTAAATAATCATTTGTGCATTACTCACTAGTCACTTAGATGTGCTTGGGCAGATCTCAACCGTTGATCATGATGACTAGGGGTTCTACATCGGACATGTGATTTGCCTTAGACAAATTTAGTGTTGCTTTCATTCACTGGCTTAATTGAGGACTAATTTCTCAAGTAGTTCTTCGAAACATGAGATTGGACATGATAGTTATTCACCTGGAAAAGTCGCGGTCCATGGATTTTAGTACCCTTTTAGACCATGACTATCACAGGTGCATGAAACGTACCTTTGGATATTAATTCAAGAGATGTATGATCATCTTGTATGAGGGAATTGACTTAGGTCAGGATGGACAATCTCCACCATCAAGAGCCGACTTGACGTTGGTTTATTCATTATCCATACCTTGTAAAGGAGTGTGAGCGAGTGTGTCATGAACATAGAATTCGAGTTTGGACTTTTGATCATTCACATTAGTGGTTCAAGATCAAGTTAACAATTTAGGGGTCCATTAGCTTGAACTGGGATAATGAGATTGAGACTTGATGATGCATGAAAGATAATTTAATCCTTATATCTAAGGATGAGTAAGGGTCATGATCTTGATTGGTCGACTTTAGCTCTTCCTACAAGGTTCATGCAGATGTCAATAAAGTAGAAGTACTTGGGTACTTCCATAAAGAATCATTAATTCTTGCACGGGGCAACAAGAGATCCACTGGTTTTCCTAATCACATGTTTATGTCTTTGATCTAAGTAGATTAGGGACTCATCAAGTGATTTTTTCATTCGGCCCAACACTTTGAATGTTGTAATCTGATTTTCGAAGATTTTTAACCATTTGAATTTTTTGTTCCAAATGTTAAAACTATTTTGATCACTCTTAATAATTGCTTGATGGCCTGGATTTGATGGTCAACTTCTGATTTGTATGAGATATGATGATTAGTGGATACACCATGACAGTAGAGGGATTGAATCATAAGTGTTACGGGAAAAATCGAGTTGGCCAGCCATACAAGACATGTGACAAAAGACCAACAGAACAACCTCCCTGAGCCATCGATGTCTCTGCCAATAAACAAGTTGAGTGGGCTCTAATGAAGGACTCATTTATCGAGTTGAATCGGTCAATCTTTGAGCTTGGTAATAGGATTTATCAATCGACCTAATCATCTCTACCAAGCTTCCTAACTGACCTCGACCTCAAGTACCGACCTTGTCGTCGGAACAGAAATATCCGGAGAGAATCTCACATCGTATAAGAGCAGGATTAATTTGACAAGATCCTAACCGAAATCATGCCAATAAAGGAAAATTTTAAGATATTCTCGAGAGAAAATTTCAGCTTCAATATGAGCTCCTCCAGCCTATCTAGTGGATCCACTCAGATACGCAAATTACTTAGAAAACTTATAAATACACTACCATGCCTTAGGAAAAAGGTATACATAAAAATTCTAGCTCCAACCACATCTACTTTAAGTTCATCTACATGACTTAAGCATCAGAGGGTGCCCGACCACGACCAATGGTCCTATTGTCTATTGTTTTTCTATTAGTGTAGGTATTCAACAGTATACAGGTGGAGTTGTGGGTTTAACCAAATTTGAAAGATAATAATAAATATATGCATATATGAGGTGGATTGATGGACTTCCTTCAATTAGGAGATTCATAGACATCGACAGATTGACATTACAATATTTTCATCAGGCACTTTGCATGTAGGTATGATCTCTACCATATATATATATATATATATATATATATATATATAATCTTCTAGAAATTTAATGTTATTGTAGATTGAGATTCTTGGGATGTGTCTTATTATCAAATTGTATTCTACTATATTCCACTACATTTGTATGCTAGGGACCCTATAAGATTGTCTAAAGTTGGCCACCATCCAGGTGGTTTGGATCATCCCAACCGCATCATTGAGACACTTATTCAATAATGTATAGTTAGGCTATAAATAAGTCTAACACAGGTTAAACACGGTTATATCTAACTTGAACATTAGATATGGATGTGAACATAAATATTGTCCATGGAAGTTGAATATAATAGGCTAGACACATATATTATGAAAACAAATGTCAAATATATGTAAAATAAGAAAAATCAACTATTTAATTAATATCTAATTGGAAAACTAAGAAATAAGTTAAATACTTGATAAAATTAACAAAATTACCTTAAAATATAAAAATAATTTTAATAATATAATTACCTAATATCAAGCTACAAAAGTTAAAGCATTTAAATAAAAGTATACTACCTCACACAATACATAAAGCCAATTAAAAGTAACAGTCACCATGCATGTCAACCTTACCATCCATGTCAATAAGAGTTAATACCATAAAAGTATTATATGATCATATGTTAATATATAGCATTTTTATTAAAATATAATTAGTTGAGTAAAATTCTGACAATACTTTTAGATAATCAACTAAACGAATATGAATTTGATCCTGTCCATATCCTACTCACTTGGAAGTTGGAAAAATAATTAAATTTTTTTTAGATAAAAGTCTCATATTATATTCGGTTTTTCCACCTTAATATGTAAGATGAATATATAAATGAATATCAATTATTAGCCCTATCTATGGTGGAGATAGTGCAAGTGGAACAATTAACATCTCTCATATGTGTTCATCTTTTTCATTAGGTTATAGGTTAGATTAATGTTTTTTTTTTGTTAGTGCAATACGATTCTATGTCATATAGTTTCTTCTAAAAAAATATTTTATATTTTTTCAGTCGTAAGATTTTGGTATGCTTTTTCCTTAGAATTGTAGAGAGAAAGTATTTTTTTTTCCTTAGACAAGCTTGGTAGAATACACTCCACCTACTATCATACGATACATTAATTTAGACATAGATACCTAATAAATAAATAATTAAATTTATAATCTTTTAATTTAATTGTTTTCCTTTGATAATTAACCCTTGATTGAGAAACCAATAAATCAAAAGTCCCAGTTGGCTGATAAAACCTAGCAAGGCTAGGATTTTCATGTTTTAAGGGCCTTGTCCTTCTAAGGTGCGTCGCATAGTCTAAATCACTAAATAATCTATTGATATATCTAAATGAAAAAAATTAGCAACCACATAGTTATATCAAATCCTAGGACCAAATCATGACCTAAATACACCTAATCCAAAATAGAGATTCTTTTACTACCAATGAAAGGAGAAAATATGTAAAAATCAACGTGTGCAATTGCATAAACTCTAGCCCAAGGCTTGTAGAAAAGATAAGAAAATGTCTCAAAAGCTATTGGACAAATTTTATTATTAAGCTTTATATGAAAAGACCAAAAGAAAAGTCATAGAGCTAATTTGGGCCTTACATAAAAGCGTAACTATGAGTTAAATGCTATAATCTAACTGCACAATTTTATTTTAAAAGGAAAAGACTAAACTACCCTTATTTACTTAAGTAAGGTATAAGGAAAGTCAAAATAAATTAAAATTAGTCTAAAAATAAAATAAAATTGCAACTTAATAAAAATGTCATCAAAGGACACTTTTGTGAATCCAAAAGTGTACCACGGGTACCATAATACATGTTCTATTGATGGGTATGCGTGTTTGGCTCACTATGAAAGATATTTGGGCACCTTTTGATGTAGAGCGGGTCACGGACAGTTTCATGGCCAAGATAGATCAGAAAAGGCCTGGTCGACTACAGAAGTGATCCGGACCGTTGGACCTTAGATCGAGCATATCTCGCAATCCGGAATGAGTCATCTGACGTAAAATATATGATTTTGGGGTAGAACGAGCTACTTTAGCCAACCAACCTTGCTACATCGAGTTGCACAGCCCATATTTGTGAGAAATCCCTAGATTGACTGTCATTTCCCTGTATTATTCGTTTTTACTATAAATAGTAAGTTTTAGTTTGATTATAGCTCTTCATCCGTTGGGCTTTAGGAGTTGTGTCCAACATGAAAAGTGCTTAGGATAATTAGGAAACGGTTTGGTGAAGCCAAATAGGACACTTACTATTTTTGGCTGAAAACCTTGTGCATTAGTAGACATCATGACTGTCTATAAATAGTAAGTTTACTATTTATAGTAAGTCACGGATTTTAGGAGTTTTAGTTGTAGTTTGATTCTGATTGTTTTCTTATTGCTTGGTACCCTTATTTAAAGGGTTGTGAACTCATTTTTATTTATTCATTAATCAATTTTGAATTTTATTAGAATTTATTTCTATTCTCTTGCTTTCTTTCCTCGTGGATTTGAGAAGTATCTGTGAGGAGTCCAGAGAAGCTCCATGGATTTGGAGTAGTTATTCTTAAGGAAGACGGTGATCGACCTCATCACGTTCATCCCTGCGTCACCTTTCCAGGCTCAAATCCATGCCAAAACTCATCTCCAAGTAAATTATCCCTATCCATCAACATTACATTGCCCATGTCATCATCATGGACCCCATTGGTACAAAGACTACAAGGGATCAAGATCCCAATGAAGGTACATATATGATGAGCTGCACCTTCATCAATGTATAAATTTCTAATCTGGTGGTGTTTTTCTTGAATTCGGCCATGTGGTGCACGTGCATTATTTGCAGGCATGTTATAACCAATTTGCGATCTGATTCAAACCAAACGCCTTAAACCCCTGGCATAGAGATAGAGCAGTGCGTGTCATCATCCGACCATTTGGTCAACTGTCAAGTGCGCTTATCAAGTGATTTGCGGAGTGTGGCTATTCCTCCAATATTCTTTGTGCCTTAAGAACCAAGGACTTTCAAGAATGCAACAAATCTATGGTTGAGCATAAATCGAAAATGGATGGATGGGGACGATATTACTTACCACTAATGAGTATTACCATTCTTGCTAAAAGCAGCGGGGTGCTTAGCCAAGTAGCACATTGATGAGCAAGGAAAGGACGATGTGAAGAATACAAGCTACAGTCGACCCAACGTATGTGTAACACCCTGGATTTTGGCCAATTTGGGATTTGACGTCCTTAGGCAATGGGTCAACTAAAACACCTGAAAAATCGCTCAGAACCCAATTTCATAGCCAAAGAAACCACTTAGGATTAATTCCTATGGAAATTTAGCGTAAGTTAGCTAGCGCAACGCTGGAGTAGCTGGAAAACAGTCCCTGATCACTTTAAATACGTTCTACAAGACCCAAATCGAGTAGAACGTATGACTCCATAATACTCTATAACCTCGGATCAAACTCTAAGCGGGTTTGTTCTCTGGACCACTTTGAATTCTTGTATTGGATTTAGACCGCGCGTCGAAAGTCTGTTACTTCCTATCTTAGACCGTTAGAACCGCCCAGCTGGACTTGACAATCATTTCGAAAATCAAGTCAAACCGATAATCGCAGACTATTTCATTGAGCCCGGACTGAAGAGACCGCGAATAGGGACAGAATTGGAATTTCAAATTCAAATCTGGCACACGACTTGACATGTCAGTATTAAGCGTTCTGACCGTCAGAATTCATCCAGATTACACCCTCGGATCAGGAAAAATTTCTATTTATTATTATGAGACTTCCAGCCCTGATCTACGTGCGGTGACCGCTGAACTGAAACTGGTCCGCCACGTGCGATCTGCGAACCCTGCCGGACTGAAAACTTAATGCGCGCTAGATCTGGTACGCATGAGCTTAAGTCCGATCGCATTCGACCAGGGGACCACCAGAAAGCATCTTTTGGACCGAAACAGCCCCGATTTGGTTACCCCTCAAGTGAAACTTGTTCCCGAGTCTATTTCGGGCAAGTTTAGGCTTATAAAAGGGCTTGAAACCCTCACTCCTCTCTCCCATCCGAATTTGCAAAAATCCTAGATTGGGAGAGAGAAAAGGTGAGAGTTTGTGAGAGAAGGTGGGAGAGCTTTTCCTGCTGCTGCTGCACGTGCTTAAGCGGCGTATTCCAATCACTTTGCCGGTGATTTCTCCGCATTTGCAGGTAAGAAAACGCCCTAGAAAGTTGCTGATTTGATGCTTCTTTAGTTTCATAGTTTGTTAGTTGATAAATCTCGTAAATCAGGTTCCTTAGTCGCCGTAGACGAAGCGTATACACTCCGTTCGAACTCTCACCCCTAAAAGGAAAAAGGTGCGGATTTTAGACGCTTTGATTGACTGTTTCCAAAGCTTTCAATGTTGTTTAATAGTAGATTCTTGACGGCAACGCCGTTTGACATGTACAACATGCTGTCCGTTTCCTATTTCGTAAACTAACGAAGAATATGAGATTTAGGGCATTTTAGTCATTTGTAGGAAGTATAGATTTCATTCATATTTTGCTGATGTGATTGACATGATATGTTGTCGCATTAGGATGTTAGGAATACGTGCATAATTAGTTTGGCGAAGAGATTCGCCTAAATGCGCACTTCGGGTCGACATACTATATGTAGACTTAAGTGTGTAGTGTATGTGTTTGTATAAATGCTTGTATTAGTATGTATTGAATTAAATGGTGTTGTGAATTAATTTGAGATTGATTTCTCAATTAAATTGCTAATGTAAATGGTTTCCTACAAGTTGGCCATATGTACGATTTCATTATTGGTATGAAATGCATATGCTTGATGTTTCACTTAAGTGGTATGTTATAACATGTGCTTGATGATTTCCTTATAATCTAGTTGAGATCGAATTCTCAATTAATATGCTGATGGAGATGATGTCCTATATGTTGGTGCTATGTATAATTTCATTATATGCGTGATAGACATGCGTAAGATGATTTACTCTGGTTGTATGTCATAACATGTGTTAACATGCTCACGTGGTTGTATTTCATTTCCAATACTCTCACTTGATTTGCTGATGTGATTCTATGTGTTTGGGACTATGCCTAGTCCAGGCAGTCGGTAACCGAGCGAATTCGTGGTTAGCTTATCTTCGCCACGAACGACGCGTCGATGAACGCGAGCCGTGTTCTGGAGTTGGCGGCAGTGGTTAGGCCACACGAAGTGTTTTACGCACTTCATGTCGTTCAACTTGAGATGCGATCGTGCTAGTCGAGCCCGTCAAGTAACCCGACTGGCCATTGTATGTTCACCCTGCATGAGTCATAATTGCTTGAACCTAGGGTACTGAACTTACCATTGTAAACCCTGTTAACCATGGTACCTTGATCCATAAAGACTCATGAGCCGGGCATGGTGGTATGGGACACCGTGGTCGAGCTGTCGGCCTACGCTGGGGCCACAAACCTCCCCGTAGTGACCAGTGAGCACCTAGTCTCGTGAGCAGATTATGGTGGTATGGGACACTATATTCTAGCTGTCGGCCTACACTGATCAGGCGACGAGTCCTTTGTAGTGACCGTGAGCGTATTCTGAGTCTACGGGAGGCGACGACCCTTCCGTAGCAGTGGAGTACAGTAGGCCTGTATTGATAAGGTGATGGGGGAGCGGAGCAACGAGTGCGTACAACAGCCCTGACAGCCCTTGCAGCGACCTACGAAATATACATCGTATGAGATTACTAGGAGTGACGACCCTAGACAGGATCTGTGTTGGGATTGATATAAGGGAAGTACCTTAGTTTCTCAATCCTGCTGTTTGAATGGACTAATAATAACTCGAAAATCATATCACCATAGCATTGCATGTGCCTGGAAGATGTGGAGCACTCTAGGGAGTGTGGCATGCCGCGGTCGTAAGATGTTGCCGTATGAGGGAGATCGTCGGTGAGGGCATACATCACGTCATGTCATAATTGCATTAACAACAGTATTAGGATTGTTTGATTTATTGCTTTACTATTATCGCGTGATTGATTTGAGAACATGTTAATCCTTGCTCTATTATTCCACTGAGTTAGCTACTCACTCCCACGTTACGGGACGGTGTTCCTGGACACCCACCAGACCCTTTTGTGATTGCAGATGATGGCGCGGCCTGCGAGGCGGAGCTGGACTTGATGATGATGAGGAGGATCCCTCCTTTATGCGTGTTCTGATTGACGGGATTACAGGGAGGTTGATTAGATACTTTGACACTTGTCATTTTATATTTTTAGCGCACTCATGTATATTCGTTTTGTCTACTTTTGGAGTATACATGTATGTATATAACCTGGTAACATATCCACACTCTGGAGGCATACAACAGTTTATATATGTTATACATAATATCACAGTCTTCCGCTTGTTAATTTAACCGTCTCTGGAGTATGATATGTTGTTCTAGCTTAATCTCACTCATGTTTAATGCGTTATTACAGACAACATTCAATCATACATATCTATGTTGCATAAATAACATTTTGGAACTCGGGAGTTGGGTTTTTGCTCGAACCCCCCGATTTTCGGGATGTTACAGATGGTATCAGAGCATGATTTGGATTAAACCGGGCCTGGGTTATGGTCACGCGATGTACGATGTCGCTTCCTTTGACTTAGGTGGGTGCGAGAAGGGTCTAGAAACATTTTCAGGACCGCAGATTCGCCATTAGGCGAAGTCTATTCGGATCGATCGCACGATCGAGTCTGTAACGCATCTCGGGTCGCGTAAAGCAACCCGAATAGCTTCTAAGCCGTAGGAAGTCGGGTTGAGACGTCCTATGAACGATTTTAAACCCGCAAAGGTAAATTCTTGGGCCGTGGGATGACCACGACTCCTGTATTCAATCGCCAGGGCTTAAAAATCCCGTTTCACCAAAAATCTTCAAAAATCTTTCTCTCACCACTCCAATCTTCAATTCTTTCTTATTCTTTCCATGTTAGGCATCAATCCTAATGTGAAAATAACACAAATTAGTACTTTCATAAAATTGTACGGTGAATAGTAAAATTTCATGAAAAATGGCCATAAGGTCATTCTGAACTCACTTTCTTTAGCAACTAATGGGCTAAATGGATGTACTAGATCCTTCTACCCCAAAATCATATGCTGCATGATAGGGGTTTGTATTCGGGATTGCAGATTGGCCCCGAAAAGTCCCGAATGCATCTTTGGACCCATATAGGGCAATCTAGAATGAACCAAGGTGGGGGCCACACATTTTTGGGATCCCTGGACCATGGGGGACCAGACCCATATGGTCCCACCGGCCACCGTGCAAGATGGCCGGCGATGCCAATGCCGGTTCGGCGATGCATCGCCGACCGGTGGGGCCCACTTGGTCTGATTTTCGGGCGCACGCCCTCATGTGGCTTGTACACCCCCCCCCCCCCCCCCCCCCCCCCATGGGTGGTTCGTCCATAGAAAACCCCAAATAGGGGTACTTCCTTCACAAAAGTCCCCTTCCCTAGCCCCATTTTCGTTTTCCAGCAAATATCTCCAAAAATCCGTGATTTCAAACCACCCTAGATCCATCCTTGGCCAAAAACGACCACCCTCCATCAATCTATTTCAGTTGGCAGCCATCCCTCTTGAAGATTTCGTCTCTTGGAGCTCTAAAAACTCCCAAATCGAGCTGAAATCGTGAGGTGCTCCATTCCCCTTTTTCATTTTCATTTCTCCTTGAAAATACATCCTAGGGGAGCTTGAAGCATCCCTCTACAATGCCTAGATTTCGTTCTGTCCATTTGGACAACGATTTCTTTGCATTTCCTCCTCCATCGCCCGACTCGGACTAGTAATCTAGATCCAGGTATCGCGGGTTGTAGTTAGTCATTTCCTGTTTTAAGTTGTGTTTTGTAAGCCTGATAAGGCTAGTAGTTTACCTATGTTGCTGTAGTAGCTGACTGACATAGCTCCCATGTACTTCTTGTCATGATACTTGTAGGGAGATATCCCTTGTATTATGACAATTTTAGTTTAATAAAATGCATGATGCTTTTCGACTTGTTGTGTGAATGTTTATGTTGTGGTTTGGGCTTAATGTAGCCGAAATTTGTGGAATGGAATGCATGCCGTTTCATTTCGCTGTAAGGTATTGTCCCTAGATTGGGAGTATTGTAACTCCCGGGATTTAGCCTACAAATTAATTTTTGTATCCCACCCCACCCTCCTACCAAGCATGCCACTTCCAATCCCGCCATGGGACTACGAATGCGGTCCATTTAATATAACTTAATGCTACTGGCCACATAGACCCTTGGCATTTTGGACCTAGTGTTAACACTCCTAGATTTGAAGGATCTGACGACATAAGAAATCCAATTCCATTTAGATAATCTTGACCCTGAGTGATAGAACAATTCCCTGTAGTAGAAATGGTATGGAACCATTTAACGTATAAACTTAGGCTTTGGATTATAAGTACTGAGTTACAGACTAGGCTACTAGTTGTCTTAAGTAGTGTAAAGCCTGTATATGCTGAGGAATTGTAGGTTAGATTTGGTTGAAGTAGAACCTTATTCCTTCGATAGATCCCCTTATGTCTTATAGACTTCTGTTGTTGCCTATAGGAAGGAAACATACACTCTCAGGGAATATTTATAACTCCCTTAGAATGAACTTAGAATGTACTAGCACACCCCTTAGAATTGCCTTCCCCAAGGACTTATTGCATTCGGGAATGCGGAATAAAGGAACTACATGTAAGCGATGTATTCGCGGTTTGAATCGACTTCTTAACCCTAGTGGTTACCAATAAATCCAATGCTCTGATCAAGCAGAGGATCGGCGTCGACTCGGATTAAGAACTGATACAACACATTTTCTGTCCTGATTAGACAGAAGGTTCAACGTATCCGGCTTAGACCCACTACACAACCTTTCTTCTGTGATGGCTCAACCACCTACAACCAAACAGGATCACATTGTCTTTGGGAAATGGCGAGGACTTAAAGCTAGTAGAGAATTAGACATCTTGCCACCAACTCATACCTACCCCTGAACTCAACCACTATAGAGCTTAGGCTCGTCTCTATGATCATAGATACCAATGCCATAGAACGCATCATTAGCAAGGAAAACCATGTAGAGAAAGATTGTTTCCATATTAGGTTAAGGATAGCCCCTAAGTTGCGCCTCGTTCCGATATATGGATCGATGTTAAGATTCTTCAACCTTAAGTAAAATCAAGTTTTAAGGGGGGTAGAACGTATTGAGTCCAATCCAGTTAGGTTAGTCAATGCTACCGTTTGATCAGAGTGGCGCAGCGGAAGAGTGGTTGGCCTCTTTCCCACTGGCCCAAGATCGAAACCTTTGAGTTCGGATATACATACGATTAGGTTATTAAATAGGATTTGAACCTTCCTTAGAGAAAGTACTCCTTGCCCTTTGCCAATGTCGGGGACGACATTGTGTTTTAAGGGGGATAGATTGTAACACCCTGGATTTTGGCCAATTTGGGATTTGACGTCCTTAGGCAATGGGTCAACTAAAACACCTGGAAAATCGCTCAGAACCCAATTTCATAGCCAAAAAAACCACTTAGGATTAATTCCTATGGAAATTTAGCGTAAGTTAGCTAGCGCAACGCTGGAGTAGCTGGGAAACAGTCCCTGATCACTTTAAATACGTTCTACAAGACCCAAATCGAGTAGAACGTATGACTCCATAATACTCTATAACCTCGGATCAAACTCTAAGCGGGTTTGTTCTCTGGACCACTTTGAATTCTTGTATTGGATTTAGACCGCGCGTCGAAAGTCCGTTACTTCCTATCTTAGACCGTTAGAACCGCCCAGCTGGACTTGACAATCATTTCGAAAATCAAGTCAAACCGATAATCGCAGACTATTTCATTGAGCCCGGACTGAAGAGACCGCGAATAGGGACAGAATTGGAATTTCAAATTCAAATCTGGCACACGACTTGACATGTCAGTATTAAGCGTTCTGACCGTCAGAATTCATCCAGATTACACCCTCGGATCAGGAAAAATTTCTATTTATTATTATGAGACTTCCAGCCCTGATCTACGTGCGGTGACCGCTGAACTGAAACTGGTCCGCCACGTGCGATCTGCGAACCCTGCCGGACTGAAAACTTAATGCGCGCTAGATCTGGTACGCATGAGCTTAAGTCCGATCGCATTCGACCAGGGGACCACCAGAAAGCATCTTTTGGACCGAAACAGCCCCGATTTGGTTACCCCTCAAGTGAAACTTGTTCCCGAGTCTATTTCGGGCAAGTTTGGGCTTATAAAAGGGCTTGAAACCCTCACTCCTCTCTCCCATCCGAATTTGCAAAAACCCTAGATTGGGAGAGAGAAAAGGTGAGAGTTTGTGAGAGAAGGTGGGAGAGCTTTTCCTGCTGCTGCTGCACGTGCTTAAGCGGCGTATTCCAATCACTTTGCCGGTGATTTCTCCGCATTTGCAGGTAAGAAAACGCCCTAGAAAGTTGCTGATTTGATGCTTCTTTAGTTTTATAGTTTGTTAGTTGATAAATCTCGTAAATCAGGTTCCTTAGTCGCCGTAGACGAAGCGTATACGCTCCGTTCGAACTCTCACTCCTAAAAGGGAAAAGGTGCGGATTTTAGACGCTTTGATTGACTGTTTCCAAAGCTTTCAATGTTGTTTAATAGTAGATTCTTGACGGCAACGCCGTTTGACATGTACAACATGCTGTCCGTTTCCTATTTCGTAAACTAACGAAGAATATGAGATTTAGGGTATTTTAGTCATTTGTAAGAAGTATAGATTTCATTCATATTTTGCTGATGTGATTGACATGATATGTTGTCGTATTAGGATGTTAGGAATACGTGCATAATTAGTTTGGCGAAGAGATTCGCCTAAATGCGCACTTCGGGTCGACATACTATATGTAGACTTAAGTGTGTAGTGTATGTGTTTGTATAAATGCTTGTATTAGTATGTATTGAATTAAATGGTGTTGTGAATTAATTTGAGATTGATTTCTCAATTAAATTGCTAATGTAAATGGTTTCCTACAAGTTGGCCATATGTACGATTTCATTATTGGTATGAAATGCATATGCTTGATGTTTCACTTAAGTGGTATGTTATAACATGTGCTTGATGATTTCCTTATAATCTAGTTGAGATCGAATTCTCAATTAATATGCTGATGGAGATGATGTCCTATATGTTGGTGCTATGTATAATTTCATTATATGCGTGATAGACATGCGTAAGATGATTTACTCTGGTTGTATGTCATAACATGTGTTAACATGCTCACGTGGTTGTATTTCATTTCCAATACTCTCACTTGATTTGCTGATGTGATTCTATGTTGTTGGGACTATGCCTAGTCCAGGCAGTCGGTAACCGAGCGAATTCGTGGTTAGCTTATCTTCGCCACGAACGACGCGTCGATGAACGCGAGCCGTGTTCTGGAGTTGGCGGCAGTGGTTAGGCCACACGAAGTGTTTTACGCACTTCATGTCGTTCAACTTGAGATGCGATCGTGCTAGTCGAGCCCGTCAAGTAACCCGACTGGCCATTGTATGTTCACCCTGCATGAGTCATAATTGCTTGAACCTAGGGTACTGAACTTACCATTGTAAACCCTGTTAACCATGGTACCTTGATCCATAAAGACTCATGAGCCGGGCATGGTGGTATGGGACACCGTGGTCGAGCTGTCGGCCTACGCTGGGGCCACAAACCTCCCCGTAGTGACCAGTGAGCACCTAGTCTCGTGAGCAGATTATGGTGGTATGGGACACTATATTCTAGCTGTCGGCCTACACTGATCAGGCGACGAGTCCTTTGTAGTGACCGTGAGCGTATTCTGAGTCTACGGGAGGCGACGACCCTTCCGTAGCAGTGGAGTACAGTAGGCCTGTATTGATAAGGTGATGGGGGAGCGGAGCAACGAGTGCGTACAACAGCCCTGACAGCCCTTGCAGCGACCTACGAAATATACATCGTATGAGATTACTAGGAGTGACGACCCTAGACAGGATCTGTGTTGGGATTGATATAAGGGAAGTACCTTAGTTTCTCAATCCTGCTGTTTGAATGGACTAATAATAACTCGAAAATCATATCACCATAGCATTGCATGTGCCTGGAAGATGTGGAGCACTCTAGGGAGTGTGGCATGCCGCGGTCGTAAGATGTTGCCGTATGAGGGAGATCGTCGGTGAGGGCATACATCACGTCATGTCATAATTGCATTAACAACAGTATTAGGATTGTTTGATTTATTGCTTTACTATTATCGCGTGATTGATTTGAGAACATGTTAATCCTTGCTCTATTATTCCACTGAGTTAGCTACTCACTCCCACGTTACGGGACGGTGTTCCTGGACACCCACCAGACCCTTTTGTGATTACAGATGATGGCGCGGCCTGCGAGGCGGAGCTGGACTTGATGATGATGAGGAGGATCCCTCCTTTATGGGTGTTCTGATTGACGGGATTACAGGGAGGTTGATTAGATACTTTGACACTTGTCATTTTATATTTTTAGCGCACTCATGTATATTCGTTTTGTCTACTTTTGGAGTATACATGTATGTATATAACCTGGTAACATATCCACACTCTGGAGGCATACAACAGTTTATATATGTTATACATATTATCACAGTCTTCCGCTTGTTAATTTAACCGTCTCTGGAGTATGATATGCTGTTCTAGTTTAATCTCACTCATGTTTAATGCGTTATCACAGACAACATTCAATCATACATATCTATGTTGCATAAATAACATTTTGGAACTCGGGAGTTGGGTTTTTGCTCGACCCCCCCGATTTTCAGGATGTTACAGTATGAGCGTAGGTTGACGATTCCTAAACTACGGTCTTCCAGCACATAGGCGTAAATAAAATGGAATTACAACTACTGGCTATCACTAAGTCAGTATGGCATGTTCATAGGGATAGACTAAACTAAGATTCCACAACTAATGAGCGGTGAAAATGATAATTGTCCAAGAGGACTGGATAAGCAATGTTGCACTGGACTAATAATTTATTTGTGTTTTGTGTTTGATGATTGATTGGATTAGGGTCCTTTCTTCGTATTCTCTTATGCTATTTATATAAAGCTTGATGAAGTTGTTGTTGGAAAAATTGAAAATTTAAAATAAAATCAGAATTATTTTTGCTTCACCAGGCTTAAATCACGTAAAAATTACGTAGCCCTTAAAGCGTGATTCGCCCTCTTATCAATTGTTGATGGGTTACAAGCGAATTTCTTCCAGAATAAGACAAGCCTATCCAGATTCTGAGTGCAACAATCATGAAGGGCCTACTTAAGAACAATTCAACGCAGTTGATTTTCTGATAGACTCAAACAATGGATGTATTTGAAGTATTCTTTGATGGAGGATCTGATGGATGAGGAGAGATCCGTTGGAATTTATTGAGATTTGTACCGAAATGGTCTAGTTTATATAGGCATTAGGGAGTGGATCGTTGTTAGGTGGCCATCAATGGTTAAAAACGTTTGAAAAATGTTTATGATCGTTGATCATTAACTTGAGCTATTTCCGATCGTCAGATCAAAAGATCTTACCGTTGGATCATTATAAGACTGTTGTGACTTTTAAGACTGCTAGTCATTTTAAAAAATGGCTGACCATTTTATATTAATAATCCAACTATTCTTAGTAACCTATAAAATCCTGTATCATTTTAAACTCCTCGTACCTAGGCTCATATCACACTACTCGTGTTGCAATCACATCGTCTCGTGACGGTTCGCATAAGGTCGCGAGGATATGACTATTGTATGACATGATACGCACGTGTGAAGTACACCAACTAGCGCTATTATAGCCACACAGCCCACGTCCGTGTGTGGTAAATTGATGATCTCAATATCCAAAACTCTAAGTAAGAATATTACACACACATTCACATATAAATTACAAGTTTTGTTTTTTAGTTTTTGATATAGGATAAAAGCACAAACTACACTTTTCATTTGAAAATTTTCAAAATCGCCGTGACGGTAAAACAAATATATCAAATTTTTTTTATTTTTGAAAAACTAAATTTCAATGGTTGTGAAAATAATTACTACCTATGTGAGAGCTTGTGTACTGCAAAATATAAGTTGACAGTTATTTCCATTTGATCATGATTTTTGCAGAATCCTTCTTATATTGCCACTAGCCTCCCACGTGTACTTATTGGTGTTGCCCTTATAGTTGGGAACTCTTGCCTTCGAATTAGATGAATGGCACGACCCTGAAAATTTGCTCACGAAGAGCTGCCTTCCATATATATTTAGCACAGCCAGGATAATACCATACTTCACATATGGTCACCTCTAAACCGTTTATTTGAAACTGGCATATCTTGTCCAAACAGGTGTGTCCACCTTGGTTGTCCATTCTAATAGCACAATGGAGAGAGTGCAATAGACGGCATAATTCCAGCAGTTTAGATTGAGATGTGCGTATGCCACGTGTAGCTTGTGTTTGTAGAAGTAGACCCGGAAAGCACACCGAGCAATTCAGTATGCCGTGCGACCCACCGCCGGCCGTGCTATATGTCGTATACATGCCGTCCATCCATTTTACGAGCTCATTTTTAAAACTGAAGAATATACAAGCTCAAGTGGACCACACCATTGGAAACAATGGGATAATGATATCCACCGTTGAAACCTTCCCAGGACCCAAAATCATGTTTATTTGTTATCCAATTCGTTCACGAGGTCACACAGACAGGGATGAAAGGAAAACACAAATATCAGCTTGATCGAAAAACTTCCATGCCACCCAAGAAATTTTCAACCGTCCTAGTTCAATTCCCACTCTTTCCTGTGGTGTAGTCTACTTGAGACTTGGATATGCTTAAATTTTGGTAATACGATCCAAAATGATCTGGTAAAACGGATGGACGGCGTGGATAATACAAACACAACACAGTGGTCCCCACATTTTATTCAGTACGCAATCCGCTTCCTGTATGAGTATGGATAGTCAAACTCCACCATTGTATCAAATCACTCCAGGTAAAAAGAAATAATGACGGGAGAAGATATCCTTCAGGACCTCCACCATCTCTTTCTGTTTGCTAATTCCACACACGCGTGTGTGAGAGGTGCACATCCACACGCATGCACGTGCGCCAAATTCTGACTTTCCTTTGAGATATGAGATTTCCATAAGGTGGAATACATGTTTTAGATCATATGTCATAAAATTCAGATTATTTTAGATCTCATGTGGACCAATGTTTACCAAAACTAAAGGACGCTGATGTAAATGATTTTCAACCGTTGATTGGTATGTACATTGTGGTCCATTTGTTTCGTATAACTGTCTAGTCTTTAAGATAGAATACGGAAAATCTATCTTCTAACCAGATAAAAAGCTCAGATCTTGCACAAATCCTCCATATTAACACGTGCTTAGGCATACGTAGGGAAGGTGTCACACGCGTGTTGAACTATTAAACTTCCTGTATACAGGCATCTAGACAGGCACGAGGCACAACGTTGACAAGTCGGCTGGAGGCGGCCCAGAAATGGTACCAGCACCACAAAAATGACTATTTTGCCTACGAAATCTAGAAAATCGTACGGCGTTATGACTAAAATGGTAAAAGTAGAGGGACGAAATCGGTATTACAACTACGTAAAAGACGCAATTAAAATATGAAAGAATTAGCTCCATAGGCGTACTCTTTTTATGATTTTTTAGATTTTGAAGGTAAGGGTAGAGAGCTTTTAATAAAAATATTTTTAATTTTAAAGTATAACAACTAAAAAAAATAGATGTATTTCGCTTCTATTGATTCGCTCATGTGGGTATAAGTCTACGTTCATAAGGTAAGTTTTATTTGGGTTGAATAAAAAAATAAAAAATTAGCATAATAAACTCTTTCTATGCATGTTTTTATTTTTTCTATGCTCAAAAATTTATGTTATTAAAATAAATTTTTAGAGTACAAAAAAATGATGTTGGACAAAAATATTTTTAAAATTTAAAGTAAAGTAATAAAAAAAAATAAAGATATTTTCATCTTTATTAGTTCGTCCATTTAAATAAAGGCCTAATTTGATAAGGTAGATTTTGATCGAATTGAATAAATTAATGTGAATGACAAATCAAAACTGTAATAAAGAAATACCCATAAAAAAAAGTGAATGGTAGGACGGATATATAGTAAAAAAGTACCCTTAAAATATTAAGAGTAATTAGATGGTACTTTAGCAAAGTATGTGAATTAATATACACATGTTCATGCATTCTATATTATCATTAATGTTATTCAAATCAAACCGTCCAAAGCATGGGATATCATTGAAGATAGATATTAAACTGAAAAAGTAATAATCTCGAAATGGTTTTAATATGAAGAATGGACATTAATTGTTGAATCTGAACAGTCAGATACTTCCTATATTTGGTTATAAATGTCCACTAATGGGCGAACTCACACAACATTTTTAGCTCATACTTTGATTTGTCCTCTGTAAAAAGAGGACCTCACAATTCATACGGTTTGATTGGAGTTATTTATATGCTACATTTCCGATAATGATTGCCTGTATATGAACCTAAACCCAGGCAGAGTATCAAATATTTTTTCGGTGTCGAGAAAAGATTGATACTCTAGTAGGGTACTACTGTGTACATGCAGCTCCAGCAGCTAAATGGCGCCCATTTAATTGGCTCAAAATGAAGATAGGTTTCACGGGACTACACAATTGAAAATATTATACGGTATAATGCTCACATTTCAAAACATTTTCTTGAGTGTGGCCTACTTAAATAACGGATAAACCTGAATTTTAGAAACCATGCCAAAATTTTTGTATGGCATCTAATGATTGGAGTGAATATCATAAATCATTTTAGACGTAGTAGAAATTTAAGTATATAAAAACTTAACCTCATCCATGATTTAAGTGAGTTATATTCAGTAAAGCAGTTTCAAAGGTGAGTATTGCCTTGTGCATTATTTTCATTTGTTAATCAAACTGAATTATTGACCAAGTTGATTTTGAGCCCTGGGCTAACATGGGGTGAAACACCCATCGTTCAACAGAATTTTACATAAGGAGTGTGATGGTAATTATATAGGTTAATGAGTTAATTTATCGAAAACCTTTTGAAAAAGAGAGTTAAATATAAACTGTATATTAATTACTTTTTTATTTTATTTTATTTTATTTTAAGAATTCCCTTCTAACGTATTGTTCAAAGCTAGATAATCTTCACTCAACCTTGCTTCATGCACACAAATGGATGCATGCAAGAATATAAGTAGGTCACGCTCTGTCCAGCAATGAGGGAGTATGAATAAAAAAAATGCCATGTGCACATGTCAAGTATGAAATTGTTAATAAAAATACAGAAATTATATTTTCTGTAAAATATGGAAGCTGATAAACTAAAAATGATCTGAAAATAAAGATAGGCTAAATCACGTTTGGAATGCTATCCTTAAAATGTTATTTATCCCTACTTAAGTAAATTAAGTATGCTAAAAAGATTACAGGAAAATTACTTCTAGAATACGATGAGCCTGGTGTGGGTTTGTGTTCAGCAAATATGAAGACCCAGTAATGAAATTTTGTTACAGAGTTTTTGGCAAAAATTAAAATAAAAAATCCCAGTAAAGAAAGAAGAAGAAAAATGTGAATTAGACCACTGCACTGGTCTATTCTTCAGCTAATAGTTTCGATGAATCGTTTTAAACCACACTGTTGGTCAGATATTCAGGCAATGGTTCAGATGAACCATACTGTCTTGCTGGAATTACTGGTCTATAGGAGTGGAGTGACTATGGTTCATATGAGTTTTGCTGGAGTGAATTATGATAGATTGGAAATCCATCCAGGCCTTATTTATATAAGCTATGGTGGCTAGGGGGTTAGGGTCCAGAGAAATAAATTCCATTGACTGTTTTCTAACTATTGGAGAAACTAGCTGTTCTTGGCAGTTTCTAGCTGTTGGGCATGAGCTTTAATAGCTGTTGCATGCTAACTGTTGTGAGATTCTGGCTAGCCGTTTCTAGCTGTTAGGCTAGCCACATGCAGCAGTTTCTGCAATGAATTGCATGAGGAGTTAAACCTTCCTGTAACAGTTATATTTCCACCCTCTATATATACTGAGGAATATCATTCAGTCCTTTAGTCTTCTAGCCAGCCATCTGCCTTAGCCTCTTAGTCACGTCGCGACTCGCATACATTTCACTTCGATTCATGTAAGGTCGCGAAGGAGCAACCCTCTGCGACACGATGTGCGAAGTGTGCCACTAGCGCTTTTACAACCAAACTGTTTCACATGCCCACACCCTCGCACCGAGCCCGTACCCAAGCCTGAGCCCGAGTGTGCACGTGGGTGTTTCAGTGCTCACGCAAGCCCGATTCTCCTCAGACTAGGTGGGTAAACATTACAATACTCCACCATTCTCATATATACCTAATTTTTTTTTTCTCTTTTTCCAATGTGAGACTATTCTCAAAAACCCAAGAAAAAGGTATTTTGTAAACATTTTTGTATTTTATATATATATATATATATATATATATATATATAGAAATCACAAGAAAAAAGATAAAATAATCATTTTACAAAAGAATTTTTACTTTCCACCCTATGTCCCATACTTCATACATGTTTTTCTTTTTTATTGGTGAGATGTTATCACAAACCTGATGCATATAATAAGATACGTAGCATTGCTGCATACAATCTTCTTTGCATAAGTTGGCCAAAAACAACCTGACATGGGATGATGCAAGGTGACATGACCCATGTGCATGGTAAGTGAAGACTTCATGTAAAAATTGATTTTTAATCATGGTCACAAAAAAAGAAAAAGCCATCCTCACCCGTCAACTTAATTAAAGCTGTACATGAGTTGACTCGAGTCGAGCTTGGCTTGGCTCAGCCAACAAGCTACCCTAGCTTAAACTTAGCTTGGGTTGGTCCTCAAGGTTGACTAGCCAGCTCAACTCGGCTTCGTCAATAGCTCAGGCTAGCTTGAGTCGGGCTTGAGCTCAATCTTTCACGCCAAGTTTGAGTTCAAGCCTGCGAGTTGAGTTTAAGTTTAGATTGAATGTGAGCTGGCAGTGAGATGTACTAACAAGCTAACAAAAAAAAGAGTTTAAGTTTAGATTTTAATAAGTTAATATATAATATATAATTTATTTAAATATATAAGTATTTATAAAATATTATTATTAAGTGAACTCGATTCAAGTTGAATAGATTCAATCTAAGTGAAGTTCGAGTTAGGTTCTAAGTTGAGCCAAGTTGAGTTTGGTGTAGTTGGGACTTAGACTTAAATTTTTTGAGCTGAAAAAATTAACTTGACTTGACTTATACGTGTCGAATGAGTTAATCAAGCTAACTTAGTTCATGTACAACTCTAAACTTAATATTTAGGTTATCTAATGGAAATTAAGACACACACACACACAAGAATGTGAGTAGCTCCCATGCATATATATGGATCAACATACTGAGACACTGCATCATACCATTCTGAAAACTTTTCAGCTCTGCAAGAATTCGGTGGCCATTGAAACAGTTATATTGAAGTATATGGATCGAATATCCAACAACATCAGCAATCCAATAATCAAGCTTTTATTTCATAATTAGTTATATATTAGACTGTACATCTGGTCTCCCCACAGAGCATGACCATCTGGACAACTGCCGGTACATCTCATTCAAGAAGCCCTATTTAAACCGGTGGTCATAAGCCGGTAGAACATTCCTTCGGTCTTGATGACCGACAACTTTGCGGAAACTGCATGTACGTCCACTGATAAGAACCGAGGTCTTATTTATTTATTTATTTATTTATAAGGTATATATCCTTGGATTCTCCTTGATTGTCGATGGTCCCAAACCGATCCGTGGGACCCATTTTGATGTGTTCATATCATCCAAACCGTCTACAATCTATGCTCCCTCAGGTTCTCCTTGATGTGCATCTGACATCCAAATCTGATACGGTGGAACGCTCACCATTAAAAACTTCATGAGGGCCAAAGGAATGTTGATTTGTCATCCAAGCCGTTGATAATGTCACAAAGACTGGATGAAAGGATCACACGAATGCCAGTTTGATCCAAAACTTTTACAGCCCTGAGGAGTTCTTAACGGTCATTCACCACTCTCTCCTGTGATGTGGTCCACCTGAGATTTGTATCTGTTTCATTTTTGGGTCCACACTCTAAAATGAGATGGAGAAACAGAAGAACGGTGCTGATGTAAGACATATATATCAAGGTGGGCTCCACAGCCAGGGATTGGCCAAAGCCGCGTCCGCTATTCGCATCCACGGGTCGGGAACGTAATAAGTAGCCCACATAGAAGTGGGTAAGAAGGTATGTCTGGCCAGTGCGGTTTTAAAGAGAGAGAGAGAGAGAGAGGGGCGTGAGGCAGTCTTGGTGGTCACGTGCATTCCGAGACTGGGGTTAGGGTGGGCCGGTGGTCCGGTCCGTACACGTGTCGAGCTGTTGTTACCTGTTCCATTGCAGAGGGAGGTGTGGATACGGCACCCCTGCTGCGCTATTTATTACTGTTAGGCCCATGATTGCCAACTCGATAGCTAGAGCCTCACGGTTTTTGTTCTTTTTCTACCGAGAAAATGACCACTGTAGACAAAACCTTTTACCCAGCGGATCGCAGAATACAAACTTAAGTTACCAACTTAGACTAGCACGTGCGGACAGCGACTTTGAGGACGAAACTACCCCTCCTTTTCACTGCGAAGACGAGAGCTGACGCTCCTCCAACTGAGAGTTGTACGAACGGCTTAGGAGAGATCAAAGTTACAAGTCCCCACAGCTATGTATTTATCATATCCACAACGTTCATCCATATTTCAAAATCATTTCGGAGCATCATCCAAAAAAGAAAAAATCATATCCATAAATCAATGGACCACACCACAGAGAGCAGCAGGGAAATTGATTTTCACCGTTAAAAATTTTTGTAAGGCCCATCATAACATTTATTTTCCATCCAATCTATTCATAAGGTCACAAAGGCCTGGATGAAGAGGAAAAACAAATTCCATGATGATCCAAAACTTCTGCAACCCCTAAAAGGGTTTCAATGGTAGACATTCAATTCCCCATTACCTTTTACTGTGTGGTCCACTTGATAGCTAGATCTGTCTTATTTTTCATCTCAAGCCTTAATACGAGTTCACCGAATAGATGGACAGTTTGGATATAACATATACCTCATAATGGGACCCACAAAAATCAGTGGGAATTACAACTGGGAAAGGGGAAAAAAAAAATAAAAATGAAAAAGTAGACAGCAAGTTGGGGTCGACCGGCCTATGGCTACGGATTATAACCGTAGCCATAACTACAATACTATGCACTTTTTTTTTCTTTTTTATTTTTTATTTTTTATTTTTATTTTTTACATGGAGAACTTTATTGTACCTACATTTTTCTTTAATACATGTTTATATAAATAAATGTGTGTGTGTATTTTCTCTCTTTTTTTTTTATTTCTTTCTTTATTCATTTAACAAGAATATCTTCTAAACTAAAATTAGTTACTTGATGTACCACATATGATTTTGGGGTAGGAGAAGCTATTTTAGCCAACCAACCTAGTTATTTTCCAAGATTCCATCAGGTCAATGGTCGAAAATACATTTCATTTACTTCACGATCAATTTCAATCACTTCATGATCAAACTAAAAATTGAGCGAGACAAATATGAAATTGAGTGAGTAAATTGAAAATTGAGCAGGACAAGGTATGAATTGAGTGAGGGAAGCTAGAAATTGAGCGAGGTAACATAAGAGTTTAGCAAGGGAATCTAGAAATTGAGCGAGGCAACTTAGGACTTGAGCGAGGAAAGCTAGAAATTGAGCGAGGGAACCTAGAAATTGAGCGAGGTTCAGGCTACATTGAAATTGAGCGAGGGAACCTCGCTCAAATCCTAAGTTGCCTCGCTGAATTTTTAAATTGCATCGCTCAATTGCTAGGTTGTCTCGCTCAATTCGTAGGTTCCTTCGCTCAATTTATATATTGCCTCACTGGATTTCTAGCTTCCCTCGCACAATTCGTAGGCTGTCTCGCTCAATTCATATATTTTTCCAGATCATTTTATGGTATGAGACCAAAAATGAGATATATCCAGTTCTCAAGTGTACCACATTACAGGAAATAGTGTTGAATGAGCGTCAACCATTAGAAACCTTTAGGGGGTCCACTGTGATATTTGTGAGAAATCCTTCTCGTCTAAGTTCATTCATAGGGTCAAAAAGACCTGGATGAAGAGGAAAAAAAATTTCATAATGATCCAAAACTTCTATAACCCCTAAAAGGGTTTCAATGGTAGACATTCAATTTCCCATTGCCTTTTACAGTGTGGTCCACTTGATAGTTAGATCTATCTTATTTTTCGTCTCAAGCCTTAATATGAGCTCGTAAAATATATGGACGGTTTGGATATAACACATACATCATGATGGGACCCACAAAAGTAACATAGCAAAAAAATAAAGTAAAATCAGTTTGCCTCGCTCAATTTTCAGTTTGCCCCGCTCAATTTCCAGTTTGCCCAGCTCAATTAGAAATTAAGCGGGGCAAATTGAATTTTTTTTCCTTTTGTGGGTCCCATCATGATGTATGTGTTATATCCAAACCGTCCATATATGAGCGGGGCAAACTGAAAATTGAGTGGGGCAAACTAAAAATTTAGTTATATGTTTTGGTTTAGGTTTAGGTTAAGGTTTAGGTTATAGGTTTTAGATTATAGGTTAAAGCTTTAGGGAATTGAGAATAGGTTAAGGTTTAGGTTTAGGGAATCGGGTTCAGGTTTGAGATCGGGTTTAGTTTGAGTTTTTAAGTTTAGGTTTATGTTAAGGAGTTGAGATTATGATTAAGTGTAGGTTTAGGTTTAAGGATTTGAGAATACATTTAGGTTTTACGTTTAGGTTTAGGTTTTAGGTTTAGGTTAAGGTTATAGGTTTAGGTTAGTCTTAGGTGTAGTTTATAGGTAATAGCTTTAGGGAATTGAGAATAGGTTAAAGTTTAGGTTTAGGAAATCAGGTTCGGATTCGGGATCGGGTTTAGGTTTGGGTTTTCAAGTTTAGGTTTAGGTTTAGATTATAGGTTTGGGATTTGTGAATAGTTTTAGGTTATAAGTATAAGTTTAGGTTAGGTTATAGGTTAAGGTTTAGGGATTTGAGTTTAGGTTATAGGATTAGGTTTAGGGATTTGAGTTTAGGTTATAGGTTTAGGTTTTGAGATTTGAGAATGGGTTCAGGTTTAGGTTATAGGTTTTGGTTTCAGTTTAGGTTATAGGTTTTGAGATTTGATAATAGGTTCCGGTTTAGGTTATAGGTTTTGGTTTTGGTTTAGGCTATAGGTTTTGATTTAGGTTTAGGTTATAGGTTTTGGTTTAGGTTATAGGTTTATGTTAAGGTTTAGGTTTAGGTCATAGGTTTTTAGATTTAAGAATGGGTTCGAGTTTAAGTTATAGGTTTTGGTTTAGGTTATAGGTTTTGGAATTTGATAATGGGTTGTGGTTTAGGTTATAGGGTTTGGTTTTGGTTTAGGTTATAGGTTTTTATTTAGGTTTAGGTTATAGGTTTTGGTTTAGGTTATAGGTTTTGGTTTAGGTTATATGTTTTGGTTTAGGTTTAGGTTATAGGTTTTGGTTTTGGTTATAGGTTATAGGTTATAGGTTTATGTTAAGGTTTAGGTTTATGTTATAGATTTTTGGATTTGAGAATGGATTCGAGTTTAGGTTATAGGTTTTGGTTTTGGTTTAGGTTATAGGTTTTGAGATTTAATAATAGGTTCAGGTTTAGGTTTAAGTTTAGGTTTAGGTTATAGGTTTTGGGATTTGAAAATAATTTTAGGCTATAACTATAGGTTTAGGTTAGGTTATAGGTTAAGGTTTTGAGATTTGAGAATGGGTTCGGGTTAAGATTATAGGTTTTGGTTTTGGTTTAGGTTATAGGTTTTGGTATTGATTTTAGGATTTGAAAATGGGTTCGGATTTAGGTTATAGGTTTTTGTATTGGTTTAGGTTATAGGTTTTGGCTAAGGTTATAGGTTTAAGTTTAGGTTAAGGTTATAGGTTTTGGGATTTGATAATGGGTTCGGGTTAAGGTTATAGGTTTTGGTTTTGGTTTAAGTTATAGGTTATAGGTTTTGGGATTTGAGAATGGGTTCGGGTTTAGGGTATAGGTTTTGGTTAAGGTTATAGGTTATAGGTGTAGGTTTAGGTTATAGGTTTTGGGATTTGATAATGGGTTCGGGTTTAGGTTATAGGTTTTCGTTTTGGTTTAGGTTATAGGTTATATGTTTAGGATAAGGTTTAGGTTATAGGTTTTAGGATTTGAGAATGGGTTCGGATTTAGGTTATAAATTTTGGTATTGGTTTAGGTTATAGGTTTTGGTTAAGGTTATAGGTTATAGGTTTAGGTTTAGGTTAAGGTTAGGTTTAGGTTATAAGTTTTAGAATTTAATAATGGGTTCGGGTTTAGGTTATAGGTTCTGGTTTTGGTTTAGGTTATAAGTTATAGGTTTAGCATAAGGTTTAGGTTTAGGTTTAGGTTATAGGTTTTGGAATTTGAGAATGGGTTTGGGTTTAGGTCATAGGTTTTGGTTTTAGTTTACGTTATAGGTTTAGGTCAATTTCATGTTTGTCCCGCACAATTTTCAGTTTGCCCCGCTCAATTTCTAGTTTGCCCCGCTTAATTTTCAGTTTACCCCGCTCAATTTTCAGTTTGCCCCGCTCAATTTCAAGTTTGCCCCGCTCAATTTCCAGTTTTCCCCACTCAATTTCTAGTTTCCCCTGCTCAATTTCTAGTTTGCCCCGCTTAATTTTCAGTTTGCCCCGCTCAATTTCTAGTTTGCCTCGCTCAATTTTCAGTTTACCCCGCTCAATTTCTAGTTTGCCCCGCTCAATTTCCAGTTTACCCCGCTCAATTTCTAGTTTGCCCCGCTCAATTGAGCGGGGTAAACTGGAAATTGAGCGGGACAAACTGGAAATTGAACGGGGTAAACTGGAAATTGAGCGGGGCAAACTGAAAATTGAGCGGGACAAATATGAAATTGACCTAAACTTATAACCTAAACTAAAACCAAAACCTATGACCTAAACCCGAACCCATTCTCAAATCTCAAAACTTATAACCTAAACCTAAACCTAAACTTTATCCTAAACCTATAACTTATAAGCTAAACGAAAACCAGAACCTATAACCTAAACCTGAACCCATTATTAAATTCCAAAACCTATAACCTATACCTAACCTTAACCTAAACCTATAACCTATAACCTTAACCAAAACCTATAACCTAAACCTATAACCTAAACCTAACCTTAACTTAAACCTAAACCTATAACCTATAACCTTAACAAAAACCTATAACCTAAACCAATACCAAAACCTATAACCTAAACCTAACCTTAACCTAAACCTAAACCTATAACCTATAACCTTAACCAAAACCTATAACCTAAACCAATACCAAAACCTATAACCTTAAACCAAACCCATTCTCAAATCCCAAAACCTTAACCTATAACTTAACCTAAACCAATAGTTATAACCTAAAACTATTCCTAAATCCCAAAACCTGTAACCTAAACCTAAACTTAAACCTAAACCCGAACCCATTATTAAATCTAAAAACCTATAACCTAAACCCGAACCCATTCTCAAATCCAAAAACCTATAACATAAATCTACACCTAATCCTAATATCAACTCCTTAACCTAAACCTAAACTTGAAAACTCAAACCTAAATCCGGTCCCGAACTCGATTTCCTAAGCCTAAACCTTAACCTATTCTCAGTTCCCTAAACCTTAACATATAACCGACACTTATAACCTAAACCTAAAACCTAAATGTATTCTCAAATCCCTAAAACTAAACCTTAACTATCGACCTGATGGAATCTTGGAAAATAACTAGGTTGGTTGGCTAAAATAGCTTCTCCTACCCCAAAATCACATGTGGTACGTCAAGTAACTAATTTTAGTTTAGAAGATATTCTTGTTAAATGAATAAAGAAAGAAATGAAAAAAAAAGGAGAAAAATTTATATACACACACACACACATTTATATAAACATGTATTAAAGAAAAATGTAGGTACAATAAAGTTCTCCATGTAAAAAATAAAAAATAAAAAAGAAAAAAAAGTGCAGAGCATTATAGCTATGGTTACGGTTATAATCCGTAGCCATAGGCCGGTCGACCGGCCTGACCCGGTTGACCCCAACTTGTTGGCTTCTTTTTCATTTTTTTTTTTTTCTTTTCCCTGTTGTAATCCCCACTAATTTTTGAGTTTTGGGATTTGAGAATGGGTTCGGGTTTAGGTTACAGGTTTTGGGATTTGTGAATGGGTTCGGGTTTAGGTTATAGGTTTTAATTTTGGTTTAGGTTATAGGTTTTGAAATTTGAGAAAGGGTTCGGGTTTAAGTTATAGGTTTTCGTTTTGGTTTAGGTTATAAGTTTTGGTTTAGGTTTAGGTTTGGGTTTGAGTTTTGGGATTTGAGAATGGGTTTGGGTTTAGATTATAGGTTTTGGTTATGGTTTTGGTTATATGTTTTGGGATTTGAGAATGAGTTTGGATTTAGGTTATAGGTTTTGGTTTTGGTTTAGGTTATAGGTTTTGGTTAAGGTTATAGGTTATAGGTTTAGGTTTAGGTTATAGGTTTAGGATAAGGTTATAGGTTTTGGGATTTGAGAATGGGTTCGGGTTTAAGTTATAGGTTTTAGTTATGGTTTTGGTTTGGGTTATAGGTTTTTGGATTTGAGAATGGGTTCGGGTTTAGGTCTTAGGTTTTGGTTTTGGTTATAGGTTTTGGTTTAGGTTATAGGTTAGAGGTTTAGGATAAGGTTTTAGGTTTAGGTTATAGGTTTTAGGTTTAGGATAAGGTTTAAGTTTAGGTTATAGGTTTTTGGATTTGAGAATGTGTTCGGGTTTAGGTTATAGGTTTTAGGATTTGAGAATCGGTTCGAGTTTAGGTTATAGGTTTTGGTTTTGGTTTTGGTTTTAGTTATAGGTTTTGAAATTTTAGAATGGGTTCGGGTTTAGGTTATATGTTTAGGTTTAGGTTATAGGTTTTGGGATTTGAGAATGGGTTCGGGTTTAGGTTATAGGTTTAGGTTTAGGTTTAGGTTATAGGTTTTGGGATTTGAGAATGGGTTCGGGTTTAAGTTATAGGTTTTGGTTATAGGTTTTAGGATTTGAGAATGGGTTCGGATTTAGGTTATAGGTTTTGGTTTTGGTTTAGGTTATAGGTTTTGGTTAAGGTTATAGGTTATAGGTTTAGGTTTAGGTTATAGGTTTAGGATAAGGTTATAGGTTTTGGGATTTGGGAATAGTTTTAAGTTATTAGTATAGATTTAGGTTAGGTTATAGGTTTTGGGATTTGAGAATGGGTTCGGGTTTAGGTTATAGGTTTTGGTTATGGTTTTGGTTTAGGTTATAGGTTTGAGGATTTGAGAATCGGTTCGGGTTTAGGTCTTAGGTTTTGGTTTTGGTTTTGGTTTTGGTTATGGTTTTAGTTTAGGTTATAGGTTATAGGTTTAGGATAAGGTTTAAGTTTAGGTTATAGGTTTTTGGATTTGAGAATGGGTTCGGGTTTAGGTTATAGGTTTTGGTTATGGTTTTGGTTTAGGTTATAGGTTTTAAGATTTGAGAATCGGTTCGGGTTTAGGTTATAGGTTTTGGTTTTGGTTTTGGTTTTGGTTATAGGTTTTTGATTTTAGAATGGGTTCGGGTTTAGGTTATAGGTTTTGAGATTTGAGAATGGGTTCGGGTTTAGGTCATAGGTTTTGGTTTTGCTTTAGGTTATTGGTTTTGGTTTTGGTTTAAGTTATAGGTTTTGCTTTAGAATGGGTTTGGGTTTAGGTTATAGGTTTAGGTTTAGGTTATAGGTTTTGGGATTTGAGAATGGGTTCGGGTTTAGGTCATAGGTTTTGGGATTTAAGAATGGGTTCGGATTTAGGTCATAGGTTTTGGTTTTGGTTATAAGTTTTAGGATTTGAGAATTGGCCGGGTTTAGGTTATAGGTTTTGGTTTTGGTTTTGGTTTAGGTTATAGGTTTTGGGATTGGAGAATGGGTTCAGGTTTAGGTCTTAGGTTATGGTTTTGGTTTAGGTTATAGGTTTTAAGATTTGAGAATGGGTTTGGGTTTAGGTTATAGGTTTTAGTTTTGGTTTTGGTTTAGGTTATAGGTTTTGGGATTTTAGAATGGGTTCGGGTTTAGGTTATAGGTTTAGGTTTAGGTTTAGGTTATAGGTTTTAGGATTTGAGAATGGGTTCGGGTTTAGTTCCTAGGTTTAGGTTTACGTTATAGGTTTTGGGATTTGAGAATGGGTTCGGATTTAGGTCATAGGTTTTGGGATTTGAGAATGGGTTCGGGTTTAGGTCATAGGTTTTGGTTTAGGTTATAGGTTTTAGGATTTGAGAATCGGCTCGGGTTTAGGTTATAGGTTTTAGGATTTGAGAATGGGTTCGGGTTTAGTTCATAGGTTTTGGTTTTGGTTTAGGTTATAGGTTTTGGGATTTGAGAATCGGTTTGGGTTTAGGTCATAGGTTTTGGTTTTGGTTTAGGTTATAGGTTTTGGTTTTAGTTTTGGTTTAAGTTATAGGTTTTTGGGTTTGAGAATCGGTTCGGGTTTAGGTTAAGGGTATCGTACTTACAAATACAAATATAAACATGGCTTGTCCAAATTGTCAGGCCCTTCCAATGCCGTTCATAGGAAATGGACAGCTTCATCATGGTCATAACAGCGGTTCCCACCTTCCAGGGACCCCCACTCTTCCGGATAGCTCCGACGCATATCCAGGTCCGCTCCATTAATTTCGAGCAAATACATAAACACGGCCTGTCCAAGTGGCCAGGCCCCTCCAATGCTGTCCATAAAAAATGGACAGCTTTATCATGGTCATAATAGCGGTTCCCACCTTCCAGGGACCCCCGCTCTTCCGGATAGCTCCGACGCACATCCGGGTCTGCTCCATCAATTTTGAGCAAATACAAAAACACAGTCTGTCCAAATGGCCAGACCACTCCAACCATGTGCATTATTGAGTCAAGAGACGTACCAGATGCTTGAATCTGAAATATGCATTTAAACGTAAAATGACATTAGGAATCGCTTCTCAAAACCGCAGACTGTTTTCTTTTGAAACTCGTTCATCTCACCTGAAAACCTGTCACATAATGAATAACTATAACCGCAATGATAACTACACATATGCATTCTTGAAAAGAGACTTACCAAGTATTGTGTCGTGTTATATTGGGGAACGTGGAACTTGTTCATCTTGGATCTGAACAATTTCAGCCCAGCAGTGAAAACTTTGATAGGGCGTAGTAGATAATCTTCAAAACCCAAAGCATTATATAATATGAAAAACTTATATGAATATGCACATATATTCAGAATATATCCAGAATATGCCACAAGTGGAAACCACAGCTGGCGTTAAATATTGGCTGCTAGAAAAAATACAACAATAATGTTCCATTTTGTTATAGTGACTTGGATATTTGGCCATGGGGCCAACTATAAACAAGATGTCAAAGATGAAAATTATGGAACAGTAAACCATATATACATTTATATATGCCAGAGTACTTGCATAATGAATGTTGGTCCATGCCTTATTCATTAGTCACCAAGGAAAAAGTGCAAGATGCCTTCTCTACTTGGGAGGTTTCAATATATGACAATGAGGTTCTAAAGGTCTATGGTAAATAGAAGATCCCTTATAGATTTAGTGATGTAAATATAGATAAAAGTACGACGGAGAGAGCCAGACATTTAAAAAAATCAAAGACACAATCGCTCAATAGTTTTCCTTACCAATTTTGTGCAATCATGTGCTTCAGTAGATAAGCTAGGATCCGGCCCATGATCTTAAGGTTGAGACACATAGTGCTAGTCCAATCAAGTTACAGGTGTCATCATAGTCTTAGTAAGAAGTGTTTCAAAATACAAAGAAAGAAATACCTATTATAAGAGGCATCACTATAAAAATTGAAACCTGCTCAATCTTGAGAAACTTTTTTCCACACACCCAAGATCAAGGATTAGTCAGATCATAGCCTAATGATAGTAGTGCTAGCTTCTCATTCCTTCTTGAGCCATTTCATCAAACAATTAGCATGCACGAAATACAAGAGGGAGATTGTATTATAAATATCAGCTACATCGACACAAAACACTCCTTGTTGAGCCATTTTATCAAATAGTCAGCATGCATGAAATACAGGAGGGAGATTATATTATAAATATCAGTAACATCCACACAAAACACCCCTCTTGAAGTTGTAAACCTTGCAAAAATGGCATTAAAATCTTCCTTTCCCCTACTCTTAAGATATTGTCCTTCAAATCTTATACACAACACAAAGTTAAGTCATTAGAAGACCATTTCCATATGTAATTGTAAACTAGAAATCAGGTCTGTTAACCAAGTTACACAAGAACGACTAAATTTCCAACCACATTCGAGCAGTCCCACCTCATGGTGAATTTTGAAAGAAGTTATAGCTGAAACTAGAAAGTATAGAAACAGGAATAGATCCCGATTGTAACTTTACAACTGAAAATGATGGTTAACATTAAGTAGATAAACCAGATGCAACTGATAACTATTATAGTTTCATTCATACAGCCTAGATCACACAATGTTCCTAATATCGAAGCTCCATTCCAAATAAAATCTTTGAAACAATCATTGTAATGACAAAAAGAATAAACAAAATTTATAATAGAATCAAAGGAAATAAGCACTACCAAAAGATATAGCAAAGGTTGGTGCATTATCAAACTGATTCAATTTAGAGAGCAATTGAATGAATGGGATTGCGGATAGTAAATTGGAAAGATTGGATTGGAAGATTTTAAATTGAGAAGATTGAATACCTGTCCAAATGCAAATATAGAATTATTAAACCCAGCTAAACAGATAGTAAAGAACTGAGTTTTTAAGGAAATTCAAACTCTCACAATCTTTAAAATCACAAATGAAACATGTGATAATAATCTCAAATTGAATGCACAACCTCAAGGTAGCAGCAAGGCTCCATTCATTTGAGTTGTAAAATATATGATTCTTACAAAATTTATAAAAAGAAGAATATTCAAAAAGCAATACTCCATAACAATGAGAAAGTGACAATAAAAACAAGGAAAAGGCAAGCAAAACTCCCATAATGATACTTTCTTTACCTTGAAAATCTGAGAAGGATAATAGACAAGTCTATGAGATTCTTCTCCTCCTGATATACACTAGCCTGAACAAAGAAAACAAGCGTTGCACATGAATGAATTTGTCTCATGACTTGAACTCATTTAACCTAGAGAGCATCCAAGAACCAAGGCCCACAAGTCATATTGTTTTGACATACATCAGGATCCATAATTACATATCAAGTTCAATTGCTAGGTTGTCTCGCTCAATTCCTAATTTCCTTCGCTCAATTTATATATTGCCTCACTGGATTTCTAGCTTCCCTCGCACAATTCGTAGGCTGTCTCGCTCAATTCATATATTTTTTCAGATCATTTTATGGTATGAGACCAAAAATGAGATATATCCAGTTCTCAAGTGTACCACATTACAGGAAATAGTGTTGAATGAGCGTCAACCATTAGAAACCTTTAGGGGGCCCACTGTGATGTTTGTGAGAAATCCTCCTCGTCTAAGTTCATTCATAGGGTCAAAATGACCTGGATGAAGAGGAAAAAAATTTCATAATGATCCAAAACTTCTGTAACCCCTAAAAGGGTTTCAATGGTAGACGTTCAATTTCCCATTGCCTTTTACAGTGTGGTCCACTTGATAGTTAGATCTATCTTATTTTTCATCTCAAGCCTTAATATGAGCTCGTAAAATATATGGACGGTTTGGATATAACACATACATCATGATGGGACCCACAAAAGTAACATAGCAAAAAAAAAGAAAAAAATTTCAGTTTGCCCCGCTCAATTTCCAGTTTTCCCAGCTTAATTTCCAGTTTACCCCGCTCAATTTCCAGTTTGCCCTGTTCAATTTTCAGTTTACCCCGCTCAATTTTCAGTTTGCCCCGCTCAATTTCCAGTTTGTCCCGCTCAATTTTCAGTTTGCCCTGCTTAATTTCTAGCTTGTCCCGCTTAATTTTCAGTTTGCCCTGCTCAATTTCTAGTTTGCCCCACTCAATTTCTAGTAATTGAGCGGGGCAAATTGAAAATTGAGCGGGGCAAACTGGAAATTAAGCGGGGCAAACTGCAAATTGAGCGGGACAAACTAGAAATTGAGCGGGGCAAACTAGAAATTGACCGGGATAAACTTGAAATTGAGCGGGGCAAACTAGAAATTGAGCGGGGTAAACTGAAAATTGAGCGGGACAAATATGAAATTGACCTAAAACTATAACCTAAACTAAAACCAAAACCTATGACCTAACCCGAATCCATTCTCAAATCCCAAAACCTATAACCTAAACCTAAACCTAAACCTTATCCTAAACCTATAACCTATAACCTAAACCAAAACCAAAACCTATAACCTAAACCTAAACCCATTCTCGAATACCAAAACCTATAACCTATCCCTAAACCTTAACCTATAACCTAACCTAAACCTATACTTATAACTTAAAACTATTCCCAAATCCCAAAACCTATAACCTAAACCTAACCTTTTCCTAAACCTATAACCTAAATTCAATTTCCTAAAGTGAAACCTACACCTAATTCTAATCTCAACTCCCTAACATAAATGTAAACCTAAACTTAAAAACCCAAACTTAAACCCAATCCCGAACCTGAACCCGATTTCCTAAACCTAAACCATAATCCATTCTCAAATCCAAAAACCTATAACCTAAACCAAAACTAAAACCAAAACCTATAACTAAAACCCGAACCCATTCTCAAATCCCAAAACCTATAACCTAAATCCGAACCCATTGTCAAATTCAAAAACCTATAACCTAAACTGAAACCTATAACCTAAACCTGAACCCATTTTCAAATCCAAAAACCTATAACCTTAACCTAAACCTATAACCTATAACCTAAATCAAAATCAAAACCAAAACCTATAACCTACCCATTCTCAAATTCAAAAATTATATCGACGCAATTATAGCTACGGTTATAATCCGTAGTTAAAGTGTATCAAAAATTTTTATCCCTAAACCTAAAGTTACACCCTAAACCTAAATTTTCAGTTTGCCCCGCTTAATTTTCAGTTTGCCCCGCTCAATTTTCAGTTTGCCCCGCTCATATATGGACGGTTTGGATATAAGACATACATCATGATGGGACCTACAAAAGAAAAAAAAAATATTTCGATTTACCCCGCTCAATTTCTAGTTTGCCCCGCTCAATTTCCAGTTTGCCCCGCTCAATTTAGCGGGGCAAACTGAATTTATTTATTTTTTTGCTATGTTACTTTTGTGCGAGGGAAGCTAGAAATCCATTGAGGCAATATAAAAAGTGAGCGAAGGAACCTAGGAATTGAGCGAGGCAACCTAGAAATTGAGCAAGGGAACCTAGAAATTGAGCGAGGCAACCTAGGAATTGAGCGAGGTAACGTTGGAATTAAGATAGGAATCCTAGGATTTGAGCAAGGGAAGCTAGAAATTGAGCGAGGCAACCTAGGATTTGAGCAAGGTATTTGAGCGAGGAAAGCCAGAAATTGAGCGAGGGAACCTAGAAATTGAGCGAGGCAACCTAGGAATTGAGTGATGCAATGTAGGAATTCAACAAGGTAACCTAGGAATTGAGTGAGGGAAGCTAGAAATTAAGCGAGGCAACTTAGCATTTAAGCAAGGCAACCTAGGATTTGAGCGAGGAAAGCTAGAAATTGAGCGAGGGAACCTAGAAATTGAGTGAGGCAACCTAGGAATTGAGCAAGGCAACATAGGAATTGAGCGAGAAATCCTAGGATTTTAGCGAGGGAAGCTAGAAATTGAGCAAGGGAACCTAGGATTTGAGCGATGCGACCTAGAAATTGAGCGAGGAAACGTAGGGATTGAGCGAAAGAAGCTAGGAATTGAGCGAGGTAACGTAAAAATTCAGCAAGGAATTCTAGTTATTGAGCAAGGGAACTAAGAAATTCAGTAAGGCAACCTAGGATTTGAGCGAGGCGAGGGAAGCTACAAATTGTGCAAAGGAACCTAGAAATTGAGCGAGGCAACCTATGAATTGAGCGAAGAAGCTAGAAATTGATCAAGGCAACCTAGGATTCGAGCGAGGAAACATCAAAATTGGAGCGAGACAACTTATGAATTGAGCGAGGGAAGCTAGAAATTAAGTGAAGAAAGCTAGAAATTGAGCGAGGCAAGCGAGGCGACGTAGAAATTGGAGTGAGGATTGAGCAAGGGAACCTAGAAATTGAGCGAGGGAACATAGGAGTTGAACAAGGCAACGAAAAAAATTCGACGAGGCAACCGAGAAATTGAGCAAGGAAAACATCAATTTGAGCGAGGCAAGCTTGAAATTGGGTGAGGCTAACATGAATTGGAATGAACTTTAAATGTAATTGACCTAGCCTAACAATTTTCTTTGTTGAATTTGGCCGATCAGTTAATGAAATTGATCGAGATTTACATAAAATTCTCTTCGGTGAATTTGATCGAGCAATTAATGAAATTGACCAAGCGGTTCATAAAATTTTCAGTACGCACTTATAGTGCTGAGTTAACTAAGTTGGGCACACCCAGATCCATAGCTCAATTGGCAGACTGAGTAGAGATACCTCATATCAACACTTGAGGTCCTGGTATCGATTCCTAGCGGGGGTGGCTAACATGGAGTGTGTGTATTGACATGGGTGTGTACTAACAAGCTAACTTAAAAAAACTTTTAAAAAAAATTAATAGTAAAATATTAAAAAAATTAAAAAATTAAAAATATTGAGTTGGGCCCACCTTGAATGTATGTGGACTATCCATGACGTTCATCCATTTTTCCATCTAAAGCAAGGGTTTCAGCCCAAAATGGTGGCATATTGAAATATCAAGTGGATCACACCACGGGAAACAGTGTTTCCACCGTGGAAACCTTTTCATGCCCCTACAATGATGTTTTACTTGTAATCCATCATGTCCATAGGATGATTTTCGCATGGATGAACCAAAAACCAAGATGGGAGCTTCATTCGGCATTTCAATGGCCCACAAAAAATTTACGCCGTTTAGGTAAATGTATATCATACCTGTCATGCGTACTGTCTTCCGTGGAGGGAACATTTTCAGGAAAAACAAGATAATGTTGATGAATAGAGAGGGTGGGATTAGGGGTGTACATCGAGTCAAACCGAGTCGAGTTGGCCTTAGCTCGACTCGGCTCGAACAGTGGCTAACCTCAGCTTGAACTCGGCTCATCTCGGTCCTCGGGCCTGATTGGCCAGCTCAGCTCAGTTCAATTAGCAGCTCGGACTGAGTTCGAGCTAAGATCGAACCGAGTTTGCTATTGAGGCATTTCCACAAACACCTTAATTGCAACTTCAAAATCCCACTGTTTTACCTACAAAGGCAATGATTTTATAGGTATTTTCTCAAACACCTTCTAAATAATAATAATAATAAGAAAGAAAAAAAAAAAGTATTTGTTCCATGTACATACCTTCCTTTCCACCTTGCCACTAGCCAAACCTTCATTGCCACCAGCCACATGTCGTTCAGTCATTTTATCAAACAGTTGGTGAGCAACATTGATGACAAAGTAACCAAGTCACCGAACTAGTTCGATCCAAGTTTGATTCAAGCTAGATTTGATCCGAGTCGAGTTGAGCTGGCCTGCTCGAACTCATTTTTGAGCTCAAAAAATCAATTCAACCTTGCTTGAACTCAACACCGAACTGAATCGAGCTTTTTTCAGATTGAGTAGAGCGAGCTAACCGAGCTAGCTCGATTCGTGTACACCCCAAGGTGGGATCCAGCTAGAGCGTGGTGCGATCCAAGCAACAGATGTAGCGGTGGAGTTAGCGAGAGAAGGGAGGGAGAGGAAAAGCAACGGCAGTAAAAAAGAGGGGTAGTTTCGTCCTCAAAGTCGCTGTCCGCACGTGCTAGTCTAAGTTGGTAACTTAAGTTTGTATTCCGCGATAAAAACCGCTGGGTAAAAGGTTTTGTCTACAGTGGTCATTTTCTCTTTTCTACCAATAGCCTGTAAAAAATTCTCATGCATGTTGACGTGAGGACTGGGCGCCACTTCGGTGTATGCAGTTGGTGGATCGCTAACTACGGGGCCCATCTGATATATATGCCTTACATCCATTCCGTACATCCGTTTTGAAAGATTATTTTAGAGAATTATTTGAAAAATAAAGGAAATCGAAGTAGCAAGTGGATCACACCACAGGAAAGAGTGGTGATTGAATAACCACCATTAAAAACTACTTAGGGTCACCTGAATATTTATTTACTATCCAACTTATAGATAAAGGGATAAAACCTAGATAAAGGGACCACATAAATATCAGTTTGATCCAAAATTTTTCTAACCTCAAGGATGTTTCCTGCAGTTTGGCCATCCTGAGATTTGTATCCGCTTCGCTTTTGGGATCATGCACTAAAATGAATTGTTAAAATGGATTGATGGCGCAGATGTAATTTACATCCGCCCATGAGGATTGGGGACTGCCAAGATGCTGCTGCGGTCGACTTGAAACATATCCCTTCTGTTTTTCAGGTGGGCCCCACTGCGAGTGTACTCATCGGGTCATTCCAGTCCAGCGGTGCCAGTCATGTATTGGACGCCACTTGCCTGTAACCCTGGCCCCATGTGACCCTAAGCACTGTGGGGCCACCGTTGAAACTTTCTTAGGCCATAGCAGTTTTGGATTAGGTTGATATTTGATTTCATTTAAAGGGAGTGACCTTATGAAAAAGTTGGATTGCTTGTCAACATCACAGTCGCCCAGCAGTGTGGGGGCTATTCCATCACCTTGTTTCGGGCGGCGTCGTGCACTTGATTTTTGGAATCTCATGTTTAGGTCTGCCTTGTAATATGAGCTAGAAAAACAGATGGTTATGGTGGACATAACACAGGGATGTAGATTGGGAAGTCTTTAATGGTGGGTGTTCAATACCCATTGCTTCCTATCGTGTGGTCCACCCGAGATTTGTATCTCCTTCAGTTTTGTACCATGCCATAAAATGAGTTGGCAAAATGGATGGATGGCATGAATATACAATACATACATCCAAGTGGGTCCATGGTCAGGGCCTCATTCAATGAACTGTTTACCCCTGCCTTGTCTAACCCGCCCTTTTGATCCACTCACCATTCTTTTTAAAATTCGGTCTATAACACATCTAGCCATTAGGGTAGTTTGGATTAATAGATTTCAGGTACATTCGATGTGTTTAATAGGAGAACCTCTCAACATACAATATTGCCCACCGTTTTGTACTTCAATACAGCCTATCATACAATGGTACTTTTGCCGAGGCTCGTGGGAGCTTGTAAGTGAAGGTAAATGAGAAATGGAATTGGAGGTAATTAAATGAATGGAGAGTAAATGGCTTACTTAGCATGTATTTAGATGGGAGTAAATGAAATGCATTTAAAATTCAGATATTTTGTTTGGACATGAGTAAGCGGGAGGATTTAGAATATATTAGAAATTTTCAAAATATTCACAATAACATATGCGATATTTCAAATTAGCTTTAATATCTCAAATTAGTGTACACATGTGATATTTAATAGATTGATGGTAATAAGTCCATTGAAATATTTAATTTAGCTAAAAAATAAATAAATTCTTAAGCCTCAGGTGAGCTACAAACATAAGAATCATAGATAAGCAACTTGCCAATGCTTTTTAACTATCCATTTAGATAGATAAGCAACTTGCCAATGCTTTTTAACTATCCATTTAGATGGCCAACCTTTAGACGGTTTGGATCATTTTATTGGTGTGATTTCAGTGATGTAGCCAGTATTTGAATGGTTTTAGAGAATCATTAACATGTGATGTGTATTGTGGACATGTGTGTAGCACCACCTTTGCTTAGCTACGTGAATCTCCAAGGAAGCTCAAAAATGCATTTCAACTCATTTATTTCTAAATCCTCTCTCTTAAGGAGAATTTCATTTACAAGCCCACTTTAATTTCATTTCATTTACATTCACTTACTTCTATCCAAACACACTTAAAATACCATTTACCTTCATTTACTCCCTATTCCCTCTATTTACCTCCATACTTCCGGTCTAAATGGCCCCTAATTGTGCATAAGGCCCAATTGGTACGCAAACCAAACATCCCATGAGTATATCAATTGTTGGTGGGAATCCGCACACATATCTACATCTCGGAAAATTGTAGGGATTGGCGTCTGAGCGTGCATAGAATTCCTATGGATAATGGGAACTATTTGACAGGAATTCTCATATGTAGCAGGGGGCATAAATAAATCATTCGTACATGTCTCCATTCTCATGGAGAGTATTTGATATTCTAGTATAGCATTATGGATGATACACAAGTACTAGGTCCTTACTAATGCCTCATTGGTAGGAGAGGCATTTGATATTCTAGTATAGCATGATGGTTGATACTCAAGTACTAGGGTCCTTACTAATGCCTCATTGGTAGGAGAGGCATTTGATATTCTAGTATAGCATGATGGTAGATACTCAAGTACTAGGGTCCTTACTCATGCCTCATTGGTAGACTGACAAGAGTTTCAACACGAGGTCATGGGTCCGAGTACCCATTGTGGTGAAAATTCACTGTGGTGTGAGTATGTTAAAAAAGGATACTCAAGTACAAACAAATTGTATATGTAATCATACATTGCCTCAAACAAGAAGCGGATTGGGTCTTGCCTAGATGATAATCCATACAGCAGGGCTCTGTGGGGCTACTATGATATATGGGTTTTTATCCACATTGTCCATGCATTTAGCCAGATCATTTTAAGGCATGCATAAAAAAATAAGTAGATTCAAGGCTCAAGTGGACTGCACAGTGGGGATTGAACGCCCACCATTAAAAAAATTTTGAGAGCTATAGAAGCCCCTCTTCCCCTTACTCTCATATTCCTAATATTCACTATTGGGATCAAGTTTTGGTGTGGTCTGCTAGAGCTTTGGATCTACCTTTGTTTTGGGCTCATACTCTAAAATGATCTAAGAAAAATAGATGGACAGCGTGCATAAAACCCATACATGACAACGGGCCTTGTAAAGCCCTTGCCTCGTCTAGACTCATGTAGGTCCCAATTGCTTCCCTTCAAACCACCCACGTAGGGAGAGCCTCTATGAATGTGATTTTGTTCAAAATTAGAATCGGTTAACAATCCATTCTCTCATTAGTGAGCACATATTCTCTGAATTTAGATTATTCACTATATTTTATTTAGACATTGATTGATTTCCACCAATTGAATAGTTAATCAAATTATAAACCATTGCCTAAAGAAGGAACTTGCATATTCCTTTCGGCTCAAGACTAGCTCCAAGTTTGGAAAACATTTATATCAAAACTAATTGATTGCTAAAAATTTAGCAATCACACCTTATCTTTATTATGTAAAACTTCTTTATAAAATTCTATAAATTGTAATACAATAATAAATGTGCGGTTAAAAGCCCTTTTCAAAAACTTGATATGGCTAAACTGATTAGCATACCACATGTTGTTCACTTTCATCTTTCTTCAGAATAATGTTTTGAGTCGAATGTAGAAAAATGGTATGTCTCATTTACCCAACTCGAGCATGATTAACAGTCTTATGTATGCTATGGTCTGTATTAGATAAGATATTTCACATGTGATGTGTGTTGTGAGTAGATACATGTCAAACCCTAGTAAGGAACACTGAGAGGTTTTGAAATAGCTACTTTGTTATATATATAGAAGGTATGACGGATTATGTCTTGACACTTAGAATATTTAAGGAGAGACTTGTAAGTTATGCGGATGCGAATTATGCTGGGAGTGTTGATAATAGAAGTCAATTTTCGATTACTCGTTTGTTTTAGCGAGTTTAGTGATCAGTTGGATGTCAAAGCTTCAGTTTGTAGTTACTCTTTCTATAACTGAAGCAAAATATATAACAATGACAGAAGCGTTTACGGAAGTTGTTTAGTTGAAAGGAATAATGAATGAGTTGGGGTTTCAGTAGGAAGACGTGCCCATGTATTGTAATAGTAAGAACACGATCAATTTTGCAAAGAACTCGATGTACTATACTCGGACTAAACACATTGATGTTCATCATTATTTTATCTAATAGATATTAGAGAAATATAATATTACTCTTGAGAAGATTCACACTAGTAAAAATCTAGTGGACTTGCTTACGAATGTGGTTTTTATAGAGAAGTTCAAGGTTTGCTTGGCTTTTCTGGACTGACAAAGAAGGAATGAAGATGGAGTGTGCAGTAAAAGTGACGATAAAGATGTTATTATGAAAGAGAGTAGAGATGGTGATAACAACTTGGAACAGTTGATATGGAGGATTAAAAAACCACGGTGGAGATTGCCAATCGAGTGCCTTTAATCTAGTGCAGGTGCAGTTGTGTCGATCAAGGAATTCGGGGGTTGACTAAAGCACATAGTTATGTTCCTGGCTGATCAAGGTTTGTTTGATTAACCGATAGTCCTCGTTGATATCTCGGTCGACCGAAGGCCCAATTGGATCAACCAACAAAACATGTAAGTGTGCACAAGTTTTGCGTAATTGTGAATTTTGTTTTTAATTACATATGAAAGTCTCTATAAACCTTAATTTATAATACAAGAATATGGTGAAGAAATGATGACTTAACACAGAGAAAGGGTTTTGAAGGAATCTAGAGTTTTAAATATGTAAGTTGCTCAATCACTTATAATTTTCTAATTATAGCTGGTTGTTCATTGCTCTTTGCTATTGTTCTTTCCTGCAAGGGTTTTTCCACATAAAATCCATTCATGTATTTTTTATGATTGTATGAAATTTCTCTCTTTCACACTTGACAAGTCAAGGCTTGTTGCGTTCCCAACATATATTATGCGGGTTATAAGTTCATGATCAAACATATGCCCATATATCAAGTGCTCTTTTTGCGCAAGGACATGGGCACATACATTTACATGCACATTTTTAGCTGTGTTGGCTTGTCTAATACCCATGCATTAGAATGTGTGTAATGTTGTAAGTTCCTTTGAACTAGTATTCTTTTTTAACATAGTGCACACGCGCTAATATGAGAGAAAAAAAAAAAAACAAAAAAAAAAAAAATCCAAAACAAGACAAAAAGAGGTCTCAAATGCAGTTGATTCAACCGTAGTTGAATGTCCACCCAGCGCATGCCGTGTGTGCAGCCTCCAACCTGAACAATAGGTTGGCTCCATCACGAGGATCCAAAAGAAACTGCAACCACTCATCACGTGGATAACACTCTTATTTTGTTATTTACCAGCGGCTAGACACTTTTTATGGTGTGGCATACCTAACGGGTGGATGAGGTCATGGATCGTCGTGGTGGGGCCAGCCTACTGGAAGGGTTGGATGTCGCTGGCACGTGACAGCTTGAAAGTTATCCCCTGGTGCTTGGTAACTCACCTCATATTGTATTATATGACTTGGGAGTGGGTGAAAAATGTCCATGAAATCAAGAGACCTTACCTTTTACACTTTATTCTAAGGACAGTGGCCTTTGCTTTATTCCAATGACTTTGGGAACTCCAAACCTAACCTCTCTGCAACCTTTGTTTTTATGAGGATGTATGAGAGGCCTCTTTCATCTCTGTTGTCTCTTGCCTGCATTTATAAGCAACTGACGAAATAGCCACCCCTTCTTTTCTTTAATTACCCAACTCTCCAAGAATATGTGTGGCTAGAATAGCCCTTTTTATCATCCTCAAGAACTGCCTAGAGTAGCCCTTTGAGTCATATGCAAGATGTCCGGTAAAACTCTTTTTTTTTTTTCGTGGGGCATTATAGATCAATGGTCTTGATCGAACTGGATCGTTTCGAACTGTTGGCTTCTAGTCAATGAGCTTGCCAATGAGGCCCACTTAGTTGTTGTTTTTCTTTTTTTTTGTATTTTTTTAAAATTTTTATTTTTAAAATAAAAATAAAAAAAAGTTTGATGTCAATAGAGTTTTTTTTTTTTTTTTTTTTTTTTTTTTTTTTTTTTTTTAATTTTTTGGATAAAAGGTGAGAGCAGGAATGCTCACCATCCAACTGTGTTGATAAAGAAGTGAAATTACAGGTATTTCCGGCGGGCATTACAAAAGGATTATGCCTTGCTTATCTTTTAGCCAAAGTAAGATCATGTATGGAGAGGAAAACAAGAGAAAAACAGAGCCAATATATACATGAGACTGAAGCCATCTCGAACATAACAACAATGCCGGCAGCTATGGCAAGAGCCTGGACCTAGATTGCTAATCCACTGCAAAACGGCCAAGCAAAAGCTAAGTGGCTGCACCCGAAATCAAACCTGCTTGCACCTGAACAGAGTACCACCAATCCTCTGAGGCAGTTGCCATATCGAGGGCCTAAGGATTAATAGAGGGTGGGGCAGCACTCTTTTGGATGGACCAAAGTGCCCTCGGACGCACCTTATCAAGGAAAAGGCTTACTTTGACGTGGCGAGGGAGCTGATAAATCTGACGATAGAGGATGGAGGATTGAGAGGCGCTACCCATTCGGGCCATCCCATCCGTAGGTTCATTTCATTCTCAGAAGATATGGACAAATTTCAGCTGCATTAGAGATGCAAATCGTTTAATTCATGCAACCCAATAGGCCCATTTCCAGCTTGGATTGGAAATCCCATTATAAAAATCTGTTGCGAGAATGGAGTTTGATTCCACCACAACTCTAGCTAGCCAAATATTAAAGCAAATGGATAGCCCGTCATGAATAGCATGGAGTTTTGCATAAATGTTGAAACCTATTTCGTAGCCTTCCTGTTTACTCCTCAAGTATAGGGTTGTGATATAGTAATAAACTCGGTGAGACAGAGTTCGAATTCATAGGGATTGAAACCTGTACATAATTTGAAACTAAGTAGAACTAGAACTATACTAAGATGAAAACTAAATCGAATGTAATTGTTGGAATACTGATGAGATATTTATCTAAAACTTAGAGAATTTAGAGATAGGAAACTAGGGTGCCAAGGATCCACTTGTAGAGATCAGGGAGATCTTATGCCTGCATCAAAAACTCAATTGGACTTGGGGTCCCATCTTCATCCAATTGAAAAGTGTAACCATGAAATTAAATGAACTTCCTTTGATATAGTTTTCAAGAGACGAAAAGTATATGAATTAGAATGGATTCCATCACCAAACCATACCTAGGAGACAAAGTAAACAACAAAATTAAAGTAATTACCAACCAATCAAGAATGCTATGAAGGTTAGGAAGGGTACCGTCATCCGACCATGCCCAGGAGATGATGGTGAATAACAGGGCTTCCTGACGTCATAAACATAAAAAGGAAAGAAACATGCTCAAAGCTATCACAGACTTATTGTAATTTTAGTCATAACAAACCATTAAAAATTAAAAACATTCCTTTAATTAACTAAAATCAATATTAGTTTAATCCAAATAAAAGGCACAAGCAAATAGTTCTCCCATCACGCTATAAGCTTTACCTCTTAGCCCTAGCTAAGAGGTTTAGCCTAACATGTCACAAAAATCATAAAAATAAATAAATAAAAAAAACTATAAAACTACTACTCTCTCTCTTTCTCGGCTTTCACGACTGCACACATCCCAAGAATGGCTATCCTTACGTTCTCTCTCTCTCTCTCTCTCTCTCTCTCTCTCTCTCTCTGTTTTATAGCTCAGCTGGAGTTGGTCGCTAGAGTTGGTCAGTGGAGTGTGTAACAAACAACTCTGTTTACACAAGAATTTTCTTACGCACTCCCTTCTTATGTGATGATTGGCGAGCCCATAATTAATGCTGGAAAGAAGATCCACTCTGTCCAATGGATTCATGTCAGAATTTAGTTCAGATATGAATTGATTTGGGTTGGATTTGGTGTGGCCCACAGGATCTTTCTTCCGCCGTCCATCTTGCATTCAATGGCTAGGATCTCACGATACCTTGCATGGGGTCAAATTGACACCTAGGTGAGAATAAGAGGATCGGTGGGATTCCAATGGAGGGTCTGGATCGGACCGTTGGTGTACGGTGGTGGCTCACGAAACTCGTCCGCAGGCTTTGTTTGCGAAATAGAGCCTGCGTAGTTGCGCTGTGATGTCGGTGGGGCCCATAATCAGTGTCAACTTGGAAATCCACCCCATCCATTGCGATCTCCTCAAAAAACTAATTGGAAATGGCTTGTTTTAACTCGCTGTTGATGAAGCCCACGAGATATTTCACTCCACTGTCCGTCCTGCGTTGGTCGGTTAAAGACGTGTTTATGTACACATGGGGCGAAAAGGCAACCTTGGTGAGGGTCATAGTCCCCCTACGGACACCATGGACGGTCCGAATCATCGATACGGATGATGGGGTGGGCCCTACTCAAAGTGACTGTTGCCGGTGCTAAAGAAGTCGGGTCAGTCGACTTTGACTGGGATTCCCAGTCCAGTGTGACTCGCGTGCAGACGTGCTATGTACACGCACATCTTACGTGAGGTCCACTGTGATGCGTGTAAGAAATTCGATTTGTCCATCCTCTTTGTCATCTAATGATAGGGGTTGAAACGAAAATTGAAGCATATCCAAAGATTAGGTGAGCCCCACTTAAGGATTTACGGGGGTGATCTGTCCGTTGAGATACTTTCATAACGATCCAATGGCTGAAATTTGATGTGTATGGTTAATTTATCGTCTTAAGGCCATATATGAAGTTTCGAGCCAAACTGATGGTTGGAACCATATGATCTTGCATTCTGGACCAATTTCGGGCCACTTTAATGTGAATGGTTTGATTTTCTCGGATTCCTGTCATGTAAACTCCTCAATCTCAGTCTCCTATAGTTCGTCCCATACTTTGGTGAATTTTGAGCGTTAAATCTCAGCTTTTAGAACCCTATTTCGGTCCAAGCTCGCAACTTCACCTTGCACCACAAACACTGTAAAAATAGACCATTAAGCAGTATCATGTTCGTAAATCTAGATAATAATTGGGGTCTAATATGCAATATTTGACCCTCAACACTTCCGCAAATGCAAATATGAAATCACCTTTGTTGCCCCTGCAGACTCCCCCACCACCCGATGGGCCCGGATTTCTTCTAGCCAAGCCGTCAACATTGATCTTGGGGGGGTTCTAGAAATGGGTTGTTGTGTTCAGCCCCAGCTTGGCCACAATCGATGAGCTTGTGGAGAGTGATTAGCTATAGAGAAGAGCTATCTTTTAACCTTGGGCAGAATTTCAGCTACATGAACTAACTCACCGATCATGTGTTGGTATTTCAGCACATATGATCATGTGTTAGAATGCTACTAATTCTGTGGACCTTTTAGAAGCGTTGAGACTGTAAGTGCTAGAGATTCTTAACTAAGCAAGCATGATTATCTCAATGAAGTGCATGACTTATGTAATTGATAATACCTACTTACATAAATTATCCGGACCATGTATTTCCTTTGTGATTGATCAGATAGTTAAAATCATCCAACTATAATGTTTCCATGGTTATGGAAAAGTCGTACCAATAAGACTAACAGCAGTGTAATTTATGGTGCTTTCAAATTGAGGCCGTGTTTCCTATACGTTTTGTGCAGGAAAGTTTATTGCATGAAGCTAAATTCATAGATTCGGGGGGTCATGCTTGGTGTTTCAAAGCCGTTTATGTGAAGGTACCCAACATGGATGGACCGTACCCAAAAATCTCTCAAATCATTATATCTTAGCCATCGAACCTTTTGATATTTTCTCCATTGAATGTGGCTTGCTCATACATTTCTTTTTAATCATGTAGTTGCTACCGTTAATGGTAAGGTTAGTGTTGATCACTTGAGGAGATTTTTTAGGAATTGTTCATCCATGATGGGCCATCAAATCAATGGCTTAGAAAGACCAACCATGGCTCCAAATCTACAGAGTTTCCCACGGAAACTTCTCTATGCAAATAAGATAAGAAACTCGGCCTCTCCAAAATGTATTAGACACTCTGAGCTTCTTGAAGAGTTGTTGCATTTTGTGGAAGCATTTATCGCCATGGCCAAGGCAATTTAGAGATATTAAAGAAAATGACAGAACACATTGCATTCGCTCGTTGTTTTTTTTTTTTTTTCCCACTCAATTGAAGATGTGGGGCTGTGAAGTAGTCTTGGATGTGCTGACTGTGCAGTCGATGATAAGAAAGGATGCCGATGGACTGCCACCCTCAGCATGATGGGCTATCTTGAACCTGAAAAATGTATGTGTCTATGCATATTTATATTCTTTCCTATTTTAGTATATTGTAAAGCTGGTGTAACACATGTTTCCTTGTGGTGTCTCCAGTATTTATACCTCTTTATCATCAATAGAAAATATACATTTTACATTTTTTTTTCCTTGATGATAGAAAATATGCACTTTACATTTTTTTTTTTCCTTGTACCATTTATCTTTAGCCATTGGACAGCCGTAATACTAGTAAAGGAGTGCAGTTCACGGGCCAGGATTGGGCTGTGCTGAGCCTGTTGAAGCCCGCCTTCAAAATAAATAGTAGGGCCTAGCCCAGTCCTGAACTCGACAGGAGAAAATAAAAAGAACTCAGCATGGCGAGCCACTTTTGTGCAATCCTGGGCTGCTCAGAGCATTTCATGTAACACAAATGCCCTTGAAATGTTAAGGGCCTAGGTTAGGCTGGGCTCGAGCCATGTTAACAGGGTCTAAGAGTACAGAAGCCACAGGCACACCCAATCAATAACTGGGCTAATATGTTAACCTGGGCCCATATCATGGGCAGGCCGAAGTGGGCTAGCCAGGCCCTCACATTGACAGCCTCTTTTGCATCTACACGCACCCTCATTGATTTGCAGATAGCCCCAAAATGTAAAATGGGTGTAGGCAAGTCAAGATGGCTAGCTCCCTAGGAATGTTAGATCAATGAGCGGGGTTGCCATGTACTTGGTGGAATAGTGTAGTCGCGGTTTTTCGGATGGATCATGCTTGGAAATGGGCACTTGTGCAGTACTAGAAATAGATTGGCCCACCGTGATTAAAAAATGAGACCCCAACACTCACCATGTAGAAAATCATGGACTGTGAAGGATCAGATCCAAGGAACATATGTGTGTGTGTGTCTCACTTGATTAGTGGGTTGGCTTCGTTATCTTTTATGTTGGGCCAACCTTTTGGAGGGATAGTGGTGTACAACAAACCAGTAGTTCTCGAACAACAAACAAACAACAACCACTAGTTAAACATAGAGAAATGTAGAATGCCCGTTCATCAGTTGGCCTGTGCAAGTTGAGCTCAATACCTGTACAAGCTACATACGTCGACAATTATCAGCAATCAAATCCCTGAATGCCACTTGCCAATAACTTGGGGGTCTGTAGGGCCTGCCATGATGCTATTCTTATGTTCACTCCGTGGCTCATCTAGGACATGAGACAAAACATGAGGGAGATCCGAAGCTCAAGTGAGCCACATCACGAGAGGAAGGGGCATTGAATCTTACCATTGAAAACTCCTCGGGGTGACAGAAGTTTTAAATCAGGCTGATATCCGTGATTTCCTTCCTAGAGGTGGAAATCACCATCTGAACAGGTTGGATGGCATACAGATATTAGAGGGGTTCCAGGAAGGATCCTGATGGACAGCATGTCCATCTTGATCATTTCCTGTGGTTTGGTCTACTTGAGTTTTGGATCTCCCTCATGTGTTCGGGCTTATGTCTTAAAACGTCAGGGAAATAGACACACAGATTGGACACAATCCAATATAATGGTGGCCTTACAGAACCCCAAGTTACAGGCAAGTCGCACACATTTCACACCAACAATTTTATAATCAGATTAACTAACATGTTTACACACGCACGCACGGAGGGAGAGAGAGAGAGAGAGAGAGAGAGAGAGAGAGAGAGAGAGAGAGAGAGAGAGAGAGAGAGAGAGAGAGAGAGAGAGAGAGAGAGAGAGAATCCAAGCAGTTCATACCACCAGTGAAGAAGAATCATCAGCACCTAGTGAAAGGGCTCTGCTCTTTGAAGTGGACATGGTGCTTGATATTGTCTTCTTCGAACTTGAGGTTGGTCCACCACACCAACTCGCCATCCACGTCAACATCACCCCCACTGATAGAAGTAGAAGCATCATCAAGAGGGCCTGGAAGAGGAAGCATATTCAGCTTCCCACATCCACTCACTCCAAGCTTCTTCAATGCTGGCAAACAAATGCTGCTGCAAATACTCCTTGAAACACTGCCTCCAGTGATCCTTGTGCTGCAGCTTCTCCTTGAAACACTGCCTCCAGTCTATTGCAGAATTTGATCTGGAGAGTTTCCAGGCTTTGTAAGCATACGCTTGAGGAGAAGACAACTACGAGTTTGGGGCAGTACTCCAGATATATGTGCTTCAAGAGTGCGAATCTTAGGTTTCCATATGTGCCCTTACGAACGCTGCTCAATCTTGGAAGACTAGACATCCATATCTTCTCTAGGGATCTTAGGTATTGTAATCTTCATTATCCCCATCAAATAACATCTCCAACCGCTCTCACTTCTCGATCCGACATTCTTTCAAATTCTTTCATTTTGTTGACATTGCCCAAATTCGACAATTTTTTTATAATGTCATTGTTGCAGTGTGAATAATTCCATTTGACTGAGAACCCCATCAATACCGTTCAGGAAAGTATCGCCTCCTCGGATCTCCAAATGCCTTTTGAAATGGCTTGTACCAGGTAAGTTACATGTTTGGGTCTTGGAACCAAAGTTTGAATATATGGTTTGCCTTTTCCTTCGTTGTTTTTTTTTCTTGGTAAGGAGAAATACTTATATGGAACCTAGAGAAGCATTTTGCTTCCTAGGATTTTGAGGATGGTGTTAAGGATTGTAAAAGTGGGTGATCACTTACCCTTATGCGAGCCCACCAGTCATTGTCATTTACTACCAAAAAAAGGGACAAAGGATACGGACCACGTTAGTTTTTTGTTATGAATGTAAACCTTAGCTATAGTTGTTATAGACTTTATCCGTAGCTAAAATCTAATTATCTGTAGCTAAAACCTACCTCCTCATCAGGACCTTATTAGATATTGATTGTGCTTAAGGAGCTCCATGGGGCCTATTGGAATATATGTGTTTGATCTAAGCCGTCCATAAAATTTGATATATAATTTCAGTTGATTAGTCCAAAAATTATGTAGATTAAAAATATAAGTGGACCACACCATAAGAAATAATAAAAATTAAATTTCTATTGTTAATATGTTTTGTAGTCTTCTTAAAACTTAGATCTGACTCATTTTTTGTGTCAACTCATAAAATAATATTTTAAAATTAATGGACAGAGTGGATAAATAACATACATCACGATGGGCCCCACGTCCCAAAAACGCACGGTCCTAATGGTCCGTCCGTCACGCGCCCCTCCCCGAAATTTCATTTCACTTTTTATCTCCCGCCCGCATCTGCCCTTTTCTCCCTCGCTCCATCTCACAGGCTCTCTCTCTCTCTCTCTCTCTCTCTCTCTCTCTCTCTCTCTCTCTCTCTCCACATTGAGGCAACGACGCCCTCGCACCTCATCTTTGCCTTCTACGGAGAGCTACACCAAGGAGGACAAACCAGAGAAGAAATTGGATGGTGGAGAGAAGACGAATGACTGATCCATGAGCTGGAAGCGTTCGTTCTTCGCACTGGTAATCCTCCGATACACGAGCGCGACATCGAACATCATACACGACTGCGACGAGGTCTTCAGTTACTGGGAGCCTCTACATTTTCTCCTCTTCAAATCCGGATTCCAAACCTGGGAATACAGGTAAACCCTCATTCCATCTCTTTCAATAAATTTGCTGAATATATAAAAAATGAATGTATGCTTCTCACTCTCGATTGTCCTTTGTTTAATCGATTTCAGATCCGTTGATCCTCTTTTTTTGCATTGTTTTTTGTTGCGGCGGAAGTACTTGTGCCCCTTCGTATTGATTTTGGTGATGTTGGAAGTTTTTCAAGTGTTTCATGTAATCAGGACTGCACTTTTTCTGAAAATTTTGGCAAATATGTTGTTTTGTAAATCTGAATCTTAATCTATTTAATTTCTAGTGATTTTTGTCATTTGTAGAGAATTCTGGCCCTTTTCGTAAAGTTTATTAGAAAAGGTGATGTCTCCTGGATATAGAATTTGAATATGTTTTGTGTGAGGGCCTTTTTTGTGTTTTTTATTTTGTTGCAGAATCTAAATCTGTTTTGTGCTTCTAAGTTGTTTTTCTCTGTTTGGTATAGAGAACTTCTCAAATGAGTTTTTCTTACTTTCTGATGATTTTGCCTCTGATTTGCGATTTCTGGAGAATTTTAGAGATTTGTATTACAGAGAGGATTAGGGGTTTTATGCTTAGATCTTGAAAATTTTCGTATGGGTTTTTTGATGTTTTTGTTTCCAGTTTTAGAGAATGACCCTTGTTGATAAGTACAACTCTTAGAGCAGTTACCCATGACATTTTCGACAAAATGCCACAATAAAACAACTTTTTGTTTCTTTCTCCAATATTAGTTCAATCCAAGCTCTTCCTTTAGCAAACACTATTACGACTCAGTCCAACTATGGTATCAGCATGAAAGCAATGTTGTAACATGTAACTTGCACCAAAAACCACCCACTTTCCTTTTTCACTCTATTGGATGGTGATAGTAATTAGCATGATGCAAGTATGGGCAAAAGGGCAGAACAATTGGTGTTTTGCAATTTTGCAGAGTTCTAGTCATGTTAGAGTTGTAGACTACTTGTTTTTCTGTTTCTATACATAATTCGTAGATACCATATGGCTATATATATATTTAAATGTATTTTCTAATTGGATGAATATGAGATTTTTTAAGGAAGAAAGAGAAAGGAAATACAACCGCGACATAGAGCTATCGACAGATTGGAATCAAACACAAAGCAAAACAGAAAAAACTCTGTTGCAAAGACAGACACCGGAACCAACACTATCTCTAATCCATAGTTAACATCTGACCATTATTAATGCCCTCCTTGCCTAATCTATCCGCCTCTGGATTTACAGAATGGGGTACATGAACATGAGACATCGATATGTATGATCATAAGTCTGAAGCTGTTGAGGTTTTTTTTTTCCCGTTCTCTCTTTTAAGGGTCTGAAGCTTACAAGATGATGTTATAATAGCCTTAACCGAACTAACCAAATTTGATCCACAAAATCACATTACTTCCTTTCAATGATTAGAGGATAGACTGATTAATAGATAATTTGACCCCTTGGGGAAAAGTGGTCACTTTGGCAAAATTTGAGTTGTGAATGCCCAGAGGACCTGAGAATTCCAGCACGACAACTCCCAAGCCCTTCCGCTTTGAACTTGCGAGGCTGGAAGTGGATGGTTTTACAGATACTGTTTGAAAATGGTGGCAATCCTTAATTGTTTCAGGAACAGCTGGGTTTTTTCTGTCTCAAAAACTAAAACTCCTCAGAGGAAAACTAAATGCTTGGAAGGAGTTCCTATCTAAAAGATCAATAATGGCAGATAGCATTATTTCTGAATTAAAACAGATAGATATTAAGGAGGAAGGGGTTGTCTTATTTGTAGAAGATCGAATACTTAGGAAGGTAATGCAATTTGTCCATATCTAAAAGATTGCAATTGAATTCAATAATGCATGCTAACACAACCTACATGCACTTCTTTCAGGTGAATTGGTTGATATCTACAGTTGGCAGCACACTGTTGTTTTACAAAAGAGCTTTGACAGAGGTGACCTGTTTCAATCTAGAAAAGGAAAAAAGCAGTATTTGGTCTAGCTGGATGTATCTGACTAATAAATTGGACCTTACTAATAAATTGGAATTTTTTATTTAGTAAATGTTTTCTTGATGTACATGCACTGTAGTTCCATTAAATTCTCAACCCTGATCATTCCGATGATTATAATGTAGGAAATGTTTTGTTTATGTTTAAAGTGGCCAGGAGATGTATTGGTGTGAATTTTCTTGGGCTGAAAATAAATAAAAAGGTAAATATTTATTTTTTCTTTTTAATTGGTGAAAGCGACTTCCATGCTTTAATAAATTTCAATCTGGTGCAGCTTGTGAAATGATGTCTAGATTTTGTTGAACAAAAAGGCTTGAAGAATGTGTGAGTGCTCTTCTTTTAAGCATGGTTAATTTGGATCTTTGTACTAGATGTAACATAGACTTCTCTATTACTTCTCTGTGTTTCCTTTCTAGTCTGATACATTGTACTTTAATAAAAGATGCATGTTGAGAATGAACTCTAATCCAACCTAATGATAAAAAAGATTGTTGGATTGGTAAGCATTTTCTAGCATTGGGATTCTTAAAGAAATCGTTGATTTGCTTTGACTGAGGTGACCTCCTAGAAAATCTCTTTCTGAGCTTTGACTGAGGTGACCTTCTCTAACTCTACTCAAAATCCACCAATATCTTTAACATGTACTTCTCATTAGTGTATATACATGTTCATTTCTTTGATACCGATGCAAGTTACGTAAGGGCTATCGATCTTCTATTCATCTAAAGACTAATTATCTCTAGTGGATTGGAATCCTTGCCATAATAAATGACGCTAACATAATTGTAATTTCAGCATTAATTCTATCATTTGTTATAGAAGAATCATTTGAACTCTAGTCAAAGCTCATATGTATTTAAAAAAAATTGAGTAACATGGTATATTATCATTATTTAGTTTATTTGAGTAAATTAAGCTTAAAATAGGATCCTTGGGAAGTTTTGAAGTTATTTTAGCATGTTGTCCTTGTTGATAGATATCAACTTACTTGCGAGCCACATATCTGGTTGTAGGACCAAATTGATTATTGGACAAGGGATCTCACGGTGGAAGAAAATCTCTATTGAAGAAAATCTTTTTCCTCTTCTTTCCTTTCTTTCTTTCTTGATTGTAACCTTGTCACTGTTCTACTGCGGAGTAGGGTGCTATTAATGCAACTTTTGTGGAGGCCATCAGGCCCCATGTTCTAGCACTCCAGAGCAGCCCTTATGGGAAGAAAGTCCTTTCAAGCAACAGCCTGAAGAAGTAATTTATGCTATTTTAAGAAGTTTTGCAAGTGGGTAATCACTTTTCCATTTTTTCCCCAAATGATCGTTTAGGTGTTCACCATTTTCTTGGTAAGTGCAAATAAAAGATCCATAACATATAGAATTTTTATAGCCATTCTGAGAAGTTCGATCTGAATTTTTACAGCTCCTCTTATTTCTATGATAGTTTCCAGTAACACAAGGCAAATGATTTGTTTTACATGGTGATCAAGTGATTTATTTCCAATGAATTGTATTTCAATTATGAAATATTGTACTTGGTTGCCATGGTGATTAAGTGATTTGTTTGACATGATGATCAGGCTTCAAGGGAATCTTGTATGTACTATTGCAAATGAAGTCAACATAATCAGGTTCTGTGGGTCTCAGAATGGAAATGGAGTGACACCTGGAGGCTCAACAAATGCCACACCCATTTGTCCCACTCTAGCATGCCATGCAGATTTCAATTTTGAATGTTTCAGAATCTTGTCTTTTTAATTTTTTTTTTTTTTTTTATATAATGAATTAAAAGTCTCTCGTGGTGCTTGTGAAGAAGAACTTACATGAAATCTGTCGAATTTTCAGAAACCATTCGGGCATGATCCGAGCCTTGCATGCTGAACTTCTAGAAGAAAGGCATTGCGTGACATTTGAATGAGTGATTCAGAAACTCTCATCCATGAGCCATAGGTGTGTTTTTTCCTAACTTTTCAAACTGACAATTCGCTTCGCAAAATTTTCCATATCTGGGTTTTGTTGGTTTGAATTGAAATTTGGTTTGGACCCATGTGTGCAGGAGTCCACTTTGCTAGTAGAAAATGATGAAAGAACTTGGTAATTTCAAGAACCCCATGGATGCTAACAAAAAGCGTAAAAGACGAAGTATTGCCAGATTGGCAAAGGTAACTTCTTTCGTTGATCTCAATTCAACTTCACCTCCTAGCAATAGTAGATTATGACTTTCAAGAAAGATTCTAGGGAACTTCTACTAGATTTCTATATGAGTTCAAGGAAAAAGAAGCTTGACTAGATAATCATTTTTCGGTATGTTCTTGTAATTGTTTGAGTAGGATAGCTGAATGGTTCTAAATGTCACTGACTTCACAAACCATAGTTTTAAAAAAGGATCTTATCCAATGTGTATCTTTGCTAACTAGATATCTCTCATGTTAGAAGAGTTGAGGCTGTGTGTCGGTTTGTGTAGGGGTCAATTGTAACATCCCTAAAATCGGGGGTCGGGTAGAATCCCAAATCCCGAGTTCCAAAATGTCATTTATGTAACATAGATAATAATAAATGCATGTCGTCTGTAGAATGGTATTAAACAAGATTGGGATTAAGCCAAAACAACATATCATACTCCAGAGACAGTTAAATTTTACAAGCGGAAGACTATGATAAATATTTAACAATGTATAATTGATTGTAAGTCTCCAGAGTGTGAGCATGTTACCAGGTTAGACATATACATGTATACTCCAAAAATGATAAAGAGGATATACATGAGTGCTCTAAAAATATAAAATGACAAGTGTCATGGCGTCTAAACAACCTCCCTGTAATCCCGTCAGTCAGAACACGCATAAAGGAGAAATCCTCCTCCTCATCATCAAGTCCGGCTCCACTTCACAAGCAGCGCCATCATCTGCAACTAAAATTGGGTCTGGTGGGTGTTGCAAACGCCATCCTGTAACGTGGGAGTGAGTGATCAACTCAGTAGAATAATAGAGTAAAGATTAACATGTTATCAAATTAATCACGCGATAATAGCAAAGCAATCAATCAAACATTCCTAGATACTGTTGTTAATATATGCATGAAATGACATGATGGATGCCCTCACCGACATACTTCCTCATGCGGCACCATCTGCGTCTGCGGCATGCTTTCTTCCCGTAGTACTCCACATCTTCTAGGCACATGTAGTGTGATATGGATAATTATTAGTCCTTTTCATACAGCAGGATTGGAAAACTAATGTACCTTCCTTATATCAATCCCAACACAGATCCTGTCTAGGGTCGTCACTCCTAGTAATCTCATACGATGTTATATTTATAGGTCGCTGCAAGGGCTGCCAGGACTGTTGCACGCACTCGTTGCTCCTCTCCCCCATCACCTTATCAATACAGGCCTATTTATATCCTTAAGATTGCATCAGGACTTGTCGCCCCCATGCGGTGTCAGGATAAACTCAAGGTCACCACAAAGGGTTCGTCACCAATCAGTGTAGGCCGACAGTAAGAATATCGTGTCCCATACCACCATAATCTGCTCAGAGTAGGATGCTCACTGGTCACTACGGGGAGGTTTGTGGCCCCAGCGTAGGCCGACAGCTCGACCACGGTGTCTCATACCACCATGCCCGGCTCATGAGTCTTTACGGATCAAGGTACCATGGTTAACAGGATTTTCAATGGTAAGTTCAGTACCCTAGGTTCAAGCAGTTATGACGAATATAAGGTGAACATATAATGGTTAGTCGGGTTACTTGATGAGTCCGACTAGCACGATCGCACGTTGAATCGACCGACATGAAGTGCACAAGCACTTCGTGTGGCCTGACCACTGCCGATGACTCTAGTACGACTCGGGTTCGTCATACACATCCTTCGTGGCGAATAGAATCCAACCACGAATTCTAAATTGTTACCGACTGTATGGACTAGAGTATATCCCCAAGCACATGTAATGTGAAACAATAATCAGATGAGAGAAACAGAATTGAAATACAAGAAATTCCAACATATTATCAGCATGTTGTAACATACATCATAAGCAGTTAACCAAACACGAGTATTTCACACATTAGGTAACCAATTCAAATACAATAAGTATGGAGGAAATCATGTGCATCATTAAATTGGTTGAGAATCCATTCTCAACGCTAATCTACAACACCACTTACTCAATACTTACTAATACAGACATTTATATAAACACAGTCCACACAATTCCAACGTACTTGACATGTGTTGATTTCAACATATAATATGACAGATCCTTATATCAAGGAGTTGTCTAGTACACACAATCATGTTCTTACATTCAAAACATATGGCAGGCATAAATCATATTGATTTAGGCATTTCAACAAACACTTAGTCTACACACATTAGTCTACATAGCATATGTCGGCCAATATGTACATTAGGGCGAATCTCTTCGCCAAACAGATCATGCACGCATTCCTAGTATCCTAACACGATAAATAACCATGACAAATACTTCAGCAAAATATGGACGTAAACAGTATTTCCTACAAATGACTAAAATACCCTAAATCTCATATTTTCCATGCGCAGTTGAAAAGGAAAACGGATAGCATGTTCTACATGTCAAACGGCGTGCTCGTCGATAATCTACTATTAAACGACATTGAATGCTTGAAAATTAGTCAATCAAAGCGTCTAAAATCCGCACCTTAAACCAGAAATTGTGAAACGGAGTTGATTCAGACGATAAGTCTTTGTCAACGGCGGGTACGGTACCTATGGCATGAAACAGGTTAGCTATACCAACACTACAACTATTCTATGCTTCAAATCAGGTTAGGGTTAGGATTTCTTACCTAAGAATGGAGCTGAAAATATCAGAATGGCGGTGCAGAAGCGGCGGCTATGGAACATGGAGCAGCAGGGAAGAATCTCAGGAGAGAGCTCCAAATCTCCCTCCCTTTCTCTCTCCTGAGATCCAAATCTCCCTCCCTTTCTCTCTCTTTCTCCTTCTCTTTTCTCTCTTCTCTCTCCAAATTCATATGGAATGAAAGAGTAAGGGTTTAAGCCCTTTTTATATGTCCAAAAGCGATGGAAATAGACTTGAGGCCAAAGTATACTTATTTTATGTCCAAATACGGACTGTTCCGTCTCAACGGAGCATTTCTAGAGGTTCCCTGGCCGAATGCGGTCAGACTTAAGCTCATGGATACTGGATCTTGCTCACATCAAGTTTTCAGTCCGGTAGTGTTCCCAGATCGCACGTGGTGGATCAGTTTCAGTTCAACGGCTACGGGTACTCGATCAGGGCCACAAGTGCGTTGACATGTAAGGGCCACCTATCCTGATCCGAGGATAAAATTTGATCGAATTCTGACGGTCAGAACGCTTAGAAAATGTCGCGCAAGCGACACGTGCCAGATTTCATAAATTATATTAATTTCTAACATTTCTCACACTCTTCACTCTGAACTCAAGAAAATCGTCGTGGGATATCATTTGGACTTGATTTTCGAGGTGATTGTCAAGTTCAATTAGGCGGTCAGGATTGTTTAAGTTTGGGGTAATCGGACTTCTGACGTGCGGTCCAGAGCCAATACAAAGTTTCAAGGTGCTCCCGAGAGCAATCGGGAATAGAGTTTAATCCTAGGTTTTACAATATTGTAGCGTCACCTATCCTATACGTTTTGACTCTAGCAGATCGTATTGAAAGTGATTGGTGAGAATTTCACAGGTCATCTAGTGCAGCGCTAGTTGATTCTCGTTGGATTTTTAAAGGAAGTAGCCTTTATTGATTTTTGTTTGAGATGAGATTTGAAGGGTGGAGCGAGGGTGTTTGGAAACGGAAGAAGGAAGAGTTTGGAGGGATAGTTTTTACCAAAAATCAGACGTTTTGGTGAGAAAGGAGAGCTTGGAGGGTCACTTTCTTAAGGAAGTACCTGATCGGGGAGGTTTTAAAGGACGAACCACACCTAGGAGAGGTACCCTACCCCCCAAACTGCATCGGCCCGAAGCCCAGACCCAGCCTGGCCCGTTGACCAGCAAGGTCCTCGCCGACCGAACTTGGTTTCGGCGATGCCTGGCCATCTGGCTGGGTCCTCCTGCCCTGGGGTGCCCAAAAATATGTGGGGCCCACCTTGGATCATTGTGGATTAGCGTGAGTGGGCCCATGACTCTGTTCGAGGTGTTTCGTGGCCAGTTTGCAAACCGGAATGAATTTCTGCGGCGTATAGCATATGATTTTGGGTAGGAGATGCTAATCTATCCAACTAACCTATCTATTTTGTTAGATTCCAAAAGGTTAAGGGTCGAAACCCATTTTACCCATTGAGGAGTCGTGTCTAATATGAAAGATACTTAGAGAAATTTGAAGAATGAGGTGGTGAAAGGTGAGTTTTGAAGGAAATGGGTTAAAGAGTGATTTCTTTGGCTTTGGGATTGAGCTCTGAAAGTGATAAGGTTGACCCATTGCCTAAGGATGCCTAACCCCAAGTTGGCAAAAAATCCGGGGTGTTACAATCTACCCCCCTTAAAAATAATTTTATCTCCGAAATTGGCTAAGGGTAATGAGTAAAAATTCTATTATTCCGTTCGCCTAAGCTTTATTGATTTCAAGTTTATATGCGTGATAGGGTGTCTACTATCTATGTTAGTCTGACGCATTTTAGTCTATCCTCCTAAAAGCATACTCTTTATTTCTTGCTTATATCCTGATGGTTTGCTACAATTCATTGCTTTATCTATTTGGAGTCTTGACGAAGATTCCCATCTACTTAGAGTAAAATATATGTTTTCAATGGTCGACCAATACGGAGAAACAGTTGTAATGGGCTTGATCCGAATACTTTGATTATCTACCTTGCAAGGGTAGATGGCTCAATGTATCCCTTCCTAACCCTGGTGGATCCGGGTCTTCTGCTCGGCTAAACAGTGAGTCCATTGGTAGCCGTCTAGGATTGAGAATTGGGTCAAGCCGCGAATGCTTTGTAATCGTGTATTTCAGTAACTCCGTATAGTCCGATCACTCCAAAGCTTAAGGAATGCCCATCACTGAAAGGTTGAAATTTCCTATTGGGTCTTGGCTTAATTTATATTCATGGTGGGAGTTAGGAGTTTCTACCTTTTCGTCTAACCTGGACCAGTTTCTTTCGATCCTGGGCCAGTGGGGAGAGGGCCAACCACGCTTCGCTGCGCAGTTCTAACTCAACTGTTGTATTAACTGACCTTACTAGATTGGGCTCATAAGGTTTTACCCCCCCTTAAAAATTATTTCTACTCTAAAGGCTCAAGGATCCATGTCCTGATCCGTATGTCGGAACAATGCATAATTTAGGACTTCTCTTGGGTGTTGTAGTTAATTCCAGGGTTGGGTGTGAGTCTGTGGCAAGATATCTATACCCTATCGGCTAAATGTTCTTAATACTTTCTAAGGGCGAATTAATAAGCTTTTGGTTGTAAGTGGTCGGGCCAACATGGAAGAAAAGTTGCGTAGTAGGTCTGAGTCGGATACATAGACTTTCTGCCTAGACTCTGATAGAAAATTCGTCGTATCAGTTCTTAATCCTAGCCGATGCCGATCTTCTGCTTGATCAGAGCATTGGATTCATTGGCAACTACCAGTATTGAGAAGTCAATTCAAACTGCGAATACTTCGCTTATATATGCAGTTCCTTTATTCCGCATTCCCGAATGTAATAAGTCCTTGGGAAGACAATTCTAAGGGGGTGTATTGATTTGACCTATTACTAATTCCAAGGAATTTATAAGTTCTCTACAAGCGCGAATAGTTTCTAATCATACAACCTCCCTAGAGTTATTAAAGAAGCCTATAAGTATTATGGGGATTCAACGAAAGAATGGGGTCTCACTTCAACCTAATCAAGCCGACTAAGTCTATATTTCACTTATCTTAGCAAAATCAGTCTTTTACATTCCTTACTAACTAGTAGCCTAGTCTTAACTTATGGGTAGTGGTAATCCACTAGTTGTAATCTAATGTCTACGCTCATAAGAGAGATGATTTGATATCATTTCTGATACACGAAATTTATTTTATCACTTAGAGTGAAAGGTCACCTAATTGGAATTGAGTTGCCCAAACCTAAATGTAACTGCGCTCGAGCACTACACATATGCTCATATCAACTAAGGAGGTCCTACGGTTTACATCATTAATTTATTAGATTTCCTATACTGTCAGATCTTTCTAAATCTAGGAATACCAACTCTAGGTCCAAAATTCTAAGGGCCTGTTTGGGCTAGTGGTATGAAGTTGTATTAAATGGATAGCGTTACTAATCCCACCTCGGGATTAGGAATGACATATTTGGTAGGAGGGTGGGAGGGGATTAAAATCGATTCATAGACTTTGAAAAATGAGTCTTGTGTTGGGAAGTAGGAGATGGGATTTTCAAATCCCAAGATGAAGAATTTCTAAGTGAAATTTGAAAGGAATCATGGGATTTACCTTTAATTATATACGTTCTGAACATGGTGTTAGAAACCATGGGATACACCTAATCTAGGGGCAATAACTTACACATGCATCTATTTTTCGGTAGTTAATCTCGCCCGTCGGTGAAACTTGAGATTCTAATATGGTTTCTAAATTCCATCGCCCCTTTCCTAAGTCAGAGTACGTAGGTGTGCGTTGTCTTACCATAACCCAGGTCCGGTTTAATCCAAATCATGCTTTGATACCATCTGTAACATCCCGAAAATCGGGGGTCAGGTAGAATCCCAACTCCCGAGTTTCAAAATGTCATTTATGCAACATAGATAATAATAAATGCATGTCATCTGTAGAATGGTATTAAACAAGATTGAGATTAAGCCAAAACAGCATATCATAGTCCAGAGATAATTAAATTTTACAAGCGGAAGACTGATAAATATTTAACAATGTATAGTTGATTGTAAGTCTCCAGAGTATGACCATGTTACCAGGTTAGACATATACATGTATACTCCAAAAATGATAAAGAGGATATACATGAGTGCTCTAAAAATATAAAATGATAAGTGTCATGGCGTCTAAACAACCTTCCTGTAATCCCGTCGATCAGAACACGCATATAGGAGAAATCCTCCTCCTCATCATCAAGTCCGGCTCCACTTCACAAGCAGCGCCATCATCTGCAACTAAAATAGGGTCTGGTGGGTGTTGTAAACACCATCCTGTAACGTGGGAGTGAGTGATCAACTCAGTGAAATAATAGAGCAAAGATTAACATGTATCAAATCAATCACGCGATAATAGCAAAGCAATCAATCAAACATTCCTAGATACTGTTGTTAATGTATGCATGAAATGACATGATGGATGCCCTCACCGACATACTCCCTCATGCGGCACCATCTGCGTCCGCGGCATGCTTTCTTCCCGCAGTGCTCCACATCTTCTAGGAACATGTAGTGTGATATGGATAATGTTTATCGGGTTGTTATTAGTTCTTTTCATACAGCAGGATTGAAAAACTAAGGTACCTTCCTTAAATCAATCCCAACACAGATCCTGTCTAGGGTCGTCACTCCTAGTAATCTCATACGATGTTATATTTATAGGTCGCTCAAGGGCTGTCAGGACTGTTGTACGGACTCGTTGCTCCTCTCACCCATCACCTTATCAATACAGGCCTATTTATATCCTTAAGACTGCATCAGGACTCGTTGCCCCCATGCGGTGTCAAGGTAAACTCAAGGTCACTACAAAGGGTTCGTCACTAATCAGTGTAGGCTGATAGCAAGAATATTGTGTCCCATACCACCATAATCTGCTCAGAGTAGGGTGCTCACTGGTCACTAAGGGAAGGTTTGTGGCCCCAGCGTAGGCCGACAGCTCGACCACGGTATCCCATACCACCATGCCCGGCTCATGAGTCTTTATGGATCAAGGTACCATGGTTAACAGGATTTTCAATGGTAAGTTCAGTACCCTAGGTTCAATCAGTTATGACGAATACAAGGTGAACATACAATGGTCAGTCGGGTTACTTGATGAGTCCGACTAGCACGATCGCACGTTGAATCGACCGACATGAAGTGTACAAGCACTTCGTGTGGCCTGACCACTGCCGACGACTCTAGTACGACTCAGGTTCGTCATACACATCCTTCGTAGTGAATAGAATCCAACCACGAATTCTAAACTGTTACTGACTTCCTGGACTAGAGTATAGCCCCAAGCACATGTAATGTAAAACAGTAATCAGATGAGAGAGGCAGAATTGAAATACAAGAAATTCCAGTATATTATCAGCATGTTGTAACATACATCATAAACAGTTAACCAAACACGAGTATTTCACACATAAGGTAACCAATTCAAATACAATAAGTATGGAAGAAATCATGTGCATCATTAAATTGGTTGAGAATCCATTCTCAACGCTAATCTACAACGCCACTTACTCAATACTTACTAATACAGACATTTATACAAACACTTAGTCCACACAATTCCAACGTACTTGACGTATGTTGATTTCAACATATAATATGAAAGATCCTTATATCAAGGAGTTATCTAGTACACACAATCATGTTCTTACATTCAAAACATATGGCAGGCATAAATCATATTGATTTAGGCATTTCAACAAACACTTAGTCTACACACATTAGTCTACATAGCATATGTCGGCCAATATGTGCATTAGGGCGAATCTCTTCTCCAAACAGATCATGCACGCATTCCTAGTATCCTAACATGAAAAATTACCATGACAAACATTTCAGAAAAATATGGACGTAAACAGTATTTTCTAGAAATGACTAAAATACCCTAAATCTCATATTTTCCATACGCAGACGAAATGGAAAACGGACAGCATGTTCTGCATGTCAAACGGCGTGCTCATCGATAATCTACTATTAAACGACATTGAAAGCTTTGAAATCATTCAATCAAAGCGTTTAAAATCCGCACCTTAAACCAGAAATTGTGAAACGGAGTTGATTCAGATGATAAGTATTTGTCAACGGCGGGTACGGTACCTATGACATGAAACAGGTTAGCTATACCAACACTACAACTGTTCTAAGCTTCAAATCAGGTTAGGGTTAGGATTTCTTACCTAAGAATGGAGCTGAAAACATCAGAATGGCGGTGCAGAAGTGGCGGCTATGGAACATGGAGCAGCAGGGAAGAATCTCAGGAGAGAGCTCCAAATCTCCCTCCCTTTCTCTCTCTTTCTCCCTCTCTTTTCTCTCTTCTCTCTCTAAATTCGTATGGAATGAAAGAGTAAGGGTTTAAGCCCTTTTTATAAGTCCAAAAGCGACGAAAATAGACTTGAGGCCAAAGTATACTTATTTTGTCTAAATCCGGACTGTTCCATCTCAACGGAGCATTTCTAGAGGTTCCCTGGCCGAATGCGGTCGGACTTAAGCTCATGGATACTGGATCCTGCTCACATCAAGTTTTCAGTCTGGTAGTGTTCCCAGATCGTACGTGGCGGACCAGTTTCAGTTTAACGGCTACGGGTACTTGATCAGGGCCACAAGTGCGTTGACATGTAAGGGTCACCTATCCTAATCCGAGGATAAAATTTAATCGAATTCTAATGGTCAGAACGGTTAAAAAATGTCGCGCAAGAGACACGTGCCAGATTTCATAAATTATATTAATTTCTAACATTTCTCACACTCTTCACTCTAGACTCAAGGAAATCGTCGTGGGATATCATTTGGACTTGATTTTCGAGTTGATTATCAAGTCCAATTAGGCAGTCAGGATTGCCTAAGTTCGGGATAATCGGACTTCCGACGTGCGGTCCAGAGCAGATATAAAGTTTCAAGGTGCTCCTGAGAGCAATCGGGAATAGAGTTTGATCATATGTTTTACGGTATTGTACCGTCACCTCTCTATACGTTTTGACTCTAGTAGATCGTATTGAAAGTGATTGGTGAGAATTTCACAGGTCATCTAGTGCAGCGCTAGTTGATTCTCATTGGATTTCTAAAGGAAGTAGCCTTTATTGATTTTTTTTGAGATAATATTTGAAGGGTGGAGCGAGGGTGTTTGAAAACGGAAGAAGGAAGAGTTTGGAGGGGTGATTTTTATCAAAAATCAGACGTTTTGGTGATAAAGGAGAGCTTGGAGGGTCACTTTGTGAAGGAAGTACCTAATCGGGGAGGTTTTAAGGGATCGACCACACCTAGGGGAGGTACCTTACCCCCCAAACTGCGTCGGCCCGAAGCCCAGACCCAGCCTGGCCTATTGACTGGTGAGGCCTCGCCGAACAGGCGAGGTCATTGCCGACCGAACTTGGTTTCGGTGATGTCCAGCCATCTGGGCTGGGTCCTCCTACCCTGAGGTGCCCAAAAATATGTGGGGTCCACCTTGGATCATTGTGGATTAGCGTGGGTGGGCCCACGACTCCTTTCGAGACGTTTCGGGGCCAGTTTGCAAACCGAAATGAATTTCTATGGCGTATAGCATATGATTTTGGGGTAGGAGACGCTAATCTATCCAAATCACCTATCTATTTTGTTAGATTCCAAAAGGTTTAAGGGTAGAAACATATTTTACCTATTTATTTACTATTCATGGTAATTTTTAGCTTCATTATTGTTCTTCATCGTTAATACCTTAGGATTGGTGTTCTTTACTATTTAAACTTGAGGAGTCATGTTTAATATGAAAGTACTTGGAGAAATTTGAAGAATGAGGTGGTGAAAGGTGAGTTTTGAAGGAAATGGGTTGAAGAGTGATTTCTTTGGCTTTGGGATTGAGCTCTAAAAGTGATAAGGTTGACCCATTGTTTAAGGACGCTTAACACCAGGTTGGCAAAAAATCCGGGGTGTTACATCAATACTACAAAGCATGTCTTTATGCTGGAATTAACATTAGTTGGACCAATGGTGAAGTTATGTCTAGCTAGGTAGTAATCTCTTACTTGTATTCTCTCTTTTAGTTTAGCTTAAATTCTGATGCAGTCCATGTGATCCCCACTTATCTTGAGGACCAAGATTGAGAGGAAGTGCCAAGCACTGTCATCTCTATTCTGATTTAGCTTAAAATCTTTATTTGTAAATTTGTGACCATATGTATTGTCGTAGAAACTAAAAAACTTACTCATTCTCAGATTGCATTGTGGAATATTCATCTATTATTCAAAGAAAGGGCGACATTCTAAGCACTCACACTCTCTCCTTACTAGTTAAATTGGTGAGTTTTCTTTCCTTCATACTATATGATTCATTGATGAAGTAGATCTGGATGTGCGTCGGAGCTATCCGGATGTTGAGCGGGGGTCTCTGGAAGTTAGGAATCACTGTTATGACCATAATAAAGCTATCCATTTCCTATAGACAACAATATGGGTGGCATGGCCATTTGGACAGGCCCATGTTTATATATTATCTTGAAATTGATGAAGCAGATCCAGATATGCGTCGGAGCAATCCCGAGTTTGAGTGGGGGTCCTTGGAAGGTGGGAACCGCTGTTATGACCATGATGAAGTTGTCCATTTCCTATGTACGACAATATGGGTGGCCTGACCATTTGGACAAGCCCGTGTTTATATATTATCTCGAAATTGATGAAGCAGATTTGGATGTGCGTCAGAGCTATCCGGATGTTGAGCAGCGGTCCGTGGAAGGTGGGAATCGCTGTTATGACCATGATGAAGCTGTCCATTTCCTATGGACAACATTGGAAGGGCTTGACCATTTGGACAGGCCGTGTTTATATTTATATTTGCGGGGACCACACCCTGAACCTATAACTTAAACCTAAACCTTAACCTATAACCTAAACTTTAACCTGTAACCTATAACCTATAACCTATAACCTAAACCTAAACCTATAACCCAAACCTGATCCTAAACTCGATCCCAAACCTGAACCCGATTTTCTAAACCTATAACCTATTCTTAATTCCCTAAAGCTATAACCTATAACCTAAACCTAAACCTATAACCTATACCTAAACCTAAACCAAAACCTATAACCTTAATCTAAATCAAAACTTATAACCTAAACCTTAACCTATAACCTATAACCTAAACTTATAACTTATAACATAACCTTAACCTAACCCTAAAACCAAAACCTAAACCCATAACCTAAACATATAAACTAAATCCTAACCTAAATGTAAATGTATTCTCAAATCCCTTAACCTAAACCTACACCTAATCCTAATCTTAACTCCCTAACCTAAACCTTAACCTAAACTTGAAAACTCAAACCTAAACCCGATCTCGAACCCGAACCCTATTTCTTAAACCTAAACCCTAACCTATTCTCAATTCCTTAAAGCTATAATCTATAACCTATACCTAAACCTGAACCTAAACATATAACCTAAACCTAAACCTTAACCTAAACCTAAACCTATAACCTTAACCCAAACCAAAATCTATAAACTAAACCTTAACCTATAACCTATAACCTATAACCTAACCTTATAACCAATAACCTAACCTTAACCTAGACCTAAAACATAAACCTAATCCTAAAACCTAAATGTATTCTCAAATCCCTAAACCTAAACCTACACCTAATCCTTATCTCAACTCCCTAACCTAAACCTAAACCTAAACTTGAAACCTAAACCTAAACCCGATCTCGAACCCGAACCTGATTTCCTAAACCTAAACCTTAACTTATTCTCAATTCCCAAAAGCTATAACCTATAACTTACACCTAAACCTAAAACCTAAACCTAAAACTAATACCTAAATGTATTCTCAAATCCTTAAACCTAAACCTACACCTAATCCTAATCTCAACTCCTTAACCTAAATCTAAATTTGAAAACCTGAATTAAACCCGATCTCAAACTCGAACCCTATTTCCTAAACCTAAACCTTAACCTATTCTCAATTCCCTAAAGCTTTAACCTATAACCTATAACCTATAACCTATAACCTAAACCTAAACCTTAACCTAAACCTAAATCTAAACCTATAACCTTAACCTAAACCAAAACCTATAACCTAAACCTTAACCTATAACCTATAACCTATAACCTATAACCTAACCTTAACCTATACCTAAAACCTAAAACTAAAACCTGAATGTATTCTCAAATCCCTAAACCTAAACCTACACCTAATCCTAATCTCAACTCCCTAACCTAAACCTAAACTTGAAAACCCAAACCTAAACCCGATCCTGAACCTGAACCCGATTTCCTAAACTTAAACCTTAACCTATTCTCAATTCCTTAAAGCTATAACCTATAACCTATAACCTAAACCTATAACCTTAACCTAAACTTAAAACCTAAACCTAAACCTATAACCTTAACCTAAACCTAGGTTTTGAGTTTAAAAGTCCATCCTAGGTTTGAACAAATTACTCATGTTGGATTTTGCCATAGTTTAGAAGATTTGTAGGTACATTTTTATTTCTTCATATATAAGTGTTTTTTTTTTTTTTTTAATCTTTCTTCCTTTTGAGAAGTGTACAAAGGCAAGCTTGTTTGCTTGTATCTATAAATGCTGTTTTATACAGGTTGATAAGCTAAAGAAGTCAGTGGAGGTTGAAATTCATTTTCTTAAGGGAGGGGTTTCAGAACTTGAAAGTGATCTTGTGTCGAAATCCACAGAAGTTACATCTGCAGTTTCAAGGAAAAAAGAAGCTCTCTCTTCTGCATTTGTTGAAATTGACCGTTTGAAGGAAGAAAATTCTGTAAAAATGTGAGCATTATTGAATACATATGGATGGTGTTTACTGTGTTGGAGTGTATTTGTTTCTTGTACATGAGGGCACGCCTTAGTTGTAATTCTTATGATAGGTTGAGCAAAGTGAAGTATTGTTTATTTAGAAATGTGAATGTAAGATGCATTGTATGATTTGATTGCTATTTGTAATAAATGCATCATTTTTTTTTATTGCATTTTATATACTATTTCTATCAGCATTAAACTTAGATGAGTTATCAATCACAGCAGGTTCTTGCAATGGAAATAGGTCATATTATTACAATTTTTTAAAAAATAGCTATAAATATAATCCGTAGCTATAGCTACGGCTTTTGTCCATAGTTATTGGTATTTATTGCTACGGATATTATTAGTACTATTGGTATCTATTGCTAGGGATATAATCCGTAGCATATCTGTCGCTATTGGTGGGATAGCTAAAGGTATTGCTATGGATATAATTCGTAGCTATTGGTATGTATTGCTACGGATATAATCCATACCTATACCTTTAGCTACCCTACCAATAGCGACGGACGTGCTACGAATCATATCCGTAGCAAAAGGGCTTTGCTACGGTTTTTAGTTGTAGCCTTTATCCATTTTTCTTGTAGTGGTTTGTCGATGAATTCAAGGTGCCCCATTGTTCGATGTTGAGAACTTCGATCTCAGTACTTAGAGCATCCCATTCAATTTTATGAATGTGATTCATGCCTAGCATGTCCAAACACCTTAGATGATCAGTGTTGCTAATATGTTGAGGAAACCTTTGGAGTTTGGAGTTTGAAGGCTTGTAAGCCCATTCAGGCTTACAGACTCTAGGTTTTGATAGCCATTCAAGGAGACCCGCTGAATGGTGTTGATTTCAGAAAGATTGAGCCTTTGGAGCTTTTTCAAGATATTTCCAAGAGAAGAACAAATATCCTCAATGTCTTCCAGGGAATTACACTTGCAGAAATCAAGCTCCTCGAGTTCAGAGAGCTTTTGCAGATGCTGCAGCAACTTCATCTTTAGGGAAGAACAGTTCGATAGCACAAGCCGCCCAAGATTGACCAACTTGGAGAGCAAGGATGGTAGAGACTTTAGATTTGAATTATCGCTCAAGTCAAGAACACAGAGCCACTGCATCCACTCAAAGCTTTCATCTGGGATTTCCAATAAAGAACCGGATCTTCTTAAAATGAGTTGATGGAGGGGTGTGAAGCTTGGAAATTGAGGAAGGTAGCGATATGATGTTTGTTCCATCAAGAAGGAGAAATCAAAGTTCGGTCATCTATTGAAAGAAATCATCAGGCATTGATTCCGAAGAAGATTCGAAAACTTCAAGGAATTCGAGCTTGTGTAGAGCTTCGAAGGAAGAGGGGAGAGTCTTTTAGTGTTTGCAACCTTGTATTCTTAGAAGTCTGAAATTCTCTAAGCAATCGATGGAGGAGGGCAGGGATTTGATATGTAGGTTGTAAAAATGGAGGACTCGAAGGCCCTGCATTTGCTTGAAGAAAGGTTCTAGGATGTTGAATTCAATATCGAAGTAGGGATTATTGAGCAGTCCAAGCTGTAGAGTGGAGAGTTCAGGGCATTTGGAAGAAGGTAATTCATTATGTGTAATGTCCTAAAAGGTCATCCAATAAATGCCTTCCCACTCTCTTTAGACCAGACGTCATGAGTCAGAGTCTCACTCTGAGAATCATCAAGAACCCAAAACGGCAATTCCCAACCGTTATTGCTTTCATTTGATTTAACTAGGGAATGAAGCTCAAGCTCTCTTAATAGGGCACGAGTCTTCTCCTCAAGCTTCGAATCCTCTTCTTCCTCTGTCGTCCCTCCATTAATAAATCCCTCCACTATCCAATTCCTTGTCAGTCATTCCACATCAATTGCATGGAAGAAAAACCAGAGGTAGAGGCAACATTCAAAGACAGCTTCAGGCGTAAAGCAGCTCTCGACACTGGGAGAATGGGACACGTCAGTGGCCTCTTCATGTAATGTATCTATGGATAACTCCTTCATGTTGATGGTCTGGTTGCATCGCTGCTCCTTGTCATCGCCCACGAGAACAACCTTGGAATCGTATGGAAATCTCCTCAGGAAAATTCCCATCGACTCAAAGTTGATTCGGCTGGTCCCATCTCCTATGATTAGCAAGAACCTCCCCCCCCCCCCCCCCCCCCCCCCCCCCCCTCAATGATCTATAGATGTCGACTGCAGCTAGATAAAATTCCATGCCATCTACGTACTCATCATCATAAGGACTAACACTGGCTGTCAACCCTAACTGGTTCATGATCCCCATCTACACCCTTCGTAAACTAAAGTCACTTTCTTGTAGCTTTACCAATATTTGTACGTCGAAGAGATGGGATTCATTCAACTTTTGAGTTGTATATTCGATGATCCTTCATCTCCCCACACCATTATACCCCGTGACGCAAATGACTCTGATGCTTGGATTCTTAAAGCCTTTAAGGAGCTTTTCCCCAGCATTGATAATGGCTTCCGACTAGTTCATTGGCTCACCCTCGAATGTAACACCGCTTCCTCCTTAATTGGCCATGTGGGCTCCCTCAGACAAGGGAGGACTTATGTGGGGGACTTGAAGTTCTCCCTTCTCACTCTTTGCTATCAAAGCAGAAACACTATTTTGTTGTGCAGAGTGCTTGTGTTAGCTAAACATGATGAAATTTCCATCGTCGTATGGCTCGCGTGTGATGATCTGATCAATTTTTCAGGAGTGCACACTTTAAGAATGCATGGCATGTTCCAAAAATCTAAATAGTGCATTGGGATTTTGACCGTACTATTATTGTGGTATGGTCAAAATCTCTATATTGAATGGAAGGTCCAAGCATTCTGAAGGTAGTCATCTAACAATTCTTAAAAAGTTTTTCTTACCTTATTGCACTTGTCCTTGTATCAGTAGTTGTATGGTTTTTAAGTGAATAAGAAGTTAAGTTGTATTCAATCATGAGAAAGTGACGTAGCGGTAGCTGTTTTTGGAAGTGGGAAAAGCCCATTTCATGGGGCTCACATTGATGTATGTGTATAATCTATACCGCCCATCCTTTTTTCTGTGTCATTTTAGGGATAGGGCCTAAATATTAGTGTGATCTATATTTAGTGTAGGCCAGATAATAGAAAACAATGATGATAGTGTCACCCACTGTTGAAACTTTCCATGCTCACTGTTATGTTTATTGGAAGTTGACCATGCCCAAATTAGGACTTCTTGGGACCACAACGAGCTGGCTGATAAAGTGGACAGAACGGAGCACCCCATTGTGGGCCTTAGGCTATGGTACCAATGACTACGGATTAAAACATTCTTTCACTGTAGATTTAGTTCACATCCTTTCATTCATTTTTAATAGTAAAGGAAATGAACATATAACAACTACGACCCTTAATACATTATAACCCCGACCCTTAACACATCACAACCTCGACCCTTAACACATGACATCTTTGATCCTTAACACATGACAACCCCGACCCTTAACATATGATAACCTCGACCTTGAAAACCTCGACCCTTAATGAATGACAACCTTGACCCATAACATATCACAATCCCAACCCTCCCAACCTCGACCCTTAAAACATGACAACCTCGGCCCTTAACACTCGATAATCTCAACCCTCACAACCTTGACCCTTAACACATGACAACCTCGACCTTGATAACCTCAACCCTTAACATGTGACAACCTTGACCTTTAATAATCTCGACCCTTAACACATGACAACATCGACCTTGATAGCCTTTCATCCATATTTAGTAGTAAAGAAAGTGAACATATGACAAGCCTGGCCCTTAATACATTATAACCTTGACCCTTACAACCTCAACACTTAACACATGATAACCTCGACCTTGAGGGTTGAGGTTGTGATGCATTAGGGATCGAGGTTGTCTTATGTTCACTTCCTTTACCACAAAAAATGGATGAAAGGTTATTAAGATCAAGGTTGTCATGTGTTAAGGGTCGAGGTTGGGAAGGTCAGAGTTGTGATGTATTAAGGGTCGGGGTTGTCATGTGTTAAGGGTTGAGTTTGTGAGGATTGGGGTTATCATGCGTTAAGGGTCGAGGTTGTCATGTGTCGAGGGTCGGGGTTGAGAGGGTCAAGGTTGTCATGTATTAAGGGTCGAGGTTGATAAAGTTGAGGTTGTGAGGGTTGAGGTTGTAATGTGTTAAGGGTTGGGGTTGTAATGTGTTAAGGGTCGTGGTTATCATATGTTCACTTCCTTTGCTACAAAAAATGAATGAAAGGCTATTGACTAAATCCGCAGTGAAAGAATGTTTTAGTCCGTATTCATTGATACCATAGATTAAGGCCCACAATGGGGTAATCTGTTCCATCCACTTTGTCAGCCAGCTCACAGTGGTCTCAAGAAGTCCTGATTTGGGCATGGTCCACTTCCAACAAACATAACAACGAGCCTGGAAAGTTTCAATAGTGGGTGACACTATCACCATTGTTTTCTATTATGTTGCCCACACTAGCTCTGGATCAGACTGATATTTGGGCTCTAACCTTAAAATGACTTGGGAAAAAAGGATGGGCGGCATGGATTATACACATACATTAATGTGGACCCCACAAGTTGGGCCTTCCCCGTGCCCAAAAAGGGCTTTTGCCATATTACTTTTTTGAGATTGATTACTACTTAACTTCTTATTCACTCAAAAACCATACATCTACTAATACAAAGATAAATGAAATTTGGTCTGAAAAACTTTTTTAGACATGTCACATGACTACCTTCAGAATATTTGTAACTTTCATTCAATTTATAGATTTTGACAATATCACAGTGCTAGTATGGTCAAAATCCTTAGTGCATTTATCAAGTGTAAACTTCGATTGTTTCTAATTACTTTTTTTTAAAAAAATTATTTTATTTTATAGAAGTTGATCTACTTTATCAGTCAACACACACACACACACACACACACACACACACACACACACACACACACAAATCCAGGGCATGTTTACAGGATAGTTACACTACATGTTGAATGGTCCACATTCCTAATGTCCGTGCCATCTAATGGTGAGAACAAGGCTATCCATGATGCCATTGTGATGCAAGCATTTATTCTAGCAAAATTGTGTTACAAAACTCATTATTATTATTAATAAGTAAAACTTTGACCATTAATTATTCTCGCCACTTAAAAAGGAATACGTTTCTTAGTTAGCAGTTATTATATATAAGAAGTTTGTATAAATTATGAGTTTGTCAAGATTATTTTAAGAAAATTTTATAAAATACTACCTAATTTTGATGAAATTTACATCATGATAGTTTTTCAAAATATATTTACTAAAGTATCTTGTTCAGCTAAGTGACTTTCATCAAACTACCTTCACTTAGATTTTTCTAATGTTAGGTAAATTAAATGAGATTAAAATAAAAATAAAAATGGAACTTCCCTTTCTTGTCATAAAAGCTTAGTAGAAGTAAAAATTAATAGCCACTCATCTCTTTCATGCATATGCATTTACCTAAAGAGTGAACATTAACTAGTCGTATCGCAGAGTTGCCTACAACTAATGAAGCACCACATGAGAAAGAATGTTTTTAATGGACTAAGAGGCAAGCCAAAGCTTTATAGAGATTAAGGAGTGATGTCCGCCATCCCAGTCTTGGTGCTCCCTAGCTTTGACAAGTTATTCATGGTGGGGTGCGATGACTCTTTTGTGGGTATTGAATGCATTTTGTCGCAAGAGGGAAGACTTGTAACATTTATAGTGAGAAGCTAAGTCTTGTAAGAAGTGGTCGACAACGAGATGGAGTTATATGCAATTGTCTAGGTCCTATGCCATTGGACGCACTATATGATCCAAAGGGAATTTATCCTTTATACAAACAATTAGTCCCTCAAATATATTAACAGTTAAGCTAATGTTAATCGTGTACATTTCAGAAGGATTTTTTTTTTTTTTTTTTGTAGGAATTCATGTTTATATTGAAGCATAAAGCATGACAACAAAACAAGGTCATTGATGTACTTAGTAGATGAGCGAGGTTACCATGACTAACGAAGTTGTGGGGTTTGAGTGCCTCAAAGAATATTTTATATATATATATATATATATATATGATGAATTTAGAGACATGTGGGCCAAATTCCAAGCGGGTTAGCTAAGTGACCTGCATATCCAAGACATTATTTTTCTTTAAGAGAAACCAGTTATACATTTCATGGAGTTCTTTACAAGCGCGCTTCATTCAGGAGTTAGATGGTGGTGACCTCAATGGTCCCTTAGGGTGAGACAAGATGATAAACCTTTTAGAGGAATGATACTTTTGGTCACATTTTAAGAGGGATGTCGGAAAAGTGGTGTAGAGGTGATATACATATCAAACATCTTAGGAACAATCGCAAGACACAGGCCTTTACACATCTTTACCTATACATAACGACCCTTGGGAGGACTTGTTAGTAGACTTCGTGCTAGGTCTTGTATAGACCTAGCGAGGTATGGATTCGATATTTGTGGTGGTTGATAGGTTCTTTAAGATGACCCATTTCATCCCATGTAGGAAGATTCTTAATACTTATATTGGCAACCTATTTTTTAAAGAGGTTGTGCAACTACATGGTATCCCCAAGAGTATTACCTCAAATCGCAATACTAAGTTCCTTAGTCATTTTTATAGGACTTTGTGGGGTGATTTGACACTGCATTACATTTTTATAGTGCTTACCACCCCCAAATTGATGGACAAACAGAAGTAGTGAATTATACGCTCGGGAACCTCATGCATTGTATATTTAGTGATAAACTTAAGTACTGAGATCTTATTGTAGCTCAGGTGGAGTTCACCTTCAACAACATATAGAATTGGTCCATCGGTAGGTCCCCATTCAAGGTTATGTATGGTTGAGTTCCCAAGCATACACTCAATCTGGTCCCATTGCCTAAGTTACTAGGAATGAGTATTGTTGCGGAAAATATGGTGGATCGAATCGTACCCATGCATGTGGATGTTTAGAAAATATTACAGGAGTCTAATGCTAAGTATAAGGAAGAGGCTAATAAACATCAGTACTAGAAGGTGTTTGAAGTAGGTGATAACATGTTGGTTCACTTACATAAGGAAAAGTTTTCGACTAGGACATATAACAAGTTGAGAAATAAGAAGATAGACACAATTTTGATACTCATGAAAATAAATGATACTACTTATGTCATTGATCTTTCCGAGGACCTAGAGATTTCATGAACGTTCAAGGTGGTTGATTTGTATGAGTATCATGAGCCAAGTTTGATGGATAACTCGGGGATAAGTTCTTTTCAAGCAGAGGGGAGTGATGTAATGCAGGCCACGGACCTATTATTGGTATAACTGGATCAAAAGAAGCCTGAATGAAAGTGGACATAGTCCGTCATATTCGGATCTAGTCATGCATAAGGAATGATGTAATGCAGGCCACGAACCTATTATTGGTATAACTGGATCAAAAGAAGCCTGAATGAAAGTGGACATAGTCCGTCATATTCGGATCTAGTCATGCATAGGGAATGATGTAACTAGGCCTCAGGTCCTTCCACTTTGTAGAAATTCATTCTAAATAGGGAGAAATTGTCGTTTGAAGTGTAAACCATAAATCGATCATAATTTCTAATCTAGGTAACATTACAGGATGCATGACCTATCTATCTTTATTGTAATGGGCTATCCGAGTTCAACCAATCCCCATATCAAGTCACTTCGGGCCGTTTCTTGAGAAAATGCTTCCGGCTGAAAATTATGATTTCAGGAAAAGAAAACTTATTATTTTTAGTAATTTTTAATTTTGACTTATCTTATTCATTGTAGAGTTTTAATATATGCAATCTTCTTAGGAATTGCTTGTAACCATACTAGGAGTCATTTAGTACGATTAATTTAGGACTTATAATTTTTAGTAAAATTTATTATTTTGGTCAAATTCTAGTTTACCCAAATTAAGATTCCTAATCAAGATTTTGCTTTTTCTTTATTAGTAATGTAGTCTAGAAGTCTAAGAATCATTGAATAATAAATCTTGTGGATTCAATAAGATGATGATATTTCTAATTACTGTTTCATGCTCTTCTCTGCATTAGATATAGAGTGGGCCACAAATGCATTCTTAGCATATTTGGACCAAAAGAAGCTCAAATGAAAGCTACAATAGTATGTCAGAACCATGCCCAATTCTATATAGGGAATGGTTAGGCCCTAATTATGTTCATTTTAAAGAGATTCATTCTGGATATATAGAGAATTATCCAAGCATCTTCATGACCTATCAATCCTTATGTAATGGTGCATTCAAGTTCAGCCAATTGACCACGCCAATTGAAGATGTTCATTTCATAAGGAAACACGTCTCAGTGTCAAAATTGTGATTTTACGAAATTTTTTACTTTCGATCATTTTTTTTCGTATCTCCTTATTCTTACAGTTATAGGATTTTCGCATTTTTTATAAGTTACCTCTCATAATATTGTGAATTCTTTGGTAAGGTCCTATTGTCCTTTTTATTTTTGACAAATCCAAGTAGAAACCCTAACCCTGTGTAAGAAGCCTCTAAATGTGACTCATGTTGTTAATTTGTGTTAAGATGTGGAACCACATCTGGATGGCCACTCAACCAGTTGAGTGCCCTACTCGACCGATTGAGTGGCTCACTCGACTAGTCGTGAACTAGCTCGACTCAAAGTCTAGTGAGCATATGATTTTTTTGGTTCTGCAGTGCTCGACTGGTCAAGGCCCATACTCGACTAGTCAAGGTTATGGAGATTCGTTTTTGAATTTGATGCGGACTGTGGTTTTTTGAATCAGTTTTCACAGAGGTGCGAAAGGGGAGTTGCCTAAACTATAAATAGGGGTCCCTATGGCTTTTTTAGGGTATTGGGAGTTATTCTAAAGTGTGGAAAAAGGGTTTTCTTTATACATCTAAAGGAAAAAGGTTAGTACATTGCTTATAATCTTCATTTTTCTTCATAGTGGAAGTTTGCATCTGTGGGTTTTTACCCTTGTTGGGGGTTTTTCCACGTATATATTATCTTGTAGTTTGTTTGGAATGCTTTGATTTGATTTCTAGTTTATATTTATTTTTATTTTTCGTTTGTGGGTTAGACCGAAGATTGAATCTCGGTTCATTGCGTTGTTGGCGTGCTGCGCAACAACTAGTATCAAAGCTATTGGTTTTAGTTCTAGTAAGAGCAATGACGGAAGAAGGGAAGACTAGAATTGAGAAGTTTGATGGTTCAAACTTTGTCTTCTGGAAGATGCAGATGGAGGAGATTATTTGTATCAGAAGGACCTCTATATTCCTCTAGGAGGAAAAGAGAAGAAACCAGAAAAGATGACAGATAATGGATTATTTTTATTGGATTGGAAGGCTTTAGGAATGATCAAACTCTCTTTGTCTAAGAGCGTCACCTTCAATATATCTAAGGTGAAAAGCACAAAAGAATTAATGGAAGCCCTAGTTACGAGGTATGAAAAACCCTCAGCATCCAACAAGATCCATCTCATGAAACGACTATTTAACATGAAGATGTCAGATGGTGGGAGCGTAGCTAAACATCTAAATGAGTTCAATACAGTCACGAGTCATTTGGAATCCGTTGGCATTATTTTTGAGGACAAGAGACTCTTAGGCACATGCGTGGCCACGTGGAGGTCTCCCACTCGACGGATGACCCAACTTCCTAGATGATGAAACACATTCAAGCCCCAAAAGTTGGAAGTCAAATGAGTGCTTGCCAGTGCATGCTGCCTCAAGCAAAACATACCATCATTGGAAATCCTTATCGATCCTAACGCTTACTGCCTCACTCCGCATTAATAACGAGTAGACTCGACTCCTCATGTACCAGATATTTCGACCTCACTACACCGACTTACTTTGCTAGTTAACGCAGTCAGCTCGGAAGTAGGGTATAACACCCCAAACTTTTTATTATGTATTGAAAGTTCTCGAGTGTTACCATGAAGTTTGAATTAATATGCACATGTGTATGACACCAATCTAGCTATCCTAACCTTACATCCATTCTCCAACACGAATCTGACCGTTGAAAATAATCTCCATTCATAAGATCTTCAAGTTGGACCATCAGATCATTACGTCTACCATTCATTGGGACCCAAAGCAATAAATTCACTATCCTTCGAGTACAAAACACTCGATTTACCAATCCACCACTTGATCATCACACCTAGCCCATTAGATTACTACCCTAACTATTGAATCTCATCTGGGCTGACCTTAGGATCCTTATAACCATAGATGATCAAGATGAATGCAATTTGACCATCGAATAAACAAAATATACAATTTGAATACCATAACCGAACATTAAGACCTACCTAAACAATTGGATCCACCTTATCTTTGGTGAAATGACCTAACATCACTATTCAAAATGAATGAATGGAGTAGATTTCTGAAAAACATCAATGTGGGCCCCACAATCAAGCTGAGTGTGCATGGTACACATGCACCGACAGTGCACTGAACTAGAAATCGGGTCAAACCTGGTTTGACTTGACAGATTTAAAAAAAAATGGGAGAAACTCTCCAAACCGTCCATCTTGAAGCTAAGTTAAGGCCAACTAGATCCTAGATCCTCTCGCACAATTCCAAGCTTTCATGAGTGCACGATTTTGAGCATAAACCGTCGGGCTACATGCAAACAATTTATAGTCGATCCAGATTGGATCACCATTTTAAACCTTTTGAATGATCCGAACCATTCATCAAATCAAACACAACATTATAGGTAAGAACACAAAACCGTGGGGATCCATGCACACGAGCAGGTGCACAATAGCTCGTCCACACAAAACGCTGCACAAACTGGTGACTAAAACTGGTTTCCTTCCATCCCTTATACGACCTCAACTTTGCCAATATGGACCGTGTAAAACCAAGGAAAGGGAATTCCAATGCAACCCACGTTGTCTGAAAGGAACATAAAGAAGAGGAGAACACGACACTTCACCATTTTCCCTTGTGCAAGCTGCACTTCCGGGAATTGCGTCCACAAAACCTCTCAAGATCCTGTCCGCAAGAAGACAATGTGATCAAACCAAAAATTTGACAGGCCAGGGGTTGTCGGATAGCCAAATCAACCGTTTTAAAAGGATCGTCACAATCCCGAAGGGTTGAGGATCAATCTGACAGTAAATAAAGGGTCGTTTGCCTGATCACATGTCATTTTTCCTTATTACACAAACAGAGACTACGCAAAGGAACGTCTCCAATTTTCCGTGCTGCGTAAACTAATCTGCACAAGGAGATTCGCAGAGAGCCTAGAAGCTCTCACACCTATAAAAGAACCGTCCATCTGACGGTGGGAGAGGAGAAAGAAAGAAACAAGAAGGAAAGAAGAGAGAGAGAGAGAGAGAGAGAGAGAGAGAGAGAGAGAGAGAGAGAGAGAGAGAGAGAGAGAGAGAGAGAGGTTGAACGGTGTGACTCACTGAGTCAAACCGGGTTGTGCCAAATTTCAGACCCCTGCTGGACGTACCAGTCTTCTCTTTGTTGAGTTAGCCATTGTTACTCTCCTCTTTGCTAAGTTGGCCATTGGCACTTTTCTCTTGTTGAGTTGACCATTGTTACTATTCTCTTTATTTTGTTGGCCTTGTGCTATCTACTTTTAAAGGCTTGGACATGTGTCTTGATACTCCAAAACCCCATGATTCAGTTTACATTCTCTATCAATATAAGTGATGTGTTAGAAGTATCACAATTAATGATTTAAATAATTTATTGTAGATGTAATGCATTATGGGTAGGAGCCCTCTTGGTCGACATGTAATTCCGTGAGTTGGCTCGTATGTGCATAATCAATGTAAGTAAATTGTCATGCGTGTTACATCACTTTTTGGGATTGAATATCGTAAATATTCGCTACATGAACACATCGTGTTACGTAAATTTCCCAACCACGTTGTTGTATCACCTTCAGATGTTCACGTAAATCCAAACGTTGGACATGCTGGCGAATATCTGTAGTTATGAGATGCGGGTCGAGTCAGATTTTATATGAATTATATTCCATGCACATTGTGATGATCACTACGTATAATGAGCTGCACACACTTTGCTAGGCATGCACTCATGTAGATTGACTGCGCATACTGACACCCCTTGTAGTAGTGGAGTTCGGGATGTATCAAAATCTTTACCTTTCTTTTATGAATCTCTTGAATTATTGTTAATATTAAAGAATAACCATCACTACGGGTAGGGCATTGACCCTCTCCAACTGTACAAATGATGCATGTGTTGTATAAATTGAAGACCTGAAGGACCATCTCCTATGAAAGATTTTATTGAATGAATAAGAAGATAATTTCATGATTTAGTTTTATACTTCCGCTGCAAACTCGATTATGTAATAAGCTACCATTGAGAGGGCATTTGATAATTTGTTGAATTCTTTTAATATAATGGAATAATAAATACAGTTGGTTTTATTCTCGTGAATGGCTACCTTCATGAATGTATTTGGATATAATCTAAATATGAAAAAATAAGGCGTAATTTTTAAAGCATATAATTCATTCAATTATTAACATTCGATTTCCTCTGGCATGAGTATAAACTCTGGCCGTGAAAATTCGAGATGTTACATAGTGGGGCTACTATTATGGGTAAAAATGGACTGGTTAGAGATATGAGGTCAACTCGGTATATTTGTACATATCGTGTAGTCGGTAAGATTGATCATGACCAAAGAGCTCCTTAACGGCCAGAAAGTAACAACCAAGGGAAGACTTGTTTAGTTGTCGACCTCGACTATTAGAAGATGAAGTACCTCAAATCCCTCTATAGGAGGACGGAAAACAAGCTCTTCCATGGTCCGATCCATTTCCAAGTTGTCAATCGGGACATCTCTTGGAAAGAGCCCCCAGGGCACTGCCCAACTCGTAACTTGACATGGGGTTTTATGTCGTTCAAAGAACTGAAGAGAGGGAGCTTGGGTAGATCGACAGGTCGGTAATCTGGAACAAGATCCCCTTGCATAAACTGCCTTGGAGGGAAGCTCAATTATAGCTAGCTAGAAAGCCCCAGTTTGGAACGATTTCTAATTTGGAAGCTATAGAGGGCAGTTCGGGTGGTCGTCCTTGACTCCCTCTCACGTCTTTTGATCTTGACCATTTGATCTTATTTTCTCCGCTGATCTTGTGAAATGGTTGATAAATGTTTTCCTAACGTACGCCACTAATTCAGGAAGCATTTTATTCGACATAACTAGCTTCATACCTATAAATACGACCTCCATCTACAGTGAAAGGTATACGCAAATGTGATCACGCATACCCTCACCCTAAAAGATTTGACTAGACCTAGCTTACTTTCTAACTTTATCATCGGAGAGTTCCCTTGCCATAGCCAGGGTCCCCCTTTCCTTCTCTTTGTGCAGGTACCCTATCTCCAGGAAAGATCATCTAGATCTTTGCATCAATAAGAATGATAAGAACATAGTAGGAAATTGAGGTTATTTTTGGGTGGAGCAAGGAAAATAGACAGTGTACAATTGCAATATATATATATATATATATATATATATATATGGAAATCTGAATATACAACTTTTCAAAACCTTAGTCATTTGGTCTGATGAGTGCAACTGGGGAGATGGAGATGAGTTCGATGGATCACAGCGGTAGTTGATGGAGGAAGAGATGCAATCTTCGGATCCAATTATAAATTCAAATCTAAAATAGTGGTGATAAATATGTGACGTAGGGAAGGATATGATGACGTTGATCACTTCCTTCCTCGATCGATAAGCACCTTGAATCCACAAGGCACTATTGTATCCATAAGAGAAAACTATCGAATCCACCAAAAATAATAAAGTTTCTAAGGAATTTTAATTGATTGATTGATCGATTCTCAAAATATACAAGTTTAATATGCGTAAAATGGAGCCTCTTCACTCGATCTCTTTCGTGAAATGGAGCTGTCCAATCCCGGGCCGCATGAAGCTCAATGTCGATGACTCTTCCAGAGGTAATCTAGGCTCATCAGGATCTGGCGGCGTTTGTCGTGACGACAAGGGTGATTTCAGGTTCGCCTTCTCTGAGGACTACAGTCAAGGATCCAGTTTCCTGACGGAGGTGAAGGTAGTCATTGACAGACTTTCCATTTGTTTCGAAAAAATATTTACTTTGATTGATGTGGAAAGTGACTCCATTGTTGTGGTCGACTTGTTCTCTAGCTTGGGAGATGTGCCTTGGAGGCTGTTTTATTTGAAGAAGAAGTTTGAGTCTTTTTGGGCCTTAGGATCATTGTCCATTAAGCATGTTCTGAGAGAAGTAAACTGGGTTGCTGACAGCCTAGCCCGCTGGGCTAGCGCCAAACAACAATTCGAACTGTTTGGGCACCCATCTCAAATCCCCTTCATTACGTGGGGTGAACTGGTCCTGGACAGGTTTGGTTTGGGTGGGGGTGCGAATATCCTAACAACCTTTTTAGTGCTTTTGTGTGTTTGGTAATTTCCTTACGATAGGTTGGTCGACTCTGTGTCGAGCCTCCCCGATTGTGCAGTTTCTGGTTGGAGTGTCAGGATCTTTTTATTAGCCTACCCTCCCTATTCTGTATAGCTTTTTGGTTTTTTCATTGATATTTGGGGGGTGTGCTTCCCCCTTTTTTGAAAAAAAAAAGTTTAATATGTGTTAGTAACCCAAACATAACCCTAAAACGTTAAAAAAAAATGTCCTAATCAAATAAGGAAATAAATTATGAAAATAGGACCTATCATTGACCAGTTGAGTCGATCAATCAAATAGGTTTTAAAATGTCCAAAACTAAAAATAAAAATTCTGTGAATTTCGATATGTTAATACAAATTCTCGACCTGTCAAATAAGGCTCTGACACGTCAAAAAGTTCTATCGACCTATCTAAATTGACATAATTTTCCTACCAACCAATCTAGAATTTTCATCTAAATTTCGACCATCAACCAGATCTGTCGACGAGTCAAACTATGCTAAATTTTATCAATTTCTCATTAGGCTACCTTTGTCCATGTAAGTTAGGAATGTGCATGATCCACGTCCCTACATCAGATCTCTCCACTTCAAAAAAATTTATGCTTGAGTTCTTCAATATTCTTGGTTCATGATACGTGTTCAACTTTCTAGAGTTCTTTAATGAACTTGGTTCATGATACCTATTCAACCTGAAGTGTTGATATTTATTGCCCTCTACCTTGTACTCTGCAGTATGCTTCTCTGATTTCTCTTGGACATTAGCATGAATAGTTACTACCTGAATTGCCATATTATTCGTTAATGCTCATTCCAGGTATTGTGGGTAATGAAAATAAGTCAACTGCAGGTTTATGAACTCAGGCATATATAAACTCAAATTTGGCCTAGTCGGTAGATTGATTCTTCATGTTGTTGAAGATAAACTAAACCTAAGAAAGACCAATCTCTTGCATAGGGAAAAATTCGTCGGAAAGTTTAGGAGCACAATTGGATTGAACTCTTACAACACTAGCTTTACATCTTTTGGAATGTCTACGGACTCCACATCCACTTTCTTCTCTACTAATGACACTATCACTCCCATCTCCTCAGAGTGTTTGATGAAATCTCATTCCTTTACACTACCTTTACATCTTCCTGAATGTCTATTGACTCCACATCCCCTTTCTTTTCTACTAATCGGACTATCACTCCCGTCTCCTCAGAGTGTTTAATGAAATCTCATTCATTTACAACAGGCTATACATACACTTTAGAAGTCTTGGTTTAGTTATCCATTTTCGCAGGTGCCACACATACGCTACAAATGAACTCGGTGGCCCTTCGTGACCTTGTTACAACCATGTCACCTCTCGATGATAAATAATGTGTTTCCTCTATATAACCCTTGACCCATCATCTATCCTCACTTCTTGCTGACAAATAATATGATTTCTCTGAATAACCTCTCATCGATAGGTTATCCTACTTACAATTTTGGTATGGACAATACTTGATCGTGATCACTTGGGAGGAATCGCTTGGCAATCAACTTCTTCATCTGCAGCCACCTACGGATTAGTACCTTCTTTATGTCGTCCACACAAGACGAAGTTATTTCTACCAATTTGAAGCTCCACCCTTCAACTTGTAAGGCATAAGTTTAACACTCTTCTCTTCAGAGATGTCCATGTAGTTGAAGAAATGTTCAAGAAAGTCTTCAATGTGGAGTTGACTGTTAAAGTTAGGAAGATTGACTTTCATCATGAATTCTCATTTTGTCTGATATACCCGATCAATGCCTTGTCCGGGATGTGGAGGATCATGTCATTGATCTCCTCATCATTGGATCACATCTCCTCAGGTGTGGTTTTGCGATTCACCCCCGGTATCGCCTTACGATCAGCATGATTGCTAATTCCACTGCCTACTGAAGGCGGATCATCACCATGAATACCGAGTTGCTCTAAAGTTTCCATCATGTGGTTGAGAGAACCCTGCAACCCTTGCATGATTTTTGAGGGTCAAATATTGCATATTATCCCCTGCTTATATCTTGGTTTTATGAACATGATAATGCTTAATGTTTTATTTTACTCATGTTTATGTTGCAAGATGAATTTAAGAGCTTTGATTGAAAAGAGTGCTAAAAGCATAGATTTGATATTCAAGAATCACCAAGGTAAGAGATAAATCTTAGGAGACCAAGATTAAAAAATTCACATACCAAAGATCCAAAAAAACCAAGGAATGAAGAGAATCAAAGATTTAAAGTGAATAAAAGGAATTCTGAAATTGTCCTGAAAAAGTATATTTTGAAACTCTGGGTCATTTTGTGAAATTATGCAGAGTGAAGTCTATTTTGAAAAACTATGCAGAGTGAAATCTATTTTAGTAAACACATAAATTTGAGGCAGTTTCTAGAATTTTTTAACTAGGTGTGAAAGTTGGAGTTCCACAACTATAAATAAGACTCCTTATGATGTTCCTAGGCATCTTATAGAGTTTAAGGAATAAAGCAAAAGGGTTGAGAAGGCATCGCCATAAGTTTTTTTTTCTTCTTCCTTAGTTATTTTCATATTTTTTCTTAAGAGACTTTGGCTCAATCATGTCTATGGTTGGTTAAACCTCTTAGCTAGGGCTAAGAGGTGAAGCATGTAGCATGATGAGATGTTTCTATTGTTTTGATTCATGTTTATGTTGAACTCTATAGATTCTAATTTAATATTTAATGAATACTTTCATTTTTTAATAGTTTATTGTGACTCAAATTATAGTAGATATGCAATAGTTTTAAGTATCTTCTTTTTCTGATTTAAGATTTTGAAATTAGTAAGTCTTGTTACTCACCATCATCCCTTAGGCATTGTAGGGTGATGGAATCCTTCCTAATCTTCCCAATTCTCCTGCATTGAGATTATGAGATTGGTAAATTTTGTTACTTGTCATTGTCTCCTAAGCATGGTTTTGTGATGGAATCCTTTCCAATTATCATAGTTCTCCTTCATTGAGAATTAAGTCAATGGAAGTTCAAATATGGTTTTATTGATATATTTTTCAATTGGATAGGATATGACTCCTACTTGAATCAAATAAGAGAGCTCCCTGATCACTAAAAGTAGATCCTTGGCACCGTAGTTTCCACCTTTAAATTTTTAGTTTTAATTACTTTATTCACAATTACTCTCTCAAATACTTAAGAATTAGTTTCATATATTCTTCTAGTTCTACTTCTAGTTAATTTCAGAAACTTACAAGTTTCAGTCCTTATGGATTCAACTTCGGTCTTACCGAGATTATTACTACATCGTGACCCTACACTTGGGGTTGTGAACAATGACTTGCCAATTCTCCTGTTGTGCCGCTTCAAAATCTACCGCTGTTAAATGACAATTCTGTGGAGCATCGACCATGGGATTGTACCTGATTCGTTGTTAAAAGCCATCGAATCAAAGAAAATCCCCTCTATGATACTAATTAATGCTGGGAAGGACATGATGAGGTCGATGACTATCTTACTTGATCGATAAACACCTTGAATCCACAAGGAATTCTCGAATCTATGAGAAATAATAAAGTTTTAAGGAATTTTAGTTAATTGATCGATCGATTCTTACAATAAATGACTTTAACATGCTTAAATAACGCTAAAAAATTCTAAAAAGTAATAATAATAAAAAAATATCCTTAATCAAACAAGGAAACAAATTTTGAAAACGTATAAATTTTTGTCATCCGTCGACCTGTCATCAGCTAATCGAGACAATCATTCGAATGGGCTAAAAAAAATGTCCAGAGACTAAAACTAAAAAATCTGCGAATTTTGACCTGTCAACACGATTTGTCTACCTGTCGAACAAGGTTTCAACCTGTCTAAACTGGCAGAATTTGTCCAGCAACCAATTTGGAATTTCTAATGGAATTTTGGCCTGTCAACCAGATCTATTGATCGATTGAACTATGTTGAATTTTGTTGATTTTTCCTTGGGCTTCTTTCGGTCCATATATGTTAGTAACGTTCTTGATCCATGTCCTACATCAAGATGTTGAAGGGGAGGGAGATATGGGAAGATGAACAGTAAACACCAATGCTAATGAAACCATGTTACATCATAAGAGACTACTTTGGAATTTGTAACTTATTTATTTTATTGACAACACAAAAATATGAAGATGGAAGAGTTATTTAATAAAGAACTTAAGAGAATCATCCTTACAAAAAAAATTCCAATTAATATAATATGATTAGCTTAATCTTCTCTAACATGCTGCAACTATTAATCAGTATTCATTATCCAATTTTGACTATTCAGTATATGAATAGGATCTAATTATGCCAAACTAAAGCGTCAATATGCTAATCCAAGGATTTGAAAAAATGAATTAAGTATACCTTAACACACAAGAACTTTTAATTGTATATAGAGTTACAATTATGAAATCAAACATCTCAAACTCCGATTCATGTAACTATGACTTTACGCACTTTTAATTATACAAAATTGAATTTAATATCAATGGAATACTAAAATATACTTAATATATCAGAGGTTGGTAAAACCAAGCAGCTACACGCCACATGTTCCAGTGGTCCAGGTTTGTGCAAGATCCAGGCTGTCCGTTGGTTGGCCCCCTCCGAGTGATTGATATATGTTGCAGAAATCAGGCTGATCAACACATCATGTGGCCGAGTGACGCAGGGATGAACGTGATGAGGTCGAACACCGTCTTCCTCAAGGATAACTACTCCGAATCCACGGAGCTTCTCTGGACTCCTCACAGAGATTTCTCGAATCCACGAAGAAAGAAAGCAAGAGAATAGGAATAAACTCTAATAAATTCGAAATTAATTGATGAAAAAATAAAAACGAGTTTACACCCCTTTAAATAAGGGAACCAAGCAACATGAAAGAAATCAGACTCATACTACAACTAAAACTCCTAGAATTCGCAACTTACTATAAATAGTAAACTTACTATTTATAGACGGTCATGATGTCTACTAGTGCGCAAGGTTTTCGGCCAAAAATAGTAAGTGTCCTATTTGGCTTCACCAAACCGTTCTCCTAATTATCCTAAGCACTTTTCATGTTAGACACAACTCCTAAAGCCCAACGGATGAAAAGTTATACTCAAACTAAAACTTACTATTTATAGTAAAAACAAAATTAAAACGAGGAAACGATCATTGATCAGGGGGTTTTTCGCAAATCCGGGCTACGCAACCCAGCATAGCTGGGTTGGTTGGCTAAAGTAGCTCGTTCTACCCCAAAATCATATATTTTACGTCGGATAACTCATTCCGGATTGTGAGATACGCCCGATCTAAGGTCCGATGGTCCGGATCACTTCTGTCGCCGACCGTGCCTTTTCTGATCCATCTTAGCCATGAAATTGTCTGTGACCCGCTCTACATCAGTCCCCTCCACTTGAAAAGAACTCGTCCTCGAGTTCTCTTCCTGCGCTGGTTCATGATATTCGGTCAGGTCCGCAACGTTGAAAGTCCGTGAGATCGCCATGTCATTTGGAAGATCAACAACATAAGCATTGTCATTGATCTTTCGGATGATCGGTACCGGTCCAATCTTCTTATTCTTCAGTTTGTTGTACATCCCGGTCGGAAATCTTTCTTTTTGCAAATGGACCATTACCTGGTCACCCACCTCGAACACCTTTTGTCGACGATGCTTGTCCGCTTGTTCCTTGTACTTTTCGTTCGAGGCATGTAGCTTAGTCTGCACCTCCACATGAATACCCATGATCCTGTCTGCCATATGTTCTGCCGCAATACTCATGCCTGGGAGCTTGGGCAGAGGGACCAAGTCTAGTGTGTGGCGAGGTACTCGTCCGTAAATAACCTGGAACGGAGATTTTCCTGTCGAACGGTTCACCATGTTGTTGAATGCAAACTCCGCTTGAGACAAGGCCAAATCCCACTGCTTCAGTTTCTCTCCTGAAATACATCGAAAGAGGTTTCCCAAAGTGCGATTCACAACTTCGGTCTGTCCATCAGTCTGTGGGTGGTAAGCACTGCTGAATTGAAGTCGTGTATCGAATCGAGTCTACAAAGTCCGCCAAAAGTGGCTAATGAACTTCGTGTCACGATCAGAAGTAATGGTCTTAGGGACCCCATGTAGCCGTACGACCTCCCTGAAGAATAAATTCGCCACATGTGTTGCATCAAGGGTCTTCTTGCATGGGATAAAGTGCGCCATCTTGGAGAAACGATCGACCACTACGAACACCGAATCCATGCCTCTTTGTGTTCCTGGAAGACCAAGCACGAAGTCCATTGATAAATCCTCCCAAGGACCGTCAGGCACAGGTAACGGGGTGTAGAGGCCCGTATTCTGAGATTGTCCCTTGGAGGTTTGACAAGTATGACAACGTTGTACGGCTCTTCCCACATCACGTACTAATTACGGCCAGTAATACCGCTCTTCCACAAGAGCTCGCATCTTGTCTCGCCCAAGGTGTCCACCGAGGCCACCTCCATATAGTTCCTGAATAATCTGCTCCCTTAGAGAACTTTGGGGGATGCACAATCGATTCCCTTTGAAGAGAAAACCATCCTGTATATGAAAGTCACTGGGGTGACCTTCTTGACACTTCAACCAAGAATCTTTGAAGTCTTCATCCTCGGCATATAGCTCCTTGAGACAGTCAAAGCCGACCACCTCATTGCTCACCGTAACAAGTAGTGACGCACGACGGCTAAGTGCATCAGCCACCTTATTTTGCTAACCTGACTTAGGCTTCAGAACAAACGTAAATTCCTGTAAAAACGCAACCCATCTAGCATGCACACGATTCACGTTAGTCTTACTATTAATAAACTTTAATGCCTGATGGTCGGTGTACAGAACAAACTCCCTTTGAATCAGATAATGTCGCAAATGTCGCAGCGCCTGAACAACTGCGTACAACTCAAGCTCGTAAGTCGACCACTTCTTTTGGGCTTCACTGAGCTTCTCGCTATAGAAGGCTCCCGGCCTGCCTTCCTGTGATAATACTCCTCCTATTCCGACATATGAAGCGTCACACTCCACCTCAAACAATTTATCGAAATTAGGAAGCACCAAGACCGGTGTTGTAGACAAACGATGCTTGATCTCATGAAAGCTCTTGTCAGCTTTATCGGTCCACTGGAACGGCCCTTTTTTCATGCAGTCTGTTATTGGCGCGACTATGGTGCTAAAATCTCGCACAAATCGATGATAGAAAGTCGCCAATCCGTGAAAACTCCTCACCTCATGAATGTTTGTCGGGATCGGCCATTCCCTAATAGCTCGCACCTTTTCATCGTCCACCCGAATGCCTGTGGACGTTACAACAAATCCTAAGAACAACAGACTGTCAGTTAAAAAGCTACACTTTTTCAAGTTGAGGTACAACTTGTTATCTTGTAGGACCTGCAGCACCTGCCTGAGATGTTTCTTGTGCTCTGCCTCATCCTGGCTATATATCAATATGTCATCAAAATATACTACCACAAATCGGCCAGTGAACGGTTTTAGAACTTGATTCGTCAAACGCATAAAAGTACTTGGTGCGTTCGATAGGCCGAAAGGCATGGCCAGCCACTCATACAACCCTTCCTTTATCTTGAATGCCGTTTTCCATTCATCACCAGGTTGAATACGAATCTGATGGTACCCGCTCTTTAGATCGAGTTTAGAGAACACTTTAGCCCCTCCTAACATATCAAGCATGTCATCCAACCATGGTATTGGAAACCGATATTTAATAGTAATTTTGTTAATTGCTCGGCTGTTGATACACATGCGCCAGCTTCCTTCTTTTTTTGGCGTTAATAATGCTGGTATAGCACATGGGCTCATGCTCTCTCTCAATAGACCCTTACGGATCAATTCCTCCACTTGCCCCTGAAGTATCTCACACTCCTTCGGACTCATCCGATAATGAGGGCGATTGGGCAGGCTAGTCCCAGGGACGAGGTCTATGTGATGTTGGATGTCTCTCATGGGGGGCAATCCATCAGGTAAATCTTCAGGCCAGACTTCTTTGAATTCGTTTAGTAACAGTCTTAAGCTTGGAGGGATGTTTGAGGGTTCCTCCTTCTCGCCCTTCACCACTACGGCATATACCTCGCCGGTTTCCTTGCACTCCTCCATGAAATCCCGAATGGTCAAGAGAGAACTCCCCTCCACTTTAGAGGCCTCAGGGTGGTTCTCTGGTGCCATAGGGGCAAGGATTATTTTTCGACTATCCTTGACGAATATGTAGACATTGTCTCGCCCCCGATGGGTCGCATCACGGTCCGACTGCCAGGGTCGACCGAGTAGCATATGACAGGCTTCCATGTCAACCACGTCACAAAGTATCTGATCCTTATAATGTTTACCAATTGAAAATGAGATAGTGCATTGTTCAGTTACCTTGGTCTCGTTCACTTTTTTTATCCAGTCAATTGAGTACGGGGAAGGATGTTTCATCGTTGGTAGCTGTAACTTATCTACCATCACTCTTGAGACGATGTTCTCGCTGCTACCACTGTCTATGATCACATCACAGACCTTTCCGCTGACAGTGCACCGAGTACGAAATATATTGTGCCGCTGTGGATGTAATTCCTTTCGTGGGATATACAGTAGTCGCCTCACAACGAGAGATTCGCCACGATCCTCGCCTGTCACTTCATCGCCACTTACTATTTCTTCAGTGGTTTGTTCATATTCATCAAAGCCATGATCCTCTTCTACGGCCTCATCTTCAGTGCCCCCTTCGTTTATAGTCAAGTGCGCTGCCGGACGTTGAGGACAAGTGTTTGATAAGTGGCCTGGTTGGCCACAGCGGTAACAATTATTCTGCCTTGGCCGAGCATAAGGATTCGAAATCCTACTAAGGCCCACTGTTGAGGGTGCTGCCCGTTGAGGTCTGGATGGTCCGCTTCTCATTTCACGGTTCGCGGGTGGAGGAGGTTGAGGACGTTCTCCTACCGGATCTTTTCCTCGAGCCAGCACTGGATCCTGTGTGGGACCTGTCATAGGGGGTCGATTTGAAGGATAGGGACGAGCAGGAGCTCTTGCAAGCTGCGTTTCTGCCCTTCCTGCCAATTGAATTGCTTCATCTACGGTCCCGACTTGGTACATCTGAACCCGATCCTGAATTACCGGTTGCAACCCACCTATAAATCGTGTTACTTTCTGTGACTCAGATTCTGACAAATCGTTTCGTGTAGCCAACCGCTGGAATTCTTCAGTGTAATCTGTAACAGTTCGATTTCCTTGTCGGCAATTCTGGTATTGCTGGAATAATATTTGCTCATAATCACTAGGGAGAAATCGTGAACGAAGAAGACGTCTCATCTGAGGCCATGATGCGATGGGCGCCTTGTTCTGGCGGGCTCGTGAGAGTTGCAATTGTTCCCACCATGCAGAAGCTACCAATTTCACCCTTTTATGATCTGGCACATCCATATAATCAAAATATCTCTCTACTTCGGCTAGCCAATCGAGAAAATCTTCGATACGTAATAAACTGTTAAAACTAGGAAGTTCAGCCTTACCTCGATAGTTTCTTTCAGCACGATCTAGACGATTGCCTCCATGGATTGGTCGTCGATCAAAACCCTCATTAATGTCCTCGTCGCTGGAACTAGAATCATTTGGTATAGCCCTACGATTTACCGCTGGTAGTGCTCTGCGATAATCAGGGTCACGTCATACAGCAACCACGGGTGGTGGGGCGACCATAGGTAGTGGAGTACCGCCTAGGGCTCGGGGCGGAAGTAGCGCATCCGCAAGACGGTCGAGGGTTGCCTGCAGCCCTTGCATGGTCAACTGACTCTCCCGATGGAAAGTTTCCATTCTTTCTGAAAGATAATGAATCCCTGGATCACCGTCTACAGGATTTTGATTCATACCTTCGTTGTTTGCCATCGGCCCGAGGAAAAACCTCGCTCTGATACCAAAATGACGCAGGGATGAACGTGATGAGGTCGAACACCGTCTTCCTCAAGGATAACTACTCCGAATCCACGGAGCTTCTCTGGACTCCTCACAGAGATTTCTCGAATCCACGAAGAAAGAAAGCAAGAGAATAGGAATAAACTCTAATAAATTCGAAATTAATTGATGAAAAAATAAAAACGAGTTTACACCCCTTTAAATAAGGGAACCAAGCAACATGAAAGAAATCAGACTCATACTACAACTAAAACTCCTAGAATTCGCAACTTACTATAAATAGTAAACTTACTATTTATAGACTGTCATGATGTCTACTAGTGCGCAAGGTTTTCGGCCAAAAATAGTAAGTGTCCTATTTGGCTTCACCAAACCGTTCTCCTAATTATCCTAAGCACTTTTCATGTTAGACACAACTCCTAAAGCCCAACGGATGAAAAGTTATACTCAAAGTAAAACTTACTATTTATAGTAAAAATAAAATTAAAACGAGAAAACGACCGATGATCAGGGGGTTTTTAGCAAATCCGGGCTGCGCAACCCGGCGTAGCGGGTTTGTTGGCTAAAGTAGCTCGTTCTACCCCAAAATCATATATTTTACGTCGGATAACTCATTCCGGATTGTGAGATACGCCCGATCTAAGGTCCGATGATCCGGATCACTTCTGTCGCCGACCATGCCTTTTCTGATCCATCTTAGCCATGAAATTGTCCGTGACCCGCTCTACATCACCAAGGTATTAAAAACATATACATGGCTTAGAAAAACCTTGCTGATATTTGCAGTCACTGATTTGCACACCTGGTAATTAGACTAGCCTTATGTTTTGGACTAATGCATCTAGACAGTGGGAAGGCAACTAGCAGACCGCTCTAAAATCGTGCCTGTCGGCCACTCTGGCACATGTAGTGGCTTGTAGATGGGCTTCCTTGTACAGGCTTATGAGCTCAACCACAAGGTTTTTAGTCCCGAGAATGTTAATTAGAAGTAAGACTGTTCTTTAAAAAGAAAAAGGAAAAAGAAAAAAATAAAAAATAAGAGATGAGCGGGAATAAAATGAAGAGAAAAATCAGAGGTGCAAGGGAAGAACATACCGGGAAATTGATTGTTTTTTTTTTTTTTTTTTTTTTCTTTTTCTTTTATCTTTTGTTCTTTTATTCTTGTGCCGAGCAAAGAAGATAGAGAGTAGGCAAATTCAAAACAAGGGTTGGCAAGGATGAAAATACAATATTCTGTGTGTTTAGATGACCAAGGTAAGCAAGCTATATATAGATGGAATGACACAAAGCATGACACCCCGGTCGTGAGATCCAAGCTGTCCATCAGGTGGGTTCCATTCTTTAAATGCACTGATATATGAACCAGGCTGGTTCACATAAAAGCAGGTCAAAATGTTAGAAAGAGAAACTCTTTTATAAAATCTGGCCCATGTGGTGAATGAAATTGTGAACTGGGCACTTGGCACATGACCTGACTTATTCCTCTTAGGGCGATAAGTTACTATACAACTAGTGCAAGGTGTCCAGGGTGTACATCATCCAATCGACCCTAAACACTGGCTTCCCACAGTAATGAACACACCGATGCATTCATCACGCTGACCACATTGTAGAAAACCATGGATAGCCAAGGATCTTATACAAAGTACATGTGTGGCCCACTGGATGAATAGATCCCCCTTGCTTTTATTCTTGGTAATCTTTATCTTAGGGCTAATCTCTTGGACAGGTTGGATGTCATAAGGTCGAAATTGCGTGCTAGTTAGACCACACTCCAACTAGTTGCATGTGGTACCTCTCAAGAAAAAGAACTCTCTTCAATGCCTCCCTTGCAACGGAGTAATTAAAAAGCTCCATGTGCATCGACCGAAGAAAAGAAAATCTGATGCTGATCCTCGTGTAGGAGAAAGGGAAAGCTCATATCATGATGTTCCGTATGTTACATGAGAAGGATAATGGTACTTTACCGGAGCAAAACAAATCCATATGCGTGCATATAGGCCATGTTAGCCACCCCGCTGGGGATCGACACCTAAGACCGCAAAGTGTTGAAAGGAGGTACCTCCACTCTGTCTGCCAGTTGAGCTATGGATTTAAGTATGTGTATAAAGGCATTGAATACATGTCATGAATGGTCTCGACCAAGGCCCGTATCGTCGACCCTAGTTTTTTTTTTTCCCCCTCTTTAGATGGGTCATAGCCCTAAAACTGACTTATTAGACAATCCTAGCCTCAAATTAGTGGACCATTTTATAGCATGGATCATCACTTAGTTTTTCAATCCTAATTTTCCATCTAATGGCTACAAGGTCAGCCCAAAACTTTCAACAGTTCAGATTGAGGCACATGCGATTGTCAATGATTCTCATTAATCTGATAGAATATCAAATAATTATATCATTCATTTCTTGTTTGGCAAGTAGGGTTTAGAGATTTTGGAACAAAGTAAATTGGTCATGTCACAGAAATTTTCTGATGGAACAGCTGGGCAAGAAGAGGGAGACAGGAATTTCTTGTTTCCTCCATTTTCATTCGGCCACATCATCATTAATGACATCAGCATTGTTGCAATGTGCATCTAAAATAGTAGTGCCTGATGACATGGCCTAATGAAAATGCAGATGCATTTTCGAAGAAAAATATAACAATTATTTACGCTGGACTGAGAAAAAGCTAATATGTGTAGCTACGATCTTCTAATTTAAGAAAATTTCCGGCCATAGCTCTCCATAACTATTAACATCAAGCCAATGTAAATTGCTGGACCATGGCCCCTGGTCGGAGAAAATGAGTTCCCACTAGATTGCGTGTCTTTATTTATTTATTTAATTTTTGCTTTGGATAATGTTGTCACCACCCTAACCAAGATAGCAAGTAGGATATAATAACTCAATAAAAATTGTCTAAATTGTACGGTTTTATCTAAATACCTCCCCATCTATGAGATAATGGTTAAAAAGAAAAGAAAAGAAAAAAGAAAAAAAAAATCGATAATCTAAACTCCTAAAAACAAACCTTCGCACTGAAGAAAGGAGGTGATAAAATCCGAATTTCAAAAACTATCCAAAGGAAAGGTTTGCTAAATTTATAGCTAATATGACAAGTGAGATTTGAGCTTTTTATTAGGCGAAAACACTTTTCTAATCTTGCGGAAAAAAAAGGCTATTTCAAAGCCTGGGTGGGCGACAACATATCAAAATAAATGAATGACTATATATATATATATATATATATATATATATATATATATATATATATATATATATATATTATATATATAATTTTCAAAAAAAAAAAAAAAAAGCAAAAGTAAAAAAAAAAATAAACAGAAAAAAAAGAGAGAAGAATCTAAATGCCACATAGTTTGTATGTTGCGGCCTACATAAAGAAAGAAATTGTCTGAATTTTTAATGCAGAGCATCTAATTAAGCACTTGTGCCTGCATTTAGATGTGTATGGCTCTATCTACTACTGATAAAGGCGATTTTACGATCGGAAGACAAAATATTCCCTATCAATCTTTCACAGTCCGCCCATGCACCGGTTCCAATTGTATGAAACTTCCAACCCTACAGATAGGTTAACTCCACCGTCAAGAATATATTACACAAAAACCAGGCGGATACAAACAGAATGAGTCCATACGGATGAAAAACATGGACAGCAATGGATATGATCCAAAGAACATAGAACACTTGATGAGTGGTTGGTCTGATTTTACTCAGGCTAATCTTCAGCATAGGATCAACCTTTTGGATGGGTTATATATGTCATACAAACGGTTATGACATTGGTCAAACTGTAAATTAGCATTCTAGCAAGATGCATGAAAATAAAAAAAAAAAAAAAAAATTTAAAAAAAGTGAAAAGCTAAGAGGAAGAAAGAAAAAAGAGTTCCCTCCGTTGCGTTCCCTTCCCAAGACAGAAGGACATTACTTTAGTAGGAAAAGAAAAGAAAATAAATCAGATGCCGTACTTTGCGTGAGCTGAAGACAGAGAACCTAACATGCCTCCCAAGAAAAACTTGCTTACCGTGGTGAGTATAACCATCCATACGGATGCAGAAGGCCACAGTACTCGTGCAATGAATGCTCGTAGCACTACATCAAAATCGGTGGACTGGAACAGACGTAGGATTTTGGTTCAAAAACGGCTTTAAGCCATTTCTGACCGCAAACGGTCCTGAGCCGTTCTCAATTCTGAACCGTACTGCTATTTTAAGTGGTTACTTTCACTATTTTGTTAGTGTGTCTCAATTGAGGGCTAGATATTCTTAGTTTTTATAATGTTGTTTTATTGTTTCATTATAAAACAGATGGACGGAATGGATTCAGTTAGATACCTCTCAGTGGGCCCCACAAGGCCCAAGAGATACATTGTTCTATATATACCACAGACTACCGATTGATTTTACGTATTTTCTTATGCCAATAGTCCTAAAACCTCCATTTCGTAGGCTGCGCTTCCGTCTCCCTCTCTCATCTCCCTCTCCCTCTCCCTCTCTCAATCTCTCTCTTTTTCGATCTCCCTCTCCCGATCTCAACCCTCTCTCTCAATCTCTCTCCCGATCTCAACCCTGTCTTTCAATCTCAATCTAAAGAACTTGGTGACATGTGTGGATCTCAGCTGCTCCTTTGGGCAATTTTGATAATTTCTCAGAAGCAACGAGTTATACTTTTGTCTAGGTATGGAAAGAATGTAAGTAATCTACTAGATTTAATGCGTTTCAATGCTTTCCTTTGCAAAAATTGAGTTTCATCTGCGCAATGTTGGAAATGCAGTTGAAGTGAGTAGATTTAGAAGATTTCGGTGCTCGATTTGAAGGTTTTTGCTCAACATTTGAAGTTTTTAAAGTAAGTCGATTGAAGATTCTTGAATTGGACTGCAATGCATTGATCTTATTCATCCGATCTACTATTTAGCTTGATTTACCATATCGATTCTTGGCTTTGAAGGTTTTGAACTTATTCTTGTAAAAGCAAGTAATTCTGTTCTGTTATGATCTAAAATCTATTCATTTAATGGGGTTGAAGCCGTTTATATTATCATAAAGTTTTGACTCTTTGATTTGAAAGTTCTAAAGGTTCCTACATGCAGTACTAAGGGTGATGATTTCGTTTGTATTCTGTTATTGGCTTCACCTGTCGCATTGTTATTGGCTTCAAGGGGATCTTTAGATTATTCTAATGTTTATCACATTGTTAGGATTCTATCTGGGAGGGTGTCCTCTTAAATCTATAAGAATATTCTAATGTTTATCAAGGGGATCTGTAGATTATCTAGAAGGATTGTACAAAAATACAAGAAATTCCAACGTCTAGAGTTGTTTTTATCACCTGCTAGACTTTTTTTTTTTTTTTTTTAGTGCCAATCTTGATGTGACTTTGGTTCAGATCTACGACAATTAGTGATTATTGAGATTACGAAACTATGATGATTACATGTCGTCCAAAACTTAAGTGGGCCACATTGGAGGAAACAATGGAGATTAAATAGTCACCATTGAAATCTTTTTTAGGCCCACTATGATGATTATATGTCATCCAAACCAGTCATAAGGTCATTCCTATGCCACCAGATCTTATGGAAAAACAACTGGATATTTCAAAAAAATTAAATATGGGCTTATGACTATTTTAATAGTAGAGGTTCAATACCACTTTTTCAAGTAGTGTGGCTACTTGAGTGTTGGATCTGCTTCGTATTTAGGCCCACAACTTAAAATGAGCTAATAAAAATGTTGGGTAGGGTGGATTTCTCCAAGACATCATGGTAGGACACTTAAAATTTTTTTTAGCTCCTCCATTCTAAGGTGGGGTTAAATAATACTCTTTCAAGTTGTGTAGCCCACCTAAGTTTTGGATCTTCATTATATTTAGACACATTAATTAAAATAAGCTGTAAAAATTGGTGGACATAGTGGATTTCTCATAAACATCATGGTGGGCCACATGCCGATGGGTACAGTTTTAACAATAGGTGTTCAATACTATTATTGGAAGTTGTGTAGCCTACTTGAGTTATGGATCTACCTCATATTTAGGCCCACCCCCTGAAATGGTATTCATAAAATAATCTGATGGGGTGGAATTCTAAAAAATATCATGGTATGTATTTCCTGATATGACACATCCATTCACCACGCTACAGGCCACACTTGCTGTTCACAATAACTTGAGTATAAATTACTTTTTGTAAGTTGGAAAAAAAAAAAAGAAAGAAAGAAAGAAAACTAACTGATCAAAATAAGCCACTGTGTGGTATAAGTTACTTATTTAAGTTTAATAACTAAACTTATTTAAGTTGAAAAAGTAACTAAGTTCAAATATTATTTATAGAGTATTGTTTAGATAGGCTCTAGATTTTATAATTTAGATTATAAAAAATTTATAAATTTTGTAAAATAATCATTAGCTTTATTCACAATTATAACTTTTCAATGTAAAATATAAAACCATAGTGATTTAAAATTTTAATGGCTTTGTTCAAGAGAAGGGCCAGCAGGAAGTAGTCAAGCATGGACTCTTCTGGTGGGGAGGGTCAGTCAAGACTGTCTGGAGGAACTAGCCTTTGGTTGGCAAGGTGATTTGAAATTTTAAGAAATTGGCTTGTGAAACAAACATAACCATAACATTTAGAATCCAAAAGATTCCATTAAGCCCACCAAAATAAAATATAATCACTATGCATAATCAATTCTTTCATCCAAGTTTTGCATCCAGTGCATAAATTGACTTTTTTGCTAAGCAAACATGAGATCTGATCCATCCAAAAGGTTGGCCTCACCATGAAAGGCAGCACTTGGTGAAAGAATCAAGCCTCTCCACTCATCATGTGAGTCAAACATTATAAAACAACAGACAACCACCCATCTAATCCAAAATACATTAGATTAACCTGAAATCAGTGGACAACAAAGAGTCTTAAATAGGGCTATCAAATGCCACACCCTATGGTCATCTTGGGTCTGGAAATTGAATTGATTTTGAGTTTGATTGGACAGGACCTCGGCCCGTTAACAAGCCTTGTTTGAACCAATGCATATGTGTGATCCACATGATAAGTGAATTATTCGAATTCTAGCTCTCACAGCTTGGTGGGTTTATGGAAAGTAAAATTCGTTGTATGTTAAGACTAGGACTGTTAACAGTCCAGGCTCATATCGGCCGACAGGCTCTAAGATAAGATTGTGCTTGGCCCAATAAATAAAACTTGCAGGCCCACAGGCCACCCCTGCTGTAGATTGCACTAGTTTTAAAAAGCCCGGAAGATTTGCAGAGCTTTCTGATTTGGTTTGTTATGACTTCACTGCCTTTACGACGCTGCATGACCAGTATATCGAGACCACTCAGTTGATGGATCGCAATGGGCTGCATCAGAAACAGGCCCAGCCTAATCTGAGTATTTATCAGTCTCCAAAATTGAGCCCATTTGATAAGTGGATTAATACGATCAAATTAAAATATTGCATTTCTACTTTGTTCGATGTCAGATGTGTGGGGTAAATTGTTTATGAATGTCAACAATGATCTAAATTTCAATTTGGAGAGCCATGTCTATGCTGCTTGTCGAAGAGTTATGTAGAAAATTACATAAGAGGTCTTCTGGTGATTCTACGAAGGTTAAAGGAATATCTATTAGGAAAGGTATTGGTAGAAAAGATCTGATGAGATCTAAGTAGAAAAAGATACAAAAGTGGGAAGTGTTAGAATTATGAAAAATATATACTTGTGCAAGTTTGTCCAAAAGTGTTGGTGATATACATAGAAATAAGTTACTACTTTCTAAACAACATATCGAGAACACATGCACATACAGATGCTTAATCATCTAATAAATGGACCTTTCCTCCCTGAATGGAAGATACCGTTTACATTTGTATGCTGCCAAATGAAAGGTTAAGATGGTCCAAACTGAATGGTTTTGATCTCATCCATGCTAGTCACTTGTACAGAAATAACAAGGTGGCAAACTGAATCTACTTCCCTTCGGTTTATATTATGAGGGGCTTCAAATTAATAAGGGTGAAATGAAAATGGGTTGCAAATACATTCCTATTTGTGGCTATGTCAGGACTAGACCTTTATGTCAGGATTAGACCTTTATGCAATTATGCTAAATTCATAATATGGTGTAAATGCCTCTTTAATTAAATGAACCATATATCTGTTTTGTTTTGATGTTGGTTAAATTGAAAGATAGACAGTATTTTTTATTTTTTTTTAAAAATTGTTTGTTATCATACTTGCGATTGAAAATGGAAATAAAAAACTTGTTTTATTTTATTAAAGCATGCATCAGAATTTATTTATTCACTTTAAACACATTTAGTCAGTAGGGTCCAACCATCATCTTAACATCAAAATTGACTTGATTATCTCATTTGTTGCAGAATGTCGTCATTATGTAACAAAGCATGGATGGACAAATATAGGTTAAGTCTAGAATATTTGGATGGACTTGTGCATTGTATTGAGTTTACAAAGAACAACGGTAGTGGATTTGATCATTATTCGTGTCCTTGTGCGAAATGTAAAAATGAGAGTGGGATGTTCACTCTTGGAGAAATTCATAAGCATTTGCTCCTTAACGGTATTGATAAGTCATACACACATTGAATTTTTCACGGTGAAAGTCTTGCAAAAAGTAATGAGAAACCATCTTCATTGACATTTTATGATCAATCCGATGATGAGTATCCTAGAATGGAGGAACTTGTTAACGATGCATTTAAAAATATTGGAGAACATGCTGATACTCTTATGAATGATCTTAAAAGAAATGAAAATTGTCATGAAGACCTTGATGCAGAAAGATATAAGGCTTTATTTGATGATGCAAGACAATCTTTGTACCCTTCTTGCCCTAGAGAATTCACAAAATTATCGGTTACTGTTAAATTGTATATTTCAAAGGCACGTAATGGTTGGTCGGATAACAACTTTAATGATCTTCTTCAATTGGTTAAGAAGTTGCTACCAGTAGAAAACACGTTGCCAGTGAGCACATATCAAGTGAAAAAGATGATCAATTCATTGGGAATGACTTATAAGACTGTACATGCATGTCCCAATGATTGTATTATTTATTGGAAAGAGTATAAAGATAGACAAAATTGTCCAACATGTCATATGTCGAGATGGAGGTCGGATTACTTGGCAAAGAAAAAAGGTGTTAGAGTTCCATCAAAGGTTTTGAGATATTTTTCTCTAATACCAAGACTACAGAGGCTATACAGGTGTGCATTCAATGTTAAATATAATTTTAATATTATCCTATATATCTTTTGTTAAAAAAATTAATTAGTAATTTTTTTTTTAAACTTTATTTCTAGTGTACCATGGATAGCGGAGCAAATGACTTGGCATTCTCAACCGAAAGAATATAGTGGTGTTATGTGGCATCCATCTGATTCATCAAGTTGGATGGTAATAAATAACAAGTGGCCAAGTTTTGCTAAAGAATTTCGTAATGTGCGTTTAGGGCTTGCAACTGATGGATTTAACCCATTTGGACATTTTGGACATCTTAGTAGTGTCTACAGTTGTTGGCCTGTCATTATAGTGCCATATAATCTACCCCCTTCGATGTGTATGAAAAGAGAATTTTCAATGTTAACAGTATTGATACCAGGTCCAAAAGGACCGAGTAAGGACATTGATGTCTACCTACAACCGTTGATTGACAAGTTGAAGAATTTGTGGCTTAATGGAGTGTCAACATATGATTCTCATTCAAAGACAATTTTTAATTTGAAAGCCATTTTAATGTGCGGAATTCATGATTTTCCTGCATAGGGGAGTTTATCAGGATGTGTTACACATGCACAATATGCTTGCCCTGTTAGTGCCGAGGAAACCATCGTTGAACGACTTAAGAGTGGCAAGAAGTACTCCTATCAGGGCCATTGAAAATTTCTTCCTATTAATTATGTTTTTAGGACCCAGAAAGCGGCATTCAATAATAAAGTAGAAGAAGGAAGACCTTTTTATCGATTAAGTAGTTCAGATGTTAAAGCGAAGGTAATTGGTATTCAGATGGATATCGGTAAATCGAAGGGGAAGAAACGAAAAAGTTATGGTGATGATTCGACTGGGAATATAACTGCCGGGTACAAAAGATCAATCCTATTCGACTTGCCATATTGGAAGGTGATTTCCTTAACTTGTTACTTTCATTTACATGTATGACAGTGAATAAAAACTTAACATTCCATCATAATTGTGTTTTTCCAGGAGTTACTAATTCGACATAACTTGGATGTAATGCATGTTGTAAAGAATGTTGGTGACCATCTTTTGTCGACAATTCTAGAAGTTAAAGATAAAACTAAAGATGATATAAGTGCACGTGAAGATTTGAAAAAAATGAACATGATGAAAGACTTATAGCTGAAAGAAGCGGATGACAAAACTATTAAACCAAAGGCACCATTTACTTTAAGTCGCAAGGAGAAAGAATTGTTCTGTCAAACATTACACGACTTAAAGGTTCCAACAGGGTATAGTTCTAGATTTAAACATCTTGTGAACTTACAAACTCTCTAGATAAAGGGACTAAAGTCGCATGATTATCACGTCATTATGTGTCAGTTACTACCCGTGTTGCTACAACATGCTTTCTCAGAGCATAAGACGTTGCGAATTACTATTCAGCACATCTGTTACTTTTTTAATGTCCTGTGCTCGAAGACAATTAGTGCAGATAACATCATTGCCGCCAAACAAAGTGTTGTTGTGGCAATGTGTGTTTTGGAGAAGTTTTTTCCTCCTTCATTCTTTGTTATTAGCGTTCACCTTATGGTACATCTAGCTAATGAAGCATTAGCTTGCGTTCCAGTTAGATTTCGGTGGATGTATCCTTTTGAACGGTAAATATCTAACCTTGATGCGATTCATTTAGACTTCATCATCATCATATATTGACAATATATTATTAATTAGATGCCTCCATCAGGTTAATGAAGATTTATAAAGGATACGTAAAGAATACAGCACATCCTGAAGGGTGTATTGCAGAGCGTTACATTTTAGAAGAATCTATTTTATATTGTATGGAGTACATGCCAAACAGTGAGAGAGGAAGTCATAAGCATATGCGTCAAAGGTTCCTGGACGAGAATAGGGTGTGTGATGAAGAGTCTTTGGATAATGGCAAGAATATATACTTAACTAACATACAACATCAACAAGTACGTAGATGGGTTCTACACTGCTACGATGAAATTTATGAATGGAAAAGGTAAGTAGATAAGTTTTCAAAAATATTGAATCACATGTAGTAATTAGATAAATACTTACGCATATTTCATATAGGAAGTATGAAATATATTTAGCAATGACCACATCAAAGGAGCAAAGAAGAAAGGGCAGTGTGTCGAAGAACAATGAACATGATTTCATCAATTGGTTACGAAAGGCGGTATTTTTCTAATTATTCATTTAATTGATATATTTGTTCATATATAGTTATTACTTTTTTCTTATTTGCAGTTGGAGTTTGTTAAGGGCGAGTTGACATTGAAACGATTAGTAGATGGCCCTACATTTAAGGAAAAATGCTATAACAAGTATCGCGTAAATGGTTTTGTATTCTCTCCAAGTAAATACGAGGCTACTAAGTCAACGCAAAATAGTGGGGTGCCCATGAAAGCCATCACTAAATACAGGACAAGTGCTAAAGATAAGAATTTCAAAGAAGATGAGGCTACCTATTATGGAGTAGTAAAACAGATAATCGAGTTGGATTACAGTGTCTTCCATCAAATGGTATTTTATTGTGATTGGGTTAAAGTGGAAGACAAGACCAATGGATGCATTGTTGATCCAGAGTCAAATTTGGTAATGGTAAATATGGAGAAATTGAAAGGACATAAGAAGGAAGGAGATGAATCATTCATACTTCCATCCCAAGCAAGTCAAGTATTCTACTCCAAGGATTAAACAAGGCCTGGATGGTATGTTGTTTTAATGTCACCAAAAAGATTGACGAAAGACATGGACACACTTGAAGATCCAACTCTGTTTTCCTCTTCTACGGGCGAGAATACAAATTTAGAAAATATTATAAAGGAAATTCGCTATGAGTTTTAGGTAATTTTTTTGTTATCATATTTTGTGTTGATTCATTTAACATTTTATCTTATGTAAAAAATATTTTGATAAATGAATTTATATTTGTATGATGATTTCTTCTTATATAAATTTGTGTCTATAGGTGAGCTTGGACATGTCAATAGCAGAGGAGAACATGTTAACTTTACATGCACACGCATTAAAAAATATAGGTAAATATAATTCCTTCATTACCTTATCATTAGCACATTGTTTTAAATAATGCAGGTAAATATGACGTAAGTTTTGTATGTGTTAGGAACTTCATCATCGTTAAAAAGTAAGCCTGTCATCACCTTAAATGCATTTGGACTACCCGTGGGTGAACACTCATACAGGTTGGCTACAAGAAGTGGAGAGCTGGTTCGCACCCATGTCTCTATTGCCTTCAAGAATTGGCATATAGTGCCAAAGAATAAGAAAGAAGAACTTTGGAAGCTCTTATATGTAAGATACAAAAAATTTTCTTATGATATAAATTAACCATTATTCTTTTTCTGCTTCAACTAAATTCAATCTCAAATTTTCTTCTAGGACGAGTTTGTTATTCCTCAGTCTTATCAAAAGCTATTCTTTAAAAGCATGTCTGATATGTTTAGGAAGTACAGGACTAAATTGAGGATTAAGTACCTCGATCCCCATTCAAATCATGATTCCAAATTAAACAACCGTCCACCAAGAGTTAGGCCTGAAGATTGGGAAATGTTCATTGAACATAATTCAGATCCCAAAACTATAAAACAAAGGAAACAAAATGCTGAGAATAAGAAAAAGCTAAAGATTTACCATACGAGTGGCAGGCATGGCCATGCAAGAATCGAGGAAGAAATGATAAGTATTGATAATTATATGTAACTTAAATTTTTTAGTTGCTTTGTGTTCTTAATATCTAACAATGTGAAATTCATCCAAATATAGCAACGCCAAAAGAAAGATGGAGACACCCCGATTAGTAGGACTGAAGTATGGATTAAAACTCATACAAGAAAGGATGGTTCTATTCACAGTAATGCGGCTTCACATGTGGTAACCTCATTGTCTTAAACTTAAGTTTATAGAATTTAAATTCAGTGTCAATATTACTTATGTAATTGTATAATATTGTAGGAAAAAAATCAAAGAGTTACTTTCTAGTGAAGGAAGTAATTCCCACGATATCCTCAATGATCCATTGACTCAAGTATTTGGTCCTGATACAAGGGGTCGTGTTCGAGGTGTTGAGACTAGTGTTTCCCAATCACAAATCCGGGGGTTTGCTGCAGCTCTTGAAAAAATCTCTATGTATAAAGGAAAAGTAGAAGAGCAATCGTTCACAATTCAAGAGCAATCGTTCAAAATTCAAGAGCTATCTTCTAAAATAGATGTTCTTACGGACCAAGTTGGGGGTATTAAAGAGATGCTTCAAGTTAATTTTCATTGAAATCCTTCTTTTGAAAATTTAAATAGTAATAATCTTTCTTCAATTATCGTATATAACACATGGTGCATGTGGAACTTTATTTCAGCAACAATACATGGATTTGGTTCAACGGGAGAATCTACAATTGACTGGTGGACCTTCAGTTGGGAGTCGTCAATGTGTAGAGATAATGCGGCCATGCAAGTTGTACTCTTGGCGTAAAGAGCTCGTTGCTCAAGGGTGAGTTCTTTTGGCAGATGGGCCTCAAATGATTCATGGCAAACCTCTTCAGGAAGAGTTTTACAAGGTTGCCATTGATATCATTATTAAAGGAGACGCCAAACTGCTCGAGCCAGACGGATATCATTCGACTTTAGGCGAAGTTGGAATTGGGTCATTTGTTGCATGGCATTCTTGCTTTACTGAGTTCACCGATTAGGGACAATAGGTATTTTGAGCCCTCAATCTTCTTCTTGCAAATCACAACTATTTTATGTTAGTAGCATACATTCTCTTTGTTAGTGTCTAAGTACATGTTTTGTCTTCTATCAGTATTTACTTATGATGTAGTATAACTTGATTTCCTAAAATGCCCGATGTCAAAACAGTCTATTATTAGGTTGGAATATCAATATTTTCTAAATTTTCTGAATTCCAATGTTTTTTTTTTTTTAAAAAATAATAATAATAATAATCATGAATTTAGGTATTTATGTGAATAAAAACCTAAGATTGGACATTATATAGGTTTACAGATTTGACTACAACTATACGTTGGCTCATTACTGTCAAAATTTGCAGAGTTTGATTTTTGACCTTGCAAAAGAGCACATGCTGGTGAGACGTGACCAAAATGCAACATGCAATAGACGTGACCTTTTCTTCTTATATATTGCTTATCTTTTCTGCAATAGAACTCCAAAATGACTAAAATGCAACATTCAAGAAATACTTTTGTAGGAACTCCATGCTGGTGAGACATGGCCTTTTTCCACAACTATATTTTATTTTCCAATAGCACGTGTATTTTATTTGATGGTGTTTTTCATGTAAATGTAATTTATGGATTACATGCCTTGGAATTTCAATTATTTTTCCATGTGTAGGACCGCTCCAGAGGTTTTATAGCCAAGAAGTGGATTTGATTTCAAGCGAGTGTTGCTCCATTTAAAGAACCTTGAGCTTATACTTCATTGTTGTAAATGTGTCTTGGAATTTTGTAGTGCATGATAGGTACTGTTAGCTTAATCACGGGGTGTTTTCATGAGGAGGATGGACTCTGGGAAGTTTAACAGTAGTAATCTTCTGCATATGCTCTGAGAGAACATCTATGATCTAGTTTCTGGGTGTAAATCTCTTCAAAATCTAGTTTTCGCATATGCTCTAAGATTTTGATCATGCTTTTTATTCTTTTGTTCTTAGTTTGTGTAGGGGTCTATTCGAAGTATGTTAGCAGAGATGGAAATACTATAAGTGGTTCAAGCAACAAGGTTTCAGTAACGTAGCTGCAACTACTATGTTGGAGCTTTTCATTCTTTCTTTTAGAAAATTGGGTTTTATGCTCTTCTTATACAGGAAAATAATTGTCTCTCATAGTCTAGTTGGTTTCTCTCTTTCTACATGTGGAAGAGTCTATAACTGTTGGAGATGTGTTTCTTGACAGGCATAAAATGCTATAAGGGATGAGCAGTAGCAGCTCTTTCTACATGCATTTTGTATCCACGCTGTCCATTCATTATTCCGGATCATCAAGAGGCTTCTAGAGATCAGAGAGAGGGAATTGCTTCACGGGTTGTGCCACCTCTCCCTCCAATCTCAGCCTTTGATTCTTTATCTCTCCTTCTCTCTCTCTCTCTCTCTCTCTCTCTCTCTCTCTCTCTCTTAAAAATTATTTTTTAATTATTATTTTGTTTGTAAATAATAAAAATAAATTTAAAAAATAGCCCTTCTTTCTCTTCTTCTTCTTCTTCCTTTTCTGCTTCTCCTCTTCTCCATGAGGGATTTTTCCCTATTTTGGGGTCCCAAGAAACCTTGGGTGTATTATACAGGCAGTGATGATTCTAAAAATTTCTCTTGATACTCAGAAATTTATGGAAATGCATTCTCTGCATTTCATGGCAGGGCATGTTTAGAGGGTCTATTCTTTGTGATTTCAGGCAACCAATACATGCAGCCATGGTAGAGGTTGCGCCCAAATGCATGTCTGAAAGAAGGCGAATTTGAGCCTATTTTTTCAATTCCCTTTTTACCCTCTCTCTCTAAATATTAATTTTTTTTAAGGTGTTATTTTTGGGCTACCACGGTAACTTGGATTTATGTAGACAAAACATTTTAAAAAAATAATAATATTTTGAAAAACGATGCTTTTTTCATACTTTCAGGGAACCTTGGCTCTATTTCCCCAAGGAATAACAAGGTGATGCTTATTATGATAGTCTACAAATAATACCATATCATACTTTAGGAATATGTAGATATGACATTGTTGGGGGTTTTGAACCTGTGGAATCACACAGATCTAGATCTAGGATAGCAATCCATTGGCACCAAGCACACAAGAGAACACAGAGAACACCCAGATTTAACATAGAAAACCCTTTCGGAAAAAAATCACGGCACGAAGCGACAGATCTCCACTATGAAAGCATCAGTTACAAAGAAAGAGGACTTACCCGATTCGAACAACCTCGAATCTCACCCTTGCTACACCCTTTAGAAACCCTAGAACCCCATTAGAAAGCTTTTGTCATACCTAGAAAAGCCCTAGGAGTATCTATTTATAGTTTAGGCAACTTTCCTTTCGCATCCCGGTTGCGAAAGGACTCAAATCCGCAGTTTCGCGCAAAATCGTAGAACAAACTGCGTAACCTAGGACCGGTCCTAGCTATCCTATGACTGGTTGTAGACCTCTACGACCAGTCCTAGCTTTCCTACGACCAGTCCTAGACCCCGAAAAAAAAACAGCACAACTCGCTGGACTTTGAGTCGTGCCAGGGCTCGAACCTACGACCGGTCGAGCACCTCCCATGACCGGTCAAGCAACATGAAAACTTGAAGATTGAAGGCTTCTCATCAACAATTTCTACCTAGTCTTCATTCTTCAACCGTATAGCTCCTTGACCTTTTCTCTTATTTCTGCATCTCATTATAGCTCCTTGTGCACACTCTGTCTTCCTTTTCCGCCATCGCCAAGCTCAGAGAAGTTTCACAGACAAAGATCCACATGCTCAACCACCTTTGCTCCTGTCTTCTCAAAAAAGAAAAATGTAGTCTTTTTACCATCTCACCGCTACCCAATATTGTTTGCCGGGGTACTTGCTCACAACACTTGTAGCATGTGAAATAACCAGTCTAAACCAGACCATGGCATATACTGCCCAGCGCATTCGAATAAGGCTCATGAGATATCCTGCTTTTCCTCATATGTTTTCGGACATATCTAGAGGAAAACTTGAGGAGAGAAAAGTAGGGAACGCTCTCCGGCTTTACCTGGCCCATCACATCCTGGATCAATACCTACACACAAGGTATTCCTCCTATGATTACCAAAGCCTACTCCTCCTTCAGTCTCAACGTCGAGAACCATCTTTGCAGACCCTCGATCCTTCATCCTGGATGTCCTGAGTCTTCAGTACATTGATTTAAGACATGTCATAATTTGGCGATCCACATGTCATCAACATACAATACCTGACCCACCATGAAAGAATCAAACCACTGCCTAGGCGACAGGCCAAACAACGACCTCCTGCAAAGTCTTTTCTCAGCCCCTTTAACTTTGAAACGCCCTGGTTACTTCATGTATATCTGCTCTTCCAATTTCCCTTACAGAAGTGCAGACTCCACATCCATCCTTCCAGCTCAAGATCACATTGGCCAACCAGCGCCAATCACTGATCTAATGGATACTTGTTATACTATCGGCGCAAATATCTCTGAGAAGCCGATCCCTTCTCCCTGAGCATAACCCATCGCCACCAACCTCGCTCTGTATCTATGCTGTATACTTCTGAAGATCCACATGCATCCAACCGCTTTCCGGCCCACTGGAAGCTCCACCCGCTCCCATATGTCGGTCTGGTACAATGAATCCATTACATCGCTCACAGTCACCTTTCACTTTTCCGCAACAGGCTCACCTAGAGCCATATGAATAGAAGATGAATCCTCCTGCGATATTGGAGTTGTCCATGTACCTCATCAATGTCCTGCGATCATGTCGTGTGATTCTTCACACAGGTGGCTGCTCCACCTGCTCCGTATCCCTGTCCGCACGGTTCAGCCTTCCTACCCTGCCCGCTCATGTAGCCATGCCCCAACATGCCACACACGTGCAGAGGTGGAATCCGCTACATCCACCATAGCTCCACCTTTTGAAGTGCTTCTCACCCATGAGACATAAATGGATCGATGAAAAAGCTTTCTATCAAGAGTATTTCAATTAGCATCATTCATAGTAGACTTCCGCTCCTCAAGAGCACTATCTTCGCCTTGCTTGGTTAACAGGCTAATCATCTTAACCTTCCATAACTCAAAATTATTTTTTCCTGAGTACTTCTCAATCTCATACCTGGCACTCCCCATTATTACTAATCCCTCAGATTTAGATCTGTGCCCCAACTTTTTTCTCTGATACTAGTTGTTGGGGATTTTGAACCTGCGGAATCACACAGATCTAGATCTAGGATAGCAATCCAATGACACCAAGCACACAAGAGAACACAGAGAACACCCAGATTTAACGTGAAAAACCCTTTCGAAAAAAAAACCACGGCACAAAGCGACAGATCCCCACTATGAAAGCATCAATTATAAAGAGAGATGACTTACCTGATTCGAACAACCTCGAATCTCACCCTTGCTACACCCTTTAGAAATCCTAGAACCCCTTTAGAAAGCTTTTGTCATACTTAGAAAAGCCCTAGGAACATCTATTTATAGTTTAGACAACTTCCCTTTCGCATCCCGGTTGCGAAAGGACTCAAATCCGCAGTTTCGCGCAAAATCGCGGAACAAACTGCGTAACCTATGACCGGTCCTAGCTATCCTACGACTGGTTGTAGACCCCTACGACTAGTCCTAGCTTTCCTACGACCAGTCCTAGACCCCGAAAAAAAAACAGCACAACTTGCTGGACTTCGAGTCGTGCCAGGGCTCGAACCTACGACCGGTCAAGTACATCCCACGACCGGTCGAGCAACATGAAAACTTGAAGATTGAAGGCTTCTCCTCAACAGACATATCCTTCACGACCGGTCAAGTACATCCCACGACCGGTGATGATTTTTCTTAGCAATTATAATGAGCTAAAGCTGTCTTACAGTTTAGACGCATGCTCTAGTAAATGAAAGCAGATTGCAATTTGTAAGTATGTAGGAGTCTTTTTTTTTTTTTTTTTTTAATGATGAACACGGAGTCCAGTACATATATGAGTTTGAACCTTATTTATGGAATGTTTGTTATTTGTGTAGTGATTTGGCTATAGAATCACCTGTGGAGGATTATTTTATGTACATTGACGATCTCACATATCCTGAAAAGGTTAGTGCAATTCTCCCACCACTTGTTCTGTGACTTGGATGATCGCATTGTACTAAAGGTTTTACAAAGAGATCATTAGACCCTTATTTATGTGTTTTCAGTTTCTGAATCTTTTTAGATTTTCTTCTTTCTCAAGTATTCTCTTGTATTTTGATTTTGCAATGCTTGGAATCTGTGACTGCATTGTTGGAAAGTCTTACATAGAGAGCACAAAGGCCTCTATTTTTTCTCATCTTTGTCTTCTTTATGAAGCTAACATTCCAGATAATACCATATTCTGATAAAAAACCACTATGAATGTAGGGTTGGAGAATTAAGAACACACAAGATTAGAAGGAACCAAAAGAATGCTCTTCAGCAACAAAGGTCGAACTAATATCCAGGGCAGAGGCACAGCACGTTGCACGACTTGCCTTGATATTTTAATGACTAGGCCTGGTTATTTTGGTGACTTGGCCACATTACAGCTCTCTCTCTCTCTCTCTCTCTCTCTCTCTCTCTCTCTCTCTCTCTCTCTCTCTCGTGCATTCTTATGGGACCTTCTTTGTGAAACATTGCACGTTTATATCTCTCTCATCTCCCATTTGAGGCATTTTGTGTCAAAATCAGTAAGAGCTTAAGTCGAGTTCACTTTCTAGAAATGATGCTTATCTCCCATGGTTACTTTGCAGGGCTCAGCACCAACTATCCAGTAAGTTGGGAACGACATCTTCTATACTGCATTCCAGTAAGCTGTTAAACTTTTTGTTAAATAGGAAAAGTTGAAATCCAGAATGTAAACCTTAATAGGCCGCTGCTACTCATTAACTGCACACATGGCAAGGATATAATTCAAATAGTCACTCGTCTGTTTAAATCATTTCTGGATTTGTTTCCTATTTTTTTAATGGATTTAGCAAGATGCATGCCAAGTCCTACCCACACAATCAAATACCATATTTGATTTCTATATTTAATGAATTCCCTGCTTTGAATTACTTGCATATTTGTGTATAATTGATCGTTCCCTGCTTTGAACATGTATGATCAATTGTTCCTTGCTTTGAATATGTATAATCGATCGTTCCCTTCTTTGAATATGTACATTTACTCCAATGGATGCGTCATTACATATTTATAGAAAGCAACCTATAAGATCCAAAGAAGAAAATGATCCCATGTTTTAAAGAAACTCAATCTTGACATTACCTGATTAATGATATCTGATAACTACGACACGATTTCACGTCGCCATCTACTACATTGGCCGACTAAAGAAGAATGGACTGAAATTTGACTCTAATATTGGCTAAAGGCCTTTTTAAGTTTTATCTAGGTAATGTTATAGTTCACCTAATCTATAATTTTAAAAAAAATATTTTTCTTTCTTTATTTGTTTCGTCTTCTTCTTCTTTTTTCTTTTAGATGGTTACAGGCATGACTGAAAGATATTGGAATTGTTTTTTATAGGTATAGGTCAGGTCATAAAGGGCTGGGATGTCCCATGTTTCTGTGGCTGGAGAAAGTGACTCTGCAGAGAATGACTCATGTGATTCTCCTCTTGAACCAAACAGTCCTCTATGTGGGCATTCAGACAAATTAGATGGTGAAGGGTATGCTACTAGCATCTAATTTTTATACTCTTTATATTGCTTGAGAACTTCAAATTTTTATACTTTTGTGTGTTTTTCAGTTTGTTGCCTTAAAAAAAAATGGTTTTCAACAAGTATCTTGCTACTGAGAAATTAGCTAATGGCTTAGAGAGAAGCTGATATGCACTGGGTCTACAAGGTACCTTTCTGAGGAAAACAAATAGAAATAAGCTCTTTACTTTTATAGAAAAAGCTACGTTTTAATTAGAGATTGTTTTAATATATAAGCTTTTGTGTTTACGGTAGTTTGGGTCAAGTACTCACACTAGCAGGAATGACATAGAGAATGGTACTGAATGAAAATTTATTTTTCTTTTATGGTCTCTGTTGGCTTTCTTATGTATGGTGTGAGATATGTGGATGATATTTTCAAACTATAGCATGGTGATATTGATGTGTTATATATATATTTTTGCTACTAATCTTCAAAACTTCAATATAGTAAGTTGCTTATGTTTGATTTGTAGCAATTGTAAGTGATGTGGCAAGACTTGGATGTTGTTAACTCCCCAAGGAATAACAAGGTGATGCTTAGATGATTTTTCTTGGCAATTATAATGAGCTGAAGCTGTCTTACAGTCTAGATGCATGCTCTAGTAAATGAAAGCAGATTGTAATTTGTAAGTATACAGGAGTCTTTTTCTTTTTTTTTTTTGATGAACAGGGTGTCCAGTACATATATGAGTTTGAACCTTATTTATGGAATGTACTAATGGCGCCTTATTCTGGAAACTAATTTATTCATTTATATGATTCCTACGGTCTAGACAATCTGAAGTTTCAACACTTATGCTCCTATTGGTTAATTTGATTTTCGTTGTTCTTTTAACATCGCATACAATGTTCTTGCTATAATGATCCTTGGATGATGCATGATGTGAATGATATTCTCTGAGCAATAAAACTTTACCTTTCATCTTGTTCTTACAGGTGGCTGCATGGAAGGATGATGATGGAGACTAGTATGAGACAGGCCTGCACATATTTTGTAAGCTTAGTGTCTTTGACTGATTGCAATGTAAGACTTGGGAATTTACTTCTTCAAGATATTGTTTCTCAAAGATTTCTTATTGCTGGTGTTTTAACTACTTTTCCTAGAATGGAAGAGGGTCAATGCAATGACAGTTAGGTCATGCATAAGTAGTTCACATTTCAAGTACTGAATGGGCTTTCTTGCTGGAACTAAAGAAGAAATCTATATGCTAGTTGATTTCCTGAATGTTTTATTTTTGAGGTATCATGTGATGCTTTGATCGAAAGGCTTGACTTTTTTTTGTTTGAACTTGTAATGTTACTGGTGGGCTCGCCTCTTGATCTGATATTACCCATCATGGGCTGGGCTATGCTATTTTATTTTTTTAAAAAAATAAATTTGTGCCTTGTTCTTTTCAAGTTAAAATAACCAATCCAAAGAAACACTGTGTGCATCCTAACATAGGTATTGTTTTGCCTGGGATGACATGTAACATTATAGGTGATCCTCTAGTTTTTGTTGTTGAATAGTCACTCTTTCATGTGTTTAGGTTTTGAATCTTTATGTTATTTTTTGGCTAATCAAATTTCATACGGACCCGGTCTTTGTTTTGATTTTAATAGTTATAATGCAAGCCCAAAAAGAAGCTCTCCCTGATATGCAATGCAAAGACAAGTTTCTCTTTCAAAGTGTCATTGCAAGTCATGGTGCAACCACAAAGGACCATGTGTTTTCTTGGAACACATCTAGGAGGATTTTTTATTTATTTTTATTGTATTCATGCAATTGTAAACTTATTGTTGCAAATATATATAATTTTTTATTATAAAGTTGTAAGCAATTTGTTCAATATTTAATTTTTAATTGTATATAATATTCTTTGGTTTTTAAATACAAAAACAAATGTACAACTTTTATTGGCCATTCGAAATAATGAAAAATACCGGTCCAAAAATTTAAAATTTGCCCGTTGAGAACAGTTTAAACCCGTTCCTAAAATTTGTAATTGACCGTTTGCAAACTTATGAACGGTTTAAAACCGTTCCTAAGAGTTTTTTCTTAAATTTTGAAATGGTACTTGATACGGTATAGAACCATTTCAGATTATATGCGACGCCTCTTTTGGGAACGGTTCTAAACCGTTCCTACGGGATTTAGGAACGGTTTAAAACCACTCCTAAATGACGTTTTTGGTGTAGTGTAGGCCAAGATATCCAGATCGTTGCCCAACTTTCTTAGTGGATGGAACTTAAACTAAATCTATATTCCTAACATCAAGTTAGCAGACATTTATTTTTAGGATTGTTGATAGGCAAAACACTGATATATCCCACCAAATTACATTTGTATAAACGAAAAGATAGAGACATACTACTAAAAAAATTAGATGCTCCCTCATGCTGGGAGATCCATAGGCAAACAGCCCTATAACACTTTCGAGTTTAACTACAGTTTTTTTTTTTTTTTTTTTTTTTTTTTTTTTTTTTTTATAAAAAAAAAGGGAAAGGTGGGAGCACACCAACCTACACTCACCAGTAATGCACGATGTAGAAAACCATGGACTGTGAAGGATTAGATCCAAAGAACATATGTGGCCCACTTGATTAGTTGGATGGCTTCGTGATCTTTATGGTGGGCCAACCTTTTGGATGAGTTAGTGCTGTACAAGCGTAAATAAGTTGGGAAATATGAACTAGTTAAATAACCAGGTGGTCTTAGCAGTAGCATCTATGAAAAAGTACTCTCTGAGTAGCAATGGGTCGGGTGGGCATATGTGTCAACGGGCCCAACCAAGTTCTTAGTCAGTTTTGGGCTAAGTTAAACGGTTAGTGGGTTGAGATTGGGTTACAAATGCTGGCCCGTTCAAGTAAATGGGTGGGACTCTGGTCGAATCCTAACAACCCAACCCGCCCCATCTATCTTTTCAAATCAAATATATGATCCTTAATGCTCCACCAAAGCATCAAATAACTCCTGACTTCCATTATTTCCAGTACATGCAAGAGTAGAGAAGGAGAATAACCGTGTAATCCGGATATTAATTTGTACATGTGGGACACTCGCGCTGTGGACGGACCACTTATCAGGTGTCGTTTAATAATTGACTCCATTTCACGTTTTCGGGCCGAATAATGTGCATGCTGGGCCGCTTATCAGTTGGTAAAACAAGATTTGACTCTTGCTGTACATAAACAACCCACGAATACTTGTCTAAAATGAATGCCCACTGTACGACCCATTTACGGCCCATTTACCCGCTTGCGTAAACCCCTTTTTATCTTACCAGAATAAGCCCCAGCTGTAAGGACGACTTGCCAAAAGCTGAAAATGCCCCTGTTTTTTTTACTTTAAGCGGATCGGCTGGTGCTGGAAGACGAGCGCTGACGCTCCTCGAACTCCGAATTATACGAACGGTTCAAAAGAAATCAAAGTTACATGGCCCCGCAGTTATGTATTTATTATATCCACAACGTTCATCCATATTTCGAGATCATTTTAGAACATTATCAAAAAAAAAAAAATTAAAAAAAAATCATATCCAAAGATCAATTGGACCACAGCACGGAGAGCAGCAAAAAAATGATTTTCACCGTTGAAACTTTTGTAGGGCCCACCATAACATTTATTTTCCATCCAATCTATTCATAATATCATACAGACATGGATGAAGAGGAAAAACAAATTTCATAATGATACAAAACTTATATGACCCTTAAAACGGTTTCAACGATAGACGTTCAAAGCAGAATGGTAATGGTGTATGCCATGGTCAGAGATATCGCTACGGATTATAACCATAGTTATAAATACAAAAATATACAGCGATAAAGGACTATCAGGGGTGTGCTTGCCGAACTAGCGGCTCCCACGCCAATTGCTAGCCTATCCGGCAGGGTCATGCCCATCTAGCAGCCCATATGGCTATGGATTATAACCGTAGCTACAGATGGACTGCCGCTGCAAATTTTTTTATTTTATTTTTTTACATGGAGAACTTTCTTCTACCTACAATTTTCTAAAACACATATTTATATAAATATGTATATATAAGCATATAAAATTATTTTCCTCTCTCTTTTTTTTTAAAATTTCTTTCCTTATTCATTTAAAAAGTATATCTTCTAAACTATAATTAGTTACTTGATGAACTCGATATGATTTTGGAGTAGGAGAAACTACTTTAGCTAACCAACCTGGTTATTTTCCAAGATTCCATCAGGTTGATGACCGTGAAATGCAATGAAATGACCGTGAAGTGAAGGGAATTGACCGTGAACTACTTGGAAATGACCGTGAAATAAAACAGAATCACTGGAAATGACCGTGAAATGCAATGAAATGACCATGAATTGAAGGGAATTGACCGTGAACTACTTAGAAATGACCGTGAAATAAAACGGAATCACCGAAAATGACTATGAAATGCATGAAAATGACTATGAAGTGAAGCAAATTGATTGTGAAACACATGGAAATGACCGCGAAGTGAAGGGAATTGACTGTGAAATGCATGAAAATGACCATGAAGTGAAACGGAATCGCAGGAAATGACTGTGAAATGACACGGAATCACTGGAAATGACTGTGAAGAAGAATTCCCTTTTATTTCACGGTCATTTACATGCACTTCACGGTCAATTCCCTTCACTTCATGGTCATTTCCATGCATTTCACGGTCAATTCGCTTCACTTCATGGTCATTTTCATGCATTTCATGGTCAATCCCGACGATTCCGTTTTAATTCATGGTCATTTCCATGCATTTCACGATCAATTACCCTCACTTCACAATCATTTCCATGCATTTCACGGTCATTTCCCTACACTTGACGGTCATTTCCATGCATTTCATGGTCAATCCCAGTGATTCCGTTTTGATTCAAGGTCATTTTCAAGCATTTCATGGTCAATTCCCTTCACTTCATGGTCATTTCTATGCATTTCATGGTCAATTCACTTCACTTCATGGTCATTTCCATGCATTTAACAGTCAATCCCAGTGATTCCGTTTTAATTCACGGTCATTTCCCCACACTTCACGGTCATTTGCATGCATTTCATGGTTAATCCAGGTGATTCCGCTTTGATTCACGGTCACTTCCATGTATTTCACGATCAATTCCCTTCACTTAAGGTAATTTCCATGCATTTCACGGTCAATTCACTTCACTTCACGGTCATTTCCATGCATTTCACGGTCAATTCCCTTCACTTCACGGTCATTTCCATGCATTTCACGGTCAATTCGCTTCACTTCTCGGTCATTTCCATGCATTTCATGGTCAATCCCGACGATTCCGTTTTAATTCACGGTCATTTTCATGCATTTCACGGTCAATTCCCTTCACTTCACGGTAATTTCCATGCATTTCACAGTCATTTCCCTACACTTCACGGTCATTTAAATGCATTTCATGGTCAATCCCAATGATTCCGTTTTGATTCAAGGCCATTTCCATGCATTTCATGGTCAATTCCCATCACTTCGCGGTCATTTCTATGCATTTCATGGTCAATTCGCTTCACTTCATGGTCATTTCCATGCATTTCACAGTCAATCCCGGCGATTCCGTTTTGATTCACAGTCATTTCCATGCATTTCACGGTCAATTCCCTTCACTTCACAGTCATTTTCATGCATTTCATGGTCATTTGCCAACACTTCACGGTCATTTCCATGCATTTCATGGTCATTTCCATGCATTTTACAGTCAATCCCGGCGATTCCGTTTTGATTCACAGTCATTTCTATGCGTTTCACGGTCAATTCCCTTCACTTCACAGTCATTTTCATGCATTTCACGGTCATTTGCCTACACTTCACAGTCATTTCCATGCATTTCATGGTCAATCCCAGCAATTCCGCTTTGATTCACGATCACTTCCATGCATTTCACGGTCAATTCCCTTCACTTATGGTCATTTCCATGCATTTCACGGTCAATTCGCTTCACTTCACGATCATTTCTATGCATTTCACCATCAATCCTGGCGATTCCATTTTGATTCACAGTCATTTCCATGCATTTCATGATCAATTCCCTTCACTACACGGTCATCTCCATGCATTTCACGGTCATTTCCCTACACTTCATGATGATTTCAATGCATTTCACGGTCAATCTCGGCGATTCCGTTTTGATTCATGGTCATTTCCATGCATTTCACGGTCAATTTCCTTCATTTCACGGTCATTTCCATGCATTTCACGGTCATTCCCTACACTTCACGCTCATTTCAAAGCATCGGTCAATCCCAACGATGCCGTTTTGATTCATGGTCATTTCTATGCATTTCACGGTCAATTCCATTCATTTCACTGTCATTTCCGTGCATTTCATGATCAATTCACTTCACTTCACAGTCATTTCCATGCATTCATGGTCAATACCAGTGATTCCGTTTTGATTCACGATCATTTCCATGCATTTCATGGTCAATTCCCTTCACTTCACGGTCATTTCCATACATTTCACGATCAATTCGTTTCATTTCACGGTCATTTACATGCATTTCACGGTCAATTCCCTTTCATTTCACGGTCATTTCCATGCATTTCACGGTCAATTCACTTCACTTCACAGTCATTTCCATGCATTTCATGGTCAATCCCGGCGATTCCGTTTTGATTTATGGTCATTTCCAAGCATTTCATGGTCAATTCCCTTCACTTCACGGTCATTTCCATGCATTTCATGATCAATTCGTGTTGAGGGTCAAATAGTGCATATTAGACCCCATTTATTACTTGGATATATGAGCATAATATTGTTTAATGCCCAGTTTTAATCGTGTTTTGTTGCAGTGTGTGATTAGGAGAGTTGACTGAAAAAGGATGTCAAAAGCTTGGATTTAACGTTCTGATGATCACTAGGGCAAGGGACGGACTTCAGAGGACCAAGATTGACGGATATACACGGTCAGAAATCCAAGAAAACTAAGAAACTGAAGCTCAAGTGGCTTGAAACGCATCCAGAATGCAAGATCACATGGTTCCCGACATCTGATCAGGTCGAAACTTTATACATGAGATAAGGGCCATAAATTAACCGTACATATAAAATTTCAGTCATTGAAGATCTCGAAAAGTGCCCCAACTGATAGATCAGCCCATAAACCGTTGATTCTGGGCCCACCTGATATCTGGAATTGCCTCGAATTTGGTATCAACGCCTTAAATGAGGAGACCAATCAGATGGTTGGATCAGATTTCGCAAAAACATCATAGTGGACCCCACTTTAGATTGAGTGTGCATAGTGCACAAGTGCACTACACGTGCATGGGAAACGGCAGAGACGGTTTACCGTCTCTGACCGAAAAAGAAAAAAAAAAAAAAGGGGCTGCGTAATGCACGGCCGCTGGCCATTTTACGGTCGACTGTGGGCCCCACACATGCCTCATCCGGGAAATCCGTACCATCCATCTTGTAGAGGGGTTCGAATACTACAAAAACATGATGACCTTTTGCATCCATGCGTACACACGTGTGCGATATAGGGGCCACAAAAGGGCTGCCCTGGGACGTTTAAAATTGATCTTTTAGTGATTTCTTCTCTGGGCTTCGTCAATGGATGTTCAAAATCACCCATTCTTGACTGAAATTTCATCCTGAATCCGATGGACGGGGTGGATTTTTCAAAAAATGCTTTTGTGGGGCCCACCGATCACAACAGCGAAATGGTGCAAAAGGTTTCGCACATCCGCGAAAACTGACTTTTTCACGCAGTTTTGGCCCACCATCTTTGATCATATGGCAGATCTGAACCGTCTATCATGTAGAGGACCCAAGAAAGTCCTAAGGGACAGTGTTTCTTTGGAATTTAAGCGAGGAAAGTGGCGTGTTTCGAGGCACCGAACTTGGCTGCGAAAAAGCTTTCAATGGGCATGCATAGCTTTCCAAATCCGATTCAAATCCGATTTTCACCACTCCAGCAGCTATATAAGGAGGTTTTGGACGTGGGGAGGGGAGATTCAGGCTAGGAAGGAAGAAAAAGAGAGACGCGGAGGCTTGGGTTTGGACGTGGATTAAAGAGAAGAGAGAGAGACAGGTTTTTGGTTTTCTTTCTTATTTATTATTTTTTTTCTTTTTCTTCTTCTTTCTTTTGTTTTAATTGTGGAGATTTAGCCATCCATGTCTGGCTAAACCTCTTAGCTAGGGCTAAGAGGTGAAGCTTGTAGTGAGATGGGAGATTTGATTTTATTTTTATTTTAATGCATGAATTGACGTTGATTTTAGTTAATTATTAAGGGAATGTTTTAGGTTTTTAATGGTCTGTTGTGACTGAAATTACAATGGGTCTGCAATGACTTTGAATATTTCCGTTCTCTTTAATGTTTATGATGTCAGGAAGCCCTGTTGTTCACCATAGTCTCCTGTGCATGGTTGGATGTTGGTACCCTTCCTAACTTGCATACATGTGATTGGGTGGTGTCACGCCCCAAACTCGGAAACCTGGCTCATAAAATTTTTGATCGCCGAATCCGGCGCCCACAGCCTCCGTAGAACCCCATTCTCGGCTCCTAGCTCCCATTCGCTAGGTTCCGATCCTGTGATGCTACGAGGAGGATTTTAAATACCAGTTTGATTCGTAATAAGTATAACCAAAGGCATAACCCACAAACAACAACCAAGAACTCCATTAAATTTCCACTATGATAAAAAACTTTATAAGTACAATGAGCATAAAGGGAAATATAATGGTAAAGAATAAAAAACTCTAAAATGCTCAGCGACGTGCTCCTGCCTCAGCGCTGCTGCGAACCAACGTCACCTGCAAGCAACGGTCGTGCATAAGCTTACAAAAAGCTTAGAGAGTGGTGAAAGTGTGTGCGCAGGGTAGTAATATGAACATGCAATGTCAGAATAAAGCGAAATATACAGATGGATCTATAATATCATGAGCCGTACCAAGGCTTATGCGATGTAAGACATGAATGGTATCGGCCATTCCAAGGCCATGCGATGTGCAATGCAACTCAAGCATACAGATCCTCATCAATGTCCATACATCAATACAGCTCAAATATGGAATATCACCGGGGTCTAGTACACTCTAAACCAGATTGCCGCCACATCGCGCGCAATAAGGTAACTGGAAGAGACCACACTATCCGTCTGCCAATATCGGGCGCGACTCATCGATAGCGGACCCATTCCTCGAGCTGGTCAGACTCAGCCTAGCATTGCCCCCTACTCTCGGGCGGGTAAGGCCGCACCCCCTTCCAACCGACCACGACACAGTGGAGAGCACAGCCAATTGGTATTCGGCACTCAGCGCTCATCTACCCACTCGGTCTAGACGTTGGAGCAACCTCTTGGTACCATAAGGGTTTAGGGACTTTCACCCAGGGATATCTATAGTACCCCATATAGAACAAGATTTTCGGTATCTAATCCTGCCAACTACGATGCGTCTGTGGAGGCTACGACCCTGATGTCGCTAGGGCGTACAATAACCATGTCACACAAATACGGAATACATGAATCACGCTATCCAGTCATGCAACCAATCCTGCGCATACCGTGCGTTCATGTAGGGCAACACCACCTAACCGGGAGCCCATAAACAACCTGTTCGAAGGCAAATGCTATGATCAGACAATTCTCACGTCAAGCATACATATGATGCGTATGATCATGAGTCATGAAACTGCACTAAACATGTTATAATAAAATGAACTATCTTACAATGCAGATGGACCTGGAAGGCCTATACACAATAAATACGGGCCTATATGGGCCCTAAGGAGAGTCGTAATGTGGACATCCAACCAGCATTACACTCGCAATGTGGACGTCAAACCAACATTGATCCCCAGGCACGATCTTCTTAATCGTCGCTACATAACCTGTATTGGGATTACACATTGCAATGGATCTTAGATTCATCCCATTGGTCCTTACATATGTATCAAATGGGCCATATCTTATGGGCCTTTTATTCATCAGATGTGCCATATAAATGGGCCACACCAATGGGTCTTGTGTGCATTGCAATGGGTCAAAACCCGTGGGCCTTGGGTTGTATCTAATGAGCTTAGTCTCATGAGTCTAATGTATGACTAATGGGCCACACCAATTGGGCCCCCAAATGTATATCCAATGGGCCTCAACCCAGAGGCCTTATATGAGTCGAATGGGCCTAAATCCCTAGGCCTTAAACAATTCAAATGGGCCTAATCCATGAGCTTGCATGCATATCAGAGTGGGCCTAATCCCATGGACCCTTTTTTATAATCAAATGGATTTAGTCCCATGGGCCTTACAATATATCAAATGGTCTACTTCCATGGGCTTTTAAAATTTCAACAAAAAGGTCCAATTACATGGGCCTTGAAGTACATCAAATGGGCCTAGGTTCTTAGGCCTTATATGATCAAATGGGCCTAGCCCATAGGTATTTTATAAATCAAACGGGCCTAGCCCATGCCCTTTTGAAATTCAAATGGGCCTAGCCCATAGGTCCTAAATATCAAGTGACCCTAAGCCCATAGGCTTTACATATCAAGTGGGCCCAAATTCTTAGGCCTTAAATGGATCAAATGGGCCCAGCCCATAAGCATTTTATAAATCAAATGGGCCTAACCCATAGCCCTTTTTATAGTCCAAAGGGGCTTAACCCATAGGCCTTATGTGTTAAAGTGGATGGACGGTCCGGATGCATCACATGCATCATGGTGGGTCCCACTGTCCAGTGGACAGTGCGGATGTAACACATACATCACACAGGGCCCCACCGTCCGCTGGACGGTGGAGGCCACACAACACCAGGTGGGTGCCACCGTCCGCTGGACGGTGGACTTGATTCATACAAAAAATGTGGGTCCCATGTGGGGCCCACTCTGTAATATTTATTTGCCATCCAACCCATTCATAAGGTCATTCGGACCTGGATGAAGGGACGACATAAATTTCAGCTTGATTCAAAACTTCTGTGGGCCCCAGGAAAATTTTCAATGACAAACACTCAATCCTACTGTTTCACGTGGTGTGGGCCACCTGAGTTTTGGATCTGTCCCATTCTTGGAGGGGGGGCCCACTACTGGGGCGGCCCACTTCATGAGCGGCTTGGATATCAAATAAACATTATAGTGGGGTCCACACATAGGGCCGTGGGCCACCTTCCCACGTTCGTCCGCCCGCCCACGCCAGGGCTGCACGCGCTTGCGTGCAGGCGCTGGGCGCTGACACAGGAGGCAGAGCCTCTTCCTCATGAATTTCTAATTTTTGGAAAAAACTGTTTTTCAAGGGTTTTTCACGTGTGGGGCCCGCTAAAATGAAATCCGCCCCGACCATTGCGATCAGTGGCCCGAGGCCGTCCAAATGAGTCTAGAGTTTGGATTTTTTTGACGCTTGGAAAGTGAAATAACATAAGAAATAGCATTTGAATGGTGAGGACGTAATATTTGGCGCTATGGCCCACCAGGTGCTCCGTTCAATCTCATTTTCTGGCTCAACGCCTAAAATGAGATGGTGAAAGGGATGGACGGCTTGGATTAGAGCAATACATCAGGGTGGGGCCTATGCAAGTGGGCCACCAAAAAGCCCTCTTTTCTTCCTTCCTTTTTTCTTCTTTCATTGAAAAGTCCAGCGTTCCAGACGCTGGACGGTTTTTACATATCTTTTTTTATTTTTATTTTTATTTTTATTTTTATGGTGGGCCCTGAAGAGGTGGGCCACCACTGATGGTTGCTATGATTTCAACGTCTAAGGTGGGTCCCACTTGAATAAAAATGATTATATCAAGGTGGGATCCATTCAAGTGGGCCACACAATCCTAAAAAATAAAATAAAATAAAATAAAAGAAATAAAAGAGAGAGAGAGAGACATGGAGAGTGGGACACAGCTTGTGATGGAGGGACCCCGTCATTATGGGCCCTCCCTTATAAAAAAATTATATAATAAATGGATCCCTTGCACATGGGACCATTGAAAATGTAAATCAACGGTGGAGAATGGTTCTCCACCGATATGGATGGTCTAGATGACCCTTTCTAAATGAAATAAACATCATGATGGGGTTCATGGAGAATGGCCCAATCATGGAATGATCATGATGATCCAAGTGGTCCATCGGCCACGTATTAGTGTCCCAAGTGAGATCCACACCATTGATCGGTGGGCCTCACTTGGTCCACCATAAAAACAAATAAATCTACCCTATAGAGGCACCCACCGTCCGATCTTCTCGCTCCTAGGGGTCCCTTGGCACCTTAGCTTCAACTTCAATGGTTAAGATAAAGAATGGAGGGTTGAGATGAGAGATTTTAGGGTAGGAAGGTGGGCCACTTGGAGCTTAGGAAAGTTGGGAAATTTTCATACGTATGGGGCTTGAGATTTTTTCTTGGAGATTGAAATGAGAAGGAGAGAAAGAGAGAGAGTTGTAAAGGGAGAGAGAGAGAGAGTGATGGATGGATGGGTGAGTGATGGTTGTGTAAGAAAAACTTGACTTTTGAGGCTTTTGTGTAAGAGAGGTATGGGTGGTGAAGACTTTTATGGCTTTTTGTGTAAGAGAGGTATGGGTGGTGAAGACTTTTGTGGTTGCTTGGGAAAAGAGATGGAAATGATGTGTACTTGACATGTGATAGCTTGATGGGTGATTGATTGATGGGATTGATGTGATTGATGTGACACATCGTAGAGATTCTCTTGGGTTTCGCAACGCGTTGCGTTTTCTCGCACCGAACGTTGACCCATATCTCTTGATCAGGGTATCGCCTTGGCGCGCGAATCGCGGTATCGGAACCGCGGCGACGGCGCGGTCGCTATGGTATTGGTCTCGGGTTGAGTCGACTTGGGTTGTCGGCATATGAATCAGGGTCACGCGTCGATATCGTTTAAGGGTCGAAAGTTGTCGAAATTCAACCGGTAAGACCGCGGAAGTGTACGGAAAGGTACGGCCCAAGATACGGGTCTTACAGGTGGTGATTAGTTTGATTCTAGTATTTGTCATAGTCTTTGGGCATGGTTTGGTGATGGAATCCATTCTAATTCACACACCTTTCATCTCTTTGAAAACTAGATCAACGACAGTTCAGTAATTTCCATAATTTTTTATGCAAGCATAAGTTCTCCCTGATCTCTACAAGTGGATCCTCTGAATCCCTAGTTTCCTATCTCTGATTTGTTTCCTAAGTTTTAGATTAATTATTCTATAAGTATTCCACCATTGCTAATTGATTTAGAATTCATCTTAGACTAGTTATAGTTCTAAATAATTTTAGATAACGTACAAGTTTCAGTCCCTTTGGATTCGACCTCGGTCTTACCAAGTTTATTACTACATCACAACCCTGCACCTGGGGAGTGAACAAGTTTTTGGCGCCGTTGCCGGGGACTGACGGCTACGTTTTTCTGAAATTAATTAGTTTTAGGATTAATTTAAGATTAGAATTTTTACTAACTTTAGTTTTAGGTTTAGATTTTCCTGATTTTTTTTAGAATTAACTTGTTTTTCCTGTTTTGTAGGATTATGAGATAGAAACTTCTAATTTAGTGATATCTTTGTAATTTCTTTATTTTTTATATTTTTAGAATTAGGGTTTTATTTTTAGAGATTTTCTGATCCTAGACTTTCTCTTTTTAGAAACTAACTTGTTTTGTCTTATTTTGCAGGATTTTAATATAAGAATCTCTAGTATGGTAACATCTTTCTAACTTCTTCCCCTCTTACTTTTCACTTTGCTATAGGACCTTCTCTTCTATTTTTCATAGGATTAAATTCAAGTTAAGGGTTTCATCATGTATATGTACGAGTGGCAACGTCAGTATGCTGAGAAGAATAACTTATTTTGGAATGATGATGATATAGATCAACCTATGTCTCAAAACTTTTCTGAAACTATCATCGAGAACCGATCAAAATATAAAAATCCACCGGTTAAGAAGTCCTTACGTGATTATATGTAGGAGAACAATTACACCCCACGGATGAACAAAGCAGTACGTGAGTGTTGGGGTTATCATAACTATGGTTGTGAGAATTATTATCACCCATCCGATAAAACAATGCGTGATTGTATCATGAGTGATAATAAGTATTACCAACCAGCAGATTCTCCTACTTATGATCATTATGACTATAGCCAATGGAAACATCAAAATTGGGAAAATGAACCAACTACATGTTATAATGATTATTCTCTTGAATCCCCTACCTTTGAGATCCATCCAGAAACGATCCAAGAGGATTCATATCAGCGTAATCTTTCGGCCTGTCTTGTGGAAACGAGAAAAGTAATGGAAACAATGAAAGGACTCGATGCACGCCTTGTTAGGATAGAGGAGACTCAGTCATCCCAGCCACGACCTAATCAAGAAATACAATACGAAGAAAGTGATCCGCACTCACTTTTAAAAGAATCAGGAATTTGGAATGAGGAGTTGGATTCCGTTAATGAGCATGTGGTTCAATTTCCCAATGAGTCAATCTCGATGACTGTTTGAAAGAATGGTGAAGATACATGGGTGTCTTTTAAATACATTGATGATGACACACTTTCCTTACATGACACACAAGATTTCAATGATGAGGAAGAGGTTAGTTTATGCAAACCTCAACCTTTGTTAGGTGTAGAATGTGAGGAAAGTGATCCCATCCCAAATGTGCACTGCACTGGACTAGACAATGATGCGTATTGGGATGAGGATCATGAATGTGCAGCCCAAATTCTCCCTGAATCAATCTCAAATCTAGTCCAGGTCAACGATCAAGACGTGTACGAAGTGATCGGTCAGGAAGATCTACTCCACTCATCTGACATGCCTGATTTAAATGTGGAGAATGAACCTCTTACAACCGACTCTTCTAACTCTTGTGAGACATGTTTAAACTACTCCCTTTAATTGAATGATGATATGATTCGGGAGGAGGAGTTGTCCGCTACGACTCTGGAATTTGAAACCACTCAGTTGAGGCCACCATCTGAGCTGCAAACAATTGAGAATTCAGCGCCTCAATTGAGTAATTTCAATGAATAGAGTGATCACATCAATGCTTCACTTACTGATTTTCAATCTATCTGTGCAGGACTAGAGCAAGAGAGCGTACCTCCATCCACTTTCAAGGATGATGGATTCTTTGCACAGATCATCACAAGCCATAAAAACGAGTCACACTCATCTGAATTTCCCAACTCGTGGGATTGCTTGGCACACTTTGTGGTTTCAAACGATCCCATGTTAAAAGACAAAGTAGATACCTTGCGAGACAACATCTCGGTAGTCATCACTGACCGAACGAACCCTTATTTTGAAACCCTCTCTTTCCCTGATCCTAAACGTCTACTAGTAAAGGAAGAGGAACTGAATCTAAAATCGAAGTTTGGAGCTTCGGAATATGTTGAGACTACATTACTTTTTAAGAAGTTTTCTAAACTTTATTTACTTGTAGTCTTTGATTCACTATGTAATACTAACGTTGAAACTTCTTCTGTCTTAGGTGAATCGTATATATTACGGATACCTCCAGCAATTCAATGGAAGATTTCTTATGAGGTACATAAGTCTCTCTGGAAAGTCATGCTCCAGGGCGCCCAAGCTTATTGCAAAAAGAGCTTTTGGATGATCCTGTTGAGGAGCTTACTGAGAGACTTATCAAGATATTGGCCGGAAGGGAAACCTTGCGGCATGATCGATTCAATGTTTGTGGGTAACATGACTGCAAATCCTCACAAGACTACAACTCGTCCACTAGGGATAACCTAGGGGTTTAAAGGCTTATTGCATATGCTAAATGCAATCGAGAGCACCTGCGAAAGTGGTATAGGTAGGATTTTATTTTGTTTTTCTTTCTCTCGTACTAACCTGCTCTCTCCCGATGATCTCTTGAAAAATCTCTCTCGATACGTTATCTAGGTATTATCTTCCCATCACTTTACTTTCTTTTTCCCATATGCATTGCATTCCCATATCTTTTACATTGAGGACAATGTAGATTTTAGGTTGGGGGTGGGAGATTAGGTTTCCTAATTAGTATTTTCTTGGTCTTGAGCAAAAATTGTGAAATTTTTTAAAAATTTTTCTGAAAATTCCTACAAATTCGAAGTGATTTTGACAGATATCCCTAATTTAGATTTTCAAGATACATAATGTTGGATTTATGACTCTTGGATTCCGTATCTGTTAGATTTCATAGTTAAGTGAATTATTAATCCATGATTAGAAGTTGTAAACATTAACTGAGTCATGATTTCACATGTCACATCTCGCTTTCACATTAAGGTTTCAGTTGATATTGAATGGTTAATTTAGTAATCACTGAGCATGAAAGGAACTAGCCTGGAATATTTGCCTAACAGGATTGATATGAAAAAAAAAAGAAAAAAAAGAAGAAGATACTTTTGAAAAGATTTAGGCAAATGGTCTTCACCATAGGTATGCTCCCTATAGGTGTAGAGTTAATTCCCCATGAATGATATGTGAAAAAGAGTCAGGTGTACGATCTTCACCATAGGTTTGTTCCCTATAGGTGAGGATTTGATTCCCTTCCTTGGCATTACTTTGAATAAAAAAATCATAAGTTAATAGGATAACCTGTGAGGCAAGTTTTGGTTTAAGTCTTCATTATCATGAATTGTTTTGTTGGTTACCAATGATATCATGAAATTGATGATTGGATCTCTTAATATTACTAAGCCGAGATTACACTATACGCTTATGGATCTTAATGTTTAGAAATTTTCTAATTAGTGGATTAATATTTTGAACTGGACTAGGAAGTTTACCGTGCGCTTGAGTCCAAGAGAAAGTAATGCCCAACATTCATGAATCGTAGAATTTTAATGCCTGGGTTATTTCTCAAAAATCATTCGGCTTTACAGAAATTTTCATATAAGTCTCAACTTATTTTTCGCATATTTTGCTCGGGACTAGTAAAATGCTAGTTGGGGGTTGTGTTGAGGGTCAAATAGTGCATATTAGACCCCATTTATTACTTTGATTTACGAGCATAATATTGTTTAATGCCCAGTTTCAATCGTGTTTTGTTGCAGGGTGTGATTAGGAGAGTTGACTGAAAAAGAATGTCAAAAGCTTGGATTTAACGTTCTGATGATCACTAGGGCAAGGGACGAACTTCAGAGGACCAAGATTGACGGATATACACGGTCAGAAATCCGAGAAAACTAAGAAACTGAAGCTCAAGTGGCTTGAAACGTATCCAGAATGCAAGATCACATGGTTCCCGACATCTGATCAGGTCGAAACTTTATACATGAGATAAGGGCCATAAATTAACTGTACATATAAAATTTCAGCCATTGAAGATCTCGGGAAGTGCCCCAACTGACAGATCAGCCCATAAACCGTTGATTCTGGGCCCACCTGATATCTGGAATTGCCTCGAATTTAGTATCAACGCCTTAAATGAGGAGACCAATCAGATGGTTGGATCAGATTTCACAAAAACATCATAGTGGACCCCACTTTAGATTGAGTGTGCATAGTGCACAAGTGCACTACACGTGCATGGGAAACGGCAGAGACGGTTGACCGTCTCTGACCGAAAAAGAAAAAAAAAAAAAAAGGGGCTGCGTAACGCACGACCGCTGGCCATTTTGCGGTTGACTGTGAGCCCCACACATGCCTCATTCGAAAAATCAGTACCATCCATCTTGTAGAGGGGTTCGAATACTACAAAACCATGCTGACCTTTTGCATCCATGCATACACACGTGTGCGATACAGGGGCCACAAAAGGGCTGTCATGGGACGTTCAAAATTGATCTTTTAGTGATTTCTTCTCTGGGCTTTGTCAATGGACGTTCAAAACCACCCATTCTTGACTGAAATTTCGTCCTGAATCCAATGGACGGGGTGAATTTTCCAGAAAATGCTTCTATGGGGCCCACCGATCACAACAGCGAAATGGTGCAAAAGGTTTCGCACATCCGTGAAAACTGACTTTTCTAGGCAGTTTTAGCCCACCATCTTTGATTATATGGCAGATCTGAACCGTCTATCATGTAGAGGACCCAAGAAAGTCCTAAGGGACGGTGTTTCTTTAGAATTTAAGCGAGGAAAGTGGCGTATTTCGAGGTACCGAACTTGGCTACGAAAAAGCTTTTAATGGGCATGCGTAGCTTTCCAAATCCGATTCAAATCCGATTTTCACCATTCCAGCAGCTATATAAGGAGGTTTTGGACGTGGGGAGGGGAGATTCAGGCTAGGAAGGAAGAAAAAGAGAGACGTGGAGGCTTGGGTTTGGACGTGGATTAGAGAGAAGAGAGAGAGACAGGTTTTTGGTTTTCTTTCTTATTTATTATTTTTTTTTCTTTTTCTTCTTCTTTCTTTTGTTTTAATTGTGGAGATTTAGCCATCCATGTCTGGCTAAACCTCTTAGCTAGGGCTAAGAGGTGAAGCTGATAGTGAGATAGGAGATTTGATTTGATTTTTATTTTAATGCATGAATTGACGTTGATTTAAGTTAATTATTATGAGAATGTTTTAGGTTTTTAATGGTCTGTTGTGACTGAAATTACAATGGGTCTGCAATGGCTTTGAATATTTCCGTTCTCTTTAATGTTTATGATGTCAAGAAGCCCTGTTGTTCACCATAGTCTCCTGGGCATGGTTGGATGTCGGTACCCTTCCTAACTTGCATACATGTGATTGGGTGGTGATTAGTTTGATTCTGTTGTTTGCCATAGTCTTTGGGCATGGTTTGCTGATGGAATCCATTCTAATTCGCACACCTTTCATCTCTCTGAAAACTAGATCAACGGCAGTTCAGTAATTTCCATAATTTTTTATGCAAGCATAAGTTCTCCCTGATCTCTACAAGTAGATCCTCTGAATCCCTAGTTTCCTATCTCTGATTTGTTTCCTAAGTTTTAAATTAATTATTCTATAAGTATTCCACCATTGCTAATTGATTTAGAATTCATCTTAGACTAGTTATAGTTCTAGATAATTTTAGATAACGTACAAGTTTCAGTCCCTTGGGATTTGACCTCGGTCTTACCGAGTTTATTACTACATCACAACCCTGCACTTGGGGAGTGAACAATTCGCTTCACTTCACGGTCATTTCCATGCATTTCACGGTCAATCCCAACGATTTTGTTTCATTTCACAGTCATTTCCATGCATTTCACGGTCATTTCCCTTCTCTTCATGGTCATTTCCATGCATTTCATGGTCAATCCCGGGGATTCCATTTCATTTCAAGGTCATTTCTATGCATTTCACGGTCAATACCGGTAATACCGTTTCATTTCACGATCATTTCCATGTATTTCACAGTCATTTCCATACATTTCCCAGCGATTCCCAAGACCTCAACCCAATTCTAACCCAAGTTTTATCGGGTTGCTATTTTATCAAGAAATGACTGTGAAATGAAACGAAATCACCAGGATTGACCGTGAAATGCATGGAAATGATCGTGAAGTGAAGGGAAAATGACCGTGAAATGAAATGGAATCGCCGGGATTGACCGTGAAATGCATGAAAATGACCGTGAAGTGAAGCGAATTGACTGTGAAATGCATGGGAATGACCGTGAAGTGAAGGGAATTGACCGTGAAATGCATGGAAATGACCATGAAGTGAAGAAATGCATGAAAATGACCGTGAATCAAAGCGGAATCGCAGAGATTGACCGTGACAGGCATGGAAATGACCGTGAAGTGAAGCGAATTGACCATGAAATGCATGGAAATGACCGTGAAGTGAAGGGAATTAATCATAAAATACATGGAAATGACCATGAATCAAAACAGAATCACCAGGATTGACCGTGAAATGCATGGAAATGACCGTGAAGTGAAGCGAATTGACCATGAAATGCATGAAAATGACCGTGAATGAAGGGAATTAACTGTGAAATACATGGAAATGACCGTGAATCAAAACGGAATCACCGGGATTGAGCGTGAAATGCATGGAAATAACCATGAAGTGAAGCGAATTGACCGTGAAATGCATGGAAATGACCATGAAGTGAAGGGAATTGACCTTGAAATGCATTGAAATGACCGTGAATCAAAACGGAATCGTCGGGATTGACCATGAAATGCATGGAAATGACTGTGAAGTGAAGCGAATTGACCGTGAAATGCATGGAAATGACTGTGAAGTGAAGGCAAATGACCGTGAAATGAAAGGGAATTGACCGTGAAATGCATGTAAATGACCGTGAAATGAAACTGAATCGATGGAAATGACCGTAAAATGCATGGAAATGATCGTGAAGGGAATTGACCGTGAATTGTATGGAAATGACCATGAATTGAAACGGAATCGTCGAAATTGACCGTAAAATGCATGGTAATGACTGTGAAGGGAAGCAAATGGACCGTGAAATGCATGGAAATGACCGTGAAGTGAAGGGATTTGACCATGAAATGCATGGAAATCATTGCGAAATGAACTGGAATTGCCGGAATTGACCATGAAATGCATGGAAATGACCGTGAAGTGAAGTGAATTGACCGTAAAATGCATGAAAATGACCGTGAAGTGAAGGGAATTAACCGTGAAATGCGTGGAAATGACCGTGAAGTGGAGGGAATTGATTTTGAAATGCATGGAAATGATCGTGAAATGAAACGGAATCGCCGGAATTGACCATGAATTGCATGGAAATGACCGTGAAGTGAAGGGAATTGACCCTGAAATGCATGGAAATGACCGTGAATTGAAATGAAATCATAGGAATTGACCGTGAAATGCATGGTAATGACCGTGAAGCGAAGGGAATTGACCGTGAAATGCATGGAATTAACTGTGAAGTGAAGGGAATTGACCGTGAAATGCATGGAAATGACCGTCAAGTGAAGGGAAATCACCATAATTGGCCGTGAAATGCTTGGAATTGACCGTAAAGTGAAGGGAATTGACCATGAAGTGAAGCGAAATCGCCAGAATTGACCATGAAATGCATGAAATTGACTGTGAAGTGAAGGGAATTGTTCATGAAATGCATGAAATTGACCGTGAAGTGAAGGGAATTTATTATGAAATGCATGGAATTCATCTTAAAGTGAAGGGAATTAACCGTGAAATGAATTGAGTTGACCGCGAAGTGAATGAAATTGACTGCGAATTGATTGAAATTGACCGTGAAGTGAATGAAATAGATTTTCGACCATCGACCTGATGGAATCATTGAAAGTAAGCAGGTTGGTTGGCTAAAGTATCTTCTCCTACCTTAAAATCATATGTGGTACGTCAAGTAACTAATTTTGGTTTAGAAGATATTCTTATTAAATGAATAGAGAAAGAAATGAAAAAAAAAAAAAAAAATACAAATTTTTTTTTATATGCTTATATACATATTTATATAAATATGTATTAGAGAAAAATGTAAGTAGAAAAAAATTCTCCATGTAAATAATAAAAATTTATTTTTTATTTTTTTTAAAAAAAAAAGAGAGAAAAATGTGCATAGCACTTCGGTTATAACTATGGTTATAATCTGTAGCTATAGGCCCAACTCTAACCCATCCACCCCAACTCGTGTCCCCTCATGGATTAATGCTATGATTATAGCTACGATTATAATCTGTAGCCATAGGAAGCACCAGCTTTTTCAAAAAGCTGAAAAAGCAAGGGCATTTTCAACATTTGGCAAGTCGTCCGTACAATTGGGACTTATTCTTGTGAGGTAAAAAGCGGTGGGCTTTAACACGTAAATGGGCCATAAATGGGTCGAATAGTGGTAAATTTCTCTTTCTAAAATTCGGGCTATAACCCAGAAGTAGATTGTGTACTGAATAACTTAGCACCCTTAGCGTACTGAGTACATTTCGTGTGGTCCGCCATTGTTTATTTATTTTATCCACTCCATTCATCCATTGTAAAAGATTATTTTAGGGATTCATCCCAAATCGGAAGTATATCCAAGTCTTAAGTAGACCACACCAAGGAAACAGTGTAATTGAACCTCTATCATTGAAAAGTTCTTGGAGGCCACAGAAGTTTTGGATCAATTTGATGTTTGTGATTTCTCTTCATTCATGTATTTTTTATATTATGAGTAGGTTGGATGACAAATAAACATCATTGTGGGCCTTAGGAAGGTGTCAACGTTGGAGATTGTTGGTGAAAATTTTGACAAGTCCAGATATCCGGATATGGAATGGACCAACTCTATTGACGCTGCTCGTGATTCTAAGGTAATGAGCCCAACCGAGGTAAAAGAGTCAAATGCCTAAGGAGAGACTTGGCTCAGATCTCAGGAAATAAATTCCAACTGAGGCTTATAGAGTTATAAGGCATAGGTAAAACACGTGAGACGCATAAAGTTGACTCGGATACCAAGCCAGCAACGTCTAAAAGGACCGATTAAAGTCCAAACACTAGAAGCCACCGAGCCGACTATAAAACCGCCCCTATTAGGTCAGTTATTGTCGGCTATCGGATTAAGAAAGGATATAGGCTACGGACCGACTCTATTTCATCCGACAGAAGGCAAACAGCTCATTCTTGCAGTCGGCCGAGACTCTCAGGGTCGGTTAAGGCAGAGCCAAGCAAGGGAAAGATGGTGTAAACACAAATACCGTTCCGAAAATCTTGTGGAAGGATTCCCAACCTCGAAGATCTTAGGATCATACATAATCCATAAGCAGATTACAACTAAATCATATCTCCGAGATATGCGGAAGGGAATCCCTGCACGTCGAGACCCTCCCATTCCTACAAATACAAGAAACCTCCATGTTGAAAGGTACATAGAAAACTCCTCTCAAAAACCCTTCTCACAGTCCTATCGCTGACTTAAGCATCGGAGGGTCCTTGGCTTTAGCCAGGATCTCCTTTGCCTCTTCCTTGTGCGGGTGAAAGGACGGGGGAGGGCACACCATTTTTTTGCATCAACAAAGATCATTATTCCACATTGTTTCTTGTGGCATGGTCCACTTCAGATTTGGATATACTTTGATTTTGGGATCAACTCCTAAAATAGAAGGAAAAATGAATTGACGGTGTGAATAAACCACATTCATTCACGATGGCCCCAACTAATTTTACTCAGTATGATAAAAACAACTCAGTACGCAAGCCGATTTCCTATAACCCATTTGTAGCGGGTCCCACCATTTACACAGTTTAGTTTAATGGCTTTATGGTATGTACGAGGTGTATAGTGAAAAAACCTCTCGGCCAGGGTGTACATTAGTTGAACCTCTCGACCAGGGTGTATAGTAGTAGAACCTCTTGACTGCTGCATGTTGTGCATTATATATCATACCTTCATACACCCATATAATCTTTTTCATGAAAAAAATGACCTTTATCGGCCAGCAAAAGCTCCCGTACAGGTCAAAAAATGTGGGAATATGTTTTTCTAGTGCTAAACAATTGTCGAAAAACGAGAGCAATGGCAAAGGATTTGCCGAAAGCCATCCTATGCCGGTCACCAGTAATCCCTAACAAAGAGTCTGGAAAAACTAAAAAATCACAAGCAAAAGTCTGTTAATTCCTCTTAATTGCTCGTGTTTAAGTGAGATTGGATTCCCCTAATCCTAAGGTGCTAGATTCATGTTTGCTATCATATTTCATTAGGCGGAAAATTAGTCTTATTGTTGCTTTATTATAGTCGTCATCTAAGTTACCAATCCAAATATATTGTCACATGGTTGAGAGTTGGATCCAGTGAAATATATTCGCCTAACAGTTGGTGATAATAAAAGTTGCATACTAGGCCTGATAACACCCAAGTTTCTTACGTGAGTGGCAGGACTTTCTATTTCCTCTCCTTCCTCACTGTACTCATCATGATCTGTAACTGCCGTTTCAAATTCTACCACAATGTTTGGGTATACCACCGGTTCACAAGGGATAATAACACCGGTCAATGAGACAATATTGCATAAGTTGCATGTCTTCTTTAGGGTCATTGCATCTTATAAAAAGAGTTGAAGTTTAATATGAAAGTATTATTGGTTGTCCATCTCTGTTTAAAGAGCAAAAACAATTCAGGGTGTTAGTGGCACATAAACTTGATTTATATGTTGTCTATCAATCTTTATCAAGGGGTGAATCCTTAGTATAGAGTTTCTAATTCTAGGGATCTACCAATTATTTAGCTCTGTATGTGGATATGACATACAAGTCACTCTAGTTTAATAAAAGCCTCTCTCTAATACCATTCTGTCATGCCCCACAATTCCAATACAGAATGTGCCCCTTCAGACCTGAGTTACAGTCCATGACTTGTTATGTGTTTATTTGGAGGCGTAACTTAATGTATTCTAAATTTTCACCGAATTAACATTCATACATCCCTGCAATTGTATGCTTTTCCATTACCAATTTCATCACATTCAAAGCCACCTAATTAAATCCAAAATTCAACTATGTCCACCTATTTGAGACTTATCCAACTATAATATCAAATACCATTCAACAAAATCATGATTATAAATAATTTCAAATTCAATCTAAATGTCAGTACTATAAAGAATGGAAATTAAATTCTCCTATCAGCCGATTACATAAAAAATTCATTCATCCAACACAACAAATTCATCTTCCGCCAGATATGACCATTGGTCCTATGCTTCATCCATTAACCGAGCCTCATTATCTAACAATTTGTTCAAATTTCTTATACAGTTTACCTATGTACAGTTGTCAATCCACAACGTTAGATGGCCTAGTGAGTGAACCCATCATGTTTCATACACAACAAAATATGCAGAGATGTCATGGAATGCATATCAAGTGGAACGATCATCCACTTGCTTGAGTTCAGTATCTATCAACCCATATCTACACATACTAGGCTTCTACCGTAGGTAGAAATGGGTAAGGCCGACATCTATTCCCTGAATAGGCTTTCACTAACATGGGCATCTGATAACAAATCTACTAGAAAACCATCTAGAGAGATCCACTAGAAATCCAGGCATGAGGTGTGTATGCAATCATCTAGAGCGGGCCTCTAGGAATCAATGTAAAAATGCTATGGATACATGTAATGTATATTCAATGTCTATGCATTGTCATGTGCAGTTAACATATAGATATGTCGTGTGCAGTTAACGTATAAATCTCTCTCTATGAGAGGAAACAATGAATTCATTTTTAGAATGTACATATCCACATATTCAATTTGAAACTATACATCAAGAATTTACTTAGCATAATAACACATCATCACAATAATTATATCAATCATGATAATCATAGCAATCATAACAATCATAGCACTCATATCATCTATCTTAACTGTACAAGTATGAGATACATTGGTATTTACTCAACTATTTTTGGTAGAGCTACCATCACCGAATAGTTATATACTTTATAATCGAAAATTTGAATCCCTATAAAATATTTTAACAATCAACTAATTTGATTTAGTTATGCCATCCAATGGGGTCTAACTTTGATCAATCCAAGATGACTCACTATTAATCTGTTATAATCATATTAATCCTTTAACTTAATTTGAAATTAAATAAGGAGTTGTCAATCAATGCAATAGGTCGATCAAGTCAACAACAAAGGCCCTTGATCGATCATCGGATCAATCGACCAAGAATTAAAACAATTCGAATTTAACTTTTTAAGTTTCTAGAAACTTTTGGTCACCTTTGATCGATCAAATCCACCCATCGATCGATTGAATAGATTAGATTTAAATCCTTTTGTTTACTAAACAAATTTCACTATGCTCAATCAATATCCTCGATCGATAGAGATCACTCATCAATCAATAGAACCTGGACTTCGATTAATTAAACCATATTATGAATTTCTAAGTTGGGTTGTTGGACAACATTTGACCTATTTGATCGATTGAATACTAACTTCGATTGATAGACCAAAGTTAGTTAGGTTCAGTTAAACAATTCAATTTTTCGAAAGCTTTAGGAATTTTCCATTTCTCCTTAGCTTATATGGATCATAATAGTCCAAGGGTTGGGTCCAAACCATCCAATGATTATTCCTTTCTTTAGAATTTCAGAAAATCAAAAGATCTCTCGATCCGAATTATCAGGATCTACAATCGCTAGTTAGAATAATTATATTGTATGGTCTATCATCATCAAATCTATCCATAGATCACTGTGGGTAATCAAACATTCAAATCACTCCGGGGTTTGAGGCCCTCCCATGATTTGGCCTTTTGAAACCTTTGGTTCGAATTGTTCTAGCCTGACATGGCTAGATACTGATCTTTATATTTCAAGATCTTGCACAAAATTCTCTACGACTTCTCTGCTCTTTTTTTAATTCTGATTATTGATTAAAACAGGGCGTATGAAGCCTCACGCGCCCGACAATTAGGACTTCTTTTCTTATGGCCACTTTTTCCCATACAAGTGTACGTGGGAACCATGCCCAGCGTGGTAGTTCTCCTTAGGGCCACATTCCATGAAAACCCTCTAGTCTGTTAAACAAGTTAACTTAAGGAAATTTGGTTGAGCAAATTTCTTAGGTTTAAACTAATATTTCAATGCACATCTTAGACAACATTGTGGCATTATTTTCTTATCCTAACCATCTAATAAATGGCCAATAAAAATGTAATAGCCCGAAATTTCACGACAAGAGTTTATACTCGTGCTTGAGAAAATCGGGTGTTAATAATGTAAAAAATGGATGCTTTAAAATCACACCCTATATTTATTTATTTTTTGTTTCAAATATATCCAGATACATTCATGAAGGTACTCATTCCCGAGAATAAAATCAACTATATTGATTAAATTTCATTAGAGTAAAAAGAATAATCGAATGCCCTCTCAATGGAAGCTTATTACATTTATCGGATTCGCAACTATCTTCGGATTCTTTCAGTATAATCTTCTATAAGAAGATTATTCTTTAGGTCTTCAATCTGTACATCACCTGGATAATTTGTAAGGTTGGGAGAGGGTCAATTCCTTACTCATAGTGATGGTTATCTTTTAAGATTAATAGTAATTAAAGGAATTCATAAAAATAATGTAAAGGTTCTGATACGTCAAGTACTCCATAACTACAAGAGGTATCAATGCACAATCAATTTATATGAGATGCATGCTTAGTAAAGCATATACGGTGTATCACATGTAATGATCACTATAATGTGAAATATGATTACAATCATCTAACTAGCCCTGCATCCCATACTATGGAGATTCACAAGTGTGTCCCACGTTTAACATGGATTTATGTGGTTATCCCAAGACGGCCACAACATATGACTAGGTGAATATGCACCCAAGAATTGGAGTGACTATTTACGACAACCAACCCCCCTCCCCCCCCCCCCCCCCCCAAAAAAAAAAAAGAAGAAGAAAGGAAATAGAACGGCTCACGTAAACCAGCTAGTGCAACATCACCCCAGAAACATGGAATTACGTGTCGCCTCAGGGTTACTACCGAAAATGTATTACGTCCACGATATTTAATCGATCTCTAGAGGAGGGATTCCCAACATAGTACTTACATCAAAGAGTAATCCTTAATTTATGGAAGGTTAAGGTTAAGGATATCAAGACACCTGTCGAGCCCTTACGGTAAAAGAGGTGAGTGACAATAACCAGCTCGAATAAGAGGGAGTGATGAAGGTCAACTCGAATATGAGGAGAATGGTTAAAGCCAACTCAATAAATAGACGAGCGGCAACAACCTATTCATTGATGAGGAGGGTGGTAACAACTAACTCCATAAGTAAAAGAGCGGGGATGACCAATTCTTAGATATGGAGAGTAGCAGAGCCAAATCAATAAACATGGTAAGGAAAAATCAAGGCTTGTACCCATATCCTCCCATGAATCTAAGAAAGCCCCTTTATAATGGATATCATGTAAAAACCTCGAAAAGGCCAATAGTTGATGATAACAATTTAAAATGAAAATAAAGGGAAGACAATGGAAACTCGACAAAAAATAAAGGCATGTAAAGGACAAGTATAAAGGTGAGATAAAATGCATCAACTCAATTAAGACAAAAGATACGTAAAAAGCAGGATAAAATAACACAAATGCATAAAAAGACAGGATAACTATAACAACTTAAATTAACGTAAGCTTAAAGGATAAAACCCTCACATTAACTTATTATTCTTCAGCGATGTTCCTTAAGGTAGATCCTAACCTTTTTTTTTTTGGAAGTCTGATGATATCATTCATAGGGAGAAATGTATAAGTATTTCAGGTGGGCCACATAAAACCTATGGCCACACCTATCTTTTATCAGAGCTAAATATTTATAAAAATATATAGATTGCCTGCCCAATCTGATTGTTCCTAAATCGAACCTGTTAAGGAAATACGAACCACGAGCAAGAGGAGGGAGCTCCATTGCTAATTGGTAGGTGTTGAGGGTCAAATAGTGCATATTAAACCCCAAATATTGTCCGGATTTATGAGCATAATAGTGTTTAACAGCTGATTTAATCGTGTTTATGTTGCAGGTCGATGTTACAAGCTTGGATCGAAATAGGATACTAAATGCATGGATTTAACGCTCCAAATTCACCAAAGCATGGGACACACTCCAGAGGACCAATATTGACGGATATACACGGTCAGAAATATGAGAAAACTAAGAAACTGAAGCTCAAGTGGCTTGAAACGCATCCAGAATGCAAGATCACATGGTTCCCGACATCTGATCGGTTCGAAACTTCATACATGGCCTGAGGACCATAAATTAACCGTACACGTCGAATTTCAACCATTGGATCCCTCTGGAAGTGACCCAACGGACAGATCATCCTATAAATCAGTGAATTGGGGCCCACCTGAGTTATGGATATGCTTCAAAAGTGTTCTGGACGGATAAAATGAGATGGTGAAAAGGATGGACGGAACGGATTACACAAAGACATCACCATGGGCCCTACATATGCAGTGCGTGTACATAGTGTACACGCACCGGCTGTGCACCGGACGGTCAGCCCGGTCAAACGATGGGCTGACCCGTCTCTTCTTCTTCTTCCCTGTTTCAAACAGCGTCCGACAAGGCGCTGGCTGTTTTTGAGTAGTGGGGTCCACCCATCATGAATCTTGAAGATCCGACCCGTCTATACACTTCAGAGGGGGGGTATTAACCTCTCCTAGCTGACCTTTTGTCACCATGCAAGCTATTGCATGTTTCTAACCGTTAAACGTACGATTGACGGTGAAATGGACTGATCGTTGGACCACACCTAACTTGATCTTAAACCAGCCATATCTGAATGGTTTTTCCTTGTGGTTCTAATGGACGGCGTGGATTTCTCATTAGAATCCTATCATGGACCCACCAACGTCACAGCGGTGTTGCGTAAGGCTCTGTTTCGCAACAGAGCCTGCGGATGGAATTCGTGGGCCACCACGGTCCAGGTTCTTGTTCATCCGATCTGTCCATCATGTAGAGGGACGAAAACCATTCAAATCCATGTTGATTTTGGTTAATCATACACGCACACGTGCAGATGACAGCTAGCGCAAAAGGGCCGTCTGTTATGGTTGCAACAGAATTTCTTCATAGGGCCACATCAACGGACAAAATAAAACCGTCCATATCCGGTCGAATTTTCGAGGTGAAGACAATGGATGAAGTGGATTTTTCATTAGAATTTGATCATGGGTCCCATTGACGCCTCCAACTTCAGTGCGAACTTTGCACCGTTTCCAGGCTGCGTAAAAGCCTTCGCAGGCATTCTCCAGATAGGATTCAAGCCTCACACACGACCGACTCCTTCTGTTGTTATAAAAGGAGGAGAGAGGGATCCACAGGGGGACGTGGAGTAAAGAGAGAGAGAAAGAGAGAGAGAGAGAGAGAGAGAGAGAGAGAGAGAGAAATTCTTTGTTTGTTTTAATTTTATTTTCACTTTTCTTTTCCTTTTCTTTTTTTCTTTATTTTTTTGGATTTAGCCTGACCATGTGTGGCTAACCTCCTAGCTAGGGCTAGGAGGCGAAGCTTATAGTGAGATGGAAGGTTTTTAATTTATGTTTTTTTATTTACTTATGAACTAACGTTGATTTTAGTTGATTATTAATGGCATGTTCTGTTTAGTCTTTAATGGTCTGTTGTGACAGAAATTACAATGGGTCTGCAATGGCTTGGATCATGTCCTTTTTTCTTTATGTTTATGAAGTCAGGAAGTCTTGTTGTTCACCATAGTCTCCTGGGCGTGGTTGGATGACGGTACCCTTCCTAACCTCCATACATGTGATTGGGTGGTAATTAATTTAATTTTGTTGTTTGTCATAGTCTTTTGGGCATGATTTGGTGATGGAATCCATTCTAATTCATGTACCTTTCATCTCTTGAAAACTAGATCAATGACAGTTCAGTTAATTTTCCTGAAACATGCATAATATCTCCCTGATCTCTACAAGTGGATCCTCTGAATCCCTAGTTCCCGTCTCCTGATTTCTCTCAAGTTTAGATAATTATTTCACCAGTATTCCTTCAAATTCAATCAGATTAGATTTCATCTTATCCTAGTTCTAGTTCTAGATAATTTTAGATAATGTACAAGTTTCAGTCCCTTGGGATTCGACCTCGGTCTTACCGAGTTATTACTACATCACAACCCTGCACTTGGGGAGTGAACAGTAGGTTGTCCTACCTTGGACCTCACTCCCAATCTTGGCCAGAACGTTGGCCACACCGTTGGCCTCTCTCGGGTTGAAAGAGAATCTCAAAGTGACCCTCTACCTAAGGCGGGAGATAACAGCCCATGTGTACCAGAGGGCCCAGCTTGGGTCTCCATCACTAACAAGAAGATCCACCAAACTCCTGGAATCACTCTCCATGACGATGAAAGGGTAGTCTTTGGTGATCCCCAGCACAAGCCCTTCGGCCAAGGCCATAGCTTCTGCCCTGAAATTATATCACATACCATAGCCCAATGAGAATGCAAAGAGTAAATCACTGTTAATACCCCTACAAATACCCTCGCCACCTATTAGCCTCGAGTTTGCCCTGGCGAAGCTGCTAACATTCACTTTAACCCACCCAGGGTCAGGCCTGAACCACTTCACAATTGAAGGTCCCTTAGAAGTGGCTAATGCAAATCTGATGTTTAGGGTGGAAAGGATGGAAAAGGTTGAACCATGGAATGGATCACCCCAGTTGGGGCCTGGAAGGGAACTACCGATTTGCTACAACCAATTTACAATTTTTGAGATGACCCACAAGCCGTTCATTGAGGTGCCTTCATACCTGAACTTGGTCCTATCCATACAGGTTTCCCATAATAGAAGACATGGGAGGAGGCCTTGTAGCATTAGCTTAGTTTTGAAAAGACCGGCGGAGCTCCACCAATGAAAGGCTCGAGATAACATAGACTAGAAAGACAAAATGGGCCTGTTGAATTGGATTCTGAAGGACCAAGCTTGGGTAGCGAGTGGGCCGGATGCAAACAGGTGATCCTGAGATTCAGCAGCAGGCTGAAGGTTAGAAACAGAGGGGTAGCACTTGCATTTGGAAGCCATGGAGATGCCTCTCAGCTTGATACGTTCGTCAACCAAGACCGCGCCATGCAGAGCTCTCCAAGCAAAAGGGAGATCTTCGGTGGAAGTTTTGAGTGCCAAACCCAAACGACCACTACTTGCCTGCTTAACTTCCAGGCCGTCCTAACTTCGAACATGCCTGAGGGGGAAGTCGTCCAGGCGCACACGTCTGACCTTTTCGATGTGCAGAAACCACTGCTGCAAATGTGATCCCACACATGCTGAGGCAGAAGAGAAAGGATGGGATTATGGGCCAGAAGGCCCTCCAGTCCCAAAACACTCCTAACAGGGAGGTGACGAGCATCGGGGGATTTCCTAACGGGCCGGCTACTGAAGAAGGCCCAGACCAGACCAGTCCCACGTCCAAAAATTCAGGTCTAACCTAATTTCGTGTTTTTAAATTTAAACTTTAATTAGAATTTATATCTCTAAGGTATTAGATTCGGGTAATACGAAGGCAAGTCGTGTATAGTGGGCCTTAATTTGTCAAGCTTAGGCCCATCCCACCTGCTGTATGGGAGCTTTCTTGAAAAGAAAAGAAAATAAGGAAAAGGAAGAGGAGGAAAAGAAACTTAAAGCAGCATATCGGCCGAGGTAGGATCGGATTTTTGCACAGCCGAGATCTTCTTCCCGAGCTTCCTTAGAGACTGGTTGTTGGGCCAGTTTCCCTCTTCTTTCTCCGCGTCTCTCTCTCTCTCTCTCTCTCTCTCTCTCTCTCTCTCTCTCTCTCTCTCTCTCTCTCCCTCCCTCCCTCCCTCCCTCTCTCTCTCTTTCTCTCCCTGTTCTGTTCTGTTCTTCTAACGCAACCGAGAGCTGCCTTTTATAGACAGCCTTCAAATTTTCTGGAGGCTGTTTACGCAGCTTGACTGCGTAATCTTGTGCGCAATTGTCGTTGCAACCATTCCGATTTTAGTCCGATATCTTGGGGATCTTCCACCATCGAGAACGTTCAAGTTGCTGGCCATTAGATGATCCATTAGTGGCCCATCTTGCGCCCACAAGCGGCAATTCTTCGACGGCCAGATTCTTCTTCTTCATAGTGGATTCGGTTCCTTCTGTTCTTCCCTTCTTCTGGCACCATCAGACGGACCGGATTTACGGTGGGATGGTCCCTGTCTGACTGATCCCTAGTAACCGTGAGATCGCGCGGCCCCTTCACGATTTGGAGACGCCATCTTCCGCTGCGCACGGTGTGGTGTAGAGGTCAGTGCGGAGAGGAGGTTTCCTTTCCATCTTTCTTTCTTTGGTTTGAGGCCAATCCGGACGGATTCCTTGCGTTTAAACCGGACTCCCTGTTTTTGTGGATTGGATGCACGATCCTTTGTTGTGGGGTTCGCTGGAAGCTGTGCGGTGGTGATCTTTCTTTGTGCGTGTCCCACTACTTGCAGATTTCACCTTAAAATCTGATGAACGGTCTGATTCATCTGTCATGAATCATCGATGGGCTCCAGCAGTCGCAAACGGACTCTGTCCGTCGAAATTGCAGCGCAGAGGTCCTTCCGCTGATAACTGCGTGCACCCACGTGTAGAGTCCCACGTATGCATACCTAGGGTTGGGTCAGAGGTAGTCCCCAATTTTGATGAACGGTTTGAATCATCCATGCCGATGACGATGGTGGCCCGTCAAACTCACAAATGGACGCTGTCCGTTTAAACTACAAACGACGGGAGAGTAAAACCTCTTGCGTTTTGGAGTTTTTTCGGGTCGAACCGGCTTTGACCCGTCCTCTAGTACAGTGAACCGCCGATGCACTCGTATTGTGCACCTTCACTGCCGGCAGGGTCCACTTGTGATGTTTTAGAGTGAATCCACTCTATTCACATGATGTAAAATGTCCATCTACAAGGTTTATTCACTCGATGGACGACAAGATCAATGGTTATTATCTGATTTATTAGTTAAGACACTTCTATGATGATCCAATGGCTGAATTTTGATGTGAACGTTTAATTTATGATAGATGAGCAAATATAAACTTTTACATGAAATGGATCACGGAAACTATAATTTTTAGAATTAAAGGATCTAGGTTAATGACATTTTCGTATTTGTTGGTGATCCAAGGCTTTTGCGAAATCTAATGGTCCTACATGGTTGTGACCACGTCTCTAAGTAATCCTTATTAAAGTCTTATGTCCAGATCCTTATGAATGAAGGATCATACATTGATTTAGTTCAAAGGAATGTACATGTACTAATCCACGTGATTAACAGTTGGATGAGACCTGAGTTACAAGTGTAAATCATTTCCAATGGTTAGATTCATGTCAGGGAATAGGTGTACGGTTAGGTTGGTTGGATTGGTATTGTATACACGCATATATTACGTTGAATCTTATGATAATGCTCGAGGACTTTCAATGCTCGAGGATTAAAAAGTTTGGAGCATAACAAAAGAAGACACTTAAGATCAATTATATTTAAAAAATGCTCAATTGTTGATTTAGACCATCCATCATATGGTGTTCAACTTTCACTACAAAAGAAGGGATTTTGACCATACTAACATTGTAGTATGGTCAAATTCTTAAAATTGAAAGGAAGTTTCAAATATTTTGAGGGTCGTCAGCTAATAGGCTTTAAAAAGCTTTTTAGACCAAATTGCCCTTGTCCTTAGTCTATAGTTGTACAGTTTGTTAGTGAATAAGAGGTTAAGTCGTATTCAATGGTGAGATAATAACGTAGCGGAAGCCCTTTTGGGAATGGGCAAGGCCCAACTGATGGGGCCCACATTAATATGTGTGTGTATAATCAACACCGCCCATCCTTTTTGCCATGTCATTTTAAGGCTGTGGTCCAAATATCAGCCTTATCCAAAGCTCGTGTGGACCACATAATAGAAGATAATGATAACAATGTCATCTACTATTAAAACTTTCAAGGCTCACTGTGATGTTTGTTAGAAGTGGACATTGTCCAAGTCAAGATTTCTTAGGCCCATGACAAATTTGTCGACTAGGTGGACCGAATGGATCACCCCATTGTGGGCCTCGACCCTTATTATTTAAAAATAATCAAGTTAATAATGACATGACGAAACTTCGACCCTCAACACATGACAGCCTCTACCCTTAACAAAAAACAACCTTGACCCCGACAACCTTAACCTCGACAATCTCGACCTTTAGCACATGACAACCTCGACCCTTAATACATGATAAACTCGACCTAGAATGTTGCTTTTATTTACTATTATTTAAAAATAATCAAGTTATTAATGACAAGACGAAATCTCTACCCTCAATACATGATAATCTCGAGGTCGTGCTTGTAATGTGGTAAGTGTCGAGGTTGTCATGTTATAAAGGTCAGGGTGGTACTTGTAACGTGGTACGGGTCGAGGTTGTCATGTTATAAGGGTCGCGGTTGTAATATGGTAAAGGTCGTGATTGTAATGTGGTAAAGGTCATGGTTGTAATGTAGTAAGGGTCGTAGTTGTAATGTAGTAAGAGTCGAGATTGTAACGTGTTAAGGGTTGAAGTTATAACCATGACCCTTAGTACTTTACAACCAGCCCTTACCACGTTACAACTATAACCCTTACTACATTACCACGTTACCACCACAACCCCGAACTTTATAACATGACAACCTCAACCCTTACTACATTACAACCACGACCTCGAGGCTTTCATGCGTTGAGGATCAAGGTTTCGTCTTGTCATTAATAACTTGATTATTTTTAAACAATAGTAGATAGAAACAACATTTAGTGTCAAAGTTGTCGTGCGTTAAGGGTCAAATTTATCATGTGTTGAGGGTTGAGGTTTCATCTTATCATTAATAACTTGATTATTTTTAAATAATAGTAGATATAAACAACATTCAGTGTCGAGGGTGTCATGTGTTAAGTGTTGGGGTTGTCAAGGTCGAGGTTGTCATGTATTAAGGATCAAGGTTGTTATGTGTCGAGGGTCGGGGTTGTCAAGGTCGAGGTTGTCATGTGTAGGGTCAAGATTGTCATGTGTGGAGGTTGTCATGCGTTGAAGGTCAAAGTTTCATTATGTCATTATTAACTTGATTATTTTTAAATAATAGGGGTCGAGGCCCACAATGGGATGAACTGTTTGGTCCACCTTGCGGTAAGCTCGTCGTGGGCCCAAGAAGTCCTTACTTATGCAGTGTCCACTTCTAACAAACATTATGGTGAGCTTGAAAAGTTTCAACAATGGGTGACACTGTCACCATTATTTTCTATTATGTGGCCCACACAAGCTCTGGATTAGGCTAATACTTGGGCCCTATACCTAAAATGATACGGCAGAAAGGATGAGCGGCGTGGATTATACACACACATTAATGTGGGTCCCATGAGTTGGGCCTTGCCGACACTCAAAAGGGCTTACACCCACGTGACTTTCTTAGCATTGAATACGACTTAACTTCTTATTCACTTAAGGACTGTACAATTATGAACCAAGGACAATGACAATTTATTCTAAAAAACTTTTCAAGACTTGTCAGATGACTACCATTGGAATATTTGAAACTTTTTGATTTCAAGAATTTGACCATATTACAATGCTAGTATAGTTAAAATCTCAAAAAAGAAAAGCCTTATGTAGTTGGATGTAAGGAGGCTTGAATATTTTATCACCATTAAATTGTCATAAGGCAGAAACCTAAAAATACATAAATGATTAATCTGGCTTTGATGGAAAACCGGTTTTGTTGCCCAATCAAGGCCTTATGTAACCATCATGAGAGCAAACGGATTATCTTCTCCTTACCTTTGCAACATGCAACATTGGCCTGAGTTTTTTAGCAACCCTTTCAATTTTTTAATCAGTTCGGTGGGCTTTAGGGTTGGCCGGTGTCTGTTGGATAGCTCTGTTAGATTAATCTATGTTGGGCTTATGTTGAGGTCTCGTTGGGCTTGGGTTTTGATGCATTTGTTCAAGCATAAACCCCCCATTACAAACTTGGACTTGGACTTAGACTGGAGACAATCAAACCCCAGACCTAACACAGCCCATTGACAGCTTTATTTTCCATCGTCAATGGATGGTGCCAGATTCTTATGGTAAATAACATTATAAACATTATTTATTTATTTATTTATTTTTATTAATAGACAGAAGAGAAAAAGCTACATCACAAACTTGAAAAGAGACAGGTGCAAACAATTGCAGCCATCACAAACATAGTTTAAAAAGACACCATGCAAACCAAACAACATGCAAACACAGTTGTTGTTGTACGTAGTAGTAAGTAGTAATAGAGCAACTTCATCTAAGCTGCACGGACGATACCCCAGTGATCCCGTGCATAGCGTATAAGTTTCATCTTCTCTTCTTCACTGTCGATTATACCATTGTCGTTAAGATCAGTACCGTTTATGGCGCACCACGTCCAGAAAAAGGTGAACCACATGTTGCGGCTCTTGAGCTCAGCTTCTAGTTCCTGCCAAGTTATGACACCATCCTTGTTGGTGTCTATAGTATGGATCCAGGCCTGACCTTGCGCAGGTGGTGGAGGTGGAGGGTGATGTAACAAAGGCATGGTGCACGCACCACCAACTTTTAAGAAGCAACACCACAGATTTTTTTAATCAAACGTGTACCCTAAGATGACCAATTTATATCACACGGTGCACCCTTCTCCCCTTTATTCCTTCTTATCCCTGCCAATCCTGAGAGGTCCAAGCGTTCTCCTCTTTATTCCTTCTAATCACTACCAATCCTGAGAGATCCAAGCGTTCCATCAGGTGGTCCCAACTGTTCAGAATCTCTTTACTGAAAATAAGGCTAGCCTGCTCATCTGCGGATTGGGTAGTACCGCGTCTGTTCCTAGATAAGAACGGACAGGGGCTCTGAGGGGTCAGCCTGATGTATGGGTTTTATCCACACCATCCATCCATTTTCCCATGTGATTTTATGGCACCACACTAAAAATAAATCAGATCCAAAGCTCAACTAAACCACACCACATGAAGTAGTGGTGATAATGACAAGCCACCCTTGAAACGTTCCGAGGGCTCACCATGACACACCGTGTTGAGCTAGAACAGGTCCGACCAAATCCGAGTCGACTCAGACGAGCCACACCAGACATGTCCGAGTCTTAAAACAAAGTTCAAATTCCAGGAAAGGAAGAATATCACATGATTTCATTTTGGTCCGCAATATAATTGAGAATAAATTCTAGGAAAGGCAGAATATCACATGATTCCATTTTTGTCCGCAACATAATTGAGAATCAAGCATCAGAGCAGTTGGACCGATTGTGTGTTCATCACATTCCAATCGTACAGTGATGTTACGTTACCAACGTCATGGCATATACGTCAGGTGGAGAACCGTGGGAGGGATTAGCTGTAGCCCCCCGCCCAATAAGATGTGGCCTTGAACATGGGCCCATCTTGATGTATGTACTGTATATCCACACGGTCCATCCGTTTTTCCAGCTCATTTTAGGGCTTGTTTGGATTCACGTTTAATGTGTATTGTACTATATTTGGGTACTCTTCATGTATATGTTGGATGATTTTCAAAATACATCCGTCATAAACATGCCACTAACCAATATTTGGATAGGAGGTATTGTCCCTGCATGTATACAGGTTCTTATACAGATCAATGTTTGGAAGCTATATATAAAGGATACACATTGTATATACATATAAATATTGCTAGTCTACTTAGTAGTGTCACAATTTGTAAGCTCTCATACATTCTATTCCAAGCGAGGCCTATTGTTGTTGTTGTGGTTAATCCTAACCATTCATCACGTTCTGATTGAATAATGATGACCATTTATCCAATTGATTGAATTAATAAAAAGAAAACAATGCTGGAATTAGCCGCAGCCATGACTGACATGGATGGTGAGGAATAAACCTGCAACTCTCCTCTCTTTCTTCTCCGTTCCAGTCGCCATGGCGACAGATATGTGGGCTACCATTATTACTGACAGCCATAGCCTCCATGGCAATCTGATGGGTTTTTCGGAGTCAATTTAGTCTACAACCATTGAATACAGGAGTGGTGATCGCCGGTTTTAAGAAGAGGGTTGTTAGAATCATGGTTGCGGTGGGATTTACGAATGGAAGATTTGCAGCAGAAGCATAGGTGGGGATGGTGTCAATGCCAAGAGAAGAAAGGACAGGTGGCTACTAGGATTGTCCCCTTTTGAAGAAGATTCTTGTGGCTGGCTCCTGCCATGCAAAGAGACTGTTTGGGGTTGTTTGCTTTGAGATAGAGTTGGTTGAACTTGGATTTTTGGGTTGTTGGAAACAATCCGGGTCTTCCTCTTTTAGCTGGTTGGAATGGGCCCTACATTGCCCTAGCTTTGTTTTTTGTTTCGTTTTTTTTTTTTTTTTTTTGTTTTGTTTTGTTTTGTTTTGTTTTTTTTTTTTTTTTTTGGTATGGTTGTTGCTGTGAATAGCAAAACAGATCAGAACGTGATGGACGGCTAGGATTAATCACAACATGCCCTTTTCAGTTGGATGACGACGTGCAGACTCTCGAAGATGAACTATAGAGGAGATGGTGTAGAAAATCGCCCGTCCTCTTCATAAAGATAACTATTTAAAGCGTTTTGAATGTCCCTCCCACGCAAATACAAGACATTGAAGAGATTGTACAGATGGCAGCGCAGCAGTCCACCGGTATATTACAATCGATTGAATTTTTTGGCTACACGTTGTATTCACGGACGTGGAATTTTTCGGTTGCCTACTTCAAACCAAACACTATACATATCACATTACACACTTTAATACCATACAATACACCCGCAAACACGAATCCAAATAGGCCCTTAGTGTATGGTGACAAAATTGAAGTAGATCAAGTTACAGGTGAACCACACCACATGAAAAAAAGTGGTGATGGACCATTACAAACTTTCTGTCTGCAAGCCACAAAAGTTTTGGATCAAGCAGATATTTGTTTTATCCATGTCTGTACGACCTTATAGCAACGGATTGGATGGAAAATAAAGATCATGGTGTGCATTAAAATGAGGAGCTAGGAAGTTTTTAATGGTGGGCAGTCCATAACCACTGTTTCCTTTGGTGTGGTCCACCTGAGGTTTGGATCTTCTCTGTTTTTTGGCCGATGCCACAAGATGAGCTAACAAAATAATGTATGGATGGCATGGATATACAATGCATACATCATAGCGGGATCCACGGTCAAGGCTGCACCTTGCTGGGTGAGGGCGGGATGCACCTAATTCACTCCCGAGAACCCTTCTTGGGATTTCTCTAGAGTGAAACATGGGCCTGATCATGGTGGACTGCAGCAGTTTCAATCATCTCATGATGAGATCATCAACCCAGGGTGGGCTCACTCGATCCTCGCTGGGCGTACCATCCAGAAACCCTTGTCTATGTCAGCCCGATTAATTATCAGTCCTTAAACTCAGGTTCAGATCCAATTCATAGGCCTCGCGGCTTATACCAAACCAGGCACAAATAATACTGGGTCGGCTGGTTCAAATCCAAGGCGAATCAGAAACCATGAACATCCCTATATCAATTTTCCTACCTTATGAGGAGTTATTTGATACTCTTGTCAGCATATAATGCATGATACGCAGGCATTTAGAGATTTTATATGTGGCACGTATCAATTCAAATTAAACTGACTAGATTACAAAATCCACTGTTGCTAAGTGACAGTTTCTAAATCGGATGGGTTGAGCAACTTTCATCTCTGATTTATGGATTTTTTTATATTATTTATGTTTTTTTTGAAGATAGACTTGCATCATTAATTACATTGTTATCCATCAAATAAGTGTCCACCGATCAGATGGCTATATAATCAAATAACAGTAAGTTTTAGGTCACAACTTACACAATTCAAATGACATAAATGCAATTTCTAAGTAATTTCAAAGTGCCGGCATATTGCAATCGCTGTCGCAATATTGCAATCGCTATCTGCGACAGTGTGGAATTGTTTGCTTACTTTATTCGTTCTTATCTCAGGCCGAAAATATTCTCCAACCATCATGGAGTGATTCTAGGTAGAGCTGATAAATAGAGGCACAGTAGAGATTCTCTTCACCATACATGAGATAGATACATGTTCTAATTTGGATTGTTCAAATTGTTTGTTGATGTATAACAAGATGGATCAGAAAAGGCACGGTCGACGACAGAAGTGATCTAGACCATAAGACCTTAGATTGGGCGTATCTCGCAATCCGGAATGAGTTATCCGACGTAAAATATATGATTTTGGGGTAGAACGAGCTACTTTAGCCAACCAACCCCACTACGCTGGGTTGCGCAGCCTAGATTCGTGAGAAACCCCCTGATCGACGGTCGTTTTCCCGTTTTATTTTTATTTTTACTATAAATAGTCAATTTTTGTTTAAGTATAACTCTTCATCCGTTGGGCTTTAGGAGTTGTGTCCAACATGAAAAGTGCTTAGGATAATTAGGAGAACGGTTTGGTGAAGCCAAATAGGACACTTATTATTTTTGGCCGAAAACCTTGCGCACTAGTAGACATCATGGCCGTCTATAAATAGTAAGTTTACTATTTATAGTAAGTTGCGAATTCTAGGAGTTTTAGTTGTAGTTTGAGTCTGATTTCTTGCCTATTGTTTGGTTTTCTTATTTAAAGGGATGTGAACTCATTTTATGGGATTCATTAATCAATTTCGAATTATTAGAAATTCTTTTCTATTTTCTGCTTTCTTTCCTCGTGGATTCGAGGAGTCTCTGTGAGGAGTCCAAAGAAGTTCCGTGGATTCAGAATATTTATCATCTTGAGGAAGACGGTGCTCGACCTCACGTCCTTCCCTACGTCATTTGTCCCTGCCTTAGATTACCCGTGGTTCAAAACTAAGATTAGATTTGACGGTTATTTCTCTAACTTCTCTTTATATATTCTTGTCAAGTGTTGTCTGTTGAAGATTTAAGGGCTCCGGTAAGGTTCTTTATTATGGAAATCAGTTCACCCAAAACTTGTAACAGTCCCTCAATTAACTCTGTTACCATTCTTCAATTGACTTTATACGGATTCCTCAATCATCTCTGTAACTCATGTGTGGATTTCTTGTACATTAACTAATTCAAACAATATAAATAAATCTAAATGAAACTCATCGTACAGAGTTTTACTAACAATTAATTCTCAACAATCCTTTTTACTAGCATTCTTATGGTACCAAAACCTCTTGAAAGAAAAGTATGTTGAAGTAATCATCATCTCACAACAGCAATTTCATCAATGTTTCATCTCCAACTCTTCAAACTACTCACATTCATCATCATATTTCCATTAAACTTGATTTTCATAACTATTTCCTATGGCGGACCGGGTTTGTCCCTTTACTTGAAGGGTATGATCTTGAAGGATACGCTGATGGGGTCACTCTCGTCCCCATTGCATCCTCTATAATGAAAAAGACGATGCTTCAAGCACCCTTAATCCAATCTATGTTGCTTGGCATAAACAAGATTAGGCTTTGGTCTAGTTGCTGGCCTCAACTCCTTATGCTTTGTCTAGCATGTGCTTGAGAAGTAATATACATTTCGCTCTCGCACGCGAATCTTGTCCATGACTAATTATCTTCAATGAACAAATAAACTCGCCAACTCTCCTACTCCCTTAAGCCAAGCAATGTCTGAATCTGATTTGCAGCAAGGTATTCTTAATGGCCTTGACACAGCCTATGATGCCCTTGTTACCACCCTGACAAGAATATTAGGGGACATCTGCTCCATGGATGACTTCCAGTCTCATCTAATAGCATTTTAAATGTGGCTTGATAGTCAAAATGCAGTAATTGATACTGCCACACCCACAACTAATGTCGCCACTCATACTTACAACACCCAACCATCCTCACGTAGCAGATCCATCTGTGGACGTGGACATGGTCAATTTGGACCATGACCAACCTCATATAATTTGAGAGGTCCATGTCAAATATGTGGCTGCGAAAACCATACCTCCAACACTCGTTGGCATTGTTTTGATCACCAATTCCAAACTCCATCCCCTACTCTCAACCTCACTACATTCGTAGCCATCTCCTCTCTAACATATGATCTGAACCCGTATCCCGACAGCGCGCCACCAATCATATGACAGCTGACCTCGGCAATCTCAGCTTACGATCTGAATATACTAGTCTTAAGCATCTACGAATTGATAATGGTAATGGTTTTCCATTTCAAACATTGGTATGCACCCTCTCTGTTGGGGAACCATGGAAGCACATAGAGATGAATCAAGTAGATTATTCCAATCCCACAAACAAGCCCAATCACAAAGACTCCAAATTTAACATAGAAAAATTCTTTTGGGAAAAAACTATGGCACAAAGCAACAGTAATCACTATGAAAGCAAAAATTATAAAAGATAGAGAGAATACCCCATTCGAACAAGCCTTGAATCTTCCCTTACAAGTCCTTTTAAAACCTTATGAACGAATTAAAAAGCCATAGATATCCTTTGATCCCGATTACACTCCTATATATAGCCTCTAGGAGAATCACAATTAAAATTGAAAAAAAAAAAATCCCATCGATACATAACTCTGCGTAAATCTACGCATAAGTTCAATGGCACATTTTGTAACACCCTGAAGTTTCGCAGCCTGAGTCTTTACTCGTCTTGGGAATTCCAGGCATTAACCCTATTCACATGTTGTTTAGATAGTGTGATTTCTATTGAATTTACATACTTCAAGTATAAAAGTACAAATTCATGAGAAAGAAACTTATCGTAATTATTATTCCACTCAAAAGGGAAAGGTTCAATGAATCATCAAATGCTCTCTCAATGAGAGCTAATTACATAATCAAGTTTGCAGTGAAAATATAAATAGAATTAAATCATGAAACTAAATTCTTGTCTAGGAGATAATCTCTCACCATAGGTCACAATTTACGATCAAAGACCTTGGACCATTGAATTATCTTCTGAGTATTGAAGTTGTACGAGATGTTGGAAGTCTACTTCTCTCCTAAAGAAAATATATTCTTAATCTGCTACAAAAGACTAAGATGGAATGTGTCAAGCCTCGTATTACTCCTATCTGTAGCACCTCCAAACCCTCACGCTATAGTGGGTCTAGGTTTAGTGACCCTATAATTAATCAAAGTGTTGGCTGAGTCCTGCTATACCTAACATTAATATGAGAAGACTTTTTATTTTCTATCAACAAAGTATGTTAATTTATGAAGAATCTGTCTGATGAACACAAGACTGTTGTTAAAAGGATCCTATGATACCTTAAAAATACAATGTCATAGGTGCTTTACCTTCGATCTTCATCTTTTTTTGTACCTGTTGAGACTCAAATATTGCATATTTATCCTTTCAATTGCACTACTTTCAGCTGCATTTAAGTGCTAAATTGATTTACTAACATATGATTTTTGCATGCGAGGTAATTCTAGAACCAAGGATGAATATATGCTCAAAGTAGTAGAATTAAGGCTTAAAGGAGTTCAAGTTAAAGGCATGAAAATTTATAGCTTCAAGATCTAAGAAAAGAAAGGGTCGAAGATGGACAAAAGTCTATAATATCAAGCAGTCAAATAACAAAAATAACTAACTGATCGGTACGATCGAAAGCAGGTTCAATCTGATTGAAAGTGTAAAAATTAGTCCAGCAACAAATATTGGAGTTTAAGAATAATTGTGTCAATCAGAAGACTATTTGGTCTGACCAAAGTGGTGTTCGATGCGACTAAAAGGTGGTTCGGCCTAATCGAATGGACATGGAAAAAATTTAGTGAAATTCAGTTCCATCCAAAGATTCGTTGGATGGCTTTGGTGTAATCGAAGGTCCTCATTAATGTGATCGAAGCATCACAAAAGTGCATGATTTTCAAATCGATTCAAAGTTGGTGCAGGATTTGTCTATTTAAGGAGGTGTTTTATATCTTTCTAAGTACAAAATTAGGGCTTAGGAGAGTGACCAAGTGGCAACAAAGCTTCTACGGAGCCATTCTTTCTCTTAATCCATAAAGTTTTAGCTTGTTTTTTCATATTTTTTCTTTTGTTTTTGTTTAAGACGTTAGTCTTGCTTGACTAATCTCATAACTAATGCTAAGGGATGAACATTTTGATAAATTGTTTTTTACATTTAATTTATTTTTAGTGAAAGATTTTTTATTTTTGTGTTGAATTGTAATTGAATTCATAATTTAAAGAAGGAATCAGTCTGTAAAATTGATTTATCTATTGTCGCCATCGGGTACAATAGATGTTTTTTATTCCCTGTGATTGATTGCCTAAATCCACATTAAAGATCAAACCTATTGTGATTCAAATTTATGTTAGATGTTTATAATTGATATTATTGCATTATTTTTTAATTATAATAGATTGAAATCTAGTTCTAGTAAGGTTATCAACTCGAGAAGGTGAATTGAATTCAATATTCATTGAGTAGGGATTCCTAGATCTGTAGTTGCTTTTATTACTTGTTTAAACCCTTTTAATTATTTTCCTCTGAATTTAAAACCTAGACAACCCGTTAGCTTCATTGTATTCTCACCATGTCCATGACATGATCTCCGTCTTACCAAGTATATTACTATAGCATAGTCCTATACTTCGAATTGCCCAACAAGTTTTTTATGTCTTTCCCAGGAATTTTGCATTGAGAATACGTTAGCTTTATATAAGGAATTATGCTTTTTTCCTAAATTTATGTTCTTACCTAGGATTTATAGATTTCAAAAGTTTTAGTTAGAATATATATATATATATATATATATATATATTCTAAGTTATTAACATTGTCTTCTATTTGTAGGAACTCGTTAATTCGATATTCTCCCATCTGGTAATATCTTCTCTTCACCTCTTTCAATTCATTTCTAGTTCACTAATTTGTTGTAGGATTTTATCTTTTAGGTTTAGGATTTGAATTAGGGTTTTATCATGTTCTTTCCTTACTGGACACGTGATTAATCTAATCAACTTCTAAGAGATGGGAAACTAGCTAAAAAGATGTTAGATTACTATGTTAGGAAACGCCCTATGTCTCAATTTGAAGTACAATTGAGAAGCAACCTATTTATGATGAGAACAAGGTATATAATATTCCACCGGTTAGGAATATGCATGATTATTATGTGGGAGATTAAGCTTATTATTAACCATTGAGTGCACTCACATATAATATGTATGATCTTAATTGGAGGAATCAATAACCATTAAGTGCACCCACATATAGTATGCATGATCTTACTTAGATTATTTCGGGCTTCCTTTGATCAATTGAAACAATCAGTCGATCAATCGATCCAACACTGCTGGACATAGTCTAGACAGTCCGAATTTTACAACTTTTTTGGATTTTCTTATTTTTCTTATTTCTCTTGTTTAAAATGATCCATTGATCATAGGGGATAGATCTTAACCATCCATTAACTCCTAAAATCCAACATTGGGGATGAGTAAATAGATCATTTAAATCCAGACCATCCGTGATTTCAATTTTTAGATCTAAGCATGTTATGTATGATTCATTCCCTTCATTTTTATGGCTCATCAAATAGTAAGATCTACCCACACTTTTTGGATATTAAGTTAGATATATCCCAGATTATACATGAATAGTGGGGATTGGATTTGATCTGTCTAATCACCATCTTAGAATCGAAGGTGTAAAACATATCTGTAGTTAGATTTGATTGATGGAACCTACCCACAGTCTGATTGATATGAAAATTAGGGTTGTGGTATTGTTTAGCCTTTAGCATCAAATGAACCATACTGATCAAATCTAAGACTCTTAGGTAAGACCACACCAATTTTTACAAGAAAGAACTGCAACCCAAATCTAGATTCCAAATCATCTCTACCTGATATTTCTCTATGTACCAATACAATGGCCATGTGGTCGATCCACACCTATTACTTAGATCGAGCAAAAATACAGTTAGCATACAAAATTAAGGAAAAATAATAAGGGACTTACCATATCTAAGCTCTCTTTTAGGTTCCCTGGGAGAGAATTCTCTCCTAAATCCTCTTATCGCCTGTTTAATTTTGAGGGAATAGGAAAATACTCTTCAAAAAGGACATTATTACCTTTTTCACCTGTTTGAAATTTCAAATGCATTTTCATCTCAAAAATTGGTCCAAAAAAGCTGACTTGCATTTGTGGACCCCACTGTGATGTGCATGACATATCCACACTATTCATCTATTTTATCAGAAGATTTTAAGACTCAAGTCTAAAATTGAGACAAATTCAATGCTCAAGTGGCCCATATCACAAGAAACAATGACCTCAAACGTCTGCCATTAAAAGCTATTTTGTTTATTGGGCCCATATTAATGTTTATTTGTCATCTAACCTGTTCATTAGGTCATAAAAACATTAATAAGAGATAATCGCAAATATCAGCTTCAGACAAAACTTCTAAAGGCTACATAAATTTTTATACAACAAGTATTCAATTTCCATTGTTTCCTATGGTGTGGTCCACTGTAGCTTTGGATTTGCCTCATTTTTGGGTTCATGACCTAAATGAGGTTGATGTATAGGATGAACGGTGTTGATACATCACGTACATCACAGTGGGCCCTATATTCTTTTGATAGTCATCCTCAATTTTAACATCAAAAAGCTAAGCCGTCAATGCAGGCATAGGAAACAATGGGGTAATTCCCAAGTAATTATTACTTATTTACCTAGCAATTACCATTTCCTTCAAAAATCAAACAAGCCCTTTAAGAGAGAGGTAGGATGAGCACATCCTTATCCAAACCTCACCCACAACCAAGAGTTGCAACAACAAGCGTCAATCCCTCATTCTCTCTCGCAATTAAAATCGTCTTTACAAACCAACTAAGTGAATTGTATTATTCTCATTTTAAAAATTAAATTTATAATCATTAATTATGATTTTAGAGTCGTTACACATACTCAGGTCCACCGTAATTTATGGTGCTCTCAAACTAAGGTGGCCCGTGATCTTTTTTTTGTTCAGGGAAGTTTCTTGTGTGAAGCTCAGTTGGTAGATTTGGAGCTCTTTCCAAGGCTTTGATATGATTGCTCCCATCATGGATGGATCATTCCACAAAAATCTCTAAAATCATAGGATTTTAGTCATTGTATTTTTGGTCTCTCCTCCATTGAATGTCTCTTGCTTGTGCATTTCTTATCAATCATGTAGTTGCATGTCATTAATGGGAAGTTTAGGGCTGATCGATTGAGTGGTTTTTGTTAGGAAAGTACCATCAATGATGGGCTATTTAATCAATGGATTGGATAGACCGATCATGGCTCCAAATCTACTGAGTTTTCCAAAGGAACATTCCATTGCCAATATGATGGGAAACTGGGCCTCTTCAAAATTTAACTCAGTTTTCCAAAGGAACATTCCATTGCCAATATGATGGGAAACTGGGCCTTTTCAAAATTTATTAGACAATTTGGGATTTTGAAGAATTGGAGCATTTTGCAGAACCATTGATGGCCATGGTGAGGGCAGAAAGGGACACGACACTTTGGCATTGGCCCTTTTTTGTTTTTCCACTCAATTGAAAGCTTTGGGCCATGAAGGAATCTTGGATGTGCTGACTGTGCAGTCCAGCTAGTGTATCTACACACACCCTCATTGATTTACATGCATTCATTCTCTATTTTAATAACTGAAATAGGTCCCAAAATGTAAAATGGGTGAATGCAAATCAAAATGGTTGGTTCTCTTGAAATTTTAGATCAATGCATGAAACTAGGAGTTCATACACTATAGCTGGAAGAATCAAAACATTGACAAGGCCAATGTCCAGACAGCTCATGGTGATTCATTGATCATAGCCATCAATCTAGTGATATCGAGTATATATAATCTGTTCTTCTTCTTCTTCTTCATCATTTTAATTTAATTCATTACTTTTCTTTACTTTCCCATCCTCTGTGTTGCCCATTAATTAACTTTCTTTTACTCTGATGGTGTTGACGTTCGCTGTTTGGATATGGATTTTAATTGTACTCCTATGGATGCATATTTTGAATAATTTTCTATCCAGTGTGGGGAACTAGACAATGGTCCTGATTTTATGGCATATGGAATGTTGATGCCACATGGGCTTTGTAATATTGCACCTAGGCAATGTTGCATTGTTTCCAGATCCAGTTCGAGCCAAGAAATTGAACCAGAGGATGGCTAGCCAAAATGCTGTAAATTGGGCCTTTGATGGGTCCACCAGCAGAATACTCCACAAATGGTGTTTATAAATGGAGCTCACCTGACCAGGCTATCATGTTTAAACAGATTCCAAGCCAAACCATTGCCCCTCCAGACTCAGTCAAAACAAAGCACAAAGAAGGCTGGCTTTTCAATAGGCCTGAGACATCACTAGTGCTTGTTTTCAGGCATTGTAAACGGCCGGGCTAGCTATATCGTACACTCACTAGCTTGTTGTCTATCCTCAGCCTCTGCCACTCAACTACCCAAGAGTGGGGAAGGCTACATGGGGCGCCAACTAGCAGACCATCAATCCTCAGGCTCCGGCCACTCAACTACCAAAGAGTGGGATTGGGCCAGGTAGCCTTTGTGACTCAACGAGCCTGTCGCAGCATTAGGCCAGGCTTGGACCTATTAGCTTGGACTATGGGTCAGGTTTAGGCTCAAATCATTTTTGCCCGACATGACGTAGATCAGTCTGACCTGATGGCACTCTTTATGTGTCTTTCAAATAGAAGTAGATCCTTCTCTCGGAAATGGATTGGCTAGTCCCCCTGAACACCAGCCAATGGCTGGTGTTCAGTGCTCCGTGGCCCCCACCATGATGTATGTGTTTCATCCATGCCGTCCATATATTTTTACAGATCATTTTTCGGTAGGATACAAAAAATTAGATATATCTAAATCTTAAATGGACCACATTACAGGAAACAGTGTTGAATGAGCGTCGACCAGTAAAAAAACATTTTGGGGCCATAAAAGTTTTGGATCAAGCTGATTTTTGTTTTTTCCCTTCATCTGGGCCTGTATGACGTAATCAACCTATTGGATGTCAAATAAACAGTACAGAAGGCCTTAGGTGCCTTTTAATGTTGGATATCTAATCACTATTCTTTTCATGTGGTGTGGTGCACCTTAGATTTATATACCTGTCATTTTCGGGATCAAGTCATAAAATGATCTTTAAAAATGAATGAATAGAATGGATGAAATGCATACATCATTGTGGGGCCCACAGAGGACCAACCATCATGGAGGCTAGTGTCAGGAGAGTAGCCAATCCGTTTACCCTTCTCTCCAGCAAGGAACAGTCAGATCTGTGTGGGGGCCCACAGTGATGTATATTTTTATCCACACCATCCATCTCTTCTCTTATATCATTTTAAGGTATGAGCTCAAAATTGAAGTAGACCTAATGCTAAAGTAGTCCACTTTGACATTAGATCTGCTTCATTTTTGGGTGCATACTTTAAATTGATATGAGGAAAGGGATGGACAGAATGGATAAACTGATACATAATGGTAGGCCCTACAAAGATCTGCCCATTCCTCACTACAGACAGAAGGCTTCGCTTTCAAATATGGTTATTCCAATGCTTTGTTAGGCAACCGATTCAATGATATGTTGGGAAAATTGAAGTGAGAAATAAGAATCTATTAATTTTCAGCCCTCCCTGCCGTGCAAATAAGAATGGCCTGATTTTTGTTTAGTGGGGTTGTGATATTGGGATGCATCGGTTATTACAAACCTCAAGCAATCTAAGCACTCTCGACCGATTTATTATGTACGGTCGTTGTAACGTACTTAGTGGAATAGTGTAAGTAGATCGGGCACTGGTCGGCACATGGGCACTTGTGGCACGGAGCTAGTACCTCTGTATTCCGTAAGGGCCCATCTAGAATAGACCAACAAGAAACTATAGTTATTTAAAATCCCGTGATGTAGGAAACCATGGACAGAGGATGATCGTATCCAAAGAACATAATTAGTAGATTAGGTTGGTGATCTTGTGGTGGGCCAACCTTTTTGAATGTGCTAGTGTTGTACAACCATAAATAAGCTATCATTGTCATCAGCAAAACACGCACATAAATAAAATAAAATAAAAACAATTGACGACAAATAAGCTAAAATCAAACATGCACACAAATAAATTAAAATAAAATAAAAACACTGCTGCAAATCAAATCAAAACAAATCAAATCAAGCACAGGGAAATAAAATAGACATAGCGAGAATAATTCATCAGCGCCTGTTGAAAGGTCGGCGTTCTTTGAAGTAGACATGGCGCTTGATGTTGTCTCCTTCCAACTTGAGGCTGGCCCACCACACCAACTCGCCTTCCACCTTAACACCACCCTCACCAATAACAGTTGTAGAAGCAGCGGCATTGTCATTAGAGATTTGAAGAGGAAGCTTATTCAGCTTCGGACATCCACCCACTCTCAGCTTCTTCAATGCCCCCAAGCACACGTCACTGCAAATACTCTCCAGCTTAGGTAGCTCCCACAGACACACCGTGTGGAGTCGTTGGAGCGAACCTTCTTCCTTAGCTACCCCTCGAAACACTGCCTCCAGTCTACTGCAGAACTTGATATGCAGAGTTTCCAGGTTTGTTAAGCATACGCCTGACGAGAAGACGACAATGAGTCTCGGACAGCGCTCCAGATATATATGTTTAAGGAGTGTGAAGCTTTGGCTCCCATATCTGCCCTCGCACACGCTCTTCAGTCTTGGAAGGTTGGACATCCATACATTCTCGAGGCAACTTAAAGTGGCGGAACTTAGATTCACTCCTTCAAAAAATTTCTCCAAATTCTTGCACCTTTCAACCCGGCATTCTCTCAGTTTTTTTATTGCATCCACAATGCAAAAATCCGACAATCTATGGACGAAGGCATTGTCACACAGAGTGAATAATTCCGTTTGAATGAGAAAATAACGAGTAGAAAAGTGGGGGAAAGTATCGCCTCCTCGGATCTCCAAATGCCTATCGAAATGTCTTTCTGAAGGTAAATTAGGTGTTTGTGTCTTGAAACCCATGTTTGCATATAAAAATCGCCTTTTACGTTTTTCATCTTGACAAGGAGAGATGCATATATGGAAACGAGAGAAGCATTTTGCTCCCCACAATTTTGAGTCTGCTGTTAAGGATTGTAAAAGATGGTAATTACTTACCCTTATGTGAGCCCCAACTGTATCTCCCTGCCATTTATTATCCCCTGTGTTGCACTGATCGATGTTGAGATATTCGAGCTCGGTACCAAGATCATCCCATTTAATTTCTTTAAGGTGATTCATGCATTGGAAGTCCAGGCGCCTTAGATGATTAGTGTCGTCCATATTATCTTCAGGAAAGCATTTGATTTTGGTACCTGAAATATTGAGCTTTCGAAGGTTTATAAGCCGGTTCAGGCTTACAGACTCTAGGCTTTGGCAGCCATTGAAGGAGACCTGCGAAATTGCCTCGATTCCGGAAAGATAGAGCTTTCGGAGGTTTGGCAAGATATTTCCAAGAGAAGTAGAAACATCTTCAATATCTTCCAGGGAATTACAGTTTTCGAGATCAAGCTCCTTGAGTGCGGAGAGCTTTTGAAAATGCGGCAGCAACTTCATCTTTAGGGAAGAACAGTTGCATAGCAAGAGTTGCCTAAGATTGACCAACTTGGAGAGAGAGGATGGTAGAGAATTTAGATTAGAAGCACCTCTCAAGTTAAGAACCTGAAGCCGCTCCATAAATTCGAAGGTCTCATTTGGGATTTTCATTAAAGAGGGGGATTCTACTAAGATGAGTTGATGGATGGTGCGCAGCTTGGGAACGGAGGAAGGCAGTGATCCGATGTTCGTTTGAATGAGTTCGAGATATTGAAGGTTGGTCATTTGTCGAAAGCACTCATCTGGCATTGTTTCGAAAGAAGAACATTCTATGATTTCAAGGAACTCGAGATTGTGCAGAGCTTGAATGGAAGTGGGGAGAGAGTTTAAGTGTTGGCATCGAACTATTCTGAGAAGTCTGAGATTGTGCAAGCAGGTGATGGACGAGGGCAGAGATTTGATACTTAGGTTATTAAGACGCAGGACTCGAAGACCCCGCATTTGCTCAAAAAAAGGGTCTGGTATGACGATTTCGAAATCGGAGTGGAAATAATTCCTCCCCCCGAGATGTAGAGTGGAGAGTGTGTGGCATTCTAGAGGCAGTTCCGTTGGCCAATAGCTGTCCAATAATTTCCCCTCTGGTGGTAAGTAAATCCTGTATCTCCCATGAGTTAAAGCATTTGCTAGATCACGACCTCGATCATTTTCCTCTGCCCAATCCGGCAGTTGCCAATGTGTTTTACTTTCGGTTAATTGAATCAGAGAACGAAGCTCGAACTCTCTCAGTAGAATGCGAGCCTTCTCCACAAGCATGGAATCATATTCTTCATCTTCCTCCGTCTCCCTTCTAATAATAACTCCCTCCGCCCTCCAAATCCTTGTCATATATTCCACAGGATAGTTATAACCTGAGAAAACCCAGAAGAACAGCAAGCAGTGGAGAATGGTTTCCGGAGCAAAGTAGCCCTGGATGCCAGGAGAACAGGCCACATCACTGGCCTCTTCGAGTAACATGTCTTCAGACAACTCCTCCAAGTCGATGTTCACATTGTATTGCGGCACAGCAACTGTCGGCAACACTTCATCTCTGACAAAAACGACCTTGGAATCATATGGAGCTTCTCTGGGTAAGGGGATTCCCATCAAATCCACCTTTATTTCACCGCTCACATCTCCTACAATTAGCAAGAACGTCCGCCTCACCAACGATTTATAGATCTCGCCTGCAGCTACAATAGTCTTTGTCTGGACGCCATCAAGATTAACGTTGCCTGTCAATTTTAACTGTTCCACGATCTCTATCTGCACCCTTTCAGGATTGAGATCTCCTTTCGGTATCTTTACCTCTATCTGCACGTCGAAGGGATCAGATCCCTTCAACTTTCGAGTTGCATATTCGATGATCCTCCATCTTCCAATACCATTACACCCTATCACATTTACGAATTGTGTAGTCCGACTCATAAGCTTTTCGAACAGGTTTTCACCAGCATGTCTTATGGCGTCCGAATAATTCTCTAGCTCGCTTGTAAATGTAACATCGTTTCCTCTTCGACCAGCCATGCGTGCACTATCTTCTCTCTGAGAAGCCCGACAGCGACTTTTCTAATCCCACACTCACAACTGCAGAGCATGTGGAAATCATTCAAGAAAAGAGTAAAAACGAAGGGAAAAAAGAAAAAGAAAAAACGGTAGCGGATTGGCTGGTGTACCTCACACCAGTTATAACTGCTGTATTTACGTCAACAGGCTATTTGGGTATAAACATGAGGTATGTGTTATATCCAAACCGTCCATCCATTTGCGACCTCGTTTTAAAGGCTGATACGAGAAATAAAACAGAAATAGCAAGTTGACCACATTGCAAAATTTAGTGGTGGATTGAACTTCTACCATTGAAATCTTTTCTTAGGGTTATAGAAGTTTTGAATTGATATGAAATTTAGTTTTCCTTTTCATTCGAGTATTTGTGTCCTTATAAACAAATTGGATGTATAATAAATTTTGTAGTGGGCCCTACAAATTATTTAACTGGGAACATCATTATCTCCGCTGCTATTTATAATGGGTCCAGACGATCTTTGAATTTGACTCTTCTAGTGAATAATGCTTTAAAATAATCTTTAAAAAAATATAAAAAAGTATAAATATGATAAATACGTCACGGTAGGGCAATGTAACTTTGGTTTCCTTTGAATCGTTCGTACAAATCGTAGCCGAGGAGCGCCAGCGCTTGTCTTCGCGGGACGCGCACCTGCGGCAGCTATTAGCTGGTGTGAGGTACACCAGCCAATCAAAATGGCCAAAGATGTCTTTGAGTAGGAAGCGGATTAGCTGGTGTACCACACACCACTGAACTAACTCCTGTGCTTACGTCTACAAGCTCTGGGGGGTTCCACCATGAGATATGTTTCATATCCAAACCGTCCATCCATTTGGCAGGCACTTTGTAATGCTTGAAACGAAAAATAAGAAAGATTCAAAGATTAAGTGGACTACACCACAAATAGCAGTGGGGATAATGATTTTCACTGTTAAAGCAATCTTAGAGCCCACCACAACATTTATTTTTCATCCAATCAATTCTTAAGGTAACAAAGACCTGGATGAAGAGGTAAACAAATATAATATTGATCCAAAACTCCTCTTACCCCAAACAGTTTCAATGGTAAATGTTTAATCCTCCACTGATTTTTGTAGCGTGATCAACTTGATCTTTATCTCTTTCGTATTTTTCTTATTAGAATTTATGACAAGATCCTTAAATGGACTGACGGTTTGGATATAACACATACCTTATGATGAGACCCACGGGATTTGCTGACATCAACACATAAGTATATCGCTGGTGTGTGGTACATCAGACAATCCGCTTCCCTGGAACCCTGCCTTTGGTTGCACTGCTTAGCTGGATACGTGGTGTAACAAAACGCACCAACGGCAGGGATCTTTAAATGTCAATGTTATTTATTTATTTACTTATCTTATTTCTGGCCAATAACAGAGAACATCATCTATCAAAAGTTATGAATTGCTGGGCCACAGCTCTACACATATCCATATATCAAATAAAGATTCTTATTATAATCCAGTAGAGCAAGTTCCTCTGTGAGGCTAAACGTGGGTCCACCAATGATTACTGTGGACCAATAGATATGGTGCCAACTATGTATTAAGAGATCATTAATAAAAATTTTAAAGAACATGTATTTTTATACGTCTTTTGTCTACCCGATCAGTTTATGAGCCTCGATCTTGAGCCAGGACATCTGAAAGTATCATCAAAATGAATAACGGACTGGATGTCTAAATTACACTCCTAGCTGCACTTTGTTGCCCCATCGGAGGAAGTGGATTGCGTGGTGTGCCACACCCACCGACCTCCATTGTGGGTTGATGTCACCAAGTTCCGTGGGCCAAACATGATTATGTTTATACCCACACCGAGCATCTATTTGGAGAGATCATTTTAGGTCTTGAGCCCAAAAACGAAGTAAAATCCAAAGCTCAGGTGAACCACACCCAAAAAAAAAAAAAAGAAGCAATGGGGATAGTGATTTTCACCGTTGAAACCTTTCTAGTGCCCAGCATAACATTTATCTGTCATCCAACCTGTTCATGAGGTCACACAGACTAAGATGAAAGGTTTAAAAAAAATATCAGATTGATCCAAAACTTTGGTGGCCCTTGAAAAGTTTTCAATTGTAGACTTTCAATCCCCATTGATTTCTATGGTGCAGTCCTATTGAACTTTGCATCTGAATCATTTTTTGTACATGTCCTAAAATGATCTCCTAAAATAGATGAATGGTGTGGATATAACACATACATCATGGTGGGTCCCACAAATCTTGATGACGTCAACACCACAAGTTGGTGCCTGGTGGTGTGTCATACCACGCAATCCGTTCCCCAGCGGAGGTACGTGCGCTCAGAGCACGGATTGCCTGCCACAGGGAGCATGAAGTTCTGCACTCGGGTTCCACCGTGTTGTTTGTGAGAAATCACCTGTTCCTCCATTTTCGGGTTCATTTTAGAAAATGCCAAAAAAATAAATAAATAGATTCAAAACCTTTTTTTTTTTTTCTTTTTACACACGCGCACACACCCCACACACTCACGCTGGTGGAATTTCACCACCTTTGGTCACTCGAACCCTTGACCGGGAGTTGAAACTCCCGAGAGTCTTCCACCCGGGCAAGAGTAAAGACCCAATAGATTCAAAACTTAAGTTCGTAAATTGACCGTAAACCGTAGGGCTTGAACGTCCACCGATTGAAACATTTGTTGGGTACTGGATGTTTTGTATCAAGGTAATATGTTTTTGTTTTCCACTCATCCCAGTGGGAATGACACTTTGAACGGTTTGCATGGCATATAAACATCGACCTGGACCCTAAGAAGAATTCAACGGTAGGCTTACCTTGAGTTTTGTATCTGCCTAGTTTTTTGTCTCATGTACTAATGTGATATGGAAAAATAGATGGTTTGAGTGAATTTCTCACAATCATCAGGGTGGACCCTACCTTGCTTAGGTCAGGTGGGGGAGATTGGAGCAGATTAGCTGTTACATGGGTAAGTAACACCTGGGTGTTATTATGTATTATATATTCATTTTGTCCATGGGTTGTCTTGATTAATTTCAGGATGTTATTTCAAAACTTGAAGCATATTAACATCTTTGACCACAGTAATGTAAAAAGTGATGAATAATTATTAAAATCTTTTATAGAGACCGAAAGTTTTGAATTAAGCTAGTATTTGTATGTTCCTTACATCCAAGTCTCTTTAACCTTAATAGGATGGCAAATAAACATTATATATTTTCTTATAGTAAGTCTTTGGAAGTTTTTAATGGTGTGCAATTAATACCATTGTTTCCTGCGGTGTGGTCCACGTGAGATTTGCATATGCTTAAATTTTGACAGTAGGTCCTAAAATTAGCTAGAAAAAATGGATGGACTGCATTGATATATAACACATTATCATGATGGCCCCACCGCAAGGGTAACACCCACTAAGGTGTTACTCCGTGTTACACCTAGTCCACTCCCATGGCCTAGAACCTGCATTCTTAGCTCACATACGAGTTTTGATAGAATGTGGGCACCATGTTGCAGTTAGGTGCAGTTTGGTAAACTGTAAAATAAAGTGTAATAGGGATATATATATATATATATATATATATATAGAGAGAGAGAGAGAGAGAGAGAGAGAGAGAGAGAGAGAGAGAGAGAGAGAGAGAGAGAGAGAGAGAGAGAGAGGCATGCTCCCCTACGCACCTACACATGTGCACACCTTTGCACACGTGTCATGGGAGTCGAATCCGAACAGTCTATAAGATGCGGAATCCCATGAAACCCTAGGAGGTGAATTTTCACCCTGATCTAAGATTCTAGTGGGCCATAACAAAGAGAAACGCAAATCAAGGGAGGAAACTGTTTCATTTTTCATGGCCCATCAAAGTCTTAGATCAAAGTAAAACTTGGGCGCGGAGGGTTTCACAAGGTGCTGCTTCACATTAACGGTTCAAATTTTGGATCCACATGATGTATGATGGGTTCTCAAAAAAGTTCGTACGTACGTACGAACTCGTTCGCAGGTGAGCATTTTCCATATATATATATATATATATATATATATATATATATATATATATATATATATATATATATATATCAGACAATTAAAGATAAATCACTATCCTTATCCATATATGATCTGTTGGATTAAGAAAGTCATGGTGGTAAAGTTACAATTATAGACAAAACATCATCCCTTCCCATATATAATTGGTTGAATTAAGAAGGTTACCGAAACAAAGGTAATTGAACAGTGTACTATATCTTTTTCGATTGGTAAATATTATAAAGACGAAGTAGTACGTGATGTAGTTGACATGGAGGCATGTCACATGCTACTCAGCTGACCATGATATAATAATATTAAAGCTACACATATAGGTCGAGATAACATATTTATATTTATTAAAGACGATAGAAAGATTATCATCATACCCATGGAAACGAAGAGCCAACTCAAGATTTTTAAAGTTAAGGAGCAATCTCTCATACCCAAACATGATTTCGTTAAACAATTTGAGAAGACGAGAGATGTATATGCATTAGTTGAAAATGAAAATTATATGGAGCATGTGAACATCCCAAAAGATTTGAAATCAGTGTTATAGGAGTTCAAGATGATTGTGCTCAATGAACTTCCTAATAAATTATCTCTCATATGAGATATACAAAACGACATTGATCTTGTCTCATGGGCAAGTCTGTCTAATTGCCTACATTATCAAAAAGAATGTAAGATCTTGTAACCACATGTGAAGGGACTGATCCATACTAGTGAAGTCAAAAAGAGCATGAGTCAAGTGAAGAAGAGTGTGAGTACATGTATTTTTTCAACACAAGAGCCTAATGCAAATTATAAGAAAAATGGTGATAAAAACCAAAATTAGAAATTATTTGAGTACCATGAGCAAAGCCGATTGTGTAACTGGAGGACGAGTTTTTTTCAAGTGGAGGGATATGATGTAAAACATGACACAGATACATTTCTATCATGGACCAAAAGAAGGTGGACTGTAAATTGGTCATAACTTTTGATCCAAGTATTGTTACGGGGCGCATAACCTATCAATCTTTATTGAAACGGTCCATCCGAGGTGAATCGACCCAAAAAGTGGGTTGCATCTATCTGTTTCGTCAGAAAACACAAACTTTCAGTTCAAAAATGAAAATTTAAGGAAAATTTACTATTTTTAGTTATTCTGAATTTTTAAATATTTTCTTACTTTTAGAGTTTTAAATTTTCTTCTTTTTTAGAAACAACTTCTAATTATGGTAGAACACTTCTAGCAAAAGTTTATTTGAAATTTTTATTTTTAGAAATTAAGTTTTAGAATAGTTTTATTAGAATTAGGATTTTTATTATAGTTAGAATTTTATTAATTTTGGTAATAACGAATTTTAGATTTTTTTTTTTTCTATATTAATGGTGTAACAGGGACATACATATCTGACAATTATTATAATTATGACCATTATGTCACATGTTGGCATGTTAGTACATGTGGGATGCTTTACAAATGTGGGTTGCATGTATTGTATAACTAAAGATGGGCAATGGCTCCTTGGCTCATTGGCACATGTGAGGAGATTGATGATAGATGGTGGTATGTTTGGGCTTAACCCTTGACAAACTAGTTTTTCTTTCATTAAGGAGTAGATGAAGTTTTTAGGAGTAGCCCTTAAGAAACTCATTTTCCTTTCATTATGAGTAGATAGATTTCTTAGGAGTGGAAGTGGAAAAATAATTTCTTTTTATTTCAACAAAGATTAGTGGAAATAGTGTTTCTCAAAAATTTCTAAAAGAAAGGCTTGAAAATCAAGGAAAACTGGGGATCATCAAAAGTAATGTTCTCCCCCCATTTATTTTATGAATCCAAATATGCCTTCAGAGAAAAGAAAAAAAAAATGGTATAAGAAAGTTAGGAACCTCCTAGGAAATCGTGGCTTTTTTTAAGGGAGCAAAAATGATAGAAAGTTGGCAATTGCAAAACAAAGGTTTTTGAAAAGATGAAAATACAACTTCTAGGCACCTTAGTCATTTGGTATGATGAGTGCTAATGGGGAGATATAGATGAGTTTGAGTAGTGATAGATTTGGTGGCATTTGATGTGGTGGTGTGCAGTGGTAATCGATGACGGGAGATATGCTGGCTCAAGATCTGGTTGCAACATGCTCAGACATGGAATAGTGGCGTTGGAGGTGAAGAAGGGAAGGAAGACATGGGAAGATGGACAATCATGATCAGCACCACGTGGCATTAATATCATGTTAAATACAAGTCTACATTATGGAATTTGTAACTTGTTTATTTCATTGAAGGTAAGAAAAATATATAAAAGATGTGGGAGATTTATGAGATTTTAATAGAGAACATAAGAAATATACATTGTAATTAAAAAGAAAATATCCCAATATAATAATATTATCATATTCTACTCCAACATGCTGCAAAGATGCTAATGATGAATAAGTATTTGTTATGTGATTTGGATTGTTCAGTATATGAATAGGGTTGAACTAGGCGGAGCTAAAGCATCTATATACTAATCTAACACGTGGTTTGGATTGTTATGTGATTTGGATTGTTCATAAAATTAAAATTGTTAATTATGAATTCAAACCTCTCCAACTGGGATCCATAATAACTATGACTTTAGCAACGTTTGATCATATAAAATTAAAATTTATATTATTAATGGAATACTAAAATATTCAAAACATATTAATTAGAAGTTGATAGAACCAAATCTTGAGCACCTACACGCCCCATGTGCCAGTGGTTCATGTTGGTGCAAGATCCAAGCCGTCCATTGGTTTGGTCCTCAGCATGATTCATATGTATCGTAAAAATACATCATGTGGCAGAGGTATTAAAAACAACCACATGGCTTAGAAAAACCTTCCTGATATTTGTTGCCACTGATTTGGACCACCTGGTAATTAGACTAGCCTTATCTTTTGTTCCCATCCATCTAAATAGTGGGAAGCCAGCTAGCAAATGGCTTAAAAATCTTACACGTGGGCTACTGTCTTTTTTGTTAAAAAGAAAGTCAATTAAAATCAACTAAGTAGAGAACTAGGCAATTTTCTCTCCAAGTTATCTTAATCACTAAGTAGAGAAAGAAAACCTCAATATAATCCTAACCATGTATAACTTCTAAACCTAAATATCTATTCCTAATAACAAAAATGGACTAAAATACTTTTTTTTTTTTAAATGAGTGTATATTACTGGCTAAACCTCCACGAAAAAAAAAAAAAAAGGAGAGGGAGGAAAACAGCCAAAATTAAACTATCGCTTCAAACTCTGAAATGTAGATGGGCTGCCTTTTACAGACTTGTGAGCTCAGTTGGGAAAAAAAATTCAAGGTTTTTTATCCCGAGAATGTTAATTAAAAGAAAGTTGTGAGAGAACAAGGAAGAGCAATATGAAAATGAAGAGAAAAAACAAAGGTGTAAGAAAATGAAGAACATACCAGGAAATTGATACTTTTATTGATACTTTTTTCTTCCTGGGCGGAGCAGTGCAAACAAGGCTTTGAAGGAAGAAAACACAATCGTCTTTGTGTTTAGAAGGCCAAGGGAAGCAAGCTATATATAGATTCCACCAAGCATGACACCTCAGTCGTCGCTGTCCATCATGTGGGTCCCATTCTTTAAATGCCCTAAGACATGAACAACAACGGTCCACATAAAAGCTAGTAAAAAATGTTAGAAACAGTAACTCTTTAGTAAAATCTGGCTCACATGAGAATGAAATTGTGCCACCTGACACTTAGTAGATAAACCGCCTCATGCATAATTCATAGGTGGGCACTTAGTAGATGAACTGCCTCATAATTTATAGGTGGCATTGGGCGGTGGGAATAGGAGGGATCCGGTGGGATGTGATTCAAAAAACATAATTATTACCTTTGGCAGGGACTGTCTGGGTTGCTATGGGATAAGGTACATTGAATGGACGTACCCACCATCATTTGAAGTTACAAATTATAACACACGTGTTATATTTAAACGGATCATTTATTTTGTAACCTCATTTTATGGCATGGGCCTAAAAATAAGATAGATGTAAAACTTATGTGGCCCCAACGAAGTTTTCAATGGTAAGTATTCAATCCCCATTGCTTTCTATGATGGGGTCCACATGAGCTTTAAATTTACCTGATTTTTTGGCTCATGCTCTAAAATAATCTCGAAAAATGGGTGGACGGTGTGGATATAGCCCACACATCATGGTGGGATCTACACAACTTGCTAACATTAAGTGAAATTGGCACAGGTCCGATGCAATTCCATCTAATCTAATTCCCACCTAATTCTGTTCTTCCCAAACATGGAGTGAAATTGTCACAGGATCAGCTGAATCCCATACCATCTAATCCCTTCTAATCCCACTGCCCAAACATGCCCTTAGTAGATGAACTGCCTCATTCATACCTCTTAGCAAAATAAGTTACTAGTTCGAGGCCTCCAGTAATGATCACACCTATACATTCACCATGTAGACCACGAAGTAGAAAACCATAGACAGTTAAGGATCGTATATATTTTTGGGCTCATTAATTAAAATGACTTGATGGGGGAGGGACGGCGTGAATAAACAGGTAGAAATGAACCATACTCTAAAAAACCCAAAACTATTCATATGTACTAAGTCCGGTAGACGAGGACAACAGAAATGATGCAATCCAAAGCCCAAGTGGGCCACGCGATGGAAAGCAGCTGAGATTGTATGTTCACCGTTGAAACATCTATGAGGCCACGGAAGCTTTGGATCAAGGCTAATATTTTTTGTGCTCCCGCTACATCCTAGTGGGAATGACCGTATAAATGGTTTGACTGTATCATAAACGGTTTGGATGGCTTGTAAACATCATTGTGGAGCTGGAAAAAGTTTGAACGATAGATAGCTCTCTTTCCACCTGTTTTTCCTGAAGCATACTTTACCCACGTGATTTTTTATCCCATGTCTTACATGAGCTGCCAAAACGGACGGTCACATTTCTCACAAATATCATGGTGGGCCAACACTCATCAGACCAAATGGCCTTGGTTCAATGAGCAGCTGTATTCCGGCGGAGAGGTATAGATGCACCGTGAGAGAACAACGAACTGTGTTAAGGCAAAGTTCTGTGTTCTCCACCATGATATCCGATATATCCACACAATTCATTCAGTTCTTGAGATCATTTTAGATCATGAGCCTCAAAATGAGGCAGATCGAAAGCTCAGTTTGACCACACCATAGTAAGAAGTTGGGATTAATGCCTGCCATTCAAAATTTCTTGAGGGCCATGGAAGTTTTGGATTTGTGGTTTCCATCCGTTCAGGTCCGTGTGACTTTATGAATAGATTAAATGGCCAACAAACATCATGGTGGGCTGTAAGAAGGTTTCAGCAGTGGCCATCAATCCCCACTGGTTAAATGGCCGAAAAACATCATGGTGGGCTCCAGGATAGTTTCTGTGGTGCAGTCCACGTAATCTTTGAATCTGCCTCAGAGCTAAATGGGCACAGAACTTCAACTGTATTTATTATTATTTATTATTTATTATTATTTTTTTTTTCTGTTTTATGTAAGTGTGATTTTGTTTTTTTTTTTTCCAATATACTTGCTTAGGGTTTGAGCTATCGCCTAATAACTGCCTGCTATTAAAAACTTTTTCTAACCCAGAAATATCTTCCTTTTTTTTCAAAGAAAGGTGGACATATTCCACCAGCAATTTATTGAATTAACAAGATTTACAGTCGTTCAGTCAGGTCGAACAAAAAGAATAGGACCACACCTATCATAAATATCTTCAAAAATCCAGTTACTTTTAAAGGAGTGTAATGGATATGACCTAAACGGTTGTGCAAGAGTTAAATGGGCACAGAACTTCAACTCAGAGTTCCTTAACAGAAATCATATTTAACATAAAAAGACATACATAACCCAGCTTTTGCAAGGTTTCAACTGCTTTACCCGTCACACCTAGTAAAGAAAATGGTCAAAGGTGTGTGATTATCGTATACAATGTGCATTCTAAATTAGTTTTTTTTGGTTAGCTTGTTAGTGCAATCTACTGTCAGTTCACATTTCACTGTTAGCCACCCCCACTAGAGATGGATACCAAGACCTCAGTGTTGAAACGAGGTATCTTTCACTCAGTCTACCACTTGAGCTATGTATCAGGGTGTCTAAATTTAAAATTTTAAAATAAAAATAAAAAAAATCAGTAGCTCAGTCTAACATCCTTTAGAAAAATAATCTAACTATAGGAATCTCAATGAAAAATACCTGAACTAATAATGAGGTACCTTAGTGAAAAGAATTTTTAACTAGGCACCAGGATGGAAATTACACAGCATTTTGTAACGATCACTATTGTTAATCCTTACCAAAATCTCCAGTAGATAATATGAGGTGGGATTCTCCATAACATTTGTCAAAAAAGCTTATGCTAGAAGCCAATTCTCAGTGTAGAGAATCTATCACGTCTAGAAAGGTTAACACCATAGAAAAGTGAGATGGCCCCAAAAATGAAGTAGATCCAACCATTAAATTGCCCAACTTGTGAATTAAAGTTTCTGGGTGACTTTTCGATGGCCAGAATTTTGGGATGTCTGGTCATCCTAGTAACACATTTTCTGAATGAGCCCGTTGATATGTATAAAACACAATGACCCCACACAATGTAGAAAGTATTCAGTGGGTAGCCCACCTGAGTATTCTATCTGCTTGATTTTCGGAACCCAAGAAATACTTGAGGGAGTGCACAGGATATACAGGATGTCCTTTATGTATCAGTAGTACTGTGGGCCAAAAATTGTGTTGTAGGTTAAGCTCAACCTCCAATGCGCTGTATCTGGCCTCTGAAATGTGCTGAACTGGTAACTATAAATTCCAAATCCTTGAACTGCTGTTCTGACATTGATGGTTTTAATTATAAAAATTAAATTCTAATCTTAGTGGCATATTAAGATATTCAAAGGATATGAGGTTCTCATCTATGGGCCACATGTGAAAGTGTGGTACCTTGGTGCGAAATTCCAAGCTTTCCATCACTAGGCCCCTCTGTGTAATTGATTTGTCTGAGAAATCTAGCAGGTACATCATGTGGGAGAGGTACTAAAAACTAATATACGTCTTAGAATAACATTACCATATTTTCCAGCCACTGATTTATTCTATAGACAGTGGCCCAACTGATAATTAGACTAGCCTTATTTTTTGACATATTCATCCAAACTGTGGGAAGCCAACTAACAACGTCTCCAAACTCACACATATGGGCTACATTGGCACATGTGGTGGCTTGTACGTTGGATGCCTTATAAATGCTTATGAAATCAGAAAAAAGGAAGAAATTTCTGCCAAAAATTAGAGGTGTAAGAAAAGGAAGAACATACCAGGAAGTAAGGCGGTTTTGGCTAAGCAAAGAAGATGGAAAGTAGACAAATGAAAAAGAAGGGTCTGCAAAGATGAAGTACAACCTTCTCTTGTGCTTTGATGGCGAGGGAAGCAAGCTATATAGATGGAATGCCACTAAAGCATGGTACCTCAGTAGTGAGTTCGAACCTGTTGATCTGGTCTGTCTCATTATTTTAATGCTCTAAGACATGAACCAGGCTGGTCCACAAAAAAGTTAGGTGAAAACGTTTGAAACAGAAGCTCTTTCGTAAAAGCCAGTTCACATGGTGAATGAATTTATGCCACCTGGAACTAAGTAGATGAGCTGCCTCATTCATGCCTCTTAGGACAATAAGTTATTGTAAAACAGCTAGTGCAAGGTGTCGTGTACATTATCCAACACGTCCTAAACACCAGCCCTACAGTAAAGATCATACCCATACACTCATCATGTAGTCCACCATGTTGAAAAAAATGGACAGCCAAGGATCTAATATGAAGTACATGTGTGTTCTAGTTGATAAATGGATTGTCATAGCCTTTGTAGTTGGGTAACCTTCCTCGTGGGACTAACCTTTTGGACAGTTCGGATGATATACATTCACAACAATGGGTGATTTTACGCTCATTAGACTGCAGTCCAACTAGTTGCATGTGGTACCTCTCAAGGAAAAGAACTCTCTTAGATGCTTCCCTTGCAGTAGAGGAAAAGCACCATGTCACCGACTGAAGAAAAGAAAATCAGATGCGGGTCCTGGTGTGCTTGAGTAACTGATTCTTAATAGTTTACCAGAGAATATCAAATAATTAAATGATCCTTGTCCAAAGAATTATATGATATATCCATACTTTAGTCTGGCAAGTAAGGCTCCTATTTTTGTGAGACAATGGATGGACCATGCCAATGAGACATGCTGATGGAGTAGTTGATCCTTTCAGTTTTGGGTTTGCATATAGAATGCAGTAAGAGAAATAAATAATTGTCTACCCTCGACTGAGACAAACCACAACTCAATCCTAATTATCCAAATCGTAGGGTCCCACCTACATACATCCCCACACTTGGAACAACAGTTAAAATGAAGAAGTCAATAGTCCAGATTGTAGCAAACTGCCCTTTGCTCCGAAGAAAGAGGGAGGTGATCACCTTGGGCGAAGTGAGTCTCCTGTCACTTTTTTTTTACTTCGTTTTTTTATTTTGTGAATGTAGAGGAGATGCATTAGATTCCACTGGAGAGGTTTGATAAATTTATGCACATGCAATATAACATGTATGTGAGATTTGAGCTTTTTAATCAAGTGATAATACTTTTCTGCTCTTCCGAAAAAGAAAAGAAAAAAGAAAGAAGAAGAAGCTATTTCACAGCTTAGGCGAGCCACATTATATCAAAATAAATTAACGGCTAAAAAGAAGTTTCTAACTATGAGGTATTTTTTGTATGTTGTGGTCCACATAATGAGAAAATTATCTGATTTTTATATAGAATATCGAAGAATGTATTCCCCTTTCCCTTTTGGAGAAAGATAGAAGCATACCACCTGTAACTTTATTATGTTCAAATAACAAAAGAATACAACTTTTAGGCAAGCTCTACAAACATACTAAACCTCACCTATCATATACAATATCAAAAATAGATATATACGGAAAACAAAATAAGGAAAGTAGGGCACCAAAAACCAAGCAAGACAACTACCACAAATCGCCTTCCACCTCCATAGCAATGGAAAGAGAACCTCCCATGTCACGTCTCACACTTTGGATACAGAGCATGCACGCTTATACTCGAGTTACAGTCCATGACTCATGCATTTAGTGTACATAAATCCATCCATCTTATAGTGATTAAGAGGTACAATTACACATTCTAAATCATCATCATAATAACATTCATACATCCAGCTATTTTCACTTTATTTCATATCATTTTATCCGTAACATTCTCATTTATAAAATAAATTCTCAAAATCGATATAAGTCCACTCATTTTTTTCAACTAAAATAATTAATCATTGTCTAACAAAGTTATAACCATAAAAATTTTCAAATTTAATCAACTAGTTGCAGTTAGAATAAATGGAAACTAAAATTCTTAAAATCAATCTCAAAATCAATTCAGCCATCTAATGCAGGAAACTCGTCTTTTGTCAAATACGATCATTGGTCTTGAGTTGCATCCACCAACTTGACGTTATTTTTCAATACCTGATTAGATCGTCATGTATCGTCTGTCTCTATATGGTTGTTAATGCACAACATTAGTTGACCAAGCTAGCGAGTCAACTCAACATGGTTCATATGTAACACAATATAAGATGGCACAATTAAACTCAAATATTATATTTGTAGTATGAGCATAGATGTAAAGATATCATGAGATGTATGTCAAGTGAAATGATCGTTCACTTGCTTTAGTTGGATATTCGTCAATCCAAAAATTGTACCCTTCGGATATCCACCATAGGTAGGCATGAGTAACCTTTACCCTCCAAGCATCCACCGTAGGTAAGCATGAGTAACAAGTACCTATCAGACATCCACTTAGGTAGGCATGAGTATTCATACGTCTACTCTGTGAGTAGACTTTCACTATTATAGGCATCTCATACTGAATTTACCAGGCATAACCATTTAAGGAGATCCCATAGAAATTCACGCATAAGGTGTGCATGAAGTCACAATGGATGCAAGTAATCCATGCTCAATGCCTATGTATCGACGTATTCAACGAATATATAAATCCCTTGCTCAAGAGGAAATAATTGTTTAATGATCATAATAGTTTATATGTTCATGTATTTAATTCACATTTATAGTCATTTAACTATGAATTAATACAGAAGAATTATCTTAGCATATTATCACAACAACACAACAGTTAATCAATCATGATAATCATGACAATCGTATCAAACATAACTTCAATCTTAACCGTACATATATGAGACACATTAGGATTCAGTCATTTATTTAGGGAAGGGTTGAATCTTTCAAATAATCGAACACTTCGAAAATTATGTTTCAAATTCATATTAAGATGATTTAGCATACTACAATTCAATTTTATTATTCCAACAAGTGGGATCTACCTTTGATTCAAGAAAGATGACCCAACATACATTTTTAAATTTAAAATTTGAAAAATACAGAGACTGTTGATTGATGTAGTCAATCAATCAAGACAGCCTGAGGGTCCTTGATCGATCTCCCAATCACTCAACCATAGATCGACGAAAATTCAAATTTAGGTTCTTAAGTCTCTTGACACTGTTGGCCACCTTCGATTGATCGAACCCTACTCGTCGATAGATTGAGCTTGTTCAAATTAAATCAGTCTGGTCATTGGAGTGTTTTGGTCACTCTCTATCAAAAACCCCTAATTGATTGAGATAGCTTGAGGAGAGCCCCGATCGATCAAATCTGGTCGTTAATTTAATTGAAACTCATCATGATTTTCCAAACTTGGTCTCTAGACAAAATTTGGCATGTTCAATCAATCAAACACTTCAGTCGATCAATCAACTGAGCCGGATAGGTTTTGTTACGTGGTTCAGTTTTGTTTTTTTTTTTTAAAAAAAAAAAAATAGGATTTTTTATTTCTTCCATAGTTTTGATGGATTGCATTGACTATGAAAATGGATATAACTCATCCAATGGTTTTTCTCATTGTCAAATGTAGAAAAACCGAAGGATCACTCATATCCAAATATCTTGCATCGACCACTAATAATTTTTATTTTTATTTTTTTCTAACAATAACTATTGTTAACTATACAATTTCGGAGATCGTTGTGGAAAATCTATTCCTCAATTTATTCTAAGATTTGAGGCTCTAACACGATTTGGCCTCAAGATCCGCAAATTCAGATTTCTATAGATTGAGAAAACTAGATTTCTCACATTTGAATCCTTTGATTGTGCTACAACATAGTCCATCGAAATGTATGCTCATGTGAAGATGTGTGTGGCTTCATGTGCTATTGATAGACCGCTTTATTGGAAAATAGTATTGCTAGCAACTTTTCATGAGTATGCCAATTTTGCTATTATGGTTATAAAATTTAGGGTAACGAAATCCATGAAATACAACTATCCATTAGTTAGGGGCCATTGTGTCCAAATTTAATTTTCGTAATTTGTCCAGATAACTTGCAAAATCAAAGATAGTTGGAGCTTTTTACAAATTTAGTTATGGTGCATGAGATAAAACCAAATACATATGATCATCTTATTAGAGGTACGTGCAGAAGCAACCCTGAGTAAAAATCAAATAATAATAGATTAACTAAACCGAGCTCACTCCCATTGATCGATTTATGCAATTGCAAAATTGCTCTTTAATTTTTGTTTCCTAATACGGTTGTAAATCTATTTAAGAGTTTGTAATAAGGGATGAAGGAATAGAGAATGTGTCTAGGGCTTTTGTGAGAAAAAGGGAGAGTGAGTTAGGGTTTCGTATGATTTTTTAGGCTAATTATCAAAACATTAAATTCTTCTGTCTTATAACATTTTTTTTATTATAATAGATTCATTGTCACTTTGTGCTGTAATTTTTTCCCGCAAGGGTTTTTACTTGTAAAATATTGTGTTCTCTATGTGATTAGTTTATTTGATCTCTTTTTTGTTTAATTCTAAATCGATATTGTTTCCACTTGGCCACAACACGTTCATGCACATGATAATAGCTATTACCTATGTACATAATCATCTATGCACGTATAGATTTTCATAACCATCATTAGTAACTTTTCATGGCACATGTGCATGTACATGATCATAATCATGATTACTGACATGTCATGGCACACCATACTAACAACTAAATCCTTATGGACTAGCTGATTTTGAGGAGGTCACAGTTCGTCTATTCAGACCATTAGGCCCTGTTTGGGCAAACGTATTAACTGGTATTAAAGGGTATTAGGTGGGATAGGATTAAAAAATCCCACCGACCCTACCCCCTCATGTTTGGCGCGCGTCGACTGCAGGGATTCAGCGAGATATGGAGGGATTGCCAAATCCCTCCTTGGAATCGATGCCGGCTCTCTCAAATCCTTCCCATCCACAGCGAAGGACGGTGAATCGTACGGAGACCGATGGGATTTCTCAATCCCTAGCGATGGCGGGAGATAGGGTATGGCGGGAGAGAGGGTATGGTAGAAGGGTTTGGCGCGAGATCGCTCCTATATAGATCGATGCATGTTTGGCATCCATTCTTACTTGGTAGAGAGGTATTGCAATCACGCGCTGCCATGGGCGTTCTGTGAGGTAGGTGTTCCCAAACTATCCTTTTTTGTAAATATCCATGCTTCAGAGGCTTTGGGTTCCACATGGGTTTTCTTATTTTCGTGTTGAATTTGCTTCTGGTAGGTTGTTTTGTTCTTCTCTCTTTGGTGTAGATAGATGTTGCAGTGGATCTGAGATTTTTGAACGCTATTTTGTATTGGAACAATGGAAAGTTGTAAATGGGTTTGACATTTTTCATATGGGTTTCGTTGTTTACAAAATGATTTTTGTTCTGTTTTGAAATTTCTGTTGTTCTATAGATGTATACTGCAAATAAGATTCGAACTCCAGAATGTCAACGGTGGAAGGAAGTAATTTGATGTGTTTTACTCTTAATATGGTGAATGTGCTTGTTGTTGGAGATTTTTGGGCTTCTTATGCATGGAAATAGGCGATCTCCAATCCTCAGATGGGATTTTTAGTTGTAAATTTTTTCCAATTTTGGAAAAAACTGATATGCTTGTTGTTTGTTATCCAATCTCCTGGTTTCAGACACCTGTGGATTTATTTTTGGTTGGAGTTCTTTGTGCTTCATATGGGCTTCTTAAATGTTCTTCTATTTGTTTTCCTATCTCCTGGTTTGAAACTTCTGGATTGAGGAGCAGAATATTTTGCAGAGAGGACCCAAAAGGGGTCTTTCATATGTTCTTTTATCTTGGATTCCTGGTATTTTTCATACCGCTTTTGTTGTTTATTTTGTTACTTTTTCTTCTAGTTGGTCATCTCTGGGTTTCATAGACATGAGTATTGTTAGTATTGGGTGGAGGTATCTGACATGCATATTGTATGTTGAAACATTGAAAATTTTCATAAGATTACTATTATTTTTGTGAAGAATTTGTTTTTGGTGTCGGATGTTATTGCATTTTTTCTGGACATGGGTATCTCTGATGATGACAAGTAAAGTTTCTGTATCCTTTGCAAGCCTTGTGTATGATTATCCATAAGTAATGGATGCTTCTTGGTTTGAATTTCGTCCAGTATTTACTAATCATTTGTGCATTGGGTGGAATGTACTGGGGCATTTGAGGCTTCTGGTGTTATTTGAAGGATAGTTTTTTTCATGAGTATAACTGTGTTATTGCCTCTGCCTCTTCATGTTATCCTTACTGACTGAGGTGATTGTGATGGGGATTCTGCTAATGTATTCGAGTGGGCTTTCTTCATCATTGTGCAGATATTCTGCTAAAATTCCATTGATTGTTTGTGCATTCTCTGAATGCATGCATGCCTGAGTTTACTTCCAATTAAATACTCTTGTTCTCCCTTTATAGTTTGTAACTCATGCACAGATTTATTATCTAATAAGATAGTTGGAACCATGTCACCTGACCGATGTTACTTGGACCTGAATATCTGATGGATTAATCTCCATAATTTTACTGTAAAGTATTTCTTACATAATAGAATGGATAACTTGATTTGATACATTAAACATGCAACCTTTGGTGGAAGTCCTCTCGAAAAACTTCCATTACAAACGAGCTTTCAATGGGCTGCCAGAAACCCCCATTTGAAAGTGGGTTGTTGATGAGATGCTGGAAGCACTCGATTGAAAAAACTCGTTTTTTTTTTTTGTGTTTCTCATGTTGGTTTGTCAGCCGAGAAAAACATAAACACTACATGTTTAGCTAACTCTTACAAATGATAATTGTCTAATTCTTTTGCTTTTGGTACCAATGAAATGTCAATGCAAAACAGATATAATGACCTTATGAAGTTCATGAATGCAACATTAGACCAAAGCTTGTTTTGTAGTTTATTTGAATTTCTGCTTCTTCCTGATTTTCCAAGGCATTTCAAGATACTGCTTGTTGGATTTAGTCCATCTGTTGATGAGAAGTACTACACTGACAGTGGAGATCATAAATGTCATTTCCTGGTTACCTAAGAGAGAGAACCATTTACAGTTCTAGAGAGAAAAAACTGCAAAAGTAATTACTTTTCAGCTTAGTGAAATAACCAATGTAAGAGCTGAGCATTGAAAACTAGAAGACAGTCAAGATGCATTAGAAATTCATGTGGCCGCAATGTAACAGCAGCTACAAATGTCCATTCCAATCACAATACCAGTTTCATTCAGGGGATGACTATTGGATTTCATGGATATGATGATGAAATGAACACGCATGACAGAAGATTTTCTCCTTTGTTCGTCTGTTATTTGCTAGACAAACAACAGTGGAGAAGGACCATTTGGTTGAGAAGGCCCTGAATAGATGAGCTTCTATTGAAGATTGTGTTCTGGTTAACAAATAGCCGGCCATGTTTGCATGTACAAGTGAATTGAAATTTCACTCCAAACTTCTATATCATATACTCTACTACCCTCTTCTTGCCTTTAATGACTCTTTTCTGTTTTTTTTCTCTCTTTTTAGCCTTTTCTCTTAACAGCTAGACTCGTCCTCTTCTCTCTTCTTCCCTTGGCTTAGCTCAGCTTCATTTCAACTCTTCTAGCTCAGGTGATGGCATTATTGTCCTAAAAGTTTCCATGCATAACTGAAAAATGCAGCTTTCTTGTAAAGGCCCAACCGTATATATTATATTTACTAGATAACTTTGATACTCTGGCATTATGTGATGGATGATACACAGTCACTTTTAAATTGCTTAGAAATGTGATACATGTCATTAGAGAAAGTCTAGTTATGATTCTCAGGTCTATCATAAACCAAATCTTACACCTATCAATTTGGTAGACATTGTTTTGGTCATTTTTCAACATTTAAGCCTCAACCAATCTGGTTTGCTGACTGTGACCTAACCACAATGGTTTCTACAATTTGGTCGGTTTAAGTAAAGTCTATACCTGCCATGTGTAGTATTTTTCAAGTGCCTGCGTATCAAGTGTCCTATACTGCCTGAGTACCATATAAATTTCCCCATATTTGAAGAGGTTTGTCCACCAATACACGCAGCTAAACGTGGTAGCCTGGACAGATCTTGTAGCATCTGAGACGTACATATGGTGGAGACAAATCTGGATATGGCAATATATGAAAATAAGGCTTGCCTATTAATGAGGAAGGATATATTTGCAGATTGTTTGCTCTTCAAATTAAAAAATAAAAATCATTTGCTGGTGGACTTAATAAGTGAGTTGTTGATGGAATATTGGTAGAAATCCTATACGACTCAAATCAAGCTGTGGCAACTGTGAATGCATGCATGCCTGGGTTTACTTCCAATTAAATACTCTTGTCTTCCCTTTATAGTTTGTAACTCATGCACAGATTTATTATCTAATAAGATAGTTGGAGTCATTTCACCTGACCGATGTTACTTGGACCTGAATATCTGATGGATTAATCTCCATTACTTTACTATCAAGTATTTCCTACATAATAGAATGGATAACTTGATTCGATACAGTAAAGATGCAACTTTTGGTGGAAGTCCTCTCGAAAAACTTCCATTACAAATGAGCTTTGAATGGGCTGCCAGAAACCCCCATTTGAAAGTGAGTTGTTGATGAGATGCTGGAAGCACTCGATTGAAAAAACTCGTTTGGTTTTTGTGTTTTTCAGTATGGTTTGTCAGCTGAGAAAAACATAAACACTACATGTTTAGCTAGCTCTTACAATTGATAATTGTCTAATTCTTTTGCTTTTGGTACCAATGAAATGTCAATGCAAAATAGATATAACGACCTTATGAAGTTCATGAATGCAACATTACATTTTGCTTGTTTTGTAGTTTATTTGAATTTCTACTTCTTCCTGATTTTCCAAGGCATTTCAAGATACTGCTTGTTGGATTTATTCCATCTGTTGATGAGAAGTACTACATTGACAGTGGAGATCATAAATGCCATTTCCTGGTTGCCTAAGAGCGAGAATCATTTATAGTTCTAGATTGAAAAAACTGCAAAAGTCAGCTTGGCGAAATAACTTACACCTATCAATTTGGTAGACATTGTTTTGGTCATATTTCAACATCTGAGCCTCAACCAATCTGGTTTGCTGACTGTGACCTAACCACAATGGTTTCTACAATTTGGTCGGTTTAAGTAAAGTCTATACCTGCCATGTGTAGCATTTTTCAAGTGCCTGCATATCAAGTGTCCTATACTGCATGAGTACCATATAAACTTCCCCATATTTGATAGTGACTTGTCCACCAATACACGTAGCTACACGTGGTAGCCTGGACAGATCTTGTAGCATCTGAGACGTACATATGGTGGAGAGAAATCTGGATATGGCAATATATGAAAATAAGGCTTGCCTATTAATGAGGAAGGATATATTTACAGATTGTTTGCTCTTCATTTTCTGCTTTTGAGTCTTTTGTAGGTGCCGTTTGACATTTTTTTTTTTTCTTTTTTTTTTTTTAAATTTATAAATCAAAAAATAAAATTCATTTGCTGGTGGACTTAGTAAGTGACTTGTTGATGGAATATTGGTAGAAATCCTATACGACTTGTTGACTACTACTCTTAACATGCATGCGTCATACATATTGGTGCCAATAGACAGTAATGGCGTAACACTAGAGGCAAACTGCCTTTACGTTTGTACCGGTCATCCTAATGCCGTAGTGGTTGATCTAGCAAGATCACCACTGTTATCTTTTAATCCATACGTTATTTTCGAATAGTGCATGTACTGACAATTGGTGTGTACTAACAAGCTAACGAAAAAATTTAAGAAAGATAGGGGTTCTAGTCATGAAATTTCTAGTTGATTTTGGAATAAATTATACATGATCACATAGTAGGTTGTTGACAAGGTACATCAACTTTATTTTCTATTATAGGAGATGGAAAGCGATGATGAAGACAACGTAACTGAGACCATGGTGGTGCAAGCTATGGCCGCATGCGTAGTTGTTGTTGGTGAATATTACCGTCACTATATGTTAAGAGCACCGGCGCGTCATGGGGATGATGATCGGGCAAGGTTTATAAACTCCATCGTGCGTGCGAGTGACAACGATTGTTTTACACAGTTGAGGATGAGACGACAATGTTTCTTCTCATTATGTGACGTACTGCGTGACAGAACGCACCTACGGGATACTCGACCCGTTAGTCTTGAGGAGCAAGTAGTGATCTTCCTCCATACTATAGGACATAATGTGCGTAATCGTGTGATAGGACACAGATTCATACGTTCAGGCGAAACGGTAAGTCGTCACTTTCATCGTGTCCTTAATGCGATAGTGTCTTTGTACCCTGATTTTGTGAAGCATGCGGGTACTGAGACCCCGCCGGAGATTCAATCGAATCCTTGCTGGCAAATATATTTTCAGGTAACAGTCTCGTCAAGGGATGCCATTTTCCATTTTGATTTTGTAGAAGCTAATATTTGTCATATTATCTTATATCTGAATTTTGATGTCATCGACGATAGGATTGTGTTGGTGCAATAGACGGCACGCATATTCCCGCTCATGTGGAATCATCCTAGCATCCAAGCTTTCGCAACCGAAAGGGTATCGTGTTTCAGAATGTACTTGCTGCTTGTTCTTTTAACATGACATTCTTATACGTGTTAGCCGGATGGGAGGGTTCCGCTTCGGATGCACGGGTCCTACATAATGCGCTAATCCGAAGTGATGATCTACTAATTGTACCAAATGGTAATTGTTTCTTCATAAATAACATACAATATTCTTCACCCTAAACATCATTCTCAACACACTAACCCCCATGACCCTAACTTTTACGCAATGTAGAAAAATATTTCGTCGTCGACGCAGGATACGCTCACTCACCTGGGTTCATGGCACCTTATCGCGGTGTTCGATATCACTTGCACGAATATTGAACCGGGAGAGCACCCATGAACAAGAAGGAGCTGTTTAATTACCGACACGCGCAATTGCGAAATGCAGTTGAACGTTGTTTTGAAGTAATGAAGGGACGGTTTCCTATCTTGAAGACAGCTGCGCAATATCCATTTGAAACCCAGGTGAAGATTGTAGTAGCATGTTGTATACCACATAATTTCATTCGTCAAGAAGACGAAACTGGACAAGATTTGGAGGATGCTGGTATAACTGTGGGAGATGCAGAGAGCAATCCTACACCAATAGAGATATCAACAATGGATGAGCGCCAGTGGCTAGTGCAAGCGACACAACAAGAGAAATTTGCGTGGATTCATGTTCGAGATCAGATTGCAGAGCGAATGTAGTCTGACGCGCAAAGAAATAGTAGGACTACATAGGGTCCTTTTATTTAAAAGATATATTAACATATGTTATTTTTTGAGAAATACACACACATATATATGAGAGAGAAGACAGTCGAGATGAATTTTGTCATATTTTGACGTACATATTTGCTCAATACAATTAATTGCTCTTTCCGTAATACGTAGTTGCTAGTATACTATTGAACTTCATTATTGTGTAAGTTGGTTTTTAATTGTTTGTTAATCCACGCAGTAGGTGACATGTCTGATTATTTGGTAAGAGATACACAAACTCCGACGCAGTCCCCAAGAAGAACTCCAGGTCTGCCAACAAGATGCTCTCCACGCGAGAAGACTGTTAAATCGCTTGCTGAGCCGTTAACACGCGCTGCAAAAATCAAATGGACCCGGACCATGGATTCAATTTTATTCGACGCTTTGCTTGAACAGATATCTCTAGGCCGAAAAGCAGATAACGGCTTTAAGAAGGAGGCATATAATGAGGCCGCTGCGGAGGTGTCAAGGAAGACACAAATTACGGTGAACTGGCAAAACATTCAAAACCGAATGCGCTATCACAAGCATGAGTACAACGAACTGAAGGACATGCTGGCCGCAAGTGGGTTCGGTTGGGACAGTGAGCGTATGGTAGTAACCGCACCCGATGAGGTCTGGGATGAATACCTGAAGGTAATCTTTGCATACAACCCTTTATAATAACTATTCAGGATTGTATCAAATATGTTTACTAAACTAAAATCTTTCTTAATTGTAGTCGCATCCAAGAGCAGAAAGGTTACATGGAAAGCGGATTGAGCGAATGGACAATTTGGCGACGATTGTTGGTTCAGACCATGCAACAGGCCGCTACGCTCAGGGAAGCAGAAACATGGCTGCGTCTTCCTCTCGTATTCAGCGAGAATTGAATGACTATTGGACCGCGCAGGACGATGAGATGGATGTACCCATCGATCTTTCTGAAGATCATGTCAGAGATTCGAATGGAAATTATAACTACTCAAATGATTCTCGTCGGGCAAGTGGAAATAAATCATTCCGTAGCACTCCCAATCGAGTGACTAACTCTGAGAGTAGTCGTGGTGGGAGTGCGTCTGTGAAACGGATGCGTGCTGCTCGTCCCTGTGACGTCCTTGGCACTTCCCTGGATGGTGTGGCGGAGGCAATGCGAAGCTTTGGACTTGGAAAGGAGATGAACCGCATTGGTAAAGTGTTGGATGTCCTCGAGGAGGTAGTGGGACTAACCAATAAAGAGTTTATAGAGGTTGGTCAGATGCTGACTCGGGATAAGCAACTAGCATCCTTTTTCGTAAATCTTCGCCCAGAGCGGAGGGTGGAGTGGTTACAAAAAACCTTGTTTGATATGAATGAAGGAATTGGTGGGGGTTCTTCTTGATGGATTAATATACTTTTATTACGCATCGAAACAGGAATTGCTATTTTGCTTGTTTTGTAATAACTATATACTTTTTCATGAGTATAACAGTTAGTTTTGTTTCTTCTCTTTTTGTGATGCACGTATATCTATGTTAAATTCAGGGGATACTTAGCCACTACAACCTTCTGCTTGTGTTTACATATTTATGATGTTTGCTTAAATGCCGTTTTATCAATCTGTCATCTTTTCATGCTTTCATTTTATGAATATTATAACATGCATTTTCTCCTATCCTCGTCATATTTATGGGAATGCAGATGGGTAGCAGTAAATACTATGTTGTAATCAATGGACGACGACCGGGGATATACATGTCCTGGGATGAGGCACAACTGCATGTGGAGGGATTTAGTGGTGCCAGACATCGATCATTCAAAACATTCCAAGATGCGACCGCATGGTGGAATGCAAACTATGCAAGTTCAAGTAGTGGATTAATTAACAGGGGACGTGGTGAGGTACATTTACCTACAGATGCTCGGAATTCTATCCAAGACATTCCGAGATCCATGGTGTGCAAGAGTACACAAACAGATGATGCTTTCCCGAAAGTCGGGGAAGTGGTGGTAGCAGTAGTAGTTGTAATCTTGGTTTTATTCTTCATATTATATATAATAATTAAGTTGTAGTTTTGGATGGTGTTGCACCACTTGCTGTTTAAATTTTGGTAGACAATAGATAACTTATGTTCGAAATATTTGATATGACATGTATAACTGCATCTATTCTATAATCTTTAATCCTTTCTTTTATCCATATCTCCCTTAACCTCCATTACTATGAGGTTCCTTACAAATGAAGTCCAGCCTCTTGCTCCCAGTTGAACCAAGAGCCAGGTATGACTATTTGAAACTTGGATTGGATTCCTGTATCATTTCTTAGGAAACGTGTTTTCTGTGTGTAGGCAACAAATGTGTATTTGGAGGCTAATGACCACATCTGTTCTGAGACAGGTGAATTTAATAGTGAGGAGTAATACCCTTTGCATATAGGTAATCGTCTCTTTGTGTGCAGTGATAATGTACTTACATCAGTCGGATATGAATAGGTAAATCTCAGCATTTTGGTAGTTGAGGGAAAAAGGAGATTTGACTAGGATTAAGGTGTTCTCTTCCTTGCATTATCAATACGAACAGGTACTGAGTCTGCACATTGGCATCATGATTTTTTGTTTAGTACCTATTTTTATATTCATTTTCGTATTAAACTCTTTACAGGTTCACCCTTGGGTTGGCCCGTTCTTCATTATCCATGCCCACAATATGCAATGGTTTAGACGACAATCCTGTTGCCACTGAGAGTGCCCCTCGTTACCATGATGCTGTTGGTGAACTTGTTGTTGTTTTGGTGTTGAGGAGTGGGTCTCTTTTGCAATGGCAAGTTATTTCAAGTTGAATTAGAATTGATTAAGCATATGTGCCCTGACCAGTGGTTCTGAGTCTCTCATACACGCACGTTCTCCCTCAATTAGACCAAAGCTGATAGTGATGAGGCCCTCTTATTTTTTTTCTTCTTTTTTTTTTCTTCTTTTTTTTGTGGTGGAGTTTACACACACACTCACACACACATTCTCATGTTCTTGATCAAATTTGATAGTGACTGGCTGGATTTTTTTTTTTAAATACAGTTTATTTGACACCTTTTTTACTGAATTTTTCTATGCTGTTACAAATTTTCTGCTAAAAGTAGATTTGGATAATCCAGGATGTTGTCATTGTATGCAATGTATACAATTGATTAGATAACAAAAGTAAAAGTTGCGGTGAATCTGCAACCTTTTTTAAAGGAGATGGTCAACGGTCCAAAATAATTCAAGCATTGGATGGCTATCATTATTTGATCTGTTACATTTTTGAATAATGCTCCAACGTGGACAATTGAACAGTCTGTATGTAAGGATTTTATTGTTTGATCTGTTACATTTTTGAGTAATGCTCCAACGTGGACAATTGAACAGTCGGTAGGTAAGGATGTGCATGGGCCACCGAAAGCATGGCTCGTGATATCTGTTCTTTTCGCACTGTTGACGTCTGTCAGTTTTTGTACAATAGTAGAACCTGAAGAAGCTTGTACAGGCTCACCAAACATCCATCCAGTGGTTATGACAGGTAGTGGAAGCAATTCCCCACTTATCCAAACAACATTAGGTGGTGGGATGGTTGCAATACCACACCACACAAACACGTCCATAACTGGTCATGGAATTGGTGATTACACCCAAACTACCGACAATCCACTGATAGCATTAAATGCGTCATATCAGCCAATTCCATACACCTCAATACACCTCAAAACATTTACCCAAACAGGGCCTTAGTGTGCCGGGCCAACTACGGATGGAAAATCCCAACTCTTTGTAGGCTGTAAATAGATGTTTGAGAAGAGAAACAGCATGCCTCAGCATTCAACTTAGGCCTGTAGGAAAACAAGTTATGTATTTAGATGGAAGCCCATCTAAAAGCCACTAAGTATGTCAATTCAGGTGGATCCCATTCTCTGATACCCTGGGAACCGAACCAGGCCAGTCCACATAAAAGCAAGTTAAACTATTACAAAACAGGACCAGGACCTCTTTTGTAGAATTTGGCCCACGCAGACGAACAGAATCCAATGCAGCGTGTAAACTGCTCAAGATTGTGGGACCATCATGTTGTATATGTAAAAATGTACTCGTCGTTTATGTTTTGTCCTCCATTCTAGAACGTTGGGGAACAGATACAAGACTCAGGTGGGCCACATCACGGAGAACAATGGGGAAGGAAGTCTGACAATTGTTTTGTATGTGTGGTCCCTACTTTTAGTAGCGAGTCAATGAGCCACCCATACATATCTTTGCACAATAATTTTCATTACAACAAACACAATGTGTGAAGTGGGTACAACATCCAACCCATCCAAAACGTTGGCCCTGCTTTGAAAATGAGGTGATACACTCCTGGTAAACAGGAGCAATCAGAGGCATGGACATGTCCTCTGAATCAAATGTCTCGACAAATGGCTTTAATCGATGTCCATTTACTTTAAACTCCTTGCCATTGTCGGGATCTCTTATCTCGACGGCCCCATGAGGATAAGCAGTAACAACAATGTTAGGGCCGGTCCAACGAGATCGAACCTTACCCGAAAAGAGATGTAGTCGAGAGTCATATAAGAGGACTTTCTGACCTGGCGTGAATGATTTCCGTAGAATATGTTGATCATGAAACGCCTTCATCCTGTCCTTGTAAATTCACGAGTTTTCGTACGCATCGTTCCGGATTTCTTCAAGTTCATTTAATTGAAATTTGCGTAGCGAGCCAGCGTTGTCTAGATTGAAATTCAGATTTTTGATCACCCAGTATGTTTTATGTTCCAATTTCACAGGCAAATGACAAGCCTTTCCGTATACAAGTCTAAAGAGAGATGTTCCAATAAGAGTTTTAAAAGCAGTACGGTACCCCCATAAGGCATCGGTCAATCGAATTGATCAGTCCTTACGATCAAGGTTAACCATTTTCTCTAGGATATGTTTGATCTCTCTATTAGAAATCTCAGCTTGTCCACTTGTTTGTAGATGGTATGGGGTGATCACCTTATGCGAGATACCGTATTTCTTCATTAAACTCTCGAATGGTCTATTGCAGAAGTGTGAGCCCCCGTCACTAATGATGGCTCGAGGCGTTTCGAACCGCGACAGGATATTTTCTTTCAAAAATTTAATTCGGCACGGAATTACTTCGACTCATTTAGTGACATAGTCTACGGCGAGCAAAATATATAGATTTCTAAATGATTGGGGGAATGGTCCCATGAAATCAATGCCCCAGCAATCAAATGCTTCAATGATAAGGATGGGATTCAAAGGCATCATATTTCGATGGGACAATGCTCCCAATTTTTGACAACGCTCACAAGCTTTGCAAAAATCATGAGTGTCCGTGAACATAGTGGGCCAGTAAAAGCCACACTGTAGAATCTTGGCCGTGGTCTTTTTAGCAGAAAAGTGACCACCACAAGCCTGTTAGTGAGAGAAGGAGATGACACTCTAATGCACATTGTCTAGCACACATCTCCTTAAGATTTTGTCTGGTCAATATTTAAACAAATGTGGATCATCCCAGAAAAAGTTACGCAGCTTGGTAAAGAATTTCTTCTTATCTTGTGACGTCAAGTGTGTCGGTATGGCACCTGTAGCAAGATAATTAGCAATATCAGCGAACCAAGGTGAATGGGAGACTCTAAACAGTTGTTCATCAGGGAACATGTCATTAATATGGGTTGCCTCAAGGGAATCAAAGGTATTAAGGTGAGAAAGATGATCGACTACTACGTTCTCTACTCCATTTTTGTCTTTAATTTCTAAATCAAATTCTTCGAGTAGAAGGATCCATCGTATTAGGCGGGGCTTAGAATCATTCTTAGAAAGAAGATACTTAAGTGCCGCGTGATCTGTGTAGATGATGATCTTAGATCCGATCAGGTGGGATCTAAATTTGTCCAAAGCGAATACTACGGCTAAGAGTTCCTTTTCCGTAGTCGAGTAGTTCACTTGGGCAGGATTTAGAGTCCTACTTGCGTAGTGAATAACGTAAGGCCACTTATCTTTTCTCTGGCCTAGAACTGCTCCAAGAGCATAATCAGAGGCGTCGCACATAAGTTCAAAAGGAAGACTCCAGTCCGGTGGCTGCATGATAGGTGCAGTGGTTAACATGCCCTTAAGCTTAGTAAAAGCTTCTTGACACTGCTCAGTCCACTCATATGGTGTATCCTTTTGAAGAAGATTACATAAAGGACGAGAGATGAGACTAAAGTCATTTATGAATCGTCTGTAAAAGCCTGCGTGTCCTAAGAAGGATCGCACATCTCTGATATTCTTGGGTGGAGGTAGGTTAGAGATAAGATCAATTTTTGCCTTATCTACCTCGATTCCTTTGGACGAGATGATATGCCCAAGGACAATTCCCTTTTGAACCATAAAATGGTACTTCTCCCAGTTAAGTACCAAATTTTTTTCTTCACATCTTTTCAGCACACATTTAAAACTTGCTAAGCACTCGCTGAAAGATGAACCGAAAACAGAGAAATTGTCCGTGAAGACCTCTAAATATTTTTCCACCATGTCAGAAAAGATACTCATCATGCATCGCTGAAAGGTGGCAGGGGCATTACATAACCCGAATGGCATCCTTCTGTAAGCAAAGGTGACATAGGGACATGTAAATGTGGTCTTTTCCTGATCTTTAGGGGCGATTTCAATCTGATTATACCCTGAATACCCGTCAAGGAAACAGTAATAGGAATGACCAGCTAACCTTTCTAAGATCTGATTTATAAAGGGCAAAGGAAAGTGGTCCTTCCTAGTGACGGTATTCAGCTTTCTGTAGTCAATGCACATTCTCCAACCAGTAGTAACTCTGGTCGGCACGAGTTCATTATTGGCATTGGCCACTATGGTGATCCCGGACTTCTTAGGAACCACCTGAGTTGGACTCACCCATTGACTATCGGATATGGGGTATATGATCCCCACTTCCAATAGTTTGAGAACCTCGGCCTTAACCACTCCTTCATGTTTGGATTTAGTCTATGTTGTAATTGCCGAACAGCCTTTGCATTATCCTCAAGATATATGCGGTGAGTACAGATCGATGGGTTAATTCCTTTGAGGTCCGCTATCATGCATCCAAGAGCTCCCTTATGCTCAATGAGAGTAGATATAAGCATACTCTCCTATTCTTTCTCTAGGTGGACAGCGATCACCACCGAGTATGTCTCATCTTGACCTAAATAGACATATTTTAAATCAGAGAGCAAAGGTTTTAGGTCAAGCTTTGGTGGCTTGAGGTTAGACGGTAGAGGCCCTACATCAGTTTGGAGTAATTCTTCAATTTGTGGCCTCCACCGGTTAACTTCAAGTACCGGTATAGTATCCAGCATGGCACACGTCTCCCTAATTATATCATCATCAAGATCATGGGAGTGGGCCAGACACGTCTTTAGAGGATTAGAGGATAAGGTGAGAGGTGTTCTATCTTCCACAAAAGAATCTATCATGTTAACATCGTGGAAATCGTCATCATCCTCTGAGTTGCTGCCATTCTTGAAAAAGATATTCGATTCCAATGTCAAATTTCCAAAAGACATAGTCATAACACCATTCCTTCAATTGATAATTGCATTTGAAGTGGACAGGAATGGGCGACCAAGGATGACGGGAATCTGAGTGCTCGTGTCATTGATAGGTTCGGTGTCCAAGATGATAAAATCAACAGGGTAGTAGAATCTATCAACCTGGACCAACACATCCTAGATAATCCCTCTTGGTACACGAACAGAATGATCAGCAAGTTGTAGTGTGGTTCGGGTGGGTTTTAATTCACCTAAACCTAACTATTGGTATACCGAATAAAGAATCAGATTGACGCTCGCTCCTAAGTCAAGAAGTGCGTGATCAATTCGATAATTTTCGATTACACATGATATGGTTGGGCAACTGGGATCTTTAAATTTTTAGGGCACATCTTGTTTTAGGACGGCACTCACCTTCTCAGTCAAGGAGATCTTCTTTTGAACACTTTTCCGTCGTTTGGTAGTGCATAAGTCCTTTAGAAATTTAGCATATAAAGGAATCTGTTTTACAACATCAAGCAGAGGAATGTTGACTTTCACTTGTTTCAACACCTATAGGATATCCTGAGAGTTAGATAGACGTTTTGGTTCAACCAACCGTTGGGAAAACGGAGCAACTAGCTTTTCTAGAGGTTCCGATTCAAATTTTTGTGGGGCGCCACTAGATCCATCATTGTTGTCCTCCTCTGGTTCTTAAGGCTTTTCGGCCCTAACCGGAAGGGTTTTATCCATAACCTTCCGACTCCTAAGAGTGGTGATGGATTTAGCGTGCCCCATTTGATTTTAAGAGCTGGGATTACCTGTCTCGTATTGCGGTTTAGGATTGGGGATTGGTTGTGCAGGAAGCATCCCCTTTTCTATAGCCGTCATACGTGAATTTATCTTTTGTATGAAATCTCGCATTATCTGCGTCAGCTCTTGCACAGAATTTTGAGCCGGTTCTTCTTGAGGTCTCCCCTGGTTTGGATTTTGATTGAAGAAACCTTGAGGGGTAGCAGTTTGTCCGTTCCTCCAACTAAAATTTGGATGATTTTTTCAGCCAGGATTGTATGTATTAGAGGGTGGTCCATTGAAAGGTCTTTGATAGTTATTTACGGCATTAGATTGTTCATTCAATACTTCTCGAAAGACAGGTATTGAAGGACAATTTTCAGTAGTATGAATGTTGCAATCACAGATGCCGCAAACACTTTCATTAACCTTTTCCTTCCTTCCTTCCATGGCCTCAAATTTTCTAGTGAGATTGGCCACCTTAGCGTTAAGATCATTATCCTCTTTCAGGAGATATATTCCTCCTTTTTCCCTTGAATAAGTCGGCCTAGACGTAGTGTTCGTCCTTGGGTAATAGTCCCATGATTGTATTTTTTCAGCGAGACTATCAAGGTAATCCCATACCTCGTCAACATTTTTATTGATGAATTCTCCGTTGCACATTGTCTCGACCATTTGGCGCATGGAAGATGTTAGCCCATCATAGAAAAAATTCGTAATGCGCCATATTTCAAAGCCATGTTGTGGGCATGCATTAACCAGATCCTTGAACCTTTCTCAACATTGGAAGAATGTTTCATCTTCCTTTTGGGCAAAGTTCATGATTGCTCTCCTGAGGGTAATTGTCTTATGATGTGGGAAAAATTTCTTTATAAATTCCCTCTGCATATCATTCCATGTGCCAATGGATCTAGGAAGCAGTGAATGTAACCACGTCTTGGCTTTTTCTTTCAAGGAAAATGGAAAGAGTTTCAGTCTAATAGTATCCTCAGATACATTAGGGAAGTATAAGGTGCCTATGATTTCATCGAACTCTTTCAGATGCAAGTATGGTTCTTCTGATTCAAGCCCATGGAACTTGGGAAGGAGTTGGATGACCCCTGGCTTGATGTCCATATGTCCTGTATTCGTAGGAAAAATCATGCATGAGGGCGTACTTACCTCCGCCGGTTGTAAATAATCTCGTAAAGTACGAGGCGGGGGTACGTGGTGCACCTCATTCTCATCATGTACTTCCTCAACCCTAGGTTGGGGTAGTGCTTGAGGTTGATTTTCAGTCATAACGTCCTCTAACTCAGGAGAATTCAAGTGGTGTCTAGTCCTGCGATGGACAGTCAACCCCTCAACTAATCCTCCTTCAGTCACGAGACGTCGAGTGTTGTCGCGTGCCCACTGGGGCATAAAACACACTCAGCCCTCAAATTCTAACTTAAACTTAAGAGAAAGGAAGAAGAAATCTAGAAAATAAAAGGGAAAGATGGAAAGAAGTTACCAAATTTGAAGTCCTAGGTTAAGAACCTGCAAAATAAACAAAATAAGTTAATTTTTAAACAAAAAGTCTATAAAATAGAGAAATTCTAAAGATATAATAAGAACCAAAGTTAGGATTTCTAAAAAGAGTTAGAATTAGCAACTACTAAAAAGAAGAACTAAATCCTAATCTAGAATAGAGAGGAAGAATTTAAGAAAGAATTTACCAATTTTGAAACTATCTTAGAAGCCTACAAAACAGGGAAGATAAGTTAGTTTCTAAAAATTGAAAAAATCTAAACCTAATCTTAAACTAATCCTAAAACTAATTAATTTCAGAAAAATGTAGCCAACAGTCCCCGGCAACGGCGCCAAAAACTTGTTCACTCCCCAAGTGCAGGGTTATGATGTAGTAATAACTCGGTAAGACCGAGGTCGAATCCCAAGGGACTGAAACTTGTACGTTATCTAAAACTAATCAGAACTAGAACTAGACTAAGATGCACTCTAAATCAAATAAAATTTTAAGAAATAATGATGGAATATTTATCTAAAATTTAGGAGAAATTCAGAGAAAGAAACTAGGGATTTAGAGGATCCACTTGTAGAGATCAGGGAATTCTTATGCTTGCTTTAAAAATCATGGAAATTAATTGAACTGTCATTGATCTAGTTTCAAAAGATGAAAGGTATATGAATTAGAATGGATTCCATCAACAAACCATACCCAAAAGACTATGGCAAACAACAGAATTAAACTAATTACCAACCCATCACATGTATGAAGGTTAGGAAGGGTACCGACATCCGACCATGCCCAGGAGACGATGGTGAACAACAGGGCTTCCTGACTCATAAACATAAAAAGAAAAAGGAAACATTCAAAGCCATTGCAGACCCACTGTAATTTCAGTCACAACAGACCATTAAAGACTAAAAAAACTCCTACTAATCAACTATCATCAAAATCAGTTCATAATATGTATCCAGGCTATAAGATCATTCCCGTCACGCCACAAGCTTCACCTCTTAGCCCTAGCTAAGAGGTTTAGTCTAACATGGTCAGGCTAAATCCAAATAAATAAAGAGAGAAAGAAAAGGAAAAGAAAAGTGAAATAAAAAAAATAAAGAATCTCTCTCCCTCTCTCTCTCTCTCTCTCTCTCTCTCTCTCTCTCTTTCTCTCTCTCTCTCTCTCTCTCTCTCTCTCTCTTTCTTTCTTTGCTCCACATCAGGCCAAGCTCCACGTCCCAACTGATCTCCCCAAACTCTCTCTTCTCTCTTCTTTTTATAGCAGGGAACAGTGCAGTCGCAGCTGCTTCAGATGGTGCAAAAAGCTGGAGTCAGTTTACATCACCGACTCCCTTCCGCAATCGGCAGAAACGCAGGAAGATCAGAGCCTCCAAACTTCCTCCTTCCTTTGTTTTGATCCAAAAGAACAACGGCCCTTAAGACTGTTTTCGACGGCCTACATGATGAACGGCTTGGATCAGCGATATGATCAACATTCTGATCATGCAACCGCCTGGAAATCTCGGTTTTCCCGGGACTGCGTAACAGAGCCCGCGGACGCATGCTGTGATGGTCGGTGGGGTTCACTTCCACTTATTTTGGTAAATCCATTCTGTCCATTGGATTCCTGATGAAATTTCAGTCAAGAAGGAGTAGGTTTTGAACGATTTCCGACGTGGCCCATGGAATCTGTGAAGTCACCATCCGTTCTGAGTTTGAACCGTGGATTTAGATCCTAGAAATATTCTGCAATTCTGCCACCTAGGTGAGATTAATATACATATTCCGTACACAGTGGACGGTCCCGATCCTCAAGTTACACGATGAGTGGGGCCCACAACAGCAACCAGCGGACGACGTCCGTTCTCTGTTAAAAAAAAATAATGGAAGTCCCGTTTTTAGAAGGAGAGCTCGGTCACACTCCCTTTTGACCAGCTCAGCCGATCCGGTGCAATGAGCGTGCACTTGTAATGGCGGTGCACATGACTTTCTTTAGGGCCCAAAATGCTATTTACGAGAAATCTGCGCCGTCCATCAATTTTCTCATGTTATTTTAGATGTTAAGACCAGAAGTGAAGCAGATCCAGATGTTACGTGGGCCCATAATCAAAATTTTATAGGCTGATGTCTTAGTTTAGCTACTTCCACAGCGATCCGAGAGCTAAAATTAGACGTGTACGGTTCGTTTATGGTCCTCAGGCCATGTATGAAATTTGGAGCTAATCTGATGGTGGAAATTCTATGATCTTGCATTTTGGCTGACTTTCAGGCCACCTGAGCTTCAGTTTCTCAATTCTTTTCAGATCTCTGGCATTGATCTCTGTCGATTTTAGTCCCTGGAGTCCGTCCCTTGCCCTGGTGATCATCAGAGCGTTAAATCTAAGCTTTTGGCATCCTTTTCAGTCCACACTTGCAAATGTACCTTGCATCACAATCACGATTAAAGTAACCCATTAAGCAGTGTCATGCTCGTAAATCCAAGCAATAAATAGGGTCTGATCTGCAATATTTGACCCTCAACAATGATACCTTAAAAATATAATGTCATAGGTGCTTTACCTTCGATCTTCATCATTTTTTGTACCTGTTGAGAATCAAATATTGCATATTTATCCTTTCAATTGCATTACTTTCAGCTGCATTTAAGTGCTAAATTGATTTACTAACATATGATTTTTGCATGCGAGGTAATTCTAGAACCAAGGATGAATATATGCTCAAAGTAGTAGAATTAAGGCTTAAAGGAGTTCAAATTAAAGGCATGAAAATTTATAGCTTCAAGATTTAAGAAAAGAAAGGGTCAAAGATGGAGAAAAGTCTATAATATCAAACAGTCAAATAACAAAAATAACTAACTGATCGGTACGATTGAAAGCAGGTTCAATATAATTGAAAGTGTCAAAAATAGTCCAGCAACAAATATTGGAGTTTAAGAATAATTGTGTCAATCAAAAGACTATTCGGTCTGACCAAATTGGTGTTCGATGCGACTAAAAGGTGGTTCGGCCTAATCGAATGGACATGGAAAAAATTTAGTGAAATTCAATTCCATCCAAAGATTCGTTGGATGGCTTTGGTGTAATCGAAGGTCTTCATTAATGTGATCGAAGCATCACAAAAGTGCATGATTTTCAAATCGATTCAAAGTTGGTGCAAGATTTTTCTATTTAAGGAGGTGTTTTATATCTTTCTAAGTATAAATTAGGGCTTAGGAGAGTGACCAAGTGGCAACAAAGCTTCTACGGAGCCATTCTTTCTCTTAATCCATAAAGTTTTAGCTTGTTTTTTCATATTTTTTCTTTTGTTTTTGTTTAAGACGTTAGTCTTTCTTGACTAATCTCATAACTAATGCTAAGGGATGAACATTTTGATAAATTGTTTTTTACATTTAATTTATTTTTAGTGAAAGATTTTTTATTTTTGTGTTGAATTGTAATTGAATTCATAAATTAAAGAAGGAATCAATCTGTAAAATTGATTTATCTATTGTCGCCATCGGGTACAATAGATGTTTTTTATTCCCTGTGATTGATTGCCTAAATCTACATTAAAGATCAAACCTATTATGGTTCAAATCTATGTTAGATGTTTATAATTGATATTATTGCATTATTTTTCAATTATAATAGATTGAAATCTAGTTCTACTAAGGTTATCAACTCGAGAAGGTGAATTGAATTCAATATTCATTGAGTAGGGATTCCTAGATTTGTAGTTGCTTTTATTATTTGTTTAAACCCTTTTAATTATTTTCCTCTGAATTTAAAACCTAGACAACCCGTTAGCTTCATTGTATTCTCACCATGTCCATGACATGATCTCCGTCTTACCAAGTATATTACTATAGCATAGTCCTATACTTCGGATTGCCCAACAAGTTTTTTATGTCTTTCCCGAGAATTTTGCATTGAGAATACATTAGCTTTATATAAGGAATTATGCTTTTTTCCTAAATTTTTGTTCTTACCTAGGATTTATAGATTTCAAAAGTTTTAGTTAGAATATATATATATTCTAAGTTATTAACATTGTCTTCTATTTGTAGGAACTCGTTAATTCGATTTTCTCCCATCTGGTAATATCTTCTCTTCACCTCTTTCAATTCATTTCTAGTTCACTAATTTGTTGTAGGATTTTATCTTTTAGGTTTAGGATTTGAATTAGGGTTTTATCATGTTCTTGCCCTACTGGACACGGGATTAATCTAATCAACTTCTAAGAGACGGGAAACTAGCTAAAAAGATGTTAGATTACTATGTTAGGAAACGCCCTATGTCTCAATTTGAAGTACAATTGAGAAGCAACCTATTTATGATGAGAACAAGGTATATAATATTCCACTGGTTAGGAATATGCATGATTATTATGTGGGAGATTAAGCTTATTATTAACCATTGAGTGCACTCACATATAATATGTATGATCTTAATTGGAGGAATCAATAACCATTAAGTGCACCGACATATAGTATGCATGATCTTACTTAGATTATTTTGGGCTGCCTTTGATCAATTGAAACAATCAGTCGATCAATCGATCCAACACTGCTGGACATAGTCCAGACAATCCGAATTTTACAACTTTTTTGGATTTTCTTATTTTTCTTATTTCTCTTGTTTAAAATGATCCATTGATCATAGGGGATAGATCTTAACCATCCATTAACTCCTAAAATCCAACATTGAGGATGAGTAAATAGATCATTTAAATCCAGACCATCCATGATTTCAATTTTTAGATCTAAGCATGTTATGTATGATTCATTCCCTTCATTTTTATGGCTCATCAAATAGTCAGATCTACCCACACTGTTTGGATATTAAGTTAGATATATCCCAGATTATACATGAATAGTGGGGATTGGATTTGATCTGTCTAATCACCATCTTAGAATCTAAGGTGTAAAACATATCTGCAGTTAGATTTGATTGATGGAACCTACCCACAGTCTGATTGATATGAAAATTAAGGTTATGGTATTGTTTAGCCTTTAGTATCAAATGAACCATACTGATCAGATCTAAGACTCTTAGGTAAGACCACACCAATTTTTACAAGAAAGAACTGCAACCCAAATCTAGATTCCAAATCATCTCTACCTGATATTTCTCTACGTACCAATACAATGGCCATGTGGTCGATCCACACCTATTACTTAGATCAAGCAAAAATACAGTTAGCATACAAAATTAAGGAAAAATAATAAGGGACTTACCATATCTAAGCTCTCTTTTAGGTTCCCTGGGAGAGAATTCTCTCCTAAATCCTCTTATCGCCTATTTAATTTTGAGGGAATAGGGAAATACTATTCAAAAAGGACATTATTACCTTTTTCACCTGTTTGAAATTTCAAATGCATTTTCATCTCGAAAATTGGTCCAAAAAAGTTGACTTGCATTTGTGGACCCCACTGTGATGTGCATGACATATCCACACTATTCATCTATTTTATCAGAAGATTTTAAGACTCAAGTCTAAAATCGAGACAAATTCAATGCTCAAGTGGCCCATATCACAAGAAACAATGACCTCAAACGTCTGCCATTAAAAGCTATTTTGTTTATTGGGCCCATATTAATGTTTATTTGTCATCTAACCTGTTCATTAGGTCATAAAAACATTAATAAGAGATAATCGCAAATATCAGCTTTAGACAAAACTTCTAAAGGCTACATAAATTTTTATACGACAAGCATTCAATTTCCATTGTTTCCTGTGGTGTGGTCCACTGTAGCTTTGGATTTGCCTCATTTTTGGGTTCATGACCTAAATGAGGTTGATGTATAGGATGAACGGTGTTGATACATTACGTACATCACAGTGGGCCCTATATTCTTTTGATAGTCATCCTCGATTTTAACACAAAAAAGCTAAGCCATCAATGCAGGCATAGGAAACAATGGGGTAATTCCTGAGTAAGTAATTATTACTTATTTACCTGTAATTACCATTTCCTTCAAAAAGCAAACAAGCCCTTAAAGAGAGAGCCCTTTTCAAAAAAGGTAGGATGAGCATATCCTTATCCAAACCTCACCCACAACCAAGAGTTGCAACAACAAGCGTCAATCCCTCATTCTCTCCCGCAATTAAAATCGTCTTTACAAACCAACTAAGTGAATTGTATTATTCTCATTTTAAAAATTAAATTTATAATCATTAATTATGATTTTAGAGTCGTTACACATACTCAGGTCCAAGGTAATTTATGGTGCTCTCAAACTAAGGTGGCCCGTGATCTTTTTTGGTTCAGGGAAGTTTCTTGTGTGAAGCTCAGTTGGTAGATTTGGAGCTCTTTCCAAGGCTTTGATATGAATGCTCCCATCATGGATGGATCATTCCACAAAAATCTCTAAAATCATAGGATTTTAGTCATTGTATTTTTGGTCTCTCCTCCATTGAATGTCTCTTGCTTGTGCATTTCTTATCAATCATGTAGTTGCATGTCATTAATGGGAAGTTTAGGGCTGATCGATTGAGTGGTTTTTGTTAGGAAAGTACCATCAATGATGGGCTATCTAATCAATGGATTGGATAGACCGATCATGGCTCCAAATCTAATAACTGAGTTTTCCAAAGGAACATTCCATTGCCAATATGATGGGAAACTGGGCCTCTTCAAAATTTATTAGACAATTTGGGATTTTGAAGAATTGGAGCATTTTGCAGAACCATTGATGGCCATGGTGAGGGCAGAAAGGGACACGACACTTTGGCATTGGCCCTTTTTTGTTTTTCCACTCAATTGAAAGCTTGGGGCCATGAAGGAATCTTGGATGTGCTGACTGTGCAGTCCAGCTAGTGTATCTACACACACCCTCATTGATTTACATGCATTCATTCTCTATTTTAATAACTGAAATAGGTCCCAAAATGTAAAATGGGTGAATGCAAATCAAAATCGTTGGTTCTCTTGAAATTTTAGATCAATGCATGAAACTAGGAGTTCATACACTATAGCTGGAAGAATCAAAACATTGACAAGGCCAATGTCCAGACAGCTCATGGTGATTCATTGATCATAGCCATCAATCTAGTGATATCTAGTATATATAATCTGTTCTTCTTCTTCTTCTTCTTCATTTTAATTTAATTCATTACTTTTCTTTACTTTCCCATCCTCTGTGTTGCCCATTAATTAACTTTGTTTTACTCTGATGGTGTTGACGTTCGCTGTTTGGATATGGATTTTAATTGTACTCCTATGGATGCATATTTTGAAGAATTTTCTATCCAGTGTGGGGAACTAGACAATGGTCCTGATTTTATGGCATATGGAATGTTGATGCCACATGGGCTTTGTAATATTGCACCTAGGCAATGTTGCATTGTTTCCAGATCCAGTTCGAGCCAAGAAATTGAACCCGAGGATGGCTAGCCAAAATGCTGTAAATTGGGCCTTTGATGGGTCCACCAGCAGAATACTCCACAAATGGTGTTTATAAATGGAGCTCACCTGACCAGGCTATCATGTTTAAACAGATTCCAAGCCAAACCATTGCCCCTCCAGACTCAGTCAAAACAAAGCACAAAGAAGGCTGGCTTTTCAATAGGCCTGAGACATCACTAGTGCTTGTTTTCAGGCATTGTAAACGGCCGGGCTAGCTATATCGTACACTCACTAGCTTGTTGTCTATCCTCAGCCTCTGCCACTCAACTACCCAAGAGTGGGGAAGGCTACTTGGGGCGCCAACTAGCAGACCATCAATCCTCAGGCTCCGTCCACTCAACTACCAAAGAGTGGCATTGGGCCAGGTAGCCTTTGTGACTCAACGAGCCTGTCGCAGCATTAGGCCAGGCTCGGACCTATTAGCTTGGACTATGGGTCAGGTTTAGGCTCAAATCATTTTTGCCCGACATGACGTAGATCAGTCTGACCTGATGGAACTCTTTATGTGTCTTTCAAATAGAAGTAGACCCTTCTCTCGTAAACGGATTGGCTAGTCTCCCTAACACCAGCCAATGGCTAGTGTTCAGTGCTCCGTGGACCCCACCATGATGTATGTGTTTCATCCATGCCGTCCATATATTTTTACAGATCATTTTACAGAAGGATACAAAAAATTAGATATATCTAAGTCTTAAATGGACCACATTACAGGAAACAGTGTTGAATGAGCGTCGACTAGTAAAAAACATTTTGGGGCCATAAAAGTTTTGGATCAAGCTGATTTTTGTTTGTTCCCTTCATCTGGGGGCCTGTATGACTTAATCAACCTATTGGATGTCAAATAAACAGTACAGCAGGCCTTAGGTGGCTTTTAATGTTGGATATCTAATCACTATTCTTTTCATGTGGTGTGGTGCACTTTAGATTTATATACCTCTCATTTTTAGGATCAAGTCATAAAATGATCTTTAAAAATGAATGAACAGAATGGATGAAATGCATACATCATGGTGGGGCCCACAGAGGACCAACAACCAACGAGGCTAGTGTCAGGGGGAGTAGCCAATCCGTTTACCCTTCTCTCCAGCAAGGAACAGTCAGATCTGTGTGGGGGCCCACGGTGATGTATATTTTTATCCACACCATCCATCTCTTCTCTCATATCATTTTAAGGTATGAGCCCAAAATTGAAGTAGACCCAATGCTAAAGTGGTCCACTTTGACATTAGATCTGCTTCATTTTTGGGTGCATACTTTAAATTGATATGAGGAAAGGGATGGGCGGAATGGATAAACTGATACATAATGGTAGGCCCTACAAAGATCTGCCCATTCCTCACTACAGACAGAAGGCTTCGCTTTCAAATATGGTTATTCCAATGCTTTGTTAGGCAACCGATTCAATGATATGTTGGGAACATTGAAGTGAGAAATAAGAATCTATCAATTTTCAGCCCTCCCTGCCGTGCAAATAAAACTAGATTTTCACCCCTAATTGGAACCCATTTGCTGGAAGTTGCACTTCTTTAAGTTGCATTTGGAGAATCGGACAATCCAAATAATCAATCTGACCCATCCATTTGGCCCACACAATCTTAATGGGTGAAAACAACGGTTCCAATTCCGAAACCATCCATTCTTCGTACTGTTTTTAAACTGCATAAAATTGCGGTGTATTTGTGAGAAATACCGGATCAGGTTCATCCATCTCTCTGTGTCTGCCGAATGAATAGTCCGATACTTGGGGCAGGCTGTCTGCTCAGTGGGGCCTGCTCCAATTAACACATAACATGTAGCCACGTGTATAGAGGCATGTGTGGGAGCATCGAACCAAAAATCTTATCGATCAAATCATCAGGAGGGCCACATGTGAATTTGGAGTTTTTGGCTGGTATAGATTGTTTTGTATATGATGCGTCCCACTTCACAGTTGGAATGGCCTGATTTTTGTTTAGTGGGGTTGTGATATTGGGATGCATCGGTCATTACAAACCTCAAGCAATCTAAGCACTCTCGACCGATTTACCCATTCCCCACCCGGGTCAGACTAGGCTCGGTACCAATCAGACCTACCTGACCCATTGCCACTCCTACAAGCAGTGGACTAAGGAGTTTTGGGTTGGTGATGCCCCTATGAAGGTCAAAGCATTCTGTTGGTTTGCTCGCTTGGATAAGATACTTTATGGTAGATAATTTGGAAAAGAGAGGATTGTACCCACCTAGCAAGTGCTCGATGTGACTTGCTACAGAGGATGAATCCTATCTCTTCCTACACTACAACACTGCTAGGAATATCAAAAGTTTGGGGTGGTTTGGTTATTGTCAGGGTCAGCTGCGGAGTTAATTCAAGGGTGGTGCATTGGTGGTAGACAGTCATGTAGGGTGTTTTTGGTGTTGATGGCAAAAGTTGTGCTATGGTGCATTTGGATTGAAAGGAAATTAAGAATTTTGAAGGATGAGATCCTCACTGAGTGCATTTCTGGCAAAAGTTTTCGCCTTTGTGTGCAAATAGAGAAGAAGTAATAACGCTCCCTGTGGTATTCCAACACAGTGCTTTGCCTCGAACAAGAATGAAGTCTTAAATGGTGGATGGTGCCTGATGAAAAGTGTCTACTAGGTGGCTACTGCCTTAGCCCAGTAGTGTGAAGTTGAAAGTCAATGGGTGTTCAATTGGCAACCAGGGCTTGCTGGGATGAAGGAACAATAAGGAATGCTGATGGCATTCTATTGGTGGAATTTTCTTGTCCGATGGGGACTAGAACATCAAATCATGCGAAGGCCACTACCGAGTTGCAGCTTGCAAGGAATCAAGATCATGGTCAATCACACTTCTAGATATGTGGTAATCGAAGGGGACCACAAGATCATGCGAAGACAGCTTGCTTTAGGAAAATATCCATGGTCTGGCAACTTTGGTGATCAATCTTTGCATGGATCTGTCCTTTGTGAGATCTCATGTTGATCATTCCACAAATGCCTTGGCTGATCATCTGCCGAAAGAAGGGTGGGGAGGATTGTTTTGCTTACCTGTGGAGAATACTTGAGCAATCCTTGTGTGGGGATGGGGTTTTGCTGTGTGTATTTTCTGTTTTTATTGTTTTTTTTCTTTTCCTAATAAAATGATCCATTCATCAAAGTAGTTTTTTTCTTTTTCTTTTTTTGCAACCAGATGATATGCATCACAAAAGGAGACGCATAATTGTCTAACAATTCAAACTGGTTGCTAGGCTGATATGTTTTTAGCAAAAACTTGTGCCGCCTACAAGCTTTGATACTTAACATTGGAGACTAAAGAATGTTGTCCTACTTAGTTACCATTTCTAAATGTTACTTTCTTAAGCCCCATGTCAAACCAAATGTGGACAGAGGATGATCATATCCAAAGAACATAATTAGTGGATTAGGTTGGTGATCTTGTGGTGGGCCAACCTTTTTGAATGTGCTAGTGTTGTACAACCATAAATAAGCTATCATTGTCATCAGCAAAACACGCACACAAATAAAATAAAATAAAAACAATTGACGACAAATAAGCTAAAATCAAACATGCACACAAATAAATTAAAATAAAATAAAAACACTGTTGCAAATCAAATCAAAACAAATCAAATCAAGCACAGGGAAATAAAATAGACATAGCGAGAATAATTCATCAGCGCCTGTTGAAAGGTCGGCGTTCTTTGAAGTAGACATAGCGCTTGATGTTGTCTCCTTCCAACTTGAGGCTGGCCCACCACACCAACTCGCCTTCCACCTTAACACCACCCTCACCGATAACAGTTGTAGAAGCAGCAGCATTGTCATTAGAGATTTGAAGAGGAAGCTTATTCAGCTTCGGACATCCACCCACTCTCAGCTTCTTCAATGCCCCCAAGCACACGTCATTGCAAATACTCTCCAGCTTAGGTAGCTCCCACAGACACACCGTGTGGAGTCGTTGGAGCGAACCTTCTTCCATAGCTACCCCTCGAAACACTGCCTCCAGTCTACTGCAGAACTTGATATGCAGAGTTTCCAGGTTTGTTAAGCATACGCCTGACGAGAAGACGACAATGAGTCTCGGACAGCGCTCCAGATATATATGTTTAAGGAGTGTGAAGCTTTGGCTCCCATATCTGCCCTCGCACACGCTCTTCAGTCTTGGAAGGTTGGACATCCATACATTCTCGAGGCAACTTAAAGTGGCGGAACTTAGATTCACTCCTTCAAAAAATTTCTCCAAATTCTTGCACCTTTCAACCCGGCATTCTCTCAGTTTTTTTATTGCATCCACAATGCAAAAATCCGACAATCTATGGACGAAGGCATTGTCACACAGAGTGAATAATTCCGTTTGAATGAGAAAATAATGAGTAGAAAAGTGGGGGAAAGTATCGCCTCCTCGGATCTCCAAATGCCTATCGAAATGTCTTTCTGAAGGTAAATTAGGTGTTTGTGTCTTGAAACCCATGTTTGCATATAAAAATCGCCTTTTACGTTTTTCATCTTGACAAGGAGAGATGCATATATGGAAACGAGAGAAGCATTTTGCTCCCCACAATTTTGAGTCTGCTGTTAAGGATTGTAAAAGATGGTAATTACTTACCCTTATGTGAGCCCCAACTGTATCTCCCTGCCATTTATTATCCCCTGTGTTGCACTGATCGATGTTGAGATATTCGAGCTCGGTACCAAGATCATCCCATTTAATTTCTTGAAGGTGATTCATGCATTGGAAGTCCAGGCGCCTTAGATGATTAGTGTCGTCCATATTATCTTCAGGAAAGCATTTGATTTTGGTACCTGAAATATTGAGCTTTCGAAGGTTTATAAGCCGGTTCAGGCTTACAGACTCTAGGCTTTGGCAGCCATTGAAGGAGACCTGCGAAATTGCCTCGATTCCGGAAAGATAGAGCTTTCGGAGGTTTGGCAAGATATTTCCAAGAGAAGTAGAAACATCTTCAATATCTTCCAGGGAATTACAGTTTTCGAGATCAAGCTCCTTGAGTGCGGAGAGCTTTTGCAAATGCGGCAGCAACTTCATCTTTAGGGAGGAACAGTTCGGTAGCACGAGTTGCCTAAGATTGACCAACTTGGAGAGAGAGGATGGTAGAGATTTTAGATTAGAATCACCTTCCAAGTTAAGAACCTGAAGCCGCTCCATACATTCGAAGATCTCATTTGGGATTTCCATTAAAGAGGGGGATACTGTTAAGACGAGTTGATGGATGGTGCGCAGCTTGGAAACAGAGGAAGGCAGTGATCTGATGTTCGTTTGATTGAGTTCGAGATATTGAAGGTTGGTCATTTGTCGAAAGCACTCATCTGGCATTGTTTCGAAAGAAAAACATTCTACGATTTCAAGGAACTCGAGATTGTGCAGAGCTTGAATGGAAGTGGGGAGAGAGTTTAAGTGTTGGCATCGAACTATTCTGAGAAGTCTGAGATTGTGCAAGCAGGCGATGGAGGAGGGCAGAGATTTGATACTTAGGTTATTAAGACGCAGGACTCGAAGGCCCTGCATTTGCCCAATAAAAGGGTCTGGTATGACGATTTCGAAATCGGAGTGGAAATAATTCCACCCCCCGAGATGTAGAGTGGAGAGTGTGTGGCATTCTAGAGGCAGTTCCGTTGGCCAATAGATGTCCAATAATTTCCCCCCTGGTGGTAAGTAAATCCTGTATCTCCCATGAGTTAAAGCATTTGCTAGATCACGACCTCGATCATTTTCCTCTGCCCAATCCGGCAGTTGCCAATGTGTTTTACTTTCAGTTAATTGAATCAGAGAACGAAGCTCGAACTCTCTCAGTAGAATGCGAGCCTTCTCCACAAGCGTGGAATCATATTCTTCTTCTTCCTCCGTCTCCCTTCTAATAATAACTCCCTCCGCCCTCCAAATCCTTGTCATATATTCCACAGGATAGTTATAACCTGAGAAAACCCAGAAGAACAGCAAGCAGTGGAGAATGGTTTCCGGAGCAAAGTAGCCCTGGATGCCAGGAGAACAGGCCACATCACTGGCCTCTTCGAGTAACATGTCTTCAGACAACTCCTCCAAGTCGATGTTCACATTGTATTGCGGCACAGCAACTGTCGGCAACACTTCATCTCTGACAAAAACGACCTTGGAATCATATGGAGCTTCTCTGGGTAAGGGGATTCCCATCAAATCCACCTTTATTTCACCGCTCACATCTCCTACAATTAGCAAGAACGTCCGCTTCACCAACGATTTATAGATCTCGCCTGCAGCTACAATAGACTTTGTCTGGACGCCATCAAGATTAACGTTGCCTGTCAATTTTAACTGTTCCACGATCTGTATCTGCACCCTTTCAGGATTGAGATCTCCTTTCGGTATCTTTACCTCTATCTGCATGTCGAAGGGATCAGATCCCTTCAACTTTCGAGCTGCATATTCGATGATCCTCCATCTTCCAATACCATTACACCCTATCACATTTACGAATTGAATAGTCCGACTCATAAGGTGTTCGAACAGGTTTTCACCAGCATGTCTTATGGCATCCGAATAATTCTCTAGCTCGGTTGTAAATGTAACATCGTTTCCTCTTCGACCAGCCATGCGTGCACTATCTTCTCTCTGAGAAGCCCGACAGCGACTTTTCTAACCCCACACTCACAACTGCAGAGTATGTGGAAATCATTCAGAAAAAGAGTAAAAACGAAAGGAAAAAAGAAAACGAAAAAACGGTAGCGGATTGGCTGGTGTACCTCACACCAGTTATAACTGCTGTATTTACGACAACAGGCTATGTGGGTATAAACATGAGGCATGTGTTATATCCGAACCGTCCATCCATTTGCGACCTCATTTTAAAGGCTGATACGAGAAATAAAACAGAAATAGCAAGTTGACCACATTGCAAAAATTAGTGGTGGATTGAACTTCTATCATTGAAACTTTTTTTTAGGGTTACAGAAGTTTTGGATTAATATGAAATTTAGTTTTCCTTTTCATTTAGGTATTTGTGTCCTAATAAACAAATTGGATGTATAATAAATTTTATAGTGGGCCCTAGAAATTATTTAACTGGGAACATCATTGTCTCCCGCTGCTATTTATGATGGGTCCAGACGATCTTTGAATTTGACTCTTCTACTGTAATGCTCTAAAATAATCCTTAAAAACATATAAAATAGTATACATGTGATAAGTACGTCACAGTAGGGCAATGTAACTTTGGTTTCCTTTGAATCGTTCTTACAAATCGGAGCCCGAGGAGCGCCAGTGCTTGTCTTCGCGGGACGCGCACCTACGGCAGCTATTAGCTGGTGTGAGGTACACCAGTCAATCAAAAAGGCCAAAGATGTCTTTGAGTAGGAAGCGGATTAGCTGGTGTACCACACACCACTGAAATAACTCCTGTGCTTACGTCTACAAGCTTTGGGAGTTCCACCATGAGGTATGTTTCATATCCAAACCGTCCGTCCATTTGGTAGGCACTTTGTAACGCTTGAAACGAAAAATAAGAAAGATTCAAAGATTAAGTGGACTACACCACAAAAAGCAGTGGGGATAATGATTTTCACTGTTAAAGCAATCTTAGAGCCCACCATAACATTTATTTTTCATCCAATCGATTCATAAGATAACAAAAACCTGGATGAAGAGGTAAACAAATATGATATTGATCCAAAACTCCTCTTACCCCAAACAATTTCAATGGTAAATGTTTAATCCTCCACTGATTTTTGTAGCGTGATCAACTCGATCTTTATCTCTTTCATATTTTTCTTATTAGGATTTATGACAAGATCCTTAAATGGACAGACGGTTTGGATATAACACATACCTTATGATGAGACCCACGGGATTTGCTGACGTCAACACATAAGTATATCGCTGGTGTGTGGTACATCAGACAATCCGCTTCCTTGGAACCCTGCCTTTGGTTGCACTGCTTAGCTGGATACGTGGTGTAACAAAACGCACCAACGGCGGGGATCTTTAAATGTCAATGTTATTTATTTATTTATTTATCTTATTTCTGGCCAATAACAGAGAACATCATTTATCAAAAGTTATGAATTGCTGGGCCACAGCTCTACACATATCCATATATCAAATAAGGATTCTTAATATAATCTAGTAGAGCAAGTTCCTCTGTGAGGCTAAACGTGGGTCCACCAATGATTACTGTGGACCAATAGATATGGTGCCAACTATGTATTAAGAGATCATTAATAAAAATTTTAAAGAACATGTATTTTTATACGTCTTTTGTCTACCCGATCAGTTTATGAGCCTCGATCTTGAGCCAGGACATCTGAAAGTGTCATTAAAATGAATAACGGACTGGATGTCTAAATTACACTCCTAGCTGCACTTTGTTGCCCCATCGGAGGAAGTGGATTGCGTGGTGTGCCACACCCACCGACCTCCATTGTGGGTTGATGTCACCAAGTTCCGTGGGCCAAACATGATTATGTTTATACCCACACCGTGCATCTAGTTGGAGAGATCATTTTAGGTCTCGAGCCCAAAAACGAAGTAAAATCCAAAGCTCAAGGGAACCACACTCGAAAAAAAAAAAAAAAAAAAAAAAAGCAATAGGGATAGTGATTTTCACCGTTGAAACCTTTCTAGTGCTCACCATAATATTTATCTGTCATCCAACCTGTTCATGAAGTCACACAAACTAAGATGAAAGGTTAAAAAAAAATATCAGATTGATCCAAAACCTTGGTGGCCCTTGAAAAGTTTTCAATTGTAGACTTTCAATCCCCATTGATTTGTATGGTGCGGTCCTATTGAACTTTGCATCTGAATCATTTTTTGTAGATGTCCTAAAATAATCTCCTAAAATAAATGAATGGTGTTGATATAACACATACATCATGGTGGGTCCCACAAATCTTGATGATGTCAACACCACAAGTTAGTGCCTGGTGGTGTGTCATACCACGCAATCCGTTCCCCAGCCGAGGTACGTGGGCTCAGAGCACGGATTGCCTGCCACAGGGAGCATGAAGTTCTGCACTCGGGTTCCACCGTGTTGTTTGTGAGAAATCACCTGTTCCTCCATTTTCTGGTTCATTTTAGAAAAGGTGAGAAATCACCCGTTCCTCCATTTTCTGGTTCATTTTAGAAAATGCCAAAAAAATAAATAAATAGATTCAAAACCTTTTTTTTTTTTTTCTTTTTACACACGCACACACACCCCACACACTCACGCTGGTGGAATTTCACCACCTTTGGTCACTCGAACCCTTGACCGGGAGTTGAAACTCCCGAGAGTCTTCCACCCGGGCAAGAGTAAAGACCCAATAGATTCAAAACTTAAGTTCGTAAATTGACCGTAAACCGTAGGGCTTTAACGTCCACCGATTGAAACATTTGTGGGGTACTGGATGTTTTGTATCAAGGTAATATGTTTTTGTTTTCCACTCATCCCAGTGGGAATGACACTTTGAACGGTTTGCATGGCATATAAACATCGACCTGGACCCTAAGAAGAATTCAACGGTAGGCTTACCTTGAGTTTTGTATCTGTCTAGTTTTTTGTCTCATGTACTAATGTGATATGGAAAAATAAATGGTTTGAGTGATTTTCTCACAATCATCAGGGTGGACCCTACCTTGCTTAGGTCAGGTGGGGGAGATTGGAGCAGATTAGCTGTTACATGGGTAAGTAACACATGGGTGTTATTATCTTACAGTGTGGGGCCACTTTGAAAAATGTATTATATATTCATTTTGTCCATGGGTTGTCTTGATTAATTTCAGGATGTTATTTCAAAACTTGAAGCATATTAACATCTTTGACCACAGTACTGTAAAAAGTGATGAATAATTATTAAAATCTTTTATAGAGACCGAAAGTTTTGAATTAAGCTAATATTTGTACGTTCTTTACATCCAAGTCTCTTTAACCTTAATAGGATGGCAAATAAACATTATATATTTTCTTATAGTAAGTCTTTGGAAGTTTTTAATGGTGTGCAATTAATACCATTGTTTCCTGCGGTGTGGTCCACGTGAGATTTGCATATGCTTAAATTTTGACAGTAGGTCCTAAAATTAGCTAGAAAAAATGGATGGACTGCATTGATATATAACACATTATCATGATGGCCCCACCGCAAGGGTAACACCCACTAATGTGTTACTCCGTGTTACACCTAGTCCACTCCCATGGCCTAGAACCTGCATTCTTGGCTCACATACGAGTTTTGATAGAATGTGGGCACCATGTTGCAGTTAGGTGCAGTTTGGTAAACTGTAAAATAAAGTGTAATAGGGATATATATATATATATATATATATATATATATATATATATATATATATATATATATATATATATATATATATATATATATATATATATAAGAGAGAGAGAGAGAGAGAGAGAGGCATGCTCCCCTACGCACCTACACACGTGCACACCTTTGCACACGTGTCATGGGAGTCGAATCCGAACGGTCCATAAGATGCGGAATCCCATGAAACCCTAGGAGGTGAATTTTCACCCTGATCTAAGATTCTAGTGGGCCATAACAAAGAGAAATGCAAATCAAGGGAGGAAACTGTTTCATTTTTCATGACCCATCAAAGTCTTAGATCAAAGTAAAACTTGGGCCCGGGGGGTTTCACAAGGTGCTGCTTCACATGAACAGTTCAAATTTTGGATCCACATGATGTATGATGGGTTCTCAAAAAAGTTCGTACGTAGTACGATGCGAACTCGTTCGCAGGTGAGCATTTTCCATATATATATATCAGACAATTAAAGATAAATCATCATCCTTACCCATATACGATCGGTTGGATTAAGAAAATCATGGTGGTAAAGTTACAATTAAAGACAGAGCATCATCCCTTCCCATATATGATTGGTTGAATTAAGTAGGTTATCGAAACAAAGGTAATTGAACAGTGTACTATATCTTTTTCGATTAGTAAATATTATAAAGACGAAGTAGTACGTGATGTAGTTGACATGGAGGCATGTCACATACTACTCAGCTGACCATGATATAATAATATTAATGCTACACATATAGGTCGAGATAACATATTTATATTTATTAAAGACGATAGAAAGATTATCATCATACCCATGGAAACGGAGAGCCAACTCAAGACTTTTAAAGTTAAGGAGCAATCTCTCATACCCAAACATGATTTTATTAAACAATTTGAGAAGACGAGAGATGTATATGCATTAGTTGAAAATGAAAATTATATGGAACATGTGAACATCCCAAAAGATTTAAAACCAATGTTAGAGGAGTTCAAGATGATTGTGCTCAATGAACTTCCTAATAAATTGTCTCTCATATGAGATATACAAAACGACATTGATCTTGTCTCATGGGCAAGTCTGTCTAATTTCCTACATTATCAAAAAGAATGTGAGTTCTTGTAACCACATGTGAAGGGACTGATCTATACTAGTGAAGTCAAAGAGAGCATGAGTCAAGTCAAGGAGAGTGTGAGTACATGTATTTTTTCAGCTCAAGAGCCTAATGCAAATTATAAGAAAAATGGTGATAAACATCGAAATTAGAAATTATTTGAGTACCATGAGCAAAGCCGATTGTGTAACTAGAGGACGAGTTTTTTTCAATTGAAGGGATATGATGTAGAACATGACACAGATACATTTCTATCATGGACCAAAAGAAGGTAGACTGTAAATTGGTCATAACTTTTGATCCAGGTATTGTTACGGGGCGCATAACCTATTAATCTTTATTAAAATGGTCCATCCGAGGTGAATCGACCCAAAAAGTGGGTTGCATTTATCCGTTTCGTCAAAAAACACAAACTTTCAGTTCAAAAATGAAAATTTAAGAAAAATTTACTATTTTTAGTTATTCTGAATTTTTAAATATTTTCTTACTTTTAGAGTTTTAAATTTTCTTCCTTTTTAGAAACAACTTCTAATTATGGTAGCAAAAGTTTGTTTGAAATTTTTATTTTTAGAAATTAAGTTTTAGAATAGTTTTATTAGAATTAGGATTTTTATTATAGTTAGAATTTTGTTAATTTTGGTAATTACAAATTTTAGATTTTTTTTTTTTTCTATATTAATGGTGTAACAGGGACATACATATCTAACAATTATTATAATTATGACCATTATGTCACATGTTGGCATGTTAGTACATGTGGGATGCTTTACAAATGTGGGTTGCATGTATTTTATAACTAAAGATGGGCAATGGCTCCTTGGCTCATTGGCACATGTGAGGAGATTGATGATAGATGGTGGTATGTTTGGGCTTAACCCTTGACAAACTAGTTTTTCTTTCATAAGGAGTAGATGAAGTTCTTAGGAGTGGCCCTTAAGAAACTCATTTTCCTTTCATTATGAGAAGATAGATTTCCTAGGAGTGGAAGTGGAAAAATAATTTCTTTTATTTTTCAACAAAGATTAGTGGAAATAGTGTTTCTCAAAAATTTCTAAAAGAAAGGCTTGAAAATCAAGGAAAACTGGGGATCATCAAAAGTAATGTTCTCCCCCCATTTATTTTATGAATCCAAATATGGCTTCAGAAAAAAGAAAAAAAAAATGGTATAAGAAAGTTAGGAACCTGCTAGGAAATCGTGGCTTTTTTTAAGGGAGCAAAAATGATAGAAAGTTGGCAATTGCAAAACAAAGGTTTTTGAAAAGATGAAAATACAACTTCTAGGCACCTTAGTCATTTGGTATGATGAGTGCTAATGGGGAGATATAGATGAGTTTGAGTAGTGATAGATTTGGTGGCATTTGATGTGGTGGTGTGCAGTGGTAATCGATGACGGGAGATATGCTGGCTCAAGATCTGGTTGCAACATGCTCAGACATGGAATAGTGGCGTTGGAGGTGAAGAAGGGAAGGAAGACATGGGAAGATGGACAATCATGATCAGCACCACGTGGCATTAATATCATGTTAAATACAAGTCTACATTATGGAATTTGTAACTTGTTTATTTCATTGAAGGTAAGAAAAATATATAAAAGATGTGGGAGATTTATGAGATTTTAATAGAGAACATAAGAAATATACATTGTAATTAAAAAGAAAATATCCCAATATAATAATATTATCATATTCTACTCCAACATGCTGCAAAGATGCTAATGATGAATAAGTATTTGTTATGTGATTTGGATTGTTCAGTATATGATTAGGGTTGAACAAGGCGGAGCTAAAGCATCTATATGCTAATCTAACACGTGGTTTGGATTGTTATGTGATTTGGATTGTTCATAAAATTAAAATTGTTAATTATGAATTCAAACCTCTCCAACTGAGATCCATAATAACTATGACTTTAGCAACGTTTGATCATTTAAAATTAAAATTTATAGTATTAATGGAATACTAAAATATTCAAAACATATTAATTAGAAGTTGATAGAACCAAATCTTGAGCACCTACACGCCCCATGTGCCAGTGGTCCATGTTGGTGCAAGATCCAAGCCGTCCATTGGTTGGGTCCTCAGCATGATTCATATGTGTCGTAAAAATACATCATGTGGCAGAGGTATTAAAAACAACCACATGGCTTGGAAAAACCTTCTTGATATTTGTTGCCACTGATTTGGACCACCTGGTAATTAGACTAGCCTTATCTTTTGTTCCCATCCATCTAAATAGTGGGAAGCCAGCTAGCGAATGGCTTAAAAATCTTACACGTGGGCTACTTTTGTTTTTTGTTAAAAAGAAAGTCAATTAAAATCAACTAAGTAGAGAACTAGGCAATTTTCTCTCCAAGTTATCTTAATCACTAAGTAGAGAAAGAAAACCTCAATATAATCCTAACCATGCATAACTTCTAAACCTAAATATCTATTCCTAATAACAAAAATGGACTACAATACTTTTTTTTTTTAAAATGAGTGTATATTACTGGCTAAACCTCCACGAAAAAAAAAAAAGGAGAGGGAGGAAAACAGCCAAAATTAAACTATCGCTTCAAACTCTGAAATGTAGATGGGCTGCCTTTTACAGACTTGTGAGCTCAGTTGGGAAAAAAAATTCAAGGTTTTTTATCCCGAGAATGTAAATTAAAAGAAAGTTGTGAGAGAACAAGGAAGAACAATATGAAAATGAAGAGAAAAAACAAAGGTGTAAGAAAATGAAGAACATACCAGGAAATTGATACTTTTTTCTTCCTGGGCGGGGCAGTGCAAACAAGGCTTTGAAGGAAGAAAACACAATCTTCTTTGTGTTTAGATGGCCAAGGGAAGCAAGCTATATATAGATTCCACCAAGCATGACACCTCAGTCGTCAGATCTACGCTGTCCATCATGTGGTCCCATTCTTTAAATGCCCTAAGACATGAACAACAACGGTCCACATAAAAGCTAGTAAAAAATGTTAGAAACAGTAACTCTTTAGTAAAATCTGGCTCACATGAGAATGAAATTGTGCCACCTGACACTTAGTAGATGAACTGCCTCATGCATAATTCATAGGTGGGCACTTAGTAGATGAACTGCCTCATAATCTATAGGTGGCATTGGGCGGTGGGATTAGGAGGGACCAGGTGGGATGTGATTCAAAAAACATAATTATTACCTTTGGCAGGGACTGTCCGGGTTGCTATGGGATAAGTAATATGGTGGTACATTGAATGGACGTACTCACCATCATTTGAAGTTACTAATTATAACACACATGTGTTATATTTAAACGGATCATTTATTTTGTAACCTCATTTTATGGCATGGGCCTAAAAAAGAGAGATTTAAAACTTATGTGGCCCCAATGAAGTTTTCAATGGTAAGTATTCAATCCCCGTTGCTTTCTATGATGGGGTCCACATGAGCTTTAAATTTATCTGATTTTTTGGCCCATGCTCTAAAATAATCTCAAAAAATGGGTGGACGGTGTGGATATGGCCCACACATCATGGTGGGACCTACACAACTTGCTAACAATAAGTGAAATTCGCACAGGTCCGATGCAATTCCATCTAATCTAATTCCCACCTAATTCGTTCTTCCCAAACATGGAGTGAAATTGTCACAGGATTAGCTGAATCCCATACCATCTAATCCCTTCTAATCCCACTGTCCAAACACGCCCTTCGCAGGTGAACTGCCTCATTCATACCTCTTAGCAAAATAAGTTACTAGTACAAGGCCTCCAGTAATGATCACACCTATACATTCACCATGTAGACCACCAAGTAGAAAACCATAGACAGTTAAGGATCGTATATATTTTTAGGCTCATTAATTAAAATGACTTGATGGGGGAGGGACGGCGTGAATAAACAGGTAGAAATGAACCATACTTTAAAAAACCCAAAACTATTCATATGTACTGAGTCTGGTACACGAGGACAACAGAAATGATGCAATCCAAAGCCCAAGTGGGCCACGCGATGGAAAGCAGCCGAGATTGTATGTTCACCGTTGAAACATCTATGAGGCCACGGAAGCTTTGGATCAAGGCTAATATTTTTTGTGCTGCCGCTACATCCTAGTGGGAATGACCGTATAAATGGTTTGACTGTATCATAAACGGTTTGGATGGCTTGTAAACATCATTGTGGAGCTGGAAAAAGTTTGAACGATAGATAGCTCTCTTTCCACCTGTTTTTCCTGAAGCCTACTTTATCCACGTGATTTTTTATCCCATGTCTTACATGAGCTGCCAAAATGGACGGTCACATTTTTCACAAATATCATGGTGGGCCAACACTCATCAGGCCAAATGGCCTTGGTTCAATGAGCAGCTGTATTTCGGCTATGGCTGTCAACAGGCCAGGCCTGGTGCTGGTCTCCGCCGGAATTTTGAACTATTTCGGGCTGGGCCACGGGCCGGTTCTGCTCAAAATTATCATTTTAGTAGGTCAGATGGCCCAGGTCTATTCAAATTTCTCATTTTAGCAGGTCCGAGCTTGGGCCATCGACAGCCCTAATTTCGGCAGAGAGGTATAGATGCACCGTGAGAGAACAACGAACTGTGTTAAGGCAAAGTTCTGTGTTCTCCACCATGATATCCGATATATCCACACAATTCATCCAGTTCTTGAGATCATTTTAGAACATGAGCCTCAAAATGAGGCAGATCGAAAGCTCAGGTTGACCACACCATAGTAAGAAGTTGGGATTAATGCCTGCCATTCAAAATTTCTTGAGGGCCATGGAAGTTTTGGATTTGTGGTTTCCATCCGTTCAGGTCCATGTGACTTTATGAATAGGTTAAATGGCCAACAAACATCATGGTGGGCTGTAAGAAGGTTTCAGCAGTGGCCATCAATCCCCACTGGTTAAATGGCCGAAAAACATCATGGTCGGCTCCAGGATGGTTTCTGTGGTGCAGTCCACTTAATCTTTGAATCTGCCTCAGATTTTGGCGCAAGACCTAAAATGATGTCCCAAAAATGGATGGATAGTATAAATGTAACACAACATCATCAAGTTTTGTTGGCACAACATGATGCATGTGTTATATCGACACTATATATCCATTCATTTTCCAACATCATTTTAAGTCATGAGGCCAAAAATGAGGCAGATCCAAAGCTCAACTAGACCACACTATAGAAAGTTGTGGGGATTGATCATAAACAACTGAAAGCTTCTAAGGGGCCACTGAAGTTCTGGATGAAGCTAATATTTGTGTTTTCCCTTCTTGGAACAAAATGATGAATTGCCTTATGTCTAAACTACTTTCCAATATGCACTTTGTTGCCTCGTGTGCGTATGGGACAGGGATTAGCTGCCACCCCAGTCCAGCCAGTTGGGTGCGACCTTAACCTTAGGCCCACCTTTTTTTATTTTTTTTTTCAAAAAACTGCCTTCTATATCAACCTTAGGCCCACCTTAATGTATGCATTGTATATCTGTTCTTTCCATCTGTTTTGCCACTTATTTTAGGCTATTGTGCCAAAAATGAAGTAGATTTCAATCCCAGGTAGACCACACAACCCTTCATCTAGGCTTGTGTGATGTTACTGGGGATAGCAAGTAAACATTACCGTTGACCCTAGGAAGTTTTTAATAGTGGGGTGTTCAATGAACACTGTTTCCTGTCGGCTGGATCGGGGTTTGCTGCTAATCCGCGTCGAGTGCATATGGGCTCTGATCAGGATACAATAGATTGTGGGCCCCACACAGAAGCTCCCATTTGCGGCCTCATTCCCCATCAGATGGATCACGTGTGATGATATAGTCAATTTGTCATGTTGTGCGCACTTTAAACTCGCACACTGCAAAAATCGGAGCAGTGCATTTATTAAGTAGGCTGTAAAATTCGGAGCACTGCACCCATTAGATGGATTTCATTGTTTCTAACTGTATTTATTATTTATTATTATTATTTTTTTCTGTTTTATGTAAGTGTGATTTTGTTTTTTTTTTTCCAATATACTTGCTTAGGGTTTGAGCTATCGCCTAATAACTGCCTGCTATTAAAAACTTTTTCTAACCCAGAAATATCTTCTTCTTTTTTTCAAAGAAAGGTGGACATATTCCACCAGCAATTTCTTGAATTAACAAGATTTACAGTCGTTCAGTCAGGTCGAACAAAAAGAATAGGACCACACCTATCGTAAATATCTTCAAAAATCTATTTACTTTTAAAGGAGTGTAATGGATATGACCTAAACGGTTGTGCAAGAGCTAAATGGGCACAGAACTTCGACTCAGAATTCTTTAACAAAAATCATATTTAACATAAAAAGACATATATACCCCAGCTTTTGCAAGGTTTCAACTGCTTTACACGTCACACCCGGTAAAGAAAATGGTCAAAGGTGTGTGATTATCGTATACAATGTGCATTCTAAATTAGTTTTTTTTTAGGTTAGCTTGTTAGTGCACCCCACTGTCAGTTCACATTTCACTGTTAGCCACCTCCACTAGAGATGGATACCAAGACCTCAGTGTTGAAACGAGGTCTCTTTCACTCAGTCTACCAAAGGAGCTATGTATCAGGGTGTCTAAATTTAAAATTTTAAAATAAAAATAAAAAAATCAGTAGCTCAGTCTAACATCCTTTAGAAAAAAAATCTAACTAAAGGAATCTCAATGAAAAATACCTAAACTAATAATGAGGTACCTTAGTGAAAAGAATTTTTAACTAGGCACCAGGATGGAAATTACACAGCATTTTGTAACGATCACTATTGTTAATCCTTACAAAAAATCTCTAGTAGATAATATGAGGTGGGATTCTCCATAACATTTGTCAAAAAAGCTTATGCTAGAAGCCAATTCTCAGTGTAGAGAATCTATCACGTCTAGAAAGGTTACCACCATAGAAAAGTGAGATGGCCCCAAAAATGAAGTAGATCCAACCATTAAATTGCCCAACATGTGAATTAAAGTTTCTGGGTGACTTTTGGATGGCCAGAATTTTGGGATGTCTGGTCATCCTAGTAACACATTTTCTGAATGAGCCCGTTGATATGTATAAAACACAATGACCCCACACAATGTAGAAAGTATTCAGTGGGTAGCCCACCTGAGTATTCTATCTGCTTGATTTTCAGAACCCAAGAAATACTTGAGAGAGTGCACAGGATATACAGGATGTCCTTTATGTATCAGTAGTACTGTGGGCCAAAAATTGTGTTGTAGGTTAAGCTCAACCTCCAATGCGCTGTATCTGGCCTCTGAAATGTGCTGAACTGGTAACTATAAATTCCAAATCCTTGAACTGCTGTTCTGACATTGATGGTTTTAATTATAAAAATTAAATTCTAATCTTAGTGGCATATTAAGATATTCAAAGGATATGAGGTTCTCATCTATGGGCCACATTACCTTGGTGCGAAATTCCAAGCTTTCCATCACTAGGCCCCCCTGTTATTCAACTTTCAAAGTTAAATGGAGCGGATTAGGTGTATTACGCTTACCGTGGGGTCACCTTAAACATGTACTGTATATCCACACCCACTAAAGTGTTACCTGGGTAACAACGGACGCGGATTGCGTCCAACCCCCGCCCGGACGGTAATCCGTCTGGGCAGGGCTCTGTGGGGCCCACCGTGATGTAAGTTGTTTATCCATGCCGTTCATCCCTTTTCTCAGATCATTCTAAGATGTGATCCGGAAAATGAAGAAGGTCCACAGCTCCATTGGACCACATCAAAGGAAGCTGTATTGATGATGACACCTACTGTTGAAACCTTTCTAAGGGCCACTGTGATGCTTTTTTTACCATCCAACCTATTAATAAGGTTATGTAGACGTTGATGAAGTGAAAACACAAATATCAGCTTGATCTAAAACTTCTCCAGCTCCCAAGAAGTTTGTAATGGTGGACATTCAATCCCCACTTTGTGGTCCACTTAAGACCTGTACCTGCCTCATTTTTTAGTTCATATCTTAAAATAATCTACGAAAGATGATGAACAGCATGGATAGAACACGTACATCACAGTGGGTCCCACAGAGCCCCGCCCGGACGGATTACCGTCCGGGCAGGGGTAGGACGCAATCCGCGTCCGGGTAATAACTGAACTGCTAAACATATTCATTAAGGTAGGCCCCAAACGTGATGATAACACCCACTGAGGTGTTGAAATGAAAATTAACGTTGCAAATTCTATAAAAGAAAAAAGAGTCTAATTGATCGTGGATTGGAATATATCCATTCAAATACATGCATTTGCACAAAGGAAAGAGACTACTAACTTATGGTAACGAGTTTTCTTGAACTTTTAACTTTTTTCTTATTCTTTTCTTTTTAAAGGATTTTTCGCACAGAGTTCATTGAGAATATGGATATTCCCAGATAATTCCTCCAGAAACTGTTATTACTGAGCATTAGTTTTTAAGAGGAGAACTTACATTATTACACTCCTTTACTTTTTCTTTACATGAGAAAGTAGAGAATAGAAAGATGCAGGGCTATGTGGTTTTTTTCTCTCTTTTTTTTTAATGAACTGTTCTATCTTCATTGATCTGAAATAGTTATGTAAGAGATTTCGGGTGGGCCTGGGATCAAAAAGCGAAAGGGCCTTCTATCATAAGAAAGAAAGACTGACAAAAAGAAATTATCCCACTCTCAGGCTACCCAGTCCCACTTTGTCCAACACAAAGAAAAATAAAAAAATAAAGAAAGAAAGAAAGAAATCTCCGGGGATGTAAGGGAGATCTGCCTGAGAATTGAAAAATAATAATAATACTTGACTGCATAAGGGGGTATGCGGTATTTGTCTGACATCCAACCCATCCAATAAATGCACATCAAGCTTATTGCATGAGATGGGGCATTCCGTATATAATGTTATAAACTATTCAAAATATCCCAATTCAATTGTACCCTATGAGATAAATTTGCTGACCTGATATTTTGTTCATATCTTCACCATGGTATGGTGGGTATGTGTGATGGGTTGGATGTTATGCACATGCCTTCTAGTCCTCACAAGTAATGATTTTTATTACTAATTAAATAAAACAAATGAGAGTATTTTTACAAGTTCATCTGTCAAAAAAGCACACTTACGCCTGGTAGTTTCTAATTGCAGGGGAAGTTGAAGCTCTCGTTCTCACTTTTTAAAAAAATTTTCTCTTCATACCCGGTCTTTTATTTGATCTATTTTCTTTAATTTTCTTCTCATTTTCATATCTCTCAGCACATTTTGTGATTGGATTTTGATCTAGAAAAGGTACAATACCTTGATATACATATTTAATTGGCACAAAAGCATTATACACAATAAAATTTAAAATGGAAAACGATCACTTACATTGATTGTCGTTACAAATCAGAGATCATTCATGGGTTCCTTTGATACCACTTCAAGAGCTTGGATGGGCGGGTCAAAAGAAATCTGCAGTATCTCTGCAATGTTGTGTACCTTCACACAAAGCCAAAATTGACGGCGTACATAGAGTGTCCTTCCTAACTACTATGGGAGTGAAAATGATCTAGTTAACTTTATGATCCAGATCACATCACCAGTACGTATCCGGGAAAATTAGGCTACCTTAAAAGGGACTTGATAGATTAGTCGATATTAATTACTCTAATATGAGGTTGGTAGACTCCACACCTGTCTGAGACATGCATATACAAAACACACGTACAACTGCAAACATGCATGCATATCCAAAAACCCAGATATTTCACTGTCAGGTGAGCCACAAACCAAAAGAAAAAAAAAAAAAGCCTTTAGTTATCGGTCGAGTTAACTTCTTTTAGCCAGTCTTCTGCTGCCTCTTTTTTTTTTTTTTTTTTTCCCTGGTACGTGTGTGTGGGGCCAACTAAGGAGAGAAAAAGGCTGGATTTATGTGGCAAACTTGTAGCAGTTTTATATGGCAAACTTGTAGCAGGCAGCGTCCCAAGGAATCTTGGGAGGCTCATGAGGTGTCCAAAGATGTATGAAGATGCTTGGTTATGGACAAGTGGTCATTGGAAGCATTTTGTCGGATTGAATTGAAGTGGGCATGTCACAATCCAGATTTCGAGCACTTGGCATGTATTTGGGATCAAGATCCATGCCATGATTTAAGTAGATTAAGTACTTGAAATCTGCGTCGGAAGGGGGCAGGTGAAATTTTTTTCTTTTTCTTTTTCTTATTCTTTTTTGTGGCATCCAAAGGTGGAGTACATCAGGATTTGTACATGAGCATTGCATGTGTAAAACAAAAATAATGCCACGACAATATTATTATTTTTACTTAAAGATGATTCTATTTCTTATAAGGTGCAAATGTACATGCAGATTCACATTCTGGCTGACCCCTCACGATAAAGGGAGATAAACCAGCCTATCATATCTAACACCTCACTATTAGAAAACAAAAGGAATTTAGCTAGTTGATGTTTATTCTCTATCCAGATAGGTGTATGTCTCCCCTTTCCTATTAATAAATTCCAAGAGGTGAGATCTCACCTTTTCCAGAAAAGAAAAATAAAAAACAAAATCCAATGGACGGCTTTGATCCTATAAACCATGGTTCACAACTGTAGATATAGTAGCTTGTAGATGGGCAGCTGATGTAGAACGTGTCACAAATCCATTCCTAGCATGGTTGGGCTAAAAGAAGATGGACCGTGAATTGACCATAACTTTTGATCCGGGTATCGTTATGGGGCGTATAACCTATCAATCTTTATTGAAACGGGTCATCCGAGGTGAACCGACCCACATAGTGGGTCGTATCTATCCGTTTCATCAGAAAACACGCACTTTCAGCTCAAAAACGAATTTTTAGGAAAATTTTACTATTTTTAGTAATTCCGATTTTTTAATATTTTTAGAGTTTTAGATTTTCTTTCCTTTTAGAAATAACTTTTAGTTATACTATGACTCTTTTAGAGAAAGTTTATTTATAATTTATATTTTTGAAAATTAAGCCTTAGAAGAGTTTTATTATAATTAGGATTTGTGTTAGAGTTAAAATTTTGCTATTTTTGATAATTATGTTTTAGTTAATTTTTTTTCCTTTATTAATGGTGTAAGGAGACATATTAGACAATTATCAATTATTCATCAATTAATTTCGAATTTATTAGAATTTATTTCTATATTCCTGCTTTCTTTCCTCGTGGATTCGAGAAGTCTTTGTGAGGAGTCCAGAGAAGCTACGGGGATTCGAAGTAGTTATCCTTGAGGAAGACAATGATCAACCTCATCCCGTTCATCCCTGCGTCAATTTGGTATCAGAGCGAGGATTCCCCTCGGGCTGATGACAAATAATGAAGGTATGAATCAAAATCCTGTGGACAGTGATATAGGGATTCGTTATCTTTTGGAAAGAATGAAAGCTTTCCACCGGGACAGTCAGTTGATCATCCAAGGGCTGCAGGAAACCCTCAACTGTATTGCGGATGCGGTAATTCTGCCCTGAGCTCAAAGTGATGCTCAACCGCATATGTCCGCTGCACAACACAATCCCAATTTTTACCAAGCACCATCAGATGATGGTAAATCACAAGCCACCACTTCGATTATAAGGAAGTCATTATACATGCTAAAGGTAGAAATAAAATTACAGTGAGACAACATCTTTTGAACAAGGTGCACTGCATATAAAAAAGTCTGCAATGTGATCATCGATGTTAGGAGTGATAAGAATTTCGTGTCGAAAATAATGGTGGAAAAGCTACAACTGAAAACAGAAAGACACTCATCTCCATACACGATTAGATGTATCAAAGAAGTCAACAAAATAGAAGTAACTGAACGATGTCGTATATTTTTTTTCCTTGATAAATATTATAAGGATGAAGTAATGTGTAACATGGTCGACATGGAAGCTTGCCACATGTTACTTGGTCAACCCTAACAAAAAAATATTAGTGCTACACATAGGGATCGGGATAACATATATGTCTTTATTAAAGATGGTAAAAAGATTATCCTCGCCTTTATGGGAAGGGAGAACCAACCCAAGACTTCTAAAGTTGAAGAACAGTCTCTCACAACTGAACAGACTTTTGTTAAACAATATGAGGAAACAAGAGATATGTATTCATTAGTTGAAAAAAAAAAGAATATATGGAGCCTGTGAATATCGCAAAAGATTTGAAACCAATGTTGCAGGAATTCAAGGAGATTGTGCTTGATGAACCCCCTAATAAATTGCCTCCCATACGAGATATGCAAAATCACGTTGATCTCGTCTCAGGGGCAAGTTCGCCTAATTGCCCACATTATCAGGAAAAATATGAGATCTTGAAGGCAGATGTGAAGGAACTAATCGATATTAGTCAAGTCAAGGAAAGCATGAGTACATATATTATGTTAGCTCAAGAGCTTAATGCCAAGTACAAAAAAAGAGCTAATGAACATCGACGTCAGAAGTTATCTCAGACTCATGTGTCAAGTCTCTTGCGTAACTCGAGGACGAGTTTTTTTCAAGTGGAGGGGTCTGATGTAGAACGTGTCACAAATTCGTTCCTAGCATGGTTGGGCCAAAAGAAGATGGACCGTGAATTAACCATAACTTCTGATCCGGGTATCGTTACGGGGCGTACAACCTATCAATCTTTACTGAAACGGGTCATCCGTGGTGAACTGACCCACAAAGTGGGTCGCATTTATCCGTTTCGTCAGAAAACGTGCGCTTTCAGCTCAAAAACGAATTTTTAGAAAATTTTTACTATTTTTAGTAATTCCAATTTTTTAATATTTTTAAAGTTTTAGATTTTCTTTCCTATTAGAAATAACTTTTAGTTATATTAGGAATCTTCTAGAGAAAGTTTATTTGTAATTTTTATTTTTAAAAATTAGGCCTTAAAAGAGTTTTATTAGAATTAGGATTTGTATTAGAGTTAGAATTTTGCTATTTTTGGTAATTACGAATTTTAGTTAATTTTTTTTTCTTTATTAATGGTGTAAGGAGACATATTAGACAATTATCAATTATTCATCAATTAATTTTGAATTTATTAGAATTTATTTATATTTTCCTGCTTTCTTTTCTCATGGATTCGAGAAGTCTCTGTGACGAGTCCAGAGAAGCTTCGTGGATTTGGAGTAGTTATCCTTGGGGAAGACGGTGATCGACCTCATCACGTTCATCCCTGCATCAGCAACCTTACACACGCTTGTAACGTTAATTGCTGGCCTTGACAATGTAAACAAAAGAGTGGAAGAGAACTGAGGGGAAAAATCAGTGTAAGCAAGAGAAGCACACCGGAAACTTAGATGGCTGGCTGAGGAAAGAAAGGTGAGAGTAGGCAAATGTTATAGGGCTCCAAAAGATCAAAGTACAATATCTAAATCGGCAAAGACACCTACTTATTTATATAGACGTGCAAAGCCACCACCTGTGCCAACATGGCACATGGCATGAAAATCAAGCTAACGGGTGGGTCCCATTCTGAATATGAACATGGTCCACTTATACTAGCTGTACATTATCCCCCCCTTGACGACTTGGATCTGATCATGTCTCCGTTCCTAGCACATGTAGTAGGGTGTAGATGCGACTTTATACTATCGCGTATGGGAGTGTTAACTTTCTTGGACTCGGTCTCGGTAGTGACCATCTGTTACCGAGATTAGTACTAGTCACGGCACTGGAAAGCTCTGTGGGCCCCACCATGATGCATGGGTTTTCTCAAGGCCATTCATCCATCTTTTTCACCTCGTTTTAATGTGTGTGGTCCATCCATGTAATCCATCCGTTTTTCCATCTAATTTAAGGGGTTAGAACCCAAAATTGAAGCATATACAAAGATCAAGTGGATCACACCACACGAAACAGTGAGGATAATGATTTCCACTGCTGAAACCATGTTGGGCCCAAAAGTGATGTTTATTTGTCATCCAGCTTGTTCAAAAGATTATACAGACATGGATGAATGGAACACACAAATATAAGCGTGATCCAAAACTTCCGTGGCCTATAAGAAATTTTCAACCATAGAAGTTCAATTCAAGTGTTTCCTGTGGTGTGGTCCATTTGAATATTGGATATGCTGCATTTTTTGATTCAAGCCATAAAACTATCTGGTAAAATGGATGGATGGAGAGGATAAAATACATAGGTCACAGTGGACCCCGGAGGTTTACTCAGTACGCTAAGCCTAGCGAGTTACTAAGCAATCCGCTTGCCTCGTTTAGGGCATGAACAACTGTAAAATTAAGGTAGATCCCGAGATCAAGTTAATCAAATCACCAAAAAAGAGTAATGATAACGACGATTGCTATTGAAACCTTTATAAGGCCCACCCACCACTATGTCTATTTGCTATCCAACCTTTTCACAAAGTCACATAAATCTGGATGACCGGAAAACACAAATATCTTGTTCCAACACTTCTGTGACCAATAAGAAGTTTTCAACGGTAGGGATTCAATCTCCACTGCTTCCTGTGGTTTAGTCCACTTAAGCTTTAGATATTCCTCCGTTTTTGGTTCATGCCCTAATATGATCTGTACAAGTTGATAGACGGCGTGTATAAAACACAAACATCATGGCGGGCCACGGAGCTTTTCCAGTATCAAGCTCGGTACCGGACGGGATCGCTACCGAATCCGAGTCCAGCTTTCTCCCATTCAAGCAGATGGGCTTACGATCTGACTGGTGGATTGCTGCACACGTGCGATTGTATGAAACATGTAACCCTCTGTATAGGTTCATTCCACCATCAAGAATAGGAGCGAATTAGGTGAGACCCGGATCCAGGGAGGTGGGTGGCGGCTAACTGAGATGTATGTGACTAAATCTACGCCGTCCATCCGTGTTGAAAGGTCATTTTAATGTGGGACTTTAAAAAAATGAAGCAGTTCCAAATCCCAAACGGACAATAGTACAGGTGACAGTGTTGATTGACCATTAAAAACTCCTGGTGGGCCACAAAAGCTTTAGATCAAGATGATATTTGTGTGGTCTCTTCATTTAGGTGTTTGTGACCTTCTCAACAGGTCCGATGGAAAATAAACATTTCTGTAGAATGCATGGAGTTTTTAATGGTTAGGATTCAATCACTACTATTTCCTGTGGCGTGGTCCACCTAAGATTTTAGTCAGATTATTTTTAGGATCACACCCTAAAATGAGCTCTCAAAATGGTTAGACAGTGTGGATTTAGGTCACGTACATCAATGTGAGCCCCATAGTCAGGGTCCCACCCACGTCAGTGGATCCGGCGTCTCACATACCTCCGATCTTCATCAAGAATATATAACGCAAAAACCAGCCAGATACAATCTGACTGTGAATATACCGAAAAAGAAACATGGACAGCAATGGATCTAATTCAGAGCACATAGCCCACTCGATGAGTGGTTGGTGTAATTTTACTCCAGCTAATCTTCACGCTATGTTCAGCCTTTTGGATGAGTTAGATGTCGTAAAAATGGACACATGGTCAATTATGCGCTGGACGGACTGTAAATTTGCAGACCAGCTAGATGGATAGAGAACAAGTAAAAAGAAAAGGGCAAAAAGAAAAAACCAATAAAAGTGAAAAAGAAAAAAGAATTAGATGGGTTCGAAAAGAATTAGATGGGTTCCTAGATATCGTTCTACTGAGAGTTCACTTAGTAACTAGGCTAAGTACATGATTTTGTTATAATATAAAATTAAATTAGTCCCGTTCTTAGATGGGTTCGAAAATAATTGATATATGTTTATATGCATTCACTAATTGAGGGCCAGGGTGGCTGTGCGAAAGCTTACGATTCTTAATGCTCGACCAGAGCATCAAGTAACTCCTTTCTTCCATCTTCCCCCTGTATGAAAGAGTACAGAATAGGTAAATCAACGTACAATCCGGTTCTGGTTTGTAAAAGAGGGATCTGCTGATGATGAACCATGCAATCCGAAATATCCCCATTAGGTCAAGCATATCCATTCGGTTTGGGTTTGCAGATAGGTTCGGGATGAGGAAAAACATCAATACTCACAACCACCTATAGATAAAAGGCCTAGTATTTGTGGCTAGGACCTTCATATTTGTGAAAATTTCCGGGCATCGCTATCCACAAGGAGTCACATAAAATCAATGGTCGGCTGAACCATGGTCCCTATTTGTGGAAATTGAAATCCTAGTACACCATGCATACGTTCTTTCACTTAGGGAAGTCAGTCCACTGACCGATATTCCAATGAAAGAGCCGAGGATGCGGATTGCCGGTCACCTTGGGCACCGAGATATAGTTGTGCTGGGGGTTGTGTGGTACCTACAGAGATGTCAGTGAAAAATCGGTTCCACCCATCTGTTTTGAAACACTATAATACAATATAATTCTAAAGATCAGGCAGATCCAAAGCTCAGGTGGGCCAAAAAATAAATAAATTGTGGGAACAGAAACGTCCACCATTGAAACCTTCCTGGATCTGATCATGTGTTTATATGCCATCCAAACTGTCCACAGGGTTATTACTACTCAGATAAACGGTAGGAATTAATATCATCCTGATGTAAAACTTTTGTCACTTGCGGGCGTTCAATCCCTACTGTTTTGTGTGGTGTGGCCTACCTGACTTTTGGATCTCCTTGATTTCCAGAATACTGTCCTGGTGGTTTTTCAAAACAGATGGACGGAGTGGATTAGTAACGGACATCTTTGTGGGCCCCATACAACCTCGCCTATAGGATTATCAATGTATTCTGGACCGGGTGCACACGGAACCGTGGAACCGGTAAACCGGACCGTACGGTTTCGTATGGTTCTAAAGCACAACTGTTCGATTTCGACAGTCAAAGAATTTGTTAGTTTGGCTCAGTTCTCCGTCTGGGTTTTGTAGAACCGAACGGGACTGTTAACCCGACCATAGAACCTAACATTCGACCTGGAACCGAACCCCCTCGTTAATAAATATTTAATTTTTAATTTTTTTGAACAAAAAAAAGTTTTTTGTTTTTCTTTTTAAAAAAAAGAAAAAAAGAAGAAGAAACACTAATCCTGATTTATTCTCCCCCTGTTTCGTGGCTTCTCTCTATCTCTAAAAACTAGTGCAATCGGATTGGATTATTAAAAAACGACTAGATTGGGCTGGATTTTATATATATGAATAGCGGACGCTCACCTGCGAACCAGTTCGTACGTACTACGTGCGAACCAGTTCGTAGTACGTATGAACTTTTTGAAGAACCCATCACACGTGATGTGGTTCCAAAATCTGAACCGTTCATGTGAAGCAGCACCTCGTGAAACCTCTTATGCCCAAGTATTTCTTTGATCTAAAACTTTGATCCACATGAAAAATGTTAACAGTTTCCTTCTTTGATTTACATTTCTCCTTGCTATGGCCCACCAAAATTTTAGATCGGGGTGAAAATTTGTCCTATGTGGTTTCATGGGATTCCGCCTCACATGAACCGTTCAGATTAGACATCCATGGCACGTGTGCAAAGGTGCACATGTGCGTAGGTGTGCAGGGGAACATGACTCTCTCTCTCTATATATATATAAGATGCAATTGGACTGGATTACAAAAAGACTAGAACGGTAGAACCGAATCAGAACCGAACCCGATTTTTACGGTCCGGTTCTCAATCGGTTTCAGGGTGCAAATTGCAAACGGTACAGTTCTGATTCTGTTTTTTCTGGAGCCGTTGGGAACGGTTCAATTCCGGTTTCACCTCAGAACCAGGCCAAACTAAGCTGTGTGCACCCTTAGTTCCGGGTCACAGGGAATCCTCAACGTACACGTGATGAGCAGATCAGCCTATTTTTCACTCAGGACATCTACATCGATCTGGCTCAACCAACAAGCTGCTTGAATCGGGTCAGTGAATATGAAGGAGGTTCAACCATGCTAGTACACTCCTTTCTGGTTATATCCCTGTACTTCTGGTAATTGAAATTCAACATCCGTGTCTAACTAAAACAGAAGAACCAAAAAATGCTTTAAATCCAATTGGCGACATCTTAACATCTTCATGTTGAGTGCATATGCCCTGTTCAGGCCACTCATCAGTTGGTCCACACCGTGTGTCTTGTGATGTAATCATGCTGCCTATGTGTAGATGGAGAACACGCATGTTCATTGAGGATTTGACCCATGGATTTACATTTGTTTCATGAGAGACAACAACCAAAATTCAAGTGGGTCCACTCATCAACTAGCCCTATCATTTTTATTTGCTATTCAAAACAAGAGCCGTCAGCTATTGTTACCAAAACAAGCTTCATGGCTATAAAGTCACAAGCAATCAAAATCATTTTCCACACCAACAGCTTTGTAATCAACTAAATGTAGACCTTTATTTTACACACAATAAACGAATATCAAACATGATCTGTACCGTTAATCACACATCCAGAGTGAAGAAGAATTATCAAAACCTGATGAAAGGATGCCACTCATGGAAGAAGACCTGGTTCTGGAGGCTTTCATCTTACAAATTGAGGTTGATGGACCCCACGAACACTCCTTCCACAACTACACCATCACCACCACTAGCAGCGGAAGCTTTCTCACACAAAAAGATTATGCAAACCAATAAACACACTAGATCATCACAGACTCAAAGAGAGAAGAATCATCAACGCCGGGCAAAGGGGCGCGATTCTTTGAAGTGGATGTGGTGCTTGATGCTCTCCTTTTCCCATTTGAGACTGTTCCACCATTTCAACTCCCCTTCCACCTCTGCAGAACCATCACCACCCCCAATGGAGGTAGAACCGGAAGCATTGTCCTCAACACAAAGAGGAAGCTTTCTCAGCTTCCTACATCCCCTCACCTTCAGATTTTTCAGCGCCGACAAATAAGTGCCATGGCAAATACTCTCCAGCTTTGGTAGCTCCCATAGACGTACCGTGTGTAGTCGTTGGAGCGAGCCTTGCACGGTATCATTCTGTCCAAACACAGCCTCTAGTCTACTGCAAAATCTGATTTCGAGCTTCTCCAGGCTTTGTAAAGATACAGTAGAGGAGAAGACGGTGACGAGTCTAGGACAGCAGTCCAGATGTATGTGCATTAGGCCTGCAAAGCTTCGGCTCCCGTAAGTACCCTCACATATGCTCTTCAGTCTTGCAAGATAGGACATCCATACGTTCTCCAGGAGACTTAAAGTGTCAGAGCCTGAGTTCTCTCCCTCAAAGAATCTCTCTATCTGCTGGCACTTCTCGACTCTGCATTCTTTCAGTTCCATCATTCTATTGACATCGCCCAAATCCGATAATCTTCGGACAAAGGCATTGTCGCACAGAGTGAATAATTCTGTGTGACTGAGAACCCCATCAATACCGTTTGGGGAACTACTACCTCCACGAATATCCAAATGCCTGTTAAAATGGCTTGCGGAAAATGGTATATCACATGTTTGGCCCTTGGAATTGATATATTTATATAGGAATTTTCTTCCCTGGTGGAGATGGATGCCTTTACCTCTTCCCCGTTGGTCTACTTGGCAAGGAGAGATGTGGATATGGAATTGAGAGAAGCATTTGGCTCTCCACAAATCTGAGAATGGCATGAAAGATTGTAAAAGCTTTGAATTACTTAACCTTATTCGAGCCCCACCTCTGTTTCTTGGCCATTCATTATGGGTAAATAAATTAAGGGCCCCACACTGATCAATGTTGAGCTCCTCAAGCTCAATACTCATACCATCCCAGTTGATCTCGAGAATGTGATCCATGCATTGCATGTCCAGACGCCTTAGATTATTCGTTCGATGCATTTTTTCTGGAAACTTTTGGAGCCTGGTACCTGAAAGATTAAGCACTTGAAGGCTTGTAAGCCCAACCAAGTTTAGAAATTCCAACCTTTGATTACCTCTTAGGGTGAGGTGCTGAAAGGCCTTGATTCCAGAAAGGTCAAGCATGCGGAGCTTTGGCAGGACATTTCCAAGGGAAGAAGAGACATCCTCAATATCTTCCAGGGAATTACAGTTGCAGAGGATAAGCTCTTGGAGAGAGGTGAGCTTTTGTAAATGTGGCAGCAACTTGATCTTTAAGGAATAACAATTTGCCAGTACAAGTCGCCTAAGATTGAGCAACTTCAAGAATGAGGATGGAAGGGATTTCAGATTAGAACTATTGCTCAAGTCAAGAACCCGAAGCCGCTGCATACACTCGAAGCTCTCATCTGGCAGTTCCATTAACGAGTCAGAGCTTGTTAACTTCAGTTCATGGAGTGTGCACAGCTTGGAAACTGAGGAAGGCAGTGATCTGATTTTCTTTCCATCGAGAGAAAGAAATCGAAGGTTGTTCATCTGTATAAAACACTCATATGGTATTGACTCCAAAGAATGAGATTTTGAAACTTCAAGGAACTCAAGCTTGTGCAGAGCTTGGAAGGAAGAGGGGAGAGACTCTAAGTTTTCCCAACCTTCTATTATCAGAAGTCTGAGATTGTGCAAGCAAGAAATAGAGGGAGGCAGGGATTTGTTATCTAGCTGGTAAAGAACGAGGACTCGAAGGCCCTGCATTTGCTCAAAGAAGAGGTCAGGTATGATGATTTTTCGACCGTCACTACATGAAATTGCCGTAAAAATTAAAGTGGAGAGTTTGGGGCAATTAGGAGCAGGAGGAGGAAGGTATGTTTCTTTCTCCCATACCAATACATTCATCCTATGAATGTTTTCCCACTCACAAATCTCTCTCGGCGGTGGACTTTCACTCCAAAATCTATCATGAGTTGAAGAACTTTTTAAATCTCTAGATGCCATACGAATCCTCGATGAAAGTCGCCATTTGTTACTCCTGCAGTATGCCATGAAATGGTCCTCAAGTTCTCTCAATAGTGCCTCCACCTTCTTCTGCTGAATCCTCCAATCCTCATCTTCTTCCATCCCGCCTCGAGTAATAAATCCCTCTGCCATCCAATACCTTGTCAGCCATTCTACTTCACATCCCTCTTCACGGAATAACATTAGGTAGAAGAAGCAGTCGAGAACTGTGTCGGGAGCATAACATCCCTTAACATTGGGAGAATAGGCCACATTAGTGGCCTCTTCGCGTAACACGTCCATGATGGACTCCTCCAGCTTGATGGTCACGTCCCTCATGCTATGATCATCACTGAAGCCTACATACACGATCTTGGAATCGTATGTTCGTGAGCTTCTAAATGGAACTCCCATGGATTCCACGTCGATGCTCTCGGATGTGTTTCCTATCATTAGCAAGAACCTTCGTCCCCTCAGAAAGTCATAGATTTCATGTCCGACTTCTAAAAACTTTAAGGTCATTTCGTCCTCAGTACTACCAGCTGTCAACCCCAACTGGAATGCAATTTCCATCTGCACCTTCGTAAGGCTGAAATCCCTTTGCAATACCTTCGCAGGTATCTGTACATCAAAGAGATGAGAATCTTTTGCCTTCTGAGCTGCATATTCGACGATCCTCCATCCCCCCACGCCATAAAACCCTTTGACAAGAATGACTCCGATCTTTGGATTTTTAAAGCAATTGAAGAGCTTTTCCCCGGCACGTTTAACACCAACTGGATAGTTATCGAGCCCTCCTTCGAATGTTGGTAAATCACTTCCTCCTCGACTAGCCATGCTTGCTCTCTCCTCTCTGAAAAACATAACAAAAGCTATAGATTACATTTTAAAAATAAATAAATAAAATAATAATAATAATTTAACCGGAACTTTTATTCACAAAGGAGGAAGGCTAATTACATTCAGGCAGCAGCTCGGGTCAAATATCCCGAGGGCAGCCTATCACATGACCCTAAAGGGAGAAAAATAAAAACTATTTGAAGACTGAGCTACGACTAAATGGCTGACCACTTCGAGCAATCCAATGAAACATCTTCACAGACCAACCACCAAAAAACCTGACCCACTCGAAGACCATCATCACATATCTGAGAAAACAGCCTGCGAAAATGAAAAAGCAGAGATAGAAACTGCACAGAGCCACAATCGAGAACAACAGGCCACCAGACTTGGCCAGAGGCTGCAGCACAACAACATACGTTTGTTTTAGCAAAAATAACAATTTTTCTATAGGACCACTATTTACACCCAATCCTATCCATCATTTTTGGGACCATAACCGACATAAGGATGGATGTGATGAGGTCGATTACTGTCTTCCTCAAGGGGGTAACTACTCCGAATCCACATAGCTTATCTTGACTCCTCATAGAGATTTCTCAAATCCACGAGGGAAAATAAGAAAAATAAAAATAAATTCTAAGAAATTGAAATTTTGATTGATCTATCAATAAAAACAAATTTATAACCCTTTAAACATTGATACAAAACCTATGAAGAAGTTTCAGAATCAAACTCCCTAAAATTCGTGATTACTATAAATAGTAAGTTTATTATTTATAGACGTTTATGATTCATATTAGACTTCATGATTTTTGGCCAAAAATAGTAAGTGTGTCCAATTTGGACTAACCATGTTATTCTCGTAAGTTTTCTAAGCCATTTTCATGTTGGACCCTACTCCTAAAGCTCAAAGGATCAATAGTTATGATCGAACTAAAGCTTGCTATAAATAGTAAAAATGAAATTAAAAAGAATTTCGACCGTCGGTCTATGGAATCTCATAAATTCAGCTAAATTAGTTTCTCCTACCCCAAAATCATATATGGTATGTCGAATAACTCATTTCGGTTCACGAGATACTCCTGTTTTAGGGTTCTATCGGTCCTGGTCACTTTTAAGATCAAATCGGGCCTTCTCTGGTCCATCTTGATAATGAAATTTTTTGTGATCTGCTCTACATCAATAACCCTAGCATGGAGGATAAACCATGAAGTAATGGGTAGGATTGTCCCATAGATTTTACTTATAGTAAGCCATCTAGTATATGCATTGAGCTGATTGATACATCACCATCCCTCATGTCCAATTGAGAGCTGGCACTACAATTCTTCACTTCTTAGATGGTATGGCCAACTTGAGTTCCATATACAGCTAATTTTTGGGATATCCTATAACCTATAGGAGACTCATCAAATGCACGGTATTGATGTTCGACACACATCACGATGGAGCCCACACAGCTTGACCTCATGGGAAGTTATGTGTGTGTGTGTGTGTGTGTGTGTGGGAAATGGTACTATGAGGTCAATCTCATAGGAACTTCCCATGAGGTCTAGCTATGTGGGCCCCATCGTGATGTATGTCAAACATCTACCTCATCAATCAGAGGCAACATTCCATGGTGCACCACGGGGTTAAAAATCAAGTCAATCCATCACTTGGTTGGGCCACACCACATCCAACATTTGAGAGGGGTTACCCTCCCATTAAAACATTCATATTCATTTATTGGACCCACCGAGATGTGTGTGTCCCACTTGGATGAGGGGTTAGACCAACTTTAATTTCCACCACATCCGAAACTTAGGTGGGCTCGACCAAGTGCTTTTATATATTTTTGGAATGTCTTCACATAGTTTTCAATGGTATGGCCCACCTAAGTTCTGTATATGACTAATTGTTGGGATATCTTATAACCAAAAGGGGACCCATCAAATGCATGGTATTGATGTTTGACATACATCATGGTGGGGCCCACACAACTCACCCTTATGGGAAGTTCCCATGAAGTCGGCCTCATAGTGTGTGTGTATCTACCTTTAATGCTTTGTTGTGCACTTGTTCGCACAGAACTTGTGCGAGCTTTTTTGAGAAGTCATCATATGTTATGTGACTCTAAAATCTGAACGGTCCACGTGAAGCAGCACCTCATGAAACCTCTAAGGTCAAATTTTTACTTTGATCCAAAACTTTGGTGGGCAATGAAAAATGAAAACAGTTTCCTCTCTTGATTTGAATTTCTCTTTGCTATGGCCCACTCGAATATTAGATCGGGGTGAAAATTTGTTCTTTGAGATTTCATGGGTTTTCGCATCACATGGACCATTTGGATTAGACGCCCATGACACATGTGTAATGGTGCCCGCGCATGTACATGCGCGGGTGAGCATGACTATATATATATATATATATATAGAAAATATATTATACACTCGACCGTATTATACCTTCCATAAGGTCGAGCGTTGGCGGCACATTATTGGTCAGATGGTAAAAGTTTTAAACAACGTGAAGATTTTATAGGAAACCAAAGAAACACGACGTGGATTTTATAGGAAATGAGGAGAAACAAAGCTGGTGCTATGTGGACCCTACCATGATGTATATTTCCTATCCATGCCATCCATCCATTTTGAAATATAATTTAAGGAATTTACACCAAAAATAAGTTATATCTGAATCTCAGATGGACCACACCATGGGAAAACAGTTGTTATTGAATTTCTACCGTTACAAACTCCTAAGGCGCACTATAATGGTTATGTAGGGAAAAATAAGTTGTTATTGAATTTTTACCATCCAACCTATTCATAAGGTCATGTAGACGTGGATGAAGTGAAAAAACAAATATCAGCTTGATCCTAAACATCTCTAGCTTGTAAGAAGTTTTTAATGGTGGACATTCAATCCCCACCTTGTGGTCATCTTAAGCCTTGGACTTGCCTCACTTTTTGGTTCATATATTAAAATGATCTAAGAAAATCATTGAATGGCGTGGATATAAAACACTTACATCACGTTGGGCCTCACAGAGCCCTGCCCGGACGGATCACCATCTGGGAGTTGGTGGGTTGCAATCCGCGTTACGCTCCTCCAGCTCCGAGTTGTGCGAACGGTTTAAAGGAGATCAAAGTTACATGGTCCACACTGATGTATTTATTATATCTATACGGTTCATCTATTTTTAGAGATCATTTTAGAGCATTATTATAAAAATAAATCATATACAAAGTTCATCTCGATCACACCACAATTAGCAGTGGAGATAATGATTTTCACTGTTGAAAATTTTATAAGGCCTACCGTAACGTTTATTTTCTATCCAATCTATTCATAAGGTCAAAAGGACCAGAATGAAGAGGAAAAAAAATCGTACTAATCCAAAACTTCTATGACCAAAAAGGGTTTCAATGGTAAACGTTCAAGATAGTTGGATCTGTCTTATTTTTTTTCTAAAGGCTTAAAACGAGTTCACCGAATAGATGGATGGTTTGGATATATATAACACATACCTCATGATTAGACCCAAAAAAAAAACTTGCTAACGTTAATACAAGGTGAGGTACACTAGCCAATCCGCTTCCCCTTTTAATCTGGAAGTAGATGTACACACCGTTGAGTAGCAAGTCGGCTACTGAAGCTACGTCACCAAGTTCTATGAGCCTCACTATGATGTATGTGTTGTATCCACACCGTCAATCTATTTTGAAATATCATTTTAGGGCATGAGTCAAAGAATGAGGCAGATAAAAATCTGTAGTGGACCCACCACAGAACACAGTGGGGAGAGTGATTCCCACCATTGAAACTATCCCAAGGCCCACCATAATGTTTATTTGAAATCCAACCTGTTCAAAAGTCAAAAAAGACATGAAATAAGAGAAAACACAAATATCAGCTTGATCTAAAACTTTCGTGACCTTTAGAAGTTTTCAATGGTAGGCCTCACTATCCCCACTATTTACTAAGTTGGGTCCACTAGAGCTATGGATTTAACTTATTCTTTGCATATTGCTCTAAAATGATCTCGCTAGGTAGATGGAAGGTGTGGATATAAAACATATATCATGGTGGGGTCCACGGAACTTGGTGACGTAACTTCAATAACGTTTCTAGCGATTTTAGTAACTAATCCACCACATGTTTCCACGGTTTCTATAAACTCTCCCCATTATTTAAAACTTTTACCATCCGACCAATAATGTTCCGACGGCACTCGACCTTATGGATGGTATATTACGGTGGAGCGTATAATACCTTTTCCCATATATATATATATATATATATATATATATATATATATATATATATATATATATATAGGGAAACGCTCACCTACGTACGAACTTTTTTGAGAACCCATCATGCGTGATGTGGATCCAAAATCTGAACCGTTCATGTGAATCAGCACCTCGTGAAACCCCCCAGGTCCAAGTGTTACTTTGATCTAAAACTTTGATGGGCCATGAAAAATGAAACATTTTCCTCCCTTGATTTGCATTTCTCTTTGCTGTGGCTTACCAGAATCTTAGATCAGGGTGAAAATTCAACTCCTAAGGTTTGATAGGATTCCACATCTTATGGACCGTTCGGATTCGACTCCCATGACACGTGTGCAAAGGTGCGCACGTGCGTAGGTGCGTAGGGGAGCATGCCTCTATATATATATATGTGTGTGTGTGTGTGTGTGTGTGTGTGGAAATGGTACCATGAGGTGGGCAAGCTCTATGGAACCCACCATGAGGTATTTCGAACATCTACCTGTTCAGTCATATGGGCCACGGGCTTAAAAAACAATAAGCCAATTCATGACCTGGGTGAGCTATAGCACATACAACAGTTGAGAGCGGTTACCCTCCCATTAAAATATTCATAATAATTTACCGGGCTTACCAAGATCCATCCCATCCATTGTCAGTGTCCCATTTGAATGAGGGGTCGGACTAACTTTTTGCTGCATCCAAAACTTAAGGTGGGCTCCCCTTAGTACTTTTATATGTTTTAGGCATGTCTTCCTATAATTTTAGATTGTATGACCCACCTGAATTCTATATAAGGTTGATTTTTTTGGATATCCCATAAACTAAAGGGAACAATATCAACAACACACATTATGGTGGGGATACCATTTCCCTATATATATATATATATATATATATATATATATATATATATATATATATATATATATATATATATATATATATATATATATGCACGTGTGTATTATTGGTGCCAGTTGGCAGAGCCGAATGCTGCCTACCATACGTCATATATATGTGCCAGTTGTCAACGTTGGTGCAAGATCCAAGCTATCCATCGGTTGGGTCCCTCCATGTGATTCATGTATAGCAAAAATCAGGCCGGTCAAAACATCTAGTGGCCAAGGTATTAAATAAACCTGCAGGTCTTAGAAAAACTATATTGCGGCTACTGATTTGGCTCACCTGGTAATTAGACTGACCTTATCTTTCGGCCAAATGCATCTAAATAGTTGGAAGCAGAGGAAATAAACCTTCAGGACGGCTCTAAAATCGAGCCCATTGGCCACTTTGGCACTTGTAGTAGCATGTAGATGAGCTGCCATATACACACTGGGAGCTCGGCCAGTAAAAAACTCCAGGTTTATAGCCCGGAGAATGTTAATTAGAAGAGAGACTGCTGTGCAACAACAAAGATGTACAGGAAGAAAATTAACAGAAAAATCGGAGGTGTCAGAGAGGGAAAAACATACCAGGAAATCGTGGGTTTGTTGGCCTTAGAAAGGTTTATGGAGAGTACTAAGCAAATGCAAAACAAAGGTTTGGAAAGATTAAAATACAATAGTCTCTGGTGTTTAAATGGCCAAGGGAAGTAAACCTTATATAGATGGAATGCCACAAGTATATCACCTCAGTAGTCAGATTCAAGCTATCCATAAGGTGGGTCCCGTTCTTTAAATGTCCTGAGACATGAGCCAGTCGGGTCCATATAAAAAAAGGTCAAAATGTTGGAAACAGAAACTCTTCTGAAAATCTATCGTACACGGCGAATGAACTAGTGCCACCTTTTCCCCTAATGTATGAGGTGCCTTACTCATTCGAGTGGTAGATCTTCAGTGGCGAGGGCAGAGAGATTTCCTGAACCGTGTACCAAAATAGACCTAAGATTCCGTTGGAGCAACAAATTCACGCAACCTTTTAAACACTTATTTTTTTATATTTGAAACATATTTTTTAAATTTTTGTGACAAAAATGACCCTTTCCAATTTTCTACACCCGCACCTTCTCGAGATTGCAAGGGCACTGGCATTTAGAAATTCCTGCATTGCCTCTCCTATACAGAAGATGCACACAGGGATGCACCAGCACTCAAACGGAACATTCATAGATCTGTGGTGCATGCAACGCATGATAAATCGCCAAACCACATAGAAAGGAGGTGAACCATGCGCGAACAGTGGCTGAGGAGGCACCACTATATATGGATAGCACGGCCGAGGGTGAGTTAGTGCACTTTAAGGGGCACTGTCACTCGAGGGGTGAGCACTGACACGAATTTTATATAATGATATTTATAAACGGCTGTCAATAATATAGTTGTTGCTGGAATTTGGCCAATCATGACTCATCTCCTATAAGCCACCAGGTACATGTAGTTTAATAGAGAATAAGAAGACATTAAGAGTGGCGGTTGTGGCCGATAACCATCTGATACATAAGTCAGGCATATGGACTCACATTTGGCATGATAGAATTGTGATAGCTGTGTGCACCTTTCCCTTGATCGGAGTAATATATTTTTAGGTATTATTAGGTGACTTTTGTATCTGAGTAGATACGCTAAAAGGACCCGTATTAGAGTCAAAATATGTTTTCGAGTATTTCTCTAATTATGGCTTAATTCGCATGATATTTGGCTGAGATTTTACTGGGCAATCCTACTCACATATGGTGCGAGATTCTCTATAAATTTTCATTCAAAGTATTTAGAGCCTGATGTCGGCATTCGAACTTGAGGTTAGCATCCGAGCCTTGGCATCCGAGGTCGAGGTAGGAAGGCTTAGTTGGCACCCAATGTCACTAAAGTGGAATCTTATCTTGTCGGGGTAGGAAGTCGAGTGACCGATGTATAGGCCAAGTTGGCAGAGGCCGAGACCTCAGTTCCCGTACGAGAAGCAGGGGCGAAGGCTTCCGTGGAGCACACGGCCGATTTGGAGAAGATTTTCAATCTTACGAAAAAGACGTTTGTGGCAGAAATATTCCAACCTGTACCTATGCTATCTGAATGGCAACGCTCCCGATGGCCCTAATGCCACCATGTGAGAGATGACCATATTAAGGTGGGCTCCACCTAATGAATGGTCAACATCAAAAGTCAACCTTCAGGAAGCATGACCTACACCAAAGGAGGGTCTCGTATAATGGTCAGGCACCACTGTTTGTGATGGTATGGTCCACCTGATAATTAGATATACTTCTTCTTTTTATAATATATATATATATATATATATATATATATATATATATATATATATATATATATATATCTGATGGACAGAGGGGATACATAGTACATCCATAAATGTGGCCCCACCGTGATCTCATGGGTGAAGCGGGGGTCTCAGGTACCACTCTCACAGCACAGCGTCACTGAGGCTTAGTTTACGCTTATGCAACTAGATGGACAATGACCCGCGGTCCAACAAATGCATAACTGCACACGTGCTGATTGTATGAACCCTCCTGATAGGTGAAGTCCACCATCAAGAATATATAATGCCGAAATCAGGTGGAAACAATCTGAATGTGTCTGCAGAGAAGAAAGATATGACAGCAATGGATCCGATCCAAAACCGACCGGATGAGTGGCTGGTTTGATTTTACTCTATCTAATCAACACCGTAGGATCAACGTATTGGATGAGATACGTGTCCTACAAATGGAGACAATACAATTATTCGCTGGTCAGGCTGTAAATTACCGAAATCGGATTGCGTACTGAATTGCTCAGTACGCTTTTATCGTACTGAGTAAACTCAGTTGGGCCCACCGTAAATGTATGTGGTTTATCCACACCGTCCATCCATTTTTCCCGCTAATTTTAGAGTTGATCCAAAATTTTAAGTAAATCCGAAGCTTGCGAGGACCATACCACAGGAAACAGTGTGGAATAATGATTTCCACCGTTGAATCCTTCCTGGGACCTACAGTGATGTTTATTTGTCATCCAACCTGTTATTAAGATCACAGAGACATGGATGAAGAGAAAACGTAAACATCAGCTTGATCCAAAACTTCCGTGGCCTCCATGAATTTTTCAATGGTAGAGGTTCAATCACACTATTTCCCGTGGTGTGGTCCACATGAGGTTTGGATATGCTTCCAATTTGGCGCTAAAACTTAAAATTATCTTTTAAGATGTATTAATGGAGTGGATAAAATAAGTAAATAACCGTGGATCCCACAAGGTTTACTCAGTACGCTATCCACTTCCTTAATTACCCGTCCAGCCAGATTGATGGAAAAAAGAAAAACAAGGATTTGTATTTTTTTTTTTTTTACACACGCACATACACCCCACACGCTCACGCCTTAGTGGTACGGATACTCCAACCCTTGACAAGGATCAAAAGAAAAAAAATAATAAAAAATTAAAAAGCAAAAGATTAAGAATAAGAATAAAAGAAAGAGCCCTCTCTATCTAATTTCCCTCTCCTAGGAGGAAGGATGCCGTGCTATACGTGAGTTGAAGAGCAAGAACCTAACATTTATTATTATTTTTTTAAAATTGTATTAAACACGCACACACTCATGCTAGTGGAATTTCACCACCTATGGGTACTCGAACATTTCACCACCTATTGGTACTCGAACCCTTGACTGGGATTTGAACCTCCTGAGAGTCTACTACCGGACCCTGCAGGACCTAACACGTTGCATGAGAAGAAAATATTTACAACCATTTATGCGGATGCACAAAGCTCAAGTACAAGTTGCATGAATGTTCCCAGACCAAGATATCCAGATAGTGACCAACACTCTAAAATGATTTAATCTACGATCCTAACTGTAATCATTCTGGGCCTGCTTGGATATCAGTTAATAAGTTAATTTTTTTTTAGGTTAAGTTAGTTTGATAAGCGCCACTATAATAGTAGCTTATGTTCATGAAAAAAAATAAAATAAATAATAATAATAATAAAAGTTTAAAAAAGAAAAAAAGAAAAAAAAAAAAGAAGAAAAGAAATGAAAAGAAGAGAACAAAAGAAAAAGAGCCACCACGTTGCTTTCCTTTTCACGGGGAAGGACACAATTCTGACATGAAAGGAATGGCAATTATGCGGTGCTTTGCTTGAGATGAAGAGAAAGAACCTAACATGTAGCATGAGAAGAAAATGTTTACCAGTACACAAAAAGCTTACCAGTAGCATGAGTGCTCCCTAGGCTAAGACATCCAAAATGTGGCCCAACTATTTAAAGTTGGTCAAGGTTCCAAAATAAATTAATCCACGATCCTAATAACCTCAAGTTACTGAGCATTTAGGGCCTGTTTAGATAACACCTTATATATATAAAAACTTTTTTTTAACTTATATTAGCTAATAAGTTACTTTTTTAAAAGGTAGTTTGATAAGCGTGATTGTAAAAGTAATGTTTGTTGTTTATATATTAAATCTGTAAGCAACAGTGTTTGTCGATTTCATCAATAGAATGCACGATGCCATCGAGCATAATTTGATATCATTGAACAAAGACTCGATGCCATCGAAAAAACTCGAAAAAATCTTGTTTTATCATTGAAACATTTTGGTATTTTACTAGATAACATCGAAGGTATTTGATGTCATCGATAGATCGTCGATTCCATCGAAGTGTCATCGAAGGTACCATCGACGTGTGAGCAGAATTGTGTAAGTGAGGGATCTATTTCCTATTTCAATTGTGATTCTCATGGAAACTTATATAATGAGGTGTAATTGGGATTTGAGAAATAGAGAGGGTTTTCTAATTTGTTCCTAAGATTTCAAAGGCATAGCTCGGGCTTGTGAGGAAGATTTGAGGCTTGTTTAAATTGGTAATCTCTATTTATTATAATTTTCTTCTTTCATGGTTCATTATTATTACTTTGAGCCATGATTTTTTTCCCACAGTTTTTATACATAAAATTCAATTTGTCTATGTTTGAACTTATTTGTGCATTGGAGTACTTTGTTTGATTTATCTCCGTATGCTTCCATAGTTTCCCGACGTTGTTCCCAAATTTTTTTTTAAAAAAATAAAAAATCAAAGAAAGTTAAAAGAAATAAAAAGATTTTAAAAGAAAAAAGAAAAAAGAAAGAATGCCCCATCCATTGCTTTCCTTTTCCTCATACGCTACTCTGGCCAGAGAAGCAAAGATGTCAGACACAACACTTCGCGTGAGCTGAAATGAAGGAACCTAAGACATTGGATGAGAAGAGAAATTTTAAAGCAATGAATGTAACCATTCATGCGGATGCACAAAGCTCTAATAGAAATGTTGTATAAACACTACCAAAAAATTGAGCAAAGGCTATGAAAGTTGAAAGCATATTAAGGTGGGCTCCACCTAATGAATGGTCAACATCAAAAGTCAACCTTCGGGAAGCATGACCTACACCAAAGGAGGGTCTCGTATAATGGTCAGGCACCACTGTTTGTGATGGTATGGTCCACCTGATAATTAGATATACTTCTTCTTTTTGTAATATATATATATATATATATATATATATATATATATATATATATATATATATATATATATATATATATATATATATATATATATATATATATATATATATATATATATATATATATATATATATATATATCTGATGGACAGAGGGGATACATAGTACATCCATAAATGTGGCCCCACCGTGATCTCATGGGTGAAGCGGGGGTCTCAGGTACCACTCTCACAGCACAGCGTCACTGAGGCTTAGCTTACGCTTATGCAACTAGATGGACAATGACCCACGGTCCAACAAATGCATAACTGCACATGTGCTGATTGTATGAACCCTCCTGATAGGTGAAGTCCACCATCAAGAATATATAATGCCGAAATCAGGTGGAAACAATCTGAATGTGTCTGCAGAGAAGACATATATGACAGCAACGATCCGATCCAAAACCGACCGGATGAATGGTTGGTTTGATTTTACTCTATCTAATCAACACCGTAGGATCAACGTATTGGATGAGATACGTGTCCTACAAATGGAGACAATACAATTATTCGCTGGTCAGGCTGTAAATTATCGAAATCGGATTGCGTACTGAATTGCTCAGTACGCTTTTATCGTACTGAGTAAACTCAGTTGGGCCCACCGTAAATGTATGTGGTTTATCCACACCGTCCATCCATTTTTCCAGCTAATTTTAGAGTTGATCCAAAATTTTAAGTAAATCCAAAGCTTGCGAGGACCATACCACAGGAAACAGTGTGGAATAATGATTTCCACCGTTGAATCCTTCCTGGGACCTACAGTGATGTTTATTTGTCATCCAACCCGTTATTAAGATCACAGAGACATGGATGAAGAGAAAACGTAAACATCAGCTTGATCCAAAACTTCCGTGGCCTCCATGAATTTTTCAATGGTAGAGGTTCAATCACACTATTTCCTGTGGTGTGGTCCACATGAGGTTTGGATATGCTTCCAATTTTGCATTAAAACTTAAAATTATCTTTTAAGATGTGTTAATGGAGTGGAAAAAATAAATAAATAACCGTGGATCCCACAAGGTTTACTCAGTATGCTATCGGCTTCCTTAATTACCCGTCCAGCTAGATTGATGGAAAAAAGAAAAACAAGGATTTGTATTTTTTTTTTCCTACACACGCACACACACCCCACACACTCACGCCTTAGTGGTACCGATACTCCAACCCTTGACAAGGATCAAAAGAAAAAAAATAATAAAAAATAAAAAAGCAAAAGATTAAGAATAAGAAAAAGAAAGAGCCCTCTCTATCTAATTACCCTTTCCTAGGAGGAAGGATGCCGTAAAGTACGTGAGCTGAAGAGCAAGAACCTAACATTTATTATTATTATTTTTTAAATTTTATTAAACACGCATACTCTCACGCTAGTGGAATTTCACCACCTATGGGTACTCGAACATTTCACCACCTATTGGTACTCGAACCCTTGACTGGGAGTTGAACCTCCTGAGAGTCTACCACCAGACCCTGCAGAACCTAACACGTTGCATGAGAAGAAAATATTTACAACTATTTATGCGGATGCACAAAGCTCAAGTACAAGTTGCATGAATGTTCCCAGACCAAGATATCCAGATAGTGACCAACACTCTAAAATGATTTAATCTACGATCCTAACTGTAATCATTCTGGGCCTGCTTGGATACCAGTTAATAAGTTAATTAGTTTTTAGTTTAAGTTAGTTTGATAAGCACCACTGAAATAGTAGCTTATGTTCTTGAAAAATAATAATAATAATAATAAAAGTTTAAAAAAGATAAAAAGAAAAAGAAAAAGAAAAGTAAAGAAAAGAAGAGAACAAAAGAAAACGAGCCACCACGTTGCTTTCCTTTTCAGGGGGAAGGACACAATTCTGACATGAAAGGAATGGCAATTGTGCGGTGCTTTGCTTGAGATGAAGAGAAAGAACCTAACATGTAGCATGAGAAGAAAATGTTTACCAGTACACAAAAAGCTTACCGGTAGCATGAATGCTCCCTAGGCTAAGACATCCAAAATGTGGCCCAACTATTTAAAGTTGGTCAAGGTTCCAAAATAAATTAATCCACGATCCTAATAGCCTCAAGTTATTGAACATTTAGGGCCTGTTTGGATAACACCTTATATATATAGAAACTTTTTTTTAACTTATATTAGCTAATAAGTTACTTTTTTAAAAGGTAGTTTGATAAGCGTGATTGTAAAAGTAATGTTTGTTGTTTATATATTAAATCTGTAAGTAACAGTGTTTGTCGATTTCATCAATAGAATGCACGATGCCATCGAGCATAATTTGATATCATCGAACAAATACTCGATGCCATCGAAAAAACTCAGAAAAATCTTGCTTTATCATTGAAACATTTTGGTATTTTACTAGATAACATCAAAGGTATTTGATGTCATCGATAGATCGTCGATTCCATCGAAGTGTCATCGAAGGTACCATCGATGTGTGAGCAGAATTGTGTAAGTGAGGGAACTGTTTCCTATTTCAATTGTGATTCTCATGGAAACTTATATAATGAGGTGTAATTGGGATTTGAGAAATAGAGAGGGTTTTCTAATTTGTTCCTAAGATTTCTAAGGCATAACTCGGGCTTGTGAGGAAGATTTGAGGCTTGTTTAAATTGATAATCTCTATCTATTAAAATTTTCTTCTTTCATGGTTCATTATTATTACTTTGAGCCATGATTTTTTCCCACAGTTTTTATACATAAAATTCAATTTGTCTATGTTTGAACTTATTTGTGCATTGGAGTATTTTGTTTGATTTATCTCCGTATGCTTCCATAGTTTCCCGACGTTGTTCCCAAAATTTAAAAAATAAAATAAAAAATCAAAGAAAGTTAAAAGAAATAAAAAGATTTTAAAAGAAAAAAGAAAAAAGAAAGAATGCCTCATCCATTGCTTTCCTTTTCCTCCTCTGGCCAGATAAACAAAGATGTCAGACACAACACTTCGCGTGAGCTGAAATGAAGGAACCTAAGACATTGGATGAGAAGAGAAATTTTAAAGCAATGAATGTAACCATTCATGCGGATGCACAAAGCTCTAGTAGAAATGTTGTATAAATGGTTCATATGCCAAGACCTCCAGATCGTGGCTCAACTTTTTTAGTGGTGGACAGGGCTTTAAAAAAAAATAATAAATAAATAAATAAATAAAAATAAAAATTAATCCATGATCGTAACCTCAAGTTAGTGAACATGTAGGGTCTATCTAGATATCACCTAATAAGTAACATTTTTAACTTATAAAAGTTAATAAGCTAATTTGTTAATTAGATAAGTGCATCTATTATAAAAGTAACATTCGTGGTAAATGTTACCGGTCCTTTATTTTATTTTTTTCAGCTTTTCAGCTTTTTAACTTTTTAACTTTTTTACTTCCCTCTTTCTCTTATCTTATCTTATCTTTCCATGTGATGGATGGCCATTTTAAAGGAGGCTCCACATGATGGATTGTGCATGTCAAACATGGGACCACATCATGGACGGTCCACACTAAAGATGGGCCCATATAATGGATGACACATATTAATGTGAGCTGACATCATAGATGGTTCATATCAAAGGTTGACCCCTAATGTTAAATGGCTCAAATCAAAGTAGGATGACCCAGTTCAAAGGTAGAGCCCATACGATGGAAGGTCCACATCAAACGTGGGCTACAAATGATGAGAAGTGGACATTGAGGGTGGGCCCCACATGATGGGATGGCCCACATTAGGGTGGGCCCTGCATAATGCATGGTATACATTAAAGGTCAGCCCCTTATAATGAGTATGATTGGATGGCACAGTTTGAAGGTGAAGCCCACAAAATGGATGGTCCACATCAGAAGTGGGTTTCGTATGATGGGCAACTGGACTTAAAGGTGTGCCCCACATGATGGATGATCATTGATGGTGGGCCCCACATGAGGAATGACCATATATATCAAGATGGGCTCCAAAATGACCATATCAAGGTAGCTCCATGTATTGGATGGTCAACATCAAAGATCAACCCTTTGCGATGAATGACGTACACCTATGGAGGATCTCACATGATGGACGACCACTTTGAAGTTGGGCCTTGCATAATGGATGGTCCACATTAAAGGTGGGCCTCACATGATGAATAATTCACATAGCTTCCCTTGTGGAACCAAAGATAGTAAAATCAAGACACAATGGGTTGGTTGGTCCAAGCTATGCACCCCAATCTTAGAGGGAGGGCTTGGAGTTTGGAGAGACAGCAGGGACATCATGGCCAGTCTAAGAACCGAGATGGGTTTCTCTCTCATCATGGGAACCTTAGTTTGGACTAGATTCATGTAGGCCATTACTTTTCCAAATTCATCCATGCTCCCCATCCATTCAGAATCCTTGGCCGGGCCTACATCTAGGAGAAACCTACCTCGCAAGCTGCCTCATCCAAGGTGGTCGTTTGGAAAGGACCACATAAGCTTCTGGTATCAGATAGAGTTGTACACGATCGAGTTAGCTCAGTTAACATTGCTCGACTTGACTTGAAAAAGCTCGATTCGACTTGGTTTGAAATTGAGTTTGACCCGAGCCAAGCTGATTTTTGGAGCTTGAAAAACTTTTGAGTTGAGTTCAAGCTTGTCTGAGCTCGAATCGACTTGGATCGAACATCAACTCGAATCGAACTCGGATCGATCCAGTTCGATGACTTGGTTTTTTTGATATTGACGTTGCTCACCATGTGGTTGATGAAATGACTCAACGAAGTGTTGTTTCGGGTGCATATATTCTTCATGGGATCGGTTGGTGGCGTGGAAGGTATGGATATGAAACAAATCACTACCACACGTGCGCGCGCGCACACACAAATAATAAAAAAATTAAAAAAAATACATGATAAAACTACCATTGTATCTTGATTTTGATGTTGCCTACCTAGTTTTGATGAAATACCTTTAAACTATTATTGTTATTTTGGATACTATGAGAAATTGAAGGTATACTCCTTGTATTTGAGAAAATACCGCACACGCTTGAACTCGGCTTGAACTGGCCCAAGCTGCTGATCGAATCGAGCCAAGCTGGCCAGTCAGGCTCGAGGACCGACCTGAGCCGAATTCGAGCTAGGGTCAAGTAGTGGTCAAACCAAGTTGAGTTGTGCCAAGCTCAACTCGGTTCAACTCGTGTACAGCTCTAGTATCAAAACTAGTCCAGTGTTAGTCTGCTATTCTTGATAGACAAAGTAACGATCTTAGAAGGCCCAAAGATATTACAAGCCACGAATGTTGGAACTTTGATGCTCTTGCTAGACAAATCCCCCAACATATCCTGAACCATTTGAAGGATTCTTGCATCTCGATCACTAGAAAAGATGACCAGCTGATTTGGATTGCTTTTCCATCGGGAACTTTCTCTACTAACACTTTCTAAAACCATATTAGAGCTCGATTATCGAGGTTTTTTTGGTCAAAATGGATTTGGTCCATGATTTACAGCGGTTGCGGACACTTTTATGGAACAAAGATGGCCTCTAGTCCGATCGAAGGCAGAAGTAATTAGGACCATCGGAACACTAAAGCAGGCATATATCAAACCGGAATGAGTTTTTGGAAGTACCATATATGATTTTGGGGTAGAAGAAGCTACTTTAGACACCCAGCCTTGCTACATCGGGTTGACCACACCGTATTTGCGAGATTCCATTAGATCGATGGTTGAAAATCCATTTTATTTTAATTTTAACTATTTATAGTAAGTTTTAATTTGATCATAACTATTCATCTTTTAAGCTTTAGAAGTTGTGTCCAACATGAAAAAGGCTTAGAAATTTTAGAGAATAACGTGGTTAGACCAAATAGTACTCTTATTTTTTTGGCCGAAAACCACAAAGTCTAGTAGAAATCATGACCGTTTATAAATAATAAGTTTACTATTTATAGTAAGTCACGAATTTTAGGGAGTTTGAGTTATAGTTTAATTTCGAAACTTCTTCCAAGGTTTGGTATCACTATTTATAGGATTGTAAATTCGTTTTTCTCATGAATCAAGTTATTTTTGAATTTCTTAGAATTTATTTCTGTTTTTCTACTTCTTCTTTTTTTTTTTTTTTTTTTTTTTTTCCTCGTGGATTTGAGGAATTTATGTGAGGAGTCTAGAGAATCTCCATGGATTCAGAGTAATTATCCCCTTGAGGAAGAGGTGATCTCTTCCATCCCTACATCAGTCCAAGTGGATCCCCCAAAGATCTCTGTAAATGTTTGTGCTGCTATATCGTAGGTGTTCCCCCTTAGGACAGTCGTGCCAACAATGTGGGCATTCTTGAAGACATTGACTACCTATTTTGTCATGGCAAGCTTGCTTCTGCAATGTGGAGTCACTATAACCACATCTTTAATGTTAGGGCCCAAATAGGGCACTCTGCTCAACAAAGAGTTACCCTATGGTCCAGCCTTGGAAGAAAAAGATCCAAATATATATAAACTGATCAAAGGTCTTGTGCCCTACTTAATTCTATGGGAAATCTGACTATGTCAGAATACCATTAGATACAAAGTTTCCGCCTATAGCCCCACTCAAGTGATTTGGAAAGTCAATCGCTGGATTAAGAAAATTTCAGCCAGAGTGTGGAGGGACCTGTACACATCTTTCCTTGAATGTGTAGGCCGTGAGGCAATTGGTATTCCAAGACAAGCCGAAGGTATAAAGGAAATTTCAGCCAGAGTGTTGAGGGACCTGTACACATCTTTCCTTGAATGTGTAGGCCTTGAGGCAATTGGTGTTCCGAGACGAGCCGAAGGTATGAAGGAAATTTCAGCCATGAGTGTCGAGGGACCTGTCCACATCTTTCCTTGAATGTGTAGGCCTTGAGGCAATTGGTATTCCGAGATGAGCCGAAGGTAGAATAACCACTCAAATTCTACATAGGTGGAAGTCCAAAGAGGGCTGGTTCAAGTTTAATGTTGATGGTTCCTCAAAGAGCAATCCTAACAAGAGCGGAGGAGGTGGATTTTGTAGAGATCACAATGAAAATATTATTTTCACCTTCCATCACTTTTATGGGAGCTCAATGAAATTGGTCGCGGAACCTCGGGTTCTCCTTGAGGCATAAAGCTATGCTCCACCTATAGGATGAACAATATCATTATTAAAGCTAACTCCAAAGTCTCGGCGTTATCCTCTCAAAGCCCTCCTTTTTCCCATGGGAAATTTGGCACCTGATTGGCGAATTGTGGCCTAAAAGGTTAACCATAAAATCTATCATGTTTTTAGGGAAGCAGTTTAGCCTGCATTGGCAGTTCTGGTAAAACGGACTCACAGTTTTTCATGTAGATCTGACCTTCCTCATAAGACAAAAGTGCCTCTTTTCTTCTTCTTCTTCTTCTTCTTCTTCTTTTTTTTTTCATGGAATCAACTAAATGTACACGTATATTTTACACATTAAAAATAAAAATAAAAATAAAAGCAAACACGATCTGAACCGTTCATCACACCTCAAAAGTGAAGAAGAATCATAAGAACCTGGTGTATGCAGCTGAAGCAAAAAGATTATCCAGACCAATATACTAACATTAAAACATAATAACAAACACACAATCTGAACAATTCATCACATATTCGAAGAGAGAAGAATCATCGACAGAGGGTTTAAGGTCGCGATTCTTTGAAGTTGATCTGGTTCTTGATGCTCTCATTTTCCCATTTGAGATTATCCCACCATTTCAACTCACCTCCCACCTCTATACCGCCACCACCACTAATAAAATTAGAAGCGGAATCATTGTCACCGACACAAAGAGGAAGCTTCTTCAGCTTCCAACATCCCCTCACTCTCAGCTTCTTCATCGCCGACAAGTAAATGCTCTGGCAAATACTCTCCAGCCTCGGCAGCTCCCACAGATATACCGTGTGCAGTCGTTGGAGCGAGCCATGCGGCATAGCATCCTCTTCAAACACAGCCTCCAGTCTACTGCAGAACTTGATCTTGAGCATTTCCAAGCTTTGTAAGCATACACTTGAGGAGAAGACGATGATGAGTTTAGGGCAGTAATCCAAATGTATGTGCTTTAGGTTTGCAAAGCTTCGGCTCCCATAAGTACCCTCACAAACGCTCCTAAGTTTTGCAAGATTGGACATCCATATATTTTCTAGTAGACTTAAACTATCAGAGCTTTCATTCTCTCCCTCAAAGAATGTCTCCAACCGGTCGCACCTCTCCACTCGGCATTCTTTCAATTCTGTCATTTTATCTACGTCACCAAAATCCAATAATCTTCTGAAAAGGGCGTTGTCACACAGAGTGAATAATTCCGTGTGAGCCAGAACCCCATCAATACCGTTTGGGGAACTATTACCTCTGATTTCCAAATGCCTGTCGAAATGGATTTTAAATAAACGTACATTACGTTTTTGGATCTTGGAATCAATGTCTTTATATATGAATTGCCTTCCCTGGCGGAGATTGATACCTTTACCAGTTCTTCGTTGGTGTAATTTGCAAGGAGAGATGTAGATATGGAATTGGGAGAAGCATTTTGCTCCCCACAATTTTGAAGATGGCGTAAGAGATCGTAAAAGCTTTGAATTACTAACCCTTATGCGAGCCCCACCTCTATTTCTCGGCTGTTCATCATCAGTTGATGAATCAAGGGCGCGACATTGATCAATGTTGAGTTCTTCAAGCTCAATACCCAACACATCCCAGTTGATTTCACAAATGTGATCCATGCGTAGCATCTCCAGCCATCTTAGACCATCCATCCGGTGAATATTTTCAGGAAACTTTTCAAGTCTGGTACCTGAAAGACTAAGCAGTTGAAGGCTTGTCAGCCCATCTAAGGTTAGAGACTCTAAACTTTGGCAACCATGCAAGTACAGCTGCCGAAGGGCCCCAATTCCAGAAAGATCAAGCATACGAAGCCTTGGCATGATATTTCCAATTGAAGAAGAGACATCCTCAATATCTTCCAGGGAATTACAGTTGCAGAGACTGAGCTCCTCCAGAGCAGAGAGGTTTTGCAAAAGTGGCACCAACTTCATCTTTAAGGAAGAGCAATTTGCGAGTACAAGCTGCCTAAGATTGATCAGCTTGGAGAGCGAGGATGGTAGAGATTTCAGATTAGAATCACCACTCAAGTTGAGAACTTGTAGCCACTGCATGCACTCGAAGCTTTCATCTGGGATTTCCGTCAAGGAGCCGCACTTTATTAACATGAGTTGGTGGAGCTTGAACAGCTTGGAGAGTGAGGAAGGCAGTGATCTGATGTTCATTTTATCGAGGCAGAGAAATCGAAGGTTGGTCATGTGTTGAAAGCACTCCTCTGATATTGACATGAAAGAAGAAGATTCTGAAAGTTCAAGGAACTCGAGTTTGTGCAGAGATTGTAAGCAAGCAGGAAGAGATTGTACATGATTGCACGATTGTATTCGCAGAAGTCTGAGATTGTGTAAGCAGGAGATGGACAGGGGCAGATATTTGTTAACTAGGCCATAAAGCATAAGGACTCGAAGTTCCTGCATTTGCTCAAAGAAGGGGTCTGGAATGACGATTTTGAGATTATGAAGAAGTGGAGAAAACAATCCAAACTTCAAAGTAGAGAGTTTGGAGCATTTAGGAGGAGTGTAAGGAAGGAATGTGTCTTTTTTCAATAACCATACATTCATCCTATGAATCTCTTCCCAGTCTCTGTTCTCTCTCGGTATTGATGCTTTAGTCCAGAATCTTCCATGAGTTGATGCGCTTTTTAGAGATTGAGATGCCATGCGAACCTCATGGGGAAGTCGCCACTTATCTCTGTCTTCGTCACTCCTTTCTACCATGAAATGGACCTCAAGTTCTTTCAATAGAGCCTCGACCTTCTTCTGCTCAAGCACCAAATTCTCATCTTCTTCCGTACTACCTCTACCAATGAATCCCTCCGCAATCCAATACCTTGTCAGCCATTCTACGAAGCAGCCCTCTTTGCCGAATAACAAGAGGTAGAAGAAGCAGTCGAGGACAGTGTCGGGAGAAAAACATCCCTCAACACTGGGAGAATGGGCTACATCGATGGCCTCTTCCCGTAACACATCTACCGACAATTCCTCCAGCTTAATGGTCACATTACTGATTATGGCACTGCGTTCCGAAAAGCCTATGAAAACGATCTTGGAATCATACGTCGTTGAGCTACCGAAGGGAACTCCCAAGAACTTCATCGTGATGGACTCGACCACATATCCTATCATCAGCAAGAACCTTCGCCCTCTTAGTGATTTATAGATTTCGTGTGAAACTTCTGAGAACTTGATCATATCTATTTCCCCTTCGTCGTCAGTAACACTGGCGTCTTTGAACCCTAACTGAGACGCGATTTCCATTATCATATTACGATGAATAAAATCCCTTTGCAATACCTTTACAGGTATCTGTAAATCGAAGAGAAGGGATTCTTTTGCCTTTCGAGCTGCGTATTCGACTATACTCCATCCACCTATGCCATAAAACCCTGAGACACCAATTACTCCGATGCTTGGATTTTCAAAGCAATCCAAGAGCCTTTCACCTGCACGCTTAACATCAGCCGGAAAGTTCTCCAGCTGTCTCTCGAATGTTGTTATATCACTTCCTCCTTGAGTAGCCATGCGTATTCTCCCTTCTGAAAAAATGCCATGGATTAATTGTAATATGTTTCTTTTAACAGAAGTTATTAAAAAGTTTTCTAAATCCATCGCATGGAGGATAACCAATGAATGCGGATCGTCTGTATTGGAGGCACGGAAAAATGGACGCAGGTTTCCTGCGAAAGAAGTTCCTGTGCGCGCTGGGATGTTAAGTGGGGACGCGGATTTCCTGCGAAAGCCTTTAGCAGGAAGTTCCTGCGCTGGGAACTTAGGTGGGCCCTACTGTGATGTTTGTGAGAAATCCTCCCCGTCCATTCGTTTTGTGAGTTCATTTCAGGACACGTTGCAAAAAATGAACCGTATCCAAAGCTCAAGTGAGCCGTACTGAAGGAAAATGTTGTTAGGAAAATTCTAACTGTTGAAACCTTCCTGGATCCAACATTGATGTTTAGATGCCATCCATACCGTTAATAACGTCATTCCCATTGGGATGAAGTGAAAGCAAAAATATTAGTATGAATCAAAACTTCTGTGGCCCCACAAATATTTCAACTGTGGACGTTTAATTATCACATTTTCGGCACACTTGAGATTTGAATACGGTTCATTTTTGTAAACATGTACTCACAAAACGGATGGACGGGCAGGACTTTTCCCCAACGTCACCGAGCGCCCCACCTAGGTTCTCAGCGCGGGAACTTCCTGCCAAAGGCTTTCGCCGGAAATCCGCGTCCCTTGAGTGGGGCCCACCATGATGTTTAGTAAAAATTATCTCCTCCATCCGTTTTTTGACATTAACTGAGGGCATGGGACCAAAAATGAAGTGGATCCAAAACTGAGTGTGCCATGTTTTAGCAACCACCGTTCAAATATTCATGCGGCCATAAAAGCTTTCGTATCATGCTACCCTTTTTGTGATTTCACTTCGTCTTAGTGGGAATGGCCTTATAAACGGTTCTGATGGAAAATAAATATCAAGGTGGAGCCTTGAAAGGTTTCAATGGTCGGAAACTCTTTCCCCAATTTTCCATCTACTTTGGTATACTTGAGCTTTAGGTCTACCTCATTTTTTGTCACATGTTCTAAAATGTTCTCAAAAAATGGATAGACGGAGTGGATTTCTCCACATCACGGTGGGCCCCACCTAGCATCGTAGCATATGGGAAAGGCTCTGGAAGGAAACCCGCGTCCCAGGAGATACGCGGGATTTCTCTCTCCGAAACGTATGTAGTTTTTTTGGGCCACGCGATGATTGATGTTTTAAATCCACACCATCCATAGATTTGTATAGAACATTCTAAGCCATGAACTCAAAAATGAGGCGCATCCAAAGTGGAACACACCACATGGAGAGAAAACACACGTAACGGCAGCAGGTTATGCCATGGGATCCAACAATCGAGCTGAGGCGCATCGGATGACGGAGGGCCTCGCCCTCATCGTCTGCGAGGATACCAAAGAAGAATTGTTGTAGAAAGCGACTCTAAGGGGTTCTATTGCTCCCCGCAGTTGTGGTACGGGAGTGCTCGTCTCAAGATTATACTTTAGAGAGCCCAGGTGATAGTCCACTATACGGTCAGGGAGGCAAATGGAGTGGCTGACTCCTTCGCAAAACTGAGAAGCAGCTCCCAGGAGACCGCCATATTCAGCTCCCTATCTCAAGTCCCTCCCCAAATCTGGGGAGAAATCTTCTTCGCTAAGGTGGGGCTCAGGAATATCAGGAAATCCTAACTTGCGGATTTCCGTCTTTTGTTGGTTAGTGTTGAGTATTTATGTAGCATGGGTATATGATAGGCGTGGTAGCGTTTTGTGCTTTCCCTGCCTGAAAATTCTCATGTAAAGTATTCATCCCATTTGAATAAAAATATTTATTATTAAAAAAAAAAAAAAGCAAAAAACAGAAAGAAGCTTGACTAGAGCTTTTTGTGGCCCAAAGAAGTTTACATTAGTACGACCTCCAATTCCATGGTTTGGACTGCTTGAGCCTTCCATCTGCCTAGTTTATTTATTTATTTATTTTCTGTTTTGATAAAATGGTATATGGAAAAATAGATGGACTTTGTGGATCTGATATATAAATCATAATGGGGCTTGGGAAGTCCCACATATAAGCATTTCCGGTTTTCTTCTCTCCACCTTAAATGTGCTGCACTCTGCGAGCGGATTAGGTGAGACCTAGCCTCACCTAAGACGGTGCAGCACTTTCCATTGGGCCCACCTTGATGTGTGTATTCCGTATGAATCCTGTCCATCCATTTTTTTCATATCATTTTAATGCATTATCCAAAAGAAAAATGAAGCAAATCTAATGACTCCATCTAACAAGATACAGTAGATTTCTACCTGGCAAATATGGCTGGCTAGCTACATAACACGATAATTTTTCCGAATAATTTATAGCATAAGCTAAAAATGAGTTACTTTTAAAGCTTAAGTGGATCACACCACGTACAGCAGCTCCGATTGAATAAATTATCAAATTATCGTTGAAACTTTTCTAAGCACAACCATGAGGCTTAGTTTCCATCAGACCTATTCATAAGATTACACTTACTTGGATGATGTTAAAATACAAATATAAAATTGATCGGACATTTCTGTGACTCTAAAAAGTTTTCAACGGTAGCCTCAATTCATACTTTTTCCAGTAGTGTGATCCACTTTAGCTTTAGATTTTCTTATTTTTGGGCTCCTACTCTAGAATGATCTGAAAAAAACGGATGAACAATATGAATCTAAGAAATACAGTCATGGGTCTCACATAAATTTCTCCCGTTGCTTGTCGTGTGGTGCAGCACATTGCAGGCCTAGAAACCAAAAAACCTAAAGTGTTGACACATTGAATTTCCATGGCCCCATCATAATGTATGAATCAGATCCATACCTGCCCATTCATTTTTCCATACCATTTCAAGGAATGAAACAAAACACGAGGCAGATCGACCCAAGTCTCAAGTGGGCCACACTATAGAAACAGTGGGAATTGGACGTCTATTGTTGGAAACTTCTTGGGGCCATAGAAGGCTTTGATCAAGCGGATATTTGTGTTTTCCTTTTCATCCTTAACAAGAGATTTGATGGCAAATAAACCTTACATTGGACCCTAGGAAAGTTTCAATGGTAGTCGTTCAATAAAAATGACATGAACCAATGAGAAGCGATGGCATTGGAATTTCTTGTGCCTTCCACACTCACTTTTAAAATGTAAGTAATCCATTGCATGGATTGACCTGGCCAATGCATCACGGAAGCAGATTGCGGCCTGCCCCCGCATGGATGATAATCCATCCAAGCAAGGCTCCGTGGGGCCAACAATGACGTATGAGTTTTATCTATGCCCTGTCCATTTTTAAATCATTTTAGAATATGATCCAAAAATGAGACAAATCTAAGACTCAAGTGGACCACACATAGGGGATTGAATACCCACCATTAAAAACTTCTTTTGAGTGGCAAAAGTTTTGGATCAATCTGATATTTGTGTTTCCCCTTCATCTAGGTCAATATGACCTTATGAACAAGTTGGATGGCAAATAAACATCATGGTGGCCCCTAATAATTTTTCAACGGTGAGTTTCACTATCACTGTTGCTTCCTATGGTGTAGTTGAGCATTGGACCTACCTAATTTCTAGACTTGTAATCTAAAATGATCAGAAAAATGGATGAATGGCAGGGATAAAATCCACACATCACGATGGGCCTCACACAGACCCCTTCCTGGATGCATTAAGAAAAATTCACTTCCATACATCACCCCCCCTACATAGGGTTGTACATGAGCCAAGCTAGCTGGAAAAGCTCGCTCGGCTTGACTTGATCTAACTTGGCTTGACTCGGCTTGAACAACAACTCGAGGCGAGCTAAGCTTCATATGACCCAACTCATTTTGAAAACGAGCCGACTTCGAATATAGTGGAGCTTGATTCAACTTGACTTGATCTCGGCTTGGCTTAACTCGAATATTATATATATATATATATATATATATATATATATATATATATATATATATATATATATATATAAAATTTAAAAAAAAAAATTTAAACTTAAACCCTACCACCCGTCTATACCTATCCCTTCACACCCCTCTCTCTCTCTCTCTCTCTCTCTCTCTCTCTCTCTCTCTCTCTCTCTCTCTCTCTCTCTCTCTCTCTATATATATATATATATATATATATATATATATATATATATATATAAAATTAAATATTTGATTTAGGGGTTGGGTCGGGTACGGGATAGGTCAGTTGGGTCGGGTGGTTGGGTTGAGTCAGGTGCGGGTTGGGTCAGGCTACTAGGTTGAGTTAGGTGCGGGTTCGGTGTTGGGTGGGGTCAGATTGGGAGCAAGCTTGACTCGACTCTAATGGTAAGCTTGACTTGACTCGATCTACTAGCTCACCTCGAGCTTAACTCGAAGGATTTGGCAAACAAGCCAAGCTCCAATGGTAAGCTCGAGGCCAAGCTCAAGCTCGAGCTCGAACTCGACGAAAGCAAGGACGAAGTCAAAACAAGCTTGGCCCACCTCGGCTGGATGTACATCCCTACTCCTATGTATCCACTTGACAGGTATCTCTACCATGTGGGAGGGGATTAGGTGGGGCTCCAACTCACCCAAGATAGTGCAACCCTTATCATGTGACCCACCTTGATTTATGTATTCTATAACCACGTAGTTTACATGTTTTTCCAAACCCTTTTAGGGCATAAGCTCAAAATTGAAGCAGATCCAAACCTTAGGTGAACCATACTATATATAAAAAAAAGTAGTGATTGACAACTTAAAACTAATTATGCACCTCCAAAGCCTTGGATCAAGCTGATATTTTTCTACCCCTCATTCAGGTTTACATGACCTTATCAATGGATTGCATGACATATAAATGTTACTGAAACGTTTCAGTTGACCCTAGGAGGTTGTACATTTTTAATAGTGAGGCATTCAATCACCACTCTTTCCTATAGTATGGACAAGATCTACCTGAGATCTGGATCTGCTTCATGTTGAGCTTCATACACTAAAATGATCTGGCAAAGCGTAGATATAAAATACATACATCAAGGTATAGGCCCAAATGTAAGGACCTCACCACCTTGGTAAGTGCCACATTGTCTAGGGTGAGGTCAGGCTGCACCTAATCTGTTTCCCTACCATATATCAGTTCTTTTAGCCCTAAGGTACCAGATGACTAAAGTGTTCCAGGCGAAGTGGATTGGGTGTGGACCTTGGTGGTGTATTGATGTGGCAAAGTTATGTGGGATTCACCATGATATATGTGCTGTATCCCCACAGTCCATTCATTTTTTTTTATATCATCCTACAGCATGAATCAAAAAATGATCAAGATCAAGTGCACAGCACCACACAAAGCAGTAGAGACAATGACGTTCACTGTTGAAAACTTACTAAGGCCCACCGTGATGTTTTATTTGCCATCCAACCTGTTCATCAGGTTACATGGACCTGGTTGAAGGTAAAACACAAATATCAGCTTGATCCAAACTTCTGTGGCCCCCAAGAAGTTTTCAATAGTAAGCATTCAATCCCCACTGCTGTATGTGGTATGGTCCACTTAAGCTTTGGATTTGTCTCACCTTTGTTTTTTCATAAGCTGAAATGATCTCACAAAATGGATGCACTGTGTGGATATAACATGATGGACGTATTGGGGGTCCTTTCTCATGCCTCAGTGGTAGACTCACAGGAGTTTTAACAAGAGCTCATGGATTCGAGTACCCATTGGGGTGATCAAAACCCACCAGTGTGTGAGTGCGTAGTTATGTAACTCGAGCTTTTAGCACAAGTGGTTAATTGTCGTGCATCAAAGTGGTGTATGACTATGAGTAGGTGAGCGGAAAAAAAAATAAAAAAAATGAAAAACACATACATCATAGTGTGGCCCATAAAATTTTTCCACATCAACGTACCACTGAGGAGGCAATCAACGGCCCTAGCCAAGTTGCAATTTGTTGCCCTGTGCAGATCAGGTCCCTGTACTGAGCGGATTAGGTGATACCCTAGGCTCACCCAAGACGGTGTGGCTCATACAGTAGGTCTTTCTGTATTAGGGTCATTCATCCATTTTTCTGTATCATTTTAGTGTAATATCCCAAAAAATGAAGTACCCACGGTGGTGAAATCCCACTGTGTGCGTGTGTGGGGTGTGTGCGTGTGTGTGTGTGTGTCTGCGTGTGTAAAAAATAAATTTTTTTTTTTTAAAAAAAAGATAGATCCAATTCTCAGGTGGACCATACTTTAGAAGACAGTGTTGATTGAATGCCCAACCATTGAAAACCTCTTAGGGTGTACCTTAATGTTTCTGCAGTGTGTATTCGCCATCCATTCTATTGATAACGTCACATAAGCCTGGTTGAAGAGAAGGAATAAATATCAGAAAACTTGTGTGGCCTATTAACACTCATTAACCACTGTTTCTTATAATACGGTCCACCTGACAATTAGATCTGCTTCATTTTTAGGACAAAGCCCTAAAATGATCCGAAAAAAAACTGATAGATGGAGTGGATACAGAATACATACATAAAGGTGGACCCTACGGTTAGGCCGCAGTATCTTGGGAGTCCAGGGTCTCACCTCAGCCACTCCCACGGTCTTCATAGAACTTGGGACCAATCTAGCAACTACCATTCACGGTCTCATTCTCACTGTTATATGGCTCACGTGTGATCTGGGTCAAATATTACGCAGTGTACCAAAGGTTGGTGCAGTAGTACATTCATGAAGTGAGCCATAAATATGCATTAGGTTTTTAAAAGATGCATTGTCAACAAAGCCAGCCATGGAAATGCTTGGGTGAGGTTATTCCTTTTGATCGCTAACGTGCGTTATGTTATAAAATCTGGTAATACTTTTATGGTTTTTAGGGTTGTATAGAGATGGAGGGTTAAGGTAGAGTGAAGGTTCTGGTCCCATGCGAAGATTTTATACCACCATATTTCAAGCCAGTTGGATAATTTGCCAAGTTCTAATAGAGAAGGCTGTAAAGTGTACAATTTTTGGTGTTTTATTTCTATTATGATTAATCTTTGTTTAAGCTTTGGTCATTGCAGTCCTTGTCCACCTACATCTTTTTTTTTAACATGTGCCAGTTGTCCTCGTTAGTGTAAGATCCAAGCTGTCCATCGGTTGCCTCCCTCTGCGTGATTGATGTGTCACAAATCTGGACTGTCGACACATCATGGGGTCCAGGTATTGAAAACACCTACAGGGCTTAGAAAAATTATTTTGCAGCCACTGAGTTGGCCAACCTGATAATTAGACGAGGGCTTTTGGTCCAACGCGTTGAAATAGTGGGAAGCCAACCGTACAATGGATCTGGGGTTCAAATCCTTGCCTCAGTCGCAGACTCTGGGGAGTTTCAACACAGTCTTGCGTTTGAGTTCCCATGAGTGATGAAATCCTACTACTGCGTGAGTGCGGGGGTGTGTGTTGGGAAGTGCCTGTAAGAAAAAAAGGACAACGACTCTAAAATTGTGCTCATGGGCCACTTTGGCATATGCAGTGGCATGTAGATGGGATGCCTGATACACAATTGTGAGCTCAGCAAAGAAAAAGCTCTAGGTTTTTAGTCCCGAGAATGTTATTTAGAAGCAAGACTGCTTTGCAACAACGAAGATGAACAGGAAGAAAATTAAGAGAAACATCAGAGGTGTCGGAAAGGGAAGAACATACCAGGAAATCAAGTCTTTTCTTGGCCCTTAGAAAAGAAGACTTGGAGTAAGCAAATGCAAAACAAAAGTTTGCAAAGATGAAAATGCAAAATTATCTTATGTTTAAATGGCCAGGGGAAGCAAGCTATATATGGATAGAATGCCACCAAGCATGACACCTAAGTTGTGAGATCCAAGCTATCCATAGGTTGGGTCCCATTTTCTTTAAATGCCCTAAGACATGAACCAAGCTGAAAAAAAAAAAAAAAAAGCAGGTCAAAATGTTAGAAACCGAAACTCTTTAGAAAAAGAGTCCAGATACTTTGCTTGCCTTAAGCAGAGATTTCATGCTTGTTACACTGTGATTGATACATCAGCGATGATGTAAATTACAGAGACATACGGAAAGGTTTATTTAGTCGGTGGAAACTCCACGTCAAACACAATACTATATTTGAGTCGATACTACACCCCAAACATCCACATGAATGTCATGTCCCACAACAATTTGGGCCCAAGGCTAAAAATTAAGCATATATATGATTCAGTTGGGCTACAACAAGGGAAATAATTTAGAAGATTTTTTGGGGTACAATATTTCCAATTATAAGATTTCACTTAAATCACGGATGTAGGGGGGATGCTAGAAAGGTTCTATGGGCCCACCATGATGTGTGCGCTTTATCCACAACGTTCATCCATTTTGCTACCTTTTTTGGGTAATGAGCCAAAAAAGGGGGCGGATCTAAATCTCGGGTAGACCACATCATTAGAAATGGGGGTGATTCCATTGTCTACCATTGAAAACTTCGTGGGGCCCATAAAGTTTTGGATCACGCTGATATTTGTGTTATTTTCCCTTCATCCAACCTGTGTGACCAAATCAATAGGTTGTATTGAATATAAACATTGCATTGCAACTTAGTAATTAGTTTGTAATGTTGGGTGTTCAGTCACTAATGTTTTCTATGTTGTGGTTACCTGACATTTAGATCTGTCTCATTTTTGGGCTCGCGCCCTAAAATGAGTAGGCAAAATGGATGGGCAACATAAATAAAACACATACATCATGGTAGGCTAGTAGGGCTTTATTAGCACTGAGGTATTCAGACGATCAGCATGCATTCCTCATCCATTACGTCACAATTTAGGTGGAGGGGTGGTGGTGTACCTTGGGTGGGCCCACCATCATATATTTCAACATCCACTCTAACCATTAGGTGGGTGGCTCAACTTTAGTAGGCATAAGCTTGAGAAACCAGGCACATCTGTGATTTAAGTGGACCTCATTATTAGAAACAATGTATATGGTGATGCCAACCCTCCAAACCATATCTCTTGGTGTAACCTACCTAAATCAAGACTGGGTTTGATTTTTGGGCTCCAAGCCTAAATTATTATGTGGCGTCAAATGGTTCACGTGAATTTCAAATAATCATTATGGTAAGTCTCGTAAAAAATCAACAGTGCACATCTTTCTTCCAACTATTTCATCTAATGTCATCAACCTAAACCATGGGTCAGCCTAATCTTTTAGCCCTAGGCCTAACATGGAACCACACATGTAATAGTTTGTGGATTTCAAATAAACATCTTAGTGGGCCTAAAAAAAAAATAAAGGTGGACATGTTTCATCATGTACTCTTGTAACATCCCGAAAATCGGGAGGGTCGAGCAAAAACCCAACTCCCGAGTTCCAAAATGTTATTTATACAACATAGATATGTATGATTGAATGTTGTCTGTGATAATGTATTAAACATGAGTGAGATTAAGCCAGAACAGCATATCATACTCAAGAGACAGTTAAATTCGCAAGCGGAAGACTGTGATAGTATGTATAACATATATAAACTGTTGTGTGTCTCTTGAGTGTGAACATGTTACCAGGTTAAACATATACATATATACCTCACAATATAAAGAAAGTATATACATGAGTGCTCTAAAAATATAAAATGACAAGTGTCAAGACATCTAATCAACCTCCCTGTAATCCCGTCAATCAGAACACGCGTATAGGAGGAATCCTCATCATCATCATCAAATCCAGCTCTGCCTCACAGGTCGCGCCATCATCTGCAATCACAAAAGGGTCTGGTGGGTGTCTAGGAACACCGTCCCGTAACGTGGGAGTGAGTAGGTAACTCAGTGGAATAATAGAGCAAAGATTAACATGTTATCAAATCAATCATGTGATAATAGTAACGCAGTAAATCAAACAATCCTAATACTGTTGTTAATGCAATTATGACATGACGTGATGTATGCCCTCACCGACGATCACCCTCATGCGGCAACATCTTACGACCGCGGCATGACACACTCCCTAGAGTGCTCCACATCTTCCAGGCACATGCAATGCTATGGTGATATGAATTCCAAGTTGTTATTAGTCCATTCAAACAGCAGGATTGGGAAACTAAGATACTTCCCTTGTATCAATCCCAACACAGATCCTGTCTAGGGTCGTCACTCCTAGTAATCTCATACGATGTATATTTTGTAGGTCACTGGAAGGGCTGCCAGGACTGTTGCTCGCACTCGTTGCACCGCTCCCCCATCACCTTATCAATACAGGCCTACTGTACTCTACTGCTACTGAAGGGTCGTCGCCTCCTGTAGACTCAGAATACGCTCGCGGTCACTACAAAGGACTCGTCGCCTGATCAGTGTAGGCCGACAGCTAGAATATAGTGTCTCATACCACCATAATCTGCTCACGAGTCTAGGTGCTCACTGGTCACTACGGGGAGGTTTGTGGCCCCAGCGTAGGCCGACAGCTCGACCACGGTGTCCCATACCACCATGCCCGGCTCATGAGTCTTTATGGATCAAGGTACCATGGTTAACAGGATTTACAATGGTAAGTTCAGTACCCTAGGTTCAAGCAGTTATGACTCATGCAGGGTGAACATACAATGGCCAGTCGGGTTACTTGACGGGCTCGACTAGCGCGATCGCATCTCAAGTTGACGACATGAAGTGCGTAAAACACTTCGTGTGGCCTAACCACTGCCGCCAACTCCAGAACACGGCTCGCGTTCATCGACGCGTCGTTCGTGGCGAAGATAAACTAACCACGAATTCGCTCGGTTACCGACTGCCTGGACTAAGTATAGTCCCAAACAATCATGGAATCATGTCAGCATTCATGTAAGAGTAATGGAAATGAAATACAACCATGTGAGCATGTTAACACCTGTTATAACGTACAACTTAAGTAAATCATCCTACACATGTCTTTCACACATATAATGAAATTATGCATATCGCCAACATATAGGAAATCCTCTCCATTAGCCTATTAATTGAGAATTCAATCTCAACTAAACCATAATGAAATCATCAAGTACATGTTATAGCATACCACTTAAGTGCAACATCAAACATATGCATTTCATACATATAATGAAATCGTACATACGGCTAACATGTAGGAAATCATTTACATCAGCATATTAATTGAGAAATCAATCTCAAATTAATTCATAACATCATTTAATTCAATACATACTAATACAAGCATTTATACAAACACTTACACTACACACTTGAGTCTACATATAGTATGTCGACCCGAAATGCGCATTTAGGCGAATCTCTTCGCCAAACTAATTATGCACGCATTCCTAATATTCTAATGCGACAACAATTCATGTCAATCACATCAGCAAACTATGAATGAAAACAGTACTTCCTACAAATGACTAAAATGCCCTAAATCTCATATTCTTCGTTGATTTACGAAACAGGAAACGGACAGCATGTTGTACATGTCAAACGGTGTTGCCGTCGAGAATCTACTATTAAACGACAATGAAAGCTTCGGAAACAGTCAATCAAAGCGTTTAATATCCGCACCTTGTCTCTTATGGATGTTGAAATTCGAACGGAGCGTATACGCTTCGTCTACGGCGAATAGACAACCTGATTTGCAAGATCTATCAACTAACATGCTTTGAAAGCAAGAAAACCTTAAATCAGCAACTTATTAGGGTGTTTTCTTACCTGAAAATGTGGAGGAATCACCGGAAAAGTGATTGGAGTGCGTCGCCTAAGCACGTACAGCAGCAGCAGCAGGTGGCAGGAAGATCTCTCCCACCTTCTCTCACAAACTCTCACCTTTTCTCTCTCCCAATCTAGGACATTTTTGCAAATTTGGATGGGAGAGAGGAGTGAGGATTTCAAGCCCTTTTATAAGCCCAAATGTGCCCAAAACAGGCTCCAGGTCAAGGTACACTTGAAGTATGTCCAATTCGGGGCTGTTTCGGACCAAAAGATGATTTCTGGTGGTCCCCTTGTCGAATGCGATCGGACTTAAGCTCATGCGTACCAGATATACCACGTATTAAGTTTTCAGTCTGGCAGGGTTCGCAGATCGCACGTGGCGGACCAGTTTCAGTTCAGCGGTCACCGCACGTATATCAGGGCTGGAAGTCTCATAATAATAAATAGAAATTTTTTCTGATCCGAGGGTGTAATCTGGATGAATTCTGACAGTCAGAACGCTTAATACTGACGCGTCAAGTCGTGTGCCAGATTTGAATTTGAAATTCCAAATCCGTCCCTATTCGCGGTCGCTTCAGTCCGGGTTCAACGAAATAGTCTGTGATTATCGGTTTGACTTGATTTTCGAGATGATTGTCAAGTCCAGCTGGGCGGTTCTAACGGTCTAAGATAGGAGGTATCGGACCTTCGACGCGCGGTCTAAATCAAATACAAAAGTTCAATGTGGTCCAGAGAACAGACCTGCTTAGAGTTTGATCCGAGGTTATAGAGTATTGTAGAGTTGTTTGTTCTACTCGATTTAGGTCTTGTAGAACGTATTTAAAGTGATCAGGGACTATTTCCCAGCTACTCCAGCGTCGCGCTAGCTAACTTACACTTATTTTCCAAAGGAATTAGTCCTACGTGATTTCTTTGGCTATGGAATTGGGTTCTGAGCGATTTTCCAGGTGTTTTAGTTGACCCATTGCCTAAGGACGTCAAATCTCAGATTGGCCAAAATTCGGGGTGTTACAATCTACCCCCCTTAAAACACAATGTCGTCCCCGACATTGGCAAAGGGCAAGAAGTACTTTCTCTAAGGAAGGTTCAAATCCTATTTAATAACCTAATCGTATGTATATCCGAACTCAAAGGTTTCGATCTTGGGCCAGTGGGGAGGAGTCCAACCACGCTTCCGCTGCGCCACTCTGATCGAACGGTAGCGTTAACTAATCTAACTGGATTGGACTTAATTCGTTCTACCCCCCTTAAAACTTGGTTTTACTTAAGGTTGAAGAATATTTGCATCGATCCGTATATCGGAACGAGGCGCAACTTAGGGGCTATCCTTAACCTAAAATGGAAACAGCCTTTCTCTATATGGTCTTCCTTGCTAATGATGCGTTCTATGGCATTGGTACCTATGATCATAGAGATGAGCCTAATCTCTATTATGATTGAATTCAGGGGCAGGTATGAGTTGGTGGCAAGATGTCTAATTCTCTACTGGCTTTAAGTCCTTAACATTTATCAAGGGCAAAGCAATAACTTGTGGTTGTAGGTGGTCGAGCCAACACGGAAGAAAAGTTGTGTAGTGGGTCTGAGCCGAATACATAGACTTTCTGTCTAGCTAAAACAGAAGATTTATTGTATCAATTCTTAATCCGAGTCGATGCCGATCCTCTGCTTGATCAGAGCATTGGATCTATTGGTAACCACTAGGATTAGGAAGTCGATTCAAACCGCGAATACATCGCTCACATGTAGTTCCTTTATTCCGCATTCCCGAATGCAATAAGCCCTTGGGGAAGGCAATTCTAAGGGGCGTGCTAGTACATTCTAAGTTCAATCTGAGGGAGTTATAAATGTTCCCTGAGAGTGTATGGTTCCTTCCTATGGGCAACAATAGAAGTCTATAAGCCATAAAAGGATCTACCGAAGGAAGGGAGTCCCATTCCAACCAAATTTAACCTACTATCCCTTAGCATATTTAGGCCTTACACTGCCTAAGACAACTAGTAGCCTAGTCTGTAACTCAGTAATTATAATCCAAAGCCTAAGTTTATACGTTAAATGGTTTCATACCATTTCTACTACAGGGAGTTGTTCTATCGCTTAGGGTCAAGATTGTCTAAATGGAATTGGATTTCTTATGTCGTCTGACCCTTCAAATCTAGGAGTTCTAACACTAGATCCAAAATGCCCAAAGGCCTATATGGCCAGTAGCATTAAGTTGTATTAAATGGAACCGCATTCCTAGTCCCATAGCGGGATCGGAAGAGGCATGCTTGGTAGGAGGGTGGGTTGGGATAAAAATTAATATGCAGGCTGAATCCCGGGAGTTACAATACTCCCAATCTAGGGACAATACCTAACAAAAAAATGAACGGCATGCATTCCATTCAACAAATTTCGGCTACATTAAGCCCAAACCACAACACAAACATTCACAAAACAAATCAAAAAGCATCATGCATTTCATTAAACTAAAATTGTCATAATACAAGGGATATCTCCCTACAAGTATCATGACAAGAAATACATGGGAGCTATGTCAGTCAGCTACTACAGCAACATAGGTAAACTACTAGCCTTATCAGGCTTACAAAACACAACTTAAAACAGGAAATGACTAACTACAACCCGCGATACCTGGATCTATATTATTAGTCCGAGTCAGGCGATGGAGGAGGAAATGCAAAGAAATCATTGTCCAAATGGATAGAACGAAATCTAGGCATTGTAGAGGGATGCTTCAAGCTCCCTTAGGATGCATTTTCAAGGAGAAATGAAAATGAAAAAGGGGAATGGAGTACCTCACGATTTCAGCTCGATTTGGGAGTTTTAGGAGCTCCAAAAGATGAAATCTTCAAGAGGAAAGGCTGAAAACAGAAATGGAGTGAAGGAATGTGGCCGTTTTTAGCAGGGAATGGGTTTAGGAATGATTTGAAGCCACAGTTTGGAGGAGGGCAGCAGAAAAACGTGAAATGGGGCTAGGGTTGGGACTGTTTGTGAAGGAGGGGTATGATTTGGGGGTTGTTGTTGGATGGGAGCTATATGGGGAGGGTACACGACCCAAAATAGGGTGTGCGCCCAAAAATCAGACCAAGTGGGCCCCACCGGTCGGCGATGCATCGCCCGACCGGCGATGGCATCGCCGGCCAACTTCCACGTTGGCCGGTGGGACTATATGGATCTGGTCCCCCATGGTCCCAGGGTTCCAAAAAGTTATATCCCACCCCCTAGTTCATTGTACTTTGGTCTGTATGAGCCCAAACATGTGTTCGGGGATTTTCGGGTCCACATCGCAATTCCGAATACCAAACCATATGATGCAGCATATGAATTTGGGGTAGAAGGAGCCAGTACATCTATCTAAACCCTTAGTTACTAAATAAAGTGAAGTTAGAATAGTCTTATAGCCATTTTTCATGAAATTTTACTATTCACTATAAAATTTTGTGAAAGTACTAATTTGTGTTATTTTTATATTAGGTTTGATGCCTAACATGAAATGGATAAGAAAGAAATGAAGATCAGAGTGTTTAGAGGAGGAATTCTGAAGATTTTTTGTGAAACGGGATTTTTAAGCCCTGGCGATTGAATACAGGAGTCGTGGTCATCCCACGGCCCAAGGATTCACTTTTACGGGTTTAAAATCGTTCAAGAACATCTCAACCCGACTTCCTACGACATAGGAGCTATTCGGGTTGCTTTACGCGACCCGAAATGCGTTACAGACTCGATCGTGCGATCGAAATGAATATACTTCGCCTATTGGCGAATCTGGGATCTTAGAAATGTTTCTAGACCCTTCTCGCACCCACCTAAGTCAAAGGAAGCGACAACGTACGTCGCGTGACCATAACCCAGGCCCGGTTTAATCCAAATCATGCTCTGATACCATCTGTAACATCCCGAAAATCGGGGGGGTCGAGCAAAAACCCAACTCCCGAGTTCCAAAATGTTATTTATGCAACATAGATATGTATGATTGAATGTTGTCTGTGATAATGTATTAAACATGAGTGAGATTAAGCCAGAACAGCATATCATACTCAAGAGACAGTTAAATTCGCAAGCGGAAGACTGTGATAGTATGTATAACATATATAAACTGTTGTGTGTCTCTTGAGTGTGAACATGTTACCAGGTTAAACATATACATATATACCTCACAATATAAAGAAAGTATATACATGAGTGCTCTGAAAATATAAAATGACAAGTGTCAAGACATCTAATCAACCTCCCTGTAATCCCGTCAATCAGAACACGCGTATAGGAGGAATCCTCCTCCTCATCATCAAATCCAGATCCGCCTCACAGGTCGCGCCATCATCTGCAATCACAAAAGGGTCTGGTGGGTGTCCAGGAACACCGTCCCGTAACGTGGGAGTGAGTAGCTAACTCAGTGGAATAATAGAGCAAAGATTAACATGTTATCAAATCAATCATGCGATAATAGTAACGCAGTAAATCAAACAATCCTAATACTGTTTTTAATGCAATTATGACATGACGTGATGTATGCCCTCACCGACGATCACCCTCATGCGGCAACATCTTACGACCGCGGCATGCCACACTCCCTAGAGTGCTCCACATCTTCCAGGCACATGCAATGCTATGGTGATATGAATTCCAAGTTGTTATTAGTCCATTCAAACAGCAGGATTGGAAAACTAAGATACTTCCCTTGTATCAATCCCAACACAGATCCTGTCTAGGGTCGTCACTCCTAGTAATCTCATACGATGTATATTTTGTAGGTCACTGGAAGGGCTGCCAGGGCTGTTGCTCGCACTCGTTGCACCGCTCCCCCATCACCTTATCAATACAGGCCTACTGTACTCTACTGCTACTGAAGGGTCGTCGCCTCCTGTAGACTCAGAATACGCTCGCGGTCACTACAAAGGACTCGTCGCCTGATCAGTGTAGGCCGACAGCTAGAATATAGTGTCCCATACCACCATAATCTGCTCACGAGTCTAGGTGCTCACTGGTCACTACGGGGAGGTTTGTGGCCCCAGCGTAGGCCGACAGCTCGACCACGGTGTCCCATACCACCATGCCCGGCTCATGAGTCTTTATGGATCAAGGTACCATGGTTAACAGGGTTTACAATGGTAAGTTCAGTACCCTAGGTTCAAGCAGTTATGACTCATGCAGGGTGAACATACAATGGCCAGTCAGGTTACTTGACGGGCTCGACTAGCGCGATCGCATCTCAAGTTGACGACATGAAGTGCGTAAAACACTTCGTGTGGCCTAACCACTGCCGCCAACTCCAGAACACGGCTCGCGTTCATCGACGCGTCGTTCGTGGCGAAGATAAACTAACCACGAATTCGCTCGGTTACCGACTGCCTGGACTAAGTATAGTCCCAAACAATCATGGAATCATGTCAGCATTCATGTAAGAGTAATGGAAATGAAATACAACCATGTGAGTATGTTAACACCTGTTATAACGTACAACTTAAGTAAATCATCCTACACATGTCTTTCACACATATAATGAAATTATGCATATCGCCAACATATAGGAAATCCTCTCCATTAGCCTATTAATTGAGAATTCAATCTCAACTAAACCATAATGAAATCATCAAGTACATGTTATAGCATACCACTTAAGTGCAACATCAAACATATGCATTTCATACATATAATGAAATCGTACATACGGCTAACATGTAGGAAATCATTTACATCAGCATATTAATTGAGAAATCAATCTCAAATTAATTCATAACATCATTTAATTCAATACATACTAATACAAGCATTTATACAAACACTTACACTACACACTTGAGTCTACATATAGTATGTCGACCCGAAATGCGCATTTAGGCGAATCCCTTCGCCAAACTAATTATGCACGCATTCCTAATATTCTAATGCGACAACAATTCATGTCAATCACATCAGCAAACTATGAATGAAAACAGTACTTCCTACAAATGACTAAAATGCCCTAAATCTCATATTCTTCGTTGATTTACGAAACAGGAAACGGACAGCATGTTGTACATGTCAAACGGTGTTGCCGTCGAGAATCTACTATTAAACGACATTGAAAGCTTTGGAAACAGTCAATCAAAGCATCTAATATCCGCACCTTGTCTCTTATGGATGTTGAAATTCGAACGGAGCGTATACGCTTCGTCTACGGCGAATAGACAACCTGATTTGCAAGATCTATCAACTAACATGCTTTGAAAGCAAGAAAACCTTAAATCAGCAACTTATTAGGGTGTTTTCTTACCTGAAAATGTGGAGGAATCACCGGAAAAGTGATTGGAGTGCGTCGCCTAAGCACGTACAGCAGCAGCAGCAGGTGGCAGGAAGATCTCTCCCACCTTCTCTCACAAACTCTCACCTTTTCTCTCTCCCAATCTAGGACATTTTTGTAAATTCGGATGGGAGAGAGGAGTGAGGGTTTCAAGCCCTTTTATAAGCCCAAATGTGCCCAAAACAGGCTCCAGGTCAAGGTACACTTGAAGTATGTCCAATTCGGGCCTGTTTCGGCCCAAAAGATGATTTCTGGTGGTCCCCTGGTCGAATGCGATCGGACTTAAGCTCATGCGTACCAGATATACCACGTATTAAGTTTTCAGTCTGGCAGGGTTCGCAGATCGCACGTGGCGGACCAGTTTCAGTTCAGCGGTCACCGCACGTAGATCAGGGCTGGAAGTCTCATAATAATAAATAGAAATTTTTTCTGATCCGAGGGTGTAATCTGGATGAATTCTGACAGTCAGAACGCTTAATACTGACGCGTCAAGTCGTGTGCCAGATTTGAATTTGAAATTCCAAATCCGTCCCTATTCGCGGTCGCTTCAGTCCGGGTTCAACGAAATAGTCTGTGATTATCGGTTTGACTTGATTTTCGAGATGATTGTCAAGTCCAGCTGGGCGGTTCTAACGGTCTAAGATAGGAGGTATCAGACCTTCGACGCGCGGTCTAAATCAAATACAAAAGTTCAATGTGGTCCAGAGAACAGACCTGCTTAGAGTTTGATCCGAGGTTATAGAGTATTGTAGAGTTGTTTGTTCTACTCGATTTGGGTCTTGTAGAACGTATTTAAAGTGATCAGGGACTATTTCCCAGCTACTCCAGCGTCGCGCTAGCTAACTTATACTTATTTTCCAAAAGAATTAGTCCTACGTGATTTCTTTGGCTATGGAATTGGGTTCTGAGCGATTTTCCAGGTGTTTTAGTTGACCCATTGCCTAAGGACGTCAAATCTCAGATTGGCCAAAATTAAGGGGGTTACAACTCTTGACTCAAAGACGTAGATTTGAGTGTGGATAGTTCGGTTATGCTATAGTTCATAGGAGAGCGTCACGGGGAGAGTTGTACACAATTTGAACCAAGTCGAGCTTGGCATAGCTTGGCTTAGCTCAGCTAGTAGCTAACCCTAGCTCAAATTGGGCTCAGCTCGGTATCCGAGCCTGACTGGCTAGCTTAGCTCAATTCAGTAAGCAGCTCGGGCCAGTTCAAGCCGACTTTGAGCTTGTGAGATATTTTTTAAACACATATAATGCATTTTTAATGTATCACATAATATAAAGTAATAGCAACACTTTACAAGTATTTCATCAAACACTTAGTGAGTAGAATAAAAAAAACAAGATATGAGGTTAGTCCTATAGTATAAAGTTTTTTTGTAGTCATTATTTATTTCATATCCATTCTTTCCTCCCCACCAACCGATTCTACGGAGAATGTATGCATCTGAAACAACACTTCGTTGAGTCATTTCATCAAACACTTGGTGAGCAACATCAAGATAAAAATACATAACTGAGTCACTAAGCTGATTCGATCCAAATTGATTTGAGTTGAAGTTCAAGCTAAGTCGAGTCAAGCTTAGGCAAGCATGAACTTAGCTCAAAATTTTTTCAAGCTCCAAAAACTAGCTCAACTCGCTTTGAATCCAATATTTTCAAGCCGAGGTGAGTCAAGCTTTTCTGAGTTGAGTCAAGTGAGTTGACTAAGCTAACTCAACTAGTGTACAAGTCTAGTCATAGGGAGCACTACACTTTATGCATGTCTTTGCGTGTGAAAATCTCACATGGGAATACATTCTCATGGGACATTGAGAAAACTTTTTGACAAGTAATATAAGCACTAAATTCGAACGGTCCACCAAATGAATCACATCATGAAACTCACGGGGTCTAAAAGTTTAGTGGATTATAGCAAAGTGAGAGGGAATTCCCTTCCTTGATTTGCCTCAAAATTTGCTATAGCCCATGAGATTTTTGAATCGGGTTAACTTTTGGGCCCTCAAGGTTTTATGAGGTGACTTATCTAGTGGATTGTTTGGATTATATACCCACATCATGCATGTGTCAAAAAGTGTTCATGAGGCCTCATGAGAACTGGTTCAATGTGAGCATTTCTTGCCGTCCAACTAAAATGAGCTAGATAGTTTTTTGGTTAGGTCCAAAAATGGTACGCTTGATCCCAATTTCTAAATAGATCTTAAAAATTGGATCTAGCCGTTTAAACCCAACTAGGTGCCTCTGGTATAATTACAGGTCCAAGTAACCGTTGACAGCCCTAACTCATGAAAATACCAACATTCCTTTTATTTGTTTGAAAATTGATGCAAGGAAGGATGTTGAGGTCGAGCACCGTCTTCCTTGAGAGGATAACTACTCTGAATCCACATAGCTTCTCTAGAACCCTCAGAGAGATGCCTCGAATCCACGAGGAAAGATAGAAACTATAAGTAATTCTAAAAATTTGAAATAAATTGCTTGATAATTGTCTGATTTGTAAGTGTCCCTGTTACACTATTAATATAGAAAAAAAAATTAAAAATTTTAATTACCAAAAATAATAAAATTATAACTCTAATAAATATCCTAATTATAATAAAACTCTTTAAAGTCTAATTTCTAAAAATAAAAATTCTAAACAAACTTTTGCTAGAAGAGTCCTAACATGATTACAAGATATTTCCAAAAAAGAAAAAATATATATATAACTCTAGAAATAAGAAAATATTTAAAAATTAGAATGACTAAAATTAATAATGTTTCTTTAAAATTTCATTTTTGAGCTGAAAGTGCATGTGTTTCTGACGAAATGGAAAGACGCTTAGTTCACCTAAGATGACATATTTCAGTAAAGATTGATATGTTATGCACCCCGTAACAATACCTGGATCAAAAGTCATGGCTTTTTTTAAAATAAATAAATAAACAAAAGCACTTCATATATATCAGAAAGGATTTAGATGTACTCCAAGAGACTCATTCGGGTCAACCCCGCTATAACAAGGTCGGGGCGACCTATCGTAAGATGCCACTATATAAGAAAAACTAGTTATGAGTTATATGTCGGATCAAAAGTTATGGCTAATTTACAATTCACTCCAACCATGCTAGGAATGTATCTGTGCCATATCCTACATCACACCCCTCCACTTGAAAATAAAAATAAAAATCATCCTCTAGTTACCCAAACGATTTCGCTCATAATACTCAAATAATTTATAACGCTGATGTTTATTATAATTTCCTTATACTTTGCATTAGGCTCTTGATTTGATATAATACATGTACTCATGCTCTCCTTGAATTGACTAGTGTAGATCAGTTCCTTCACTTATGCTTACAAGATCTTACATTTTTTCTAATAATGTGAAAAATTAAACAGACTAATTACCACTGAGACAAGATCAATGCGATTTTTTATATCTCATATGAGAGGAAATTTATTAGTGAGTTCATCGAGCATAATCACCTTAAACTCCTGTAACACTAATTTCAAATCCACTAGAATGTTCACATGCTCTATATATTTTTCCTTTTCAATTAATGCATTTACATTTTCCATCTCCTTAAATTATTTAATAAAATCTTATTCATTTATGAGAGATCGTCCTTTCATTTTAGAAGTCTTGGGTTGGTTTTCTATTTTCATAGGGGTTATATGTCTGCCACTGATGAATCAAGCAGCCTGTCGCGATTCTATTTTGATAAGGTCGTCTCTCACGAACAAATAATAGAATTTTTCTCCGTAACTCCTTACTGATCAATTATCTTGCTAAGAATTTTAGTCTTGTTAGAATAATACTTAATCATAATTTCTTTAGAAGAATCGGATGCAAACATCCATAACCACATGCGGATTGATGCCTTCATCTATCTTGTCTGCTCGAATTAAAGTTGTTTCCACCAAACTAAAACTCTAATTGAGGAGCATTTCCTGCCCATCCAACTCTCCCAACTGCTTAAATCCACCCCGAAGAGTATATAATGCAAAAACAAGGCAGGTAGAAACAGAATATGTCTACACTGAGGAAAAACATGAACAGAAATTGATCTGATCCAAAGAACAAATTCTACCGAACAAGAGTGGTTGATCTGATTTTACTTAGATACCGTACAAACGGACACACCGCCAACTATACATTGGTCGGACTGTAAATTAGCAGTCCTGCTGGATGCATGGAGGGGGGAAAAAAATGCAACAAGAATAAAGAAAAAGAAAAAGAAAAAGGTAAAAGATAAAAAAGAAAAGAAAAAGAGATCCGTCATTTGCTTTCCCTGTATCAGAGGAAGGACATTACTTTGGCAGAAAAAGAAAGGAAATCAGATGTCTTGCTTTGCATGAGCTGAAGAAAGAACATAATACGTTGTACGAGAAGAATATTCCTGTCTTAGCACTACAACAAAAAGGAGATTAGCCGACGATTTATGTGGCTAATTTATCGGCGCTAATTAAAATGGGCGACGATTAAGGATCGGGTATAAATACCGTACCTAAAGCCGTAACCCTGTTTTTTATCCCTTCTCTCTCTCTCTCTCTCTCTCTCTCTCTCACTCACTCATTCCGTCCCGACTCTCTCTCTCTCTCCCTTTAGATGCAAAGACAGCCATCGCCATCTCCACCTCTACCATCCCTTTCTCAATCGACCCTCTCTCTCTATTTCCCCTTTTCCCTCTCTCAATCGACCATCTCTCTTTGTTTCCCCTTTCTCAATCCACATCTACTCCTCTAGGGTTTGTCTCTCTCTCTCTCTCTCTCTCTCTCTCTCTCTCTCTCTCTCTCTCTCCTCCGTCTTTTATAGACCAGATCTAGGTTTTTCTCTCTCGATCTTTCCAAAACGGATTTGGATTTTTCTCTCAAGCTAGAATAGATTTTCGATATAGATCTGGGGTTTTCTCTGGAGCAATTAGCAGATTATCTACGACCACATCTAGTCATAAGGTAATTTCAGCTATTTCTTACTCATATTATCAGAAATTGCATTGATAGGACTGTTTGATAAAGATCTGGGGCTTGAATCTGCCATCTTTTGAGAAACTAACAAATGGAAGTGACAGGAGGATATAATGCAGTAGGAATTATCAGTTCTGGTGATTGAGACTGTAGACCTGATGGGGACCAATGTGAATGAGGAATTCCTGAACGTCTTTAAGATCTGAGGATCTTAAGCATCTGATTTCTGTCATTTTTTTCTTGGACTGTTGATGTGTTTTTTTTTTTTTCCCTTCTTTTGTATATGGCCATATTTGCCACTGATCAAAGAGTTAGTATCTTCTAATACAGGAGATTTTTCAGGCGTGTCCCATCTATATTGGTGCCCAAAGATCAATGGCCTGGATCACCAAACCATGCGCCCCAATCATTGGAGTATCAGAGATGTTTTGAGAATCTCTAAAAAAAAGAGATTTTGAAAATATCAGGACATTTTCCTGATATCATTGCTATTTTTTAACATGTATGCTGATATTCTTATGTATCGAATCTTTATGGATTTTTAGTGATAGATTATATGCTCTGGAGCATATCATTCTAAATGTGAAGTGGTTGGTAGTAGATTGGGCCAGAACCTCAGACGCCATTGCTAGCTGTCATGTTGAGGCCTTCGGGAGTAGTTGGGGATAATTCTTCTTTGTAGTGATCTAATGATTCTTCGTCATCTTTATTGTATTTTATCCTCTTTTGTACTTTAACCCATGAAAGCAACAAAACAAGAAAATCTTGTTAAACAAAGCTTTCTTCAAACAAGATGTCCATGAAGTGTTCCACATGCTTTAGCGTTATAAACATTAAGAAATGCAAGATTCATAGTGGTTGTGCTTTTTGTTATTGTTGGATAAATATCATCAGTTCAATTAATGGGCATGTATATTATTATTTAATCCTTGAAACATGATAGCAGGAAGCTTGGAACAAGTTATATTCAGAGGAGCTCTTCAAAAGACCTTGAAGCCTTCTTTGCGGATGATTTTGGTAATTTGCATATGTTGGGAGGGGCAAACAGCACATGCTTACTGCAACTCAGTTTGATATCTAATCAAAGAAGTTAATGAGTTGAAAGGTTAGATAGCATGCGCATGCACCTCGGTTAATACTAGTCTAATCTCTCATGTTTGTTTTTCATTGGAGATATCCATAAATTTCCCAAATTGCACCACAGTTAAAGGAGGAAAAAAAAAAAAAAAAAACTAAAACCTTGGCAAATAAATGCCCTACAATTGCAATAATTCTCTTCCAAAGGATTCCTAGCTTGGCCAGTTATGAACTTTGAGACTTGCTAAATCCAAATCCAATGCAAATCCATGTATTTAAAAAATATATGGATTTAGAAAATTCATAATCTCATTTCTCTAATTCCAAACAGGTAAAGAAATGATGCAATGGTCTAGCATTATGTGGTGCTCTTGAACATGTGGAGAGTTGGATCAAACAATCTGGACAATCCATTTGATGTAACCAACTCCAGTGGGGTGATTATAACCATTCAATTATAGCCAACTCCAGTTATATAGCTGAAAAGGGCAGAGTCTGGAACTTTCTATTTTCTATTTTTATGGGCAACTGTGGTTATGGGTTTTAGGAATATTGGTTTGTAGGCTGATGGGAGCAGATTGAGGACATTTTTTGGACTGGGTTAGATCTGAAATGAATGGGCATGTTTGGTTGAAAATGAGCTGGTTTATAGGTTAAGCATGAGCAGATGAAGAGCATTACTGGACAGGTTTAAGGACTGGACTGTAGAATTGAGCTTTGGGTGTTTGGTTGGATTTGGGTATTTTGGTGTTTTACATAAACCATGCCAAGATATTTAGGGATTAGATTTGATGATGGGATGTGCCTGATTATTTGTGTAAACAGGGGCTGTGTATGTGGATTTTAGGGACTGTTTTCAGGGCCTGGTTAAAAGAAAAAGAAGAATAAAATTGTACAGTTTTGGGTTTCGAGAAAAGTAAAAAGGAAAAAAGAAAATAAAAACAGGAGGGAAGAACTTGCTTTGATGTCAAATAGATGGGAAAATCTGTAGGAAACCAAACTAAATTGAATATGAGAGCACAAATACGGCTATAAAATTAATATTCAAGACTAAAATATTGAATGCAGGATAATGCAACAGCCTTCTAGTTTAAACTGGAACAAGAGAAAGATGAATTACTAATCTAAAAGTCTATAACTAAAAGACAACTAAAAGACAACTAAGTTAACAAATCCAATTTGGGTCTCCTCAATATGTAATTACCAAAAGTGGAAGGATACAAATCAAGTGTATGTCAAAAATATATAAATCCAATTTGGGTCTCCTCAATATGCTATCATCTTTCTGCTGTGGACCGGTTGTGGTATTGATAGGGAGTGTTGCTAAGGAAGTTCATATATCATCAAGATCTGCACCGGATGGACCAACAGCAAAGCATCCTGGCTATGATAATATGTGGCTTCATTCTATGGTAAAGGCATTCTTACCTGGTGAGTGAGCGTCTGGTAGTCTCATGAAAACCCACTAAGAAAATTGCTGAAATTGGCGCCAGGATTGCCAGATCAGTAAGAAATGCTAATTTCAGCTAAACATTCATGCAGATACGAAGTACCCATGAAGATGGTATAGTGGTATTCTGGGATGGAAGTTCTGTTTTGGCCGAGATCATTCTGCACTGAACAGGGTATTACTGTGTCTCAAATGAATCTTTAATCTTCTCATACTCTTTGGTCTATCTAGATTAATTCAGCTTTAGGGCGGCATTAGGATTAGAATAAGTCAGAAGTAAAGAAAATGTTCAGGGTCTGTCACTTTGATTACCTTTGCATCCTTTCACTTTGATTTATTTTTCTTAATTACTGTTGGCCAACTCCTCTATTTGCCCAATTTATTGATGGCATCACTTGCAATTTGGGGTCCATCCAAACACATCCTAATGTTAACTTTCGGCAGCTGGAAGTCTGAGCTTGTTTGGCTCCCATCAATTCTCATTAACCATGTGGAATATTTTTAAATACAACAAATCCCATTTGTTATTTGTTCTCAGGTACAAGTATAATTTCCCTTTTCTCAAAACCAAAGATATCGTGACTGTGGATGACAACAGTGTTGGGCCGCTGTATAAGCATGTCAGGTAATGCCAGTCTATTGAAACATCCATCAAACTAAGGACAGTTTTAAAGATGTTTTCATTTCTCTAAAAGATTTGACATTATGGAGATTGCCAAACCGTGAGTATAGTTTTAAAGATGTTTTCATTTCTCATTCTATTGATACATAGGAATTCGTTTGAGGTTAGTGGCTGGTCATGTTTTTTTGAGCCTGACATGCATGACCTTGTATTGCTAGCTATGCAATGGAATTGCTAAGGTTTCATGAAGCAGGATTTGTTTTAAATTTCCTTAGGTTTCTGATATGGTCCATATATTTATACCCAGCCATGCTGGAGCTATTACGCTCAGCGAAGTTAGCTGTAGAGAAGGGGCAAGCACAAGGTCATGATGAGTCCCTATGTCAAGCAGCTATCAGATTACATAATTCCTGCTCTAGTTGAAGCTTTACATAAGGTAATCCTCACATTTACAGCTACTCAACATCTTTAGCTCTGTATTTTGTGTTCATTGTCTAATATATATTGATATCCAATCTTTCATGCTTACTGAAGTATATATTCCATGGACTGCAACTGGCATGCAGGAGCCTGAGACTGAGATTTGTGTGAGCATGTTGGATTCATTAAATGAATGCATACAGGTTTGCAACTTTATTAAAACTAAAGGGAATTGTTTGGTTTGGGTTGAGCTTGACCTAAGTGGGGATGAAATGAGTCAGACCAGGTCTGACTCATTGACCATTCGTTGGACTAAACTGCCCATGAAAAATGGGCTGAATCCTGGTCCTGCTTTTAAAGCACTACTTTATGTGGTCATTATCATCATCATTGTTGTTGCTGTTGCAGAAGGATTTCCTTTTCTTTTCTTATTTTATTTTATTTTATTTCTATTTCTGCGAACTGGCTCTATGACAGATCTTGTTTTTTTATTATTTATTTCAAAAATTTTGTGTGATGGTTTATGGCTATTAGTTGATGGGCCTTTTAGCTGATTTTATTTCATTTCTCTTTGAAAGATTCTGTTAATTTGTGTCATCAGAAGTATTTGGATTTCCCCCCTCTTCTGTTGCCTTTTTTTATATCCGATTGATTGTTCTCATGGTTTCTTAATTATGCAGGTCAGCAACCTTCTCATGTTTTTTTGTTCCTGCTTTTCCTTCTGAATGGGTGAGGTTCAGTTTCCCTCAGATTCTTTTTTTCCTAGTATCAGCCTTAACAGACTGAAGCCGTGAAGTTGGACATTGAAACCCAGTTGAGATAAACCAAAATGCTTGCACATGCAAGCAAGGAATCTGTGGGACCCTTCTCAAATAATGTATTTAATGTCAGGGAACCATGAAGTACTGCCAGAAGCTGTTTGCATTGTTTTAAGTATGCTTGTTTCTTACGAAAGAACTTTTAATTTCAACAGGATTTTGCTGACATCTACTTCAGAGGTGTATGGCGATCCTCTTGAACATCCCCAAAAGGAGGAGTATTGGGGAAATGTTAACCCAATTGGTATGTTTACTCCTCTTCTTTCTAGCAATCAATTTTCTGTTTTTTTTTTTTTTTCCGTGTGGATGCCTTTCCTTGTTGATTCTTTAATGATTAATTATTAGAATTTGGGATGTAACACTCTCGTGTTGAATGATGTTGCATGTATTGCAGGAGTTAGGAGTTGCTATGATGAAGGGAAGCGTGTAGCAGAGACTCTGATGTTTGATTGTCACAGGCAACATGGCATAGGTAAAAGATATCACTGTTCCTTGTGTTTTTGCAAAAAAAGCTGTGATGCTTCTGTTAAGTTGTTTGTGAAATGATATTTCTCTATTGATATATAAACGAATGTATTGATATATAAACAAAGATCTTCAGTCACCCTCAAAACATTTTCAATTAATGGTCTTTTCATGAAAGAAGGCATTCTCTTTAAATAATAAATAATAATAATAAGAGCCCATAGAAATTGCTAAAAATTGCATAAATGGCATTCCAATAATTTAAATTAAATTGCACAATTATGGGCCCCAATTTAAATGTATTATGAACCCAAAAAAAAAAAGTATACTCATTTGATTTTCTAACTATCAGATTGGCTGGCATTTATTAGATGGTTAAAAATAAAATAAAAAATACCCAATGGTCCATTATAACTAACAAGTGTTCATGTATCAAAGGTTAGGATTGTTCAACCAAGCCATTACTACCTCTGTGCGTGGACAAATGAAATCATTACCTTAGAGGCTGTCTGTTAGATTTCATCATACAAAAAAGATAACTTTGTTTCTAGAGGTGGCTCTGAATGGCTATTGTTCACTTAAGAAACAATATTTGTAGAGGCCCCTTCAACAGTTACTGGCCCCAATAAATTTATAGAATAAATACTTAAATCTTCTCTAAGAGCCCATGCCTTTAATTCCTAATTTGTCTTTTCATGTCTTTTCATTATGTTATTGCTTTAATGCATCATTCGTAGTCTCCTGGAATGGAGGAGCCATTTGGTATTCATTTGCACACACATCTAATTTAATTTATCATTTGGCTCAAACTTTATGCAGGGGTGAATCCTTGATGGTCCAAGCTCCAGGAATACAAACCCGAAGTTTCTGTTATGTTTTTGACATGGAATGTTGTAGATGTTTTCTTTATCACAGAGAGGAATGAGAGCACTAATCCAATAGTGCACGTCCACATTCCTTCATATGTATGCAACAGACTTCAGCTTGTGTCTGTCATTTGGTTGACATTTTGCAATTAAGTTCAACTACACTTCTATCACTAGAATTCAGGGGGTTGAGGACCAATTCCTAAAGTTAGATATTCTCCCCCAGGCTTCTTTTCCCACAGGGCATTTCTATCACTTGATAGTTTTTGACTTTTTAAGGACAAAGGATGAAAGGATTGATTGTTTTCCATGCATCAATTTGTTGAATGTTACTTTTTGACTTTTTTTTTTTTGGCATGTGTGCAGGATTTTAATCAATTGCGCCTAAATTTAGGCTTACAAGCACTTCAGCCTTTTGATGCCACTCATGCCATGTACATGGAACTCTTGTGGCATACTGCAACTGTTTGAAATCTCAGCAACCTGCTGAATCAACATTTGGTTTGTAGTCTGTTGACTATCCCCTGCACTGAGCTTGATTTATATCATACCATTGTTTCTTTTAGAATTAACAGCTCTTTGATTGATTATCTCTTAGAGATGCATTGATTATTTCTTTTAGAAGATTATGATACATCTAAGTTGGTGCTGACAGATTAATTTGAGTTACTTGTATGCCACATATATCAACCACATCTTGCCAAAGTTGTTATGCATGAAAGCTACCTCTGCAGAAATACTTTACAGGTAAATATATCCCTTGAATTTGTGAATGATGTGATTATGACAATATATCTCATGGTTTACAAGATAAGTCTATATTTTCCTCATAAAATGAGCCTATACATGTTTGTATCTATGTATATTAACTTAGCATAGTGCACAATGCGCAGATGATCCATCCAACTCCGCACAACCATTAAACAATTGAAAATTCATGGGATGATGAAAGCTGCCCAAAGTCCTTGTTTGAGCTCTGTACATTTGTTATTGTGGCCACACATGCATCAATGTAGGGCCAATATTGTAATAAATGTTATATTTTTTTATTATGAAGTAATATAAATTTTAATTAATATTCAGTTTTAATTGTATTGTGTCATTTTTAATGTTTCGAATATTAAAAAAACTGCGGGGTTTTCAATTGAATTATTGGTCCAATGGGGCATTTCAAATCTATACAAAGACCGGCGCTTTTCTGTGAAAAGTGTTCAGAACATTACTTTTAGCGGCGCTTGTGTAGATAACGGCGCGTTTTACACTTATGGCGGCGCTTCGGTGAGAAATACCTTGCTCACCAAAAGCGTCGCTATGACCAGAATGAGCGCCGCAAAAAAAATATAAAGTTAGCGGCGCTCATACAAACGCCGTAGAATGTTTAGCGGTGCTGATTAGCGGCGCTTTTGAAGGTTTTAGCGGCGCTTTAAAGCGCTGCTAAACCTCCATCTTCTTGTAGTGTAGGAATGTAACTATCCAGATGGATGCTCAAAGCCACTGTACACATTGCACGAATGTATATTCACATCGTGTCCCAGCTTTTTAGTCAGGGGTTTGGGCTCTAAATGTATTAATCTACAATCACAACCACATGTTAATATTAAATTTTGAATACATACATTTTACAGATGAAATACTAATATATCCACAAAATGAAATTCAATATAAGGAAACGCTCACCTAGTAACCAGTTCGAACGTAAGGAAACACTCACCTGGTAACCAGTTCGAATGTAATACATACCAACTTTTTTGAGAACTCATCACATCTGATGAGTCTCGAAAATCTAAACATTCCATATGAAGTAGAGCCTCATAAAACCTCCTTATACGATTTTTTACTTTGTTCTAAAACTTCGGTGGTCCATAAAAAATGTAAATAGTTTCTTTCCTTGATTTGAATTTCTCTTTGCTATGGCCCACAAGAATCTTAGATCAGGGTGAAAATTCACCACCTAAGGTTTCATGGGATTCCGCATCTTATGGACCGTTCAGATTTAACACCCATGACACGTGCGTAGGTGCGTAGGTGAGCATGCCTCTCTCTCTCTCTCTCTCTCTCTCTCTCTCTCTGACATAGGGATAAACGTGATGAGGTCGATCACCGTCTTCCTCAAGGATAACTACTCCAAATCCACAGAGCTTCTCTGGACTCCTCACAGAGGATCTCGAATCCACAAGGAAAGGAAGTAAGAGAATAAAAATAAATTCTAACAAAATTTGAAATTGATAAATGAATGAATAAAAATGAGTTTGCATCCCTTTAAATAAGGAAACTAAGCAATAGGAAAGAAATCAGACTCAAAATATAATTAAAACTCCTAGAATCCGTGACTTACTATAAATAGTAAACTTACTATTTATAGACAGTCGTGATGTCTACTAGTGCGCAAGGCTTTCGGCCAAAAATAGTAAGTATCCTATTTGGCTTCACCAAACTGTTCTCCTAATTATTCTAAGCACTTTTCATGTTGGACACAACTCTTAAATTCCAACGGATGAAGAGTTATAATAAAACTAAAAATTACTATTTATAGTAAAAATGAAAATAAAATAGGAAAACCACCGTCGATCAGGCGTTTTTCTCAAATCCGGGCTGCGCAACCCAGCATAGTCGAGTTGGTTGGCTAAAGTAGCTTGTTCTACCTGAAAATCATATATTTTATGTCAGTTAACTCATTCCAGATTGTGAGATACGCCCAATCTAAGGTCCAACGGTCCGGATCACTTCTGTCGTCGATCAGGCCTTTTCTGATCCATCTTGGCCATGAAATTGTCCGCAACCCGCTCTACATCAGTTTCCTCCACTTCAAAAGAACTCGTCCTTGAGTTCACATCCTACTCTGGTTCATGATACTCTCAGTCAGGTCCGTGACGTTGAAAGTCCGTGAGATCACCATGTCATCTGGAAGATCAACAACATAAGTGTTGTCATTGATCTTTCAAATGATTGGTACCGGTCCAATCTTTTTATTCTTCAACTTGTTATACGTTCTGGTCAGAAATCTTTCTTTACGCAAATGGACCATTACTTGGTCACCCACCTTGAACACCTTTTGTCGTCGATGCTTGTCCGCTTACTCCTTATACTTTTCGTTATATGCATGTAGCTTGGCCTGCACCTCCCCATGAATACCTATGATCTTGTCTGCCATATGTTCTGCTGCAATGCTCATGCTTGGGAGCTTGGGCAGAGGGACCAAGTCTAATGTGTGGCGATGTACTCGTCTGTAAATAACCTGGAACGGGATTTTCCAGTCGAGCGGTTCACCATGTTGTTAAATGCAAACTCCGATTGAGATAAAGTCAAATCTCACTGCTTCAGTTTTTCTCCTGAAATACATCGAAGGATGTTTCCCAACGTGCGATTCACAACCTCAGTTTGACCGTCAGTCTATGGGTGGTAGGCGCTACTAAACTGAAGTCGTGTATCGAATCGAGTCAACAAAGTCCGTCAACAGTGGCTTATGAAATTCGTGTCACGATCAAAAGTAATAGTCTTAAGAATCTCATGTAGCCGCAGAATTTCTCTAAAGAATAGATTCGCCACGTGTGTTGCATCGAGAGTTTTCTTACATGGAATAAAATACGTCATCTTGGAGAAACGATCTACTACCACGAACACCGAATCCATGCCACGTTGTGTTCGTGGGAGACCAAGCATGAAGTCTATAGATAAATCCTCTCAAGAATCGTCAAGCACAGGTAACGGGGTTTAGAGACCCGTATTCTAAGATTGCCCCTTAGAGGTTTGACAAATATGACAATGTTGTACGGCTCTTCCCACATCACGTACTAATTGCGGCCACTAATACCGCTCTTCTACAAGAGTTTGCGTCTTGTGTCACCCAAGGTGTCTACCGAGGCCACCTCCATGTAGCTCCTGAATAATTTGCTCCCTCAGAGAACTTTGGGAGATGCTTAATCGATTTCTTTTGAAGAGAAAATTATCCTGTATATGAAGGTCACTGGGGTGACCTTCTTGGCACTTCATCCAAGAATCCTTGAAGTCCTCATCCTCAGCATACAGCTCCTTAAGATAGTCGAAGTCGACCACCTCGTTGCTCATAGTAACAAGTAGTGATATACGACGACTAAGGGCATCAGCCACCTTGTTTTGCTGTCCTAACTTGTGCTTTAAAACGAACGTAAATTCCTATAAAAAAAGTAACCCATCTAGCATGCACACGATTCACGTTAGTCTGACTATTAATAAATTTTAATGCTTGATGGTCAGTGTACAAAACAAACTCCCTTTAAATTAGATAATGTTATCAATGTCGCAGCGCCTGAACAACTGCGTACAACTCAAGCTCATAAGTCGATCACTTCTTTTGAGCTTCGCTAAGCTTCTCGCTATAAAAGGCTATCGGCCTGCCTTCCTGTGATAATACTCCTCCGATTTCGATGTATGAAGCGTCACACTCCACCTCAAACAATTTGTCCGAATTAGGAAGCATCAAGACCAGTGTTGTAGACAAACGATGCTTAATTTCATGAAAGCTCTTGTCAGCTTTATCAGTCCACTGGAATGACCCTTTTTTCATGCAATCTATTATAGGCGCGACTATGGTGCTAAAATCTTGCACAAATCGATGATAAAAAGTCATCAATCCTTGAAAACTCCTAACTTCATGAATATTTTTCGGGATCGATCATTCTCTAACAGCTCACACCTTTTCATCGTTCACTCGAATGCCTGTGGACGTTAAAAAAAATTCTACAAACAACAGACTATTAGTTAAAAAACTACACTTTTTCAAGTTGACGTACAACTTGTTATCTTATAGGACCTACAGCACCTGCTGAGATGTTTCTTTTGCTCTGCCTCATCCTGGCTATATATCAATATGTCATCAAAATATACTACCACAAATCAGCCAGTGAACGGTTTTAGAACTTAATTTATTAAACGCATAAAAGTACTTGGTGCGTTTGATAGGCCAAATGGCATGACCAACCACTTATACAACCCTTCCTTTGTCTTGAATGCCATTTTTCATTCATCACCAGGTCGGATACAAATCTGATGATACCCGCTCTTTAGATCGAGTTTAAAGAACACCTTGGCCCCTCCTAGCATATTGAGCATGTCGTCCAACCATGGTATTGAGAACCGATATTTGATGGTAATTTTGTTAATTGCTAGGTTATCGACACACATACCCCAGCTTCCATCTTTTTTAGGCATTAATAATGGTGGTACAATACATGTGCTCATGCTCTCTCAATAGACCCTTACGGATCAATTCTTTTACTTGCCCCTGAAGTATTTCACACTCCTTCGAACTCATTCGATAATGCGGGCGATTGAGCAGGCTAGCCCTAGGGACAAGGTCTATATGATGTTGGATGTCCCTCATGGGGGGCGATCCATCAGGTAAATCTTCAAACCGGACTTCTTTGAATTCGTTTAACAACAGTCTTAAACTTGAAAAGATATTTGAGGGTTCCTTTTTCTCGCCCTTCACTACTACGGCGTATACCTCGCCGATTTCCTTAGATTCCTCTATGAAATTCTGAATGGTCAAGAGAAAACTCTCCTCCACTTTAGAGGCTTCAAGTAGTTCTCTGGTGCCATAGGGGCAAGGATTATTTTTTAACTATCCTTTACGAATATGTAGATATTGTCTCGTCCCCAATGGGTCGCATCACGGTCCGACTACCAAGGTCGACCGAGTAACATATGGAAAGCTTCCATATTGACCACATCACAAAGTATCTGATCGTTATAATGTCTACCAATTAAAAACGAGATAGTGCATTATTTAGTTACCTTGGTCTCATTCACCTTTTTTTTCCAGCCAATCGAGTACGGGAAAGGATGTCTCGTCATTGCTAGTTACAACTTGTCCACCATCATTCTTGAAACGATGTTCTCGCTGCTACCACTATCTATGATCACATCACAGACCTTTTCATTAACAGTGTACTGAGTACGAAATATATTGTATCGTTGTGGGTGTACTTCCATTCGTGGGGTATACAGTAGTTGCCTCACAACTAGAGATTCACCACGATCATCGCTCGTCAATTCATTGTCACCTACTATTTCTTCAGTGGTTTGTTCATATTTAACAAAGCCATGATCTTCTTATGCAGCCTTATCTTCAGTGTCCCCTTCGTTTATAGTCAAGTGTGTTGCTGGACGTTGAGGACAAGTGTTTGATAAGTGGTTTGGTTGGCCACAATGGTAACAATTGTTCGGCCTTGACCAAGCAAAAGCATTTGGAATCCTACTTGGGCCTGCTATCGTGGGTGCTGCCCGTTGAGGTCTGTATGGTCTACTCCCCGTATCACAGTTTATGGGTGGAGGAGGTTGAGGACATTCTCCTACCGGATCTTTTTCTCGAGCCAGCACTGGATCCTATGTAGGACCCGTCACGGGGGGTCGGTTTGAAGGATAAGGACGAGCAGAAGCTCTTACAAGTTGTGTTTCGGCCCTTCCCGCCAATTGAACTGCTTCATCCACAGTCCTAACTGGGTACATTTGAACTCAATCCTGAATTGTCGGTCGTAACCCACCTATAAATCGTGCCACCTTCTATAACTCAGATTCTGACAAATCGTTTTGTGTAACCAACCACTAGAATTCTTTAGTGTAATCTGTAACAGTTTGATTTCCTTGTCGACAATTTTGGTAATGTTGAAATAATATCTGCTCATAATCACTAAGGAGAAATCGTGATCTAAGAAGATGTCTCATCCGAGGCTGTGATGCGATGGGTGCCTTGTTCTGGCGGGCTTGTGAGAGTAATAATTGTTCCCACCATACAGAAGCATCAGATTTTAATTTAAACGCTATCAATTTCACCCTTTTATGATCCAGCACGTCCATATAATCAAAATATCTCTCTAAGTCGGTTAGTCAATCGAGAAAATCTTCGATACGTAATAAACCGTTAAAACTAGAAAGTTTAGCCTTACCTTGATAGTCTCTTTCAGCACGATTTAGATGATTGTCTCTATGGATTAGTCGTCAGGCAAAACCCTCATTAATGTCCTCGTCACTGGAACTAGAATCATCTGATGTAGCCCTATGGTTTGTCATTAGTAGTGCTCTACAATAATCGGGGTCACGTCGTACAGCAACCATGGGTGGTGGAGCGACCATAGGTAGTGGAGCACCACTTAGGGCTCGGGACGGAAGTAGCACATCCACAAGACGGTCGAGGATTTCTTGTAACCTTTGCATGGTCAACTGACTGTTTCGATGGAAAGCTTTCATTCTTTCCGAAAGATAACGAATACCTAAATCACCGTCCACAAGATTTTGATTCATACCTTCATTGTTTGCCATCGGCCCGAGGGTAAACATCACTTTGATACCAATTTGACGCAGGGATGAACATGATAAGGTTGATCACCGTCTTCCTCAAGGATAACTACTCTGAATCCACGGAGCTTCTCTGGACTCCTCACAGAGACTTCTCGAATCCACGAACAAAGGAAGCAAGAGAATAAAAATAAATTCTAATAAAATTTAAAATTGATTAATGAATGAATAAAAATGAGTTTACATCCCTTTAAATAAGGGAACTAAGCAATAGGAAAGAAATCAGACTCAAAATACAACTAAAACTCCTAGGTGGTGATGTCTACTAGTGCACAAGGTTTTCGGCCAAAAATAGTAAGTATCCTATTTGGCTTCACCAAACTGTTCTCCTAATTATTCTAAGCACTTTTCATGTTGGACACAACTCCTAAAATCCAACGGATGAAGAGTTATAATAAAACTAAAACTTACTATTTATAGTAAAAATGAAAATAAAACAGGAAAACGACCGTCGATCAGGGGGTTTCTCGCAAATCCGGGCTGCCCCAAAATCATATATTTTACATTAGATAACTCATTCCAAATTGCGAGATACAACCGATCTAAGGTCCGATGGTCCGGATCACTTCTGTCGTCGACCAGGCCTTTTCTGATCCATCTGGGCCATGAAATTGTCTGCAACCCTCTCTCTCTCTCTCTCTCTCTCTCTCTCTCTCTCTCTCTCTCTCTCTCTCTCTCTCTCTCTCTCTCTCTCTCTCTCTCTCTATATATATATATATATATATATATATATATATATATATAAAGATGATCCTAATGCTCATCTGATGGCTTTGAGTTTTTACCCTTTTTTTTTTTTCTTTCTTTGATTTTTACTTTTCTAGTTGGGCGCAGCTTCAGTAGATCCCTAACCGTAGGACCAACAGTGATATATTTGCCCCACATCTACGATCGATCTGTTTTGACAGCTCATTCTAGGGTATGATCCAAAAAATATGCATGTCTATATCTAAAGTGGACCACACCACAGCAAGTGGTGGTTGAATACCCAGCAATAAAAAATTGTTGGCCCCACCAGAATGTTTATTTGCCATCCAATCTGTTGATAAGGCCAAGTGAAAATACAAATAACAGCTTGATGCAAAAGTTTTGTTGCCCACGAGAAATTTCTAATGGTCAATCGCCAATGTTTCATGTGGTGTGGTGCGCCTTAGATTTAGATCCTCTTCATTTTGGGGATAATGCCCTAAAATGAGCTATTAAAATGGATGGACGATGTGGATGTAAGGCACATACATCAAGGTCAGCCGGAAAGACAGGGATCCACCGACCTCGGTGAAGCCGAGCCCCAGCTAGCAAAACCGCCACTCATCTGGTGATGAACATTCACAGAAATGCCAGATCCTAAATGCATGCCAAACCATGATGCATGCTACAGATGCCTCTGCAAGAGGAGAGGCGTAGTGATGAAAAATCTTGCTACTTAGAATCAGCTCCTGTTCCTGAAAATTCCCGGCCATTCACAGGAAAAGGTCAAAAAAAAAAAAAAAAAAAAAAAGGCCGCTAGACGAACGTTGGGGCCCATGAGAAAATCTTGTTCTAGGACCATAACCCATCTAAGGGTGGGGCCCATAATTTCAACGTACGTCTTGGATTGGGAACATGCATGTAACTTTTATTACTGCTGGTAGGAAGAAAAGTATCAAAGAGACTCTTTTCTTAAAGAAAGTCAGGCCCGGTCACTTATCATGTGGCCCACGTGATATCAAAGAAGAGTCTTGAACAACTTTTTCTAAACCCTTTCCCTTTTCTAAACATTCTTCTTGCCCCCTTGTTGTCTCAGGACACAACTGAGTGGGGCCCACCTGATGAGCTGCTTGGATCTAACGCTTATGTGCCAGCTATCTATAACTATAGCTTCCGTCTCTCGCTACCTGAATCACTCAAGAGTCCAAGGCCTTTTGCCAACAACATTAATCTCCAGGTATGTTCTTCCCTTTCTCGCGCTACTCATTTCTCGCTTTTATTTTTTTCTTCTTTTCCGTATTTGCTTAATTTCATAGGACTAATAACATATAGCTATTTTGATAAGTTGAAAAGCGTGTGCAAGGAAAACCCACGTGCATGACGATTGCAGAAACCTCCCCCTAGCCGTTTCCCACTGTGTGGAATGTGGATGCCTGGATTAGGCTACTTATCAGGTGATAGGAAAATGTTTTTCTAATATCTGGGCAACATAATGTGCTGTTTAGTTGGATATATATGGTAGATCAGTTCAATGGTGGCACCCACCTGATGGACGGCTTGGATGCTGCACCCATGTGACGCAATGACACAATGCTGCACCCATGTGATACAATAACGGCGTGTAGATGGGCTGCACCCATGTAACATACACGCGTGCTTTCAAAATATTCATAGCAAAACGCTTGCGGTTTGCAATGTAGATATCCAGCCGTTGCCATCATATACTGTTGATGTTATATACTTCTCTCACAGTCTTTATTCGATCAAGCCATTTCCTCATTCGCTTTCACTCCTCATTTCCTCTTAATCTGTAAAAAATCAACCTGGCCCTCTTCTCTGGTGTTTTTTTTTTTTTTTTTTTTTTTTTTTTTTTAAAAGGGTTGGTGTTTTCTCAGCTCCCTAAAAATGAAAAATAAAAAATAAAAAACGCTATATCTTGTTCTCTCAGTTCCCTCTAGTAAGAAAGATTCACGGCCGTAGGCAGACCACACCAAACGAATGTGGGAGATTGACACCCGCGGTTAGAAACTTCCTAAAGTACTCTACCCCAATGTTTATCAAGGCAATCAAACTGTTGATAACGCCATAAAAGCCCGGTACAGAGAGAACATGCAATATCAGCCAATATATATATAGATTAGTACTACACAACACAACTTTTAATCGTGTAACCTATGTAGCCCCATTATGATATATGTCTTAGATCCGCCCCGTCCTTCCAGTATGGATCTGACACGTAGATCATGATGGGGCCCACAAAAGTTTCACACATCAAGACTTTCATTTTCTTCTCTCCATGTGTTATGTGTTGTACGGCACACCAAGCAAGAAAATTCCTTGAAGTGTGAAATTTGTATGATGCATTTCTTAGATCCACATTGCCCATTCATTTTTTTTTTTTCCAGATTAGTCTAAGATATGAGCCTAAAAATATCGCAGATCTAAATCTCAAGTGGACCACATCAGAGGACCATATCAGAGGAAACATAGGAATTGATGCCAACCATTGAAAACTGTTTGGGGCCACAAAATACTCCAATCAAGCTGATATTTGTGTTTTCCCTTCATTCAGGTCTATGCAATCTTATGAACTGTTTTATTTAGATGGAAAATAAATATTTAGGTTGGCCTTAGAAAGGTTTCACTAGTAGTTTGTTCAATCCCCATTCTTTCTGTGGTGTGGTCCAATTGACATTTGGATGTCCGTCGTTTTTGGGCTCATGATCTATTATAATCTGAAAAAAAATTGATGAACGGTGTGGATCTAACACATTAATCATAATGAGGCCTAACACCAAGACAAGATCCACAAGTCAAAAGTTTTGTTTTTCATCATGCAATCTCTTTGGAAGACAAACTCGGTGTGTTTTGTGTAGAGTTGGGCAAGATCCGACCCGAACCGCCAGATCCAACTCGTTCGAACCAATGGGATCTGATCCAACCCGAACCAAAATTTAGGATTGGGTCAGATCGAATAGACCCACTCAAATCCGACTGCATATCAGGTTGAGTTCGGGTCAATAGCCAATCCAATCTTATATATATATATATATATATATATATATATATATATATATATATATATATATATATATATATATATATATATATATATATATATATATATGATCCTAACGTTCATCTGATGGCTTTGAGTTTTTTACTCTATTTTTCTTTCTTTCTTTTTTCATTTTTACTTTTCTAGTTGGGTGCAGCTTCAGTAGATCCCTAGCTGTAGGACCAATGGTGATATATTTGCCTCACATCTACAGTCGATCTATTTTGACAGCTCATTTTAGGGCATGATCCCAAAAATGAAGCATGTCCATATCTAAAGTGGACCACACCACAACAAGTGGTGATTGAATACCCAGCAATAAGAAATTGTTAGGCACCACGAGAATATTTATTTGCCATCCAACCTGTTGATAAGGCCACAAAGACCTGGATCAAGGGAAAATACAAATATCAGCTTGATCCAAAAGTTTTGTGGCCCACAAGAAATTTCTAATGGTCAATCACCAATGTTTCATGTGGTGTGCCTTAGATTTAGATCTTCTTCATTTTGGTGATAATGACCTACAATGAGCTATTAAAATGGATGGACGATGTAGATGTAAGGCGATGTAGATGTAAGGCACATACATCAAGGTCGGCCGAAAAGATGGGGCTAGATCCACTGACCTCGGTGAAGCCGTGCCCCAGCTAGCAAAACCGGCACTCATCTGGTGATGAACATTCACAAAAATGCCAGATCCTAAGCGCATGCCAAACGATGATGCTACAGATGCCTCTACAAGAGGAGAGGCGTAGTGATGAAAAATCGTGCTAGAATCAGCTCCTGTTCCTGAAAATTCAGGGCCATTCACAGGGAAAGGTCAAAAAAAAAAAAAAAAAAGGTCCACCAGATGAACGTTGGGGCCCATGAGAAAATCTTGTTCTAGGACCATAACCCATCTAAGGGTGGGGCCCATAATTTGAAAGTCTTGGATTGGGAACATGCATGTAACTAGTATTATTGCTGGTAGGAAGAAAAGTATCAAAGAGATTCTTTTCTTAAAGAAAGTCAGGCCCGGTCACTTGTCATGTAGCCCACATGTTATTAAAGAAGAGGCTTGGACAAGTTTTTCTAAACCCTCTCTCTTTTCTAAACATTCGTCTTGCCCCCTTGTTGTCTCAGGACACAACTGAGTGGAGCCCACGTGATTAGCAGCTTGGATCTAACGCTCTTGTACCAGACTTATAACTAGCTAGCTTCCGTCTCTCGCTACCTGAATCACTTAAGAGTCAAGGCCTTTTGCCAACAACATTAATCTCCAGGTACGCTCTTCCCTTTCTCGAGCTTCTCATTTCTCGCTTCTTTTTTTCTTCTTGTTCGTATTTCCTTAAGTTATTAGGACTAATAACCTAAAGCCGTTTTTGATAAGTTCAAAAGCGTGTGCAAGGCAAACCCACATGCATGACGATTGCGGAAACCTCCCGTTAGTCGTTTCCCACCGTGTGGAATGTGGATGCCTGGATTAGGCTACTTATCAGGTGGGCCACGATTAATGAATGGTTAATTAGATTTATATGGTGATCAGTTCAATGGTGGTACCCACCTGATGGATGGCTTGAATGCTGCACCCATGTGACACAATATACGCGTGCTTTCAAAATATTCAAAGCAAAACGCTTGCGGTTTGCACTGTAGATATCCAGCCGCCAGCCATCATATACCGTTGATGTAATAAATGGTTAATGAATCATATTTTTCAAAATGACAAAACTGGTCTCATTGTCTCTATTCGATCAAGCCATTTCCTCATTCGTTCTAAATCCTCATCCTCATTTCCTCTCAATCTGTAAAAACATCAACCTTGCCCTCTTCTCTTCTCTGGTGTGTGTGTGTGTGTGTGTACAGAATCAGTTCCCTCTAGTAAGAAAGATTCACAGGCAGTAGGTGGACTGCACCAAACGAAAATGAGATATTGACACGCACCGTTAGATACTTCTAGAGTCTACCCAAGATTCACACATGTTGATAAGGCCATAGAGACCTGGACAAAGAGAAGACACAATATCAGCGCTACTGAAGAGATCGTCTGTCTCGAAGGCACAGGAAAATTTGGTGTCATGGCTTCTCATTAGTTCACGTCATCGCCATGGCGCCAGCTCACAAGATAAACCTGTTTTCCCTCACAAAATAGATGGGTAGCACAACACAACTTTTAACGTGTAAATTATGTAGCCCCACCATGATTTATATCTTAGATTCACATCGTCCATTGGGTCTGGATCTAACACATAAATCATGATGTGGCCCACAAAAGTTTCATACATCAACACTTTCATTTTCTCCTCTCCATAGAATGTGTTGTAACGGACACTAAGAACCAAATTTCTTGAAGTGTGAAATTTGCATTGCTCCACAATGATGCATTTCTTGGATCCACATTGCCCATCCATTTTTTTTAGAGCAGTGTAAGATATGAGCCTAAAAATATGGCAGATCCAAATATCAAGTGGACCACATCGAGGGACCACATCAGAGGAAACAATAGGAATTGATACCTACCATTGAAAACTGCTTGGGGCCACGAAAGACGCCAATCAAGCTGATATTTGTGTTTTCTCTTCATTCAGGTCTATGTCACCTTATGAACAGTTTAGATGACAAATAAATCTTACGGTTAGCCCCAGGAAGGTTTCACGGTAGTTTGTTCAATCCTCATGCTTTCTGTGGTGTGGTCCACTTGACATTTGGATGTACCTCGTTTTTGGGATCATGATCTACAATGATCTGGAAAAATTGATGAACAGTGTGGATCTAACATGTTAATCATAATGAGGTCCAACACAAATCATAGTGAGACCAATACAATACCCACGCGTCAAAAGTTGTGTTTCGAATCAGGCGATCTCTTTAAAAGAGAAACTTCATTGTGGGCAATGACATCCACGAATGAAAAGCCAATGCGCAAGATATCCTTTAACGCAAACGATCCGCGAGTGCGACTTGATTGCGACCTAACAAGCAATTTGCGATCGACCTTGAACTTGATGGTAGGGCCAGCTCAATATATGAAATGTATATCCGTGCGGTCCATCTATTTTTTCAGCTTATTTTAGATTTTAATCTAAAAAATGAAGAATATAGAAATATCAGGCGGACCACATCATAGGAAACAGTAGTTGTTGGTCGCTGACCATTAAAAAATTGCTTAGGTCTACCGTAATTACTTTTTATCATCCAACCTCTTGATATTGTCCCGCAGACGGGGATGAAAGAATGTGTGTGTGTGTATAAAAGCTTGATCCAAAGCTTATGTGACTCACAGAAGGTTTTAATATGCTTCATTTAAGAAGAGAAAAAAAAAATAAATTAAGGTGCATAAATGAGTCAGAAAACAGATGAACAGCGTGGATATACATTCCATACATGGAGGTGGGTCCTGCCGTCAGTGTCGCACCCACGTTACTGGTTCCAAGGTCGCAGCCAAGTCGTCCTAAAAAAACAACAGCCTGACCTAAACTTCTACCGCTCCAGCATGTTTTACACACAAACGGATTGGCTACTCCCCCTGCCACTAGCAATGGCTGGTGGTCTGTGCTCTGTGGGCTCCACCATGATGTACGTGTTTTATCCATTCCGTTCATCTATTTTTATAGGTAATGTTAACCTACAAAACCAAAAACGAGATATATCCCAATCTCAAATAGGCCACATTACAAGAAACAATGTTGATTGAGCGTCGACCATTAAAAACTTTTTGGGGACGATAAAAGTTTTGGATCAAGCTGATATTGTTTTTGACTTCTTTTTTTTTCCAAAAAAATAACTCTCATATTATATTCAAGATTAGAAACGGGAATTACAACCTATATCTATCGGGACAGCCCAACAACAAAAAGAATAGGCTGCCAAATGAAACAACACCTAGTACATCTGACAAGGAGAACGAAGAGGAAGAGCCTTAGAGCACTTTATAATGTGTTTCTCAACGTTCTTAGCCCAACCTTAGTGAGAAAAATCAAACCCCTAATCTCCCTAGGGAGGGAACGTAAGTGATCATGAAGGATAAACTCCTGTGTCCCACTCCCTTCCTTAGCCAAGCTGTCAGACAGTCTATGACCTTCACGAAAAATGTCATTGAAGGAAAAGAAGCTGGATTTGTTCAATGAGATGATTCTGTCTACCCAAGGTTTCCATTTCCATGGGCACCTTGTTTTACCCAGGAGAATACCTTTAGCCAACTTTGAATCCGTTTCAACAATAACCCTATATAAACCTTTTTATAGACATATCACCATACCATTGTAGATAGCCTGCAATTCCGCTTGATTATTAGATCCAAAACCATAACCTGCAGAGAAGGCGAAAAGAAACGATCCATCATCCTTCCTGCAAATCCCTCCACCACCTAAGTTCCCAGGGTTTCCCCTTGCGAATCCATCGACATTTAATTTTTTCCAACCCAGGGTAGGATGCATCCATTTGATCATAGAGGAGTCTAACCTAGGATGCCTTGGAGTGGGTTGGACAAGGGGGGCTCTGTTCCGAATAGCAGAATGAGATAGTAGCTGAAAGTTATGGATTGTCTAGGAGGCCCACCAGTTGTTTTTTTGCCTTCATCTGGGTCTGTATATGACATAATCAACAGATTGGATGTCAAGGCCTTATGAGAATTTTAATGGTGGATATCCAATTACAATTGTTTTCCTGTGGTGTGGTTCACTTGATATTTATATCAATCTCATTTTTGGTATTGAGCACTAAAATGATCTGTAAAAATGAATGAACGGCATGAATAAACGACATACTTCATAGTAGGCCTGCAGTGCACCGACCAATAGCCATGTGCAAGTGAGAGGGGAGTAGTCAATCCATTTCCGTTTTACACCTGCTCTATGATGGAAACTTCATAGGTCCACCTTGATGTTTATCTAGGACGTCCAACATGTTGATAAAGCCACATGGACATGGACGAAGGGAAGGCAAAAAATAAGCTTAATCTAAACTTCTATTGCTCCAACCTGTGTTTAATGGTAGGCATTTCGTCACCAGCATCTCATGTGGTGGGATCCGTCTGTACTTCAAATCTAGCTCATTTAGCTCATAATGTAAAATGAATAAAGGGCAATGATTTACCCAATTCTTTCTAATGTGCATGAATCTTCTCTAAAGTGACACCACCTTTAATATTTTTCGGATAAACTAATGATGAACATCAATGTGTTTAACCGAAGAGTAATACATTGAATTATTTGCCAAATTGATAGTACTCTACTATCACAATACACGTACATGACTTCTTGCCGATGCCCTAACACATCCATCATTCCTTACAACCAAATAACTTCCTTGAATGCTTCCATCACTACAATATATTCATCTTCATTTGTGCAAAGTGCAACCATAAATTGAAGCTTTGGCATTTAACTGATGACTCCACCCGTTAACACAAATGAATAACTGGAAATCAGTCGTTTGTTATCCACAGTCCCTATATAATCTGCATCCAAATATCCTACAATTTTTTCCTTAGAATTATCAAAAGAAAAGACATAGTTCGTTGTATCTCGTATGTATTGAAGTGGCCATTTCATTCTTTCTCAATATTTCTTGTCGAAGTTTGACTTATATGTCATCACAACACCAACTGCATGTGAAATATAACGTTCAGTATAGATAATGATGTACATACAAATACTAACTGCGCTCGAGTAGAGCATATGAGACATACTCATTTTCTTCACTAATATAAGACATAACTCTGAAGAAAGCCAAAAGTGAGCTGCGTTGGAAGTGCTAACTGGTTTTTCTTTTTTCAGTCCAAATTTGTCTAAGGCCTTCTCAAGATATTCCTCTTAAGACAACCATACCCTGCTCCATTTCCTATCTCTATGTATATTAATATCAAGATTTTTCTTTGCAGCCCATCTCAAATGTCCTAGATAATTGAGCCTTAAATATGTTGATTTCAGACATGTAATGGCCGACGATAAATATATCATCAACATACAATACCAGAATAATAATTTTTTATCACTCAATGCTTTAAAATAAATACAATATCAAATTCATTTATGATAAACCATTAGCTCAACATGAAAAAATAAAAATTCCTGTACCATTGCCTGGACGACTGTTTTAGGCTATACAACGACCTCTTTAACCTGCAGACCAAATTCTCGTTTCCTTGCACTTCGAACCCTTCATGTTGTTTCATGTATATCTTCTCTTCTAATTCCCCATGTAGAAATGCAGTATTTATATTTAACTATTCCAATTTCATATTGTATTAGGTAATTGAAGTTAATATAAATCTGATAAATACTTTCTTTACCACTAGCTCGAATATCTCATCAAAGTTGACATCTTCATTTTGAGTACAACCCTTCACTACCAATCTAGCCTTGTATTTATTCAGTTTCTTTGAAAAAATACACTTGTAAATGATCATCTTTGGAAAAATACATAAAAATACACTAGCTCTATCAATTCTCATGTTTCATTTTTATATAGATAATCCATTTCATCATGCATCATTGTCATCCACTCCTCTACATATCTGTCTTTTAATGCTTCTTAAAAAGTAAACAGATCCCCTCATATGTAATGCGAGAAAATGTAATATTTGAGTCATCCCTATGTCTCAACAACAACCTCTGATTTTATTTTTTTATGGAGTTATCTTAACAAGTGGCTACTCCGCCTATTCATGTACCTCTTCCTACAGCTCAGGTTTTTCAAGTGTTTCAACCTTGTCTGTTTCAATATTAATCACTGAATTTTTCATTTTCCTATTCTCATTCTTCCGAAACAAGGAACCTTCATCAAACTTGACGTCCCGACTAAAAATGATTTTTCGTGAAACTGATTCATACAATCTGTAACCTTTCACTCCATCACCATAGCTGAAAAAAGTATTCCTCTTAGCCCTTTAGTCTAGCTTACATCTCTGAACTGATGATACATGAGAACAAACACCACAACCAAATATCCGCACCTCGAGTAATTTACTACATGACCACTCCGTATTTCTTATGAAATTTTGCAATCGATAGCTGCAGAGGGAGATCAATTTAATATTAAATAGAAAGTCGTAGGCATGGCTTCAGCCCATAGCTCATTACCCAATCTAGAATTACTCAACATACTCTAGGCCCTTTCCAAAAGTGTCTAGTTCATATGTTTAACCACACCATGTTATTCTGATGTATGCCTCACTATCCCCTCATTCTTATAGTATTGATTAAATTCTCCTAAAGTATATTCATCGCCATTATCTTTCCTTAGAATTTTCATTTTTCACCTTATTTGATTTTTAACCATTGTCTTCGATATTTTAAAAGTGGCGAAAATATTGGAGTTATACTTTATAACATAAACTCAAACCTTTCTAGAAAAATCATCCATAAATGTAACAAAATATGATGACCCTCCTTCATAAATAATAGGCAATTGCCCCTACACATCAGAATGCACATAATCTATTTGACCTTTAGTAATATGTTTTTTAGTTTTAAAGCTAGCTTCAATTATTTACCATGTATGCAATGCTCACATATATTTAAACTGAAACTTTTAAAAATAAGAATTAAACAATGATCGAGTAGTATCTTCATACATTGCTCTTTCATGTAGCTTAAGCACGCATGTCACAAATGTATCGATGTAGACTCAAGTACAAAATTGAAACTCCCTTGATATAGTATTCTCAATCAACTTGTAAAGATTTTCTCTCATTTGTGATTTCGTAATTGTGAGTGCGAAATATGAAACCTTTAAAACACTTTCATTACCTGTGAACTTTCACCTAAGTGCAACTGAAGCTCCTACATAGATTAGATTCATCTTCAAATCCAGAACATGGCTCACATCGGTCAAAGTATTCTTCACCCCATCAAACATCCTAATGCAAACTGAACCAATTCTAACTATCTTACGGGCATGACCATTACCCGTAAGAACTAGACCACTATCATACTTGTTATATGTGATGAAACTACTTCGATAAGGACATAATGGTATGATACACTTGTATCTAAAATTTACTCATTATAGAAGTGACCAATTTTAGACATTGACAAATGTCACAACCATCCAATCATTTACCAGATTAAGCTAAATTAGTTTCCTTCAATGAATCATCTAATATCTCCTCCTTCTCAATTTTGGGATATTGACAATTCTTCTTCATATGTCTCATCCTTTGATAATTCCAACACTTTAACTTGCCTTTACCTTTTGACTTGGATATGAATCATTATTTTTTCTTCTCTCACACAGATGTTCTTCCCCGAGGAAAAAATGCATATATAAAAGTACCTTCGCCTCCACTATTCTTTCTCAACCGCTTCAACTGAAAGGTTGAGATAACGGTCTTGACATCTAAGGTATCCCTATCATAGTATAAAGTATCAACCAGATAGTCATAGGACTCCGTGAGAGATGTCATCAAAATTAAGATTTTATTTTCTTCATCAATCTTCACCTTCATGCTTGTTAACCTCCAAACCAACTTGTTAAAGAAATTAATGTGCTCAGAGAAATTTGCCCGTTGCACCATCTTCATAATTTAAAATTGTCTCTTTAAATGTAGTGGATAGGTGAGTGACTTTGTCATGTTCATGCTCTCCATCTTTGACCCTAAACCTATGGTACTCGTCTCATTGATGACATTATAAAAGACTTAATCGGCCAAAAATAATTAGGTTATGTTAATCACACTCTAATTAGTTTCATCTCAATCGTCTTCCTTCATAGATTATAGACAATGTGTTTTCCTAATGAGTGCATGTTTTCGCCCTTACTGAATTAAGAGGGCATTCACCTTCAACCTTCAAAATTTAAAATTTTTTTTACATGTGAACTTCTCTATCTCAAATTTCACATTGGATTAAAGGTACTCGATCAACAATTACTTCAACTGATTTGTTAAAATTTTGTTTACAAGTGGAACCCTTATTTTTTTAGTAGTACATATTAAAGGTTATTCTCTGATAAAAGTAAAAAAACTCTGGTAGGTTATGCCAATAGGAAGAACATAAATTTGTAGGCTGCCTAAGTTTTGGGTTTTACTGATTTTTGTATCTTCACTTCATTCTAATGAATTACACAATTAATCCCAATTAACGGTTTTATAGATAGATATTGACTATCCATTTCACTATTAGCGGTTAAAGATACATTCACACCATGGTATCCACACATAAAGACTTATGATGGGCGTCCCATTCCCATTATTTCCTTTGGTGTTGCCCACTTTTGTTGTAGATATGACTGATTTTTTTTCTCTAGGGCTTATAATGGAGGATATAATATGATGGATTAAGTAGATTTAAATATTCAACTTGATGGGCCTTGCGGTGCTTGGTTGTTCATGTTATGCACGAAATAAATATTTTTTGTCCTTAGCCGAGTTGCCTTTACTCCGCTTAGCTTTCCGTGAACTAAAGAGCTCTTCTGTGTTAGGGTACTTCTGGGCTCTATTAAGGAGGTCAACCAAAGTAGTTGGGGTGTTTTTGCCAATCAAAAAGAGAATTTCCCTTCCCGTAAACCCTCTATCATAGCGGCCTAAGCTATTTGGTCAAAATATCCCTCCACCTGTACTGCCCGCGCATTAAAGCGGACAATGTAATATTTTAATAGCTCCTCCTCCATCTAGGTGATGGTGAGGAGGTGGTTTGTAGACTTCTTTCTGTCCTTCCCTCTGATGAACCGCGTGACAAAGGTTTTGTTGAGCTGGGCAAATGAGCTACTGAACTTCGGTTTAATCTGTCTATAACACTTTCGTACTGCTCCTAACAAGGTTAGGGAGAATACTCGACATATTCCCGAGCTTGAAACGCCATGTAGCTCCATCCATGCCCTAAAACTCTTAAGATGCTCGATTGGATCTCTGGCTCCTAAGTAAGGAGTGATTTGAAGCATTTGAAATATAGGCAGAAGTTGGGATCTCATGATGTCATCGATGAATGGGGATTCTGTTTCCTCTAATATGGCTTCGACGGAAGTTGAAACCCAAGTGCGGTATGCCTACTATAGGTCATCGAGTTATCCCCAGATCTCCTTAAGCACGGCCTCCTATGAGACCTTGTTTTCTCCTATCACCTCGGGGGGCTTCCTACGCCTCCTCTTCTCAAGGGTATGGCGTTGTTCGGAGTCAGCAAGCGTTGTAGTTCCTCTGGTATACGTGTGTGCATGGCTATGTTCCCCCGACGTCTGCTTGGCTATGTATGAGTCAATAGGTATCATGGGGGGACAGGAGAGCTCGGTCTTTGCACCTACTTCTACTCAAAGCTTAGGAAGTAGGTCTGCCTTTTGAGTATTTGCATTATCCGGTCAATATTACCGGTTAAGGCCTCGACTCAATTCTGCAATGAAACAAGCTGACCTCCCTAGTTACAAGACCTCTTTAGGGCTGTCGCAGGAGTGAAGTCAATTTAATGTTGTGAGGATGGGTCTCAGGGGTCTATAGGCTGCTCTATTGATGGTAGAACTGATGCAGTGATAACAGCCAAGGCCCTCTTCCTTCCTTTTGCTATTGATAGGTGTTTGAGATGAGTCCCTTGATGGCTCTAATATCATTTCCAAAAGACAGCACCAAACTGTTGATACTGGAATACGGTCGTCCCTGATAGACCATCGTGTACTTGCAAAACCAAGTGATAATGGGGCCCCTAGTTGTAACCAGGGACTACCCTTCGATGCCTAAGTCAGGATAAGCACGCTCTCGGTCTAGTAAAGTTAGGGTGATAGTGCATAAATCTTCTCATAGGTAAGGTTCTTATTTATAGCCTTCCAAGGCCTCTTCCGTGTATGGTAATGAGTCCTCCGTGCAGATACGTATTGTCTAAGGGATCCTCCCCCAAAGATATGAAACTTATCTCGACGTTATTCTTGATGAAGATCTCGAGGCGGTATCCCATCCCGTATATGGATCGGATCTCCCAATGGTCAGCATATGAGGAAGTTGTAGTCGGTCTCTGAGGCCGGCCTCTAAGTTTCTTTGGTTGGGCTTGAGTTTGTGATTAGGTTGCGCTTGGTTTTTCCTTGGTCATGATAGCGAAAGGCTAGACCCATTGTGCCTGTTTATGAGGGTTACGGTTGACATCAAGGGTCGAGCTTTTGTTTAGCTGAGCTCTCGTTTAGCCGAGCTCTTACTCGACCTCTTATCCGAGCTGTTTGCCTTTCATTGATCTAAGTCTAATTGCACCCATAATAGGAGACTAGAGATAGGGTTTTGTATAAGAGGGAGAGATTAGATACAAAATCTCTGTCAATTTCAAATTTAAAATAATAATAATAATTTTTATTATTATATTTTTTTTACAAAAAAACAAGGGACATTGACTGTGTGGCCCACTATGATGTATTTGACTACATCCACACGGTACATCCACATTGCAAGCTCATTTTAGGGAATGATCCAAAAATTGAAGCAGTTCTAAATAAGAGATGGAATATAATAGAGGAAATAGTGGTGATTGACCATTAAGAACTTGTACGCCATGAAAGCTTTGGATCAAAATGATATTTGCATGGTCTCTTTATCCAGGTGTTTGTTACCTTATCACTAGGTTGGATGGGAAAAAACATTCCGGTGGAAGTTTTTAATGGTGGGGATTCAACGAAGATTGTGTTTGTGGCGTGGTCCACCTAAGATTTGAGTAAGCATCGTTGTTAGAATTACACTCTAAAATTAACTTTTAAAATGGTTGAACAGCGTAGATTTACATCACTGTGAGCCCCATAATCAAGGGTCCCATCCACGTGGGTGGATCCCAGCTTGTCACCTAATCCACTCCTGGGCGTTGGGTGAGTAAGCATATTAGGCGCGCCCCAGCCTCATCAGAGCCGGTGCAGCACTTACTGTGGGGCATATGTTGATCTATGTAACCCATATCTACCTTATCTACTTTTTTTTTTTAATGTCATTTTAAGGCATGCACCCAAAAATGAAGTAGATATAATTTCCCAAGTGGACCATATTATAGGAAATAATGTTGATTGACCATTAATGAGTTGCAAAATTTTTGTATCAATCTTATATTTGTTTATTAGTTTTCCTTTTCTTTTTAACCTTCGTCATGGTTTATGTGCCCTCGTGAAAAGGTTGGATGGCATATAAACATTATTAAAACATTAACGTAGGCCCTATAAAATTTTTAATGGTAGATGGGTGAATCACACCCGTGTTTCTTATTAATACGGTCCACCTGAGATTTCCATCTTCTTAATTTTTGAACTGATATTCTAAAATATACGGAAAACAGATGTACGGTGTGGATATAGAATAAATAGTTCAAGGTGGTCAGCCCCACTGTAAGAACCGTACCATCTTGGATGAGGCTGGGCCACCTAATCGGCTCCTGAGGAAGCGGATTGGCTGGTGTACCACACACCACCGATCTGATTGATGTGTACAAGCGCTGATGGTACTCGAGCTCTGGGATATACAAGGAGATCAAAGTTACATTGGGGTCACAATGATTTATTTATTATATCCACACCGTTCATCCATTTGGCGAGATCATTTTAAAGCATGAACCAGAAAAATGAGCCATAACCAAATCTCCAGTGAACAACACCACAAATAGCAGTGGGACAATGACTCTCACTTTTAAGACATTTATAGGGCTATCATAAATTTTATTTTCCATACTGTATAATCTGCTGATAAGGTCACACGTGGATGAAGATTAAAAACAAATATCGTATTGATTCAAAACTGATGTGACCCCAAAATAGTTTTAAATGGTAGACGTTCAATCTCTCACTGCTTTTTGTAGTGTGGTCTGCTTGATCTTCGAATCTGTCTTAGTTTTTAGCTCAAGAATTACAACGGGCTCTCCAAATGGATAGACGGTTGAGATATAACATATATATCATGGTAAGACCCACAAAACTTGGTGACGTCAACGCACTAGTCAGTGGCGGCGTGTGATACACCAACTAATCTGCTTCCGTTGGGTGGAAGACATTTCTAATGCGTTAGTTAATGCAGGGGCGCCGATTGGGTGCTACCACCAGCACCGGCAGTGGATTGGCTGGTGTACCACACACCACCCACCTAGCTGATATGCTGGGTAATGGGCCCCACTCAGCATCCTTGCGAAGGAATACCTGAGAAAGGCTTTAGCGGGAAATCCGCGTCCGTACGTACCGTGCTTAGACAAGTCAAAGCAGATCAATGTTACATGGCCCCTCAATGATGTATTTATTATACTCAGACCGTTTATCCATTTGGCCAGAGATCATCTTAGAGAACAAGATCAAAAACGAATGTTATCCAAAGCTCAACTGAACCACACCACAAATAGCAGTGGAACAATGATTCTCACCGTTAAAACGTTTCGTAAGGCCAATCCAAATATTGTATTGATTTAAAACTTAAATGACTCCAAAAAGATTTCACCGGTAGACGTTCAATCTCTTAATGTTTTATTTTTATTTTTATTTTTGCAGTGCGGACCAATTGATCTTTAGATCTGTTTTATTTTTTTGTTTCAAGCATTAAAACAAGCTCGTAAAATAGATGGACGGTTGGGATATAACTTACACTTTATGTTGGGACCCACAAAAGTTGTCGGTGGTGTGTGATACACCATTCAATCCGCTTCCTCTCCTGTCGGGGTGAGGACAATCCGTTCCCGTAGGAAGCCGATTTTCTTTTTAAAAAAAAAATTTATTTTTTACACACGCACACGCGCTAGTTGAATTTCACCACCTAGGGTACTCGAACTCTTGATCAGGAGTTGAAACTCCTGAGAGTCTACCACCGGTGCAAGAGCAAGGATCTCATCCGTGGAAAGCCGATTGTCTACTGACTAGCTCAATAGTGTACTGAGTAAACTTGAGTTACATCATGATTTATATATTGCATCTGTTTGCCTATTTTAGGATGATTTTAGGGTTTAAAACCAAAAATTAAGCATATCCAAAGTTCAAATTGACCACACCACATGAAGCAGTGTGAATTAAACTTCAACTGTTGAAAATTATTTGGGACCCATAAAAGTTTTGGATGAAGCTTATATATTTTTTTTACTTTTCCTCCACGGCAGTATGATCTTATGAACAGGTCGGATGACAATAAACATCAATGTGAATCCTATAAAGGTTTCAGCAGTAGAAATATTATTACCACCGTTTTCTGTGGTACGAACCACTTGAGATTTGGATTTACTTCAGTTAAAACCCCTTAGATGAGTTGGAAAAACAGATGGACGGTGTGGATATACCACATACTACATACACTCACGGTGGCCACAATTGAGTTTACTCAATACCACAAGGGCATGCTGGTAACTCAATGCGCCATCCGATTTCGTTCCCATAAGAGTCATAATTGAAATCTAATTGCTAAACCCGCTCAAGCCCATCTTGAATGCACGTGGTTTATCAACACTGTCCATCCATTTTTCCATAGGTCATTTCAGGAGTTGATCTCAAAATTCAAGCATATACAAAGCTTAAGTGTACTGTACCATAGGAAACATTGGAAGTATTAATTTGCACCATTGAAACTTTTCTAACGCCCCCAATGATCTTTATTTGCCATCCTAACTTGTGCATGAGACGACAAAGACGTAGATGAAGGGTAAACACAGATATCAGCTTGGTCTAAAACTTTTGTGACCCTGAAAACTTTTCAACAGTAGGCATTTAATTCATACCATTTTTGGTGATGTGGTCTACAAATATCAGCTTTTGATTTGCTTCATTTTCAGTTAAAAGCCTTAAATTATAAGATAAAATGGATGGACGAGTGGAAAAAATGCATGAACGATAGTGGTCCCCACAGAGTTTACTCAGTAACCCCTTCCGTCATTTCTAATCCTATAGTTAACGCCCAGGTATGGACTGGGTACTACCCCCAATTTGGAGCTGCCTATAGATGGACGGCCATGTCAGGGGCTCTACGGGCTTTACCTTAATTTATATATTTTATCAATGCTTCTCATTTATTTTGAAAGATCATTTTTAGTTATTAACTAAAAAAATGAGGCAGAGTAAAGCTCAAGTCTACCCTAACACAGGAAGCCGTGGGGATTAAAAGCCTACCATCGAAATCTTCCTTGGGCTCACCGTGATGTTCATTTTCCATCCAACCTGTTCACATGGTTACACAAAGAACTGTGTAAAGGGGAAATATAAATTAATATCAGCTTAATCCAAAACTTCCGTTTGAACGGTAGGCTTTTAATCCCCACGGCAGCGTTCTGTGGTGTGGTCCACTTAGACCTTGGATTGCTTAATATTTTGTCCTATTCTTTAAAACCATCTTTCGAAATAAATGAATGGCGTTGATAAAACATATACATGATGGTGGACCCACAGAGCCCCCTGACATGACCGTCCATTCGGGATGAAGCTGGAGCTGCACCTGATCCGCTCCCTTAGTAGCCATTTCTAATCCGTTATGTAATGAGGTGGACCGGTAATGGTGGTACCTTTTTCTTTTAAAACAATCGCAGTATATCTCTAATCAATGGCTGTCGTATTTTCAGAGATAAAGACACACCCACGCATGGCTGAAATAGATATCTCTGCTGTCCGAAAAGGAGGAGACGGGGCGACATTCGAGGGATTGCTAGACAACTTCTCCGCTGACGTAGAACGTGCCGGGAAAGAGCTCTTGCAATGCTTGAGGAATCCGAGGATCAGAGCCATTTGTGCCAAGGGGTATGAAGGTTTAGGAAGGTGGAGGATCGTGGAGTATGCAGCTCGAAAGTTGAAGGGATCTGATCTCTTCGATGTGCAGATAATTGTAAAGCTACCAAGAAAGGATTGGAGTCCTCGAAATGTTCAGAGGAAAATTGCAGACAGCTTGGGGATAAAGGAAGGTGACGATGAAGACGATGATCTTAAAAAGGATGTACAGATGGAAGTGTCGTTTGAAATCTGTGAATCGCTCGAGGGACAGAGGTTCTTGTTAATACTAGGAGATGCGACACAACGCATTTATTTAGACGATGTGGGTGTTCCAAATATTAGAAATACAAAGGTTGTATACGTTAGCTCCGAAAGGTTGGAATCGGAGGAGATCATTGAATTTCTAGACTTTTCCATAGATGTGTTACGAGAGGAGGCTGTTGCTGTCGCTTCTTCTCCCACCATCGCTGCCTGTTTCACTCCCCATGTTGTCCTTGACTGCTTCTTCTACCTCCTGTTATTTTCAGTAAGTTTCATAAGGGGTTTTACAATGGTATTGCCGACAAGGTATTGGATTGCAGAGGGAATTATGGTTATGAGAGAGGGAATTGAAGAAGAAGAGGATTTGATCATATTGGAAAAGAAGGTAGATGCTCTGCTTATAGAGCTCAAGGCTCGTTCCATGGTACAGCAAGTGGATGCTGATGTGAGGGTGCCCCAACGTATAGCTGAAAAAGCTATAGAACTGGTCATGTCGAGTGACAGAAGAGCTTCAACTCATGGCAAATTCTGGATCCATAATTCTTCGCTTCCGACAGAGAACATTGGAGAGTAGGAAGACATTCAGAGGATGGCGATATGGAATCTACGACTTAGAGATGACATCCCTCTTACTCTTAAATTCCCCAAACTCTCCACTCTACTGCTCGAAGGACCCAGTGGTCCTACTACCCTTCCAAACAACTTCATCTTCGAGCAAATGAAAAGCCTCCGGGTCCTCATCCTCTCTTACTTCGATGTCAGATTTCTGCCCCTCTCCATCTCCTCCTTGCACAATTTCAGACTCTTGTCTATTTATAGATGTCGACTTTTAGAGCCTGAGTCTCTCCTCTCTTCCTTGAAAGCTTTGGACAAACTCGAGTTCCTTCAATTTCAATAACCTCGTCTGACATCGATGCCAGACGAGTGCCTTCTGCACAAGAACAACCTTCGATCTCTCTATCTCACTAACACAGACACCAGATCTCTTCCTTCCTCTTTTCCCGTGCTGCACAACCTCCAGCAACTCTCAGTAACATGATGCTCATCTCTAACGGAAATTCCAGACGCTTTCTTTGAGCGTTTGCCGCGGCTTAGGCAACTCATATTTGATGCAATACAACCATTAGGACTGTCTATTGTATTGGGGTCTTTTTCACTGATCCAAAACTATTCATGTGATGGACCACAATGTAGATAGGGATAACCAAGATAATTCTCAGATTTAAAAGGTTGATAAGACCACCAATATCCTGATGAAAAGAATCAAATGATCAAAGGGTTGTAATATTACAATATAAGTCTACTATTCTTTCTTTGATATACTCTGTCCAAATAAAGTCCATCATAGAAATAGTTTCGATGAAATATGGCCCCAAATCCAAAGTTTGGAATCCCAATGTATGCTTAAGCAATTACAAAGCCTAAGCTTCTAGTTCACTGGACACGGACACGTGAAGAGAACTTTGTTATATTTCTATTGCTTACAAGCTGACTGGGTTGGCTTACAAACGAACTACAACACTCCCTTATATAGACATTTCTCACCAATGTGAAAAGACACAAATGCCCATCTAAAATACATTACAGGGGCATAGCATTTACTACAGTTAAAAAACCAAAATAAAATATTAAATACTTTGCATCAGAAACTGAACAGTCGTATGGAGAAGCTAAACAATTGCACGGAGGAGAACGCCATGGATGCTGGAAGCTTCCTCCTCATTTACTCTTCTTGAGACTCCAACGGACAGATGCACCAGATTGGTTTGATCTTCCAACACTCCCCTTCAAACCAAAACTGATTTCATTCCGAGCATCATTCTTAGTCGTTTGAATGCATCTATCGGTAATGCCTTTGTGAAAATATCTGCCACCTGTTCCGTAGTATGACAATACTCTAATTTTATCGTTTTCTGCTTCATATGATCTCTCAGAAAATGATATCGGGTATCAATGTGTTTGCTTCTTCCATGCTGCACTAGATTTTTGGCTAATTCGATTGCTGACTTGTTATCCACATATATGACTATGGATCCTTCCTGCGGATGCTTCAGCTCCTTTAGTAAGTTTCTCAGTCAAATTCCCTCACAGACAGTGGACGATGCTGCCACATACTCTGCTTCACATGTGGACAGGGCGACCACACTCTGCTTCTTTGAATTCCATGTGAAAGCAGTCGTTCCGAGATAAAATACATAGCCAGTGGTACTTTTTCTTTCATCTTGGTCACCTCCCCAATCACTATCTGAGTATCCATATAGCATTGCTTCATCATTAAATGGATAAAAAAGATCGAATTCTATTGTTCCTTTGATGTACCTGAGAATTCTTTTTGCAGCTAGCCAGTGTGATTCTTTTGGTGCTTCCATGTATCTACTTAGAAGCCCAACACTGTAGACGATATCCGGCCTTGTGATTGTGAGGTACCTTAGGCTTCCAATCAGACTCTTGAATATAGTCGAGTCGATGTTTCTTCCTTCTCCGTCCTTTGTCAGTTTTAAGCCCGTTGCTACAGGCGTGCTTACGGCATTGCAATTGGCCATCTTGAACTTTTTAAGCAATTCCTTGGCATACTTCTTCTGAGATATATAGATGCCACCATGTTGCTGCTTTACTTCGATGCCCAAGAAAAAGGACATGAGACCTCCGTCAATCATTTCGAACTCCTTAAACATGGCCTTCTTGAATTCATCAAACATCGATCGACTGTTTCCTGTAAACAGCAAATCATCAACATACAGGCATGCTATAAGCATTTCGCCATGAGCATTTTTCTTGATGTAGACTGCATGCTCATATGGACATTGGGCGAAGCCATTCTTTTGAAGATAGTTATCGATGCGTGCATTCCAAGCACGTGGAGCTTGCTTCAACCCATAAAAGGGCTTTCTTCAGTCGATATACCTTGCGCTCCTCCCCTTGCATCACAAAGCTTTCAGGTTGGTCAACATAGACCTCTTCTTCCAGAATTCCATTCAGGAATGCAGATTTTACATCTAGTTGGTAGATCTTCCAACTATGATGGGCTGCAAGGGAGATAATCATCCTCACAGTGTCAAGACGAGCAGCAGGAGCAAAGACTTCTTCATAGTCCACCCCGTACTTCTGTTTATAGCCCTTTGCTACGAGTCTTGCCTTATAGCGATCAATCTCAGCATCAGCATTTCTCTTGATCTTGTACACCCATTTGACGCCAATAGTTTTCTGGCCATTAGGAAGTGTAGTCAGCTCCCATGTGTCATTTTTCTCAATAGCATGAATTTCTTCTTTCATAGCGATTCTCCAACATTCTTCTTTTATGGCCTCCTGAAATGTCAGAGGCTCATGATCTGCATACAGGCAGAAAAGATTGACCTCTTCAGTTTGCTCATAGATATCACTTAAGCTTTTTATTTTTATAGGTGCCATGGGTGAGGACGAGCTAGCCGAATTTTAACTTGATGGAGTAATTTCAGGAGTAATGGAATGTACTCCTGGACTTCTTTGCACTGATGATATAGTCGAAGGTGTTGCGGGTGTTTGCTCTTGACGATCATGCCTTTCTTCAGGTTCTTCTGTTTCGACTAGAATATATTTTGTCAATTCCTCATCGTTCCATTTCCAGGCTTCTTCCTCGCTAAAGACCACATCTCTACTCACCACTACTTTATTGGTTAGTGGGTTGTAGAGCTTGTAGGCTTTAGATGCTTCACTGTAACCGATAAAGATGCATTTTTTGCCCCGATCATCAAGCTTCCTTCTTTTTGCTTCTGGAACTTGAGCGTAGGCGACACACCCAAAGATCCTTAGGTGCGTCACGCTCGGTTTGTAGCCGCTCCATGCCTCCTGTGGTGTCATGTTTCTGACGCTCTTGGTTGGACACCGATTGAGCAGGTAGGCAGTACATGCAACTGCATCTGCTCAGAAGCTCTTTGGCAGGCCTTTCTCCTTCAGCATGGTCCTTGTCATGTCAAGGATGGTGCGGTTCTTTCGTTCTGCAATGCCATTCTGCTGTGGCGTGTAGGCTGCAGTGTATTGTTGCTTGATGCCTTGTTCCCTGCAAAAATCTCGAAATGCATTTGAGGTGTACTCTCCACCTCTGTCAGATCTGAGTACTTTAACTTTATGACCACTTTCAACTTCAACTCGTGCTTTGAAAGTTTTAAAGATAGTGAAAGCGGAAGATTTTTCTTTGATGCAATACACCCAAAGTTTTCTGCTGAAATCGTCAATGAAGGTAATAAAGTATCTATTACCTCCAAGAGAAGGTGTTTCAAATGGTCCGCAAATATCAGTGTGAACCAACTGAAGTGGTTCTTTTGCTCTTCTGGATACTCCTCTTGGGAAAGAGTTCCTTTGTTGCTTGCTGAGTGTGCACGCCTCACACACATATTTTGAAGCTTCAATAGACGACAAACCATGCACCATGCTTGATGAGGATAAGAGTTTCAGGCCACTGAAATGGAGATGCCCAAAGCGAAGATGCCATCTCCATGAATCATTCTTCACGAGTCCATAGAAACACTTCTCAGCCTTTGTGTTAATATGGAGTGGAAACATGCGATTCTTCGCCATTTGGACTTGAGCCACAAGTCTCTTGTGAGCATCTCTTACAGAGAGAGAACAGTTCTCCATGTGTATGACATACCCTTTCTCAAGGAGTTGACCGATACTGAGGATGTTATTTTTCATATTTGGTACATAATACACATTGGAGATGTAATTTGGCTCACCATTCTTCTGATAGATTTTAACTTTTCCTTTGCCTATCACGGGTACTTTTGATGAGTCGCCAAAACTCACGTCGCCATGAACTCCTTCTGTGAGTTCCATGAACAGTTCTTTGTTACCACTCATGTGGTTGCTTGCACCTGTGTCGAGATACCACACATCTTGCTGTTCACATGCCTTTTCTTGTGCGAGGAGGAGTGTGGAGTCTTCTTGTTCATGACGTGATGCTCAGCATAGTTGGATCGTTCATCTTGATCCACTTTGCTCCAACACTCAGAGGCATAATGGCCGAATTTCTTGCAATTGTGGCATTGAACGTTTTTTGTGTTTCCACGACCACGTGTGAATCGGCCTCTACCATTTCCTCTTCCACGGAAATTGGTAAACTTTTGTTGATTTGTTGATGGCTTGGATGATATCCACACCCTCTGCCTCTTGCACGATTGCTAGCGCCACGGCCGCCTCGTTGTGTATGGCCATTCTTTTGTTCTTTTAGAGTCAACTTAGACTCTAAGGCATGTTCAAGCATTGGACCAGCATTCTTTTGCATTCGTTGCTCATGCACTTGCAACGATCCCATCAGTTCTTCAATGGACAGTTTTTCCAAGTCCTTTGATTCTTCAATCGCTACAACCACATGCTCAAACTTGGTTGTGAGAGATCGCAGTGCCTTTTCAATGACACGTATGTCTTCAACTTTTTCACCATTTCTTTTTAAATTGTTAATAATAATAATTAGACGTGAGAAGTAGTCAGAGATACTTTCACCTTCCTTCATGTGCGCTGCTTCGAACTCGGCCCTTAGTGTTTGAAGGCGAACCCGTTTCACTCGATCAACACCCTTGAAGATGGTCACAAGGGTATCCCAAGCTTGCTTGCTTGATGTTGCTTCAGCAATCTTTTCAAAGGTTGATTCATCCAACCCTTGATAGAGGAGAAACAAAGCCTTGTTGTCTTTCTTCCTTTGATTTTTGAGGGCGGTCCTTTCTTCGTTCGTGAAGGCGGCTTCTTCCTCCATAGTGGGTTCTACATACCCATCAATGACGATCTCCCATAGTTCTTGCGATCCGAACAAAGCCTTCATTTAGATGCACCACATTTCATAGTTGTCCTTAGACAACTTGGGAACCTGCGGCTGGATTGTGCTGGCCATCTCTTTTTTTTATATATATAATAAAGGAGGAATGACTGATTTTTAATGAAGGGAGAGAAGGATAGATGATCTGATTTTTTTAACAGATTTTTTAAAAACAGATTTGGCTAGAAAAAAAAAAAAAAAAAAAAAAAAACTGCTGAAATATGAAATTTTTAGACAGATATTTGGTTGAAAAATAGTTGAAATCTGATTTTTCTCGGCTGAAAAATTGCTGGAACAGATGTTTCTTTCCTTGCTGAAAAAAAACAGAAAACGCTTGCAACTTCACGCAGCAAAAGTCTTGGCCTTGCAATCTGAATTTTTATTTTTATTTTTTAACTGAAAAAAAAAACTGCTGCAATCTGATTTTTTACTGAAAAACTGTTGACAACTCCAACCAGGAAAACTAAAAAAAAACTGCTGGAAAACTTCTCGTAGGAGAAGAACCAAAGCTCTGATACCAGTTTGATGGCTGTACTAGCCAAAGCTCCTCTTGGCTTTACAAAGCCTAAGCTTCTAGCTCACTGGACATGGACACGTGAAGAGAACTTTGTTATATTTCTATTGCTTACAAGCTGACTGGGTTGGCTTACAAACGAACTACAACACTCCCTTATATAGACATTTCTCACCAATGTGAAAAGACACAAATGCCCATCTAAAATACACTACAGGGGCATAGCATTTACTACAGTTAAAAAACCAAAATAAAATATTAAATACTTTGCATCAGAAACTGAACAGTCGTATGGAGAAGCTAAACAATTGCACGGAGGAGAACGCCATGGATGCTGGAAGCTTCCTCCTCATTTACTCTTCTTGAGACTCCAACGGACAGATGCACCGGATTGGTTTGATCTTCCAACAATATTAACAGGATGTTCTTCCTTGAAGATTAAGTTGCTGCCTCATTTGCCAAAGTTCTCCAAACTTGAGGTTCTTGACCTCCACTCTTGCAACTTGATGTAGATCGGGTCGCGGACAATTTCATGGCTAAGATGGATCAGAAAAGGCACGGTCGGCGACAGAAGTGATCCGGACCATCGGACCTTAGATCGGGCGTATCTCACAATCCGGAATGAGTTATCCGACGTAAAATATATGATTTTGGGGTAGAACGAGCTACGTAAAATATATGATTTTGGCGTATCTACAACAAAGATTTTTGTTCCAGGAAGCATATAAAATACCCAGCTTGTTGAGTCCACCATGCTGGTAAATCGTCCTCTGCTATTGATGGAAAACCCTTTTTTGATCTGTAAATAAAAAGCTCGACTAGATTAAAAAAATTTATATATATATATATGTCAAATCACCCAGAAATTCATCGAAAATGAAACTTTCTTCATTCACGTATCATGATCATCTGAAATCGACATCCAAATCCCTAACCCTAAAATCCCTATTTCGAAACACAAAAAAAGACTAAAATACTCCAACAGAACATCTACAATCCCCCAAAGAGAAGAAGAATCGAAACCCTAACCACCAAAGCCGTACAGGGTCCTGCCCTGGCGCTTGAGGGCGTAGACGACATCCATGGCAGTGACGGTCTTCCGGCGAGCGTGCTCGGTGTAGGTGACGGCATCACGGATGACATTCTCAAGGAAGATCTTGAGGACACCTCTCGTCTCCTCGTAGATCAGACTGTTGATTCTCTTGTCCCCACCACGACTAGCGAGACGACAGATGGCTGGCTTCGTGTGTGTGTGTGTGTGTGTGTGTGTGTGTGTGTGTGTGTGTGTGTATAAACTCTAATGGACTACAATAATGGAAAGAATATAAATTTATATATCGGGGAACTGGAGAAGCACACAAAGACAAATCAAGCAAAGCACTACCAATCGCAAAACCAAGTCAAAATACAAATAATCTAAATTTTAAGTACAAAAATCCTTTTGAGAAAAATATTACAGTACAAAACGACAAGTAATGCACTGTGAATGCAAAAATTAGATAGAGCATTACTGATTCAAAGAAGCCTCGAATCTACCACATAAGCACAAGCTATGCCCTTTGAACCCTTTGGAATGAAGTAGAAAGCCTAAAACTACTCTTCTACTTCCCAAATTCCAATTACACCCTATATGTATAGTATTGCATGGTATCACAATCGGAATAGGAAACAAATCCCACACTTACGTAATTTTACGTCGGCGCTCAATAGCATTGATAATCCGTTGATGGCATCGAACACCTTCGATGTCATCAAGTAAAACACGAAAAAGTTTCAGTGATAAAACATAAAATTTTTAGATTTTTCATATGGCATCAAGCATCTATCGATGGCATCGAGTGGTCTGGGATGCATTGACAGAACCTATTGTTTATAAATTTAAGACATCAACAACAAATTACTCTTCAAACCTCTAAAATTATGTGGTGTGGCCTCCCTAAGTTTTGTGCCAATCTAATTTTTATATCTTCATGTCAACCCTACGTGAGTTACACTAGAATAACAGTTTTGAAGAGAGATAACACCATGGTGGCCCTACACAAACACCTATGAGCAGCATCCCAATGCAATTGTTCCCTGTGGCCTGCATATGTTGTGGATACGGCTAATTTTTTTGCCTATAAAGTGCTTGGGTGTTTTATGTCCCTTGCAAAATAAGTGTTGTTGAGGGTTCCTGTTCTAATATTCTCACAAGTTACTGGTTCCTGAGGTCCCATGGCATCGGTGATGCAATGAAGTTTCGAATCTCTCAATTGAAACTCTAGGCATGCCTGCGCATAACACGGTGGGCCAACATTCTGTTTAAGGAATCCATCCGTCCATTAGGCAAGGTACCCACTATTTGCTTTGATCCCAATAATCAGCCAATTCAAAACTCGGGTTGGCCACGCCATAGGGACAGTGGAAAATCATGTAAAGACCCATTAATTCATATGGGCTGCCCACCTGAATTTTATAAATAACATGATTTTTGGGCATCTCTTCATACTTATGAGATGCATCAGATGAATGGAATAGATGACATACAAATACAATAGTAGATCTCACACAAAACTAATGGTGAGTATTCCAATTCCAACTGTTACACAAATAGCCTACCTGAGTTTTGGAACGGCCTAGTTTTGGATTCCCTGGAGACCGTAAGGTAGCCCACTTGATGGACGGATGGATCCCATCCATGTTCCACCCATTTAGAGCTCTTAGGCAGGCTCCATTGTACTCATATGAATTATGCTGGCAGGGTTCCTGAATACCCTATTGTCTTTTATTCAATGGAATTTTATTTAAGGATAAAAAACAAAAACAAAAAAAAAAAAAAAAAAAAAAAAAAACTACTTAAGTAATATAGAATTTCTGTTCTTTTACCTTTTTCAAAAAATTTTTGCAATAAGCTACTCATTAATGTAACTATTTATATTACCAAGAGCTTTTACTAGATTTTCTTTTGATTTCCTAACGACTGGCATGCAAGCAAATGAGACGAAGGTTAGATAGGCCATAACGTTTATGTGCAATATTCCACTCCGGACCGGGTGCTTCATCCTATGTTAGGCTTTTCACCAAAAGTCAGCCAATGGTAATGTTCATCCTCCAAACTGGCAGACCCGAACCATAGATGGACCTGATTGTTGGGTCTTGAGCCTAAATTTTAACATTGCATCCAGTGGTCAGAGTGGATTTCATATAATCAATACAGTGAGCTGTACAAAAATTAAGGGTAGACATTTCTCTCCCACCTGTTTCCTTTGGTGTAGGTCAGCTTGAATTTTTAACAGTTGAGAGAAGGATCAACCAAATAGTTAAAGGTGGATTTCAAATAAACTAATGATAGAGATTACCAGAGTCCCCATACCACCTGGTTGCACCGCATACAGGTTTTAAGAAAGTAATGGAACGTAGTGGGATGATAATTGCTTGCATGGTTTTGCAAAAGGTACCCGATGCAAATTCTATAATAATGCTGTCTTTCCGGATTGTTCCTTTCATTTGGCTTTTCCAAGCGATGCTATAAATAAAGTAAAATAAATAATCTATATTAAGTAGGTACTTTTTGTTAAAATTCCTTTTATCGAAAGAGGTTTGTTCGACTACATCCAAGGCATTTTGCAATATGATATGTTGGACTCCGTCCATTGGAAATTGGTTCTTTTCGATAACAGTTTATGTGTTAAGGATTCTCTTGGACGGTGAATTTTTAGAAAATCTATAAGAGTGACTGTTTTAGCCATCAGATTATATAAAGATCAGTAACCGATCATTCTCAATTCAAAAGAGTTACATTTTAAGTTGTTGAAGTGATCGAATTTCAGCAATGTTATTTGATTTCTATACCCCCAAAACAGGTGAGAATAATTATATAAACGGTTTGGATCATCCAAAGATCATTCAGATTCAAAGGCTAAACCCGATGTATCATTCAATGTATTGAATATTGTGGTTGCTTCGTTCAAACGCCCAAACTCTGTGATGTCCACCATCGTTGTTTGTGTAAATCCACTCAGTCCATGAGGTGAGAATTCATATTTGAACCATAGAAACAAAAGATCAACGTAATAGAAAACTCCGACTAGACATTTTTGTATTGTTGGCATCCGATCTTCATCGTTTGGTAGTTTTGGCCCACATGAGTAATGGATTTGGCTGGGTTTTAGCTGCAAGGCCTAGAATATATGATAGAACCTGACCAATGGATTGTATGGTGGCCCAACAGAGGTAGGGTGTAAAGATATTAGTGATGCACAGGATTTCTAACCTAGAGATGAATGATAGTTTTATGGGCTATATCTGGCAGCTTCATATTTACCGTCTTTTTTTTTATTATTTTTTTTTTATTTTAACACACGCACACATTCCCTCACACACTCATGCATGCCGTAGTGGGCTTTCTCCACCTATGGATACTCGAACCCTTGACGGGGTGTTGAAACTCCCAAGAGTCTACCACCCGAGCAAGAGCAAGGATCCTAGGGTCTTTTTATTTGCATGAGATCTTATCTGTAATTGGCTGCACCATGAATGTATCTGCACCAACTTCACATTTGTTTTGTATTGATTTGATATTTAGAATGCAGCGGGCTGGACCATATCTGACAGCACCATATTTACCGTCCTTTTATTTGCATGGGATCTGATCTGTAATTGGCCGCGCACACCGTGAATGTATCTGCACCAACTTCACATTTGTTTTATAAACTGTGGGCCCTGACTAGTGGACTGATTTGATTCCCCTCCAATGAAAGGATTGGATGTGGTACTTATATGCCGTCCTGATTAATGGGTAGCCTGTAGATGGGCCGTTGGATCAAGGTGATTTTGAAGCCATTTTTAATCCGCTGATGGACTACTTGGAAGTTCAACAAGCGTGCCATCAAAGTAGGAGAAGGTCATGGTGATTTTGCATGGCTTCATTAAACATAACAACGATCTGACATGGCAAGATTTGATTGGTTTAAGACGGTGTGACCTCAGCCGACTTCCTAATTGACCGAAACACCAGGGAACATGTTTTGCGTGGGATGCTGATCACGTGCGGCCCCGCCTCACCCAATTTGATTTATATAAGTATATATATCCACTACTTGTCTACTAGACCATCCGTTTTTCGAAATTAATGCAGTGCATGAGAGCAAAAATGATAGAGATCCAAAATATCAGGTGGACTGCACTACAGGAAACAATGGATATGGGACACTTATCATTAAAATATTCTTAGGACTCACGGTAACGTTTATTTGCCATCTAATCTTTTTATAAGGTCACACGGACACTGGATGAAGGGAAAAAGACAAATATCAGCTGGAATCAAAACTTTTGTGGCCCAGAGGTAGTTTTTAATGGTCAATCGCCAGGGATTCCTTTTTGCTCGACTTCATTTTTAATCTTTTTTCCTAAATGATAGTTGAAAACATATCTAATGAACAGGTGGGATGACAAATAAACATCATTGTGGGGCTTAGAAAGGTTTCAACGGTGGAAATCATTATCCCCATAGTTTCCTGTGGTGTGATCTACTTGATCTTTGGATATGCTTCAATTTTGGGCCCAACCCCTTAAATTTGATGGAAAAATGGATGGACGGCATAGATAAACCCCTTAAATTCACGGTGGGCCCAACTGAGTTTACTCAGTACGATAAGAGCATCCCGGATAAATCGGTTTGGTACTGAGTTGCGCAGCATGCTTTTTTCGTACTGAGTAAACTAAGTTTAGCCCACCGTAAATTTATATGGTTTATCTACACTGTCCATCTGTTTTTTCACCTACTTTTAGAGGTTTATCTCAAAATTGAAGCATATCCAAAGCTCAAGTGGACCAATCTCAAACTAAACATTTGGTATAATGATTTCAACCATTGAAACCTTCCTAGGACCCACAGTGATGCTTATTTATCATTCAACCTGTTCATAAGATCACAAAGACATGGATAAAGAGAAAAAAGCAAATTTCAGCTTGATCCAAACTATTGTGGCCTCCAAGAATTTTTTAATGGTATAGGATCAATTCATATTGTTTCCTGTGATGTGGTCCACTTGAGCTTTATATATTCTTAATTTTGAGGTTTATGATATATTAGGAGGAATGAAGTAGCTAAAAAAAAAAATAAATAACAGTGGCCACGGAGTTTATAGCGGACGCTGAACCTATGGAGTTAGTACGCAATCGGCTTCCCCGCTCCGGAGTCATTTTGGAAATCGGATTGTGTACTGAGTTACTCAGTAGTTTCTTATCGTACTGAGTAAACACTGCTAGGGCCACCTTGAATCCATACGGTTTATCCACACCGTCCATCCGTTTTTTCAGATCATTTTAGGAGTTGATCTCAAAATTCAAGCATATCCAAAGCTTAAGGTTACCATACCACCGGAAAGAGTGGAAGTATTGATTATTTCCACCGTGGAAACTTTTCTAATGCTTCCAATGATGTTTATTTGTCATCCAACCTGTTTATAAGATCATCACACAGCCGTGATGTGGTCCACTTGAACTTTTGATATGCTTGATCTAAAACTCCCCATTTCGGTGATGATATCAACTTGATCTAAAACTCCCCATTTCGGTGATGTGGTCCACTTGAGCTTTTGATATGCTTCATTTTCAGTCTAAAGCCTTAAAATTATCTAATAAAATGGATGGACGAGCAGATAAAATGCATGAATAATGATGGGCCCAGTTTACTCGAGTTACTCAGTATGCAATCAGCTTACGTCATTTTTAAGCCGTTAGTTAACGCAAGGATGGGGAATGGGTACTATCCCAATTAGGACCTGCCTATAGATGGACGGCCATGTCAGGGGCTCTGTGGGGTCCACCTGGATTTATATGTTTTATCAACGCTTTCCATTTATTTTGAAAAGAACATTTTAAGGCATAAGCCCAAAAATGGGGTAGATTGAAGGCCTAAGTCAACCACCGCACAAGAAGCCGTGGGGATTAAAATCCTACCATTGAAATCTTCCTAAGGTTCACGAGATGTCCATTTTCCATCCAACTTGTTCATAAGTTCACATAGACCTATGTGAAAGGGTAAACATAAATATAAGCTTTTGTGACCTACAAGAAGTTTTCAAAGGTAGGCTTTCGATCCCCACGGCAGCATTATGTAGCGTGGTCCACTTAGACCTTGGATCGCCTAATTTTTGGTCCTCTACCTTAAAATGATCTTTCAAAATAGATGAATGGCGTTTATAAAACATATACATCTCGGTGGACCCACATATCCCCTATCGAAACAAAGCCCATTACTTTTCTAATCAATGGTAGTCATACTTTCAGAGATAAGAGAGACCCACGAGCATGGCTGGACGAGATGTTTCTGTTGTCCGAAAAGGAGAAAAGGCCATGACATTCCAGGGAGGGCTAGAGAACTTCTCCGCTGAAGTAGAACGTGCCGGGGAAGAGCTCTTGCAATGCCTGAGGAATCCAAAGATCAGAGTCATTTGTGTCAGGGGGTATGAAGGTTTTGGAAGTTGGAGGATCGTGGAATATGCTGCTCGAAAGTTGAAGGGATCTGATCTTTTCGATGTGCAGATAATGGTGAAACTACCGAAAGAGGATTGGAGTCTTCGGAATGTGCAGAGGGAAATTGTGCACTGCTTGGGGACGACCGAAGGTGTCGAAGGGGACTACGATGATGGTGAAATAAATGCAGGGATGGACCTCTTCCCTGAAATCTATGGATCGCTGATCGGACGGAGGTTCTTGCTCATACTAGGAGATGCGACCAATTCCATTAATTTAGATGCAGTGGGTGTTCCAAATATTAGAAAGATAATCTCATATGACGATCCAAATATCAGAAAGACTGTTTCATATGACTCAAAGGTTGTATACGTTAGCTCCGAAAGGTTAGAATCAGAGGAGAGCATTGAATTTCAAGACTTTTCCATAGATGTGTTACAAGAGGAGGCTGTTACTGTCGCTTCTTCTCCCACCATCGCTGCCTGTTTCACTCCCCATGTTGTCCTTGACTGCTTCTTCTACCTCCTGTTATTTTCAGTAAGTTTCACAAGGGATTTTAAAATGGGATTGCCGACAAGGTATTTGATTGCAGAGGGAATTATGGTTATGAGAGAGGGAATTGAAGAAGAAGAGGATTTGACGACATTGGAAAAGAAGGTAGATGCTCTGCTTATGGAGCTCATGGCTCGTTCCATGGTAGAGCAAGTGGGTGATGAGTTGAGGGTGCCCCAACGTTTAGCTGAAAAAGCTATAGAACTGGTCATGTCGAGTGACAGAAGAGCTTCAACTCATGGCAAATTCTGGATCCATAATTCTTCCCTTCCGACAGAGAACATTGGAGAGTGGGAAGACATTCAGAGGATGGCGATATGGAATCTACGACTTAGAGATGACATCCCTCTTACTCTTAAATTCCCCAAACTCTCCACTCTACTGCTCGAAGGACCCAGTGGCAGTCCTACCCTTCCAAACAACTTCGGCTTCGATCAAATGCAAGGCCTTCGGGTCCTCATCCTCTCTTACTTTCAAATCAGATTTCTGCCCCGCTCCATCTCCTCCTTGCACAATTTCAGATTCTTATCTATATATAATTGTCGACTTTTAGAGCCTGAGTCTCTCCTCTCTTCCTTGCAAGCTTTGGACAAACTCGAGTTCCTTCAATTTGAATATACTCGTCTGACATCGATGCCAGACGAGTGCCTTCAGCGCAAGAACAACCTTCGATCTCTCCATCTCTTTGACACAAAGACCAGATCTCTTCCTTCCTCTTTTCCCGAGCTGCACAACCTCGAGCAACTCTCAGTAACAAGATGCAGATCTCTAACTGAAATTCCAGACACTTTTTTTGAGCGTTTGCCGCGGCTTAGGCAACTCATATTAAAAGAATGTTCTTCCTTGAAGATTAAGTTGCTGCCTCATTTGCGAAAGTTCTCCGAACTTGAGGTGCTTAACCTCGACTCTTGCAACTCCATCGAAGACATAGAAGAGGTTTCTTCTTCTCTTGGGGCTCTCTTGCCAAACCTCCAAAAGCTTGATCTGTCTGGAATTGGGGTCATTAAGCAAGTCATCCTAAAAGGTTGCAGAATCTTAGAATCCTTACGCTTGTCTGATCTTACAATACTTGATGCGCTTGATCTTTCAGGCACTCAACTCCAACAGTTGCCTGAAGGTATCAGCACAGCATCTCATCTAAGGCGGCTGGACATGCTCCACATGAACCACATTCGCAAGATCAACTGGGATGACTTGACTACTGAGCTGGAAGAGCTCAACCTTGACCAGTGTGGAACCTTTAGTTCACCAAAGGATGATGAAAATCCTAGAGATGAAGGTGGGGCTCGCATGAGGATAAGTAATTACAAGCTTTTACAGTCCTTAAAACCATCCGCAGAAGTATTGAGAGCAAAATGCTTCTCTCGATTCAATATCCGCATCTCTCCTTGCCCGGGAGGAAGAGAAAAAGGCAGCCATCTCCAGGGAAGGAAGTCCCTATACAAGGAAATCGATTTGAAGACCCAAACCTGTAACTCACCTTGTCCTTCAGGCCATTTCGAAAGGCATTTGGAGATACAAGGAGGTAATAGGTGTCAAAATGGTATTCATGGGATTCTCAGTCATACAGAATTACTAACTGTGTGTGACAATGCCTACATCCGAAAATTATCAGAATTTGGCAATGCTGATGAAATGAAGGAATTGAGAGAATGTCTGGTCATGAGGTGTGAACGGATAGAGATATTCCTTGGTGAAAAGAATCAATGTTTTCAACGCTTGGAGAAAATATGGACGTCTGATCTTGCAAGCCTCAGGAGCATGTATGACGGCATGGATACGATCATAAACTTCCCCCTCCTAAAGCACATACGTCTGGACCGTTGTCCAAGACTCGTCAACTTCTCCTCCTCAGGTGTCAGCTTACCGTGCCTGGAAAAGCTCGAGATCGGATTCTGCAACAGACTAGGGTCGGTGTTTCAAGGGGATGTTGTGGCAATGGACGGCTCTCTCCAACGGCTGCACACGGTGCATCTGTGGGAGCTACCGAAGCTGGAGAGAATTTGCAGCGGCAGGTATTTTCCAACGTTGAAGATGCTGACAGTGAGGGGATGTAGGAAGCTGAAGGAGCTTCCGCTTCGAGCCGGCCCCCACAATGCTATCGGGGGTAGTGGTGGTGTTGAAGTGAGAGGTGAATTGGTGTGGTGGGAGAATCTCAAGTGGGAAGATGAGAATACCAAAGGCCACATCCACTTCAGAGAATGGTGCCCTGTTAAAAGGCACTGAACTGAAGGTTCTCTTTCCCTTCTCTTCTCTTCGGTGGTGTGATGGACGGTTTCGATTGTGCTTCTCATTTTCTTTTCTTTTCCTTTTTTTTCTTGGTTTTTTTTTTTTCTTGGCTTGGCTTTCCTTTGTTTTGCGTGTGAATGCGTGTATTGAGTTCATCGACAGAGATGATGGTGTGATTGATTTGATTGAAGGTAGCTGTATTCTTATGCAGCTCCTACTCGTCCTATTAGTCCAGAATTTTAGTCTTGCATTACAAATAAATACAACCTCGGCGAGTAGGCTCGCCCACAGAAACTGATGATTAGGGTATTTTGCTCAAGTCCTCCTTGGTCCCTGCCTGTGCCAAGCAATGGATCCAGATTGTTTCGACTCATATGTTGCTTTTTTCTCTTTCATGTTCTTGTAAATGCCTCATACATTGCCCTCACTTGGACAGCCAAACTGGTAGTTGGTGCCTTTTACCCATGTCCTGGTCGTGACAGTCCAAATGCAGGGGGCTAAATTAGATGGAAGAATGGATCTCCTTCCATTCAGCAGATCGTGTGGTGTGCCACAAACCATTTGTTGACGTAACCAGATTCTTTGGCCGACCATAATGAATGTGTAATATCCATACTATTTATACATTTTGCAAGATTTTTAAGATTGGATAAAAAATGTGGCCGATCCAAAACTTGTGTAAACCACACCACATAAAGCAGTAAGTACAATGATGTGCACCATTGAAACCTTTTAAGGTCGATCGAGATGTTTATTTCCCATCCGACCTGCTTATAAGTTCTCATAAACCTATCGTGTCAAATTGTGACCGTGTTTCATTTCACATTTTTTGACGAGTTTGCCAAAGCCATTGGCATATGAAGCGTGTGGAATAGATGCTTGAAGACCTTTTGCTGACATGTGCCCTATATTTTATGGGAAGTTATGGCAATCTACATTTTGTAGAGTTTTCATATAACAACAGTTAACATACCAGTATTGGAATGACTCCTCATTAAGCACTTTATGGGCATCCATGTCGTCCGCTGAATTGTTAGATGGAAGTCAAAGAAAGATGGTAAGTTAGGCCCAATATTGTTCAAGACGCCATGAAGAATGTAGAAATTATTGAGAACGGATAATCGAATGCATGATTTAAAGTTATCAATTGAAGACCATGTGTTCCTAAATGTGTCACTGATAAAAGGGTAAATGTGTTTTGGTACTAAAAGAAGATTTTGGAACAAATTGGAGCTATGCCTTATCATCGTGCATTGTCATATCAGTTAGCTGGTGTTTATAATGTATTACACATACCAATGCTTCGGAAATGCAAAAGAGACACTTCACACATGATCAATTAACAATACCTCAATTTTCAGAAAGATAAAAAGTACATAGAGAGAGCAATTTGCATCCTAGATCGGAAAGAGCATGTTTTGCTGACCAAGACTATACCACTGATTAAGGTGTTATGGACTCATCATGGAGCTGACAAAGCGTATGTGAGCAAGAAGCAGAGATTCAAGAAAAGTACCCTCATTTGTTTGATGAGTAGATCATGTAAATTTTAATGACAAAATTTATCTTTTATAGGGTAAAATGTCAAAACCATGATTTTTCAAACCGTATAAGATAGGACTAATTAAAATTAATAATTTAATTTTGTAATTAATAACCAAACTAGACACTTAGCACAATGGTAGATGCACTTTCTGTTAAATGATATATCAGAGGATTGGTCATCTTTTTGTGTTTTTGGAGACCCACACCGTGATGTGCATGTGAGATCAAGTTGGACCATTATATGTGTACTCATAAGTTAGGCTAATGGCCCAAAATATCATAATGAACTGTGATTCAGGTGGGCCACACAAAGGGAAACAGTTTGGAAGGTAAGAGTTGCCCTGTATACTTTTTTCCAAAAGTGTGGTCCACCTTAATTACAAACGGAGATTTTTCATCCATGGTCCTAACGTTGGGTTCACAAATGGTACTTGGGTACATTTCAATATACACCATGGTGGGGGCCATTCAATTCAAAAATTCTCTTTTGATAAGTCAGAAGCCATCCCCTCCTTCCAAACAATGGCCAATTTAAATTTTGAAATTAATTTTTTGATCCTGTCAAGCCAGGCCTATGTGATTTGGACACCTTAGTCCAAGCCCGGAACCCGACAGGCCAACCCAACCCATTGACACCCCTAGCAGGCATGTGAGAGATCCACACCACTCAACAGGTAGTGTAAGTGTACGGTTAAAACAGACCCTAGAACAAAAAATGACACAGTTCTGCCGATCAAGCAGACCACATGTATGGGAAAGTGGAAGGTTAAGAAAGGAAAAAGGACCCACGGTTTAAATTCAATATGCATGTGGCTCACTTGATGAGTGAAGTACCCCTATTTTTTATATGGGCCATGTTCAAAGCGTGTGTTGCCTACAGAATAGCTCATATCATCACTAATGTGTCATCTAACAAAGAAAGCAGTTCAACCTTTTGATGTCCTGCAATGAATCCAAGTGATTCAAAACATACAATGCCCATTATCAATCAATTCAGTTCATCAGATGTGATGTATGTGTGACAAGAAGTAGAGTAATAGCAGTAAGACTAACACCGTTCAATTACATGGTACTTGTCCACACCTTGGACAACATCCTCAGATCTCTCCAAGTTCCCTAATTGCACAGCTCAATCACATCTGCTTTCTGCACAATACAATGACACCCCCGCATATAACAGACCAGAGCTGCTCTCACAAGACTGCAAACCGGCGCTGCTCTCACAAGACTGCATGCAACGGCCGAATGTCTCGATCCCACATCATGCGACCTTCACAAGAATTCATGATGAAAGGTATAAAGAACAATGCTGGGAGCAAAACATTCAATGGTAGATATCACACTTGTGTAGCAGTAGGGGGAATGGAATGTGGTACCATCACTCAAAACAGAGTAACATTCCACATTCAATGACATTCAACAAGAACTTACATTAATGGTAGACTCTCAAGAGTTTCAACACAAGGTCTTAGGTTCAAGTACCCATTAGGGAGTGAAATCCCACTACTGCATGAGTGCGGAGGTGTGTGTGTAACCAAAAACAAAAACAAAAACGAGTAACTTACATTACAACTGATCAAAAAATCCAGTTTTGATAGGGTGGGATCTACATTACAGATGCCATGCAGTTCCTGGTTCCCACATAGGGGGTGGTACACCCATCGAGTGAGCCATCACACCAGAAAGTTGAATGTGGACAGTGAGATTCTTTTCTCTTCTTTTTTTTTTTCTTTTTTTTCTTTTTTTCCTTTTGACGGCCTATCTTTCATATGCAAGTTCTGTCTGATTACCAGACCGACATTATTTTTTATCAGGAATGCTCGGTGAACATTACCTGATGAATGGTCTGGAACTCTGACATGTGACATGAATGCAAATGACGTGGGAGAAAAACTGAACCAACCCAATTGGGTGGACTTCCAAATGGCCCAGTGAACAATGATTAAAACAGAATCAAAGATCTTGGGAACAGGAAACATATACTGCTTCACCTGGATTCAAGAGAACCACTCCATTTCCTAGTAACTTTTCAAGCATCTGCAACAAGGAAATGGAAATTTGTTTAAGACACAGATGAAACTACAATGCTAATTCTAAAGAATTAAATAGAAGAAGAAGATGGTGATGGTGATGTTGAATATGAAAGGGTATCTAACTGAGCTTGCATCAAGGAGGGCATGCAGGATAACTCGGTACACTAGCAAACCCTGCCTATCTCAAAATAAAGTTTCCCGGCCATTTGGAAATGATTACCATACTTGGGTCCCACATTTCAATTTTAAGTGTAAATACCGCACCCATGACAGCCCAAAATGACTAAAAACTCAAGTTTCAAAAAGTAACCTAAGGAACAAAAACACTGAGACTTGTTTTTTGGCTCGACTGGATCTGTGTCGAGTCGTCGTAACCCATCCAGAAGGGGAGTGGGGTGGATCAGGTTCATTGTCCAGTGAAACTGAGTCAACTTGATTTCAGGTGATCTTTTATTCCACTCGCACTATCGCTGTATTCTTCCATTCCATTAAAACAGGAGAATATGATCTTGCCATCTATTTTTCAATTGTCCCTCTGGAACCAGTAAAAAAGTAACGCCTGTTCTCCTCACATGCATTTGAATACAAATCATTACATACACATACAGAAATACTAGTATTTCTGGAACTGAGCTCACAAAATACCAGTTTTAATAGCCACGGGAATGGTCAATCTCTGTGGTATTTTGTGACAAAAAAACATCTGTTGTATGCTTTTTAATAGGGAATGACATCCAATAGGAAGTCATTTGGTACTCTAAGAGAGAATGACACCTAATAGGATATGATGGGACATAAACCAATGGATATTAAGTCCAATGACCAAAACTGTCTATATCGTGGGCCAAACTGTGGCTGGGGTATACCCAAAACAAATCTCAAACTGAAGTTATCTCAACCCTTTGATTATTTAAAGATTATGGAGACCATCCGAGTTTAATGGAAATGAGGCAATCAAAGGGTAAATGTCCAAACCTCAGGAGACTGCCATCGAACAGGTGATCCTGTTAGCTCTTATCGTAGAATTTTAAGTTATCATTTAATAACATTAAGAAGCTAATGTAAAAGTTGATTGAAATCAAATAATGTGGTAGGTCTTCTTTATCATTTGATGTGATCAACATAAGGAAGCAGTATAACAAACAAGATCGAGAAGTGCATATGAGATTTGCTTCAGAGGAAGTTTTTTTATTTTTATTTTTTTTGCACATGCACACACACCCCACACACTCACGCTGGTGGAATTTCACCACCTATGGGTACTCGAACCCTGGACCGGGAGTTGAAACTCCTGGGAGTCTACCACCCGGGCAAGAGTGGAAGTTAATACAGCATGCATTCCACACCAAAGCCTTATATAAAGAATCACACGATTTGTTCAAAACAAGAAATTGAGGAACTGATAAAGTATAATAGAAGACTATGCTAACCTGTGAAGTTGAGATCAGTGTTTAAAATAGCCGTAGCGTGATGCGTAGCGCTCAGCCCTCTATAGCATGTAGTGTGTAGCGTAAGCTACACAATACTTCTATTTTTTAATTTAAAAATAGAACAAATATAATAAATAGTGAAAAAAGGGGGAAAATATAAAAATGCCTAAAAGATGATTCATTTTATCAATTATAAGCATGTTCAAAAAATTTATTAGTTATCATTTATCAAAAGCCAATCCACATATATAAGTCAAATCAAATAATTATTACATCAACAACTTTCTAAACAAACCACTTTAATTAATAATGTCTAATTGAAACCACAAGTTACAATTATGAAAAGAAATAAAAATCTCATAGGTTAAAAGTATCAAGTACAATACAAGTGTCACATTCCTCAACATTAGAAACAAAGAAAACGTAAATAATAATAATAATAATAATAATAAACTAAAATAGTTTTTAAAAAAAAAAAAAAATACATTGTAGCTTATGCTACAGACGCTACACACTACGTAGCTGTAGCGTACGCTACGACCCCTGTAGTTGGGATGCTACGTAGCGCTACGGCCACGCTACGCTACATAGCGTACGCTACGGGCCCTATTTGAAACACTGGTTGAGGTCAAGTTGCAAAATTTTAGCTGAAGCATCAGGAAAAACCATATTTTCTCACCTCAAGAGGAGAATGAGGCATGATTTTCTCAAAATTCTGGTTAGAGGGGCAGTGCTGAGAAGTCTCCAGCTCAACATTTTGAAGACACTTCTTCTTTTTTCATTCTTCTATATTTTCGACCCTCTTTATTCTTTTATGGTTTGTCCAGTTACTGTTTTGTGAGTCTTTTCCACCGGTTCTCATTGTATGTACATCCAACTCAAGATCAAATGAATGGAGCAAACTTCCTCATTCTAGTAGTTTGTGTTCTTTTTCCAAACAGATCATGATAGAAAATAAAAAATGAGAAGCATCTTCAAGCTTTAGTTCCAAGTTTCCACAGCGAACAAGGAAAGATGTGTGAAAGGAAGGAAAATGACAGATATGAAGCACACTATAAAACTTTCAACATAGCAACCACCATTACTCAAAATCAACCTACTGCTAGTTTCCAAACAACTTAACATAATTTCACATAAATGTCTTTACAGATGAACAACATGCATATTAGCAGATGTCATGCGACATAATAAATTAATAAGTGGTAAAAACTAAAACAAATAGATCTGGTAAACTTTATGATGGCAACAAAGAAAACAAACCAACTTTTGCCAACATGAAAACTGACATGAAACCCTCAAATAAAGATTCAGTCTCAAATTGCAACAAGAAATTGTCACAATACCATTAAAAGCAAAGGACTGAAGCATCGTCCAAAACCATACGTATCTCCTAATACATTTCAGTTTCAGTGCTCGATGATATGGCCAAGTCACACCAATAGCCTCGTGATTCAACCTGTTAAAATCACATATTTGAGGGATGTAAGTATTTTTTCATCATCATCTAAGCTTTTTCCTAACTAATTCAAGTTGGCTATATGAATCCTTTTCTGCCATTGCACTCTGTCAAGTGCCATAACTTCAGTTACACCATAGGTTCTCAAGTCTTTTCTTACCACCTCCGCCCATGTTCTTTTGGGCTTTCCCCTCACCCTTTTAGAACCTTCAGCTTGCACCAACTTCCTCCTCCTAACTGGAAAAATATTGGTATTCGTTGTACATGACTTATTACCTAGTGTGGCTACCCGTATGTTCTGCCAAATGCATTCATCTTAAATTACATATTTGAGGAAGGTAAGTATTTAGAAATGTTTATTAACATGGTTTGTTTCATTTCATGGGAGTTTTAGACAGTTTTGTGCAAAATTTGGTCATATCATTTAATAGAAGTCAGGTTTAGTGGTCATCTTGATCATACAATACCTGACACGGCTGATTTTTAAAAGCAAAATGAAGCAACATGACATTGAAGGAGTTGCAAATATAAATATAAATCACATATTTCAGTTAAACGAGAGCAGAGCGGGAAGCACTGATCCATTCACTCACTCTGAATCCAAGATACAAAGACTTCCAAAATATGCAATTTCAGAACAAGATCAGAATCCTAATAGTTTAATAGAGCATGTTCTGCTTGAAAACCCAAACAATCATCATCATCATCATTTTAATAGCCTCGTCACAGCCAGTTGGTGTCAGCATTACAAATCTGGTTTCGCCAACAAATTCCTATATAAGGCCCTGTCTTCGCTGAGTGAAAAAGCCTTCGCATCCCCTCTCAACACCTCTGTTCAAGTCCTTTTCAGCCATTTTCTCATTATCCTTTCATGCCCTTCAACCCCAACCAAAGTCCCCTTATTAGGCAGTCTCCAATTTTCTCAACGCATGGTAGAACCACCTCACTCCATAATTTTACGTTTAACTTGCGTTAAACTTAGATTGCTTTCAATGACTTCATTATTAATTATTCCTTCATAGTTTTCTCAGGCGTGCATCTCAACCTGAAATGTTCATCCCAAATATGCAATTGGGTTCTTTGTCATGTTCCAACAATCAAGGGGTTGGATTATTGGCGTTTTCATAAGCCAAACTGTCTGTAATTGATTAGGACCTCAGTGGAGACCTCCTTCGTGTCCACACTTCACATGCTCCAACTTCAGTCTCTGGATTCCCTCCATGCCAAAACTCTCCTACTTGATTGTTGAGAATGCATACCCTGTATGTATGAGTTAATACATTCACTCTAAGAGTGGGCAGATCAATTTGGTTGCTTGTACTAACTCTTTTTGTGTCACCCCGTTCGAAGCCATTGAAACAAAATGTAGAGTCAGAAATTCCCTAAGATGACCCACTCTTATACCAAAATGGTGCAACCCAATCATCAAGTCAATGAGATCTTGATACCCAAATCACAAATAGATGGACATAAGTACACCCACAAGAATAGTTGAGTAGAGGGGGAAAATTAATTTTATAGATATCAAACTTCTACTTGCGATACTTGGAAATTTTGAGATGCCTACCTCCTACACCACTCCCCCTTTTTACGGACCTTAAATAAATCTTTAGTGAGAATTCCTAAAAATAAGAGATTGATTTCAAAACAATCATGGTTGACTTTAAATCAATTTAATCTACCTAAGATGATAAAAGTCTAATAATAATAAAAGCAACTCTAGAAAATAATCCTAATTACATCTATAAATCCCCTTCATATCTTCGATTCTTCAATCACATTCCCCTCATATCTTCAATCACATCTTTAAATCAACCCCCATATTTTTTACAAATAGTAAATTGCAAATATTGATACTTAAGCCTCAAATCTAAAAATAAACAGTACAAAATCAGCACATGTTGGGCCCTACAATGGGTCATGGGACTAGGTGGGTCATGGACCTACATCATCAGGTCCAATCAGTAATCAGGTTGACTGGCCAATTTGTACCTCTAATCCACTTGGTTCTAATTGCATTTGGGAACACTAGAAATGATAGTGGAAAAGGAATGCAATCCACCAGACCAAAAATCAGTCCCTGGATTGGTCTACCCTCTAGGGTAAGAACCCTTCACCTAGTGGGGCAGACTGCGGACAACACATGATGCATAAGTCCCAAAGATCAAACCACCCAATGGGATCCACTGAAAAGCAGGGTATTCAAAAGTGGTTATGTAACAGTCATTACGGCCGTTACGTAATGATATGGTACGAACCATTAGGCATTATGGGACCATAACATCCATTACAGAAAAAATCGCCCTTAACAGCTCGTTATGGGGCCGATGCAGGTTTTTTTTTTTTTAATTGACATAATCACCTTTACTTATTGTAACAGTAATTATGGTAGCCATTACAACTATTCTTCCCATTATTGAATACATTGCCAGAAACCAACTGCTAAAATTGCCAAAGCCAATTGTTCCCAGTCTTCACTGCAAAAGACCAGCAACTGGAGAGCAGGGAGATGGGTGAAATCTCTTCATGGCTGGTCATCAACGAACAGAGCCCACCAAATGAATGGTCACTGTCACCAAGTACAGGGTTCCAATAGGACCAATTGCCAATGGCCGTTGGTGTGAAAATCCCCAGGTTGGACAATCCAACTGGCCACACTATGGCTCACAAACGGAGTTTAAACTACAACATGCAATGGTTCAGATTCTACCCACAGTAAGTCCAATAACTGGATGGTCGGGATCATTCGATTGATCCAGCATTAGCAGAGTATGCCATCCAAATATTGCCCACCAAACAAGCAGTTGCAATAAAGGCACCACTGATCCGAACCGTGAATAGCCCACGGATCAAAAATCCTACAGATCAAATAGACCAATGACCCAAAAAGCCACAGAACTAAAACTGAAAAGACCAACAATTCACATCCTACCCACAAAATATCCAATAAAACAAAGGCCATGATCATCGGTTCAGTCCAATTTTTTGCACAGTGGGCCACCTACAACATGGCCCACCAAATGACCACCATCAATCTCCAAACAAACGTGCCACAAGAAACAATTTCAAGTAGTCCTGCAAATGAGAAAAACTGAGAAGTGATTCAGTGCATCCACATCTACAACCATTAATTCCCTTCTGCAGGTGAAACACCAACCGTCCAATGGAGAATCCAATGCTCCTTGTTTCAACTGCAAATTCAGAGGAACCTAACCAGATCTAGTAAAAATGACATAAGAAAAGCCCTAACCTTTCTGTTCATCTGAAGTGTCATGGTACTCCTGCTCATCCTCTGGCAGCGGATGCAGCTCTGCATCCTTCGCCACCGCCTTTGGCCCCACAGCAGCAGCTTCTACGGCCATGCTTCCATCCTTCTCATCCGGATCCCGCACAACCACCACCGGGCAAACGCAATGATGCACGCAGTAATCGCTAACACTCCCGAGCCTCCCTTTAATCGTCCGCCTCGATGCACCGAACCCGCGGCTCCCCATGATCACTGCACTCAATCCCAGCCGTTCGACTTCCAAGCAGAGCCTCTCCTTCATGTCATGATCTTTGACGATATGGATCTTGAACGGTATACGGGCCGCAACAAGGGGCTGAGCGAGATCAGCGGCCTTGGCAGTGGTGAAAGCATCGAAATCGTCTTCCAGCTTCCGCTGGGACTCTTCCGATGAGTCAGCAGAGTCGTGGAGGGAGAGGTCGACGGAGCCCCAATCGGCGCCGTAGAGGACGGAGGTGGGGCGGACGTGGAGAAGGACGACGGAGTCGCCGGGGCGGAGGTAGTTATGTACGGCCCAACGGACGGCGAAGGCGGACTCGTCACTGAGATCGACGGCGATCGCGATCTTGCGGTTGGGGCCAGAGGCTGTTGGGTGGGAGAAGGAGAAGCGAGGGGGCGACGGATGGGAGGATGAGTTCGGCGGAGGCTGTTGGGGAAGCATGGCGCGTGAGGACAGGTGGGGGCAGAATCTGATGGACGTTGGAGATTGATCCGTTGAGGGGGGATGTTGGGTTTTTTGCTCTGTTGATTTGTAGAGAGAGAGAGAGAGAGAGGCGGGTTTTGCGATGGACGGAGGGATTTATTTGTCTGGGGACGGTTTGTGCTGGGGTTTTTAAGGCGGGGGGGGGGGGGGGGAGTATCGGTTTCACTGAGTTTTCGTCCGAAGTGAGGGTGTACACGAACCGAGCTAGCTCGCTCGACTCGATTCGAAGCTTAGTCCAAGCTGAGTCGAGTTGATTTTTTTAGCTCAAAAATGAGTTCGAGCTAGCCCAAGCTCGACTCGACTCGACTCGGATCAAACCCAGCTCATTTTGAACCAGCTAGGTAATTTGGTTACTTTGATATTGATGTTGCTCACAAGTGTTTGATGAAATGACTCAAAGAATTGTAGCCGGTGATAAGGAAGATATATATATATATATGAAACTAATATTCTTTTTTTCTTGATTTTTACGTTGCTTAGAAGGTATTTAATAAAATACATATAAAACCATTGTTGATATCTTAAATATAGTGACATTTTGAAGGTGCAGTCTAGGTATTTATGAAAATGCCTTAATAGTGAACTCGGTTCAATCTTGACTCGAACTCAATCTGAGCTAGCTCGAGCTGCTAATCCAACTAAGCCGAATTGGTCAATTAGGCTCGAGGACCGAGTCGAGTCAAGTTCGGGCTGAGGTCAGCTAATGGCCAAGCCGAGTGGAGTTGAGGCCGGCTCGACTCGATGTACACCCCTAGTCCGAAGGAAGGAGATGATGTGTGGAGTCGAGCCTGGGGTTCTCTGTAATGACGGAAGTACCCCTCCTTAAAAAAATTAAGTAGATGTTTATGAAATGCCACTTGTTTATTTAGTTAGATAAAAATGGCACAAAAATGTTCCAATATTTTGTGATGTCTATTATTTTATCTCTTTTAGTCAAATTCAAGTCACCTTAATAGCCTACTTTTAGAAGTTACAAAAATGTCCCCAAGTAGTATTTGTGACCATGATTTGGACCATTAAAAAGTACATACATGGGCATCTCAAGCATTCCAAGACAGTGGACAAACACTAAATTATTAGTAATTTGGATTGTTCAAAAGTTGATAAGTTTCTTGAGCTGTTCAAAAGTAGTTGAATAGGGATATGGATCATTCTAAGACAGTGGGGAGTGACCTAGACCATTCAAAAGTAAAAGGACAAATATTTAAGCCATATCAAGATAATCAATAATAATTTAAATCAATTCTTTCATCAACAAATGCAAAGATATGCCTATAGTTTATGAGTATTTCGGTCATTAAAAAATATGATAATAATCATTAGTGTGAAATAAAAAAGACCCTTCAATATAGGTGGTGACATCTAAGGAAAAGAATTTGGGTGATTCTATCCATTGAAGTCAAAAATAAAAATAAAAAAATTGGCATTTTATTAAAATTCTAAAAATAAGAGAATGCTAAATATTCTCCAAGCACCAAATTACATTGTTCTTGGTTCCACCTGTTCACTTGGACACCAATTAATTAATATAAACTATCATTGAAGTATTAAACACATCTCATTGGCTACATGCCAAAATCACATTAATCGAATGATCCAATTATTTTTTAGTAGGTTTTCGTGGACGATAGTTTTTGGGCAAAGCATGCCTTTCCGCAATTTACCTTTCTCAAGGGCTTTGCATAGGATCTTATATTGAACTAGAGTTGTCACAAGCTAAGTACTTTGTCTCCATAGTCAACTAGATCATGTATAAATGTTAGGAGAGAAGATCCAAAGATTCTCAGTTCTAAAGTGACTCATACAGGGTAAGAAAACATCATTACAAAAAGAGAAGGTGTTAGTTACTCACTCTACCTGTATAGATGTACAATCTTTACTTCACGGGATCAAACAAACTTCTAAGAATTAGTTCTAATACTTGCACATTGACAATGCATATGTGTGTGTATTGTCGTGTTCAATACAACATCTATGTCAAGCTTTGGTTCAGGCTAGATAAATTTGGCTTGACTTCTCCACTTGTTCTCCACTTGTCAAGGCAATAAACTAACCAACTCAAGTTTCAAATGGGCATGATCTGATTACACCAGCAAGCCACAGAGCACACATTTGTACTAACCAAGTGCGGCGTGCTATGCATATGATGAATGCATTGTGTGATGTTGTGTTAAATGAAATGCCTATAACAAGCTTTGGTTCGAGGTAGATAAATCTTCCCTGACTTCTCCACTTGCCAAAGTGATCAACCGACCAGCATAAGTTTCTAATTGGTAGGATCCGACTATGTCGATAAGGCGTAGATCATACATTTATACTAGTTGGGTGTCAAATGCTATGTAATACAATGAGATTGATGTGACAAGCAGGGAGGTTGAGAAGAGAGTAGATATTGGATGGTTAGATGAATGGTAATGTCATAAAGATTACATAAAATAGCTTAGGTTTAAACTTGGCTGGTGTAAGATGTTAGGACTATGGTTGGACTAGGTCAGACCAACCTGACCCAACTGACCCAACACGAGTCAACCTAGCCCTAACTCGACCCACACTTGACCCAACCCAACCCAGCCTAACCCAACTGACCAAACCCTACCCATACCCGATCCAACCCACTCCTAATTCAAACCACACCCGACCCAACATGACCCACGCCTGAGACAACCCAACCCTAACTCGAACCACACCTAACCCAACCTAGCTCCATAAGACCCAACCCAACCACACCCGACCTAACCGAGCCCCAACTTAACCCAACCCAACCCCAACCTGACTCAACCTGAGCCCCAAATCAAATATTCAAAACCCTAAACCTTAAATTTTGTATTTTGAATTTTTCTATTTTCAAACAATTACATAAAAAAAAATCAAATATTAGATTTAAAGGTACCTTACTATTGAGAGAGTGAGTGAGTCTGGTAGGTGCGAGTCGTGCGACTGAAATGTTGAGTCAGGCAGACGCTGAGTCAAGATCAGGTGAGTGGCCAAGTGGAGAGGAGAAGGAGAGAGATTGGTAGAGTGGACTGCGGAGCTTAAGAGAGAGAAAGAGGAACTTAGGCAGGCACGGCAGGTTGGGTAAGTAAAGGAAAATGTAAGAAATGAATGGGTAGGAGAGGATTTTATATATATATATATATATATATATAGGCTAAGCCGAGTTCAAGTCAAGCCGAGTCAAGCTTTACTCTGCTAGACCTCGACTCATTTTCAAATGAGCTGGGTCATAAGAAGCTTAACTCGCCTTGAATTATCGTTCAAGCTGAGTCAAACCGTGCTAGATTGAGCCAAGTCGAGCGAGCTTTTCAAGCTAGATCAGCTTATGTATAGCCCTGGGTAAAGCTCTAAGTTTAATGCTTAATTTTTTAGAAACTTACCAAAAAGCTCTTAAAAAATAAGTGACCTTAAGAGCTTATTTGGCTGAAGTGAGTAGACATTTTTAATAAATTTTAGAACAAGTTTGTCTTTAGACTTTTCAAGCAATTTCCATCTTTTCCTTTCCTCTTCTCTTTATAGTCTCTTCAAGGTAGGCCCACATGGTGAACAAAAAGGTGGGGCCCCACATGAAGTATGATCCTCATCAAGGTGCACATAATGCATAGTCACATCAAAGGTGGGCTCCACATGATGACAGTCCTACATCAAAATGACCCCACCTGACGGATGATCCACATTAAAGGTGCGACCCCCGTGATGGATGGTGGACATTAAATGTGGGACCACATAATGGAAGGTTGGCATCAAATGTGGGCCCATAAGATGAATGACCCATATTGAAGATTAGGCCCCACTTGATGGACCGTCACTATCGAAGGTGGAACCCACATAATGGACCATCTGTAGTAAAGGTAGGATCCACATGATGGATGGTGGATATCAAAAGTCTGTCCAACATGATATATGGTCCACATCAAAACGTGGCCCCACATGGATTATCCACATCAAGTGGGACCCACACGATGGACGGTCCATGACCATGGTGGGACCCATATGATGGATGGTGGACATCAAAGGTGGGACCCGCATGATGGATGGGGCCCACATTAAAAAGTGGCCCCACATGGACTATCCACATCAAGTGGGACCCACATGATGGACTATCCATGACCATTGTGGGAATCCTATGATGGATGGTGGACATAAAAGGTGGGTCCCACATGATGGATGACCTAAATCAAAATTTAGCCCCTGCATGATAGACTATCCACATCAAGTGGGCTCCACGTGATGGATGGTCCACAACAAAGGTGAGACCCATATGATGGGTGGTGGACATCAAAGGTGGCTCGCATGATGAATGACCCACATCGAAGGTGGGTCCTCACATGATGAATGGTCCACATCAAGGTGTGCCCACATAATACATGGTTCACATCAAAGGTGGGTCCCCATATGATGGATGGCCCACATCAAAGTGACCAAACATGATGGACTATCTGCATCGAAGCTTGGACCCACTTGATGGGTGGTTGACATCAAAGGTGGGCCCACATGATGAACGGCCCATATTGAAGGTAGGGCCAATACAATAAATGGTCCACATCAAGGTAGGACAACATAATAGACATAGTGGCCTTCACATGATGGATGGCCCACATCAAAGTGTGGTCCCTCATGATGGACGGTCTTCATCCAAGGTCTCACATCATTGACAATCCATATCAAAAGTGGCGCAACATGATAGATGATTCATATAAAAGTTGTGCCCACAGAATGGGTTGTGGATCTCAAAAGTGGGCCCCATATGATGGACAATCTACTTCAAAGGTTGCACTAACACTATAGACACATCAAATGTGGACTCAACATGATGGGTTATAGGTAGTGGACATCATTGATGGTGGGCCCCACTTGATGGATAACTTATATTGAGGTGGGCCCCACATAATAGATGGTCCACATTAAAGGTCAAGTCCTAATGATGAATGGTCCACATCTAAAATGGGAGTCGCATGATGGATGGTCCACTTTGAAAGTTTTGCTCACACGATGAACAGTCCGCATCAAAGGTGGGCTCCATATGATGGACAATCCACATCCAATGTATGAAATAATGGATAGCCCAAATGTCTAAAAACATGAAAATTGCAGCCATTCATTCTTTTGTCATTTGGGGCATGATCTATCTATGGTTAGATCCATAACCATCTAGATTACTCTTATAAAGAAGTTGTTGTAATCTTTAAAGATGATGTCAATTGCCCTTAAAGAAAGCTCTTATTTTGAAATTTTACCAAACGTGCTTATTTCAAATAAGAGCTTTTTTCTATTTTAAAAAAGTGAATTTACCAAACGAGCTTATTTTTAAAAAAAACTAAAATAAAAAAGGTTTATTAAAATAGCTCTTATTCGAAAAGCTCTAATTGGATTAGAGTAGAGATGCCAAATGAGCCGAACAAATGAAACATATGGCATACATTAACTCTTTATTTAAAAAAAAAAAAAAAAAAAAAACAGATTTGCTTGAGTGCTTTCATTTTTGCATGAATGGTAAGTTTTAAGTGCTTGCATATAATCCATCGTAATTGAGTTGCCTCTGAATTTTGGTACCGACTCCATCCATCCATTTTGAAAGATCATTTTATGACATGAGCCCAAAACAGAGGTAGATCAAACGCTCAAGTAAACCACACCACAGGAAGGAGTGGGGATTGAATGCTCTGCTATTAAAAACTTCTTCTTAGCCACAAAAATTTTGATCAAGTTAATATTTATTTTTTCCCTTCAGCTAGGCCTATGTGAATTTATAAACAAGCTGGATGGCAAATAAATATCTTAGTAACCCCTAGAAAGGTTTCAGTGGTAGTGGGCATCATTGCCACCGTTGCTTCCTTAGGTGTATTATGACTTGAGCCTTCTATCTGCCTCCTTTTTGGGGTGAAATGATTTTTCAAAATGAATAGACAGCATGGATAAAACAAATACATCATGATGGGCCCCACAGAGGGCCTTCGGGCTCCAGCCAGGTCCTTAGTGGGGGTAGTACCCAATCTGCCTTTGGTGATCATCGTAGTGGTGGGTCCTACTTTTTCATGATACGCATGTCATGTCCTACACAAGTGGCCTGTTGGTGGAAAAATGGTATGGTCACGCTCTTTTTTTTAAAGGGAAAAATCTCGCCCAACTCACATGGGTACATGGGGTGCATGCCTACAGCTAATGCGGTAAAACAACTTCTTTTTTTTTTTTTTTACAGGGGGGGGGGGGAGCTTGTTAGCACACACCATGTCACTACACACTCCATGTTAGCCACCCCCACTAGGGATCGATACCAAGACCTCAAGTGTTGAAACGAGGTATCTCAGCTCAGTCTGCCAGTTGAGCTATGGATGTGGTAAAACAACTTTATTACATGCATGAAACCCACCTTATCCATCAAGTATGACACCTCCAGTCTGGCCTTGATACCATAAAGCAGGCTGATTCAACACTTACTTGAGCCATCCCATTGGGGCACAATGCAAAATGATACTTAAAATCTCTAAATTCACTTGGCATACTCCAATTGAGCTCTGAATATTAGTTTGATTTTTAGAATTTATTTTATTTTATTTATTTATTTATTTTTATGAGTGGCTTTGAATGAATAGATTAGATGGAATATAGACACCACAGTGGTCCCTACACAAAATCCGTGGTCTAATATTTCTTATCCCAACTATTTCCAATGGTTTCCTAGCTAAACATGAGGCAGCTCTGCGTGGATCTTATAAGTTCTTCCTATAGAGCGTTTGGTTGGCAATATGCACAACACCAATATTATTAGATTGTAAATGATTATAGAAAAAATACGAACTATTTTGATAAGCTCCTGATCGAAGAATAGCTGTACAATTACTAATCAAATCTCCTGGAATCTAATTAAAATAAATTTACAGATTTGTATAGATTTACAATCATTTACAATCTAATATGTATAACTATCAACTCAAGCTAGCAGGTCCTTTTTATATCCTTGATAGTTGGTGTGTGCAAAAAATCTCTTTAATTTTAAGATTCTAACATTTCAAAAAATTATCCTCAAAAGGCTGACAATGCAACTTGAAAATTTAAGTATGAGGTCCACATACTCCATCAAGAATCACATAGTTCCTTAGAAATTATTGGTTATTAGCATGTATATATGAAAATATCACACTGGCATGAAAAATAATTACGAGTGGCAGCAGGCTGGGTTAGGTTATAACTAAGCCTGACCCAATATTAACTGGTGTGTATGTAATAAAGAAGTAATTAAATATTTAATGGACAATCAAATGAAAAAAAATATTAATTCTAAATTCAACAAACAAATGCTTAGAAATGATATAACAGCTTATTAGGATGTGCTAAGCCATCAATCATGATATGCCGTGTGATATTTTAAAAGCACTTTTATAGAAAAAAATTAAAGGAAATTTTTTACAGAGTAACTTTATCCACCACTTGCCTCTTGATGATTGGCACCTTATCCTACTCCACTACGTATGGCAGACGTAGATTGCTTACAAAAGGCTTTTGTCAGAAGTTCCTCTATAGGAAAGCTAGGTGGGCCCTACCGTGATGTTTGTTATAAATTTACTCAATGTCTGTTTTTCCAGCTCACCTTAAACATGAGATAAAAAATGAGAAAGATCCAAAACTTAATTATGCATGATACAGGAGAAAAGGGTGAGGAAAGATATGCATACAGTTAAAACCTTGGCAGGTCTGCACGATATTTATTTGCCATCCAAACTGTTTATAAGGTGATTCCCGGAAAAGAAAATTTTAATGTATTAACTGTGGTCATTTAATTAATATCTGCTGTTTCCTCTCATGTTGCCTTTTTGAGTTTTTGATCCATCTCATTTTTGGTTTCATATCCTAAAATGAGCTAGCAAACCAGATAAACAAAGTGAATTTATCATAAACATCATGATGGCCCTACCTAACTTTTCTCTAATCCGTGTCCACCCAAGACTTGCTGTATCATTTCCCATTGGATTGTTAAATCAAACTTTGAATTTTGGACTATGACCTGTAAAGTGGGTCACACATATATATAAATAATTTTTTCATGCCTATGTATGAACTGTTGGGGATTTTGACCTGCGGAATCACACAGATCTATATCTAGGATAGCAATTCAATGGCACCAAGCACATAAGAGAACACAGAGAACACCCAAATTTAACGTGGAAAATCCTTTCGGAAAAAAACCACGGCACAAAGCGACAGATCTCTACTATGAAAACAGAAATTACAAAGAGAAAGGACTTACCCGATTTGAACAACCTCGAATCTCATCCTTGCTACACCCTTTAATTTCCCTGGAACCCCTTTAGAAAACTTTCTCATTTCACTAAAAAAGCCCCAGGAACACCTATTTATAGTTTAAGCAACTTTCCTTCCACATCCCAGTTGCGAAAGGGCTCAAATCCGCAGTTTCGCGCAAAATCATGGAACAAACTGCGTAACCTACGACTGGTCGTAGCCCTCCTACGACCGGTCCTAGCTTTCCTACGACTGGTCCTAGATCCCTAAGACTGGTCCTGAAAATTTCAGGACTGGTCCTAGACTGAGAAAAAAAATAACACAACTCGCTGAACTTCGAGTCGTGTCAGGGCTCGAACCTACGATCGGTCGAGCACCTCCCACGACTGGTCGTGGCTCCCCCACGACCGGTCGAGCAACATAAAAACTTGAAGATTGAAGGCTTTTCCTCAACAATCTCCACCAAGTCTTCATTCTTCAACTGTGTAGCTCTTTAACCTCTTCTCTTATTTCTGCATCTCATCATAGCTCAAGATCACATTGGCCAATCAGCGCCAATCAAGGATCTAATAGATACCTGCTATACCGTCGGTGCGAATATCTCTGAGAAGCCAATCCCTTCTCTCTGAGCATAACCCTTCGTACCAACCTCGCCCTGTATCTATGTTGTATCCTCTTGAAGATCCACCTGCATCCAACCGCTTTCCGGCCCACTGGAAGCTCCACCCGCTCCCATATGTTGGTCTGGTACAACGAATCCATCACATCACCCACAGTCACCTTTCACTTTTCAGCAACAGGCTCACCTCAAGCCATCTGAATAGAAGATGAATATCCTGCAATATTGGAGTCGTCCATGTACCTCGCCGATGTCCTACGATCATGCCTTGTGATTCTTCACACAGGTGGCTGCTTCACCTGCTCCGTATTCCTGTCCGCACGGTTCAGCCTTTCTACCCTACCCGCTAATGTAGTCATGCCCAACATGCCACATACCTGCAGAGGTAGAATCCGCTACATTCACCGTAGCTCCACCTTTTGAAGTGCTTCCCATCCGTGAGACATAAACGGATCGATGAAAAAGCTTTCTATCAAGAGTATTCCAATCAACATCATTCATAGTAGACTTCCGCTTCTCAAGAGCACCATCTTCGCCTTGCTTGATTAACAGGCTAATCATCTTAACCTTCCATAATTCAAATTTATTTTTTCCTGAGTATTTCTCAAACTCATACTTAACGCTCGCCATTATTACTAATTCCTCAGATTCAGATCTGTGCCCCAACTTCGATCTGATACCACTTATTTGGAATTTTGACCTGCGGAATCACACAGATCTAGATCTAGGATAGCAATCCAATGGCACCAAGTACACAAGAGAACACAGAGAACACCCAAATTTAACGTGGAAAATCCTTTCGGGAAAAAACCACGGCACAAAGCGACAGATCTCCACTATGAAAACAGAAATTACAAAGAGAAAGGACTTACCCGATTCGAACAACCTCGAATCTCATCCTTGCTACACCCTTTAATTTTCCTGGAACTCCTTTAGAAAACTTTCCCATTTCACTAAAAAAGCCCTAGGAACACCTATTTATAGTTTAAGCAACTTTCCTTCCGCATCCCAGTTGCGAAAGGAATCAAATCCGCAGTTTCGCGCAAAATTGCGGAACAAACTGCGTAACCTACGACCGGTCCTAGCCTTCCTACGACCGGTCCTAGACTCCTAAAACTGGTCCTAAAAATTTCAGGACTGGTCCTAAACTGGAAAAAAAAAACAGCACAACTCGTTGGACTTCGAGTCGTGCCAAGGCTCGAACTTATGACCGGTCGAGCATGCTACAACCGGTCGAGCAACATGAAAATTTGAAGATTAAAGGCTTCTCCTCAATATGAACCATCACACTCTCCCAAAGTATTTGAACGCACAGGACTTTACCACCCATTCCAACGTCTTGTAAACCATTATCTATCTCTCCCTGTAAGCCCGTGGCATATCTATTATTATTATGAGCGTACCCATTTTAGAGCTTATGTTGGCTTCAACAGAAAATTTTGCACAATGAAGGTCAGAGAGCCTGACCCTGACCCGGTAATTAATTGGGATAATAGTCAGGCCCACGGTGGGCCCATGAGCCATCCAAAACACACGTGGCCCCATCACTTGAAGGTGAGGCCCACTTCTGAAACAATGAAATGTGAAATGACTGGTGCGAGTTCCGGAATGCTCATGTTATGGGCAGTCTCCTTCGATAGTTCACCATTTTCTAAGTTGTGGTGTCTTGATCTCTCAGATGCTACAGTGCTTGGGGCATGAAAATCATCTTGGCTGGACAAGATTAGCTATCTGATGTCATTGGCTTTGGACGGCTGATGATTTTATATTCAAATGTCTCCGGATTGGACTGTTCGAATCATCATTCGATCATTATGCCACAGTCTACACATGACGGGTACCATGCCATGAATGGTCTAGAATTAGTTTCATGTACATGTATGTACCATGGATTAGACAGATAGCTTAGAAAGTGGTGGTGAACTATCATACTAGCACTGCACACATACAATAAATGTGTTGTGGGCAACACGCGCGCATGCTCTCACACCACTCAAAAAGTGCAAATCATATCTTTGGCTTGTGAATCATGACTCATTCAAGAAGCCGTTGGAGGCTTAATAAAGAGAGAAAAAATAATAAAAATAAATGATGCTCTGGCACAGTGTGATGATGATACGCAGGACCCAAATATTACTAAGAGATTGCATTTGTGATGTAATTTAAACTTTCTAAATCATGGGTCCCAGATTAAATGTGTCCTGAACCAAAAAAAAAAAAAAAAACGTATCGAATTGGTGGACATGTAAATTTCCCCCGGGATTATATTTCAACTAGCAAGTGTCAATGAATAAGAGGTTAAAACTGCTAAATCAGTGTGATTTTGGGATTGTAACCTAACGACAGTAGATTCTACAATTTACTTGCTTTTATTTGAGTTAATGAATGACACGTGTATAATTTATGATTGCACGTGTATCAGGCGTCTTAAGCTGCCAGAGTATTAAGTAAGTCACCCTTCTTTATAGAGTACTGATTTATCAGACCGTATCTTGCTACAACTTAGCCTGTGCAAGTGAGGGCAATGTAACTAGGATCTATGGTGTTAATGTTGATTGATTTCGTAAATTTGTAATTTAACATGCATGTCAATGACAGTTTGATGCCATCGAGTAAACAATCTGAATTTTCTCATGTTGGTTGTTGGACACTTTGGTGTCCCGCTCGATGTCATCGAAGGATGTTCGATGCCATCAAACTTAGTTTCGATGACAACGAAGGCCAACTCAATGCCATCGAAAAAAAAAAAAAAAATAATGATTTATCGCTAGAATATTTTGGTGTTTAGTTTGATATCATCGAAGTGGGTTCGATGCCATCGAAGTCTCACCAAACAATTGTGCAAAGTTACACAGATCTACGTATCTGCGGGATTTGTTTCTGATTTCGATTGTGATTCTCCCAAAAGCTATAAATATGGGTGTAATCAGGATTAGGGTATATCTCAAAGATTTCTAATTTGTTCATAGGGTTCTCAAGGGTTTGCAAGGGGAGATTCGAGTCTTGTTCAAATTGAGTATTCTCACTATCTCTTGTAATTTCTATTTTCATAGTGATAGTTGTTGTTTTGTACCATGGGATTTTCCCAAAAGGGTTTTTTCACGTTAAATTCGAAGTTTTTGTGATTGGGCTTGATTGTTGCGCTCTGTGTGTTTCCATAGTCCCCCAACAAATTGTATCAAAGCAAATGTTGGGGTACAGGTTGAATATGAAATCAGAGTACCAAGGACGATTAATCCTAAGTTCGATGTTATGAAGTACTTCAGGAAAAATAATTTTGAATTATAAAAGGTCAAGATGATCAGGCTCTTAGTTCAACAAGGATTAGATGAGGCCATCCTTGAGGACTAGATATATTCTATAACAGATAGTGAAGGGAACAAAATGGATAAGAAGGCTAGAACCTCCATCCAATTGTGCCTAATGAATGAGATTCTCTACAATGCTATGAGAGAGAAAACTGCACATCCATGCAAAGAAGTCCCTTGACACGTAATGATTCTACAAGCACACGTAATATTTACCAAGCACATGTAAATATTTACATATAACTTTGTAATATTTACCAAGCACACTTAGCAGATGATTCATTGTATAAAGTACCTCCTGTCATCTCAAGATGTCAGTAGCTCACTAATCATCTGCTATGTGTCCTGCATCACCTACTCTGCTGATCTTACATCCAATCTACTCCGTCCACGTGTCTTCAGATCATCACCGCCTTGCAGCAGAATCTTCCAAAAGATAAGATCAATGATCAACTCCACCGCCTCTCTAGCATCTATAAATAGTACCAGACGATGCAGCTTGTTAAGGCAAAATAAAGCAACTGAGAGAAGTGAGCAAGTGTTTAAGAGTCTGAGTGAAATCGTTGTAAATATAGAGTTTTTATGAGAGTAGTGAATGAAAGCTACTACTAGTTTTTAAGAGTCTTTAAGTGTCTTGTAATAAATACTTTTATGCTTTTAATTTGTTTAATGAGATTTTCTTATGTTATTACGTAAACGTGCATGCTTTAAGTTTCTTATGATGTATTGAGGCCATCGCCTGTGGTTTTCACTGAAAGGTTGTTATGGTTTGTCACATTTATTGACGACTACTCTAGGAAAGTATAAGTTTATTTCATGAAAAATAAATATGATGTTTTCACCAACTTCAAGTAATGGAAGGCGATTGTAGAAAAATAGTTAAGGTGAAAGGTAAAGGTACTAAGGAATGATAATGGTGAAGCATTTACTTCAGGTGAATTTAATCAATACTTTAAAGATGAAGGGATCGTGAGGCACAACACAGTGCATCGCATACCTGAACGAAATGGTGTGACTGAGCGGATGAATCATATTCTCTTGGAGAGGGCCCGATGCATGATTAATAATGCTGAGTTGAGCAAGGAACTGTGTATTGAGGCCTTTAACACGGCTTATTACTTAGTGAATCAGTCTCATTCTAAGACAATTGATTGTTTCTAGAGGAAGTATAGAGTGGTCAGCAAGTAGACTACTCGGGATTACGTGCATTTAGTTGTGAAGCTTACTCTCATGTACTTTCAGTTAGAGAAAGATAAGCTAGACCAAAGGGCTAAGAAATATATCTTTGTTGGCTATGGTAGTGGTGTAAAGGCCTTCAAACGTAATTCGAAATGAATGCTAGGGAAGTTGCAATTCGATTCAAAGGCACATCCAAACACAACAGATTTCAAAGAGAGAGAGAGAGAGAGAGAGAGAGAGAGAGAGAGAGAGAGAGAGAGAGAGAGAGTAACCGTTCTTCTTCTTATTCTCCTTCTCCTTCTTGCGGCGAAAGGGGGTTTTGAAAATGCTAGCAAGAGAGAGAAAGAGAGGTTGGGAAACAGAGAGAGGGGAATGTGGCCAAGAGACAGGGAGAGGGTGAGGGAGATCGAGAGAGGGCGAGGGAAAGGGAGAGGCTGAGTGCGAGAGAGAGATTGAGGGAGGGAAATAGAAATGAGGATTTTGGGAGGTCTGTTGTGAACAGGAGAAAAGGGCAGACGAATTTGGTTTCGTTTTGGGAGGGGCGCGTGACGGACGACCCTTTAAGACTTGAGTTTTAGGATCGTGGGGCCCATCGTGATGTATTTTACTTATCCACTCCGTCCATTAATTTTAAAGTATTATTTTAAGGGTTGATGCAAACAATGAGTTAGATCGAAGCTATAAGAAAACCACACAATATATTAACAATAGAAATTTAATTTTTATTATTTCTTATTGTGTGGTCCACTTAGACTTTTAATCTACATAATTTTTGGGCTCATCCACTGAGATTATATATCAAAATTGATGGGCGGCTTAGATCAAACACATATATTCCAATGGGCCCCATGGAGCCCCTTAAACACCATTATTATCTAATAAGGTTCTAGTGAGGAGGTAAGTTTTAGCTATAGATCAATTAGGTTTTAGCTACGGATTAAGTCTGTAGCTACAGATTTAATCCGTAGCCAAAAACTTTCAAAGTTCGTGCCCTTTGCTAGATTTTTTGGTAGTGAAGGGTATAGGCTATTGTAAGACCCGTATCTTGGTCCGTACCTTTCCGTACACTTCCGCGGTCTTACCGGTCGAATTTCGGCAACCTTCGATCCTTAACCGATATCGACGCGCGACCCTGATTCATATCCGACAACCCGAGTCGACTCAACCCGAGACCAATACCATAGCGACCGCGCCGTTGTTGCGGTTCCGATGCCGCGACTCGCGCGTCAAGGCGATACCCTAATCAAGAGCTGTGGGCCAACGTTCGGTGTGAGAAAACGCCGCGCGTTGTGAAACCCAAAGGAATCTCTACGATGTGTCACATCAATCACATCAATCCCATCAATCAATCACCCATCAATCCATCACATGTCAAGTACACATCACTTCCATCCCTTTTCCCAAGCAACCACAAAAGTCTCCCAAACCCATACCTCTCTTACACAAAAAGCCACAAAAGTCTTCATCTCACATACCTCTCTTACACAAAAGCCTCAAAAGTCAAACTTTTCTTACACAACCATCACTCACCACATCCATCCATCACTCTCTCTCTCTCCCTTTACATCACTCTCTCTCTTTCTCTCTTTTTCATTTACAAAACTCCAAGCAAAGGAACTCCATACGTATGAAATTTTGCAAAGCCTCCTAAGCTCCAAGTGGCCCACCTTTTCATCCCAAAATCTCCCATCTCAACCCTCCATTCTTCATCTTAACCATTGAAGTTGAAGCCAAGGTGCCAAGGAACCCCTAGGAGCGAGAAGATCGGACGGTGGGTGCTAGATCATTCTAGTTTTTCTTATTTTTATGATGTGCCAAGTGAGGCCCACCGATCAATGGTGCGGATCTCACTTGGGACCGTAAAATGTGGCCGATGGCCCATTTGGATCATCATGATCACTCCATGATGGGGTCATTCTCCATGGACCCAATCATGATGTTTATTCCATTACAAAAAGGTCATCTAGACTATCCATATTGGTGGAGAAAGGATCCCCACCGTTGATTTTAAGTTTGATGGTCCCTCATGCTTTAAGGCCCACTTGATTTATGATTCATTGTAAGGGAGGGCCCATAATGTCGGGGTCCCTCCATCACAAGCCGTGTCCCACTCTCCATGTCTGTCTCTCTTTCTCTCTCTTTTATTTCTTTTTATTTTATTTTATTTTATTTTGTGTTTATGCAATAGGATTGTGTGGCCCACTTGAATGGATCCCACCTTGAAGTATTTATTTTATTCAAGTGGGGCCCACCTTAGACGTTATTCCCATGCCACTCATCAGTGGTGGCCCACTTCATCAGGGCCCACCATTTAAAAAAAAATAGTAATATAACTGTCCAGCGTCTGGGACGCTGGACGTTTTCAAGGGAAAGAATAAAAGGGAAAGAAGAAAGAAGGGCTTTGGTGGCCCACTTGCATAGGCCCCACCCTGATGTATTGCTCTAATCCAAGCCGTCCATCCCTTTCACCATCTCATTTTAGGCGTTGAGCCAGAAAATGAGATTGAACGGAGCACCTGGTGGCCCATAGTGTCAAAGATCGCACCTTCACCATTCAAACATCATTTTCGTATTTTATTTCATTTCCGTAGTATTTTAAAATTTAAACTCTGGACTCATTTGGACGGCCTCGAGCTGCTGATCGCAATGACTGGGGCAGATTTCATTTTTGCGGGCCCCACGTGCGAAAAACCCTTGAAAAATGGGTTTTCTTTTTTTTAAAAAAAAATGCATTGGCAGAGGCTTTGCCTCTGCCCTGACAACGGCCAGCGCCTGCACGCAGGCACGTGCAGGCTTGTCTTGACGGGCGGACGGACGTGGGGGAGGGTGCCCACGGCTCCTGCGTGTGAGCCCCACTATAATGTTTATTTGTCATCCAACTTGGTCATGAGGTGGGCCACCCCAGTGGTGGGCCCCCCTCCAAAAATAAAACAGATCCAAAACTCAGGTGGCCCACACCAAGTGAAACAGTGTGAATTGAATTTTACCATTAAAATCTTTTTGGGGCCCACAGAAGTTTTGGATCAAGCTGAAAATTTTTCTATCCCTTCATACAGGTCTGAGTGACCTTATGAACGGGTTAGATTTCAAGTAAATATTACGGTCGGCCACATTTGTTAGACCCATGTTAATGTATGTATTTCATTTGCACCGTCCACAGCCCGTGGACGGTGAGACTCACCATGATTTACTGTTGCATGTATTTTACACACGCCGTCCATCTGTCTTTGATGATGGGCCCCACTGCCAGCTGCTTATATTGATTTCTGTGGGACCCACCATTATATATAATTATGTATATTTTATAATATGAATAATTATGTATGTTATATAATTTATAATGTATATTTTAATATGAAAATTGTAGTGGGCCCTAGACCATGTGTCCCTATGAATAGTTTGGATGGAAATAAATATTTTGTAAGGCCCATGAGTCGGGACCCATTTAATTTCAAAAAGCCTATGGGATAGGCCCATTTGATTCATATAAGGCCTATGGACTTAGGCCCATTTGATGTGTTGCATGTCCATGGGAGTAGGCCCATTTGATGTACTTCAAGGCCCATGAAATTGGACCCATTATTGCATTCTTAAAGCCCATGGAAGTGGACCCATTTGATATATTGTAAGGCCCATGGGACTAAACCCATTTGATTATAAAAAGGGTCCATGGGATTAGGCCCATTGGATTTATTTGAGACCCATGAGTTAGGCCCATTTTATTTGATTAAGGCCTAGGGGTTTAGGCCCATTTGACTCATGTTAGGTCTATGGGTTGAGGCCCACTTGATCTACATGTGGGGCCCAATTGGTGTGGCCCATTGGTCATGTATTAGACTCATGAGACTAATCTCATTTGATGCAATCCTAGGCCCACGGGTTTTGACCCATTGCAATGCACATAAGACCCATTGGTGTGACCCATTTATATGGCCCATCTGATGAATAAAAGGCCCATAAGATATGGCCCATTTGATATATAAGTAAGGCCCAATGGGATGAACCTAAGATCCATTGCAATGTGTAATCCCAATACAGGTTATGTAGCGACGTTTAAGAAGATCGTGCCTGGGAATCAATGTTGGTTTGACGTCCACATTGCGAGTGTAATGCTGGTTGGATGTCCACATTACGACTCTCCTTAGGGCCCATTACTGGGCCGTATTTATTATGTATAGGCCGTCTAGGCCCATCCGCATTGTATGAATGGTCCCTCACTCATATACATGATTAGTATAGTTTCATGACTCATGATCATACGCATCATATGTATGCTTGATATGAGGATTGACTGATCATAGCATATGCCTTCGGGCAGGTTGTTTATGGGCTCCTGGTTAGGCGGTGTTGCCCTACATGAGCGCACGATATGCGCAGGATCTGTTGCATGACTGGATAGCGTGAATCATGCATTTCGTATTTGTGTGACATGGTTATTGTACGCCCTAGCGACATCAGGGCCATAGCCTCCACAGACGCATCGTGGATGGTAGGATTGGATACCGAAAATCTTGTTCTACATGGGGTACTATAGATATCCCTGGGTGAAAGTCCCTAAACCCTTATGGTACCAAGAGGTTACTCCAACGTGTAGACCGAGTGGGTAGATGAGCGTTGAATGCCGATTACCGGACGGTTACGCTCTCCACTGTGTCGTGGTCGGTTGGAAGGGGGTGCGGCCTTACCCGCCCGAGAGTAGGGGGCAATGCTAAGCTGAGTTTGACCAGCTCGAGGAATGGGTCCGCTATCGACGAGTCGCGCCCGATATTGGCAGACAGATAGTGAGGTCTCTTCCACTTACCTTATTGCGCGCGATGTGGCGGCAATCTGGTTTAGAGTGTACTAGACCCCGGTGATATCCCATATTGAGCTGTATTGATGCATGGACATAGATGAGGATTTGTATGCTTGAGTTGCATTGCACATCGCATGGCCCTGGGATGGCCGATATCATTCATGCCTTGCATTGCATAGCCTTGGTATGGCTCATGATCTTATGGTTCCATCTGCATATTCCACATTATTCTGACATTTTCTGATCATATTATTACCTTGCGCACACACTTTCACCACCCTCTAAGCTTTCTGTAAGCTTATGCACGACCGTTGCGTGCAGGTGACGTTGGTTCGCAGCAGCGCTAAGGCAGGAGCACGTTGCAGAGCATTTTGGAGTTTTTGTTCCTTACCATTATATTTCCCTTTATGCTCATTGTACTTGTAAAGTTTTTGATCATAGTGGAAATATAATGGAGTTCTTGGTTGTTGTTTGTGGGTTATGCCTTTGGTTATGCTTATTACGAATCAAACTGACATTGAAAATCCTCCTCGTAGCATCCCAGGATCGGAACCTGGCGAATGGAATTCTACGGAGGCTGTCGGCGCCGGATTCAGAGATCGGAAATTTTGTGAGCCCGGTTTCCGAGTTTAGGGCGTGATAGCTGTATGACTGGGTCACATGAAAAATCATCATCAGTCATGATGTCAAGTTCGACGAAGGTTACTTGTTTTGTAAGGATGAGAAAGAGGAATTGGAAAAGTTAGTTGTGGACATTTAGGTTGACAAAGATGAGACTTAGGCTGAAACGAATACGCAGAAAGAGGTACAAGAGCAGATGAAGCAACTACCTGTGTAAAGAAATTCGCCACGAGATTGCAGGTTATTGGGAAAATACTAAGGATAGCTCAAATATCGTATATGGATGATGAGATTGACTCATTGTACAAGAACAAGATGTGGGAGCTGGTGAAACTTTTCGTTGGATGAAAAGTGATCTAGTGCAAGTAGATCTTTAAGAAAAAATATAGTAGATGTAATGGAAGGTTGGTAGTGAAGGGATACGCTTAGAGGGAGGGTGTCGACTTCATCGAAATATTTACGATGGTTGTGAAACAAGTATCTATCAGATTCGTATTAGCACTGTATGCCCAATACGATCTTGAACTGGAGCAAATAGATATGAAGACTGCATTCTTACATACGAAATTGAAAGAGCAGATATACATAAAGTAACTCAAAGGCTTCGAAATAAAAGAGCTAGAGAACAAGGTTTGTAGGCTGAAGATGTCGTTGTACGACCTGAAATAGTCGCCTACGCAGTGGTACAAAAAGTTTTAATATTTGATGTTGATTCAGAAGTTTATCAGGAGTGAGTATGATCACTATGTCTATTACAAGACACCGAGTGATGAAAAATTCAGCATCCTGATATTAAATGTTGAATATGCCCCTTGCGCAAGATTTTACGTACATACACTCACGTTATAGGTTTTCGAGATAGTTTTCTCCAACAGGCTGAGCTCGGGTGCGCATATAAGTTTGGACATAGTTTAACAAATTAAAAAATAACTAAGGTGGGGATTCTAATATATACTTATTTCATTTTTCATTCCTATCCAATGTAGGATTATTTTTTTGCATAAAAAAACACAAACACGAATAGGCACCAGAGGACAACACAGAAGATTTTTTTTTTTTTTTTTTTTTAAGCATATGTTTTATATATATATATATATATATATATATATATATATATATATATACCTACTTCACTTGAGACCAGATATAGCCATGGAAAGAGGAGTTAACTTCACACCCAATATATATAAACCTACTTCACTTGAGACAAGATATAGCCACGAGAATAGGAGTTAACTTCACGCCCAATAAAGAAGTGAAGCGAGCAGGATCATTCATTTCAAAATGAAAGTGCGGGTGGTCCTGAATTTCATAAACGCCAGTTGAATCACTTCCAGAGACGATCATATCATCAGCATATAAAAGCAAAAGATCTATTACAGAGGACATAAATCGAACGAGAGTGCAAAGTCACGAGCACCTTGTCGAATCCCATAAAAAGTAAATGAGCTAAACTTGGCAAACCACTTATGAGGAACTGTTTGAAACAGTATAAAGCCCGGAGAAGTAGACAACATGGTTTGATAGACGAGAAAGACGTTCATAGGGTTTTATAGGTTTCTTTAAAAAGATTGTCGTAAAAGAAAGCATTCTTAACATCAAAGGATAAATGTTTCTTCTTAATCATTGCCATATTTATTTGATTGAATCCTTTAGTGCTGAGGCAAGCTTTATATCGCTGAATTGATCGGTGGAAAGAGGAAAAAAGGCCAATTGATCAAAAGAATGATTTAATTGAATGCCAGGTGTTTCGATCAGGCAGGGTGAGTTAATTGATTCAATGAGTTGATTAGACAGTTGGGGATAATGAACGGGATGGATTGGCTACTCTCCTTGACACCAGCCAATGGCTGGTGGTCGGTGCTATATGGGCCCCATCATGATGTATGTGTTTCATCCATGCCGTTCATTTTTTTTTAAAGATTATCTTACAGCATGAAACTAAAAATGAGGTATATCCCAATTGAAAATGGATCACATTATAGGATACAGTGTTGAATGAACATCAACCATTAAAAACATTTTGGAGGCATAAAAGTTTTGGATCGAGATGATTTTTGTTTTTCCCCTTCATCTAGGCCTGTATGACCTAATAAACAGATTGGAAGTACAACGGGACTTAGGAGGATTTTAATGATGGATATCCAATCACTATTGTTTTCATGTGGTGTGGTCCACCTGAAATTTATATACCTCTCATTTTTAAAATAAATCCTTAAAATGATCTTTAAAAATGGATGAAATACACACATCATGGTGGGGCCCATGGATCACCGACCACCAGCCACGGGGCTGGTGTCTGGGGGAGTAGCCAATCCGTTTCCATAATGAGCGGGGCAAATCAATGTAACAATATTGATAAAGGTCAAACTAAGGTGATCAGAGACGTGGAAGATCGATCTTGATGTCATGAGAAATTACATACTTGAAAGCACATCCGATCATCTTACTGTTGCTGGTTTGTATCCATGAGAATCATGCAAACTGCACCTGTATTCAATTACACCGATACAACTTTATATATAAGTTATAATACATGTAGCCTAGGATAAGAATGTATGACTGTATGACACAACTACAACACTACACGTGTACATTAACATATGTCACCTAGTGTAGTTTTTGGAGCTCAGCAACACAATTACAGGCGATGTCCACGAGCCTTTTATTATTATTATTATATTATTATTATTATAAATGTCAATCCACTGATCAGGTGGGCTGCAATCAACTGAAAAGATGTACAACTATGATAATCATGGCATACCTAATGAGTGGACCACCTTTATTTTCGGGCAGTGACATCTACACCGTGAGGTCCATGACAATTAGATATTTCATCCATTTGCCAAGCTAGCTGGCACATGGGGTGGGGCGTGTGCATTAACTGACTTGTGCATGCCTCTTGGCTTAGTGGATCTGCCTGTCCAATTTCCACTGTTCACTACTCCATCTCCTACATGATTAGTGAAAGTGGCAAGATTTTCAAGCTAATGGTCATTTATTGTGGATCCTGCCTTGAGAATTACTTGGATTTTGTATAAATGTGCCATGGAGGCTTGTGTTGGGATGCAGGTATAAAAGACAAAAAAGGCGTGGTTTAGGCCCATTATAGTTATAATGGGTCTGGACCAATGTTCCTTCTGGTCTAAGTACTATATTATACAATGCAGTGAGGGCCCCACAACTTTTTAATTTTTTTATTTCCTTCGAAATGCCTGGAGCTTAATTTGTACATATCAATGGACATTTGAAGGGTTTTAAAACATTAGTGATGCATTTCAGCAATTTAAAAAGAAATAGTTGTCCAACTATCTGCTATCAATCCCATTTAAAATAAAAATAAAAATCGCATTGGGAGGCCAAAAATTCAACACACGGCATAGAATGAAATAAAACTAAATAATGACCCTTGATTTAATGGCCACCAAACCCACGACTACATTTATTCGGTTCATAAATTTGTAGTCACAGATGAAAACTGCCAATGGTCCAAATTTAATATAAAAATGATGATCAATTAGAAGTTGGGATGGTAAATTAAATTTAAAATTTGGATGATGATCTAAGGTGTGTCACACAACTTGGACAGTTTAACTGAGTCAATGTATGCTAGGTTTATAATTTCGTAGCGCCTTTGTATCAACTGTTGCACCCTGCCAGAGTAACGAGTCACTCCCACTACTGATTCTCTACCCGTCCCACTTTTTCGTTTGAGCGTGCCATACCAACAAGTTAAGATAAGACCACCACTAGCCCATGATGCTCGATCCCCTTAGTGCCGGTCATCAAGTGGACCACCACACTCGTGACCTTGAGAAGAATGTTAGTCTTTGTGGAAAGAAATATCTTGATCAATTCAAAAGTCCACAATGGTCCATTCAAACGTTAGTAGGAATGCCAACAACTATCATGACTAATACTTCCTAATGTCTGTCTATTTACGGGCAATGCACATCATCAAATGGACCACACGTGATGACCATATAACAAAACGTGGACTTCAGGAAGTCCACACCAGCCCATTTATATGTGTCACAGTCATCATGAATAAAGTCCACACATTTTTGCACTATGAATAAGATCTAGTGGCTAATGAGCCATGCCGGATTCAACTGCAAGTCGCTGTAACTGTTTGTTTCTTGATTGGATGGTTGTGAGATGTTGGGACCACTCACACCCAATCGAGATCTAAGGTGTTGAGCCCGAGTCACCTAAAAAATGGATGTTTACCGTCTACAGTCCTTGTATCCCGGGCTATTTAAAGAGCAACACCGATATCACATGGTATAAGGAATAGTGAGGGAAAATCTGTAAGTAGTTTTCCTATTTTATTAGGTAGATAGTTCTAAAGCTGGCTGACTCGACCTAAAATTGACGTAGGGATGGACATGATGAGGCCAATCACCGTCTTCCTCAAGGCGATAGCTACTCCGTATCTATGGAGTTTCTCTGGACTCCTAGCAAAGATTCTTCAAATCCACAATAAAAAATAATAAAATAAAAATAAATTCTAAAAAGTTCATAAATTTATTGATGATAAAAACAAATTTGCAACCCTTTAAATATTGATACCAAACATTGGAATAAGTTTCAAAATCAAACTTATTTTCTTTATTTTCAACAGTTGGATCTTGATACATTGGTTGGATTGTATTTCGTGGCCGTGGAAATGTTTCCTTAAATGAGACCTGAAAATTAGGGTTTGCAGGGATGGTGTGTTTTGTTAATTTCTAATGATCGTTGGATGTTGGTTAAAGAAAAAAAAAAAAAAGTTTCAAAATCAAACTCCAACTCAAATTTTCTAAAATTCGTGGTTTACTATTTATAGTAAGTGTATCATTTGGCTAAATTACATTATTTTCTTAATTTTTCTAAGCATTTTTTATATTGGACACAACTCTTAAAACTCAAAGGACAAATAGTTATGACGAAATTAAAATTTATTATAAATAGTAAAAATAAAACTAAAAAAGATTTTCAACGCTTGTTCAGATGGATTCTCACAAATTTAGCATAGGAGTGGTTAAAGTAGTTTTTCCTACTTAAAACCATATATGGTATGTTGAATAATTCATTCATTTCAATTTGTGAGATACGCCTATTGTAAGGTTTAGATGGTCTATATCACTTATGCCTCCAACCATGCATTCTCTTGTCTATCTTGGACACGAAAATGTCTGCAACCCTGCTCTACACAAAAAATTCAGCCATTTCAACTTGACTCAGGGGATTCCAAGGCAGGTTGCTTGAAAACTCAGTCCTGCCTATGACTTGATCCTCATTCTGGTTGGACCGTTCCAACATTCGAAAAGAATCCTTAGTCAATTTAACAATTCGGTCCACTTGACACAACTCATAGTGACTCGAACTGAGTCACTCAGTGACTCACAGTGTCAGTATAAGTAAAGTGTAAAAGGAGAATAAGGGGAATTTAACCCACTCTCTCTTATAGTGCTAATACAAACTTACCTAGTATGCAATGCGTTGCTATCAAATTACTGTTTTTTTTTTTTTTTTTTTTTTTTTTTTTTCTTGCATGCGATTCTAACTAATTTAAATATCCTAATAATTTTAATTTATTATTATTTTATATGGAGTTGAGTCAGGCCGAGTCTTCTAATGAACCTAAACCAGCTGAATATTGCCTGAGTCAAGTCTTCGGTTTTTCAAACTATCGTGCATTTCCATAAATACACCCCACGCAAGGTCCCCTATGAACGCTGATTAGGTGCGACCACAACTGTGGGGCCCACCTTAATGTATCTGTTCTATATCCTCGCCTTCCATCCGTTTTGCCAGCTTATTTTAGGGCACGGTCCCGAAAATGAAGTAGATATAAATCACAGGTGGACCACGCCACAGGAAACAGCGGTCAATATCAAATCTCACCATTAAAAGCTTACTAGGGTCCACTGTAATATTTATTTTCCATCCAATCTATTGATAAGGTCACATAGACCTGGGTGAAAGGAAAACACAAATATCATATTGATACAAAAATTTTGTGGCCCCATAAGTTTTTAGTGGTAGGAATTGAATCCCTACTGTGTGGTCCCCCTGTAATTTTTATCTCCTTAATTATTAGGACCATAGCCTAAAATGATCTATCATAACTGATGGACGGTGTGGATATACAACACATACATCGAGGTGGGCCCAACGGTCAGGGCCACACCTATTTGACTGGATTTGGGGTCGCATCTAGTCCGCGTCCATGAATGCGCAGGAAGCCATGCTAACCTGCGCATGGCGTGTAACTAACGTCTCATAGTTTCATCACATGCCTCAATGAATATCTTTGCAACCGTATACTCTACGGAAGAAACAAATACAGCAGCCCTTATTTTCTACACAAGCTCCAAACGTCGAAATGAACAAAAGTCAGAATCCTTGTATTTTCCTGAGTGACCCGTCTTTGCAGAATTCTGACAAGTGGCCCCCCGTGTCCGTAATCCAGACCATTGGTATGTTGGATCCTTCTGTGGTCGAGCTTTGACAGCGAAGATAACTTCGATGTTTTGACTAGTCATCTAAAGATAGACGATTGGAAGAGAATGCAATCAACTGTCAACAATAATCATTCACGTGAGAGACGCCGTAGTGGGCTTTCACCATCTATAGGTATTGGAACCCTAGACCGGGTGTTGAAAGTCCCGAGAGCCTACCACCCGAGCAAGCTCGAGGAGTACAAAACGATCGTATATAGCGATGTGGACCTTCCAGAACCTGTTCATTCACGCGCATGAACACAGGTCAACCAAGACTTTCGAAAATTCGAACTTACCAACAGGGCCAGGCTTGACACATGTTATGGCCTAAAAAATATTGCGAGGCATATTAACGTAGGTACAGATTATTTGAGAATCCATGGTCAACCGTCACCTCACTATGTAATTTATGGTCGTCTGTGAGAATTAAACTATGATAGACCTAACTCGCTATATAGTTCACAGCCAACCATGGTTGATCGTGGTGCGACCATCCAATTTTGTGATTTTACACAAATCAAGATATGTAAGTCCAATTTTTAGACTAGGGTCTAAACCAAAACAAGTGTTTTCCCTCAAAAGACTAGGGTTTGATAGGGGATAGATTTTTTTACACTTGTAAAGGGATTGGAAATGATTTCTCAATGGATAATCGTCTCAGGAGGGTCGATCTGATGCAATGATGCTTTATCCTAGTTCGAAGGATTGGGCATTGAATATTTGATGGTGAGCATAGGCATTCAGGTGATGACTACATATGCATCTCCTTGGGTGGAAGCAGTTCAAAAGGTGTTACGAGATCATTAGACCCAAAAGAGCTTTGGGTAACCTTAATTTCGACTTATATTTTTAAAATTGAATTAATTAATTATGCTTATGTCACACTGGTATGTATATCAAGTCAGGTCTCTCGTTGGGCATGCCAAAATGCTATTGTTCCTTGAATGCAAAATTTGGTCACATGTAATATTTGTGGGCGTGTTAGCTAAAACAGATTATGCAACACGATTTCAACTGAACGACTTTGACCCTAAGCACTAAGATAAGCAGATATATCAGGATTGAGCATATATGATCAAGATTTGAGGAGACAGGTCACTTATTCAGCTATTCATAAGATGTTATTTAAAATGATAAGGTGATTAATTATCAAAGGGTAGAGTTTATCCTTTGAGAATGAGTTGCACCTTGCCTTCCATATGAAATGATTTTCAAATATAAAAGCAAAGAAAAAGGAAACACTTATAGTTAATGACTAAGAGTAACTGTAAAAACACATTTTTAAGAGAATAACAACTTGTATTGTGATGGAGATCATCAAGCGTATGAGTGTAGACTTAGATTACATCTACTGGATTACCACTACATAAAAGATAATTGAAAAATAGATTTGATTTGCTTGATTGGGTTGGTATGAGACACTCTGCTTTGTTAAATCCTTTGTCATTTATAGATATCTTGTGATGGTCATTTAGATGCTTCTTCCCCTACATTCGATGGATGATAGCAATTGCTTTGGGAGCACTCCAGCTTTCCAGACTCTTCTTGGACACCTATGATCACGGTAACCACCTTAGCATTACTTTTTTCTTAATCACATCGTACATTCAAGCTTCTCGGTCACACTCTGTATATTGATGATGCGTAATACTCATCAGTGCCAGTTGTAATTTCCTAACACATGCTCAAAATATCCACAAAAATCTTAGACATGCTTTATACTTTTTATACAATGACACATGTCCCTTTCTAATTGGTTCTTCAAGGAACGTTAAAAAAATATGGTACAACAATTCTATCGAGAATTCTTCTAGTTAATACTCAATCTAATGTTATTCTCAAGCTGGCCATGTCATTAACTAAATAGTGGTTAATCATTGGCTTTGCTGGTCAGAAATGAAAACCCACGCACACTAGCCAAGTACACAGTTTTTCATACCTGGTTGTATTTAGGGTTGGGTACAGTCCTTACTATGAGGTTGACCTTGATCTATGTATTCTATATTCGTGACATCCATCAAATTATTATTATTTTTTCAAATTGTTTTAAGCAAGAGTCTAAAAATGAAGCTAATATAGTTCTTAGTTGGACCAAACCATAAGAAACCATGGTAATTTCCGTTAATGGGCCACAAAAGTTTTAGATCAACATTATTATAGGGAAAATCAAATTGATCCCTCACATAAGAAGAATGACCGTCTAACTATAAGAGATGTGTCTCCGAGCTAGGGTAACCAAAGGTCCAAGTATAAGAACCATTGACAAGTCATTGAGCCAAGCAGTTAGATCACAAGGTTCAGAGGCATGACAAATCGTTCCTCTGATGCAGAGACAAGGCCCCCCGAGCTAAGTCATCTAATGATAGAGCTCGATGAGAGAGGACTCTTCTCACTTGAAATGTTTACAACACGGCTAAGAGACGTATAAGAGAAGAAGCTCAAGCCATCCACGAGGGAATGACCTTAAGCCTCGAGTTCCACCTCGAGCTGAGTAGGTCGACTACCGCCAGGGTAGAGGGCCTTACCTAATCTTAGTCAAAGATTATGCTAACCGAGGCAGGCTTGACGAAATCTTCATGGTAGTTGTTGCAGAGTTTTTTGGGACGGTTTCCCTTCGCGACGGACCCTCCTTCACCTGCACAAAAACAATGTCAAGGGAACCCTGGCTAGGGCCGGGGAACCTCCGATGCTTAAGTCAGTAATCTCGTCTCTGGCTCAGAGCTTTTCTCAGTTAGCATATGCGTACCTTTTACTGTTTCAAGCTTGGAGATTTATACAAGCCGTCAATCCTTATCTTTGGAGGATTCTTCTCCTGGGATCGCTCAGGATCCCGAGAATCTTGGGATTCGCAATCAACATCCCTGGATTTCCGTAGATCTGCATCTGTCCTTGCTCCACCATTCCCTGTCTCGGTTGGATATCGGCCGACACCGGGAGAGTCTCGGCCAAGGCATGACCGACACAGGGGGAGTCTCGGTCGATGCAGGAGGTCGGGTCCTGAGCCGTGCCCGACAGAATTAGCTCCCTGAAGGGATCTTTACTCTATCGGTTAAATGGCTTTCACACGCCCGACCTTCAATGGGGTGAGGCAGGCGAAGTTATCATACTGACAGAGCGACTTTACTCGTCTTTGCTTACACCTGACGGCCCGCCATCTGCACCGTCAGCGTTGTCTCGGTTTCTTCACGCAGTGTCGGCAAAGTCAACTCGGGACTTTACCCGAGGCCGACACATTTTTCCCCAACAGTGAGCCCCCCTGCTTCTGGTGCCGTCTATGGCAGCAAGGAGCACGATTTTATCGGTCGGTTGGCGTTAGCATCTGAGACAATCATGAGGCATTTAATGTTCTTTGAGTCGTTCTTAGCGTGCGTCGTTGCGCCTTCCAAAGTCACACGTGCGGCCAGCCGTCAACTCGCTCCGTCCGCGTATAAGAAGCAGACGCGTGGCCACGATTTCAGCGCAATCAATCAACAGTCGCCACGCGTCGGAAGGGGGAGCCGAGGCGAACGTCGCTTCGCCTCCGCCATAATGACCCGCCTACGTGGCACGGCTATAAATAGCCCGGGCGGGAGGACGGTTCGAACTTTGTTTTCGTCCTCCTTCCTCCCGTCCGTATCTGAATTTTCGCTCTCTTCTTCCTCTCCTCCGCTGTCGCGTTTTTCCTCGTCAGCCCTTCCTTGCAATCACCGTCAATCCCTTTGGTGAGTCTTTAGTCTTCCCCTTCTCCTTTAATTACCTTTAATGGCCGCACAAGGCTCTCAAAGCCCTCGGGAGGAAATGTCAGTGGACGAGGGCATGTCCCAACACCTCTGGGATATTACGGACCCACCATCTCTGTTGACGGAGTTCGCCGCCGGAGCTGACGCCGCATTTCGGCTTGTCAGAGAAACCGGCAGCCCTTCGGCTGAGCATCCCGCCCAGACAGGTCCATCAAGTGGCGGGACATCTCTGGTGACTCGTCCAGGGAGACCTAACCCGTGGGCGGACCAGATGGAGGATGAGGAGGGAGAGGGAGAAGAAGATTTGGTCACAGGTGAGGGAATGGTCGTCCCATACCCTGTGACGCGAACTGCGGAGGCTTCTGGATCGTCTTCGAAAGGAGAAGGAGACGAGCCCAGCGGTCTCGTAGCTTCTACCCTCACCGAGTCCAATTTAAACCGAATCAGGGCTGGTTACCATGTGCCTGATTCGGTCATCCTTCATCTGCCTCGTCCGGGTGACCTCCCCGACCATCCCCCCGCAGGGATGGTCGCAATTTTCCAAGTATCGATGCAGTGCGGCCTGCGCCTGCCACTCCAGCCCATTGCCCGTGACTTCCTCTCTCGAGTCAAAATAGCCCCCGGCCAAATCGTCCCAAACGCGTGGAGGAACTTGTTCGGGTGTGCCGTGCTTTGGTCCGAGCTAGAACAACCTTCTCTCACGGTAGACGAGTTCCTCTACTTGTATCAAGTCCGACCAAACCCCAACTTCCCTAGCCTATACTTCCTAAGTGCGTGGAGAGGCAAGGGGGGATCTCTAATAACCGACCCACCTACCTCGAACAAGTTCTGGAAGGAGAGGTGGTTTTGGGCGTGCGGTCGGTGGGAGTCGGCCGACTCGTGGCCGTACGAGCCTAAAGTACCCCGCACGTTCCGTAGAGCAGGTGACTCGGCGCCTCGGCTCGCCCTTTTTCTTATCCTCCTTTATATATTATCTTCCTCTGATCTGGACTGTTCCGTGTCTTGCAGATATCTTAAAGAGTAGGGGGAAGCTCGAGTCCGGGGCTTTGACTCGGATAAGAGAGTTGAAGAAGCTGAGCGCGGCGGAGCGATCGTGGAAGTTGCTCCTGCAACCCGAGCGTCTCCACCTTGCCGGTCTTGACTCGTTCGTTTCAGGTAATTCACTTTTCCTTACGCTTATCTCCTTAGTTTTTGGTTCGCTTGCTTAACCTTTACATTCGTCGTTGCAGATCTCCCCGAAGCTCGCCCAATTTTAAGACCTACCCCAGAGAGCATGGCCGAGCCCCGACCCTCTCTGAAGCCTGTTTCCAAGGTGAAGGCTCCCCCACGATCGACTCTGCTGTCTGGGTCTCGACCCTCAAAGCAGCAGAAGGTCGCGGGGAAGGGGAAGGACACGGTCGCTCCACCTGCTGCCGTGCCCGCCGTTCCCCAGGTGGTCGTCCTCTCTGACCCTGATGAGAGGGCCGAGGAGACGGGGCCTATCCACCCAGTCACCCAGGCGGCACCTGAGTCGGGGCCCGCCGCAGGGGAGGTCTCAGGGCCGAGGGAGGCCCTTCGCGAAGAGTCCCCGAGAAGGGAGATGACTCAGGCGGAGTCCCCCTTCTCGAAGATTATTGCGGGGATGGTGCCTTGGGCGCTTGCCCACGGGAGTGAGAGAGAGTTTGCCAACTACTACAGCGCTCCGACGGCCCAGACCCTCGGGCATGCGGCAAGGCTGCTTTTTGAGGTAAAATCTTCTTTCTTCTCGTGTTGCTTTCTGTCTGGGTTTTCTGAGGCGACTAACCATCTCTGCATTGCAGCTGGTGCCTTGCCTCGTTAAGGCAAGCTCGGAGCTGGTCGCCTCCTAGAAACTTGCGTCCGAGGCAGAGTCTGCGAAGAGGGTCGCGGCCGAGGCTGAGGGCCGCAGGGAGATCGCCGAGGGCCGAATCGGCATCATGACAGGCGATCTTTCTATCGCCCGGAAGATGGCCGCTGACGCCCGCGCGGCTCTCGAAGGCGTGAAGGCCGACAATGCTCGCCTTACTCTGCTCCTTCAGGAGGCCGAGGAGAGGGAGCGGCTTCTTCGCCAGGTTCATGGCGAGTGCGACGGCGCCCTCGCTCGCGCGAAGGCCGAGGCCGGCGAGCTTGTTCGGGAGGCCCAAGGGGAGACGCGTCGAGCCCAGGAGGAGCGAGACCGAGCTGTAGAGGCCTTCCTTGAGTCTACCGAATTTGAGGAAGAAAGAGACCACCTTTACCAAGGCGGCTACAAGGCCTGCGTTCTCGAAATGAGGGCGGCCTTCCCTGAGCTCGATCTCTCTGCAGAGTTTTTTGGGACGGTTTCCCTTCGCGACGGACCCTCCTTCACCTGCACAAAAACAATGTCAAGGGAACCCTGGCTAGGGCCGGGGAACCTCCGATGCTTAAGTCAGTAATCTCGTCTCTGGCTCAGAGCTTTTCTCAGTTAGCATATGCGTACCTTTTACTGTTTCAAGCTTGGAGATTTATACAAACCGTCAATCCTTATCTTTGGAGGATTCTTCTCCTGGGATCGCTCAGGATCCCGAGAATCTCGGGATTCGCAATCAACATCCCTGGATTTCAGTAGATCTGCATCTGTCCTTGCTCCACCATTCCCTGTCTCGGTTGGATATCGGCCGACACCGGGAGAGTCTCGGCCAAGGCATGACCGACACAGGGGGAGTCTCGGTCGATGCAGGAGGTCGGGTCCTGAGCCGTGCCCGACAGAATTAGCTCCCTGAAGGGATCTTTACTCTATCGGTTAAATGGCTTTCACACGCCCGACCTTCAATGGAGTGAGGCAGGCGAAGTTATCATACTGACAGAGCGACTTTACTCGTCTTTGCTTACACCTGACGGCCCGCCATCTGCACCGTCAGCGTTGTCTCGGTTTCTTCACGCAGTGTCGGCAAAGTCGACTCGGGACTTTACCCGAGGCCGACACATTTTTCCCCAACAGTAGTTTCCCATAAGAACAAAGATTCTCCCGCATATCCCATTAATAAATGATTAATTGAAGATTTTATATACGTATATACACACACACCCCTTATAGGAGGGGTAAGTTGAATTATATATCTACACATACACCTTATAGGAGGGGTAAGTTCAAAAACTCTACTAGCCAAATTTAGGCATGCGGGCGCCGTCCACCGACACCCCTTGTCTACATCTCCCTTATCCTTTGTAGGTGGTGAGGGTGCTTCCACATTGATTATATATGTACACCCATTTCTTGTGAAAAAAGTGGTATTTATTTAATTTTTTCCCTGCATCCAGGTTCATGTGACCTTACCAACACGTTGGATGGAAAATAAAAATTACGGAAACATTGTGGTACATCTAGGAAGTTTTTAATGGTAATGAGTTTGTTTCCCTAGAGTATGGTCCCCTGGATATTAGATCTGCTTGATTTACACCAACATACTATAAAATGATCTGGGAGATCGGATGGACGGAATGAATTTATAATATTTATATTAAGGTAGGCCCACATTAAGGGCCGTCCCTAATCCGCTCCCCAGCTCCTCCGCGTACGCCAAAAGGCATGTTTATCTGGACTCCCATTTTCCACCCCGTGGCTTACGGAGGAGGAAGTGTATGGTTACGTGGACGGCTCTTTCGCCGTGTATACACGAAGTTTTATTCCAGGAAGGTGTTGTCCATTTATTTCGTAGTCCATTGATATGATGAAAAAGGTATAGATGGATAATTAAAAGATATTTATCTTATTAAAATATCTATTTAACTAGTATACTTTTCCACATAGATATAGAACGTTTCTATATTTCTCTTCTAAACCGTCATTTATAGAAATAATAAGGTTTTAAAATTGATGATATTTTGAAACAAAGTTCATTATAAAATCATACCAACGGTGTGGATTTATGATTAGTGAGCTCAATATATCAAAATTTAAAACTCATATATGGTGCAGAAAGATACGGGCCTCCTATCATATGATTTAAAACTCATATATAGGCAGAAAGATGAGGGTCTGATATCATATCTAGGCAGAAAGACGAGGGTCCCCTATCGTATGATTTCACCACGTAAGGTGCGCATCTCATGAAATGACGACAATGCCCTTGTATGTATACCCAGTCAGACTGAAGCTGAGATGCGTACTGATCATGCTGTGGCACTGACTGTAGGGCCCACCTTGATGTATTTCTTGTATATCCGAACCATCCATCCGTTTTTCCATATCAATTTAGGACAAAAATTGAAGTTGAGAAAATCTCAGGTGAAACACACTGTAGAAAACAGTGGTGATTGATCATTAAAACTTCCCGTGGGCTACAAAATATTTGGATCAAGCTGATATTTGTTTTTCTGCTTTATTCATGCCTTTTTGACCTTACCAACAGGTTGGATGTAAAGAAAATTTACGGTGGGCACTAGCATGCTTTTTTATGGTGACAGTTCAATCACCACTGTTTCATATGATGTGGTCCACCTGAGATTTGGATCTACTTCATTTTTGGCTCACGCCCAAAAATGAGCTGGAAAAGTGGTTGGATTGAGTGGATATGCAGGACATGCATCAAGGTGGGCCCCAAGATCAGGGCTGCACCTAATCTGCTCCTGCTGATCATCAGGAAACTTGCCGATCATAACTGGTCATGCAGATCTATCATCAGTAGATCGGACCGTCCATCTTGTGGGCTTTACCGTGGATAAGCCACGGTAATAATAATAATAATAATAAAGGAAGAAGAAGAATTAAAAAACGACAACCAATATTGGTTAAACCTTAGACTTCGTACTGACTTTTCCCATTTTCAACATGGACGGATGGCTAACTGTTCCAGGAGTGGGACATCTACAACAGGGCCACCAGACGGAGGATCCGGACTCACCAACAGGACAACCATTTGAACGGTGAAGAGTCAATGAACAAAGACTAGTTCATCTTGACCTGTGCTTAGTGACAGTTATCACGCCTTCGGCCAAAAAACTAAGAGATAAGGTGAGCGCAACCATTCATCTATGGCCCCACATCTCTTATTGATGTGAATTTGAATTTCTCTTCAGGTTTCTCGAGATATATTGGTGAAAATTAGTCAAAATCATTTTCTCCTATCCCTTGGAGAGAAAATAGAGAGGCATCTCCACCTTATATATGGATCATGTAGAATGCAATCAGAACCGTTGATCTGTTAGGCCACCGTTTGGACAGACCATGTCCAATAAAATCGCCGGATTATTATTATTATTATTTTATCTCTCCATTTTTCTAACATCTAATGCAATGGCTACGTGGTATAGCTGTAATTATTTTATTTTTGTCTATAGCCTCATTTACATTATGGCCCACTTATCAACCGTTTTATTAGTGATGTATAGTGGGTCGCGGACAGTTTCATGGCCAAGATGGATTAGAAAAGGCCCGGTCAACGATAGAAGTGATCCGGACCATCGGACCTTAGATCGGGCGTATCTCATAACTCGGAATGAGTTATTTGACGTAAAATATGTGATTTTGGGGTAGAACGAGCTACTTTAGCCAACCAACCCCACTATGCCGGGTTGCGCAGCCCAGATTTGTGAAATACCCCCTGATCGACGGTCGTTTCCCTATTTTATTTTCGTTTTTACTATAAATAGTAATTTTTAGTTTGATTATAACTCTTCATCCTTTGGGCTTTAAGAGTTGTGTCCAACATGAAAAGTTCTTAGAATAATTAGGAGAACAGTTTGGTGAAGCCAACTAGGACACTTACTATTTTTGGCCAAAAACCTTGCGCACTAGCAGACATCACGACCGTCTATAAAAAGTAAGTTTACTATTTATAGTAAGTCACGGATTCTAGGAGTTTTAGTTGTAGTTTGATTTTGATTTCTTTTCTATTGCTTGGTGCCCTTATTTAAAGGGTTGTGAACTTATTTTTATGTATTCATTAATCAATTTCGAATTTACTATAATTTATTTCTATTTCTGCTTTCTTTCCTCGTGGATTCGAGAAGTCTCTGTGAGGAGTCCAGAGAAGTTCCGTGGATTCGAGATAATTATCCTCTTGAGGAAGACGGTGCTCGACCTCACGTCCTTCGTTGCGTCAATTTGGTATCAAAGCGAGGTTTTTCCTCAGGTAGATGGCTTCTAACGACAGGTCGGGCAACAATCCCATGAGCAGTGCCTCACAGAATTTACCTTTAACGGCAGCAGCTTTCGAATCAGCGCAGTAAGAGAATCGGCAAGCCATGCAAGGGTTGCAGGCTTCCATGGATTGCATAACGAATCTCTTGGCAGAAACCCTAGGGTAACTCTATGTTCCTCGTGGCAATCCTCCACCACCGATTGCTGAAACTCGCAGTCGCCCTGATCACAAGATAGTACCGGCAGTGCATCCATGGGTCATTCCTGAGGAAGGGGGCTCCAATAAGGAGAAAATCGACGACATAATCTTCCAAAATCCCAGACAATGCGGCGATCGAGTAGATCGGACAGATCGAGAATTCAAGATACGGGTTGATATTCCTAACTTTAATGGTTAACTACATATTGAGGATTTCCTCGATTGACTTTTTGAAGTTGAGTGATTTTTCGACTATATGGACATCCTTGAAGCAAAGAAGGTCAAGCTCGTGGCCTACAAGTTGAAAAGAGGAGCTTCAACTTGGTGGGAATAAATACAACTAGCACGTACTAAACAGATGAAAGCACCAATTCGCACATAACAACGGATAGAGCAGCTACTACATGCCCAATTCCTCCCTAGCGATTATGATCAGGTATTATTCCAACAATACCAAAATTGTTGACAGGGTAATTGGTCGGTGAGAGAATACGTAGAAGAATTTTATCGCCTAGCAGCACGTAACGATTTAGTAGAGACTGAATCGCAGTAAGTTGCCCGATTCAACGGTGGACTACGTATGACGATCTAGGATCGGGTCCAGATGCAGTCCGTTTGGACGATGAATGATGTGATCAAGTTGGCTACTTGGGTAAAAGAGCAACTTGAATGTCTAGTATACGGTCTTATTCTACCACAAGGATCACTGCGGCGGGTCTACCCCAGGGAGCTTCACAGTCTAAGGGGAAGGAACCCGTAAGAGCACGCACTCAACCTCTTACACCTGAGAGCCGAGATCAGGGAAGCAGATAAGCTAGACCCCAAAGGGGCGTATCGACTGTTGTTGGTCCAAGTAGAATCCCAAACCCCTATGCGCGACCCCGGCTCGACAATTGCTATCGTTGTGGCCAACTGGGCCACCTATCAAATACTTGTCCCCAGCGAGAGGTGGCGAAACTCGCCATCAATGATAGTAGTGCTGATAACGCGTATGAAGATCCAAATGTTGAATAACAGAAGCATACCACCGAGGACGAGGCAGATGAATAAAGTTGGGTTCAGAAAGATCGCGGCAAGTCACACGTCGTGAGGCGACTATTATATGCACTAAGAAAAGAAGTATATCCACAGAGGCATAACATCTTCTGCACTAAGTGTACAGTGAATCGAAAGGTCGATTTGTGACATGATTATTGATAATGGCAGCAGTGAGAACATCGTCTCCAAGGTTATGGTGAAGAAATTGTAATTGAAAACGGAGCGTCATCCCTCCTCATATACAATTGGTTGGATCAAGAAAGTCAGCGAAATAAAGGTAATTAAACGGTGCACCATATCCTTTTCAATTGGTAAACATTATAAGGATGAAGTAGTATGCGATGTGGTTGACATGAAAGCATATTACATACTACTCGGTAGGCCCTGACAATCTAACTGTGACGCCACTCATAAAGGGTGAGGTAACATATATATCTTTGTTAAGGATGGCCGGAAGACCATATTGGCCCCTACAGATCCAGAAGGATCACCTAAAACTTCTAAAGTAGAGGGCCGTTTTCTCTTAACCATACGGAACTTCGTGGAAGAATTCAAAGAAACAGGACAGGCTTATGCATTAATTGTAAAAGGCGAAGAACTCGAGCCGACCATCATCCCGGAAAGACTAAGGCCCTTGCTACATGAATTTAAAGAAATTTAGCCCGATAACCTTCCTTATGGGTCACCTCCCATGTGGGATATCCAACACCATATCGACTTTATCCCCGGGTCCAGTCTACCCAATCGGCCTTATTATTGAATGAGTCCGAATGAGTGCGAGATTTTGCAAGGGAAAGTGGAGGAGTTGATCCGTAAGGGTCTTATTTGAGAAAGCATGAGTCCATGTGTTGTACTAACTCTATTAACTCCAAAGAAAGATAGGAGTTGGTGCATATGTGTCGACAGCCGAGCCATCAACAAAATCATCATAAAATACAGGTTTCCTATACCACGGTTGGACGATATGCTAGACATGCTAGAGGGTGCCAAAATATTCTCTAAATTGGACCTGAGGAGCGGCTACCATCAGATTCGAATACGACCAGGTGATGAGTGAAAAATGACCTTTAAGACCAAGGAAGGATTGTACGAATGGATGGTCATGCCCTTCGGTCTTTTGAATGCGCTTAACACATTTATGAGATTGATGAATCAAGTTCTAAAACCTTTCATTGGGAGGTTCGTTGTGGTTTATTTTGATTATATTTTGATATATAGTCAAGACGAAATTATCCATATGGAACACCTCAAGAAGGTCCTTCAGGTGCTTATTGAAAATAAACTGTATCTCAATTTAAAGAAGTACAACTTTATGACTAATAGCCTATTGTTTCTGAGTTTTGTCATAACATCCATGGGCATTCGGGTGGATGAGGAAAAGGTGAAGGCAATCAGAGAGTGGCCGGTTCCCACAAATATTCACGAAGTGCGAAGTTTTCATGGATTAACGACATTCTATCATTGGTTCGTGAGAAATTTCAGTATTATTGTGTCACCAATCACGGATTGCATGAAGAAATGATAGTTTTAGTGGGCTGACGAAGCCGACAGAAGCTTTACCAAAATCAAGTGCAGATTATCCACGACCCTAGTTCTTGTACTTTCCAACTTCAGCAAACTGTTGAAGTCAAATATGATGCTTCATATGTCGGAATTGGGGGAGTTTTGTCTTAAGAAGGTAGGTCGGTAGCCTTCTACAGTGAGAAATATAGCGATACACACAAGAAGTGGTCTACATATGAGATCGAGTTATACGCAGTGGTCTAAGCACTCCGACACTGGTGACATTATTTGATTCAAAGGGAATTCATACTTTACACGAACCATCAAGCTCTTAAATTCATCAATAGTCAAGCTAACGTTAACCGCGTGCATGCTAGATGGATCTTATTTTTGCAAGAATTCATATTCGTGCTCAAACATAAATCAGGACAACAGAACAAGGTAGCTGATGCGCTGAGTTGCCGTTCGACTTTGCTAGTCACTATGAGTAATGAAGTTGTCGTGTTCGAGTGCCTCAAAGACATATATGCTGACGACGATGACTTTAAGGACACATGGGTTAGATGCCAAGAAGGTCACTCCGGCGACTTACATATGTAAGACGGGTTCCTTTTCAAAGGAAATCGATTGTGCATCCTCAACAGTTTGCTAAGAGAATAGATAATCTAAAAGCTACATGAAGGTAGCCTTAGTGGACACTTTGGGCGAGACAAGACACGAGTTCTTGTGGAAGAATGGTATTACTGGCCGCAATTGGTACGTGATGTGGAAAAGGCAGTCCAATGTTGTTATATTTGTCAGACCTCTAAGGGGCAATCTTACAATACGGGCCTCTATACCCCGTTAACCTGTCTGATGGCCCTCGGAAGGATTTATCTATGGACTTTGTGCTTGGTCTCCTATAAACATAATGCGGCATGGATTAGGTGTTTGTGGTAGTAGATCATTTCTCCAAGATGGTGCACTTTATTCCAAGTAAGAAGACTCTCGATGCAACATACGTGACAAATCAATTCTTCAGAGAAATTGTGCGGCTACACGGGGTTCCTAAGACTATTACTTCTGACCGTGACACGAAGTTCATAAGCCACTTTTGCCGGACTTTGTAAACTCGATTCAATACACGACTTCAGTTCAATAACGCCTACCACTCACATACTGACGGTCAAATTGAGGTTGTGAATCGCATGTTGGGAAACCTTCTTCAATGTATTTCAGGAGAAAAACCAAAGCAGTGAGATTTGACATTGTCTCAAGCGGAGTTTGCATTCAATAACATGGTGAACTGCTCGACAGGAAAATCTCCATTCCAGGTTATTTACGGACGAGTACCTCGCCACACACTAGATTTGGTCCCTCTACCCAAGCTCCTAGGCATGAGTATTGCAGCAGAACATATGACAGACAGGATCATGGGTATTCATGCGAAGGTACAGATCAAGATACATGCCTCGAATGAAAAGTATAAAGAGCAAGCGGACAAGCATCGGCGACAAAAGGTATTCGAGGTGGGCGACCAAGTAATGGTCCATCTGCGAAAAGAAAGATTTTCTACTGGAACGTACACAAGTTGAAGAATAAAAAGATTGGATTGATACCAATCATCTGAGAGATCAATGACAATGCTTATGTTGTTGATCTTCCAGATGACATGGCGATCTCACGGACTTTCAACGTCGCGGATCTAATCGTGCATTATGAACCAGAGCAGGAGGAGAATTCGATGATGAGTTCTTTTCAAGTGGAGGGGACTGATGTAGAGCGGGTCGCGGACAGTTTCATGGCCAAGATGTATCAAAAAAGGCCCGGTCGACGACATGAGTGATCTGACCATGGGACCTTAGATCGGGCATATCTCGCAATCTGAAATGAGTTATCTGACGTAAAATATATGATTTTAGGGTAGAACGAGCTACTTTAGCCAACCAACCCTGCTATACTGGGTTGCGCAGCCTGGATTTGTGAAATACCCCCTGATCGACCGTCGTTTCCCTATTTTATTTTCGTTTTTACTATAAATAGTAAGTTTTAATTTGATTGTAACTCTTCATCCGTTGGGCTTTAAAAGTTGTGTCCAACATGAAAAGTGCTTAGACTAATTAGGAGAATAGTTTGGTGAAGCCAAATAGGACACTTACTATTTTTGGCCGAAAACCTTGCGCACTAGTAGACATCACGACCGTCTATGAAAAGTAAGTTTACTATTTATAGTAAGTCGCGGATTCTAGGAGTTTTAGTTGTAGTTTGATTCTGATTTCTTTTCTATTTCTTGGTACCCTTATTTAAAGGGTTTTGAATTCATTTTTATGCATTCATTAATCAATTTCAAATTTACTAGAATTTATTTCTATTTCTGATCTCTTTCCTTGTGGTTTCGAGAAGTCTCTATGAGGAGTCCAGAGAAGTTCCGTGGATTCGGGATAATTATCCTCTTGAGGAAGACGGTGCTCGACCTCACGTCCTTCGCTGCGACAATTAGGCAACAATATGTTTTCTAGTTGTATTTTATTTTTCTCCAATTAACGATTTGATTTTATCCATTGAAAGAATATGCAATAGAGAAAATCAATCAATTTTATTTAAATTTTTTTTTCATGGTATCAGATCATTTTATATAGAGTTTTTTTAAAAGCTAAGTTGATATTAGCTGTGCAATTGATAAGATTAGTGGAACACATTCTCCTAGAAAAGATAGTAGAAGAGGTGAGCCTGGATTTTCGGGCCACCTCAAGAAGATATCCATGCTTACATTTAGCGTGTCCTTATGTTGAGGTGTCTCAACAGAGGTATGCTGATGAATGATCTCATGTTCATGAAAAATAGATTACAATTTTTTAAGAAAGAAATTTAATTCCATTACAACTGAAAAATACATTGTTGCCTAATACGTTCTGATTGTCCAAAAGCACCAAGAGATGCAGTGCTGACTGGCATGCGTTCATCTCCCTGATCAATTTGTCTGTTGAATATTTTAATGTTGCAATTTGACTCATTTGTAGAGTTGGGAATTTTAGTGTCACTTGAAACACAAGTGTCCTGTTTTATTTTCAGCCAGATTTTTTATCCTGCATATTAACACTTGAAAAACTTATCAATATAAGAAGCATCTCAAAAGTTCCCAGAGAGAAATTGCCAACAAGAAATTTTGTCACTAAACACTCCCACATGCAAAATCAGCCCCAAATTTGAGAATTCAATGATGATGGGTCGGATAGATATCATCTCAATCCTTGGCTTCCAGTGACTCGGCTTGAAATCTCACCGAGTCAAGCTGACTCAGACGAGTTCAGAGTCGAGTCAGCGAGTTTTAGAACTTTGACACGGGCACAGCACGGCAAGACAAACTCCACATTGACCATGTCTGGAAGGGTGTTACAGCCACAAAATTTGAACTTTGAAGAACCAGTCAACCATGGTAACCAAGCGGTATTTAAGTAATTTTAACTTGGCACTTCAATACCAGGAAACCTCCTTCCAAGCACCTCATCGTATCTTCTCCTCCCTACATATATCTTGCATGTCCATGCATGTTTCAGTAGGCATGGATACCAGAAGAAGTATGCCATCTCTCTGTCTCCTCCTCTTCTTCATCCTTTCTCTCAAGGCCCACCTCTCCAATGGTTTAGATTCCATCACCCCAACTCAACATCTTAGTTGGCCCCATAACCTAACCTCCCAACGCGGGATATTTGAACTGGGTTTCTTCACACCAGGCAAATCCCAAAACTACTACATAGGCATCTGGTACAAACAGATCTCAGAACAAACAGTTGTCTGGGTAGCTAACAGAGAAAAGCCCCTCCCAAATCCCTCCAATTCAATCCTAACAATTGCAGAAGATGGCAATCTAGTCCTCCTCAGCGCCTCAAAGATTCCAATCTGGTCCACCAATCTAACATCCAAGCTGTTGAACTCGACTGTTGCGGTCCTCCTAGATAATGGAAATCTAGTTCTGAGAGACCGGTCCGATCCATCTGTCCTTCACTGGCAGAGCTTTGATCACCCAACGCATACATGGCTGCCTGGAGGGTGGCTTGGTTTGAACAAGGTGACGAAGGAAAACCAACGGCTTATTTCATGGAAGAACTCCGAAGATCCAGCCCCTGGGCCATTCTCTCTCTCAATAGACCCGAACCAAAGCACGCAGTATTTTATAACGTGGAATGGGACTCAAAAATACTGGACTAGTGGGGATTGGGATGGAAATATTTTCAACTTAGTACCGGAAATGAGATTGAATTATATATACAATTTCAGCTTCACTGAAACCAAAGAGAGGAAGTTTTTCACTTATTCGGTGAAAGATGATTCCATCTTTTCAAGATTCGTGATGGGCTTTTCAGGCCAAATCCATCAGCTTTCATGGCTGAAAAACTCGCATTCATGGAATCTGTTCTGGTCGCAGCCAAGATCTCAATGTGAGGTTTATGCTCTTTGTGGGGCCTTTGGGAGCTGCAAAGAGGAGAGCTCGTCGTTCTGTACGTGCTTGCATGGTTTCGAGCCAAAGTCTCCGAATGACTGGAATTTGCGTAGTTGGTCAGGTGGGTGCAGGAGGAAAACTCCTTTGAGGTGTGAGCAGAATGTGTCTTTTGATGGTGAGAAAGACAGGTTTTGGGCATTGTCCGGCATGGAGCTGCCAGACCACTCTCGATCTTTGGAAGTTGGGAGTGACAGTGAATGTGAATTGGCTTGCTTAAATGACTGTTCTTGCACTGCTTATGCTTTCAAGAGCAGGTGTTTGATATGGAATGGAGAATTGTTAGATCTGAAGCAGTTGTCTGGTGGAAATGTTGACGAAGGCACTCTTCATCTCCGTCTTGATCCCTCTGAAATGAAGTTTTCGGTCAATAGGAAGGGATCCATTACATGGGCTGTTGTAGGCGCAGTTGCAGGAGCTGTTTTTCTACTGGGTATTGTTCTGTTTTTTATTTGGAGGGGACGGTGGCAACGGAATATGGTATGTTCGGATGCAGTTCAAGGCTCTTTGACTGCATTTAGCTACCGAAGTCTGCAGATTGCAACGAAGAATTTCTCAGAGAAATTAGGCGGTGGAGGTTTCGGTTCTGTTTTCAAAGGGACTTTACCTGATCAAACAACAGTGGCAGTGAAGAAGCTTGAAGGGCTTCGGCAAGGAGAAAAGCAGTTCCGGACGGAGGTTAGCACAATCGGGACGATCCAACACGTTAATCTCATCCGCCTTCGTGGGTTTTGCTCGGAAGTGGCTAAAAGGCTGCTTGTCTATGATTACATGCCAAATGGGTCTTTGGATTCTCATCTGTTTGGTAAGAATTCCAATGTCCTGGATTGGCCAATGAGGTATCAGATTGCGATTGGGACGGCAAGAGGAATATCTTATCTTCATGAGAAATGCAGGGACTGTATCATACATTGCGATATTAAGCCAGAAAACATACTTCTGGATTGGGGGTTCTGTCCCAAGGTGGCTGATTTTGGTCTGGCAAAGCTCGTTGGGCGGGAATTCAGTCGGGTTTTAACAACCATGAGAGGAACAAGAGGCTATCTTGCTCCTGAATGGATTTCAGGCCTGGCAATCACGCCAAAAGCCGATGTCTACAGCTATGGGATGATGGTTTTCGAGATCATTTCAGGGAGGAGGAATACAGAGCAATCGGCAGTAGGGGAAACAGTCTTTTTCCCGATTTGGGCTCTAAGAAAAATCATGGATGGTGAAATCCATTGCTTGTTGGATTACAGATTGGAGGGAAATGCGAACATGGAAGAGCTTGGTCGAGCTTGCAGAGTTGCAGGCTGGTGCATTCAAGACGACGAGAATGACAGGCCGTCTATGGGGCAGGTTATTCAAATCTTGGAGGGTGTTTTGGAAGCAAACGTCCCACCAGTACCGAGATCACTTCAGATTCTCGCAGAAAATCAGAAGGTGGTTTTCTTCTCCAACTCTTCGCCGGCGGCTTCTCAAAGCTCTGAACTGCCAAGCAATTCATCAACCAATTCACGGTCCAAAAGCGTTTCGTCAGCAAGTTCCGAGTAGAGATTGTCATGGAGAGATCTCAACATCCCAAATTCCAATTCAAATCATGGCGTAGAAATTAGTTTCTTATAGTAGCTCTGTCTTCTTCAGTTTCTCTCTGTATATAGGCCACGTTTGGATGTTCAATTGAATTCAATCGTGATATTTCAGTTGTACAGAGCAGATTTTGGTTCCCTATTTGTGGTTTAGATTGTTCTAGGTCCAACTTGAAAATCATAGAACTAAGTTACTTGTTCTGTATCGACGGATTATCACGTTTCAGTTGAATTGAGTATTCAAACGCACTATAGGTTTCTTTGAAATCTTTTGGTCATAACAGCAATATGAGATTGCCGTGTTTTATATTACCATTGGGGTTCTATTATTTTGATCTCTTCTAGTTTGAGTTTCTTTGCATTGAAAATCCAGACTGCTCATCTGGTGGGCCAACGATAAATGGGCGATTGCCCAAAATCCCATCCATTCAGACGATCCTAACGTTTGAATTTAGGATGAGAATTTTAAATTTTAAATAAAATAAAATAAAATAAAATAAAAAATCTACTTGCATTTTTGGCCATGTTATGATGTAGCAGCTGGGATTGTGTTAGGTTTTTGCAGAGTTTAAAAGATGTGTCTCATCCCCATCACAACTGGCACTGATGTAAAGTTATCTGGACCATCCAAATTGTGGGTCCCATTTTGGATGGAGGGTATCTATAATCTCACTGATTCAAGATATCCTAACAATCCAATTAATTATAGCTGTCAGATGTATGGTTAAGAGTAAGATAGTGACTGGTTGATGAGTGCATCTGAGCTTTCAGCAGGTGGGACCCACGTGCCAACTGTTACCCATGTGGGACATCTGAGCCTTTAGGAGGTGGGACCCACTGTTTTGATAATCTGGCCCTAAAGCAGGCCAGTCCATTCTATACATTGAATATGGAAGCATGATACATCTCATGAGTTGACCACCCTGGTTTTTGCACCAGGTCATCCTCCTGGTGGGGCCCACCAGAGGCACGTTGTGAGGTGGTAGTTGGCGTATCATGGCTCTCTAAAATCTTAGCACTGAAGTGTTTTTAAGTCCATAGCATGAGCCGGGGCAAGGATGCAACTTGAGTTCGGGTTGACCCAAACCCGATTGACCCAACGATGGGTTGGGCCGGGTTGTCAAGGTCTGCGAATTGGGTTCAGGTCAATCAAATTTAGACCAGGTAAGGGAAAACCACAGTGTTTGTGTTAGGTAGGCCCAGTTTATGTTGAGGGTGGAGAAGTTTGGGTTGGTGATGCAGGGATGAACACAACGAGGTCGATCACTGTCTTCCTCAAGGACAACTATTCCGAATTAACAGAGTTTCTTGGATTTCTCACATAAACTTATCAAATTCACGAGGAAAAATCAAGAAAAAAAAATCAAAAAATTTTGTAAATTGATTAATGATTGAATAAATGACATTACACCCCTTTAAATAGGTATATTAAGCCATTGAGGAAGTTTCAGAAGCAAAATACAATAAAAACTCCTATAAACCGTTACTTATTATAACTAGTAAACAAACTTATAGATGGTTGTGATTGCTACTAGTGTGCAAGGTTTTCAACAAAAAATAGTGTCTTAATTGGCTTCACTATACTATTCTCCTAATTATTCTAGTCACTTTTCTTGTTGGGCACAAATGAGAGTTATAATTAAATTAAAACTTACTATAAATAATAAAAACAGAATTAAAACAAGGATTCGTCTGTCAATCTGATGGTATTTTGCAAATCGGATGTGCGCAACTCGGCATAACGGGCTTGGGTGGCTAAAGTAACTCATCCTACCCCCAAATTATACATGGTAAGTCTAATAACTCATTCCGATTTGCGAGATACGTCTCTTTTAAGGCCTTGACGGTCCAGATCATTTCTTCTTCCGAATAGGCTTTTTCTCATCATCTTCATCATGAAACTGCCCACGACCTGCCCTACATCGGTTGAGAACCTCGGCTTGGAATTCGGCCCGGTTTGCATGGTCGGGTCCTCTTGAGGTAGGGTTGGGCTGTGGTTGACCATTAACCTGACCCAACCTACCTGACTAGTACATCCCCAATTTACCCACTTGACACGTGTAGAATGTCAGGGAAGTTTATCAGCCGAACACAGAAGAATCAGGCAGTCCGGTCATCAAGGTAGCAACTTGTTCTTCAAATGCAAACGCCATCGAATTAGAAGTAAATTGGCTAGACTAGCCACCCCTGACCCGTTCTTGTCCTAGCCGAGTCTTACCCGTACGAGACATCATGCTATGAATCTCACGGTTTCTTCTGGGAGAAGCAAAAGCACTTGTCCTTTCGCTTCAGTTTTGTGACCGAAGCCTCCCTCGTATGTACTTATTCTAGACCATTCATATGGTGGGCCCAAAATGGATGGGTGATGGAAGACCCAGCCCTAGTGCTTCTTTGCTAGTGCTTGAACATTTGTATTTCTAGAATTTCAACTCCAATTATAATAAGCAAGTCCATTTTCCAGCAGGATGGCTGTGGCAGTGAACTGCCTCAGCTGGGCGAGGTAGCCCATGTCTAGCTTGCTTTGGATTTAGTACTAGGATTGTTGTCAATAAGCCTGGGTCAAGCTGGTCAAGGTATGACTAAGTTGGCCCATTAGAGTAAAACCTAGACCCCTGCCCGGCCTGGGCCATGACGGACCAAACTAAAATAGGCCTGAGCCTGATCCCAGCCACCCAAAGTGCTGCAAGATCCTGGCTGCAATGTGACAACCATCACTGAGATCTTGAAGTTCTCACAATAATATCATGAAAAATACACTAAATGATATTATCACAATGATATCCCAAAAATAGTTAAATGTAATAAAGAATTAATTATATAAATTTATTTTTATTGACAATAAATATTTTTAAATAATTTTTTCTAGGCCAGATTTTCCCCATAATATCATGGTAAAAGCTTTAAAATTTAGAAATCCCTCGAGAAATTTCTCTGCCAAAAAGTCACTAAGGACAAGTATTTATCACTATGCCTGGTTGTTCATGAAGTGTGCCCCACCAAATGACAAAAATGTCCATGAAGCCTTAAATGGGACACGCTTATATGTCTCAGGTGGAGCCAAACCCAGCCCATTAATAATATAGGATAAAATTTTAGGTCACACCCTAACCTATTGACCTAAATATATGAGTGGAAGCACATCTTTAGCAGGCTAGGCTCAAAGTGTAAATGTGTCTGCTCAACTCATTGAAGGTTTGAAGAGTCATTACTTGATTTAATTCTATAATGAGGAAATCATAGTATTAAAAAAAATAATAATAAAATAAAAAATCTATAGATTCTAACCCCAAATTATAAAATATATATATTTTATATGATATGATATTAAAATCTTTTTAATCTACTTTTCATCTTAAGCCTACCAACGAAGGTCAACAGGTAATAAAAGAGTGCTTCCAAATAAATCTTTTAGAGCAATTAATATCAACCCATCCAGGACTGCAGTTGGATGATTTGAGGGAAAATTTTATTAATGACTATTTTGGGGATTTTTTTTTTTTTTTAAAAAAAAATGTTTGAAAAAGCTCTATGGAGGGCACAACTCAGGCAATCCACATGGGAAAATTTTTTGAAGGCTATCTGTTTTTACAAATAAATAAATAAATAAATAAATAAATAAATAAATAAATAAATAAAAAACAGACTCATCGAGAAAAACTCCAATAAGAACTGCAACTTGGTGATCCATGGGAATTTTATTATGAATCATCCAAAAACTGTTTAGCTCATTTCAAGTATCATTAACAAGGATTTGCACACTCCCTAATGGATAATCCAAACAATGGAGTAAGATCAAACTTTTCGTGAAATTTCCTTCAAAGCTAGAAAAGGAAAGGGCATTAAAAAACAAAAAAACAAAAAAAAAAAAAAAAAAAAAAAAACTGCTCAATAAATTCTAACAACCACATTACAAAAGGTGCAAGTATCATCTTATGTAAAATTAAAAATTTCTGCTTTATCTTTCATTTTAAGCCTACCAAAACAGGTCTTGATTGATACTAGTCTAGGTAGACGTTTGAAAGTTATCACCCCACACAGGTTGCCTGTTACTTGACGTGGTAGGATTTAATTGAACCACGTGATAGTAAAAATTTAGTTACAAAATAGCTTTCAAACATGCTTTGTGGCCCCATCTTTGACAATTGGGTAATCGAATGGGAGATGGATTGGGTAGTGACCCCTCCAATACTGAGCTTGGTGGTTACTGGTACTCGTCAAAGCTCTACATACCCCACCACATGTATTTGTTTTATCCAAGATGTCCATTAATTCTTTTTAGAATGGGCTAAAAAATGACTGTATCCAAAGCTCAAGTAGGCCATACCACATAAAATAGTGGGGATTAAATTCCATTGTTGAAAAATTTTTGTGGGCTACAAAAGTTTTGGATCAAGCTATTTTTCGTATTTTGACTTCATCAAGGTTTTCGTGACTTTGTGAACGGGTTGGATTGCAAATAAACATTGCAGTGGGCCCTAGGAAGGTTTTAACAATAGGCATCATTGTCCCACTGCTTCCTGTGGTGTACTATACTTAAGCTCTGGATCAGCTTTGGTTTTTGGCTCATGCCCTGAAATGAGATGGCAAAATGAATGAATGGTGTGGATGGAATGCATATATAAAACTTTGACCGGTATGGATCAATATTGAAGTAGTCACTATAGGTCCAATCGAATCTTGCCACGGCAGGTCACAAGGCAATCCGTGTATTAAATAAGGCCCTTCGTTGGATAATATACACTGATGATTTTATGTGTAAGGAAGCAGATTGAATATTTCCAAAATATCTTCCTAACAAAATGATAGAAACCTCCAATACTGGAATACATTTTCACTGACAAAATAATAAGCTTATGCCACAATTCGAATTGTTAAGATTGTTTTATTGAGAATTTCTTTAGATAATATTCAATTCGATGTTATTTTCAATCTTTCAGTGGCCCAGATTAACTAATTAGTAATCTCATCAATCAGAAATGAAAAACCCAGGATACCACACAAATAAGCCCGTTTCCTACTGTATGATTGCTTTTCGGAAGGGCATGTTTCATTCGGATTAGGTGCAGCCCGGGCCTCACAACACACGGTGCAACCCTGACTATGGGGCCCACCTTCATTTATATTTTGTATATCCACACTGTTCATGTTTTTCAGCTTACTTTAGGCTATGAGCCCAAAAATGAAGCAGATCCAAATCTCAGGTGGACCACATCAAAGGAATAAGTGGTGATTGACTATTAAATAGTTCTAATGCGCCACAAAAGTATTGTATCAACCTGATATTTGTTTTTAATGTATGGTGCAGTGCGTCTATCATAATTTAAAACCCATGTATGGTGGAAAAAGATGCAGGCCTCTATCGTATAATTCCACCGGTAAAGGTGTACATTCACTATTAGAAAAATGGGTTATAGATAACACTAGCTACAGATATAATCCGTTGCAATTATTTCTGTAGCATACAGTTTATATAACTATGGATAATATTTGTATCTAGAAGTAGCGCTGGATTTGTAGCAATATGATGAATCTAATAACAGCTATGGTTAATATCCATAGCTATTTCCTACATTTTAAAAAAATAAATTTAATCATTCATTCATTTAATTACCACCTGTATAATCATTTATTTAATAATGAATCAATTATAATCTTTCCTTCAATAATGAATCAATTATAATCATTTATTCAATCAATTACAATTACAATTACAATAATGCTGAAAATATAAATCTTAGTGAGTCTGTGTGCACTCGCATATGGCCAGGTGCATCCTTCATCCATCATAGATAGAAAATGGATGCAAATATTAGTAGTCCACTTGCACATCCGATAGTTATATCGATAACTTTTCCTGTGCGTCTTCTGTAATTATTCAAAGGCAAACCACCATTGGAAGACTCTGCAAATTAAACACAAAGAATCAGTCAATTTGAGAAGGATGAAAACTAAATACAAAGAAAACATATAATTCCTCTGATGTAAACTGAATTAATGCTCCAAACAGCGTTCCCACAAACAAATTTTCAGAAAAGACATCATCCAAACATGCTATGAAATAAATTTTCAGACTAAAAATGCACCTAACACCGTTGAATAGTGTTTTTAGGTGTCATCGAATCCCAACTAGGTTTGAATTGCTGCTCATTTTGAAATCAATAGAATTTGAATTATTATTATAAAAACAGAGCATATGACTAGGGTTGTTAATGGGCCGGACCCAAGGCTGGCTTCAGCCTGGACTCTAAACAGAGCATCAAATGAGGACCACTGATCAAGTATTTATAATCATCCATTTTCTTCATAGATGTGGCGCACTAATGAGCACATCCGCCTGATGATGAACTACTGAAATCTTGCCTTGAATCCACTGTAAAATGCTTCTGATGAGAACTTCCAATTCTAAGAGGGAAAACATCGTGTCCATGAGTCCATCGTAGAAATAGTTGTTTACCCAAATACAAAAGCCTCACATATTGGAGCCTTGTACAAAATCAGGACTGTTCGGTGGGTGCCATGGTATTACAATTGCTGGCCTACATTTCAAAAGATCACACAGTTCACATAATTCAGGCATTAACAATAGGTAAAAAACGACTAGTATAAAAATCCAACCACTAGTGTTCCATACTCCAATCAGCTTGTATGGATATGTTTAACATGAAAAAATGTCAAGAGGGCCGAAAGATCATTAGGATCTGATCATACCATCAAGAGATTAAGATCAATGATCTAGAAGAAAAGCTGGACAGATTGCAGTAAATAAATTAATTTAAATTAAAAAAAAAAAAAAAAAAAAAAAAACTTCAATTGAATAATCCTAACCTCTAATAAATGCATACAAAAGTGAATGTTTTATACTTGATCTTACTAAAAATGGTCAAGTCATTGATTTAGACCCTCCATCATGTAGTTTTCGCATCTTTAACTAATAACTTCTTCACTCTTTAAAAAATCAATTTGGTCCAATGCTCGTAGAACAAGATTTGGAGAATCCTTGGTGGGTACTTCAGTGAAATGCTATCCTCTTTTAGTGACCATTTTTTAGGTATTACAATGACCAGTGGACATTTAAATTGATCAATTTTCATGCCCATCATTATCTAAACATCATAATTAGGCATTTTAGATATTAGAATACCCGTCAATTGAATTCCCCAATGCAAATGACTAAGGGCACGTTCAAACTAGAGTTGGGATTGGATTATAGGCCTTTTTTTAGTTGTACCTATTAAAAATTTGGTTATGTACTAGCCTCCCAAAAAAAAAAAAAAAGGATTATGGATTGGGTGGAATGTGGTCTACTGTAAGAGGTTCTAATTGGATTCATTTGCCCGTCCAACAAGATTGTCCCACCATGAAATTGAGAACCTTGTTGGACGGTGAGGTCATGCAAACATCAAACACCATGGTGGCCCTACACCCCTGCTGAGCTTGATTGGGAAACTATGCCTTACATCAAGCATCTTACATTATGGAAGCATCTTCCATTACAATCTACATTGTGGAAGCATCTTCCATTAGTTGGATAGTCAAATGCAATTCTACTGACTTTTTCGGCTGAGAACTGATTGTCTACAACCAGTTATAGGATTACCTAACCTATGATTAACAATGATTCCCCTAAAATACATTCAAAGGAAAAAATCATAAACAAAAGTTTTCTTTATAGAATCTACTTTCTTTTTTCATTGTACATGTACTCCCATGTTTGTTTGCCATATCCATATTTTACATTCAACAAAAGTAAACATGCCAAGGAATAGAAATACATAGCAAAATTCTCGTGCCATTCAAGAAACGTACTAAATACTTGTAATAGAGCTATGTGGTCTAACCCGGAAATATAGAAGTGAGGCCGATGTCATGATGAATGTCCCAGAAGGAATATGGAATCTGTATACCAATCATTGTCATCTATAGGCTGTAAAAGATGCATGCAAAGGAGGTCAACAAGATTTAACATGTGATGTATCTTATCACAATAAGTTCAAATTGGGGGCGCAAACACGAAGTATGGTAATTTGCTAACAGAAAATGGGAATGAATGATGAAAAAAAAAAAATCAAATTCAAGATAAAAACTAAAACTATTCAATGGTGACGTTTAAGCCTAGAGCTTGATAGATGACTTGGGAGTATACCTCGTACTCATAAGCCATGGTTTTATGGCATATATGTTCCACAAAAAGAAGGTTGTCATGGTTCATCCACATGGATACCTTCTTTAGAAATAACCCATAGTTCTTCATATGCTGCGAAAACAAATAAGGTTTAAGTATTCTTGGTTCAATCCCCATGATTCAAACAATAAGCTTTGATTTTAAGATGACAGAAGATCATTTACATCTGGTAATATAATCTCAACATTTGATAGCTGAAGGTTCTTAAGGAATGAATGCGAAAAGTTAGCTGATATAACTTCTTCAATAGGATTCTCTAATTGTATTTAACATGTTTAGAGATTTTTCCTCTCCATTGTTGTGAATATTATGGAAACATCATTAGAATTACAACAATTTGGTTGTCTCTTCTTCTATAGACTGAAGGTTTCAAATTTAATTTGAGAAAAAGTGGAACTTGCTGAATTGTCTCACTATATAGGGTTTGAGAAATCCGTAGTAACATTAAGAACAAGTCAAGTGACCATACACAGTCGGGTGATGTCAATGATAATGACGACAATGATGTTGGTATTTGTATGTATGCATGAACCCGTATGTACCTCAAGAAGTCCGATGATGATTTGGAATTTGTCTTGAATCCGTTGCATATAAACAACTTGATATCAATCCCATAGTGGCCGACCATTGTCTGTGCTTATGTTCATACTGAAACAATCATTTCAGTAGAAACTTTGATGCAATAGATGTTACTGCATGGAGGCAAAATTTGATGATACTAAGAGATGCTAAATGAAATTAGTATGAAGAACTCATTAGTTTTAAAACTAGGTAGAGAAATAAATTCACAAGTAAAGAGAAACTACATATATACAGTAATTACATCCCCAATGATGGAGATTCTAAGACTGTTTTCCACAGTTAAAAATATGTGCCAGAGAATGTAATGGCTGGTTTAAACTCAGTATCATTTTATGATAAAAAAAGAAAATTAAAGAAACTATTTGAGTGACTCCCTTCAATCTCTGATTCTTTTATGAAGTTGGTGAGCTTACCATTGACCTGACTGAGCTACTGAATAAAAAAATCTGGAGTACGGACAAAGGTTTTGAATATTGAATGACAAGAGTATCATTTTCAATAAAAGTTCAAGAATCATTTGGACAACCAACTAAAATTAAAAAAACTTTTATAATTATGATTATGATTATGATTCAAGGTATTTATATGACAAACTGAATTTAAATACCTTTATAGTCATTCAAAAAACTTCTAAGACTTCTGTTTCTTAAACTTCAACAGCCTCATGTATATATCACCATATTTGTTTCTCTGTGTTTAACCAAAGTCACCAACTGCATCAGATGGGCTGATAATAATTTTGTGTTTTGAACATGGATCAGGGAATTTTCATACTGGTTTCAGGTGGCAGATCCTCAGGGAAAATGAAAATAAAAATTGCAATGTCATAAGAGGATCAAAATAGGTGGTGACATTAAGAAAGATGAAAGAAATAGACCATTTTATATTACTAGGGAATCGGTTGAGAAGAGTACGCCATTGCACTTCATGATTCTAGCTTCAAGCTTCAAGCCCTTCAAGTTAGTGTTGTGTGTGTAGAGCCGGTTGCAGAACTGACACCTGCTAGTAAGAAATAGATTGATCAAACATTGGTTGCTCCAAAATGTTGATCAGATGGACAATGAGGACACCTCAGAAATCTACTGGATTGGAAAATCATGAAGTGCAATGGCGTACTCTTCTCAAACAAACAAAACAGTCCAAAGATCAAAGGTCTAGGATCTCCCAATCATGTTGGGGACCATCAGAACAATGACCTGGACCACTGAACCATGGTCCCACTCACAAAATCCTGCAAGTCAGCAAACCAAACATTCGCTGATGTATAGGATCCTGTAATACCTCCACTATCAATTAATTGCATCAGGCTTGCCACAGCCCATTGATTTCTTGAGAAGATGATCAGAGAGCTAAGAGGTTAATTGAATCTACCCATCCCTTCTAGCACATTGATAAAAACAACAGATTTGTTCTTCCCAAAATATGGTTATTCAAACAACTCCTTACTATATGGGAGGAAAGGGGAATCCAAACACCTTAGGAATTTCATAGACTTTTGCCTAAGGATCTGCCACCTGAGCAACCTCTGAAGATCCAAACCTACAGGCCTCTAATTGACCCCTAAGGGATCATTTGGCAACCTGTAAAGAATTTATTTCTAGGAAACAAATCATATTAAATCAAGATTCCACAATAGATTTTGGTAGTTGAAAATCACGAATCCCTAATTTCTCCAAATTCCTTTAATATAAAAGACCCCAATATCCTCCAATTCCTAAAATCCCCCCCACAGAAAAAAGGAGGTGGAGCTCTCTCTCTCTCTCTCTCTCTCTCTCTCTCTCTCTCATGCTAACAAAATCTGCCGAAGCTCGACCAACAACTCCTCCTCCACTCTCCTTCTTACTTAAGATGAGCGCTCCTACCAAGAGCTCTATGGGGCCCATAGTGATATGTTTGTGGTGTATCCACGCCATCCATTAATTTTGACAAGTAATTTTAGGACATGACCCCAAAAATGAGTCATATATAAGGCCCAAATGCACCACACCATTACTAATAAATTTTTAACGGTAGGTGCTTAATCTCCACTATTTCCTATAGTGTGGTCCACTTGAGCCTTGAACTGCCTCCTTTTTTAGGCTCATGTCCTAAAATGAGCTATTAAAATGAATGGACGGCTTAGATAAAACATATACATTGTGTTGGGCCCATATAGCCCCATACGAGACCGCCAATTTCCACGAATTAAAGCCGTAGTGATATAGGTACGATTTATTTCCATAACTAAAAGCCCATATGGTCCGTAAACTTTGCTCTTTTTTTGGTAGTGATTATGAAATTGCTCCTCCTTCAACTAAATATCACTTTTGACCCAGTGAACCCAAGTTAAGATCTCAAATGTTCATAAACTAAATTCAAAATTAAGATGCCTAATGGGCCCCGATGATATTGCCGTGAAGATGCCGTAATGAAGGGAGGCTATGACGATCCAACGGTCTGATCGCACCATCCTCGCGATCCAACGGTCCAAATGTCTCATTTAAGTAACTTACACATGCCACGAACATATGTGTAAGGTTTTCAACCTCTAAAGACCCAAGTTGTATCCGTCATCTAACCATATTGATATGGGTAACGCAAGCGTCTAGCATTGGTATACTTTGATAATCAGGAACCTTGCCAATCATAGCCGGTCATATGGATGTACGATCATTGGATCGGTACCGTCCATCTCGCTGTCTTTACTCTGCATAACCCATGGCAACAAAGCTACAACCATTGGTTAAATGTAACATTCGTTTAGACTTTTCCCATTTTTAACGTGAACTGAGACCTAGGAAAGCTTAAATAGTCTTGCTGTTCCACGTGTGGCACAGCGACAGCAGGGCCCACTAGGGGTACAGGTTGACTGGGACTGAGGTTTGGCTGATGATCCCAACACGAGCCAGCTAGCCGGTGTCAAATCTCTATGGCCCACCATGATGCACGGTTTTATCCACACCATCTATCTATTTTCTAGCTTATTTTTAAAGCTCACAAGCTCAAGTGAACCACACCACAGGAAAGAGCGGAGAGAGTGATGTCCATCGTTGAAACCTTCCTAGGGCTCGCAATGATGTTTACCCGTTCATAAGGTCCCGTAGACCTGGATGAAGGGAATTCGGCCCCATTAAGTTTTCAATGGCAAGCATACAATTCCTATGGTGCTGTTCACTTGATCTTTGAATCTGCCTAATTTTTTGGCTTAGGATCTAAAGTTGACAAAATGGATGAACGGGTGGGCCATAGAGATTTGACACCAACTAGTTGGCTGGTGTTGGGGTCACCGGATATGGTGGCAAACCAGGTGAATAAATAAAGACTAGCTCATCTTGACCTGTGCTTAGTGGCACATATCATGCCTTGGGCCAAAAAAAGCAGAGATACAATGATCCTAACCATTCATCCATGGGCCTCACGTCTCTCATTGATGTAAATTTGAATTTCTCGTCACAAGATAGATTGATGAAAATGTGTGAAAATAGGCTCTTTATATATATTTCCAATTGATCTCAATAAAAGAGAAGGTAGGGAGTCATCTCCACCTCATACATGGATCATGCACAGGGCAATCAGAGTCGTTCATTTGTTGACCAGTGTGGCCAGACCATGCCTAATAAAATCACAAGATTTGAGCTTCTTTTTTTTGGGTCCATTTTTCTAAGAGCTAATGCAATGGCATAGTGTCAAAAGAAATGTACTACTAAAGCATAGAAAATTGACTAATTCGTAGATTTGAAAATTTTGATGTGATGTAAAACATGAGTTTCGTGTTTTATTTTCAGCAAGATTTTTGAATAATATCACTAGAAAAACTTCAAAATCTGAGAACCTTCTAAGAAATTCTTTTAGGGAAAAACCGTCCATAAGAAAATTTGTCAATAGACAATCCTACAAATCAGCTCCAAATTTGAGAATCCAATGATGATAAGTTTGACCATTATCATCTCGTTCCCAATGATGATAAGTTCTGAATCCGGCTGACATTCAAATAGGCATGAAATGCCAACAAGATTGGAATGTATTAAAAGCAAGTTTTAAAATGTAGTTTGTGTTTGGGGACCATAGAAGCACATATATGAATTTAGGAGAGTAATTCAATTGCACAAATCAGGCAACAAGAGAATACAGAGATTTTTACGTAAAAGTATCCTCGTGGAAAAACAGCACGACACAAAGCGACAGATGAACACTATGAAAAAATATAAATTACAAAGAGAAAAGGCTTACCCGATTCGAGCAACCTCGAATCGCACCATTGCTACACAAATTGAAACCCCTTGGACGAATTTAAAACCCTAGTAATATCTCTCAATCTCATTTACACTCATATATATAGCCTTGGGGAGAATCCCAAACAAAATCGGAAACAAAATTCTATAAATTCCCAAATCTGTGAAATTCGGTGCGATCTGATCAATGACATCGAATACCCTTTGATGTCATCGACACTAAACCTTTGATGACATCGAAGGTACTTCGTTGACGTCGAACTAATATGCCAAAACAATCCAAAGATGACAAATGAAATTCCGGATTCCTTTGATCGCATCAACCTAGCTTCTATGACATCGAACTTGACTTCAATGGCATCAAACACTCCACAATGACATTGAAAAATGATACCAATATGTTCAGCAACTAACTGGAGAAAATCTAGAAAATTTTGGTAGGATCAAGCATTGTTCGATGCCATTAAAGGTGGCATCGAACAGCTTGTCGATGACATCGACAAGCCTTATATTTGACTCGATTTAAGACATCAAATACAATAATCCTTTTTTTTTTTTTTTAGTTACCTTGTTAGTACACCCCACTGTCAATTCACACTTCAGTGTTAGTCACCCCCACTAGGGATCGATACCAAGACCTCAGTGTTGAAACGAGGTATCATTCACTCAGTCTACCACTTGAGCTATAGATCAGGGTGTCAAATACAACAATCTACACCATGTCTTCAATCATCAGTATACTAGTAGATTGACCCTTATCATTGATACCATTATCTCAGGCCTTCAAAGAAAGGCGATGAGAAAGAAAAATGGTAACATGAGTCACTCTACTGATGTATTAGTTATGAGGGGGCACAATTCTGAGTGGGATAATGGATCTTCTTGATCAATATCCAAATCCAAGGGCAAGGGCAACGGTAAGTTAAAGTATTAGAAGTTTGCGATGTTTGGGCATATGAAGAAGGATTGTACCAATCCTAAGGCTAGAAGGGAGAACTTAGAGGCTTATTCTAGGGAAGTCAACACTGTCGAGGCTGATGAAGGTACGAGTGAAAGTGATGTGTTTGTCAGTATACATGGTCGAACACTTATATGATGATCGTAGGAATGAGTGGATTTTGGATACTGGGGCTTCATATCACATGACTCTTCATCAGAGTTGGTTAACCAGTTATAGAGAATATGATGGTTGACATGTATTTATGAGCAATGATAATGCCTGTAATGTTGTCGGTGTTAGAATAGTGCGCATCAAGATGTTTAATGGAATGTAGCGTACCTTGACCGAGGTGAGACACGTTCCTAACATGAGGAAGAACTTAAAATCTGTTGGAGCAATCGAGGCACTTGGGTACAATTTTGCCAATTTTGATCATGTCCTTAAAGTTTGAAAGGGAGCACTCGTGTTATGAAGCTATGGAGGAGCGAGAACCTTTACAGGTTGATTGAGAGCACCTCATTAGGTGGAGCTGCAATGTCTGTAGCGGATTCCATATTTGTACATATGTGGCATGCATATCTAGGCCATATGAGCGATCGGTGCATGAAGGTACTTTTTTGACCGTTGTTTAATTCCTGTTTTTAAAAGTTTTAATTTAAATATATGCGAGCAATGTATATATTGTAAACATTCAAGATTATTTTTTTAAATCTGGTAAACATTTGTGTAAGGGTACTCTTGATTATGTGCATTACAATGTATTGGGGGTGTAAAACCCGTATCTTAGTTCGTACCATTCCGTAGACTTCCGCGGTCTTACCGGTCGAATTCCGGCAACCTTCGACCCTTAACCGGTATCGACGCGCCACCCTAATTCATATGACGTTAACCTGTTTCGACTCGACCTGAGTTCTGTACCGTAGCGACTGCGCCGTCGCTGCGGTTCCAATGCCGTGACTAGCGCGCCGAGGCGATACCCTGGTCGAGAGTTGTAGACCGACGTTCGGTGCGAGGAAACGCCACGCGTTGCGAAACTCAAGGGAATATCTACGATGTGTCACATCAATCCCATCAATCCATCAATCAATCAATCCATCACATGTCAAGTACATGTCGAGTGCACATCACCTTTCATCCATTCCTAAGCAACCACAAAAGTCAAACTTTTCTTACAAAGCCCATACCTTTCTTACACAAAAAGCCACAAAAGTCAAGCTTTTCTTATAAAGCCCATACCTCTCTTACACAAAAGGCCTCAAAAGTCAAGAATTTCTTACACAACCATCACTCACCACATTCATCCATCACTCTCTCTCTCTCCCTTTACAACTCTCTCTTTCTCTTTCTCATTTCAAACTCAAAAAAAATCCCAAACACCTCCATACGTATGAGCTCTCCAAGTTCTTCCCAAGCAACAAAGGTGGCCCACTTTCCTACCCCATCATCCTCCATCCTAGCCATCCATTCCTCATCTCACCCATTGAAATCAAAGCTAAGGAGCCAAGGAACCCCTAGGAGCAAGAAGATCGGACGGTGGGTGCTAGATCATACTAGTTTTTCCTGTTTTTGAGATGGGCCAAGTGAGGCCAACCAATCAATGGTTTGGATCTCACTTGGGACCCTAAGATGTGGCCGATGGCCCACTAGGATCATCATGATCATTCCATGATGGGGCCATTCTCCATGGACCCCATCATGATGTTTATTTCTTAGAAAAGGTCATCTAGACCGTCCATATTGGTGGGGAAAGGATCCCCACCGTTGATTCTAAATTTTGATGGTCTCATGTGTTAAAGGACCCACCTGATTGTATGATTCATTGCAGGGAGGGCCCATAGTATCGGGGTCCCTCCATCACAAGCGTGTCCCACCCTCCATCTCTCTCTCTCACTTTTTTTTTTAATTCCTTTTTATTTTATTTTATTTTATTTGTAATAGGGTTGTGTGGCCCACTTGATTGGACCCCACCTTGAAGCATTTATTTGGCCCAAGTTTTCTTCAAGTGGGGCCCACTTTAAATGTTGTACTACACCATCCATTAGTGGTGGCCCACCTAATCAGGGCCCACCACAAATTATTTTTTAAAAATGCCAAAATGGCCAGCGTCTGGGACGCTGGACGTCCCTGTGTAAAAAAAAAAAAAAGAAAAGAAAAGAAGAGAACTTTGGGGTGAGCCACCTGCATAGGCCCCACCTTGATGTATATATTCAATCCATGCCTTCCACCACATTCCTTGGGACATTTTAACCGTTGAGCCAAAGAATGAGGCTGACGTGATCATCCAGTAGGCCATAATATCAGAAACTTGGGTGGTTACCCTTAAAGACATTTCCTGATGAGTCTATGCATCCAAAAATCCCGAACCTTGGACTCATTGGGCTTGTTTTGAGCCCCTAAACTCAATGGACGGGGTGGATCATCTTGACGCGGGCCCTAGATACGAAAAACCCCAGAAAATGGGTTTTTCCCAAAATTTTGCAAGAGGCAGAGGCTCTGCCTCTGCCGTCTGACAAGCAGCAGCAGCGGCTACATGCTGCTGCGTGCAGCGTCTAGGACGGGCGCCGTGCAGCCACCCACGGCTGCTGCCGTGGGCCCCACCATGATGCATATGTCTCATCCGTGCCGTTCATTTGATGGGTCCCCTCCTCAGGTGGGCCCCCTCCAAATTTCAGCTCGATCTAGAACTCAGGTGGCCTACACCATAGGAAACAGTGGAATTGAATATCTACCATTAAAATCTTTTTTTAGGGCCCACAGAAGTTTTGAACCAAGCTGAAATTTGTATTTTTCCTTCAAACAGGTCTGTTTGACCTTATCAACGGGTTGGATGCCAAATAAATATTACAGTGGGCCCCACATGGGACCCACAAGTGAGGTGTGGGTTTTGTTCCCACCGTCCAGGCGGACGGTGGAACCCACCAGATATATGTGTTTTATTCTTACCGTCTAGTGGACGGTGGGCCCCGGTGCATGTGTCCCACATGCACTGTTCAATGACAGTGAGCCCCACCATGATGCGTGTGTTAAATCCAAGCCGTCTATCCACTTTATAAGCTCATTTTGGGCATGAGCTTAAAATGTTGAGCTAGATTCATATTCCCAGTGGACCCCACCTTAGTCTGTTTTAGGACCCTCCTTAATGTAGTGATAATAATCTATTGGGGGCCCACTTTGTTGTGGATGTAAGGAGCACTTGATATGTAAAGCCTATGGGCTTAGGCCCACTTGATATTTAAGGCCTATGGGTTTAGGCCCACTTGATATGTTCCAAGGCCATGGGACTAAGTCCATTTGATATATTTTAAGGCACATGGGACTAAACCCATTTGACTTATATAAGGCCTAGGCGTTTAGGCCCATTTGAATTATATAAGGCCGACAGGATTAGGCCCATTTGATATGTGTAAGGCTCTTGAGATTGGGCCCATTTGATGCATTCTAAGGCCCACGGGTTATGACCCATTGCAATGCACTTAAGGCCCATTGGTGCAGCCCATGGATGTGGCCCACTTAATGAATATAAGGCTCATAGTATATGGCCCACTTGATATATTTAAGGCCCAATGGGATGTACCTAAGGTCCATTGCAATGTGTAATCCCAACCTGATTATATAAGGATATTCTTTACGGACTATGCCTTGGGAGAAATGTTGGTTTGACGTCCACATTTCGAGTGTAATGCTGGTTGGATGTTGTTGAGGGTCAAATATTGCATATCAGACCCTATTTATTTTCTAGATTTACGAGCATGATACTGTCTAATGGCCCGTTTTATCGTGTTTATGTTGCAAGGTGATTTTAAGAGCCTGGACTGAAAAAGGATGTAAATGCATGGTTTTAGCGCTCAAGATTCACTAAGGCAAGGGACGGATCCCAGGGGACCAAGATCAGTGGATTTACACGCCGAAGATCAGCGGAATTTCAGCCGTTCACCTTCAAATGGCCCGAAATTGGTGTAGAATGCAAGATCACAAGGTTTCCGCCATCAGATTGACACGAAACTTCATACATGGCCTGAGGACCATAAATTAACCGTACACGTCGAATTTCAGCCTCTGGAGCTTTGCGGAAGTGGCCCAATGTACATATCAGCCCATAAAATCATAATTTGGAGCCCACATGCTATTTGGATATGCTTCAAAATTTGTCTCTACGGTTTAAATAATATGTGAAAAAGGATGGACGGAGCTGATTTCCTAGAACCATCATTATGGGACCCACTTGAGTTGAGAGTGCATAGTGCACAAGTGCACTAGCCGTGTATGGTAACAAGCCTTCTTCCTGAAAACGAAAATTCTGTTTTCTTTCCAGCGTGCGTGACAGGGAGCCGCGGTTGGGTTTTGTGGGCCACCATCGTGTGTCAACGGTTCAATCCGGACCGTCCATCAGATCTCTATGAAGCCTCTTACCACTGCCTAGGTGGCAGAATTACAAAAGATTGTGAGGAGGGAAATCCATCCATTCAAACGGAGGACAGACGGTAGAACAGAACATCAGGTGGACCGCATCAATAACAATCTAAAAGCAGTATTTCTAACTAAAATTTTGAGTAGATTCGAATGGACGACATGGATTTTCTATTAGAATTTGATCATGGTCCCTCTGACACCACGACTCAAAACGTTAAGTTTTCGTTTCTTCTGCGCGAAACAGAGCACCGTTTGATCTACAGTGGGCCTCCATCACGATCCAAATGCTCCATCCGAGTTGTACATCTTGTAGAAGGCATCGAAAGGATCAAAACCATGCTGAAATTTTGTGCCCATGCGTACATATGTGCGCGCTACAGAGGCCACAAACGGCCGGCCCTGCAACGTTCAAAACGATTTTATCGTGATTTCTTCTTTTGGCCACATCAACGGATAACCAAAATCGTCCCTTCGTGAACGGTTCTTCGAGAGGAATCCAATGTACGGATTGGATTGATAAAAAAATCAACGAAGTGGGCCCCACCGATCACGTCAGCGAAGGACGTGCGTAGGCTTACGCACGTCCGCGAAATTCGAAGTTTCAGGCGGTTGTGGCCCACCATCTTTGATCAGATGGAAAATCTGATCCGTCCATCGTATAGACCAGCCAAAAATGTCCCAAGAGACAGCGTTTCCTTGAAAAATAAGCAAGGGAGGTGGTGCTATTTTGCATGACATCTTGGCTGCGAAAAGGCTTTCGCTGCAGCCGTGAAACGTCTGATTTTCTGCACCGACGTCAGCAATTCTTCCGTAACCGTCCTCCACAGCTATAAAGAAAGAGAGGAGGTAGAGATGAAAAAAAAAAAGAAGAAGGGAGGAAAGAGGGCTTGGAGGTTGGAGGCAGCCACGAGAGAGAGAATAGAGGTTTTTTTTATTCTTTTTATTTTTATTTTGTTTGTTTTCTTTTAAGATGTTCAGCCCATCTATGTGTGGCTAAACCTCTTAGCTAGGGCTAAGAGGTGAAGCTTATAGCGTGATGGGAGAACCCTGTGCTTGTGCCTTTTTGTTTAAACTGAATTGATGTTAATCTTCGTTGAATTTATGGAAATATTTTTTAGTCTTTAATGGTCTGTTGTGACTGCAATTACAGTGGGTCTGCAATGGCTTTGAATATTTCTTTTTCCTTCTGATGTTTATGACGTCAGGAAGCCCTGTTGTTCACCATAGTCTCTTGGGCATGGTTGGATGACGGTACCCTTCCTAACCTTCATACATGTGATTAGTTGGTAATTAGTTTAATTCTGTTGTTCGCTATAGTCTCTTGGGCATGGTTTGGTGATGGAATCCATTCTAATTCATATACCTTTCATCTCTTGAAAACTAGATCAATGACAGTTCAGTTAATTTCTATGATTCATGAAACAGGCATAAGATCTCCCTGATCTCTACAAGTGGATCCTCTGAATCCCTAATTTTCTTATCTCTGATTTCCTAAGTTTTAGATAATAATTTCGCAATTATTCCTCAAATCACAAATAGTTTAGATTTCACCTTATTCTAATTCTAGTTCTAGTTAGTTTTAGATAACGTACAAGTATCAGTCCCTTGGGATTCGACCTCGGTCTTACCGAGTTATTACTACATCACAACCCTGCACTTGGGGAGTGAACAAGTTTTTGGCGCCGTTGCCGGGGACTGACAACTACACTTTCTGAAATTAATTAGTTTTAGGATTATTTTAAGATTAGAATTTTTACTAACTCTAGTTTTAGGTTTAGATTTTCTTAGTTTTTTTTAGAACTAACTTGTTTTGTCTTATTTTACAGGATCTTAATGTAAGAATCTCTAGTATGGTAACATCTTTCTAACTTCTCCCCCTCTTACTCTCCACTTTGCTGTAGGACCTTCTCTTCTATTTTTCATAGGATTAAATTCAAGTTAAGGGTTTAATCGTGTATATGCACGAGTGACAACGTCAGTATGCTGAGAAGAATAACTTATTTTGGGATGATGATGATATAAATCAACCTATGTCTCAAAACTTTTCTGAAACTATCATCGAGAACCGATCAAAATATAAAAATCCACCGGTTAAGAAGTCTTTACGTGATTATATATAGGAGAACAATTACACCCCACGGATTAACAAAACAGTACGTGAGTGTTGGGGTTATCATAACTATGGTTGTGAGAATTATTATCATCCATCCGATAAAATAATGCGTGATTGTATCATGAGTGATAATAAGTATTACCAACCAGCAGATTCTCCCATTTATGATTAGTATGACTATAACCAGTGGAAACATCAAAATTGAAAAAATGAACCAACTACATGTTATAATGATTATTCTCTTGGATCCCCTACCTTTGAGATCCATCCAGAAACGATCCAAGAGGATTCATATCAGCGTAATCTTTCGGCCTGTCTTGTAGAAATGAGAAAAGTAATGGAAACAATGAAAGGACTCGATGCGCGTCTTGATAGGATAGAGGAGGCTTGGTCATCCCAGCCACGACCTAATCTAGAAATACAATGTGAAGAAAGTGATCCGCACTCACTTTTAAAAGAATCTGAAATTTGGAATGAGGAGTTAGATTCCGTTAATGAGCATGTGGTTCAATTTCCCGATGAGTCAATCTTGATGACTGTTTGAAAGAATGGTGAAGATACATGGGTGTCTTTTAAATACATTGATGATGACACAGTTTCCTTACATGACACACAAGATTTCAATGATGAGGAAGATGTTAGTTTATGCGAACCTCAACCCATGTTAGGTGTAGAATGTGAGGAAAGTGATCCCATCCCAAATGTGCACTGCACTGGACTAGACAATGATGCGTATTGGGATGATGATCATGAATGTGCAGCCCAAATTCTCCCTGAATCAATCTCAAATCTGGTCCAGGTCAACGATCAAGACGTGTACGAAGTGATCGGTCAAGAAGATCTACTTCACTCATCTGATATGCCTGATTTAAATGTGGAGAATGAACCTCTTACAACCGACTCTTCTAACTCTTGTGAGACATGTTTAGACCACTCCCTTGAATTGAATGATGATATGATTCGGGAAGAGGAGTTGCCCGCTACGACTCTGGAATTTAAAACCACTCAGTTGAGGCCACCATCTGAGCTGCAAACAATTGAGAATTCAGCGCCTCAATTGAGTAATTTCAATGAACAGAGTGATCACATCAATGTTTCACTTACTAATTTTCAATCTATCTGTGCAGGACTGGAGCAAGAGAGTGTACCTCCATCCACTTTCAAGGATGATGGATTCTTTGCGCAGATCATCACAAGCCACAATAAGTCACACTCAGCTGAATTTTCTAACTCTTGGGATTGCTTGACACACTTTGTAGTTTCAAACGATCCCATGTTAAGAAACAAAGTGGATGCCTTGCGAGACAACATCTCCGTAGTCATCACTGACCGAATGAACCCTTATTCTGAAACCTTCTCTTTCCCTGATCCTAAACGAAGTTTGGAGCTTCGGAATATGTTGAGACTACATTACTTTTTAAGAAGTTTTCTAAACGTTATTTACTTGTAGTCTTTGATTCACCATGCAATACTAACGTTGAAACTTCTTCTGTCTTAGGTGAATTGTATAAATTATGGATACCTCAAGCAATTCAATGGAAGATTTTTTATGAGGTACATAAGTCTCTCTGGAAAGTCATGCTCCAGGGCGACCAAGCCTATTACAAAAAAGGTTTTTGGATGATCTTGTTGAGGAGCTTATTAAGAGACTTATCAAGATATTGGCCGGAAGGGGAACCTTGCGGCATGATCAATTCAATGTTTGTGGGTAACATTGCTGCAAACCCTCACGAGACTACAACTCATCCACTAGGGGTAACCTAGGGGTTTAAAGGCTTGTTGCATTCGCTAAATGCAATCGAGAATACCTGCGAAAGTGGTATAGGTAGGATTTTATTTTCATCATTTTTGTTTTTCTTTTTCTCTCGTGCTAACCAGCTTCCATACTGTGATCTCGTGGAAAATCTCTCTTGATTCGTTATCCAGGTACTATCTTCCCATCACTTTACTTTCGTTGTCCCATGTGCATTGCATGCCCATATCTTTTACATTGAGGACAATGTAGATTTTAGGTTGGGGGTAGGAGATTAGGCTTCCTAATCAGTATTTTCTTCGTCTTGAGCAAAAATTGTGAAAAAATTGTGAAAATTTTTACAATTTTTTCAGAAAATTCTTGTGAATTCGAAATGATTTTGACAGATATCTCTAATTTATATTTTCAAGATACGTAATGTTGGTAATTTCAGACTTTGGGATTTAGTATCTGCTAAATTTCACAGTTAAGATCGAATTATTAATCCATGATTAGAAGTTATAAACATTGATTGAATCATGATTTCAGGACACGTCTTGCTTACACATTAAGATTTCAGTTCCATATCGAAGGATTAACTTGGTAATCACTAAGCATGAAAGGAACCAGTCTGAAATATCTTGCCATCAGGGTATAAAAATTGAACAGGTTGGGCAATTAATCTTCACCATGGGTTTGCTCCCTACAGGTGAAGGTTTGATTCCCCAAGGTTAAACATTCAAAAATAAAAATAAAAAATTATTAGGTAATTGGTCTTTTGCCATAGGTTTGCTCCCTATTGGTAAGGATTTGATTCCTCTTTTTGGCATGACTATTAATGGAAAAATAAAAAGTTGAAAAGATCAAAAGATGAAATTTATGAGGCAAGTTTGGTTATCATGAATTCTCTTGCTGGTTACCAATTAGATCCTGAAATAACAAATTCAATCTTAATGTGATTAGCTGAGATTACACTATACATCCATGGATCTCAATGTTTAAAATTTTTCTAATTGATGGATTAATGCTTTACACTTGATTATGAAGTCTACCGTGCGCTTGAGCTCAGGAGAAAATAATTTCTAACATTCATGAATATTAAATTTCTCGTATTTTGTTCAAAATCTCACTCGATTTCATAGAAAGTTCTCCTATAATTCTCAACTTATTTTTCGCATATTTTGCTCGGGACTAGCAAAATACTGGTTGGGGGTTATGTTGAGGGTCAAATATTGCATATCAGACCCTATTTATTTTCTAGATTTACGAGCATGATACTGTCTAATGGCCCGTTTTATCGTGTTTATGTTGCAAGGTGATTTTAAGAGCCTGGACTGAAAAAGGATGTAAATGCATGGTTTTAGCGCTCAAGATTCACTAAGGCAAGGGACGGATCCCAGGGGACCAAGATCAGTAGATTTACACGCCGAAGATCAGCGGAATTTCAGCCGTTCACCTTCAAATGGCCCGAAATTGGTGTAGAATGCAAGATCACAAGGTTTCCGCCATCAGATTGACACGAAACTTCATACATGGCCTGAGGACCATAAATTAACCGTACACGTCGAATTTCAGCCTCTGGAGCTTTGTGGAAGTGGCCCAATGTACATATCAGCCCATAAAATCATGATTTGGGGCCCACATGCTATTTGGATATGCTTCAAAATTTGTCTCTACGGTTTAAATAATATGTGAAAAAGGATGGACGGAGCTGATTTCCTAGAACCATCATTATGGGACCCACTTGAGTTGAGAGTGCATAGTGCACAAGTGCACTAGCCGTGTACGGTAACAAGCCTTCTTCCTGAAAACGAAAATTCTGTTTTCTTTCCAGCGTGCGTGACAGGGAGCCGCGGTTGGGTTTTGTGGGCCACCATCGTGTGTCAACGGTTCAATCCGGACCGTCCATCAGATCTCTATGAAGCCTCTTACCACTGCCTAGGTGGCAGAATTACAAAAGATTGTGAGGAGGGAAATCCATCCATTCAAACGGAGGACAGACGGTAGAGCAGAACATCAGGTGGACCGCATCAATAACAATCCAAAAGCAGTATTTCTAACTAAAATTTTGAGTAGATTTGAATGGACGACATGGATTTTCTATTAGAATTTGATCATGGTCCCTCTGACACCACGACTCAAAACGTTAAGTTTTCGTTTCTTCTACGCGAAACAGAGCACCGTTTGATCTACAGTGGGCCTCCATCACGATCCAAATGCTCCATCCGAGTTGTACATCTTGTAGAAGGCATCGAAAGGATCAAAACCATGCTGAAATTTTGTGCCCATGCGTACATATGTGCGCGCTACAGAGGCCACAAACGGCCGGCCCTGCAACGTTCAAAACGATTTTATCGTGATTTCTTCTTTTGGCCACATCAACGGATAACCAAAATCGTCCCTTCGTGAACGGTTCTTCGAGAGGAATCCAATGTACGGATTGGATTGATAAAAAAATCAACGAAGTGGGCCCCACCGATCACGTCAGCGAAGGACGTGCGTAGGCTTACGCACGTCCGCGAAATCCGAAGTTTCAGGCGGTTGTGGCCCACCATCTTTGATCAGATGGAAAATCTGATCCGTCCATCGTATAGACCAGCCAAAAATGTCCCAAGAGACAGCGTTTCCTTGAAAAATAAGCAAGGGAGGTGGTGCTATTTTGCATGACATCTTGGCTGCGAAAAGGCTTTCGCTACAGCCGTGAAACGTCTGATTTTCTGCACCGACGTCAGCAATTCTTCCATAACCGTCCTCCACAGCTATAAAGAAAGAGAGGAGGTAGAGATGAAAAAAAAAAAAAAAAGAAGAAGGGAGGAAAGAGGGCTTGGAGGTTGGAGGCAGCCACGAGAGAGAGAATAGAGGTTTTTTTTATTCTTTTTATTTTTATTTTGTTTGTTTTCTTTTAAGATGTTCAGCCCATCTATGTGTGGCTAAACCTCTTAACTAGGGCTAAGAGGTGAAGCTTATAGCGTGATGGGAGAACCCTGTGCTTGTGCCTTTTTGTTTAAACTGAATTGATGTTAATCTTCGTTGAATTTATGAAAATATTTTTTAGTCTTTAATGGTCTGTTGTGACTGCAATTACAGTGGATCTGCAATGGCTTTGAATATTTCTTTTTCCTTCTGATGTTTATGACGTCAGGAAGCCATGTTGTTCACCATAGTCTCCTGGGCATGGTTGGATGACGGTACCCTTCCTAACCTTCATACATGTGATTAGTTGGTAATTAGTTTAATTCTGTTGTTCGCTATAGTCTCTTGGGCATGGTTTGGTGATGGAATCCATTCTAATTCATATACCTTTCATCTCTTGAAAACTAGATCAATGACAGTTCAGTTAATTTCTATGATTCATGAAACAGGCATAAGATCTCCCTGATCTCTACAAGTGGATCCTCTGAATCCCTAATTTTCTTATCTCTGATTTCCTAAGTTTTAGATAATAATTTCGCAATTATTCCTCAAATCACAAATAGTTTAGATTTCACCTTATTCTAATTCTAGTTCTAGTTAGTTTTAGATAACGTACAAGTATCAGTCCCTTGGGATTCGACCTCGGTCTTACCGAGTTATTACTACATCACAACCCTGCACTTGGGGAGTGAACAGATGTCTACATTACGACTCTCCTTAGGGCCCATTATTAGGCTCGTACTTATTGTGTATAGGCAGCCCAGGCCCATCTGCATTGTAAGGATAGTTCATCTCATTATAACATGTTTAATATAGCTTCATGACTCATGATCATATGCATCATATGTATGCTTGACATGAGAATTGACTGATCATAGCATATGCCTTCAGACAGGTTGTTTATGGGCTCTCGGTTAGGCGGTGTTGCCCTACATGAGCGCACGATATGCGCAGAATTTGTTGCATGACTGGATAGCGTGATTCATGCATTTCGCATTTGTGTAACATGATTATTGTACGCCCTAGCGATATTAGGGCCGTAGCCTCCATAGACGCATCGTGGTTGGCAGGATTGGATACCGAAAATTTTGTTCTACATGGGGTGCCATAGATATCCCTGGATGAAAGTCCCTAAACCCTTATGGTACTAAGAAGTTGCTCCAACGTCTAGACCGAGTGGGTAGATGAGCGCTGAGTGCCAATTACCAGTTGGTTGTACTCTCCACTGTGTAGTGGTCGGTTGAAAGGGGGTGCGGCCTTACCCGTCCGAGAGTAGGGGGCAATGCTAGGCTGAGTTTGACTGGCTCGAGGAATGGGTCCGCTATCGACGAGTCGCACCCGATATTGGCAGACGGATAGTGAGGTCTCTTCCACTTACCTTATTGCGCGCGATGTGGCGACAATCTGGTTTAGAGTGTACTAGACCCCGGTGATATCCCATATTTAAGCTTATTAATGTGTGGACATAGATGAGGATCTGTATGCTTGAGTTGCATTGCACATCGCATGGCCTTGGGATGACCAATACCATTCATGTCTTGCATCGCATAGCCTTGGTACGGCTCATGATATTATGGATCCATCTGCACATTCCGCATCACTCTGATATTGCATGATCATATTACTACCTTGTGCACACACTTTCACCACCCTCTAAGCTTTCTATAAGCTTATGCACGACTGTTGCGTGCAGGTGACGTTGGTTTGCAGCAGCGCTGAGGCAGGAGCACGTTGCAGATCATTTTGGAGTTTCTTGTTCTTTACCATTGTATTTCCCTTTATGCTCATTGTACTTGTAAAGTTTTTGATCATAGTGGAAATGTAATGGAGTTCTTGATTGTTGTTTGTGGGTTATGCTTTTGGTTATGCTTATTACGAAACAAACTGACGTTAAAAATCCTCCTCGTAGCATCCCAGGATCGGAACCTGGCGAATGGGAGGTAGGAGCCGAGAATGGGGTTCTACGGAGGCTGTTGGCGCCGGATTCGGCGATCGAAAATTTTGTGAGCCCGGTTTCCGAGTTTGGGCCGTGACAGGGGGCATTGTCCGTAGTTTTCGTCGAAGGGTCGTTATGGTTTGTTACATTCATTAACGACTATTCCAGAAAATTTTGAGTTTATTTAATGAAAAATAAATATAATGTTTTCACCAACTTCAAGTAATGGAAAACGATGGTAGAAAAATATATAGGGCGAAAGGTAAAGGTACTAAGGATCGATAATAGTGGAGAATTTACTTTAGGTGAATTTAATCAATACTATAAGGATGTGAATTGTAAGGTACAACATAGTGCACCACACACTTGAAAAGAGTGGTGTAGCTAAGTAGATGAATCATACTCTCTTGGAGAGAGCCCAATGCATGATTAGTAATGCTGGGTTAGGCAAGAAATTATATACTGAGGCTTTTAACACGACTTGTTATTTAGTGAATCGATCCCATTTTATGATAATTGATTACAAAATTTCAAAGGAAGTATGAAGTGGTCGGTAGATAAAGTACTCGAGATTACGTGTATTTAGTTATGAAGCTTACTCTCATGTACCGTCAGTTAGAGAGAGATAAGCTAAACTAAAAGGCCAAGAGAAATATATCTTTGTTAATTATGGTGGTGGTATGAAAGGGTATAGGCTGTATAACCGGGTCACACAGAAAATCATCATTAGTCGTGATGTTAAGTTCAACAAATGTTACTTTTTCGTAAGGATGAGTAAGAAGAACTGGAAAAGTTAGTTGTGAACGTTTAGGTTGATACGGATAAGACTCAGGTTGAAACAGATACGTAGAAAGAGGTACGAGAGCAAGTGGATCATCCACTTGTGAGAAGGAATCTGCCGCGGGATCGCAGGTTATCAGTAAAATATAAGGATGACTCAAACATCGCATATGCTCTCATTGCAGATGAAGAGGTTCCGTCTATTTTTCAAAAGGCTCTTGATGAGCCTGATGCTAAAAAGTGAAAAGTTGTGATGGATGATGAGATGGACACCTTGTACAAGAACGAGACGTGTGGGAGCTGGTGGAACTTCTCGTTGGCTGAAAAGCAATCTGGTGCAAGTGGATCTTTAAGAAGAAACATGATAAATGCACTGCAAGGTTGGTAGCGAAAGGATACAGTTAGAGGGAAGACATCGACTTCATTGAGATATTCACGATGGTTGTGAAGAAAGTATCTATTAGATTTGTGTTGAAGCTGGTTGCCCAATACGGTCTTGAGCTGGAACAAATAGATATGAAGACTACATTCTTGCATACGAAATTGAAAGAGCATATGTATATGAAGCAACTAGAAAGCTTCGAAATAAAAGAGGTAGAGAACAAACTTTGCAGGTTGAAGATGTTGTTGTATGGCCTAAAATAGTCGCCTAAGCAATGAGACAAAAGTTTGATTCTTTCATGTTGATTTAGAAGTTTACTAAGAGTGAGTACGATCACTGTGTTTATTACAAGACACCGAGTGATGAAAAATTCATCATTTTAGTGTTAAAGGTCGAATATCCCCCTTGCGCATGAGTTTACGTGCATACACTCCCATTATAGGTTTTTGAGATAGTTTTCTTGCACGGGCTGAGCTTGCGTGCGCATATGAGTTTGGACATAGTTTAACAAATTTAAAAAATAATTAAGCTAGGGATTCTAATATATACTTATTTCATTTTTCATTCCTATCTGGCGTAGAATTATTTTTTTGCATAAAAAAAAAAAAAAAAACACAACCAAGAAGAGGTATCGGAGGACAAAACACAAAAGAGTATTTTTTTTTTTTTAAAGCATATTTTTAATATATATATATATATATATATATATATATATATATATATATATATATATATATATATATATATATATATATATATATATATATATATATATTAACCTACTTCACTTGAGACAATATATAGCCATGAGAAGAGAAGTGAACTTCATGCCCAATAAAGAAGTGGCCAAGATCCTTCATTTCAAAATGAAAATGCTGTTGGTCCTGAATTTCATAAATGCCAGTAGAATCACTTTCAGGGACAATCATATCATCAACATATAAGAGCAAAAGAACAATCATATCATCAGCATATAAGAGCAAAAGAACTATTACAGAGGATATAATTCCAACGAGGAGTGCAAAGTCACGAGCACTCTATCGAATCCCATAAAAAACAAATGAACTAAACTTGGCAAACAACTCATGAGGAATCGTTTGTAACAGTGTAAAGCTCGAAGAAGTGGACAACTTGGTTTGATAGACGAGAAAGACGTTCATAGGGTTTTAGAGGTTTTTTTTAGGAAGATTACCCATATAAGAAAGCATTCTTAACATCCGTCGTATAAATGTTTCTTCCTAATCATTATCATATTTTTTATTGAATCCTTTAACGCCGAGGCAAGCTTTATTTCACTTGAATTGATTGGTGGAAAGAGTTAAAAAGGCGAATTGATCCGTAGAATGATTTAATTGAATGTCAGATGTTTCGATCAGGCAGGGTAGGTTAATTGATTCCAATAAGTTGGGGATAATGAGCAGGGCAAATCAATCTGACAATTTTGATAAAGATCAAACTAAGGTGATCAGAGACGTGGAAGATAGCTCTGATATCATGAGAATTACATACTTGAAAACACATCGGATCATCTTACTGTTGCTGGTTTGTATCCATGAGAATCATGCAAACTGCACCTGTATTCAATTACAACGATACAACTCTATACATAAGTTATAATACATGTAGCCTAGGACAAGAATGTATGACTGTCTGACACAACTAGAACACTACACGTGTACATTAACATATGTCACCCATAGTGTAGTTTTGGAGCTCAGCAACACAATTCCAGGCGATGTCCACAAAGCCTTCCGTTTTTGTTTTTTTAAAATGTCAATCCACAAATCAGGTGGGCTGCAATCAACTGAAAAGATGTACAACTATGAAAATCATGGCATACCTAGTGAGTGGACTACCTTTATTTTCGGGCAGTGACATCTACACCATGAGGTCCATGACTTGCATATTTCATCTATTTTCCAAGTGGCTGGCAAATGGGGTGGTGTGTATATTAACTGGCTTGTGCATGCCTCTTCGCTTAGTGAATCTCCCTTTCCAATTTTCCATCGTTCACTTCTTCATCTCCTACACATGATTAGTGAAAATGGCTAGATTTTCAAGCTAATGGTCATTTATTGTGGATCCTGCCTTGAGAATTACTTGGATTTTGTATAAATGTACCATGGAGGCTTGTATTGGGATATAGGTAAAAAATAGGCGTGGTTTAAGCCCATTACAGCTATAATGGATCCGGACCAATGTTCCTTCTGGTCTAAGTAGGAAAAGCTTGCCATAAACAGATCTTGACCATCCAAATGCCCACAATACCAATAAAAAAATGAAATAGTATGGGCCACTACTATATTATACAACGCAGTCAGGGCCCCACCATTTTTTTATTTTTATTTTTTCCTTTGAAATGCCTGGAGCTTTGTGCATATCAATGGACATTTGTAGGGTTTCAAACATTAGTGATGCATTTCAGCAATTTTAAAAGAAATAGTTGTCCAACTATTTGCTATCAATCCCATTTAAAATAAAAATAAAAATCACATTGGGAGGCCAAAAATTCAACCCACGGCATAGAATGAAATAAAACTAAATCATTATCCTTGATTTAATGGCCACCAAACCGACGACTACATTTATTTGGTTCATAAATTTGCAGTCACAGATGAAAACTGCCAATGGTCCAAATTTAATATAAAAATGATGATCAATTAGAAGTTGGGATGGTAAATTAAATTTAAAATTTGGATGATGATCTAAGGTGTGTCACACAACTTGGACAGTTTAACTGAGTCAATGTATGCTAGGTGTATAATGTCGTAGCGCCTTTGTATCAACTGTTGCACCCTGCCAGAGTAACAAGTCACACTGATTCTCTACCCCTCCCACTTTTTCGTTTGAGCGTGCCATACCAACAAGTTAAGATAAGGCCACCACTAGCCCATGATGCTCGATCCCCTTAGCGCCAGTCATCAAGTGGGCCACCACACTCGTGACCTTGAGAAGAATGTTAGTCTTTGTGGAAAGAAATATCTTGATCAATTCAAAAGTCCACAATGGTCCATTCAAACGTTTGCAGGAATGCCAACAACTATCATGACTAATATTTCCTAATGTCCATCTATTTACGGGCAATGCACGTCATCAAATGGACCACACGTGATGACCATATAACAAAACATCTACTTCAGGAAGTCCACACAAACCCATTTATACGTATCACAGTCATCATGAATAAAGTGCACAGGTTTTTGCACTATGAGTAAGATCTAGTGGCTAATGAGCCATGCCGGATTGAAGTGCAAGTCGCTATAACTGTTTGTTTCTTGATTGGATGGTTGTGAGATGTCGGGACCACCCACACCCAATCGATCTAAGGTGTTGAGCCCGAGTCACCTAAAAAATGGACTACAGTCCGTATATTGATCCCTGTCTATTTAAAGAGCAATACCGATATCACATGCTATAAGGAATAGTGAGGGAAGTAGATAGTTCTAAAGCTGGCTGACTGGACCCAAAATTGACGCAGGGATGGACGTGATGAGGCCGATCATCGTCTTCCTTAAGGCGATAGCTACTCTGAATCTATGGAGTTTCTTTGAACTCCTAGCAAAGATTCCTCAAATACACAATGAAAAATAAGAAAATAAAAATAAATTCTAAAAAGTTCAAAAATTGATTGATGATAAAAACGAATTTACAACGCTTTAAATATTGATACCAAACCTTGGAATAAGTTTCAAAATCAAACTCCAACTCAAGTTCCCTAAAATTGGCAACTTACTATTTACAGTAAGTGTATTATTTGCCTAAATCACATTATTCTCTTAATTTTTCTAAGCACTTTTTATGTTGAACACAACTCTTAAAACTCAAAAGACAGAGTTATGATCAAATTAAAATTTACTATAAATAATAAAAATGAACTAAAAAAGATTTTCAGCTATCAACCAGATGGATTCTCACAAATTTGGCATGGGGGTGGCTAAAGTAGTTTCTTCTACTTAAAATCATATATGGTACGTTGAATAACTCATTTTAGTCTGTGATATACGCCTATTATAAGGTTCGAATAGTCCATATTACTTATGCCTCCAACCGGGCATTCTCTTGTCTATCTTGGACACAAAAGTGTCTGGGTTAACCTACTCTACACAAAAAATTCAGCCATTTCAACTTGGCTCAGCAGATTCCAAGCCAGGTTACTCGAAAACTCAGTCCTGCCTATGACTTGATCCTGACTTTGGTTGAGCTGTTCGACCATTCGAAAAGAGTCCTTGAGTCAATTCAAGAATTCAGTCCACTTGACACAACTCATAGTGACTCGAACTGAGTCACTCAGTGAGTCACTGTGTCAGTATAAGTAAAATGTAAAAGGAGAATAATGGGAATTTAATCCATTTATTTATTTATTTTTGTTTTTTCTTACAGGCGATTCTCACTAATTTAAATATCCTAATAATTTTAATTTATTATTATTTTATATGGAGTTAAGTCAGGTCGAGTCTTCTAATAAAACCTAAACCAGCTGAATATTGACTGAGTCAAGTCTTCGGTTTTTCAAACTATCGTGCATTTCCATAAATACACCCCACGCAAGGTCCCCCCTATGAACGCTGAATGATTAGGTGCGACCACAACTGTGGGGCCTACCTTAATGTATCTGTTCTATATCCTTGCCTTCCATCCGTTTTGCCAGCTTATTTTAGGGCATGGTCCCAAAAATGAAGTAGATATAAATCACAGGTGGAACATGCCACAGGAAACAGATGTCAATCAAATCTCATCATTAAAAGCTTACTAGGGTCCACCGTAATATTTATTTTCCATCCAACCTATTGATAGGGTCACATAAACCTGGGTGAAAGGAAAACGTGAATATCATATTGATACAAAAATTTTGTGGCCCCATAAGTTTTTAGTGGTGGGAATTGAATCCCTACTGTGTGGTCCACCTGCTATTTTTATCTCCTGAATTATTAGAATCATGGTCTAAAGTGATCTGTTATAACTGATGGACGGCGTGGATATACAACACATACATTGAGGTGGGCCCAATGGTCAGGACCGCACCTGTTTGACTGGATTTGGGGTCGCATCTAGTCCGCCTCCTTGAATGCGCGGGCATCCATGCTATCCTCGCATGGCGTGTAACTAACGTCCGCATACCCTGTTTGCATCTGTGGACTCTACCGAAGAAACAAATACAGCAACCCTTATTTTCTACACAAAATCCAAACGTTAAAAATTAAAATGAACAAAAGACAGATTCCTTATATTTTCCTGAGTGACTCGTCTTTGCGGAATTCTGACAAGTGGCCCGCCGTGTCGGTAATCCAGACCATTGGTATATTAGATCCTTCTGTGGTCGAACTATGACAGAAAAGATAACTTCGATGTTTTGACTGGTCATCTAGAGATAGACGATTAGAAGAGATTGTAATCAACTGTCAACCTTCATTCATCTGAGAGAAGCCCTGAGTTTAATCTCTGGGATCTTCGAGACTGCCAGATTAAGTGCGCCCCACTCTTGAGAATACAAAACCATTGTATATGGCGATGTGGACCTTGCAGAGGGACATGGATTGCGTCCTTCCCCTGCCCGGACGGTAATCCGTCTGGGCAGGGCTCTGTGGGGCCCAAAGTGATTTAAATGTTTTATCCACCTGGTTCATCGCTTTTCTCAAATAATTTTAATAGAAGATAAAAAATGATGCAGATCCAAAGCTCCAGTGGACCACATCAAAGGAACTCGTAGTGATAATGACTCTTACCCTTAAACCTTTCCAAGGGCCACCATGATATTTTTTTTTAACCATCAAATCTATTAATAATGTTATACAAACGTCGATGAAGTGAAAACACAAATATCAGCTTGATCCGAAACTTCTCCACCTCCCAAGAAGTTTTTAATGGTGGAACTTAAATCCCCACTTTGTGGTCCACTTAAGCCCTGTACCTGTCTCATTTTTATATAATATATTAAAATGATCTCAGAAAAATTATGATCAGCATGGATAAAACACATCACTTTGGGCCCCACAGTGCCCTTCCCGGACAGGTGGGGGTAGGACGCAATCCGCGTCCCTTGTAGAGCCTATGCATTCACGCTCATAAACATGTGTCAATCAAGACTTTCAAAAATTCAAACTTCCCATCAGGGCCACACTTGACACGTTGTATGGCCTAAAAAATATTGTGAGGCATATTAACGCAGGTATGGGTTATTAGAGAAACCATGGTCAACCGTCACTCACTAAGTTGGGCAGAAAGGGACTGATCTAGCAGATCCGGCCCGATCCGCCCCAATCCGACCCGAACAAATCCGAACCGAAGGCCTTGATCGGGTAGGATCGAGGTGGACCAACAAGATCCGACCGTTAATCAGATCAATGGGCAACTCGGACCAACCCGATCCGGAATCCGATCCGAATGGATCCAATCCGATTCGATTCGATTCGATCCACACAACATTTATTCACCATTGTTTCCTGTAATGTTGTCCACTTGAGATTGGGATATACCTCTTTTTTTTTAATACAATAAAATGATCTAGAAAAATAGATGAATGGCATGGATGAAGTAAATACATCATGGTGGGGCCCACAAAGCACTGACTTATCATCATTTGAATAATAGGATGCGGAGTACCCAATCTACCTTCTCTCACACATCTCGAGGCTCCTTGTGCAAAGCTCCCTGACGACAAAGGAGCCCATCACGTCCTTGCTTAGGATGTTAGGTGGGTCCCACCGTGATATTTGTAATAAATCCACACCATCCATCTGTTTTGGGAGCTCATTTTAATACATGCTTCCAAAAATGAAGTATATCCAAGACTTAAGTGACCCTTACGAGAGGAAACAGTGTAGATTCAATGATCACCTTCCTCTGTTTTCCCTCTCGTCCAGCACACTTGAGCTTGATCCACCTATTTTTTGATATCATGTCCTAAAAGGAGCTCTCATAACTGATGGAAAGTGTGGATTTCTTACAAATATCAGTGTGGTCCCACATAACATAAAATCCACGTCCCAAGGAAAAACCTTAGGACGTGGATAAGCAAGTGTACTACGCACCAGTAAACATAGTTTGGCATGTTGTCATTAGTAAGTTCTGTCGGTCCCATCATGAGGTATGTGTTATATCTAAACCGTTCATCCACTCAGTAGACTCGTCTTAAGGCTTGACCTTAAAAATAAGATAGATCTACAGATCAAGTGGACCACACTACAAAAAGCAATGGGATTGAACATCTACCATTGAAACTTTTAATGTAAAGAATATTTGATCCGAACCTTATATAACCCAATCCGACTCAATTTTTTAGACCGAGTCAGACTCGGTTCGGGTCAGGGCAACAGCACAATGGTTCTGATCGAGTAAATGGACCCAGACTTAGTCCCGGATCGGGTCAAATTCAGATCAGGTGTTAAAAGCTTCAGACCAAGTCGAGTTAGGCCCAATCCAGTCCGACTCGACTCGATGCCCACCTTTGCTCACTATGTAATTTATGGTCGTCAGTGAGAAACTATGATAGACCTAACTCACTATATAGTTCACGACCAACCATGGTTGATTGGTGCGACCATCAAATTTTGTGATTTTACGTAAATCAAGATATTTAAGTCCATTTTTTAGTTTAGGGGGTCTAAACCAATAAGATTGTTTTCTCTCAAAAGACTAGCGTTTGATAAGGGATAGAAATTTTTACACTTGTAAAGGGATTGAAAATGATATCTCAAGGGATATCGTCTCAAGAGGGTCAATCCGATGCAATGATGCTTTATCCTGGTTTGAAGGATTGAGCATTGGATATTTGATGGTGAGTGCAGGCGTTCAGGTGATGGCTACATATGCATCTCCTTGGGTGGAAGCAGTTCAGAAGGTGTTGCGAGATCATTAGACCCAGAAGAGCTTTGGGTAACCTTTCGACTTATATTTCTAAAATCGAATTAATTAATCATGCTTATGTCACACTGGTATGTATATCAAGTCAAGTCTCTTATCGGGCGTGCCAAAATACTGTTGTTCCTCAGATGCAGAATTTGGTCACTTGTAATATTTGTGGGTGTGCTAGAACAGACTGTGCGGCTCGATTCCAGCCGAACAACTTTGACCCCAAGCACCAAGATAGGCAGCTATGTCAGGATAGCATATATGACCAAGATTTGAGGAGACCGGTCACCTATTTAGCAACTCATAAGATGTTGTTTAGCTCCCCTGAATTGAATGATGATATGATTTAGGAGATGGACGAGTTACTCGATATGACTCTTGATTTTAAAACCACCCAATTGAGGCCATCATCTGAACTGTTTAATGTTGACGATTCAATGCCTCTTCTAAGTAGTATCATTGATTAGAGTCTGTACGTCAATGCTTCATATACTTACCCTCAATCTGTCTGTGCAGGGCTGGAGTAAGCGAGTATACATCCGTCCACTTTTAAGGGTGATGGATTCCATGGACAGATCATCACGAGCTCCAAGGTGAAAAGTAAGTCACTCTCGGCTGAATGTCCCAACTCTTTTGATGATTGCTTGACACACTTTGCAAATTCAAATGATCCTATAATAAGATACACAGTAAATGCCTTGCAAGACAACATCTCGATAGTAATCACTAACCAAGAGAACCCTTACTTTGAAACCCCTTCTTCCACAGATCCTGAATGTTTACCATTAGGGGAGGAGGAGCTGAAAATTGAACCGAAGTCTGCTACTTCGAAATGTGTTGAGACTACACCTCTTCCTGAAAATTTTTCTCAATTTGATTTACCTGTAGTCTCTGATTCACCATGGGATACTAACTTTGAAACCTTTTCTGACATAGGTGAATCATTTATACTTTGGATACCTCAAGCGAATCAACGACAAATTTTTAATGAGGTACATTAGTTTCTCTGGAAAGTCATGCTCCAGGGTGTCCAAGCCTATTGCAAAAAGGGCTTTTGGATGATCTTGTTGAGGAACTTACTGAGAAACTTATCACAAATTGGCTGGAAGAGGAACCTTGCGACATCGTCGAGTAGTTTTTTCCTACTTTTATAGGACTAGGGTAGTTTTCTTTATGATGTTCTAGGATAGACGGATTTATGCCATTAGGTTAGTTCGCTTTCTATATTATTTTAGGATAGTTTGCTTTTATGTCTCCACTCTCGTGCTGACCGGCTTTCATACTGTTATCTCTTGGAAAGTCTCTCTCTCAATTTGTTATCTAGGTACTATCTTCTCATCACTTCTCATTTACTTTTGTCGTCCCATGTGCATTGCATGCTTATATATCTTTTACATTAAGGATAATGTAGATTTTTGATTGGGGGTGGGAGATTAGGTAACCTAATCAGTATTTTCTTAGTCCTGAGCAAAAATTGTGAAAATTTTTAAAATTTTCTGGAATTTCTTAAGAATTCGAAACGATTTTGAGGGATAGTCGTGATTTTAGAATTACAAGATAGGTGATGTTGGTGATTATTGACTCTTGGATTCAGTTTCTGTTAGATTTCACAATTAAGATCGAGTTATTAATCCATGATTAGAAGTTGTAAACATTTTAAGTCATGATTTCACATATTATGTCTCGTTTGCACATTAAGAATTCAGTTTGATATTGAAGGGTTATCTTGATACTAACTAAGCATGGAAGGAACCAGCTTGGAAAATTGCCTGTCATGATCAATTGAAGAAAAAATGCCTAATAGGATCGAGAGAGTATTTTCTTAGTCTTGAGCAAAAATTGTGAAATTTTTTAAAATTTTCTGGAATTTCTTGAGAATTCGAAATGATTTTGAGGGATAGTCGTGATTTTAGAATTATAAGATAGGTGATGTTGGTGATTATTGACTCTTGGATTCAATATCTGTTAGATTTCACAATTAAGATCGAGTTATTAATCCATGATTAGAAGTTGTAAACATTGATTGAGTCATGATTTCACATGTCACGTTTCGTTTTCACATTAAGAATTCAGTTTGATATTGAAGGGTTATCTTGGTACTAACTAAGCATGAAAGGAACTAGCCTGAAAAATTGCCCATCATGATCAATTGAAGAAAAAAAGCCTAACAGGATCGAGATAAAAAAAGAATAGAAAATGACATAAGAATTAGAAAGAAAATAAAAGAAAGAAAGAAAAAATGAAGAAGAAAAAAGAGAAAAAAAAAAAAAAAAAAGAGAGATAAGAAAGCGTCCAGCTGATGGCTTCCTCAATTTTGTCTTCTCTCCTTTATAGGATATTTCAGTCGATTTAGACCAGAGACGGTGCGCGTGAAGCTGCTGCGAAATTTGTTTACATGACCAAGAAATGTGCACGTCACGCCATGCGTAAGAAAAAGAACCATCTTGCGTTGGATGTTTGGTGTGGCCCATTCTTTAGCTCAGACAGGAGATCCAATCCGTTCACTTTTTTCTCCTCGAAATTTTGACCAGAGATGGGTGGTTTTGGAATGTTGTTGACGCAGCCAACGGTGGTATTCAAGCTGCAATTGGCGCAAGGCTATCTGTTTGTGACCGTTGAAACTGGCACGTGTGCATGCATGAATGCACAAGGTCAACATGGATTTGACTAAATCGAGGCCCTCTGCACGATGGACAGTGCTGATTAACCATACGGATGGTGAGTGGGGCCCATAGCGCTCACCCGCAGCCTCTGTTGCGAAAACAGAGGTTGCTTGTCTACACTGTGATGTTTGGTGGATCTCAGAACTTTCATGAAAAATCCATGCCGTCCATTGTCTTCAGGGTGAAAAAACGTCCAGATAGGCTAAGACAAATAATTTCAGTGTCGCCTACAAGATTTTATACTCCATTGTCCATTTTGTCATTTAACGGTTGGAAACGTGTAGACAATCGCATGGTGGAAGAAGGACACCTAGGCGTTGGTGTTGGCCGTCTCCTGAGACAAGTGAACGGCTTAGATCCTTGAAACGGATGACAAGTGGGGCCCACAATGTAGACCAACATCGGACAGTGTAGTCGCTGTTGTTGTGTTTAACGAGTTTGGAAGAAGGAATCGGTCAAGGGTTTGTTTGACCGATTCTTTGTTGCCATGCATGGCTCGTGCACTTGTGCACTATGCACACTCGTGATCAAATGGGGTCCACTATGCTGCGTATCTAAAGTCCGCTTTGTTCATTCTCTTTATCACCTCCTTTAAGCCGTCAAGGACAATTTTGAAGCATGTCCAGGTAGAGGTGGGCCGCACTTAGTGAATTAATGGGCTGATCTGTCCGTTGGGCCACTTTCAGAGGGATTCAATGGGTGAAAATTGATGTGTATGGTTAATTTATGGCCCCCATTACATGTATGAAGTCTTGTGTCAATCGGATGATGGAAACCATGTGATCTTGAATTCTAGACCAATTTCGGGCCACTTGAGCTTTAGTTTCTCGATTTTCCTGGATTTCTAGTGTGCACTTCCATCGGTCTTAGTCCCTGGAGTCCGTCCCTTGCCTTTGGTGTCAACAGAGTGTTAAATCCATGCTTTTAGCACCTTTTTGTAGTTCATGCTCTCAATTACACCATGCATCACAAACACGATAAAACGGGCTAAACAGTATTATGCTCGTAAATCTAGGTAATAACTGGGGTCTGATATGCAATATTTGACCCTTAACACTAATCCTGAGTCAGGTGAGCCTCTATTGATATACCTGACAGTATCTAACACAACCATAAACTCAGCCCTAATCCGCGAACATGAAGGCAAACAATTTCCTGTATACTATATTAGCAAGGCCCTCGTCCCGAGAAAGACGAGGTATCCGACCTTAGAAAAGTTGCCTTGGCACTAGTCGTATCATCTCGACACATACGACCATACTTTTAGGCTCATTCGATCATTGTCATGACTGACTAGCCTCTTCGCCAAGTACTACAGAAACTGGAGGCTTCATGATGACTCACAAAATGGACGATCGAACTCAGCGAATTCGACATCCATTACAAGCCTAGGGTTGTAATTAAGGGATAAGCCATGACAAACTTAATTGTCGAAGTCACAGTGCAAACAGAAACCTCTTCTACTGACCCAGGGGCATCGTCTGATCAATCCCCCCCTGTCTGGTCTCTCTACGTAGGTAGCTCATCCAACTTTAAGGCAAGCGGGGCAGGAATAGTTTTGGAGACTCCTGATCATACTGTTATACAATATGCCTTGAGACTTGGATTTTAAGCATCCAATAATACAGTAGAATACGAAGCTCTACTCCTAGGACTCCGGCTAGCAGCCAACCTAAGAGTCACTCATCTAAATGTATACATCGACTCCCAACTAGTTGTCAACCAGATAGCCGATATATATCAAGCTAGGAAGGAGAGGTTAAAAGCCTATCTTATGAAAGTAAAAAAGCTGATGGCCGGATTCCACCAATGTTTGGTTACCCGAATCTTGAGAGCCGAGAATGTCAAAGATAACCTCCTAGCGAAACTCGCCTCAGCCGATGAAGACAATATCCCCAGGTCCATCCCCATTAAATTTATGGCCGAGCTAAGTGTCGAGGAAACCAATTACTCAGCCCTGCTCCCTATCAATTTTGAGTCATCTTGGGTCGATCCAATTGTCAGATATCTTAAGACCGGTGTACTCCCCGAAGATTACGCTGAGGCTTGACGACTGAAGAACCGTGCAGCCCGTTACGCCATGCTCAACGGAGTGTTGTATAAGAAGGGGGACTACACATCGCTCCTACGATGCCTAAGGCCAAGTGAAGCTGACTATGCCCTGCGTGAAATTCATGAAGGCATTTGCGGTAATCACTCGGGAGGCCTATCCTTAGCTCATAAGGTCATTTGGAAAGGCTATTACTAGCCAACCATTCAACAGGATGCTCGGAAGCTCATTCAAAGTTTTGAAAAATGCCAGAGGTTTGCCACCATCTCCCGACAGCCACCTAAAGAACTGATACCAATGGTCGGTCCTTGGCCTTTTGCTTAATGGGAAATCGACATCATCGGAACATTCCCTTTAGGAAAGGTGCAGATGTGAGACTCAAATATTGCATAATTTTTTCCATTCACATCTTGGTTTTATAAGCATGAATGAGCTTAATGTTCTATTTTACTCATGTATGTGTTGCAAGATGAATTTAAGAGCTTGAATTGAAAAGGGGTACTAAAAGCATGGATTTGATGCTCAAGAATCACCAAGGTAAGGGATGGATCTTAGGAGACCAAGATTAAAGAATTCACATGTCAAATATCCAAGAAAATCAAGTGAAGAATAAAAAGAATTAAAGATTTGAAGTGAAGAATCCTTAAATCGTCCTAAAAAAGTGTATTCTAAAGCTCTGAAGTCTATTTTGAGAAATTGCATAGTGGAAAATTCATTTTAACAAACTGTGCAGCAAGAAGTCTATTTTGAAAAACTGCGTAAATTTGAGACGGTTTATAAAGTTTTTCAACTTTGTACGAAAATTGGAGTTCCCCACTTATAAATAGGGCTTCCTAGGGCATTCCTAAACATCATTAAAAGCATTCAAGAGCAATATTTAGAATTTTTAAAGGGTTTTTAGTTTTATAAGTTATTTTTTTATTATTTTAGATTTTTTTATTTGCATTTATTTCTTTCTTGTTGCTTTCTTTATCTATTCTAATTATATTTTTCTAAGTTCCTTCTAGTCTAAGTTAGAAGGAAAGTACATCGGTTTAATAATTCTTTAAGTTACGATGATTGATTGTTTTAATATTGAGAAGAATGGTGTATACATGTTACCTATTGTTTAGGTTTTATTTTTTATTATCTTGTAAGATCCATATGTTTTCATCATATAAGATCCACATTGATGGATAGGCTTACCCTAGATTATTCAGATTTCCTAGATAGGAGAGGTTCTCAACCTGTTATATTTATTTGATTTTCATTATCTTATTAATATTAAATTCTTAAAATCACTGGCACTTGAGAATATATATTAATGGTGCAAATTCATGATTTTCTAATTTTTTATATCATTTATTAAAATATTTAAACTATTTTATTTTCTGATTAGGCTGACCATAGTGCTCAGATCCTAGTTGTGTTATCCAAGTCATCATGATTTTAGAACATTAAACTATGTATTGAACTTTTAAGCTTGGGTGTTATTTTAATTCAGCTGAATTACATCCATTCAAAAATTTTAAAATTAAATCATCAGTTTAGTTTTTATTACTTAGTTAGTTTTACATTTGATTTTCTCCTTCTTACAATTCATCTCCCTATGGGATCGACCCTGTATTCACGGGATACTACTTATGAACCTCTGCACTTGGAGGAAAGCAATCATTCGACTAAGTTCGCCATCGTCACCGTAGATTACTTCACCAAGTGGGCTGAAGCCAAGCCCCTGGCTAAGATAACCGAGTAGGAGATCACAGACTTCATTTGAAAAAATATCGTCTGTCGGTTTGGAATACCTCGGATCATTGTTTCTAACAATGGGAGACAGTTCGATAATAAGCATTACCGAAAAATGAGTCAGAACCTCGGGATCAGGAACGTTTACTCGTCCCCATGTCATCCACAGGCGAACGGGCAGGTTGAAGCCATTAACAAAGTTATAAAGCAATACCTTTGGACTAAGCTAGACCGAGCCAAAGGAGCATGGGCTGAAGAACTTCCCAAAGTTCTTTGGGCTTACTGAATTATGACTCGAACCGCAACAAGAGAAACTCCATTCTCTCTAGCATATGGCTTAGAAGTAATTATCTTTATGGAGATCGGCCTACATACTGCCCGAGTGAGTTCGTTCAACGAACAAGACAATGATGAGCTGCTGACCCTTAACTTCGACCTCCTGGACGAAATCAGGAAGTTGGCATGACTTCGAACAACCACCTATTAATGGTTGGTATCCCAATCCTACAATGCTCGAATTAAAGTCAGGCGATTCCGAGCAGGGGGCTTAGTCCTCCGAAAAACTTTTCAGAATACCAAGGAAAGTGGTGTGGGAACACTGAGACCTAATTGGGAGGGCCCTTTCATAATTGCAAGTACAGTCTGACCAGGAACCTACCAACTAGAAGACCTAAAGGATAGCTCCTGCCTCATCCTTGGAATGCTGAGTATCTCAAAATATACTATCCCTAGCTCGGTCAAAGAGCAATCCACACTTGGCTCATTTTCTTTTAACACTTAGATGAATCATGGAAAGAACGTAGGATGCGCAAATAATTAGCAAAAAACATATATTCATTGATTAGTAAAAGTCTTACATTGTCGGTTCAGTGTTTACAATTGTATCATATCGACAAACCAATAAATGCTCAACGCTCGGATATCGGTAAAGGACGATGCTCGCCGTTATTGACATGCTTGACCTCGAAGCTTGGTGTGCTTGAAGCTGATGTGGGGAGTAAAAAAGAATTTTATCTCACCACACTAACTTCATGGCTTAGCCTCGCCCGCTGCACTAGGAGCTAACCCAAAAGATGCTGATGGAGCGACATTAGGAGCCAATGGAGCAGAGGCATCATAAGTGTATGACTCGGGATCTACCTCAGCCTCCCCACCAGACCTTGACTTGCTCTCGTCAAAGCTGGATAGATCTAGATGATGGAAAGACTCTTTCATCAGCTTAACACACTCTGCATATCCCTGTCGATAGACAAGGACTCGCTCCTCCTTATAGGCTGAAGATGAGAGATACTGTTCCACTGCATCGACCGTGGTTGTGAGAGCAGCCTTGGTCCCTACCGCAAGCTCTTGAAGCTTCTTACAAGTCGAGGCATGCTTCATGGCAGCCTGCTCGAGGCCACGCGGTCCCTTTCTGCCGTAACCTTCTCAAGAGCAGACTTTGCTTTCTCGAGCTGGCCCTCTACAAAGACAGCCTGAGACTTAGCAAACGATTGTTGAGCGTCTACTTTCAACCTCCGAGCCTTTACATTCGACAGCCGAGCTTCTGCCTCTTCGGCATGCCTAATCACGACAGATACCTCGGCATGGGCTTTCAGCATGCAAGGGGCGAACCGCATAAGAAGGAAAGTATTTTTTTAAAAAAAAAAATAGGGGAGTTTGAAGCAAGACAATTGAGGAAACTCGCGTTGTTACCTCGAGCAATAGCATCCCGATCCTACCGAGCGTGTCTTCCAGGGAAAGCGACCCAAGAAGACCAAGGAACTCTCCTGCGAACACCTGTCGGCTCACCCACGGAAGGATCTCTTCAACCTTCTAGTGGAAGGTTATCCTCTATTCCTCAGCTGCTCCCTCCTTGAGCAGTACCCTCTCCTCTGTCCTTGGGACAACAGGTGCCTCGACCGGTTCTAGCTCGGAGCCTCTCGAGGCTATTCAGAGGTCGTTGTTGCCACCTCCGTTGTTGCCACTTCCATCAGCTCCACCACCTTGCTCCTTTCCTTGACCTCTATAAAAGCCGGGGGAACAGGAGTGGCGGTCCTCGTCGGGCCTTTCATGACCGTCTTATGCCTATTTGAGGCCCAGGAGCCTGAGCAGGGTGGAGGTCGAACCTAAGATTGGAGACGAAGAGTGGGCTGAGCCTCAGACATGTCTATGTTTGAAAGACAAGTGTTATTATAGTCAGATGTACAACCTAAAAAAAAATCTTAAGTCTCTCACCAGTCATAGTGGAGTTGAGGCCCCACTCGAAAAGAAGCTTCGGTTGGAGAAACCTCTTATAAGATCTTCTTTCCGAACTCAAGGCTCAGAAATTCTGAATCCGAGTTAGAGAGCCCGAGTCGAGCTTTGGAGGATGCTTAGGTATCACTAAAAGGAAGGGAGAAGACGTATCAGTAATTCAATGAAAATTCGACTGAGTAAATGTATTAAGTTCAACATCAGCACTACCTGCTGTGCAAAAGGTTCAAGGGACGAAAGGGCAGATAAGCCCTATTTCGACCGACTCCTTTCAATTGAGAGCCTAAAACCACCTATCCCTCCAATGCTTGTTCGATGAAGAAGGGTCGGTTATTAAAGGCCCGCCGTTATTCTGCTAAAAGCAGAAAAAGAACTAGCCGGGATGCTGAGTATGCGCCCACACTTGGTACAAGTGAAAGAAACTCATTCACATTTAGCTCGGGCTGCTGCATCTCATCCCAGAGCACCGTGCAACCGAACAAGTCTCTCCACCCGTTCGGCACAACCTGTCCCAGAGCTATGCCAAGACTGCCCAGTAGATCCCAAGTAATATTCTAAAGTGGTAATCGGAGACCATATTACAGTGCAACATCAAAAATTCCAACCGCCCCGGGAGGAGGCTGGTCGGGTAGCTCTCTTGGCCGAGGAAGGGTCAAAATAACCAAGTCCAGAATATGATATCCGGCCCGAATTTTGGACATCTCCTCTGCTATCATTACAGAAGGCACGAGCCCTTTGACCCTTCCCTAGGCCCCAACTTCCTCCTCGTCGCCCTCCTCAAGATCGGAACGGCCAGAGAACCCTTTGACGACCACATGTTCGAGAGGTGAGTCTGACGCCCCCACTGATGCCACCATCCTCTCTGCCGAAGGGTCCGTTATTCTCCGTGAATGGCGGAAAGGACGTCTGCCTCTCTAGCAACCTTCGCCAACAGTGAGAGTGATTCCTAAGCCACCCAAAAACCGTTTGCTTCACTTTGACCACTGTATTCTCCCTCCCTAGGGCTTGTGGGTTTTGACATTGTTAAAAGAAAGGAAAAGGAGAAAGAAGGAGCTCATTGGAAGAGGTCCAGGAGTGCCTGAAACAATGACGTGAAGGATTACTATGCTGGAGTCTGCGAGAGGGGGCGAGGAGATGAAGGAAAAATTGAAAGAGGCGAGAAAATGGAGAAAGTGTGCTTAGGGCGACCCTTTTTTTATAAAGCTACCACATGTATCCAACATTAAATGAGGAGTTGAAGCGACGTGCCCTCGGGCACCTTGGCTTCACACGTGGCGGTACCGTAGAGGTTACCATCGAGTATTCCGCCACGTGTCCGATCCTTATACGTCCTGATACCGAAACGACGGCCGCTCCACTTGTGCAACCTCGATAAGGGAACCGAGACGTGGTCAAGCGACACGATATGTCTCGGAAGCCATGCAAACCGCCCTGCAATCAATAGTGCTTCATCATAAACTCGGCTTAAATATAACCTAGCCCAATTTTGAAATACTCCTCCATCGCCTTAAAGCGATGCACGGAGTAGGGGGTTCACTGTTAGGGGAAAAAAATATGACAAGTCCTTGAGTTAGTTTGAGGGTTAGAAGAGTCAATGATGCAATGGCTCGGACTCATCGAGTGCCAAGTCCGGATAAAGCCCAAAGCCCCCAAACTCTAAATGGAGAGACATAGCTTGGATCATGAGGCGCCTAGCCCGACCATATCTTGAATGTCCTGAGCCTTAAAGCGAAACCTCTAAGGGAGGAAGTGCACCTCAAGGCTCAATCAAAAGTCTCACAGAGGAAAGCCTAAACCGGCCTTTGATTAATCGGCCCTAGAGCCGCTCGAGCTTTAGTCTGACCTATAAATTGGGTCGGCCAATAGAGTGGGCATAGATTAGCCGTAAAACCTATTTCGACACGATTATGTTGAAGAGATAAGAGTTGGCCGAGCTAAATTACTCCATATCTGGAAGTTACCTAGTAAAACTCTAGATCTCTACTCGAGATTTTTAGGAGATAAACTAATATCCCCGAAAATCCAGGAATATCAAATATTACGGATCCCAAGAGATTGAGATCTACTCTAATTGCAGAAGCCCTACGGTGTACGACACCATTATAAATTAGAATACCTTCATAGTGAAAGGTATTCAAAAACTCTCGCCCTAAAACCTTTATTCTAAGACCCAAATTCTGATTTAAGCATCGAAAGGTTCCCTTGTAAAGACAAAGTCACCTTTTTCCTTCTTCTTGTGCAGGTCTAAGGGCCAAGGGGGTGAGTTGAAAACAACATCAACTATATACACACACCCTAAAGGAGCGGGTGAATTCAAAAACCCAAACTTTAAATTTTGATATCAAAATTTAGTAGCCTAATTTAAGCATGCCCCGTCCACCGACACCCCCTTATCCTTCTTTGGTGGTGAGGGTACTTCCGCATTGATTAAACATGTGGACCCAAATCTTGTTTAAAAAAAATAGTATTTATTTATTTATTTTCCCTGCATCAAGGTTTATGTGACCTTATCAACACGTTGAATGGAAAATAAAAATTACGGTAGATCTAGGAAGTTTTTAATGGTAATGAGTTTGTTTCCCTACAGTATGGTCGCCCTGGATATTAGATCTGCTTGATTTACACCAACGTACCAGAAAATGACATGGGAGAACGGAAGGACGGAATGGATTTATAATATTTACATCAAGGTAGGCCCCACATTACGGGCCGTCCCTAATCCACTCCCCAGCTCCTCCGCGTAAGCCAAAAGGGACTCCCATTTTCCGCCCCGTAGCTTACGGAGGAGAAAGTGTATGATTATGTGGACGGCACTTTCGCGGTGTTTACACGAATTTTTAGTCCGGGGAGGTGTTGTCCATTTATTTCATAATCCAAACCATTGATATTATGTAAAAAGTATAGATGGATAATTAAAATATATCTATCTTATTAAAATATCTATTTAACTAGTATACTTTTCCACATGGATATAGAACGTTTCTATATTTCTCTTCTAAACCTTCATTTATAGAAACAATAAGGTTTTCAAATTGATGATATTTTGAAACAAAGTTCATTATAAAATCATACCAATGGTGTGGATTTATGAGTAGTGAGCTCCATTTATCATAATTAAAAACCCATATATGGTGCAGAAAGATACGGGCCTCCTATCGTATGATTTAAAACTCATATATAGGCAGAAAGATGCGGGTCTCCTATCGTATGATTTCACCACGTAAGGTAGGCATCTCATGAAATGACAAAAATGCCCTTCTATTTATACCCAGTCAAACTGAAGCTGAGATGCCTACTGATAATGCTGTGGCACTGGCCGTGGGGCCCACCTTGATGTATTTCTTGTATATCTAAACCATCCATCCGTTTTTTCATATCAGTTTAGAACAAAAAATGAAGTTGAGCAAATTTCAGGTGAACCACACTGTAGAAAACAGTGGTGATTGATAAGTAAAAACTTCTCGTGGACAACAAAATTTTTGGAACAAGCTGACATTTGTTTTTATCCTTCATTCATGCTTTTTTGACCTTATCAACAGGTTGGATGATAAATAAAATTTACGGTGGGCCCTAGCATGCTTTTTTATGGTGACAGTTCAATCACCACTGTTTCATATGGTGTGGTCCACCTAAGATTTGGATGTACTTATTTTTTGGCTCACGCCCAAAAATGAGCGGGAAAAGTGGATGGATTGAGTGGATATGCAGGACATGCATCGAGGTGGGCCCCAAGATCAGGGCCGCACCTAATCTGCTCCTGATCATCAGGAAACTTGCCAATCACAACTGGTCATGCGGATCTATCATCAGTAGATCGGACCGTCCATCTTGTGGGCTTTACCGTGGATAAGCCACGGTAATAATAATAATAATAATAATAATAATAATAATAAAGGAAGAAGAATAAGAAAAAAACGACAACCATTGGTTAAACCTTAGACTTCGTACTGACTTTTCCCATTTTCAACGTGGACCGATGGCTAGCTGTTCCAGGAGTGGGACATCTACAACAGGGCCCACCAGACGGAGGATCCGGACTCACCAAAGGACAACCATTTGAACGGTGGAAAGTCAACGAGCGAAGACTAGTTCATCTTGACCTGTGCTTAGTGACAGTTATCACGCCTTCGGCCAAAAAACTAAGAGATGCGGTGAGCGTAACCATTCATCTATAGCCCCACATCTCTAATTGATGTGAATTTGAATTTCTCTTCAGGTTTCTCGAGATATATTGGTGAAAATTAGTCAAAATCATTTTCTCCTATCCCTTGAAGAGAAAATAGGGAGGCATCTCCACCTTATATATGGATCATGTAGAATGCATTCAGAACCGTTGATCTGTTGGGCCACCGTTTGGACAGACCATGCCCAATAAAATCGTAAGATTAAAAAAAAATAAAATTATCTGTCCATTTTTCTAACATCTAATGCAATGGCTAAGTGGTATAGCTGTAATCTTTTTATTTTTTTTTATCCATAGCCTCATTTACATTATGGCCCACTTATCAACCGTTTTATTAGGCAACAATATGTTTTCTAGTTGTATCTTTTTTTCTCCAATTAAGGATTTGATTTTATCCATTGAAAGAATATGCAATAGAGAAAATCAATCAATTTTATTTTTAAAAATTTTTCATGGTATCATATCATTTTATATAGAGTTTTTTTTTTTTTTTTTAATAGCTAAGTTGGTATTAGCTGTGCTATTGATAAGATAAGTGGAACACATTCTCCTAGAAAAGATAGTAGAAGAGGTGAGCCCGGAATTTCGGGCCACCTCAAGAAGATATCTATGTTTACATTCAGCGTGTCGCTATGTTGAGGTGTCTCAACACAGGATTGCTGATGAATGAGCTCATGTTCATGAAAAATAGATTACAATTTTTTAAGAAAGAAATTTAATTCCATTACAACTGAAAAATACATTGTTGCCTAATACGTTTTGATTGTCCAAAAGCACCAAGAGATGTAGTGCTGACTGGCATGCGTTCATCTCCCTAATCAATCTCTCTGTTGAATATTTTAATGTTGCAATTTGACTCATTTGTAGAGTTGGGAATTTTAGTGTCACTTGAAACACAAGTGTCCTGTTTTATTTTCAGCTAGATTTTTTATCCTGCATGATAACACTTGAAAAACGTCTCAACATGATAATCATCTCAGAAGTTCCCAAACAGAGAAATTGCCAACAAGAAATTTTGTCACTAAACACTCCCACATGCAAAATTAGCTCCAAATTTGAGAATTCAATGATGATAGGTCGGATAGATATCATCTCATTCTCACTAAGGGCTTGATTGGATGCTTGTAATTGGAATACAGTGACATCTAAATTACATGGTGAATGGAATTAATGTGAATTTAGTTGTATTTGGATGCTTGCAATTAGAATACACTGGAATTTAAAAGTTGTTTTTGGATGCCTGTAATTGGAAAACATTAAGTAAATCTGTTTTAATACTCTAAAATTAGTTTATGTGACATTTAAACTAATAATTATAATAAGCTCACCGAAATATATACTTAGCAAAAAAAACTATAGAAATTCTAAGCCTTGGGTGAGCCATAAAAGTGGCCCACTTTTTAAAATCCAACTAATATTAATATTTTCATTCGTATCTCATGTAACACCCCATATTTTATCCTGGGGTGTTACCAACCGGTGATAATTGGATTGGGGTCAATCTGACGGCTGGATTGATCTAAATCCATAAGTAGGAAATTATTCACTTGTATGGCCCACCTAAGCTTAAATATCTATCTTAAATTTGGACAGATGGGCCTAGTTGGACTTTTATAAGAGTGGATTCCATAAATAATCAATGTAGACCCCACTTTTGAATTGTGAGTGTGCACATGGTGTGTGCACTTTCAATGCACCATACTAAAGTTTGGGTCAAACCAGGCATTGACCCGAAACAATTTCAAAATGAGAGATTTCTCTCTCCTTCCTTTGTTTCCACCAGCGACGGACAACCGTCTGCTGTGTTGATTGGTGGACCATCATCACCACCCGTTTGGAACATCCAAACCATCCATCATATAGGTAGGCCCATTTAGACCAAAACCCAACCACTTATGTCCATCTCCTCACACATTTCTACATAGGATCTTTAGCACAACTAATGTGTATGTACATTGTATTTTTGAAAATGGAATGTGTTTCGCCACTAAGTTGGCAATCCGCGTAGTAGTATATCTTGCAATCTCAGCCCCTCATTGAGAAAATCCTAACCCTCCATTCTACCTCACTCGGATCGCGAGTTTTCAGTTTTCTCACAAGGAAAAGCCGTTACGAGAGGAATCTTTCCGTTTTGAAGTTGTTATGAACAAACTCCATCTAGACCGTTTATGCAAAACGATCGTAGCCGTCCGAATCCAAAGGGGGTTGTGAGAAAACCCTAGATGTCATACTCCTCTTCTCTGGTTATTGGGGCTGCACTAAAAAAATCGGCCGAGTCGGTCTTTCTTCGAACCCACCATGTAAACGGAGATGAAGCTTTGAAATCCTTCTCTTACAAGCGTCCTGGGTCAGATCAGAGTCGTCCAGAAGCAGTGGAATCGAGAAAGATGCATCCGATTGAAGAATGCCCTGAAAGCTCCATCATCTTCCTCGTCAAGCAACACTAGTCACTGATCTCCTTTCGACCACAGATTGCAGATCCGTTTCCTCCATCAGGTAGCCCTTGTACATTACGTTCAATCATCAATGGCAGCCCTAAAACAAATCTCAAGGATAAGCAATGTTGTTCGATCCAAGACAGTAAACGGAATCCGAGTTGACTCACCTGAACCAAATCTTGCTCTGGTTGGTAGTCTGATCTGGATTAAGGAAGAAGGAAGAAAAAGAAATAAAAAGGAGAGAAATGTGAAAGAGAGAGAGACAGAGAGAGAAAGGGAGCTGTCATCCTCCATGGTTGCCGAGTTACCGTGTTGGGATGAGTCGACTCTTTGCTGAGTTGAAGAAATCAATGACTCGCTGGTTCTATGAGTCAATTGGGTCCAGCAATCATTTGATCGTAGCTGGGTTAAGGGAAGCAAGAAGGAATAAAAGAAGAAGATGATGGAGAAAGAAAATAAAGAAAGGAAGGGGAAGTAGGGTGAGTCATCGAGTCGACCCAGTTCAAATCGAGCCGGATCTCTAACTCACAATCTGATTTGGGTCCAGATCTTGTTGGAGCTCCATAACAGAGGAAGAAAAGAAGAAAAAAAAAAAAAAAAAAAAAAAAAAAAAAGAAGAGGAGAGAAGAAGGGGATAATCCATTCAGCGAGTTGACTCACCGAGTCAATTCAATAGTCGACAACAAATCGAGTGGAGCTCAGTCAGGTTAGTGGTTTTTCCCATTTACATTATTTCATGTAATGGTGATTGCAACAAAATCAAAATTTTGGTTGTTTCTTTAATAAACTTGGCGACTCATCGAGTTGACTCGCTGAGTCAACTCGTTAAGTTGGGCCTATTTTGTCTTATGTTCAGTTTCAGCATCGTTAGTGGGTTCACGTCGACTCGAATCATAACCAAATGAATTTAAGAGATTCTAATTTTCCCTTGTTTGGACCGCATAAAAGTCAAGTTGAGTCAAAGCATGTCGGCTTAGTCGAGTTAACTCAATTTAAGTCTGTATTGAGTCAAGCTGAGTTAACCCACCAAATACGAGATTAGATTTCAGAATCTTAAAATCCTAATGTTATTTGAATTGTGTTAAATTGATGTTAAACTTTATTTCAATATAGGAAATGGTGGTTTGTAATCACCTCATTTAGATTCAAAAATTAGATCGAATTGGAACCTTATGGAGTTGATTCAGGTCGAATCAAGCTGACATTCGAGGGTTTAATCCTAAAGCCCGTACTGGTCTTATAATGTGTTTGAAAAATGATCCGATTCTTAAATGTGAGGATTCACCCTTCAAGCTTACTTTCATTATAATAGTTAATTTAATTCTCTTTTGAATTAATTGCTTAATCATGTTAATGACTATTTTACATGTATGATCGAGTTATGAATTGTTGATTTTCATTTTAGGATGACTCACTTTTATATATGCACATTCCTTGATTTGTTTAGCACGTGCATGTAAGTACATCTATTGATTTGTAGAAATTAATGATCTAAATCCTATAAGGTTATGATTTATTTGAATGTGAAATTATTTTCTATAGTTTAGTTTAGATGTGTACTTACATGTGTATTTGTTTGATAATGTATATATGGAATTGATGGTAATTTGGTGTAACACTTGATTGTGTTAAGTTGTAATTGAAATTTAATATTATATATTAGTGAATATGTATATTGGAGTGTTCTCAAGCTAGTGACTGGTCGTGAATAAATTAAATGTTATGTAGTCGTAGACTTACCATCTCACGAATTATTTATGTTCATGTAGTTTGTGAATTGTAATATTTAGTGGTGTCCTTGAAGGACTTGGTGCCAATGTGGCTTATTGAAAGAACTCTTGTTGTTGGAAGTATATCTGGACTTGTGATAGTAATGTCTACGTATTGAATCATGAGTAGCCACTAGTTGTAGAGATTTTTATAAATGAAATGTCTTGGATTCTTTATTTTATAAAGATTATTATTAATCATTTAAGTGTCTTAAAATCTTACTTGTTTAAGTCTCATGAGCCGGGGATGGTGGAATGAGATATTATGCCCAGCTGTCGGCCTATGCTGGGTTGCGCGCCCCCCCCATAATAACCTTTGAGCTTCTGTCATATTTTGTTTGTGAATTGGACTAATAACGGTTGGATTAATTATGCATACATGGCACGTGGGCATTATCGGGTACCTGGTCAACTGTTTGAAAGACCAGTGTACTGTTCGAACGACCCTTTTTGCATTTTGAATGGGTCGACTGTCTGAAAGACCCGATATCTTGTATGAATGGGCTGACTGTTTGAAAGGTCTATTCATTTGTTCAGCTGGATGTGCATCCCCAGGCTAATTGCATTCATGCATTTATTTATTAATAAAGATTAAATTATTGATTGAATATTGTGTGTGAAGTGGATTATATCTTCTTATATTATATATAAAATTGTGGGTTGGATATTATAACCGTTTGCTTTATATTTATGGACAATGGATCGTATCTTTTCATGTTATACTTTGAATTCCAAACAGATGTGTAGTTGGTGTTGTACTTGTGAGTAGTGATTGTAATTTATATTTCTTAATTTGTTATTCAAAAATGTGAGTTGTATCTTCTTCTAAATTTCATGTGGTATGTTCCTATATATCACTTGGGAAAATAAATTGTTCGTTCTTGTATTTTACTTTATGAAGTTTTCGTTAGATATTTTTATCTCCTGAGTATATTTGAATTATATTTTTGACTATTGTAATGCTTGGTAATCTTGGAGGGTATACCTAACTGGGATAGCCATTGACGCTATCGAACCGTATTCGGTTGGTACAGGTTATATAAATGACGTACAGGTTAACATCAATGTGTAGTATGAAGAACTGGATAATCTTGCGATTCTTAATTTTACATTTTCTACTTTTGTTTAGATATTTCATTTGATTATTTTGAGTCATTGGTTTGTATAGGCCCTATGGGCAACCAATTGTATAAGTTAGGAATATATATATATATATATATATATATATATATATATATATATATATATATATATATATATATATATATATATATATATATATATATATATATATATATATATATATATATATTACACATTTTCTCTATGTGTGGTTTATTTTGCTTCCATTGCGATTGTTCACTTATACTTGTAAAAGAAGAAAAAAAATTTACTGTGAAATGTGGGCTATCCTTGTAGGTTAACTCTCGGGATTTCAGAAAATGAGTACAAAACTCGGGTTACAAATCCGGGGCGTTACATCTCAGCCCTTTTAAAAGATTTCAATTTACATGATTTTGCTGGATTTCATTTAGCCTTGGTTCCAATTGCCACTATTTACCAATAACCAAATGCCGTGCATACATTTACCACTAATTACATTCAAACTTTCTTTTGACTGAAATTTAAAGCTTATGGGAGACATTCCACTAGGCAACATCTCATAGGAGGATCAAGCTACTTTAGCTTAGCATCAAACAAAACTTTATAATTACGTTAACCTGATATAGGTGTGATTCGTTTACCATGGCTTGCTCTTAGTTATGTGAATGAATGAATGGTTTATATCGATGATTAATCACCTCTTGTGCATTTAAAGGGTTTGGAACAACCCCAAGAAGGTGGGGAAGTAAGCAAAACCTTCTTTCTTCTTTTTCTTCTTTTTTTTTTTTTTTTCTTTTCTTTTTAAACTTAATTATTGAATATTTCTTGTGTTACGCAAGAAGGTTCCAAAATTTGAGACTCGACCTGAGTTGACTCAATATCTAATAACTATAAATTAGAAATACTAACGACGTTAAATCTAATAGTAGCACACTACATAAGGCACTGTTTAAGTGCATTTTACCTCTGGTAGGGATAGTTGGTTTGCTTTCCTTGATCGGTTCCAGTTCTATCAAGTCGACTCAATGAGTCTTCTTGGCTTAGTGTTGAGTCATCTTCAAGTTCCTTGATATGTATTAATATATCATTGTCTAACAACTTAAACTTTTAGAGCAAATGATTATTTGATATGGTATTTTAGAGGAGACAGGTTTTTGAATCTCCTATAGGGATCAAGAAAATTAAGTCCAGCCAAGGGATTGAGAAATCAAGCATGGTGTGATTGTCCTTCCACCCACCTTCACCTGACATGTTCTTGTGCATAGCTCCACCCCACACATGCGAGAGAGAACTAAAGTCCCTTGGGATACATTGATATACCATCACAAGTCACATCCACGACTGAGTTTTCTAGAGAATCAGTACTGAGTTAATTTCTGGCGACTTGGCTCAAATTCTCACTGAGTTGAGTTAATCTAGCCAGTGAATATAAAAACTATGCATGCAAGGACTCGAGATTGAATTTTCAGGTATTTTTTAACTTTGATACATGCAAAGCACGAAAAGACATTCACCGTATTTTGTAACATGATTACAAGGATTTTTTATTTTTTATTTTTTATTATTATATTCTGCGGCTACCAAATTTCAGCTTTAAACCACCCATCAATCCTTGGCTTCCAGTGACTCGGCTTGAAATCTCACCGAGTCAATCTGACTCAGACGAGTTCAGAGTCGAGTCAGCGAGTTTTAGAACTTTGACACGGGCACAACACGGCAAGACAAACTCGACACTGACCATGTCTAGAAGGGTGTTTCAGCCACAAAATTTGAACTTTGAAGAACCAGTCAACCATGGTAACCAATGGGTATTCAAATAATTTTAACTTCGCACTTCAATACCAGGAAACCTCCTTCCAAGTACCTCATCGTATCTTCTCCTCCCTACATATATCCTGCATGTCCGTGCATGTTTCAGTAGGCATGGATACCAGAAGAAGCATGCCATCTCTCTCTCTCCTCCTCTTTTTCATCCTTTCTCTCAAGGCCCACCTCTCCAATGGTTTAGATTCCATCACCCCAACTCAACATCTTAGTTGGCCCCATAACCTAACCTCCCAACGCGGGATATTTGAACTAGGTTTCTTCACACCAGGCAAATCCCAAAACTACTACATAGGCATCTGGTACAAACAGATCTCAGAACAAACAGTTGTCTGGGTAGCTAACAGAGAAAAGCCCCTCCCAAATCCCTCCAATTCAATCCTAACAATTGCAGAAGATGGCAATCTAGTCCTCCTCAGCGCCTCAAAATTTCCAATCTGGTCCACCAATTTAACATCCAAGCCGTTGAACTCGACTGTTGCGGTCCTCCTAGATAATGGAAATCTAGTTCTGAGAGACCGGTCCGATCCGTCTGTCCTGCACTGGCAGAGCTTTGATCACCCAACTCATACATGGCTGCCTGGAGGGTGGCTTGGTTTGAACAAGGTGACGAAAGAAAACAACCGGCTTACTTCATGGATGAACTCCGAAGATCCGGCCCCTGGGCTATTTTCTCTCTCAATAGACCCGAGCCGAAGCACGCAGTATGTTATGACGTGGAATGGGACTCAAAATTACTGGACTAGTGGGGATTGGGATGGAAAAATTTTCAGCAAAGTCCCCGAAATGATATGGAATTACATATTCAATTTCAGTTTCAATGAAACCAAAGAGAGGAAGTTTTTCACTTATTCGGTGAAAAATGATTCCATCCTTACGAGATTCGTGATGGGTTCTTCAGGCCAAATGAATTCGTTTTTATGGCGGAAAGACTCGCATTCATGGAATCTGTACTGGTCTCAGCCAAGAACTAAATGTGAGGTTTATGGTATTTGTGGGGCCTTTGGGAGCTGCAAAGAGGAGAGCTTGCCCTGTACGTGCTTGCATGGTTTCGAGCCAAAGTCTCCGAATGACTGGAATTTGAGTAGTTGGTCAGGTGGGTGCAGGAGGAAAACTCCTTTGAGGTGTGGGCAGAATGTGTCTTTTGATGGTGAGAAAGACAGGTTTTGGGCTTTGTCCGGCATGGAGCTGCCAGACCACTCTCGATCTTTGGAAGTTGGGAGTGACAGAGAATGTGAATTGGCTTGCTTAAATGACTGTTCTTGCACTGCTTATGCTTTCAAGAGCAAGTGTTTGATATGGAATGGAGAATTGTTAGATCTGAAGCAGTTGTCTGGTGGAAATGTTGACGAAGGCACTCTTCATCTCCGTCTTGATCCCTCTGAAATGAAGTTTTCGGTCAGTAGGAAGGGATCCATTACATGGGCTGTTGTAGGCGCAGTTGCAGGAGCTGTTTTTCTACTGGGTATTGTTCTGTTTTTTATTTGGAGGGGACGGTGGCAACGGAATATGGTATGTTCGGATGCAGTTCAAGGCTCTTTGACTGCATTTAGCTACCGAAGTCTGCAGATTGCAACGAAGAATTTCTCAGAGAAATTAGGCGGTGGAGGTTTCGGTTCTGTTTTCAAAGGGGCTTTACCTGATCAAACAACAGTGGCAGTGAAGAAGCTTGAAGGGCTTCGGCAAGGAGAAAAGCAGTTCCGGACGGAGGTTAGCACAATCGGGACGATCCAACACGTTAATCTCATCCGCCTTCGTGGGTTTTGCTCGGAAATGGCTAAAAGGCTGCTTGTCTATGATTACATGCCAAATGGGTCTTTGGATTCTCATCTGTTTGGTAAGAATTCCAATGTGCTGGATTGGCCGACGAGATACCAGATTGCGATTGGGACGGCAAGAGGAATATCTTATCTTCATGAGAAATGCAGGGACTGTATCATACATTGCGATATTAAGCCAGAAAACATACTTCTAGATGGTGGGTTCTGTCCCAAGGTGGCTGATTTTGGTCTGGCGAAGCTTGTTGGGCGGGAATTCAGTCGGGTTTTAACAACCATGAGAGGAACAAGAGGCTATCTTGCTCCTGAATGGATTTCAGGCCTGGCAATCACGCCAAAAGCTGATGTCTACAGCTATGGGATGATGGTTTTCGAGATCATTTCAGGGCGGAGGAATACAGAGCAATCGGTGGTTGGGGAAACAGTCTTTTTCCCGATTTGCGCTCTGAGGAAAATCATGGATGGTGAAATCCGTTGCTTGTTGGATTACAGATTGGAGGGAAATGCGAACATGGAAGAACTCAGTCGAGCTTGCAGAGTCGCTGGCTGGTGCATTCAGGACGACGAGAACGACAGGCCGTCCATGGGGCAGGTTATTCAAATCTTGGAGGGTGTTTCAGAAGCAAACGTCCCACCGGTGCCGAGATCGCTTCAGATTCTCGCAGAAAATCAGAACGTCGTTTTCTTCTCCAACTCTTTACCCGCGGCTTCTCAAAGCTCTGAACTGCCGAGCAATTCATCAACGAATTCACGGTCCAAAAGCATGTCGTCAGCAAGTTCCAAGGAGTAGAGATTGTCATGGAGAGATCTCAACATCTCAAATTCCAATTCAAATCATGGCGTAGAAATTAGTTTCTTATTGTAGCTCTGTCTTCTTCAGTTTCTCTCTGTATATAGGCCACGTTTGGATGTTTAATTGAATTGAATCGTGATATTTTAGTTGAACAGAGCAGATGCTGGTTCCCTATTTGTGGTTTAGATTGTTCTAGGTCCAACTTGAAAATCATGGAACTAAGTTAGCTGTTCTGTATCGACGGATTATCACGTTTCAGTTTAATTGAATATCCAAACGCACTAGAGGTTTCTTTGAAATCCTTTGGTTATAACAGCAACGTGGGATTGCCGTGTTTTTGGGGTTCTATTATTTTGATCTCTTCTAGTTTGAGTTTCTTTGAATTGAAAATCCAAACTGAACATCTGGTGGGCCCACGATAAATGGGCAATTGCCCAAAATCCGATCCATTCAGACGATCCTAGCATTTGAATTTAGGATGCGAAATTAAAATAATAATAATAATTTTTTAAAAAAATCTACTTGAATTTTTGGCCATGTTATGATTTAGCAGTTGGGACTGTATTAGGTTTTTGCAGAGTTTAAAAGATGTGTCTCATCCCCTTCACAACTAGCACTGATGTACAGTTATCTGGACCATCCAAATTGTGGGTCCCATTTTGGATGGAGGGTATCTATAATCTCACTGATTCAAGCTATCCTAACAATCCAATTAACTATAGCTGTCAGATGTATGGTTAGGAGTAAGATAGTGACTGGTTGATGAGTGCACCTGAGCTTTCAGCAGGTGGGACCCACATGCCAACTGTTACCCATATGGGACATCTGAGCCTTCAATAGGTGGGACCCACTGTTTTGATAATCTGGCCCCTAAAGCAGGCCGGTCCACTCTATACATTGAATATGGAAGCATGGTACATCTCATGAGTTGACCACCCTGGTTTTTGCACCAGGTCATCCTCGTGGTGGGGCCCACCAGAGGCACGTTGTGAGGTGGTAGTTGGCGTATCATGGCTCTCTAAAATCTTAGCACTGAAGTGTTTTTAAGTCCATAGCATGAGCCGGGGCAAGGATGCAACTTGAGTTCGGGTTGACCCAAACCAGATTGACCCAACGATGGGTTGAGCCGGGTTGTCAAGGTCTGCGAATTGGGTTCCGGTCAATCCAATTTAAGCTGGGTAAGGTTAAATCACAGTGTTTGTCGTAGGTTGGGCCAGTTTATGTCGAGGGTGGAGAAGTTTGGGTTGGTGATGCGGGGATGAACACAACGAGGTCGATCACTGTCTTCCTCATAGACAACTATTTCGAATTAATAGAGTTTCTTAGATTTCTCACATAAACTTATCAAATTCACGAGGAAAATTCAAGAAAAAAAAATTCTAAAAATTTCATAAATTGATTAATGATTGAATAAATTAGTTTACACCCCTTTAAATAAGTATATTAAGCCATGGAAGAAGTTTCAGAATCAAAATACAACAAAAACTCCTATAAACCGTGACTTACTATAACTAGCAAACAAACTTATAGATGGTTGTGATTACTTCTAATGTGCAAGGTTTTCAGCAAAAAATAGTGTCTTAATTGGCTTCACTATACTATTCTCCTAATTATTCTAGTCACTTTTCTTGTTGGGCGCAAATGAAGAGTTACAATCAAACTAAAACTTATTATAAATAATAAAAACAGAATTAAAACAAAGATTCATCTGTCGATTTTGATAGTATTTTGCAAATCTGGTGTACGCAACCCGGCATAATGGGCTTGGGTGGCTGAAGTAACTCATCCTACCTCCAAATCATACATGGTAAGTCCAATAACTCATTCCAGTTTGCGAGATACGTCTGTTTTAAGGCCTTGACGGTCCAGAGCACTTCTTCCTCCAAATGGGCTTTTTCTCATCATCTTTACCATGAAACTGCCCGCGACCTGCTCTACATCAGTTGAGAACCTTGGCTTGGAATTCGGCACGGTTTGCATGGTTGGGTCCTCTTGACGTAGGGTTGGGCTGTCGTTGACCAGTAACCTGAACCAACCTACCTGACTAGTACGTACCCAATTCACCCACTTGACATGTGTAGAATGTCAGGGAGGTTTATCAGCTGAACACAGAAGAATCAGGCAGTCCGGTCATCAGGTAGCAACTTGTTCTTCAAATGCAAACGCCATCGAATTAGAAGTAAATTGGCTAGACTAGCCACCCCTGACCTGTTCTTGTCCTAGCTGAGTCCTACCCGCACGAGACATCATGCTATGAATCTCACGGTTTCTTTTAGGAGAAGCAAAAGCACTTGCCCTTTCGCTTCAGTTTTGTGACCGAAGCCTCCCTCTCATGTACTTATTCTGGACCATTCATATGGTGGGCCCAAAATGGATGGGTGATGGAAGACCCAGCCCTTGTGCTTCTTTGCTAGTGCTTGAACATTTGTATTTCTAGAATTTCAACTCCAATTATAATAAGCAAGTCCATTTTCCAGCAGGATGGCCGCGGCAGCGATCTGCCTCAGCTGGGCGAGGTAGCCCATGTCTAGCTTGCTTTGGATTAGTATTAGGATTGTTGTCAATAAGCCTGGGTCGAGCTGGTCAAGGTATGTCTAAGTTGGCCCATTAGAGTAAAACCTAGACCCCTGCCCGGCCTGGGCCATGACGGACCAAACTAAAATACGCCTGAGCTTGATCCTGGCTGCAATGTGACAACCATCACTGAGTTCTTGAAGTTCTCACAATAATATCATGAAAAATACACTAAATGATATTATCACAATGATATTGCAAAAATAGTTAAATGTAATAAAGAATTAATTATATAAATTTATTTTTATTGACAATAAATATTTTTAAATAATTTATTTTAGGCAGATTTTCCCCATAATATCATGGTAAAAGCTTTAAAATTTAGAAATCCCTCGAGAAATTTCTCTGCCTAAAAGTCACCAAGAACAAGTATTTATCACTATGCCTGGTTGTTCATGAAGTGTGCCCCACCATATGACAAAAATGTCTATGAAGCCTTAAATGGGACAGGCTGATATATCTCAGGTGGAGCCCAAACCCAGCCCCATTAATAATATAGGATAAAATTTTAGGTCACACCCCAACCTCTTGACCTAAATATATGAGTGGAAGCACATTTTTAGCAGGCTAGGCTCAAAATGTAAATGAGTCTGCTCAACTCATTGAAGGTTTGAAGAGTCATTACTTGATTTAATTCTATAATGGGGAAATCATAGTATTTTAAAAAAATAAAAAATAAAAAAAACTCTATAGATTCTAACCCCAAATTATAAAAAATATATATTTTATATGATATGATATTAAAATCTTTTTAATCTACTTTTCATCTTAAGCCTACCAACGAAGGTCAACAGGTAATAAAAGAGTGCTTCCAAATAAATCTTTTAGACTAATTAATATCAACCCATCCGGGACTGTAGTTGGATGATTTGAGGGAAAATTTTATTAATGACTATTTTTGGGAGTTTTCAAAAAAAAAAAAAAGTTTGAAAAAGCTCTATGGATGGCACAACGCAGGCAATCCACATGGGAAAATTTATTGAAGGCTATCTGTTTTTCCAAAAGAAAAAGAAAAAAAATAAAGGACAGACTCACCGAGAGAAACTCCAATAAGAACTGCAACTTGGTGATCCATTGGGAAATTTATTATGAATCATCCAAAAACTGTTTAGCTCATTTCAAGCATTATTAACAAAGATTTGCACACTCCCTAATGGATAATCCAAACAATGGAGTAAGATCAAACTTTTCGTGAAATTTCCTTCAAAGCTAGAAAAGGAAAGGGCATTAAAAAACAAACCACAAAAAAAAAAAAAAAAAAAAAACTGCTCAATAAATTCTAACAACCACATTACAAAAGGTACAATTATCATCTTATGTAAAATTAAAAGTTTCTGCTTTATCTTTCATTTTAAGCTTACCAAAAAGGGTCTTGATTGACACTAGTATGGGTAGACGTTTGAAAGTCATCACTCCACACAGGTTGCCTATGACTTGACGTGGTAGGATTTAATTGAACCATGTGAAACATGCTTTGTGGCCCCATCTTTGACAATTTGGTAATCGAATGGGAGATGGATTGGGTAGTGACCCCTCTAGTACCGAGTTTGGTAGTTACTGGTACTCGTCAAAGCTCTACATACCCCACCACATGTATTTGTTTTATCCATGATGTCCATTAATTTTTTTAGAATGGGCTAAAAAATGAGTGTATCCAAAGCTCAAGTAGGCCATACCACAGAAATTAGTAGGGATTAAATTCCATTGTTGAAAACTTTTTGTGGGCTACGAAAGTTTTGGATCAAGCTATTTTTCATATTTTGACTTCAACAAGGTTTCGTGACTTTATGAACGGGTTGGATTGCAAATAAACATTGCAGTGGGCCTTAGGAAGGTTTTAACAATAGGCATCACTATCCCACTGCTTCCTATGGTGTTGTATACTTAAGCTCTCTGGAAAAATGAATGAATGGTGTGGATGAAATGCATATGTAAAACTTTGACCAGTATGGATCAATATTGAAGTGGTCACTATAGGTCCAATCAAATCTTGCCACGGCAAGTCACAAGGCAATCCGTGTATCAAATAAGGCCCTTCGTTGGATAATCTACACCGATGATTTTATGTGTAAGGAAGCAGATTGAATATTTCCAAAATATCTTCCTAACAAAATGATAGAAACCTCCAATACTGGAATACATTTTCACTAACAAAATAATAAGCTTATGCCACAATTCGAATTGTTAAGATTGTTTTATTGAGAATTTCTTTAGATAATATTCAATTCGATGTTATTTTCAATCTTTCAGTGGTCTAGATTAACTATTTGAGAAATTAAAAACCCAGGATACCACACAAATAAGCCCGTACCCTACTGTATGATTGCTTTTCGGACGGGCATGTTTCATTCGGATTAGGTGCAGCCCGGGCCTCACAACACACGGTGCAACCCTGACTATGGGGCCCACGTTCATTTATATTTTGCATATCCAAACTGTTCATGTTTTTCAGCTCATTTTAGGCCATGAGCCCAAAAATGAAGCAGATCCAAATCTCAGGTGGACCACATCAAAGGAGAAAGTGGTGATTGACTATTAAATAGTTCTGATGCGGCACAAAAATATTGTATCAACCTGATATTTGTTTTTGATGTATGGTGCAGTGCACCTATCATAATTTAAAACCCATGTATGGTGGAAAAAAATGCAGGCCTCTATTACATAATTTCACCGGTAGAGGTGTACATTCACTACTAGAAAATTGGGCTATAGATAACAATTGCTACAGATATAGAATTCTGTAACTGCGTATAACTATGGATAATTTTGTAGATAGAAGTAGTGCTGGATCTGTAGCAAGATGCCGAATTTAATAACAGTTATGGTTAATATCCATAGCTACTCCTTACATTTTAAATTTTTTTTCCAATCATTCATTCATGCAATCAATTATAATCCTTCATTCAATTAATTACAATTACAATTATGCTAAAAATACAAATCTTGGTGAGTCTGTGTGCACTCGCATATGGCCAGGTACATCCTTCATCTACCATAGATAGAAAATGGATGCAAATATCAATAGTCCACTTGCACATCTGACAGTTATACTGATAACTTTTCTTGTGCATCTTCTGTAATTATTCGAGAGAAAACCACCACTAGAGGACTCTGCAACATAAACACAAAGAATCAGTCAATTGAAGAGGGATGAAAATTAAATGCAAAGAAAACATAAAATTCCCCTGATGTAAACTGAATTAATGCTCCAAACAGTGTTCCCACAAACAAATTTTCAGAAAAGACATCATCCAAACATGCTATGAAGTAAATTTTCAGACTAAAAATGCACCTGACACCATTGAATAGTGTTTTTAGGAGTTATTGAATCCCACCCTGAGGTTTGAATTGCTGCTCATTTTGAAATCAATAGAATTTGAAGTATTATTTTAAAAACACTGAGCATATGACTAGGGTTTTTAATGGGCCGGACCCAAGGCTGGCTTCAGCCTGGACTCTAAACTGGTAGGGTCGAGCTGTGGTCCTATTCAAAATTTATTTTTGTTTGGCCTGGGCTCTAATCAGTTTTTCATTGAACAGATCTACTGAACAATCAATTTCCAGGTGGAGTTGAGCCGTCGAAACCTTTTTTTTTTCCCCTCTATTTAGCAGTAAGTTAGGATCAGACCCATGACATTGTTGTTGCTGTGCTTGGTTATACCAGTGAGGAAAGGTTCAAACTCAGCTCAAATGAGGTTATGGTAATCAGTGCCATTTTAATGAATTGCAAATCCAATTCCACATTAACCATGATTTTAATGTCATCAAAGATTGCATGGAAAAGCAGAGAGATGAACTATTTCACTAGTATACTTCATACTTACAACTTCCTTATAGGTCCACCTTTTTCTTCAATGAAACAATAATACAACGTTGCACTATATCTGGAAAAAAAAAGAAAGAAAAGAAAAAGAAATTGGTGCAACTACTGGGAGATGACGTAAATAGAGCAGATTGTGTATTATCCAGTTGTTTGTATGCATAGATCTTCAAAGCCACCCATCAGATAACCTGTAGAATAGGAAATCATTTTTGGGAGAGCAGGTAGAAAATCGCGCAGAGTAATAAAAAAGATAATACGATTTTCATCATTCTGACCATTGATGCATAAAGATAACTGTAGATCTTATAAAAAACAACAAGCAACCGATTACCATTTCCATTTGAAAGGATAGTGTTTTACCTCTACTTTTCCCCAGCCTGCAGCAGTTGCAGCAACGGCAGCAGCATCTTTGACTGCAGATGGAGCTGCAGCAGCAAGCCGCTTGACATCTTCGCTAGTGCCATTTTGTACAGAAGCGGCCTCTTCTGTGGCAGGTCTTGCCCGGATGATGCCTTCTTGGGTACCAGACCAAGATTCGCCATCCAATTCTATAAAATAAGATCAATGTAGAAAGCACACATTAATTTCTGGCAACCAAATAATCAAAGATTTTGCAAACCACTACCAATGCTTGAATTGGGGGAAAAGAGAAATCCTCACAGAAGAATATTTTTGTGCGGTTTTGTTCCCTATTGAACTGGATTTATTCATAAGTAACTTTGGTGTCTTAACAGAGATGCACTATTCATTTTCTCCCATGCAGCATTGACCCGTGCTTTCCTTTCTGTAATAATTTGACAAGGCCATCATGTTAGATGTCTTTTAATTTTAGACAAGTAACATGTCTCAAAGAACAAAACAAAACCACAACTGCTAAAAGCAAAAGACAATGAATAGTATCATAGAATAGCACCCAACTACATGGCAGAGTTACTTCTAAGTGGACAGTACACCCGTCGGTCCCAAGAACTCCATGTGGGGGTGACATACCCCCCCACAAAACAAAACAAAAAAAAAAAAAAAAAGTGACAATTTTTATTGAGGAAAAAAAAAAGATAGAAAACTGGATTAGCTGACAAGTGACCCTCTTATCACTCCATATCTGGCAAGAGAATCAACAATCTAATTTGCCTCTTTTAGAGTGAATATAGGAAAAATTGGATACAACAGAGGAAACCCAACGGTGAGGATACTTGCAAGCAGAATTATTATTTTTGTTTCAGCTGGCTATATCGCACATGTTCACAGAGGAAACCCAGCAGTGAGGATACTTGCTGGATCTTGACTGAATTCTGTCCAACAAATTTTTTCTTAATAATAGCATTTTGATTTTCATTGCTTCAAAAATAAAATCTTTGTTTTTATGCTTTGTGAGCCTCTCAACCAGCCCAAGATGGTCAACACTTCAGATAGATCTTCTGTCTGATCTATGCTTCTGTTCTAGACTTTGGTTTCCAAGCCTAGTGCATGTATTGTTTTTAAGACACTCCCATTAATAGGCCCAACACCTTCTTAATGATAGGAAGCTTAGGATCATCCTATTGGCATGATTTTTACAAAATTGCTTATTCCTAGTTGTATGAATGAATTACCAGTTTGGGTCCACAATAAGTCATCTCATGTGCCATTTAACAGGTTTAATGACCCATATATTAAGAAACTTCCCTCGAAGTTTTGTAACACACACATATATATTAAAAACCCTAATGGTTTCATAAAAATAAAAATAAAACCACCAAGGCTTCAAAATTCACAATTATTTTTCCCGACGTTGTAGATACCAGGCAATGTTGAAAGCGAGGATTGGTCCACTTTCCACACATTGGAGGAATGCGCAACATTTTGTCGTAAATTTGCACATGTGAAATGGGCTGTCCAGTATCATGAGTAGTGGTCCCCACCCCTTGGTGGGATGAAAAAAAAGAAAGAAATTAAATGAATTTTTTAACCTAGAGGTTTTGCAACACTTACCTGAGATAAAAGTAATGGAAATACTTCTTCTTTCTAATTTTAACTAAAGAATATCAATCATATAGAGAAGAATATTTCTTACCTGCCTAATACATTACCCAAAGATGGATTACAAAAAATAACATAGAAAAGTTTTGTCATCGACTAGAACTATTAAGAAACTGACAAAAAAAAATAGCATTTCAGAAACTGTTCAACAACACATTAAGCAAGAAAATGATGCAAATAATGGTAAGGCTAATTAGTAGATCAACATGTGGCGACACATCAAATGTGGACCACTGATCAAGTATTTATAATCATCCATTTTCTTCATAGATGTGGCGCACTAATGAGCACATCCGCCTGATGATGAACAACTGAAATCTTGCCATGAATCCACTGTAAAATGCTTCTGATGAGAACTTCCAATTCTAAGAGGGAAAACATCGTGCCCATGAGTCGATCACAGAAATAGTCGTTTACCCAAATACAAAAGCCTCACATATTGGAGCCTTGTACAAAATCAGGACTGTTCGGTGGGTGCCATGGTATTACAATTGATGGCCTACATTTCAAAAGATCACACAGTTCACATAATTCAGGCATGAACAATAGGTAAAAAATGACTAGTATAAAAATCCAACCACTAGTGTCCCATACTCCAATCAGCTTTTATGGACATGTTTAACATGAAAAAATGTCAAGAGGGCCCAAAGATCAATAGGATCTGATCATACCATCAAGAGATCAAGATCAATGATCTGGAAGAAAAGCTGGACAGATTGCAGTAAATAAAGTAATTTTATTATTATTATTATTATTATTATTATTTATTTATTTATTTTTTAAAAAAACTTCAATTGAATAATCCTAACCTCTAATAAATGCATACGAAAGTGAATGTTTTATACTTGATCTTACTAAAAATGGTCAAGTCATTGATTTAGACCCTCCATCATGTAGTTTTCGCATCTTTAACTAATAACTTCTTCACTCTTTAAAAAATCAATTTGGTCCAATGCTCGTATATCAAGATTTGGAGAATCCTTGGTGGGTACTGCAGTGAAATGCCTCTTTTAGTGACCATTTTTTGGGTATTACAATGACCAGTGGACATTTAAATTGATCAATTTTCATGCCCATCATTAACTAAACATCATAATTAGGCATTTTAGATATTAGAATACCCGTCAATTGAATTCCACAATGCAAATGACTAAGGGCACGTTCTAACTAGAGTTGGGATTGGATTATAGGCCTTTTTTTAGTTGTACCTATTAACAATTTGGTTATGGAATAGCCTTTCCCCCCCCCACACACACACACAAAAAGGGTTATGGATTGGGTGGAATGTGGTCAACTGTAAGAGGTTCTAATTGGATTCATTTGCCCGTCCAACAAGATTGTCCCGCCATGAAATTGAGAACCTTGTTGGACGGTGAGGTCATGTAAACATCAAACACCATGGTGACCCTACACCCCTGCTGAGCTTGATTGGGAAACTATGCCTTACATCAAGCATCTTACATTATGGAAGCATCTTCCATTACAATCTACATTGTGGAAGCATCTTCCATTAGTTGGATAGTCAAATGCAATTCTACTGACTTTTTCGGCTGAGAACTGATTGTCTACAACCAGTTATAGGATTACCTAACCTATGATTAACAATGATTCCCCCAAAATACACTCAAAGGAAAAAAGCATAAACAAAAGTTTTCTTTATAGAATCCACTTTCTTTTTTCATTGTACATGTACTCCCATATTTGTTTGCCATATCCATATTTTACATTCAACAAAAGTAAACATGCCAAGGAATAGGAATACATAACAAAATTATCATGCCATTCAAGAAACGTACTAAATACTTGTAATAGAGCTATGTGGTCTAACCTGGAAATATAGAAGTGAGGCCGATGTCATGATGAATGTCCCAGAAGGAATATGGAATCTGTATACCAATCATTGTCATCTATAGGCTGTAAAAGATGCATGCAAAGGAGGTCAACAAGATTTAACATGTGATGTATCTTATCACAATAAGTTCAAATTGGGGGCGCAAACACGAAGCATGGTAATTTGCTAACAGAAAGTGGGAATGAATGATGAAAAAAAAAATAAAATTCAAGATAAAAACTAAAACTATGCAATGGTGACATTTAAGCCTAGAGCTTGATAGATGACTTGGGAGTATACCTCGTACTCATAAGCCATGGTTTTATGGCATATATGTTCCACAAAAAGAAGGTTGTCATGGTTCATCCACATGGATACCTTCTTTAGAAATAACCCATAGTTCTTCATATGCTGCGAAAACAAATAAGGGTTAAGTATTCTTGGTTCAATCCCCATGATTCAAACAATAAGCTTTGATTTTAAGATGACAGAAGATCATTTACATCTGGTAATATAATCTCAACATTTGATAGCTGAAGGTTCCTAAGGAATGAATGTGAAAAGTTAGCTGATATAACTTCTTCAATAGGATTCTCTAATTGTATTTAACATGTTTAGAGATTTTTCCTCTCCATTGTTGTGAACATTATGGAAACATCATTAGAATTAAAACAATTTGGTTGCCTCCTCTTCTATAGACTGAAGGTTTCAAATTCAATTTGAGAAAAAGTGGAACTTGCTGAATTGTCTTACTGTATAGGGTTTGAGAAATCTGTAGTAATATTAAGAACAAGTCAAGCAACCATACATAGTCGGGTGATGTCAATGATAATGACGACAATGATGTTGGCATTTGTATGTATGCATGAACCAAGAAGTCCGATGATGATTTGGAATTTGTCTTGAATCCGTTGCATGTAAATAACCTGATATCAATCCCATAGCGGCCGACCATTGTTTGTGCTCATGTTCATACTGAAACAACCATTTCAGTAGAAACTTTGATGCAATAGATGTTGCTACATGGAGGCAAAATCTGATGATACCAAGAGATGCTAAATGAAATTAGTATGAAGAACTCATTAGTTTTAAAACTAGGTAGAGAAATAAATTCACAAGTGAAAGAGAAACTACATATATACAGTAAATACATCCCCAATGATGGAGATTCTAAGACTGTTTTCCACAGTTAAAAATATATGTGCTAGAGAATGTAATGGCTGGTTTAAACTCAGTATCAATTTATGATGAAAAAAGAAAATTAAAGAAACTATTTGAGTGACTCCCTTCCAATCTTTGATTCTTTTATGAAGTTGGTGAGCTTACCATTGACTTGACTGAGCTACTGAATAAAAAATTCTGGAGTATGAGAAAATATTTTGAATATTGAATGACAAGAGTATCATTTTCAATAAAAGTTCAAGAATCATTTGGACAACCAACTAAAATTTTTAAAAAAACTTTTATGATTATGATTATGATTATAATTCGAGGTATTTATATGACAAACTGAATTTAAATACCTTTATAGTCATTCAAAAAAATTTTAAGACTTCTGTTTCATAGACTTCAACAGCCTCATGTATATATCACCATATTTGTTTCTCTGTGTTTAAGTAAAGTCACCAACTGCATTAGATGGGCTGACAATAATTTTGTGTTTTGAACATGGATCAGGGAATTTTTCATGCTGGTTTCAGGTGGCAGATCCTCAGGGAAAATGAAAATAAAAATTGCAATGTCATAAGAGGATCAAAATAGGTGGTGACATTAAGAAAGATGAAAGAAATAGACCATTTTATATTACTAGTGAATCAGTTGAGAAGAGGACGCCATTGCACTTCATGATTCTAGCTTCAAGCTTCAAGCCCTTCAAGTCAGTGTTGTGTGTGTAGAACCGGTTGCAGAACTGATGCCTGCCAGTAAGAAATAGATTGATCAAACATTGGTTGCTCCAAAATGTTGATCAGATGGACAATGAGGACACCTCAGAAATCTACTGGATTGAAAAATCAAATCCTTCAATCAGTGGCCTACAAACAAAACAGTCGAAAGATCAAAGGTCTGGGATCTCCCAGTCATGTTGGGGACCATCAGATCAATGACCTGGAACACTGAACCATGGTCCCACTCACAATATCTTGCAAGTCAGCAAACCAAACATTCGCTGATGTGTAGGATCCTGTAATACCTCCACTATCAATTGCATCAGGCTTGCCACAGCCCATTGATTTCTTGAGAAGATGATCAGAGAGCTAAGAAGTTAATTGAATCTACCCATCCCTTCTAGCACATTGAAAAAAACAACAGATTTGTTCTTCCCAAAATATGGTTATTCAAACAACTCCTTGCTATATGGGAGGAAAGGGGAATCCAAACCCCTTAGGAATTGCATAGACTTTTGCCCAAGGATCTGCAACTTGAGCAACCTCTGAAGATCCAAACATACAGGCATCTAATCGACCCCTAAGGGATCATTTGACAACCTGTAAAGAATTTATTTCCAGGAAACAAATCATATTAGATCAAGATTCCACATTAGATTTTGGTAGCTGAAAATCACGAATCCCTAATTTCCCCAAATTCCTTTAATATGAAAGTCCCCAATATCCTCCAATTCCTAAAATCCCCCCCATTGTGCTATAAAAATCTGAAAAGGAGGTGGAGCTCTCTCTCTCTCTCTCTCTCTCTCTCTCTCTCATGCTAACAGAATCTGCCGAAGCTCGACCAACAACTCCTCCTCCATTCTCCTTCTTAGTTAAGATGAGCGCTCCTACCAAGAGCTCTATGGGCCCCATAGTGATATGTATGTGGTGTATCCACGCCATCCATTAATTTTGACAAGTAATTTTAGGACATGACCCAAAAAATGAGTCATATATAAGGCCCAAATGCACCACACCATTACCAATAAATTTTTAATGGTAGGTGCTTAATCTCCACTGTTTCCTATAGTGTGGTCCACTTAAGCCTTGAACTGCCTCCTTTTTTAGGCTCATGTCCTAAAATGAGCTGTTAAAATGAATGGACAGCTTAGATAAAACATATACATTGTGTTGGGCCCATATAGCCCCTCACAGGACTGCCAATTTTCACGAATTAAAGCCGTAGTAATATAATCGTAGCTAAAAGCCCATATAGTCCGTAACCTTCGCTCTTTTTTTGGTAGTGATTATGAAATTGCTCCTCCTTCAACTAAATATCACTTTTGACCCAGTCAACCCAAGTTAAGATCTCAAATGTTCATAAACTAAATTCAAAATTAAGATGCCTGATGGGGCCCGATGATATTGCCGTGAAGGTGCCGTAACAAAGGTAGGTCATGACGATCCAATGGTCCGATCACACCATCCTCGCAATCCAACGGTCCAAATGTCTCCTTTAAGTAACTTATACATGTTATGAACACATGTGTAAGATCTTTAACCTCTAAACACCCAAGTCATATTCGTCATCACTACAAGAAAGTGCAGCTTAGCCGACTGATGGGGCTACCGTTTGCTGGCGGCCTGTTTTAGTAGCTGCGGGTAAAGGGTCTATAAGAAGAAGAAAAAAAAAACCCACCTTCATTTTCGCCCTTTCATCTCCAGCCGCGCGCCGATTCTCCCTCTCCAGTCCCTCAATCTCTCCCTCTTCGATCGTTCTTCCTCCCTCTCCCTCTCACGCACTCTCCCTCTCCCTCCCTCTCTCTGCCTCTCTATCTCCCTCTCTCTCTCTCTCTCTCTCTCTCTCTCTCTCTCAAAATCCTAGTCTTCTCTCTCTCTCTCTCTATCTATCTCCTCGCTCCTCTGCTGCAGTTCGGCCTTCCACTGCTCGTGAATCTCTGATTCTCAGGTATGATGTCAACCTTTTCCCTTCTTGTTGTTGCTTTCTGCAATTTAGAATACCTAATTAGGGATTTGCATTGTCAAATCCCGAATTGGGGATTTGCATTGTCGAATCCCGAAATAGGAATTTGCATTGTCGAATCCCTTTTTAGGGATTTGCGTTTTCGAAACCCTTTTTTGGGGTTAGCATACCAGGGAGCATTCATCTGTGGTTGAGTAGGTGAAGTCCTTGGAGGAATTTCAAGGGAATGCCACTGGACTAAAAGAGAGTAGGGGGGTTTTAGGCCTTTGGACTCCTTACCCTGGAGACCTGAAATCAGTTGTAATTCCACCTGTTCCAAGGACATCACAAGTAGGCTAATGAAAAAGTAAACATGCATTTTGCATGTTCAGATATTTGAAATTGATTTTTTTTTTCCCCTTTCCCTTCAGGAATTGATGGATCTGATCAGGAATCAGATTCCTATGCCAGGACAGAAAGCTGGCCGCTGCAGAACATGTTGTTGTATAGTCTCATGAGCCCCGTTTGTGCAGACCGGGCTGTTAAATTTTTATGCAAAATGCCAAGTGATTGGGTGTGCACATGGGGTGTTCGATGAAATTCCTAAGAGGAATTTGATCGATTGGAGTGCACTTGTTTTGATCATTATATTCAGCAAGTGTACTGAATAACTCCTATTGCTCGGTGGAAAAGTGAGCCTATTAAAAATGCTTTTGGTTTTCTTGATTCAACAAATGCTTATAGTCATGGATGTGCACTTTGGCCATAAATGCTAAGCCATTTGCAATTTCAGTGCATCACATATGATTGCTTTATTTTTCCATTTGATTTCATTTTGACTTAATTCATGATTTTTTTTTGCTCAGTTTTAATACTTCATTGCTTTGAAGCATTGCTGGAATTTTTTGTTGTTGTCAATGTGGTGGTATGTTGCCTGGTTTAAGGATTTAATTTATGGATCTTGGGCCCTTCATTTGCATTTAAGAATAATCAATTGTCCTATTTGTCTTGTGGGTTTGAGATCTGATGGATCTGATGGCTTGAGGATACTGGACCATTTCCTTTTCTTAGCTCCACATGCATCCTGGGATGAACATTTCATTATATATTACCCTGTATGTTAGTGAGGTTTATATTTTTATGGTGTTTTGGGCATTTAGGCTGGGATAAATGCCATCCGTCAAGGCTATACAAGGTACACTCCCAATGCAGGCACTTTGGAACTCCGGACAACAATTCGTCATAAGCTAAAGGGTAAGTTGTTGTATTTTCCAGACAAAACTACAATTTTGGTTGCATAGGTTGATGTGATTATTTCTCACTGTAATTGTCCAGGATTTAACAGTTGATTTTCATGTGGCAGAGGAGAATGGGCTCTCATATTCGCCTGACCAGATTCTTGTCAGTAATGGAGCCAAGCAGTGTATCCTGCAAGCGGTGCTTGCAGTTTGTTCACCGGGTGATGAGGTAAAGCAGTCGTAGCTTCGAAAGAATTTTCATATATACAAAAGAAAAGGTCTACTGTGTTTTCTGGGGATTCTTTTTGAAGTTTATATTTAATTGTTGTTGAAAAAAATTTGTTGTTACATATAGAGGTTATAATTTAGTTACTTTTCTTCTTTTGTTTATAATTCTGTTTATATTTGTATCTTGCTAACTCAACTTTCTAGTTCAATTGGATTAAATGGGGGGTTTTCAAAATATTTTATCTTGGATGATTGCATTTTGTTTGACAGAAATTAAGAATATATTTTATTTTTTGCACACTGTCTGGGATCAAATCATTGACTTCAGCTTGCAACATTTGGTTCCCAACAGTAAGATGCAAAACTGATTCTCATTGAAGGTTTTTCTACAATGAAATATTGAAACAGAAGTTAAGTAGGCATGTTTTGTGGGTACTCACTAGTGTCGTGGTGATCAAAAGATTGTGTATGGGAATCCAAATTGCTGATGGAGACAATGAATTGTTTGCTTTTCATAGAATGGTGCTAGTTTTATTAACAAACTGATGCATTAGGCGAGTTTTAGGACTTTGCTTCAAGGGATTCTTTCATGCTAGCTGAAAGCTTGCTCTCACTCGGCATGTGAGGTGAATCCCTTTTGGACCTCAATTGTGCAACTTTTAAGCGCTCTTCTTAACGTGCATCATTTTGTCAGATATTATGTGTGGCATGCCTCTTATAGTATATCAATTCATGCTAAAAAATTTGCATTTGACTCAATAATCATCAAGAAGCCTGGACAAGCTAACACAGCTGATGCCCACAAGTGGTGTTTGCAATGGTTACATGCAATGAAGGCACAAAAATTTGTTAGCATGCATAGCATGTTTGACTTGAATGATAATATGTAGGAGTCTGGGCCATAAAAAAAAAAAAGCTGCCTTGGGTTTCTGGAGTTTCTTCAGGCCCATGGGACACTAGTTTGTGGGAAGCATGGTGGAAAGACTTTTGGCATTTGCACAGCAGCCCCTTGTGCACAGGTATGTATTTGCTATTGTGTTTCCAACTGTCTATAAAGAATGGCAATGCTTCCTTAACTCTCGTTATTATGAAAATGCCATGTTTTCCTTTGTTTATGATGTCATGGGATGAAATAGCCTAGTATGTTTCCCCAATAAATTCAATTTATATTTTTTCAATAAACTCAGATGTTTGTGGTGTATTGTCTTACAATGCTTACAAAATGCAAGTTAATCTGTCTACTGGTCAAATGGTGGATTTGATACCTTGATGCTTGCCAAACACAGCCAATAGGCACAATCAGTGGAAGGGACTGTTTGGTAGGTTGGATTGGGAAGGAAACTTCCCAACCTCCATCACAGACCCTCAGCCCATGGGTAAGGTTGGCATGTGCTTTCACCTATGCCTGGTGTTTACTATCCCCCATACAGAATGGGATTCATCCTATGCCTGGTAACTCCTCTCCATTCTTGACATTTGGTGGGTTTTAGTAGGGAAAGCATGAACATACCCCAATTATCCAACAGATGAGCAATCCCAATCATGATCCCTTGTTTTTAGAAATGACCATTTTATGCATGCAATCATGAAATTACCAAAATAATGATAATAATAATAATAATAAAAATCTGGTTCTAGTACAAAAATTAGAAAGTAGAAACTCATACTCATGAGTCTCAAATATATTATTAAATGTTTTGAAAGAATGTTTCAATCCTAAAGCATATTCTTACACTGCAAAAGTATCACATATCTTTTGTTAATGTTAGCTATTTTACTGAGCTACTGTACTCATTTGTCTTGGATTCAGACTGCCTTTGCATTTGGCAATATCTTCATGCAGTTTAGTGGTTTTGGTCATTTGGCAAAGAGCTTGGTGTTTTTGGCTTTAACATTTAAACCTGTTTGCTTAATTTTAGGTGCTCATGCTTCATTTTCAGGTATTGCAGTCTCCAATATGGATGTTCTGCTTTCGATTGCTTTACCTCCTGTTTGATTTGGATTTTGTCCAAAAGGTACCCAATGGACCCAACCTGATCTTGGGAATAGAAAGGGGCTGAGAGCGAGTATTGGGCTTATGCATCAGGCCAGGCCAAGTCCCATTGCCACCCTCAAATAGCTACTGAACTCATGTAGAGAGCATCTGTGCTGTGGTACCCAATATATTTTAATCTGCTATGAAATATTAATTCTTTCATTTAATTACCTGCATGATTTGGTTGATCATGAAGGTACCTTTATCTCCTACAATCTTAACATTCTTCCTTGATGATTTAAAACAGGGCTTCCTTCAGATGGCCCAATAAATTGAATTGCAAAGATTTCAAGGTAGCGTCCTCGCATGGGTCTCTGGATGGCTGCCTTTGGGAACAGCAGTTTATTTCAAACAAAATAAAATGAATGATTTCTAGGTACCTAGAAATCATTCATTTTATTTTGTTTGAAATAAACTGCTGTTCCCAAAGGCAGCCATCCAGAGACCCATGCGAGGACGCATTTGGGTTTGTCTTCAATGATGATCTGGTCCAGGCATCAAACCAACTCTATCCATAATCTCTGCCCAGTTTTTATTTTTTTGTTGAATAGGCTACCCAAGTTTCATATTCTTTTACTGAGTTTCCTTGCAATGTATTATTTATTTTTATTTGTAATCTATTATTATAAATATTTTTCTGGAATGGTTGTCAATTTGTTTATTCTTTCTTCATCTCATGTTTCTATTGTTGGAAGAACTCATGCTGTATCATTTGTTTTTGCAATAATTGATGGGACATGAGGACTTCGAGTTTCTGATTATCATGTGCTGCTTTGGTTTGCAACAGGAACTTACAATTAATTTACTTACACTTCTTCCAGTGGCTTGCATTAACAACGACGACAATGAGAATTCGGATTTTTCAGTGGGCTTGAAGGTACTGCATCCTTGAGAACTGATTATTAGTTCGAGTGTGGCTGTTTGTAATTGTATTTACAATTGATTCTGGTTGAATCTTGACCAAAGTCCATCAATGTTCTGGCATTATTTACATATTTTATGTTTTGAAGGTTTTGACTTTAATTGTTTGTAATTGTTTGTAATTATTTACATATTTACACTTCTTCCAGATGCAATTCCAGGCTATGGTTCATCCAAGAGATGGGACATTAAAGTGGAGAGCCTGGTTCCATTGTCAAATTAAAGATTGTGGTGGGGGAACAGATATTTAAATGCATTCCTCTATGCGATAATGTTTTGATTTTCAACTCTAGGAGGGGAAATGCAAGCTATTCTCTACTGTTATGGATGGATCAAGAGGTTGGTTTTTAATATCTTATTTTTTTGGGATTAGTATTAGTTTAGAAGCTTTATTCAACATTTTGATCCATTTAGAAACCTACCCATTGGGAGGTAGTTTCAGTTAACAAGATTCGCGGTTTGGTAGATGGTCGTCATTGCCCACCATCAGGGATCGGTAGCTTACACCGCCCGTTATGTCATGAGTGTGGGAGTAGGCATATCAGATCAACCATTAAAGTATGCATATAGATTCAGAGAAATTTGGATACTGAAACCTAAGCTAACATGAAATACATGTCCAAGATCTGGGATATTTTCAACTGCCTTTTTTTTTCCATAAATGCGGGCCCACTTTGTGTTGCTTCACAGTATGCATGTAGTTCAGAGAATCTATTTGCAGCACTGCATATTGAAACCCAACAAAGCATGGCACACATGTCCAAAATCTGTGACGTTTGTGAGGTGGGCCTGTGGCAGGATGTGTCTTTGCTGAAGAATCAGGACACCCAATTCTTTTGGCGGGTCAATACAGGTGCATCAAATTGAAATTGTTGGTTTTCATTTTTAACTGCCTATTCTCTCATGAAGTCCACCTTGCGTTGCTACAGAATTCAAGTAGAATATACCCAAGTCTGGAATTCACAGCAGTAAGAGATTTCAGGCTAGAAATTGCTATTAACCTCTCTTGTTGATATGAAAAAAGATAGAATCATTTAACATCCCTAGAAGGTTTCAAATTCGACACGCTTTTGATGGGTCCGAAGAGTGCTACAGTTTTTATACTTCTTACATTTATGCAATCATCTGTCTACAGACTAACAGTTGAAGATTGCATAAAATGAAAGCATTCAAGCTTAGTAATTGTAACCATGTTTTGTCCTTCTCTATTATTGTCAGGTGTCGAAGCAAGATATGGAAGACACATATCAGCCCCCATTTCACAGCTGTATCGAAGAAGGCCATGCTAGCTGTTTGATGTGCTCCTACAATCAGATAAATGGGGTGCCTGTATGCGCACAGCATGATCTCTTAAAGAAAGCTCGAACCAAATGGGGATTTGATGGCTAAATGACATTAAGACCAATGTTTATATGTTGTTTTATGTGAAGATGTACTGAAGATGATCATGAACTTGTAATTTCTTGAATGAAAATACAGATATATCACATCTGACTGCGATGCTGTTGCAGTCATCTATGAAGATCAGAATTACGCATCAAGTCCTGAAGATGCAGTAGCGTACGTCTTGAAAGCAGGTTAGCGTTGTTGTCTGGATTAAGATGAGAGGAATTATATGATCCTCAACAAAAGGATATGGATGGTCTGGTTCTTAGTTTTTTACAAGTTGGGACTTGGTTATCCAGTCCGTTGACTTACTGTTGGGTTGGGCTTAGTGAACCGTCTGGACAACCCCATCCACTAGCACTCCTATGTGAGGGGGCTATGATCTGGTGATTCATTCCAACAGTTAATTCGATGGGCATGCTAAAAAAGACCTCACAGATCAGAAGATCATAGACATCCAACAAGGAATAGAAGCTAACCATGCTACAGGTCTGGGAGTTGTTCACTCTCTCTCTCTCTCTCAACTATGTGATTTTTTAATTTCTGGTTAAAACGAGCTTGGCTTTTAAGACAATGTGAAACTGATTTTCTGAACCCTGGCTACGGTCGTACTGTGGGCCAGTCATATTTAGCTACGGATTTTATTCGCAGCTTTTGGCATTTTTGCTTAAAAATTGACCATTTAGCGGCGTCCAGCACAACTGTCAGTAAAGGTCCTGGCCGTAGGTAAATCCTTTACCGACTGAGACTTTACCGGCTGTTAGCTAACTGCAGGCAAATGTTTTGCCGGCGGTTTTATTGGCTGGTCTTGACCGCCGGTAAAGGTCAGTTTTCTTGTAGTACATCTAACCACATTGACATGGGTAACACAAGCGTCTAGCATTAGTATACTTTGATAATCAGGAACCTTGCCAATCACAGCCGGTCATATGGATGTATGATCATTGGATCCGCACCGTCCATCTTGCTGTCTTTACTTTGCATAACCCATGGCAATAAAGCTACAACCATTGGTTAAATGTAACATTCGTTTAGACTTTTCCCATTTTTAATGTGAATTGATACCTAGGAAAGCTTAAATAGTCTTGCTGTTCCGCGTGTGGCACAGCGACAGCAGGGCCCACTAGGGGTACAGGTTGACTGGGACGAGGTTTGGCTGATGATCCCAACACCAGCCAGCTAGCCGGTGTCAAATCTCTGTGGCCCACCATGATCGGATGCATGTGTTTTATCCACACCATCCATCTATTTTCTAGCTTATTTTTAAAGCTCACGAGCTCAAGTGGACCACACCACAAGAAATAGAGGAGAGAATGATGTCCATCGTTGAAACCTTCCTAGGGCTCGCAATGATGTTTATTTGTCATCCAGCCCGTTCATAAGGTCCCGTAGACCTGGATGAAGGGAATTCAGCCCCATTAAGTTTTCAATGGCAAGCATACAATTCCTATGGTGCTGTTCACTTGATCTTTGAATCTGCCTCATTTTTTGGCTCAGGATCTGAAGTTGACAAAATGGATGAACGGTGTGGATAAAACACATAAAACATGGTGGGCCATAGAGATTTGACACCAACTAGTTGGCTGGTGTTGGGGTCACCGGACATGGTGGCAAACCAGGTAAATGAATAAAGACTAGCTCATCTTGACCTATGCTTAGTGGCACATATCATGCCTTGGGCCAAAAAAAGCAGAGATACAATGATCCTAACCATTATTCATCCATGGGCCTCACGTCTCTCATTGATGTAAATTTGAATTTCTCGTCACAAGATAGATTGATGAAAATGTGTGAAAATAGGCTCTTTTTTTTAAAAAAAAATTTTTAAATTTTTTTTCCAATTGATCTCAATAAAAGAGAAGGTAGGGAGTCATCTCCACCTCATACATGTATCATGCACAGGGCAATCAGAGCCGTTCATTTGTTGACCAGTGCGGCCAGACCATGCCTAATAAACTCACAAGATTTGAGCTCTTTTTTTTTTTGGGTCCATTATTCTAACAGCTAATGCAATGGCATAGTGTCAAAAGAAATGTACTACTAAAGCATAGCAAATTGACTAATTCGTAGATTTGAAAATTTTGATGTGATGTAAAACATGAGTTTCGTGTTTTATTTTAAGCAAGATTTTTGAATAATATCACTAGAAAAACTTCAAAATCTGAGAACCTTCTAAGAAATTCTTTTAGGGAAAAATCGTCCATAAGAAAATTTGTCAGTAGACAATCCTACAAATCGGCTCCAAATTTGAGAATCCAATGATGATAAGTTTGACCACTATCATCTCGTTCCCACTCAGAGCGGTGGCTCTGCATCCGGCTGACATTCAAATAGGCATGAAATGCCAACAAGATTGGAATTTATTACAAGCAAGTTTTAAAATGTAGTTTGTGTTAGGGGACCATGGAAGCACATAGAGATGAATTTAGGAGAGTAATCCAATTGCACAAATCAGACAACTAGAGAATAAAGAGATTTTTACATAAAAATATCCTCGTGGAAAAAAATCACGGCACAAAGCGATAGATGAACACTATGAAAAAATAGAAATTACAAAGAGAAAAGACTTATCCTATTCGAACAACCTCGAATCGCTCCATTGCTACACAACTTGAAACCCCTTGGACGAATTTGAAACCCTAGTAATATCTCTCAATCTTGTTTATACCCATATATATAGTCTTGGGAAGAATCCCAAACAAAATCGGAAACAAAATTCTGCAAATTCCCAAATTTGTGAAATTCGGTGCTATCTGATCGATGGCATCGAATACCCTTCGATGTCATCAACACTAAACCTTCAATGGCATTGAAGATACTTCGATGACATCGAACTAATACCAAAACAGTCCAGAGATGACAAATGAAATTCCAAATTCCTTTGATCGCATCGACTTAGCTTCGATGACATCGAACTTGACTTCGATGGCATCGAACGCTCCACGATGACATTGAAAAATGATACCAATATGTTCAGCAACCAACTAGAGAAAATTTGGACAATTCCAGTAGGATCGAGCATTGTTCGATGCCATCAAAGGTGGCATCGAACAGCTTGTCGATGACATCGATAGGCTCTGTATCTGACTTGATTTAAGACATCAAATACAATAATCCTTTTTTTTTTTTAGTTACCTTGTTAGTACACCCCACTGTCAGTTCACACTTCACTGTTAGTCACCCCCACTAGGGATCGATACCAAGACCTCAGTGTTGAAACGAGGTATCATTCACTCAGTCTACCAATTGAGCTATGGATCAGGGTGTCAAATGCAACAATCTACACCATGTCTTCAATCATCAGTACACTAGTAGATTGACCCTTATTGTTGACACCATTATCTCAGGCCTTCAAAGAAAGGCGATAAGAAAGAAAAAGGGTAACATGAGTCACTCTACTGATGCATTGGTTATGAGGGGGTAGAATTCTGAGTGGGACAATGAATCTTCTCAATCGATATCCAAATCCAAGGGCAAGGGCAACAGTAAGTTAAAGTATTAGAAGTTTGGGATGTTTGGGCACATGAAGAAGGATTGTACCAATCCTAAGTCTAGAAGAAAGAACTCAGAGGCTTCTTCTAGAGAAGTCAACATTGTCGAGTCTGATGAATGTACGAGTGAAAGTGACGTGTTTACCAGTATTCGTAGTCGGACACTTATACGATGATCGTAGGGATGAGTGGATTTTGGATACTGGGGCTTCATATTAAATGACTCCTCATCAGAGTTGGTTCACCAGTTACAGAGTGTGATAGTTGACATGTATTTATAGGCAATGATAATGCCTGTAATGTTGTCGGTGTTCCAACAGTGCGCATCAAAATGTTTAATGGCATGGAGCGTACCTTGACCGAGGTGAGACACGTTCCTGACATGAGGAAGAACTTGATATCTCTTGGAGCAATCAAGGCGCTTGGGTGCAATTTTTGCCAATTTTGATCATGTCCTTAAAGTTTCAAAGGGAGCACTCGTGTTATGAAGCTATGGAGGAGTGAGAACCTTTACAGGTTGATCGGGAGTACCTCATCAGGTGGAGCTGCAACGTCTGTAACGAATTTTATGTTTGCACATATGTGGCATGCACATCTAGGCCAAGCATGAAGGTACTTTTTTACTGTTGTTTAATTCTTATTTTTAAAAGTTTTAATTTAAATATATGCGAGCATTGTATATATGGTAAACATTCAAGATTATTTTTTAAATCTTGTAAACATTTATGTAAGAGTATTCTTGATTATGTGCATTATGATGTATTGGGGGCATCGCCCGTGATTTCTTTCGGAGAGTCGTTATGGTTTGTCACATTCATTAATGATTATTTTAGAAAAGTGTGGGTTTATTTAATGAAAAATAAATGTTATGTTTTCACCAACTTCAAGCAATGGAAGGTAATAGTAGAAAATACTTAGGGTGAAAGGTGAATGTACTAAGGACCGATAATAGTGGAGAATTTACTTTAGGTGAATTTAATCAATGCTATAAGGATGTGGATCGTGAGGCACAACACAATGCACCACACCTGAAAAGAACAGTGTAACTGAGTAGATGAATCAGACTCTCTCGGAGAGGGCCCGATGCATGATTAGTAATGCTGGGTTGGGTAAAAAATTATGTACTGAGGCTTTTAACACGACTTGTTATGTAGTGAATTGATCCCATTTTACGACAATTGATTGTAAAATTCTAGATGAAGTATGAAGTGGTCAGCAGATAAATTACTCGGGATTATGTGTATTTAGTTACGAAGCTTACTCTCATGTACCGTCAGTTAGAGAGAGATAAGCTAAACTAAAGGGCCAAGAAATACATCTTTGTTAATTATGGTGCTGGTATGAAAGGGTATAGGCTGTATAATCGGGTCACACAGAAAATCATCATTAGTCATGATGTCAAGTTCAACAAATGTTACTTATTTCATAAGGATGAGCAAGAAGAACTGAAAAAGTTAGTTGTGAACGTTTAAGTTGATACAGATAAGACTCGGGTTGACATGGATATGTAGAAAGAGGTACGAGAGCAAGTGGATCATCCACCTGTGAGAAGGAATCCGCCACGGGATTGCAGGTTATCAGTAAAATATAAGGATGACTCAAATATCATATATACTCTCATTGCAGATGAAGAGGATCCGTCTATTTTTCAGGAGGCTCTTGATGAGCCTGATGCTAAAAAGTGAAAAGTTGCAATGGATAATGAGATAAATTCCTTGTACAAGAACGAGACGTGGGAGCTGGTGGAACTTCTCGTTGGCTAAAAAGCGATCTAGTGCAAGTGAATTTTTAAGAAGAAACATGATAGATACACTACAAGGTTGGTAGTGAAGGGATACACTTAGAGGGACGGTATCGACTTCATTGAGATATTCGCGACGATTGTGAAGAAAGTATCTATTAGATTTGTATTGACGCTGGTTGCTCAATACGGCCTTGAGCTGGAACAAATAGATATGAAGACTACATTCTTGCATACAAAATTGAAAGAGCATATCTACATGAAGCAATCAGAAAGCTTCGAAATAAAAGAGGCAAAGAACAAGGTTTACAGGTTGAAGATGTTGTTGTATGGCTTAAAATAGTCGCCTAAGCAATGAGACAAAAAGTTTGATTCTTTCATATTGATTTAAAAATTTACCAGGAATGAGTACGATCACTATGTCTATTACAAGACACCGAGTGATGAAAAATTCATTATTTGGGTGTTAAAAGTCAAATATCCCCCTTGCGCATGAGTTTGCATGCATACATTCCCATTATAGGTTTTCAAGATAGTTTTCTTGCACGGACAGAGCTCGCGCGCGCGCATATGAGTTTGGACATAGTTTAACAAATTAAAAAATAATTAAGCTGGGGACACTAATATATACTTATTTCAATTTTCATTCCTATCTGGTGTAGGATTATTTTTTTGCATAAAAAAACACAACCAAGAAGAGGCATCGGAGGACAAAACACAAGAGTGTTTTTTTTTTTGTTTTTATTTTTTTTAAAGCATATTATATATATATATATATATATATATATATATATATATATATATATATATATATATATATATATATATAAACCTACTTCACTATATAGCCATGAGAAGGGGAGTGAACTTCATACCCAATAAAGAAGTGAAGTGGCCAAGTTCCTTCATTTCAAAATGAAAATGCAGGTGGTCCTGAATTTCATAGTGCCAATAGAATCACTTCCAACGACAATCAGATCATCAGCGTATAAGAGCAAAAGGACAATCAGATCATCAGCATATAAGAGCAAAAGAACAGGATATAATTCGCACGAGAAGTGCAAAGTCACGAGCACTCTGTCAAATCCCATAAAAAACAAATGAACTAAACTTGGCAAACTACTCGCGAGGAATTGTTTGTAACAGTGTAAAGCTCGAAGAAGTGGACAACTTGGTTTAATAGACGAGAAAGACGTTCATAGGGTTTTAGAGGTTTTTTTCAGAAAGATTACCCATAAAAGAAAGCATTCTTAACATCCGAAGTATAAATATTTCTTCCTAATCATTATAATATTTTTTATTGAATCCTTTAACGCTGAGGCAAGCTTTATATCACTCGAATTGATTGGTGGAAAGAGGAAAAAAGGTGAATTGATCCGAAGAATGATTTAATTGAATGTCAGATGTTTCGATCAGGCAGGGTAGGTTAATTGATTCCAATAAGTTGATTAGACAGTTGGGGATAATGAGCAGGGCAAATCAATCTGACAATTTTGATAAAGATCAAACTAAGGTGATCAGAGACGTGGAAGATAGCTCTGATATCATGACAAATTACATACTTGAAAACACATCCGATCATCTTACTGTTGCTGGTTTGTATCCATGAGAATCATGCAAACTGCACCTGTATTCAATTACAACGATACAACTCCGTATATAAGTTATAATACATGTAGCCTAGGACAAGAATGTACGACTGTCTGACACAACTAGAACACTACACGTGTACATTAACATATGTCACCCATAGTGTAGTTTTTGGAGTTCAGCAACACAATTACAGGCGATGTCCACAAGCCTTTGGTTTTTGTTTTTTTTTTAATGTCAATCCACTAATCAGGTGGGCTGCAATCAACCGAAAAGATGTACAACTATGAAAATCATCGCATACCTAGTGAGTGGACTACATTTATTTTCGGGCAGTGACATCTACACCGTGAGGTCCATGACTTGTATATTTCATCTATTTTCCAAGCTGGCCGGCAAATGGGGTGGTGTGTATATTAACTGACTTGTGCATGCCTCTTGGCTTAGTGAATCTCCCTTTCCAATTTTCCATCGTTCACTACTTCATCTCCTACACATGATTAGTGAAAATGGCTAGATTTTCAAGCTAATGGTTTGTGGATCCTGCCTTGAGAATTACTTGGATTTTGTATAAATGTACCATGGAGGCTTGTGTTGGGATATAGGTAAAAAATAGGCGTGGTTTAGGCCCATTAAAGCTATAATCGATCAGGACCAATGTTCCTTCTGGTCTAAGTACGAAAAGCTTACCATAAACAGATCTTGACCATCCAAATGCCCACAATACCAATAAAAAAATGAAATAGTACAGGCCACTACTATATTATACAACGCAGTCAGGGCCCCACAATTTTTTTATTTTTATTTTTTCCTTTGAAATGCCTGGAGCTTTGTACATATCAATGGACATTTGAAGGGTTTTAAAACATTAGTGATGCGTTTCGGCAATTTAAAAAGAAATAGTTGTCCAACTATTTGCTATCAATCCCATTTAAAATAAAAATAAAAATCACATTGGGAGGCCAAAAATTCAACACACGGCATAGAATGAAATAAAACTAAATCATGAACCTTGATTTAATGGCCACCAAACCAACGACTACATTTATTTGGTTCATAAATTTGCTGTCACAGATGAAAACTGCCAATGGTCCAAATTTAATATAAAAATGATGATCAATTAGAAGTTGGGATGGTAAATTAAATTTAAAATTTGGATGATGATCTAAGGTGTGTCACACAACTTGGACAGTTTAACTGAGTTAATGTATGCTAGGTGTATAATTTCGTAGCGCCTTTGTATCAACTGTTGCACCCTGCCAGAGTAACAAGTCACACTGATTCTCTACCCCTCCCACTTTTTCGTTTGAGCGTGCCATACCAACAAGTTAAGATAAGGCCACCACTAGCCCATGATGCTCGATCCCCTTAGTGCCAGTCATCAAGTGGGCCACCACACTCGTGACCTTGAGAAGAATGTTAGTCTTTGTGGAAAGAAATATCTTGATCAATTCAAAAGTCTACAATGGTCCATTCAAACGTTTGTAGGAATGCCAACAACTACCATGACTAATACTTCCTAATGTCCGTCTATTTACGGGCAATGCACGTCATCAAATGTACCACACGTGATGACCATATAACAAAACATCTACTTCAGGAAGTCCACGCCAACCCATTTATACGTATCACAGTCATCATGAATAAAGTGGACACGTTTTTGCACTATGAGTAAGATCTAGTGGCTAATGAGCCATGCCGGATTCAAGTGCAAGTCGCTATAACTGTTTCTTTCTTGATTGGATGCATGGTTGTGAGATGTCGGGACCACTCACACCCAATCGATCTAAGGTGTTGAGCCCGAGTCACCTAAAAAATGGACTACAGTCCCTGTATTGATCCCTGTCTATTTAAAGAGCAATACCGATATCACATGCTATGAGGAATAGTGAGGGAAAATCTGTTAAGTAGCTTTCTTTTTTTATTAGGTAGATAGTTCTAAAGCTGGCTGACTGGACTTAAAATTGATGCAGGAATGGACGTGATGAGGCCGATCATCGTCTTCCTTAAGGCGATAGCTACTCTGAATCTATGGAGTTTCTTTGAACTCCTAGCAAAGATTTCTCAAATACACAATGAAAAATAAGAAAATAAAAATAAATTCTAAAAAGTTCACAAATTAATTGACGATAAAAACGAATTTACAATGCTTTAAATATTGATACCAAACCTTGGAATAAGTTTCAAAATCAAACTCCAACTCAAACTCCCTAAAATTCGTGACTTACTATTTATAGTAAATGTATTATTTGGCTAAATCACATTATTCTCTTAATTTTTCTAAGCACTTTTTATATTGAATACAACTCTTAAAACTCAAAAAATAAGAGTTATGGTGAAATTAAAATTTACTATAAATAATAAAAATGAACTAAAAAAGATTTTCAGCTATCAACCAGATGGATTCTCACAAATTTGGCATGGGGGTGGCTAAAGCAGTTTCTTCTACTTAAAATCATATATGATATGTCGAATAACTCATTTTAATTTGTGAAATATACCTATTGTAAGGTTTGGACGGTCCATATCACTTATGCCTCCAACTGGGCATTCTCTTGTTCATCTTGGACACAAAAGTGTCCGCAACCCGCTCTACACAAAAAATTCAGCCATTTTAACTTGACTCAGGGGATTCCAAGCCAGGTTGCTCGAAAGCTCAATCCAGCCTATGACTTGATCCTAACTCTGGTTGTGCCGTTCGACCATTCAAAAAGAGTACTTGAGTCAATTCAACAATGCGGTCCACTTGACACAGCTCATAGTGACTCGAACTGAGCCACCCAGTGAGTCACAGTGTCAGTATAGGTAAAATGTAAAAGGAGAATAATGGGAATTTAATCCACTATCTCTAATAGTGCTAATACAAACTTACCTAGTATGCAATGCGTTGCTATCAAATTGCTGTTTTTTTTTTTTTTCACTTTCCGATTCTAACTAATTTAAATATCCTAATAATTTTAATTTATTATTATTTTATATGGAGTTGAGTCAGGTCGAGTCTCCTAATGAACCTAAACCAGCTGAATATTGACTGAGTCAAGTCTTCGGCTTTTCAAACTATCTTGCATTTCCATAAGTACACCCCACGCAAGGTCTCCTATGATCGCTGATTAGGTGCGACCACAACTGTGGGGCCCACCTTAATGCATCTGTTCTATATCCTCGCCTTCCATCCGTTTTTCCAGCTTATTTTAGGGCACGGTCCCAAAAATGAAGTAGATATAGATCACAGGTGGACCACGCCACAGGAAACAGATGTCAATCAAATCTCAACATTAAAAGCTTACTAGGGTCCACCGTAATATTTATTTTCCATCCAACCTATTGATAAGGTCACGTAGACCTGGGTGAAAGGAAAACATAAATACCATATTGATACAAAAATTTTAGGGCCCCATAAGTTTTTAGTGGTGGGAATTGAATCCCTACTGTGTGGTCCACATGCTATTTTTATCTCCCTAATTATTAGAATCATGGCCTAAAATGATCTGTTATAACTGATGGATGGCGTGGATATACAACATGTACATCGAGGTGGGCCCAACGGTCAGGGCCGCACCTATTTGACTAGATAATTTGGGACGCGGATTGCGTCCTACCCCTGCCCGGACGGTAATCCGTCCGGGAAGGGATCTGTGGGACCCATCGTGATGTGAATGTTTTATCCACGCCGGTCATCGCTTTTCTCAGACCATTTTAAGAATTAGTTGTGAAAATTAAGCTGGTCCACATCTCCAGTGCACCACACCAAAGGAAGCTGCATTGATAATGACATCCACCGTTGAAACCTTTTGAAGGGCCACCGTGATGTTTTTTTACCATCCACCTATTCATAAGGTCATGTAGACGTGGATGAATTGAAAACACAAATATCAGCTTGATCCCTAACTTCTCCAGTTCCCAAGAAGTTTATAATGGTGGACATTCAATCCCCACTTTGTGGTCCACATTAGCCCTGTACATACGTCAGTTTTTGTCTCATTTTGTAAAATGATCTGAGAAAAATGATTAACGGCATGGATAGAAAATTTACATTACGGTGGGCCCCACATATCCCTGCCCGGACGGCTAACCGTCCGGGTGGAGGTACGACGCAATCCGCGTTCGATAATTTGGGGTCGCATCTAGTCCGCGTCCGCGAATGCGCGGGAATCCATGCTATCCTGCGCATGGCGTGTAACTAACGTCCGCATAGGGAACGGATTGGCTACTCCCCCTGACATCAGCCCCGTGGCTGGTGGTCGGTGCTCTGTGGGTCCCATAATGATGTATGTGTTTCATCCATTCCGTTCATCCATTTTTACAGATTATTTTAGGGCTTAATATAAAAAATTATATTGATATAAATCTTAGGTGGACCACACCAAAGGACAAAAAATAATGAATGGATATTCACAATTAAAATCCTCATAAGGCTCACTGTACTGTTTATTTGACATCCAATCTGTTGATTTGGTCATAAATACCCAGATGAAGGGAAAAAATAAATATCAGCTTGATCCACGACTTTTATGGCCCCAAAAACGTTTTTAATGGTCAAATTTCATTCAAAACTGTTTCCTATAATGTGGTCCACTTGAGACAGATATATACTTCATTTTTTTTATAATGTCATAAAATGATATATAAAAATATATGGACGGCATGGATGACACACATACATCATGGTGGGCCCCACAGAGCACCGACCACCAGCCAATGGGTGGTGTCAGGGGGAGTAGCCAATCCGTTCCCGTCCGCATAGCTTGTCTGCATCTGTCTACACAAAATCCAAACGTTAAAAATTAAAATGAACAAAAGACAGATTCCTTGTATTTTCCTGAGTGACTCGTCTTTTATTATTATTATTATTATTATTATTTACACACGCGCACACACCCCTACACACTCACGCCACACGCACACACCGTGGGATTTCACCACCATGGGTACTCGAACCCTTGACCCGCTGGTGAAACTCCAAGGAGTCTACCACCCGGGTAAGACCAAGGACCCTGGGTGACTCGTCTCTGCGGAATTCTGACAAGTGGCCCGCCGTGTCGGTAATCCAAACCATTGGTATATTGGATCCTTCTGTGGTCGAACTATGACAGCAAAGATAACTTCGATGTTTTGACTAGTCACCTAAAGATAGACGATTAGAAGAGATTGTAATCAACTGTCAACATTCATTCATGTGAGAGAAGCCCTGAGTTTAATCTCTGGGATCTTTGAGGCTGCCAGATTTTCTGGGCATGGTCAATCTGTGTGGTCAGACGTAACAGACCAATGGTCTGGATTAAGTGCGCCCCACTCTTGAGAATACAAAACCATTGCATATGGCGATGTGGACCTTGCAGAGGGACGCGGATTGCGTCCAACGGCCCAAAGTGATTTAAATGTTTCATCCACGCCGTTCATTGCTTTTCTCAGATAATTTTAAAACGTGTGACAAAAAATGAAGCAGATCCACAGCTCCAGTGAGCCACAACAAAGGAACCTATAGTGATAATGACTCTTACCATTGAAACCTTTCCAAGGGCCACCATGATGTTTTTTTTTTTTTTTTTACCATCAAGCCTATTAATAATGTCATACAGACGTGGATGAAGTGAAAACACAAATATCAGCTTGATCCGAAACTTCTCCACCTTCCAAGAAGTTTTTAATGGTGGAAGTTAAATCCCCACTTTGTGGTCGACTTAAGCCCTGTGCCTTTCTCATTTTTTATACAATACATTAAAATGATCTCAGAAAAATCATGAACGGCGTGGATAAAACACATCACTTTGGGCCCCGCAGAGCCCTGCCCGCCCGGACTGACGCAAACCGCGTCCATTGCGGAGCCTGTGCATTCACGCGCATGAACACGTGTCAATCTAGACTTTTGAAAATTCAAACTTCCCAGCAGGGCCACTCTTGGTACATCTTATTGCCTAACAAATATTGTGAGGCGTATTAATGTAGGTACGGGTTATTTGAGAATCCATGGCCAACGGTAACTCGTTATGCAATTTATAGTCGTTAGTGAGAAACTATGATAGACCTAACTCACTATATAGTTCACAGCCAACCATGGTTGCTCGTGCGACCATCAAATTTTGTGATTTTAAGCAAATCAAGATATTTTAGTCTAGTTTTAAGATTAGGGGGTCTAAACCAATAAGAGTGTTTTCTCTCAAAAGACTAGGGTTTGGTAAGGGATAGATTTTTTTACACCTGTAAAGGGATTGGAAATGATTTCTCAAGGGATATAGTCTTAAGAGGGTCAATCCGATGCAATGATGCTTTATCTGGTTTGAAGGATTGGGCATCGAATATTTGATGGTTAGTGCAGGCGTTCAAGTGATTGCTGCATATGCTTCTCCTTAGGTGGAAGCAGCTCAGAAGGTGTTGTGAGATCATTAGACCCAGAAGAGCTTTAGGTAACCCTTCAACTTATATTTCTAAAATCGAATTAATTAATCATGCTTATGTCACACCGGTATGTATATCAAGTCAGGTCTTTCATCGGGCGTGCCAAAATACTGTTGTCTCTTGGATGCAGAATTTGTTCACGTGTAATATTTATGGGCATGATAGAACAGATTGTGCGGCTCGATTCCAACCAAACAATTTTGACCTCAAGCACCAAGATAAGCAGATATGTCAGGATTGAGCGTATATGACTGAGATTTGAGGAGACTGGTCGCCTATTCAGCTACTCACAAGATGTTTTTTAAAATGATAAGGTGATTATCAGAGGGTAGGGTTCACTCTTTGAGAATGGGTTGCCTTGCCTTCTGTATGAAAGGAGTCCTTTCAAAATATAAAAGCAAAGAAAAAGGAAACACTTAGAGTTAATGACAAAGAGTAATTGTAAAAGAAAAATTTTGAGAGAAGAATCACTTGTATTGTGATGGAGATTGTCAAGCGTATGAGTGTAGACTTGGATTACATCTACTGGATTACCGCTTCTCTTAAAGACTGATTATGCTAAGGAACATAAAAGATAATTGAAAGATAGATTTAAATTTTTTTATTGGGTTGGTATGAGATACTCTGCTTTGTTGAAATCCTTTGCCATTTATAGATATCTTGTGATGGTCATCTACATGCTTCTTCCCTCACATTCAATGGATGATAACGATTACTTTGGCGGCACTCCGGCCTTTCAGACTCTTCTTCGACACCTATCACGGTAACCACCTTAGCACTGCTTTTCACTCAATCGCGCCGTACATTCGAACTTCTCGGCCACGCTCTGTATATTGATGATGCGTAACACTCTCATCAGGGCCAGTTTTAATTTCCTAACACCTACTCGAAATATCGACAAAGATCTTGGACGTGCCTTATACTTTTCATACAATGACATGTGTCCCTTTCTAATTGGTTCTTCAAGGAATGTTTTAAAAAATATGGTACAACAATTCTATCAAGAATTCTTCTAGTTAATACTCAATCCAATGTTATTCTTAAGCTAGCCATGACATTAACTAATTAGTGGCTAATCATTGGCCTTGCTGGTCAGAAATGAAAACCATGCACGCTAGCCAAGTACGCATTTTTTCTGGTTGTATCCGGGGTTAGTACGGTCCTTATTGTGGGGCCAACCTTGATCTATGTATTCTATATCCATGACATCCATCAAATTATTATTTTTTTCAGATTGTTTTAAGCAATAGCCCAAAAATGAAGCCGATTTAGTTCTTAGTTGGACCAAACCATAAGAAACCATGGTGATTAGCCATTAATGGGTCACAAAAGTTTTAGATCAACATTATTATAGAGAAAGTCAAATTGATCCCTCACACAAGAAGAACGACCGTCTAACTATAAGAGATGTGTCTCCGAGCTAGGGTAACCAAAGGTCCAAGTAAAAGAGCCATCGACAGGTCATTGAACCGAGCAGTTAGAGCACAAGGTTTAGAGACAGGACAAGTCGTTCCTCTAATGCGGAGACAAGGCCCCTCGAGGTAGGCCATCCAAGGATAGAGCTCGATGAGAGAGGACTCTTCTCACTTGAAATGTTTGCAACATAGCTAAGAGACCTATAGGAGAAGAAGTTCAAGCCACCCACTAGGGGATGAGCTCAAGCCTCGAGTTCCTTGGCACCTCGAGCTGACTAGGTTGACTACCGGTAGGGTGGAGGGCCCCTTACCTAATCATGGTCAAAGAAATATATATATATATATATATATATATATATATATATATATATATATATATATATATATATATAAGCCTCACAGAGGAAAGCCCAAACCAGCCTATGATCGATCGGCCCTAGAGCTGCCCGAGCTTTAGTCCTACCCATAAATTGGGTCAACCAATAGAGTGGGTGGAGATTAGCTATAAAACCTATGTCGACATGATCGTGTTAAAGAGATAAGAGTCGGCCGAGCTACATTGCTCCATATCCGGAAGTTACCTAGTAAAACTTTAAATCTCCACTCGAGATTTTCGGGAGATAAACTAAGATCCCCTGAAAATCTAGGAACATCAAAGATTACGGATCCCAAGAGATTGAGATCTACTCTAAGTGTGGAAGCCCTACGAGGTATGATACCATTATAAATAAGAACACCTTCATGGTGAAATGTATGCAAAAAACTCTCGTCGTAAAACCTTTATTCTAAGACCTAGATTTTGATTTAAGCATCAGAGGTTCCCCTGGTAAAGCCAGGTCACCTTTTTCCTTCTTCTTGTGAAGGTCCAAGGGCCATAAAGGAGGTAAGCCGAAAATAACATCAACATACAATTTGGTGTTGTCTGTGGGAAACGATACAAAAAGTCATTTCTTTAAATACCGAGTAATCTCTAATGACGAGAACAAGGAGAACCGTCCAGAATGAACCCAGCGAGGTCCTTATCACCAGATCACCAGCGATAGAGGGCCCTCCTAGGATGAATGGAGCCCAAGGGTCCCGGAACCAACTGGACAATCGATAAGGCTCTGCAGCCCGTCAGGTAACATCTATTTCAATCAGGCACACTCAATGGAATCAAGGGAACAAACATTTGGATAAGAAGGTCCAGGAACTCAGGACTGACATGAGCTACATGAAGCAAATGCTGGAGAAAATTCACCACCAGCAAGTCCAGCTGCTTCAACAAGATGATGGTCGGGCAAATGCCCCACGATAATTCGTCGATCCTCAGCCCATCGCTCTGCGAGCTATTCCTCAACAAAGTCAACATTAGGGTCCGGCTGAGCCTGCGCCCTCCCATATATCCGTGACTGCCCCGCTGTTTGCCACTGATCTATGACACAAAATAGATCGGAGAAGGTGTAACAGGCCCCTGGTCGAGGGTATGGCTGATAGTGACGAATCCTGAAAGGTTGAGCTCCATGATTTACGGAGGAAACAAGGGAGGAAATCGCGGATATGAAGCAAAGTCGCCATGTCAGTCAGGAAGGCCTTGAAGTGAAGCGTCCCCGTTCACAGACGAGATCATGCAAGCTCGACTATTAGAATGATTCCTCCTTCCCCAGATTACGCCCTACACCGGTAAAATTGATATAACCAAGCACATTGAGTCCTTTCGGACTTATATGGAACTGCATGATGCCTCGGATGTCGTGATGTGTCGGGCCTTCTCTCTCACGTTGGTCGATGTAACTCGACTTTGGTTTAAACAGTTGAAACCAAAATCCATCAACTCGTTCACCGAGCTCAGTGACGCTTTCCTTGCCAATTTCATTGGAGGAAAGAAAAAGTTGAAGTCATTCGCACACCTAAATAATATAATCCAAAAGGAGGGAGAACTACTTAAGGATTATATTAAGCACTTTAATTTCGAATCACTCCAAGTCCAAAAGCATTCGAACGAGACAACTCTCAATTCTATTATACAAGGAGTCAGAGACAGGCTGTTTCTTGCATCCTTGGACAAGAACCCACACATTACTCTGATTGAATATATAGCCCGGTCAGAGAAGTATGCAGATGTTGAGGAAACCCGAATCCTGCGCGAGGCTACTCAAAACGTAAAAACCTCGACCAAAGAGCCAGCCAAATAAGAAGTTAACTCGGCCGGTGGTAAGAAATGGAAAGATGACTGGTCCCGTGACGATATAGGTCGGGCAAGTGGCCCGACCACAAGTTTTCGACGTACACTACGCTTAACAAGCCGCAAGAGCAGGTCCTGATGGAGATCAAAGGCAAAGGATTCGTTAACTGACCAGACAAACTCCGTAGTAATCTGCACCGACGAAGTAAGAGTAAGTATTGCCATTTCCATCGTGATCACGGACATAACATATGTGACTGCTATAATCTAAAGTAGAAGATCAAGAGGCTTATTCGAGAGGGCCATCTTGGCGAACATGTCAACTTAGGAGCTAGAACCACGAAGAATGCCCAAATAATAACCGACCTACTGAAGATATCCGAACTATTATCGGTGGCCATCTGGGCGGAGGCAACTCGAATAACGCCCATAAAAATCATGTGAGGAATGTTAGTCGACCTGAGTCTGAAATTATGGTTCTAGCTCAGCCCCTAAAGGAGAGAAAGCTTGAAAAATACAGTGTAGCATTCACTGAAGCAGACGCGAGGGGTAGTCATCACCCGTATGACGACGCCTTGGTCATCATTATCACTATCGCTAACCGCCAAGTCTTCAGGTTCCTCGTCGACACAGGCTCATCTTCGGACGTGCTGTTTACATAGGCGTTTGATAAGATGGGTGTTGAACGTTCGGCTCTGAGGCCCATAAGGACTCCATTGATTGGATTCTCGGGCGAACAAATTCTTCCCGAAGGAGCAATTCAGCTCCCGCTCACTTCTAGTGGAGCGCCAAATCAAGTTACCGTTATGGTTGATGTCATGCCCCAAATCCGGAGATTGGACTCGCAGGAATCCCGATCATCGAATTCGGTGCCAACAGCCTTTGTAATACCCCATTCTTGGTTTGCAGTGCCCATTCGTCAGATTTCGATCCTGAGATCTTACAAGGAGGATTTTCTAACATACATTTATCTTGTGAGAAGCATAACCAGAAGTTTACCCAAATCACAAAGGCATCATCACATATTCACTAATATAATCATTTGAATACAATGTTGAAAGGGAAATACATATTTCAAAAATCAAAGCTCAAGAGGTCCGCTGCATGCTCCAAGCTCAACGCTGTTGCAACCTAACGCCACCTGCATGCATGTATCGTGCATAAGCTTATAAAAAGCTTAAAGGGTAGTGAAAGTGTGTGCGCAAGGTAAGTATCAAGTAAGCAATATCAGAGTAATCAGAGTAATCGAAAATACTAACAAGCTCATAAATTCCATCAGTCTTATCCAGGCTATGCGATACAAAAATATAATAAAAATAATATCATATATTGATGAAGCAATGCAAATCAGTTATGCAATGCATAGACAGTAAGCCAAATATCAAATGTCGATGATGCAGTGCAATATGTGGTGCGAATGAAATGACCAAGTTGGAGTGAAGTCGAGATGATAGTACGTAGTATCACAGGCTATGGGATCCATCACAAGAAACTTCTATCCAAACTAGTCCCATACCTAAATTTGGATATCCAGACTCAATGTAGTAGACTCCTGATCTCAGGTTAGTCATGCGCTCAACTGAAATACTTGTCATTACGAAAGTACACAACAATTAGTTGCACACCACTAACCCGAGTGGATAGTGAATGAATGAGTGAATGAGTATACAACTCCTACTCAATAAGTCCACATATCAGTATGGTTTCTCTCTGAAAAATTACCAGGGTCTATTACACTCCAAACTAGATCGTTCCCCATCACGCGCAACAAGGTGAGTGGAAGAGACCTCATTATCTGCTTGTCAATATCGGGCCTGACTCATCAATAGCGAATATATTTCTCAAGCTGGTCAAACTCAGCCTAGCTTTTTCCCCTCCTCTCGAGCAAGGTCGCACCTCCTTCGAAACGACAATGACACAGTGGGAGATGTGGCCTAATGGTATATGACCCTCATGCGCTCATGTATCCACTCAGTTTAGACGGTGGAACAACTTTTGGACCTAAGAGGGTTCTGAGACTTTCACCCAAGGATACCTATAGCACCCTATGTAGAATGAATTTTCGGTGTCCCATCCGGCCATCCACGATATGCCTGTGGAGGCTACAGCCCTGATGTCATTAGAGCGTATGGTAATCATAATCACACAATGCAAGATGCATGAGTCACACAGTCTAATCATGCGCATACTGTGTGCTCATGTGGGGCAACTTTTCCTATCAGGGAGTCCCATAACAACCAGCACTATGGCATATGCAATGGTTAATCATTACAAATATGCAGATGATGCGTATGAGCATGTATCATAATTCTATGCTGTCACATATTCATAATCGACATCGACATTCGACCTTGACAGTGTGAACATTTAACCAATATTGCCCCCAAAGAATGACCCATATAGAGCCTAACATACGGTAAACCCACGGCCTCACACAAGGGCCAAATATGTAACATCATGGGCCTCACTCAAAAGTTTAATACACATCATGATGGGCCTTTCACATGGGCCTAACATACAACACAATAGGCTCCATCACCTGACCCTCATATGCATCACAATGGGCCTCATCACATAGGCCTTACATATATCACATTAGGCCTTAAATACGGGCTGAATACATATCATAATGGGCCTCAAATATGGGCCGTATATACATCACATTAGGCCTCAACAATCAGCCTTAATATTCGGCCTCGACAATTGGCCTCTATAATCGGAATCGACCTATACAATCGACCTCGACAATCGAAACCGACCTATACAATCAGCCTCGATATTCAAAAATCGAACTCGATACTCGGCCTCGACAATCGGAATCGGCCTCGACAATCGGAATCGGCCTCAACAATCGGAATCGACCTATAAAATCAGCCATGACAATCAGAATCGACCTTGACAATCGGCACCGACAACTAGCACATAAACAATGCAGGGTCCATAGATGAATATTCGATCAACCATAATATAAAGATCAACCCTTGGCCGTGATTATATCAAATTCGATAGCATAGAGCCACCATCTATGACGAATGGGGCTCACTGGTTTGGGTTAACCCACTAAGAGAACGATGAGAATAGGTATAATAACGCCTAAGGGAAAGTCACAATGAGGACATCTAACCATCATTGCCTATCATTGTGGACATCTATCCAACATTGCTCCCAAGGGGGTGGCCCACATAAGGGATTCATTTACAACATAGCGGCCATGTATACATCATGTTGGACCTCATTCATGGGCCTCACATATATCACATTGGGCTTCATATAAGGCCTCAAGTGTATCACAATGGGCCACGCTCACGGGCCCCAAATACATCACAATGAGCCTCACCCATGGGCCATAAATGCACCACCAAGGGCCTCATATACAACAAGTGGGCCACACTACTTGGGCCTCATATGCATCAAATTGGCTACGTGTGTAAGACCCGTATCCTAATCCACACTGTTCCGTTGATTCCCGTGACCCTTCTCGTCAAATTCCGGCAATCCGTGACTTATAGTTGACATTGCGCACGACCGTAAGTCGTATCCTATTCATTTGAGCTGGCTTAATTCGAGACTTGTATCATTGCGACCGCACCGTCGCCGCGATTCCAACGCCGCAACTCACGCACTGATCTGACACCCAGACGATGAGATACGGGCCCACGTTCAGTTCGAGCAAAAACACCACGCGTTATAAATCCCAAGGAATCTCTACAATATGTCCCATCAATCCCATCAATCAATCCCATCAATCACCTCTCATGTCAAGTACACCCACCCATGCTTCCTTTCTCCACAAGTCAAGCAACCACCTAAGTCAATTAACCTCTCACTTCACCCATCACTCACTTCACCCATCACTCACCTCACCCATCACTCACCTCACATCACTCCATCTCTCTACATCTCATCTCTCCCTCTCTCTCTCTTTTCTCACACCAAACCCAAGCAACCAAGAGAGCCTCCCACGTCCAAGGCTCCCCATGGGAGAGGTGTGATTTTGGTGGCCCACTTTCCACTCCCAAATCTCCCATCCTAGCCATCTATTGCCCATCTCCACCATCAAAGTGAAGCTTTAGGAGACCGGCATCTCAACAGACCAAGAAGATCAAGTGGTGGGTGTTTCCTTAGACTACTTTTTATGTTTTTAAGATGGGCCAAGTGAGGCCAACCGATCAATGGTTTGGATCTCACTTGGGACCCTAAGATGTGGCCAATGGCTCATCTTGATCATCAAGATCATTCCATGATGGGGCCATTCTCCATGGACCCCATCATGATGTTTACTTTCCTTGTATTGAGGAGGTCATCTAGACCGTCCATTTCTAGTGGGGTGGGATATCCACCGTCGATCTTTTATTGATGGTCCATATGCAAGGGGACCTTTGATGTATGATTGGATGATTGAAACGGAGGGCCCATAGTACCGGGGTCCCTCCATCACGCGTGTCTCACTCTATTTCTCTCTCTCTTTCTTTCCATTTACTTCCTTGTATGTGATGAAATGGCCGTATGACCCACTTGGATGACCCCACCTTTAAGTAAGTATTTTGTCCAAGTCATCCACGAGTGGGCCCACCTTATATGCATTGTACCCTCACCACCTAGTATGTGGTGGCCCACCCAGGTAAGGCCCACTTAAAAATTTGCATTTAGTCAAAAAGGAGTCCAGTGACGTCTGGACGTCCCTGGATGAAAACATAATAAAGGCTTATTACTAAGCCTTTGGGAAAGACCACCCATATAGGCCCCACCTTGAGGTATGTATTCAATCCAAGCCGTCTATCTTTTTCCCCATCCCATTTTAGGCGTTGAGCCGAAAAATGAGGTTGATTGGGGTATCTAGTGGGCCATAGTGTTGAAAACAATATCAGTACCGTTGCCATCTATTTAGATTTTTGCTACGCACTGGAAGATGTCCATTATTGGTCTTGATAGGTATGTTTTGGCCTTGGGAATGCGATGGACGAAGTGGATTTACTTGGGGTGGCCCGCACACCTGAAAATCCTCAGGAAATATGGATTTCAAAAAAAAAATAAAAAAAATAAAAAAAATAATATAACAGCAGCAGAGGCGCTGCTGCCTCTGGCGTCACGGCAGGACGCCAGGCATCCTGCGTCGTCAGCGGGCGGGCGGACGAGGTAGACCCACGGCCCCTGCCGTGGGCCCCACCTTGGTGTTTATTTGTCATCCAATCCGTCCATACGGTGGACCCTCAGTGCAATGGGCCACCGTCCAAAAATCAGGCCCATCCAATGTGTAGGTGGCCCACGTGAGATGAAACAGTGAGAATTAAATTTTACCATTGGAACTCTTTTTGGGTCCACACAAGTTTTGGATCAAGCTGAAATTTGTTTTTCCTATTCATTCAGGTCTGCACGACCTTATCAACGTGTTGGATTGAAAATAAATATTATGGTGGGCCCCACATGGGACCCACAGTGATGTATGTGGCTAGTCCACCGTCCGCACGGACGGTGGAGCCCACTATTGCCAGGTGTGTGTGCGTGTGTGAGTGCGTTTGTGTGTGTGCGTGTGTGAGTGCATTTGTATGTGTGCGTGTATGTAGATATATATATATATATATAAAAATATGTATATGTAATATTATACTAAATATAATATTGTGTGTGTGTATATATATATATATATATATATATATATATATATATATATATATATATATATATACACACATACTGTATATAAATTATATAGTATATTAATATGATTATGATGGTGGGCCTTCCTGTGACCCCCGCCATGATGCATGAGTTGCATCCTAACCGTCCATCCATTTTATCAACTAAAATGAGGTAGATCCATGGTTCAAATGGGCCCATTTTTGGCATGTATATAGGGCCCATGTTGATCCATTTATGGCCATTCATTCAGGCCCACCTTGGTGCACATCTAAGGCCATGGGATTAAGCCCATTTGGCATGTGCAATGTCCATGGGATTAAGCCCATTTGGCATGTGCAATGTCCATGGGATTAAGTCCATTTGGCATATGTAATGCCCATGGGTTTCGGCCCATTTGGCATATGCAATGCCCATAGAATCCGGCCCACTTATTTTATATAAGGCCCACGGGATTCAAGCCCATTTGATACATATTAAAGTCCATGAGATTAAGCCATTTGATGTGCATGGGGCACAAATGGAGTGGCCTAGTTGATATATTTAAAGCTCATGTATATGGGCCCATCTGACATATTTAAGGCTCAAGTTGTGAGGCCACTTTGATGTATTTCAAGGCCCATGGATCATGGACCATTGCAATGTACATAGGGCTCGTTGGTGAGGCCCATCAATGTAACCCATTTGGTGAATGTGAGGCCCATGTAATACGACCCATTTGCTATATCTAAGGCCCAGGGATCGAGGCCTAACGGATGTCCTTAGGGTCCATTGCAATGTACGTTTATCATGGTTCTTGAAATGATATTTATGGCAAACCATGCCTAGAAAACAATGTTGGTTTGACGTCCACATTGTATGTACAATGTTGGTTAAATGTCCGCATTGTAACTCTCTTTAGAGCCCATTGATAGGTCCATACCTGTTGCTATTCATTGCCTTATAACATGCTTAGAATAATCTCATGACTCATGACCATACGCATCATATGTATGCTTGATATGAGTAATGACTGATCATAACATACGCCATTGGGCAGACCATTTATGGGGCTCGTTATGTGACTGAGCGCCCCACATGATCGTGCAGTACGCGCTGGATTGCTGCATGTTTTGACAGCATGATTCATGCATCTCGCATACGTATGACTTGATCACTGCACGCCCTAGCGACATCAGAGCCGTGGCTCCACAGGTACATCGTGGATGGCCGTATTGGATACCGAAAATACTTATTCTAGCACTATGGGCACTTAGGATGTCCTTGGGTGAAAGTCCTAGAACTTTTTTGGTACCAGGAGATGCTCCAGCGTCCAGACCGAGTGGATACATGAGCGCCCGAGTGCCGAATACTAGTAGGCCGCGTCTCCCACTGTGTCGTGGTCGGTTGGAAGGGGGTGTGGCCTTATCCGCCTGAGTGAGGGGGCTATAAGCTAGGCTGAGTTTGACTAACTCGCAAATGAGTCCGCTATCGACGAGCCGGGTAGGTATTGACATACTACTGGTCAGGCGGATAGTGAGGTCTTATCCGCTCGATTGACTGTGCAGCTAGGGAGGTGGCAGTCTCTGCAAGTGTATTGGACCCCGGTGATATCCAGAGAGGAACTGTACTGATATACGTACTTGAGGAGTACCGACTTACTTGGATTGCATTTCGCATATGACATTCGGCTATATAGGCCTTGCATTGTATCGGTGTGGCCGATGACATTCATATCTCATCGCATAGCTTTGGCATGGTTAATTCTATGGACTTACCACATACTTCCGCATTGTTCTGATACTGTACACTTGACGTTTGCCTTACGCACACACTTACACCACCCTCTAAGCTTTTGTAAGCTTATGCACGATAGTTGCGTGCAGGTAGTATTGGACGACAGCAGCGCTGAGACAGGAGTGCACATCAGGACCTTTTGGAGCTTTTTGATCACTTTGTATTTCCCTTTCTACATTGTACTTAAAATTTTGTTATAGTGGATATGTGGTGATGTTGTTTTGTGACTTGGTTATGCTTGTGGTTATGCTCCTTTACAAAAAAAAAAAATTCATTCTGAAAACCCTCCTTGAAGGATCCCAGGATCGGAATCTGGCATTTGCTTGTCAGGAGCCGAGAATGGGGCACTACGGAGGCTGTCGGCACCGGGTTCGGCAATCGGGATTCATGTGAATCTGATTTTCGAATTTGGGGCGTGACAATGTGTTTGGGCCAAACAATACAAACAGGTGGGCCCCGCACATGAGCCAAAAACGCATCATGATGGGCCTCATGGGTGGGCCACACCAATGGCCCTCAAGTGGGCTTGGGCCACATCAAAATCATTTCAATAGCTGCAAGTGTAACATGTGTATCACTATACCCTATCATCCCATAGGGTACATGGCCCACATAATGATGATTAACACTTTCCAAACATTGTCCAAGTAGATCAGCACCCTCCATACATTTTCTAAATAAATCAGCACCATTCATACATTTCCCATCACGTCTAAACATTTGGACAGCACCGTCCAAACATTGTCCAGCAACGTCTAGCATAATCTGAATGGTGTGGATGAAATAATACATCACGATGGTGTCCACGTAGTGGCTCACCAGAGATTTGAATCAACCTCAGCTAGGCTCAACATTAAAACGAGCTTGCCAATGGAAGGACGGTTTGGATGGTACGCATCCACGAGTGGGTCCCACCAGCAAAACGGTTGGACGGTCATAAATAACACACATGCATCACGTGTGGCTAGCTACTGGCCAGTGCACACCAGTCAAACTCGTTTCAAGCAGTGGGTCCCACGTGGTGTGGTCCCCCCAATAGCTACATTCCATATATGTATATGTTTATATATTATATTATATATATATATATATATATATATATATATATATATATATATATATATATATATATTATAATATACTACATATAACTAGGATAGGAACGTCCAGCATCCAGATGGATGACTGGACACAACACATACATTAAGTGTAGCCCCACGCGTGAGGTGGGTCCCACTGTCCAAGGACTGTGGTCACACCACGTGTATGATGGTGTGGCCCATCTAAATGGATGGATGACGTGGATGGGTCCCACAGACCCCTGCTGTCTACACGCTACTGCACGTTGCAGCTTTCTTTTTTTTTTTAAAAAAGAGGTGGGTCCCACGTAATGGCTACCCCCTTATAACATATATATATATATATATATATATATATATATATAAATATAATGTATATCATTAGTACATTGTTAATTTATATTTTTCTTTTCTTTTTTTCACTGCTAGCTAGTACACCTAATGTCTGTTAACACTTCACTGTTAGCCACCTCCACTGCCTGTTACGGCCAGCGTTCAGGGATGCTGGATGGACGGTGTGGATGAATACCTCATCAAGGTGGGTCCCACATGGTCCACCTATTTTGGATCAACCTGATATTTGTGTTTGCTCATCATCTAGGCCCACTGGATGGCCTGGATAAAATAGATAGATGGCGTCGATTAAAAAGGCATGATCAAGGTGGGTCACACCATTTTGGATGGGTGAAGAGGGTAGATTAGATTAAACACATCAAGGAGGGCCCCACCCACACATGTGGGGTGGGACACGTCCTATATGGACAGTTGGAATGACATATAAACATCATGGTGTGTCCTACATGGATGGGGTCCACTGATAGATGGCTTGGATGTAAACATCATGGTGGGCCACACTCCTCATCATCATCATTACCATACAAAAAAAAAAGAAAAGAGATAGAGAGAGAGAGAGAACAAGGAGAGATCGGATGGTGGTGGAGGGACCCCGCCACTATGGGCCCTCCATGATCACAATACATACATAAAATGGGTCCCATCATAAGTGGGCCTTCTAATAGCAAATCAACGGTGGATCACCCACCTATTGGCCTCCTTCTTGATTCGATCTAACATTGAACTCCTTAGCCTTGATTTCAACAGAAGATGATGCAGTTTTGATGGTTGAGATGAGAGGGTAGGATGTGGGCCAAACACAAAACTCTGTCATGGAGATTTGGGAGAGCTTGGACGTGTGACTTTTCTTGTGGTTTGGGTTTCTTGGAAAAGAAGGGAGAAATAAGAGAGAGAGAGAGAGAGAGAGAGAGAGAGAGAGAGAGAGAGAGAGAGAGAGAGAGAGAGAAGATGGGATGGAGTGATGGATGGAAGAGGGATGGGTTGTGTAAGAATTTTGTTGACTTTTGGGGTTTTTGTGTAAGAGAGGCATAAGTTGTGATGGTTTAGTGATGGTATACTGGACATGTACTTAAACCTTGATGGGATTGATTAATTGATGGATGTGACATTTAGGTGGAGATTGTCTTGGGTTTTACAACGCGTGGTATTTTTCTCGAACTGAACACGGGCCCATATCTCCTGGCCTGGATATCGCCTCAGTGCGCGAGACGCGGCATCGGAACCGTAGCGACGGCGCGGTCGGTAGGGTACAAGTCTTGGGTCAACCAAACAATGAAACACAGGATACGACTTAGGGTCACCCGCAAATGCTATCTAAGTATCACGACTCACTAAAATTTGATCGGGAGGACCGCGGAAGCCTACAAAATGACACCGGCTAGGATACAGGTCTTACTACTCTTCCCACCTAATAAAATTTTATCCTCGAAATTTAAATTATAACATAACTAATATAGAGCTTACCAAGGAAAGAAAACTGCACCACTATATATAATCAGAACACAACATACCAATATAATCAAACATCTAAGAGATAGGGCTAACGCCCACGAATCTCAAGCTCCAACTCCCAATATGCCTCATTCATGAACAATCTAGGAAGACGGTGCAGGGGTCAAGTCACACGAATCGTCAACGAATCCTCCTGATGTCTGAGGTTCCTGCTGCTGCTGCTGGGGTCCCGGCGGCAGATATTGTCGTCGCTGCTACTGCTGAAGATGGGGACACTCACCCCTACGATGCCCTATCCCACCGCATCCAAAGCAAGCACCAGAAAATGGTTTAGGTGGCAGGGGCTGCCGAGGGTGGGGGCACTCCAAGAAGCGGTGCCCCTCCTCACCATATCTGAAGCATACACTTGAGGACTGACGTATAGGTGGTGCAAATGCTCGAAAGGATGGATAGTTCCTCTGCCTCTATGGCCGTTAATGCTGCTGGGAACTACTGGAGGGGGCCTGCCTCTTTCGGCCTCCTCTCTGAAGAATGGCAGTCATTGCTTGCAACATCTACCGCAGCTGGTCTGCACTTACGGATACGGTTGTTGTTGCGATAGACTCGGATGGGGGTGCAGAAGTCTCAGGTGAGGGAATAGGAATCTCAGGTGACGAAGCAGAAGTCACTCAGGTCACTTGCTTGGGTGTCATATCCTACAGGAAGGAACAAGGGCCTATCATCCTTGAGCACTCTCAAATGCACACATGATAGGGAACTATATGAGGAAGTTTCTAAGTTATTCAAATTCGGGGATCTAATCATTTGAAGTTCGCAACAATCATACAGTATAAGATAGCTATCAGCAGATATGTGATATTATCCTCAGGTATTCCTAAGTTATACTCTGATACTAACTTCAGTCACGCCCCAAACCTAGAGATTGGACTCACAGGAATCCCGATCGTCGAATCTAGTGCCGACAGCCTCTGTAGTACCATATTCTTGGCTTCCAGCGCTCATTCACCAAATTTCAATCCTGAGATCATACAAGGAGAATTTTTCAATGTACATTTGTCTCGTAAGAAGCATAACCACAAGTTTACCCAAATCACATAGGCATCATCACATATCCACTAATATAATCATTTGAATACAATGCTAAAAGGGAAATATATATAAAAAAAATTAAAGCTCCAGAGGTCTGTTGCATGCTCCAAGCTCAATGTTGTTGCAACTTAACGCCACCTGCACGCATCTATCATACATAAGCTTATAGAAAGCTTAGAGGGTGGTGAAAGTGTGTGCGCAAGATAAGTTCCAAGTAAACAATATCAGAGTAATCAGTATAAGAGAAAATATTGATAAGTTCATAAATACCATCAATCTTATCCAGGTTTTGTAATGTAAAAATATAATAAAAACGATATCATACATTGATGAAGCAATGTAGATCAGTAATGCAATGCGGAGATAGTAAGCCAAATATCAAATGCCAATGATGCGGTGCAATATGTGGTGCGAATGAAATGACCAAGTTGGAGTGAAGTCAGGATGATAATACATAGTATCGTAAGCTATGGAGTCCATCACAAGAGACTTTTATCCAAATCAGTCTCATACTTAAATTTGGATAGCCGGACTTAATGTAGTAGACTCCTAATCTCAGGTTAGTCCCACGACCACCGAAATATTTACCATTATGAAGGTACACAATAATTAATTACACACCACTAGCCTGTGTGGATAGTGAATGAATGAGTGAATGAGTATACAACTCCTACTCAATAAGTCCACATATCAGTATGGTTCCTCTCTGAAAAATCACTGGGGTCTATTACACTCCAAACCAAATCACCTCCCCATCATGTGAAACAAGGTGAGTAGAAGAGACCCCACTATTTATCTGCCAATATCAGACCCGGCTCGTCGATAGCAGACTCATTCCTTGAGCTGATCAAACTCAGCTTAGCTTTGCTCCTTCCTCTTCGACAGGTAAGGCCGCACCCCTTCCAACCTACCACGATACAGTGGGAGACGCAACCTAATGGTATACGGCCCTCATGCGCTCATGCATCCACTCGGTCTAGATGTTGGACCAACCTTTGGAACCAAGAGGGTTTTAGGACTTTCACATAAGAATATCTATAGCACCCCATATAGAACAGATTTTCGGTGTTCCATCTGGCCATCTACGATATGCCTGTGGAGGCTATAACCCTGATGTCGTTAGGGTGGATGGTAATCATAATCATACAATGCAAGATGCATGAGTCACACAATCTAATCATGCGCATACCGTGTGCTCATGTGGGGTAACTCCACTTATCAGGGAGTCCCATAACAACTGGCTATCATGCCCCAAACTCAAAAAATAGGCTCACAAAATTTTTGATCACCAAATGCGGTGTCGACAGCCTCCGTAGTGCCCCATTCTCAAATCCCAGCACTCACATGCTAGATTTCGATCCTGGGATCCTACAAGAAGGATTTTCAGTATGATATTTTTTTGTAATAGACCATAACCACGAGCATAACCAAGTTACAAAACAACATCACCACATATCCACTATATTAAAAACTTTTAAGTACAATGCGAAAAAGAAAATACAAGGTGATCAAAAACTCTAAAATAATCGGATGTACGCTCCTGCCTCAGCGCTGCTACGATCCAATACCACCTGCGCGCAACAATCGTGCATAAGCTTACAAAAGCTTAGGGGGCGGTGTAAGTGTGTGTGCAAGGTGAGTCCATAAATGCTATCAGCTATAACAAAGTTATGTAATGTAAGACATGAATGCTATTGGCCATACCAAGGCCATGCGATGCGAAGCCTATGTAGCCAAAGGTCGTATGCAAGATTTAAAGCAAGCATGTCAATCTTTATCAAGTACACATATCAGTACAGTTTCTCTCTAGATATCACCAGGGTCTAATACACTTCACACGGATTGCCTCCTCTCTAGCTGCACAACCAAGCAAGTGGAAGAGACCACGCTATCTACCTGACCAGTAGTCTGCAAATACCGACCCGGCTCATCGATAGCAGACTCATTTGTGAGCTGGTCAAACTCGAGCTAGCTTATAACCCCCTCACTCAGGCGGATAAGGCCACACCCCCTTCCAACCGACCACGACACAGTAGGAGATGTGCCGTACTGGTATTCGACACTCGGGCCCTCGTGTATCCACTCGGTCTAAACGTTGGAACATCCCATAATACCAAAAAGGTTCTAAGATTTTCACCCAAGGATATCTTAAGTGCCCACAATGCAAGAGCCAATATTTTTGGTATCTGATACGGCCATCCATGATGTGCCTGTGGAGGCCACGATCCGGATATCGCTTGGGCGTACAGTGATCAAGTCACACATATAAGAGATACGTGAGTCTCACCGTACAATCATTCAGCAATCTCGCGCGTACCATGCGATCATTTGAGGCACTTCGTCTCATAAGGAGTCCCGTAAATTTCTCAACGCAACAACTTATGTTATGGCCAAACATTCCTTATATCAAGCATACATATGATGCTTATGGGCATGAATCATGGAATTATACAAAGCATGTTATAAAGTGATGAACTATCCTCACAACAAAGACGGGCTTAGACGGCCTACACATAACAAGTATGAGTCTTTGGGCCTCAACAAGTATAAAGTGATGAACTATCCTCATATCAAGGTAGCTTCAACAACGGCCTCATATACATCAAAGTGGGCCTCAACAACAGGCCATAAATATGGGCTACATCCAAATATAAGTGGTGATAATGGTTTCTACCATTAAAATTCCCAAGGCCCACCATAATATATATTTCCCATCCAATCTGATTATAACGTCACACAGACCTGAATTAAGGGGAAAAAAAATTTCCTACTGACCCAAAACTTCTATACTCCTAAGAGATTTCAATGGTAGATGTTCAATCCTCACCGTACAGTGTGGTCCACTTGATACATAGATCTGTCTTATTTTTAGACTCAAGCCTTAAAATGAGCTTTTAAAATGGTTGGACGGCTTGGATGCAACACATGCATCATGGTGCATCCCATAGGGATGGACGGTGTGGAGAGATCACATACACCATGGTGGGTTCCACCATCCCACACTGTGGACAGTGGAATAAAACACATACATCACAGTGGGTTCCACTGTCCGCCTAGACGATGTGAATAAAACTCATACCTCACTGTAGGTCCCACGTGGGGCCCATCATAAGGTTTATATGCCATCCAATCCGTTGATAAGGTCACACGGACCTGGATGAAAGGGAAAAATAAATTTCATATTAATCCAAAACTTCACTGACCCAAAAGGGTTTCAATGGTAGATGGTTCAACCCCACTGTTTCCTGTGATGTGGGCCACCTGAGTTCCAGATAGGGCTGATTTTTTGGAGGGGACCCACTTCAAGAAGAGGCCTATAGGATGCACGGTGTAGATGTTCTATACCCATCATGGTGGGGCCCATGGCTGGGACCGTGGGTCCTTATTGACTGTTTGCAAAATGCAGCAGTGACGCAGCAGCAAGCGCTACCTGTATATAATTTTTTTTTTGAAATCATGTATTTTCACAGTTTTTCACGTGTGGTGCTTGCATTAGAAGAATCCACCCCACCCAATGGATTCTATAGTCCATAACCAATCCATCAAGCCTAATATTGGGTATGTTTCGACGTGTAGAAAAATTTAAATGAATTTAAACAGTAAAAATTACTGTTTACTAAGGTATGGCCCACCAGAAAGTTGGATTAGCTTCATTTTTCGGCTCAACGCCTAAAATGAGTTGGTAATTAAGATGGATGGCATGAATTGAATCCATACTTCCATGTGGGGCCTATATAAGTGGCTCACCCAAATAGCCTTGAGTTAAGGCTAATATTTGTGTTTTCCATTCAACGTCCAGTGTCCAGGGACACTGGACGGTTGTGCCTTTCCAGTGAGTTGCCCACGTGGGCCACCAAATGATGGATGGGGTGGACACAACACTTATAAAGTGGGCCCCACCTATAGATGACTTGGATAAAATACATGCCTTATGGTGGGGTCCATCTAGGTGGGCCACATGGCCACATCATCACATATAACAAGAAAAAAATGAAAGAGAGAGGGAGAAAGAGAGAGAGAGAGAGAGAGAGAGAGAGAGAGAGAGAGAGAGAGAGACACGTGTGTGATGGAGGGACCCCGACACTATGGGCCCTCCTTTGCAATCAATCATGCATAAAGTGGGTCCCATAACACGAGGGCCCATCAAATTAAAGATCAACGGTGGAGATTCCTTCTCCACCAAAATGGAAGGTCTAGATGACCTCTACCCATGCAAAGAGAATAAACATCATGATGGGGTCCATGGAGAATGGCCCTATCATGGAATGATCATGTGGATTAAGGTGGGCCATCGGCCACACCTATAGTCCAAAGTGAGATCCATACCATCAATCAATAGGCCTCCCTTGGCCCATCATCAAAACATGAAAATTCTAGTTTAATAAGCACCCACCGATCGATCTTCTTGGTCCAATGGAACGCCTGTCTCCTTGTGATTCACTTTGATGGAAGGTGAAGAGAGTTGAACGGCTAGGATGAAGGATTTTGGGGTGGAAAGTGGGCTACACAACTCACTCTTCTCTCTTGGGAAAGGCTTGTATGTGTGTATTTTTTGGTTGCTTGGAATTGTGTTTGTGAAATGAGAGAGAGAAAGAGGGTTATAAGGAGAGAGAGAGTGATGGGTAAGGTGAGAGACTTGTTGACTTTTGGGGTTTTCTTGACTTGTGGAGAAAGAAAGTATGAGTTGCTCTTGTACTTGACATGAGGAGATTGATTGATTTGAGTAATTGATTGATGGGATATGTTGTAGAGATTCTCTTGAAATTACAAATGTGCGACGTTTTCTTCGAAATAAACGCCGGCCCACATCTCCCTACCAGGGTATCAGATCTGTATGTAAGACGCAGCATTGGAACAGCCGTAATGGTGTAGTCACAATGGTACAAGTCTCGGATTAAGCCAACTCAGATCTACGAGATACGACTTAGGGTCATGCGCAAACGTTGATTATAGGTCGTAGGTTTCAGAAATTTATCAAAAAGGATCGCGGGAGTCAACGGAACAGTACGGACTGGGATACGAGCCTTACAGCTCTCTCCACATAATAAAAATTTCATCATCAAAATTTATACTACTATCGCACTAAACATAACTCATAAGGGAATATGGAAACATAATATCATATATAATCAAAACACAATATATCATCAAACACCTAATAGATAGAGATAATGGCCATGAATCTCAAGATCTAACTCTCAAGACGCATCATTCATGAGCAATCTAGCAAGATGGTGTAGGGGCCAAGTCACGCGTATCATCGACGACTGCTCTTGATGACTGAGGGTCCTGCTGGGTGGCATAAAATCTTCTCTGGGCCAGCTGGGGAGGTGCAGGTCTCCTTTGAGGTCTCTACTGCTGCGAGGGAGGTCCCAAAGGTTGGTGTTGTGGTTGCTGCTGCTGCTATGTGGGCTGTCGCAGAGGTGGATGCGGTGCCCTCGGCTGCTGCTACTGCAGATGGGGACACTAGTGTACATGATGTCTTGTCCTACTGCATCCAAAGTAGGTACCTGTAAACCGTCCCAAAGGTGGTGCTAGGGTGCCACTGGTGCTTAAAATGTTGGGTGGATCTTGCATCACTGTTGTGGAGGATGTTGCTGCGGTTGGGAGCTACTGGAGGACTCCTTCCTCTTCGGATCTCCCCTTAGGTCACGGGCTCTCTGTAAACTGGCCCAATCTATCTCATAGATTTGAGCCATCTCCATAATCTGCTCAAACGTCGAAAGCATGTGTCCAATCACACAACTCCTAAGGGCAGGACGCAAGTCGTTCACAAAACGGCGGGTCTTCCGCTCCTCATCATCAATAAGGTATGTCGTGAACCTTGATAATGCGACTAAACGTGCCTCATACTGGGACACAGTCATGTCCTCTTAGACCAGAGTCTCAAACTCTAATGTGCACTGCTGTCGTACATGCTCGGGCAAGAACTTTCGGTCAAATCGGTCTACAAAGTCCTCCCAAGTCCACTCGAAATTGGCTGCTACTGATCGAGCGACAGATGCCCACCAATGTTGAGCCTCACCCTGGAGAAGAAATACAGCTAATGGGACTCAATGTTGAGTCGTACATCTCATGGTGTCAAATATCTTCTCCACCTTGGAGCACCATATCTCTGCTATAGTAGGGTCTGGCTCGCCTCGAAAATGTGGGGGATCGTGCTGTCGGAAGTCCTTGAGAAAGGCGCTCGCATGCTCTTACTCTACTTGGACTGGTGTCATAGTGGGATGCCTGCTCTGCCCCTAAAGAATAGCGGTCATCACCTACGGCATCTGCTGAAGCTAGGTGGCACTCACAGGTACAATTGAATTCGTATTTGTAACATCCCGAAAATCAAGGGTCGAGTAAAAACTCCACTCCTGAGTTCCAGAACATCACTTATGCAATATAAATATGTATGATTGAATGTTGTCTGTGTTAATGTATTAAACATGAGTGGGATTAAGCCAGAACAGCATATCATGCTCCAGAGACCGTTAAATTAACAAGCGAAAGACTGTGATACATACATATAATATATAATTGATTGTAAGTCTGCAGAGTGTGAACATGTTACCAGGTTAAACATATACATGTATACCTTAAAAGTAAACAAAAAGAATATACATGAGTGCTCTAAAAATATAAAATGACAAGTGTCAAGGCATCTAATCAACCTCCCTGTAATCCCGTCAATCAGAACGAGCATAAAGGAGGGATCCTCCTCATCATCATCAAGTTCGTCTCCGCCTCGCAGGTCGCGCCATCATCTGTAATTTCAAAAGGGTCTGGTGGGTGTCCAGGAACACCATCCTGTAACATGGGAGTGAGTGATCAACTCAGTGGAATAATATAGCAGAGATTAACATGTTCTCAAATCAATCACGCGATAATAGTAAAGCAATAACTCAAGCATTCCTAAATACTGTTGTTAATGTAATATGACATGACATGATGGATGCCCTCACCGACGATCTCCCTCATACGACACCATCTTACGTCCGCGGCATGCTTTCTTCCCACAGTGCTCCACATCTTCTAGGCACATGCAATGTGATGGTGATATGATTACCAAGTTATTATTAGTCCTTTTCATATAGCAATATTGAGAAACTAAGGTACCTTCCTTATATCAATCCCAACACAGATCCTGTCTAGGGTCGTCACTCCTAGTAATCTCATACGATGTTATATTTATAGGTCGCTGCAAGGGCTGCCAGGGCTGTTGCACGCACTCGTTGCTCCTCTCCCCCATCACCTTATCAATACAGGCCTATTATATCCTTAAGACTACATCAGGACTCGTCGCCCCCATGCGGTGTCAGGATAAACTCAAGGTCACTACAAAGGGCTCGTCACCTGATCAGTGTAGGCCAATAGTAAGAATATAGTGTCCCATACTGAGTAGGGTGCTCACTGGTCACTACAAGGAGGTTTGTGGCCCCAGTGTAGGCCGATAGCTCGACCACGGTGTCCCATACCACCATGCCCGGCTCATGAGTCTTTATGGATCAAGGTACCATGGTTGACAGGGTTTATAATGGTAAGTTCAGTACCCTAGGTTCAAGCAGTTATGATTCATACAGGGTGAACAATCAACGGTCAGTCGGGTTACTTGACGGGCTCGACTAGCATGAGCGCATCGGAAGTCGAACGACATGAAGTGCGTAAAACACTTCGCGTGGCCTAACCACTGCCGCAAACTCTAAACACGACTCGCGTTCATCGACGCGTCCTTTGTGGCAAATACAAGCTAGCCACGAATTTTCTCTGTTACCGACTGCCTGGACTAAGTATAGCCCCAAACATTTTTGATTCCACATCATCAATCATATAAGAGTAATGGAAATGAAATACAACAATATAAGCATATCGTTGCTTGTTATAACATACCACTTAAGCAATTCATTCAACACATGCATTTCGTACATACAATAAAATCCATACTTAGCCAACATGATGAAAATCATTTACATCAGCTTATTACTTGAGAATTTAATCTCCAAACTATTTCACAACACCATATACTCAATACATACTAATACAAACACTTAGTCTACACACTTAAGTCTACATAGTGTATGTCAACTCAAAGTGCGCATTTGGGCGAATCTCTTCGCCAATCTGATTATGCACGCATTCCTAATATCCTAAGGCGACAAAAATCCATGTCAATCATATCAGCAAAATATGGATGCAAACAGTATTTCCTACAAATGATTAAAATGTCCTAAATCTCATATTTTTCGTCTGCTTACGAAACAGGAAACGGACAGCATGTTCTACATGTCAAACGGTGTTATCGTCGATAATCTACTATTAAACAACATTGAAAACGTTGAAAACAGCCAATCAAAGCATCTAAAATCCACACCTTTCACTTTAGATGTGTATCGTTTCGAACGGAGCGTATACGCTTCGTCAACGGCGTACAGGCGACCTAATACACAAGATTCGTAAGCTACATCGCTAAGGAATCGATGGAACCTTAAATCAGCAAGTAGTTAGGGTCTTTTCTTACCTAGAAATGTGGAGGAATCACCAGAAAAGCGATTGGGATACGTTGTTTAAGCACGTGTAGCAGCTGGTGCAGGTGGCAGGAAGATCTCTCCCACCCTCTCTCACAATCTCTCACTTTTTCTCTCACTCTGCTAGGGTTTCTAGCAAATTCGGATGGGTGAGAGAAGTGAGGGTTTAAACCCCTTTTATAAGCTTAAAACTTCCTAAATTAGGCTTGGGAACAATGTTTACTTGAGGTCTAACCAAATCGGGGCTGTTTCGATCCAAAAGAGCATTTCTGGAGGTCCCCTGGCCGAACGCGGTCGGACTTAAGCTCATGCATACTGGATCTAGCACACATCAAGTTTTCAGACTGGAAGAGTTCGCAGATCGCACGTGGCGGTCAAATTTTAGTTTAGCGGTCACCGCACCTAAATCAGGTCTACAAGTCTCATGATATGAAAGAAAATTTTTTTCTGATCCGAGAGTGTAATTTGGCTGAATTCTGATGGTCAGAACGCTTAATAATAACGTGCCAAGTCGTGTGCCAGATTTGAATTTAAATTTTCAAATCTAACCCTTTTCTCACTCTCTTCACTCCAGGCTCAATGAAATAGCCTCTGAACGTCGGTTGGCCTTGATTTTCGAAACGGTTGTCAAGTCCAGCGGTCATAACGGTCTAAGATTGTAGGTATCGGACTTTTGACGCCCGGTCTAGATCCAATATAAAGTTTCAAAGAGTTCCTGAGAGCAAACGAGTTTAGAGTTTGATCCTATGTTTCAGGGTATTATAGCACCATTGATTCTACAAGTTTTGGGTCTTGTAGAACGTATTTAAAGTGGTCAGGGACAATTTCACAGCTACTCCAGCGTAGCGCTAGCTAACTTATGCTTAATTTCTAAAGAAATTAATCCTAAGTGATTTCTTTGGCTATGGAATTGAGTTTTGAGCGGTTACCAAGGTGTTTTGGTTGACCCATTGCCTAAGGACGTCTAATCCCAGGTTGGAAAAAATTCGGGGTGTTACAACATTGGTCTTAGGTAAAAGAGTGGCATCCTTAACCTGAAAAGTGAAAATATCCCGTGGTAGAGCGGGAGGCGCAGGTGGTAGAGTGGGAGTCGTAGGTGGTGGTGCGGGAGTCGTGGGTGGTGGAGCAGGATTTGTTCGGGTCGCTCTTTTAGGCATCACATCCCATAGGAAGGAGCAAGGGCCTATTAGCCTTGAGAATTCTCGAAGGAATAAACGTTAAGGGTCTATGTCGAAAAATCGCCAAGTTATTCGAACTCGAAACCTATTTATTCTAAGTCTATAGTAGATATCTGATGTAATCCTCAAGTATTCTCAAGTTATGCTCTGATACCAACTTTTGTCACACCCAAAACTCAAAAAATGGGCTGATAAAATTTTCGATCGTAGAATCCGGCGCCAACAGCCTCCGTAGTGCCCCATTCTCTGATCCCAGCACTCACATGCTAGATTCCGATCCTGGGATCCTATAAGGAGGATTTTCAGTATGATTTTTTTTTTATAATGGACTATAACCACAAGTATAACCAAGTCACAAAACAATATCACCACATATTCACTATATTAAAAACTTATAAGTACAATGTAGAAAGGAAAATACAGAGTGATTAAAAACTTTAAAATATTTTGATGTGCACTTCTGCCTCAGCGCTACTGCGATCTAATGCCACCTGCACGCAACGGTCATGCATAATCTTACAAAAGCTTAGGGGGTGCTGTAAGTGTGTATGCAAGGCGAGCGCTAAGTGTATAATAACAGAGTAATGTGAAAATATGTGATAAGTTCATGAATGCTATCAACTGTACCAAAGCTATGTGATGAAAGACACGAATGCTATCGGCCATACCAAGGTCATGCGATGCGAGACCTATGTAGCTAAATGTCGTATGCGAGATGTAAAGCAAGCATGTCAGTCCTCATCAAGTACACATATCAGTACATTTCCTCTCTGGATATCACCGAAGTCTAATACACTTCACACTGACTGCCTCCTCCCTAGCTGCACAGCCAAGCAAGCGGAAGAGACCACATTATCCACATGACCAGTAGTCTACCAACTTCTGTTATACCCCAAACTTGAAAAATGGGCTCACAAAATTTTTGATCACCAAATCCGGTGTTGATAGCCTCCGTAGTGCCCCATTCTCGGATCTCAACACTCACAGGTTAGATTTCGATCCTGGGATCCTACAAGGAGAATTTTTAGTATGATTTTATTTTGTAATGGAGCATAACCATAAGCATAACCAAGTCACAAAACAACATCACCATATATCCACTATATCAAAAACTTTTAAGTACAATGCAGAAAGAAAAAAATAGGGTAATCAAAAATTTCAAAATAATCTGATGTGCGCGCCTGCCTCAGCGCTGCTGCGATCCAATGCCACCTGCACGCAACGATCGTGCATAAGCTTACAAAAGCTTACGGGGTGCTGTGTATGTGCAAGGCGAGCACCAAGTGTACAATATTAAAGTAATGCAGAAATATGCGGTAAGTCTATAAATGCTATCAGCTGTACCAAAGCTATGTGATGCAAGGCATGAATGCTATCGGCCATACCAAAGCCATGTGATGCGAGGTCTAAGTAGCCAAATGTCGTATGCGAGATGAAAAGCAAGCATGTCAGTCCTCATCAAGTACACATATCAGTACAGTTCCTCTATGGATATCACCGGGGTCTAATACACTTTACACTGACTGCCTCTTCCCTATCTGTACAACCAAGCAAGTGGAAGAGACCACACTATCTGCCTGACCAGTAGTCTACCAATACCTACCTGACTTATCGATAGAAGACTCATTTGTGAGCTGGTCAAACTCGGCCTAGCTTATAACCCCCTCACTTAGGAAGATAAGACCACACTCCCTTCCAACCGACCACGACACAGTGAGAGATGCGCCCTACTAGTATTCGACACTCGGGTGCTCATATATCCACTCGATCTATACGTTAGAGCATCTCCTGATACCAAAAATATTTTGACATTTTCACTCAAAGACATCCTAAGTGCCCACAATGCAAAAGTCAATATTTTTGGTATCTAATACGGTCATCCATGATATGTCTGTGGAGGCCACGACCCTGATGTCGCTAGGGTATGCAGTGATCAAGTCACACATATGAGAGATGCATGAGTCACATCGTACAATCATTCAGCAATCTCGCGCGTACCACGCGATCATGTGGGGCACTCTGTCTCATAAGGAGTCCCGTAAATGTCTCAGCCCAACAGCTTATGCAATGGCCAAACATTTCTCATATCAAGCATACATATGATGTGTATGAGCATGAATCATGGAATTATAAGCATGTTATAAAGTGATGAACTATCCTCATAATGAAGATGGGCCTAGACGGTCTACATGTAACAAGTATGGGCCTATCAATGGGCCCTAGGGAGAGTCGTAATGTGGGCATTTAACGAACATTATACTTACAATGTGGACGTCAAACCATCATTGTTCCAAAGGCACGACCCGCCATAAATACCATTACATAAACCCTGGTGGAATCACACATTGTAATGGACCTTAGGTACATCCTATTGGGCCTTAAATACATCAAATGGGCCATATCACATGGGCCTTATATTCATCAAGTGGGCCACATCAATGGGCCGCACCAATGGGCCTTATGTACATTGCAATGGGCCATAACCCAAGGGCCTTTGAATACGTCATAATGAACCCTCATAACATGGGCCTTACATTCATATCAAGGTGGCCTCAACAACGGGCTCATACACATCAAGGTGGGCCTCAACAACGGGCCATAAATATGGGCCACATCCAAATATAAGTGGTGACAATGGTTTCTACCATTAAAATTTCCAAGGTCCACGATGATATATATTTCCCATCCAATCTGATCATAAGGTCACACAGACATGAATTAAGAGGAAAACAAATTTCCTACTGACCCAAAACTTCTATATGCCCGAAGGATTTCAATGGTAGACGTTCAATCCTCACCGTACAGTGTGGTCCACTCGATACATAGATCTGTCTTATTTTTAGACTCAAGCCTTGAAATGAGCTTTTAAAATGGTTGGACGACTTGGATGCAACACATGCATCATGGTGGATCCCATAGGGATGGACGGTGTGGAGAGATCACATACACCATGGTGGGTTCCACCGTCTCACGCTGTGGACGATGGAATAAAACACATACTTCACAATGGGTTCCACCGTCTGCTTGGACGGTGTGAATAAAACTCATACCTCACTGTGGGTCCCACGTGGGGCCCACCATAAGGTTTATATACCATTCAATCCATTGATAAGGTCACACAGACCTGGATGAAAGGGAAAAATAAATTTCATATTAATCCAAAACTTCAGTGACCCAAAAGGGTTTCAATGGCAGATAGTTCAACCCCACTGTTTCCTGTGATGTGGGCCACCTGAGTTCGAGATAGGGCTAATTTTTGGAGGGGACCCACTTCAAGAAGAGGCCTACAGGATGCACGGTGTAGATGTTCTACACCCATCATGGTGGGGCTCACGGCTGGGACCGTGGGTCCCTGCTGACCGTTCGCCAAACGCTGCTTGTATATAAAAATTTTTTTGAAATCATGTATTTTCACTTTTTTTCACGTATGGGGCCCACATCGGAAGAATCTACCCCACCCAATGGATTCTATAGTCCATAACCAATCCATCAAGCCTAATATTGGCCATGTTTCGGCGCGTGGAAAAATTCATGTGAATTTAAACAGTGAAAATCACTGTTTGTTAAGGTATGGCCTACCAGAAAGTTAGATCGGCTTCATTTTTCGGCTCGACGCCTAAAATGAGTTGGTAAATAGGATGGACGGCGTGGATTGAATCCATACATCCATGTAGGGCCTATACAAGTGGCTCACCCAAATAGCCTTGAGCCAAGGCTAATATTTGTGTTTTCCATTCAATGTCTTACGTCCAGGGACGCTAGACGGTTGTGCCTTTCAAGTAGGCTGCCCGCATCGGAAACCAAATGATGGATGAGGTGGACACAACACTTATTAAGTGGGCCCTCCTATAGATGACTTAGATAAAATATATGCCTTATGGTGGGGTCCATCCGAGTGGGCCACATGGCCACATCATCATATACAACAAGAAAAAAAATGAAAGAGAGAGGGAAAGAGAAAGAGAGACACGTGTGTGATGGATGAAGCCCGACACTATGTGCCCTCCTTTACAATCAATCATACATCAAGTGGGTCTCATAACACGTGGGCCCATCAAATCAAAGATCAATGGTGAAGATTCCTTCTCCACCAAAATGGAAGGTCTAGATGATCTCTAGCCATGTAAAGAGAATAAACATCATGATGGGGTCCATGGAGAATGGCCCCATCATGGAATGATCATGTGGATCAAGGTGGGTCATCGGCCACACTTAGGGTCCAAAGTGAGATCCATACCATCAATTGGTAGGCCTCCTTTGGTCCATTATCAAAACACAAAAAATCTAACCTAATAAAGACTTACCGTTTGATCTTCTTGGTCCGATGGAACACCGGTCTCCTTGTGCTTCACTTTGATGAAAGGTGATGGGAGTTGAATGACCAGGATGAAGGATTTTGGAGTGGGAAGTGGGCCACACAACTCACTCCTCTCTTAGGAAAGGCTTGGACGTTTGTGTTTTTTTGTTGCTTTGAATTATGTTTGTGAAATGAGAGAGAGAGAGAGAGGGTTGTAAGGAAAGAGAGTGATGGGTGAGGTGAGAGATTGTTGACTTTTAGGGTTTGCTTGACTTGTGGAGAAAGAATGCATGAATTGCTCTTGTACTTGACATGAGGTGATTGATTAATTGATTTGAGTAATTGATTGATGGAACATATTGTAGAGAGTCTCTTAGAATTACAAACGTGCAGTATTTTCTTCAAAATAAACGGCGGCCCACATTTTCCTGCCAGGGTATCGGATCGGTATGCAAGACATGGCATTGGAACCGCGGCGATGGTGCAGTTGCAATGGTACAAGTCTCAGATTAAGCTGGCTCAAATTTACGGGATACGACTTATGGTTGTGCGTAAACGTCAATTATAGGTCACAGGTTTCAGGAATTCGTCAAAAAGGATCGCGGGAGTCAACAGAACAGTAGGGATTAGGATACGAGCCTTACACCGGCACTATGGCATATGCAATGGTCAATCATAATAAACAAGAAAATGATACGTATGGGCATGTATCATGATTCTATGTTGTCACATATTCATAATCAGCATCGACAATCGACCTCGACAATGTGGACATTTAACTAACATTGTCCTCAAGGAATGACCCATATAGAGCTTAACATACAGTGGACCCATGGCCTCACATAAGGGCCAAATATACAACACCATGGGCCTCACTCAAGAGCTTAATACACATCACGATGGGCCATTTACATAGGCCTAACATACATCACAATAGGCTCCATCGCCTGGCCCTCAAATGCATCATAATGGGCCTCATCACATAGGCCTCATATACGTCACATTGGGACTTAAAAACGCGTTATACATCACAATGGGCCTCAGTATGGGCCGTATATACGTCATATTAGGCCTCAACAATCGGTCTCGATATTCAACCTTGACAATCGGCTTCGATAATCTAAATCGGCCACAACAATTGGAATTGACTTATACAATTGGCCTCGATAATTGAAACTGACCTATACAATCAGCCTCGACAATTTGAAATTGACCTATACAATCGGCCTTGACACTTGGCCTCAATGATCGGAATCGGCCTCGATATTCGGCCTCGACAATCGGAATCGACATATGCATTCAGAATCGACCTCGATACTCAGCCTCGACCTATACAATCGGCCATGACAATCAAAATTGGGCTCGAAAATCAGAATCGGCCTCAACAATCGGCATTGACAACTAGCATATAAATAAGTTGGGATCCATAAATGAACAACCGATCAACCATAATATAAAGATTGACCCTCAGCTGTGGTTATATCAAATCCGATAGCATGGAGCCATCCGTCTATGGTGAATGTGGTCCACTGGTTTGGGTTAACCCACTAAGAGAATGATGAGAATGGGCCTAATAAGGCCTAAGGGAAGGTCACAATGAGGACATCTAACCATCATTGTCCATCGATGTGGACATCTAACCAACATTACTTCCAAGGGGGTGGCCTACAAAAGGGATTCGTACACAACGTAGCAGCCACGCATACATCACGTTGGGCCTCATTCACGGGCCTCACATAGATCGCACTGGGCCTTATACAAGGCCTCAAGTGTATCATAATGGGCCACGCCCATGGGCCCCAAATACATCACAATAGGCCTCGCCCATGGGCCGTAAATGCACCACCAAGGGCCTCATACGTGGGCCTCATATACAACAAGTGGGCCACACTACTTGGGCCTCGTATGCATTAAATTGACCACGTGTCTGGGCCAAACAATACAAATAGGTGGGCCCTGCACATGAGCCAAAAACACATCATGATGGGCCTTGTGGGTGGGCCGCAACAATGGCCCTCAAGTGGGCTTAGGCCACACCAAAATCATTTCAATAGCTGCAAGTGTAACATGTGTATCACTGTACCCTATCATCTCATAGGGCACATGGCCCACATAATGTGATCAGCACTATCCAAACATTGTCCAGGTAGATCAGCACCCTCTAATACATTTTCTAAATAAATCAGCACCATCCATACATTTCCAGCACGTCCAAACATTTGGACAGCACTGTCCAAACATTGTCCAGCACCGTCCAACATAATCTGGACGGTGTGGATGAAATAATACATCATGGTGGTGTCCACGTAGTGGCCCACCAGAGATTTGAATCGGCCTCAGCTAGGCTCAGCATTAAAACAAGCTTGCCAATAGATGGACAGTTTGGATGGGACGTATCCACGCGTGGTACCCACAAAACTTGCTGACGTCAATCCAGCAGTGGGTCCCACCATCAAAACGGTTGGGCGGTCATAGATAACACACATGCATCACGTGTGGCTGGCTGCTGGCCAGCGCACACCAGCCAAACCCGTTTCAAGCAGTGGGTCCTACGTGGTGTGGCCCCCCCACAGATACATTTCATACATGTATATGTTTTTATATATTATATTATATTATATTATATATATATATATATATATATATATATATATATATATATATATTATAATATACTACATATAACTAGGACAGGAACGTCCAGCGTTTAGATGGATGACTGGACACAACACATACATACAGTGTAGCCCCACACATGGGGTGGGTCCCACCGTCCAAGGACAGTGGTCACACCATGTGTATGATGGTGTGGCCCATCTAAATGGATGGATGACGTGGATGGGTCCCATGGACCCCTCCTGTCTACACGCTGCTGCACTTTGCAGCTTTCATTTTTTTAAAAAAGAGGTGGTCCCATGTAATGGCTACCCCCTTATAACATATATATATATATATATATATATATATATATATATATATATATATAATGTATATCATTATTATTATATTATTTTATATTTTTCTTTTCTTCTTTTCACTGCTAGCTAGTACACCTAATGTCAGTTAACACTTCACTATTAGCCACCTCCGCTGCCTGTTACGTCTAGCGTCTAGGGATGCTGGATGGATGTGGATGAATACCTCATCAAGGTGGGTCCCACACGGTCCACCTGTTTTGGATCATCTTGATATTTGTGTTAGCTCATCATCCAGGTCCACTGTATGGCCTGGATAAAATAGATGGATGGTGTCAATTAAAAAGGCATGATCAAGGTGAGCCACACCGTTTTGGATGGGTGGACGGGGTGGATTAGATTAAACACATAAAGGAGGGCCCCACCCACACATGTGGGGTGGGCCACGTCCTATATGGACGGTTGAGATGGCATATAAACATCATGGTGTGTCCCACATGGATGCGGTCCACCGATAGATGGATTGGATGTAAACATCATGGTGGGCCACACTCCTCAGCATCATCATTACCATACAAAATAAAAGAAAAGAAAGATAGAGAGAGAACAAGGAGAGATCGGATGGTGGTGGAGGGACCCTGCCACTATAGGCCCTCCATGATCACAATACATACATAAAATGGGTCCCATCAATGGGTCCCATCACAAGTGGGCCTTCTAATAGCAAATCAACGATGAATCACCCACCTATCGGCCTGCTTCTTAGTCTGATGGAATAGTGAACTCCTTAGCCTTGATTTCAATGGAAGATGATAAAGTTTTGATGGTTGAGATGGGAGATGAGAGGGTAGGAACTGGGCCACACACAAAACTCTCTCATGGAGATTTGGGAGAGCTTGGACATGTGACTCTTCTTGTGGTTTGGGTTGCTTGGAAAAGAAGGGAGAAATAAGAGAGAGAGAAGATGGGATGGAGTGATGGATGGGAGAGAGGGATGGGTTGTGTAAGAATTTTGTTGACTTTTGAGGTTTTTGTTTAGGCGAGGCATGGGTTGTGATGGGATGAGTGATAGGTTGAGTAATGGGTTAAGTGATGGTGAACTTACCATGTACTTGACCCTTGATGGGATCGATTGATTGATGGATGTGACATTTAGGTGGAGATTCTCTTATGTTTTGGAACGCACCGCATTTTTCTCGAACTGAACGTGGGCCCACATCTCCTAGCCCGGATATCCCATCGTTGCGCGAGATGCAGCATTGGAACCGCGGCGACGGCGCGGTCGCTAGTGTATAAGTCTCGGGTCAAGCTGACAATGGAACATGAGATATAACTTAGGATTGTGTGCAAATGTTATCTACATATTTCGGCTCACCAGAATTTGACCGGGAGGATCGCGGAAGCTTACGGAATGGTACGGGCTAGGATACGAGTCTTACAGTCGACTTTCTGATAGTCGATCCATCTTCGGTCTGTAATTTGATCCTTCGTCGACCTTCCCTCTGCCTCTTCCGAGCCATCATCGTATCCTATCACCTTTCTATGAAGTTTCCTATCGAAAGTAGCATCCAAATCATAAAGGGAGATCAGCACGACACTTGGCAATGCTATGCGACTGCTTTACATGCACTTACAAAAATTTTAACAATCGAGACCCTAGATCCGCGTGACGAATCTCCCGAACGTGGTAAGCCCATAGAGGACCTCATCCAGGTGCCATTGTATGAGTCAGACGTCTTGAAGACTGTTCGAGTTGGCTCATCCCTAGCAACACCGTTAAAGGAAAAGATGGTAGCCTTACTTCGTCGACACGTTGATGTCTTTGCATGGACTCATGAAGACATGCCGGGCATTAACCCCTCGGTCATGACTTACCACCTTAATATTGACCTAACTTATAAGCTGATCCGTCGAAAACGACATGCACTTGGCCCCAAAAGGTATGCCATAATCGAGGAAGAGGTTAGAAAACTCCTCAAGGCAATTTCATTAAAGAAATATACTACCCCAAATGGGTGGCCAACATCGTGTTTGTCAAGATGGCTAATGGAAAGTGGCGAGTATGTATAGACTATACCGATGTAAACAAAGCCTGCCCTAAAGATAACTTTTCTCTTCCTTGGATTGATCAGCTGATTGATAGTACTGCGGGGCATGAATTACTTAGCTTTATGGATGCTTACTTTGGTTATAATCAAATTATAATGCATCAGTCTGATAAATCAAAAACCGCCTTTGTCACCGACAAATGTCTTTATTGTTACCGAGTGATGCCGTTTAGATTGAAAAACGCTGGAGCGACTTATCAAAGATTAGTTAATAAAATGTTCGCCCGATAGATAGGACGTACAATAGAGGTTTATATCGATGAGATGCTCTTCAAGAGAATTAAGGCGACCGACCATATAGTCGACCTAGGGGAAATGTTCCTCATCCTCCGAAAATATGAAATGAAGCTTAACCCAAGCAAATGCGCGTTTGGCATAGTCTCGGGAAAATTCCTTGGGTTCTTGGTCAACTAGTGGGGAATCGAAGATAATCTGGAGAAAATTAAGGCTTTGTTCGACATGAAATCCTTGATGACGATCAAAGATATCCAGTGGTTGACTGGAAGGATAACGGCCCTAAATCGCTTCGTATCTCGAGCTATCGACAGATGTCTACCCTTCTTCATATAATTGAAGGGCCGACAAATTATCAATTGGACAGAGGAATGCGAGATTTCCCTTTAGCAACTCAAGGAGTATTTAGGATTGTCACCACTACTTTCTAAGCCTGAGTCAGACGAGCCTCTACTGATTTACCTAGCAGTATCTTACACAGCCGTAAGCTCGACCCTGATCCGCGAACATGAGGCAAATAATTTCTTATATACTAAATTAGCAAGGCCCTCGTCCCAGCAGAGATGAGGTATCCGACCCTAAAAAAAGTTGCCTTGGCACTAGTCGTATCATCCTGATGCCTACGGCTATACTTTTAGGCTTATTCAATCATCGTCATGACCGACCAGCCTCTTCACCAAGTACTAAAGAAACAGGAGGCTCCAGGATGACTCACAAAATGGGCAATCAAACTCAGCGAATTCGACATCCATTATAAGCCTAGGGTTACAATTAAGGGATAAGTTGTGGCAGACTTCATTGTCGAAGTCACAGTGCAAACAAAAACCTCTTCTACTGACCCAGGGGCATCGTCTGATCAGTCCCCACCCCCCACCCTGTCTGTTCTCTCTACATAGATGAATCATCAAACTTTGAGGCAAACAAGGCAGGGATATCTGAAGACTCCTGATCATACGGTTATACAATGTCTTGAGACTTAGATTTCAAGCCTCTAATAATATAGCAAAATACGAAGCTTTGCTCCTAGGACTCCGGCTAGCAGCCAGCCTTGGATTCACTCATCTAAACGTGTACAGTGACTCCCAGCTAGTTGTCAACCAGATAGTTGATATATATTAGGCTAAGAAGGAGAGGTTAAAAGCCTATCTTATGAAAGCGAAGAAATTAACCATCGGATTCCACCAATGTTCGGTTACCCAAATCCCGAGAGCTGAGAATACTAAAGACGACCTCCTAGTGAAGCTCACCTTAGCCGATGAAGATGACATACCCAGGTCTGTCCCTATTGAATTTGTGGCTGAGCCAAGTGTCAAGGAAACTGATTCCTCGGCCCTGCTCCCCATCAATTCCGAGTCATCTTGGGTTGATCCAATCATCCGATATCTTAAGACTGGCGTACTCCCTGAAGATTACGCTGAGGCTCGACGACTGAAGAACCGTGCAGCCCATTACACTATGCTTAACGGAGTGCTGTATAAGAAGGGGTACTACGCACCGCTCTTACGATGCCTAAGACCGAGTGAAGCTGACTTTTTCCAGCGTGAAATTCATGGAGGCATTTGTGGTAATCACTCGGGAGGTCGATCCCTGGCTCACAAGGTCATTTAGCAAGGTTATTACTAGCCAACCATTCAACAGGATGCTTGGAAGCTCATTTAGAGTTGTGATAAAGGCCAAAGGTTTTCCACCATCCCCCGACATCCACTTGAAGAACGGATGCTAATGGCTGGTCCTTGGCCTTTCGCCCAATAGGGAATCGGCATCATCGGAACATTCCCTTTTGGGAAGGGTCAGAATAAGTTCACCGTCATCGCTGTAGATTACTTCACCAACTAGGCCGAAGCCGAACCCCTAGCCAAGATAACTGAGCAGAAGATCACATACTTCATTTGGATAAACATTATCTGTCAGTTTGGAATACCTCGTATCATTATTTCTGACAACGGGAGAGTTCGACAACAAACATTACCAAGAAATGTGTTAGAACCTCGGGATCAGGAACGTTTACTCGTCCCCGTGTCATCCACAAGCGAACAGGCAGGTTGAAGCCGTTAACAAGGTTTTAAAGTAGTACCTTCGGACTAAGCTAGACTAAGCAAAAGGAGAATGGGCTGAAGAACTTTTCAAAGTTCTTTGGGCTTATCGAACTACGGCTCAAACCGCAATAGAAGAAATTCTATTCTCTCTAGCGTATGGCTCAGAAGCAATTGTCCCTGTGGAGATTAGCCTACCTACCGCTTGAGTGAGTTCATTCAACGAACAAGACAACGAGGAGTTGCTGACCCTCAACCTCGACCTCCTGGATGAAATCAAGGAGTTGACATGACTTCGAATAGTCGCCTATCAACAGTTGGTATCCCGATCCTACAACGTTCGAGTCAAAGTTAGGTGATTCTGAGTAGGGGACTTAGTCATCTGAAAAATATTTTAAAATACCAAGGAAAGTGGCGCGGGAACACTGGGACCCAATTGGGAGGGTGTAACACCCCGGATTTTGGCCAATCTGGGATTTGACGTCCTTAGGCAGTGGGTCAAGTAAAACACCTGAAAAATCGTTCAGAACCCAATTCCATAGTCAAAGAAACCACTTAGGATAAATTTCTTTAGAAACTAAGCATAAGTTAGCTAGTGCAACGTTAGAATAGTTGGGAAACGGTCCCTGATCACTTTAAATACGTTCTACAAGGCCCAAAGCGAGTGGAACCAATGGTGCTATAATGCTCTAAAACCTCGGACCAAACTCTGAGCAGGTTTGTTCTCTGGACCACTTTGAATCTTTGTATTGGATCTAGACCGCACGTCGAAAGTCCGATACCTCCTATCTTAGACCGTTAGAACCGTCTAGCTGGACTTGACACTCATTCCAAAAATCAAGTCAAACCGATAATCACAGGCTATTTCATTGAGCCCGGACCGAAGAGAGTGAGAATAGGGTTAGAATTGGAATTTAAAATTCAAATCTGGCACACAATTTGACGCATCAGTATTGAGCGTTCTGACCGTCAGAATACAGCCAAATTACACCCTTGGATCAGGAAAAATATCTATTATATATCACGAGACTTATAGGCCTGATCTTGGTGCGGTGACCGTTAAACTGAAACTGGGCCGCCACGTGCGATCTGGGAACCCAACCGGTCTGAAAACTGGATGCGTGCTAGATCCAGTATGCATGAGCTTAAGTCCGACCGCATTTGGCCTGGGGACCTTCAGAAATGCCCTTTTGGACCGAAACGGCCCCGATTTGGTTAGGCACCAAGTAAACATTGTTCCCAAGCCTATTTTGGGCATGTTTTAGGCTATAAAAGGGGTTGAAACCCTCACTCCTCTCTCCCATCCGAATTTGAGAGAAGCCCTAGCTTGGGAGAGAGAAAAAGGTGGGAGATTGTGAGAGTGTGGGAGAGTTCTTCCTGCCACTTGTACTACGCGTTGCACGTGCTTAAGCAACACACCTCTACCGCTTTTTCGGCGATTCCACCGCGATCCTAGGTAAGTAAAAACCCTAAATAGTTGTTGATTTGAGTTTCCCTTGTTTCCATAGCGATGTAGCTTATGGATCTTGTGTATTAGGCTCCTTATTCGCCGTAGACGAAGCGTATACGCTCCGTTTCAATTTCCGAGTCTACAAGACATAAGGTGAGGATTTTAGACGCTTTGATTGACGGTTCCCAACGCTTTCAATGTCGTTTAATAGTAGATTCTTGACGGCATCGCCGTTTGACATGTACAAAATGCTCTCCGTTTCCCGTTTCGTAAGCTAACGAAGAATATGAGATTTAGGGCATTTTAGTCATTTGTAGGAAGTACGGTCTACATGCATATTTTGCTGACGTGATTGACATGGTTTGTCGCCGCATTAGAGAGTTAGGAATGATTGCATAATCAGTTTGGCGAAGAGATTCGCCAAGTTGCGCACTTTGGGTCGACATACTATATGTGGACTTAAGTGTGTAGTGTATGTGTTTGTATAAATGCTTGTACTAGTGTGTATTGTATTGAATGATGTTATGTAGTAGTTTGAGATTGATTTCATGATTAAAATGCTGACCTAAATGATTTCCTACATGTTGACCTTATGCATGATTGCGTTACATGCATAGGAAGTATGCTTTGAAGATTTGCTTAAGTTGAATATGCATGAAAGGTATGCCTTGAAGATTTGCTTAAGTTGAATGTTATAACATGTGTTAACATGCTCACATGATGTATTTCAATTCCAATACCCTGGTATATAGTGTTAATATAATACCATAGATGTGTGGGACTTGACTTAGTCCAGGCAGTCGGTAACCGAGCGAATTCGTGGCTGACTGGTCATAGCCACGAACGACGCGTCGATGAACGTGATTCGGGTTGAGAGTTGGCGGCAGTGGTTAGGCCATGCGAAGTGTTTTACGCACTTCATGTCGTTCAACTTGAGATGCGATCACGCTAGTCGAGCCCGTCAAGTAACCCGATTGGCCGATGTTTGTTCACCTTGTATGTATCATAACTGCTTGAACCTAGGGTACTGAACTTACCATTGTAAACTCTGTTAACCATGGTACCTTGATCCACGAAGACTCATGAGCCGGGCATGGTGGTATGGGACACCGTAGTCGAGCTGTCGGCCTACGCTGGGGTCACAAACCTCCCCGTAGTGACCAGTGAGCACCTAGACTCGTGAGCAGATTATGGTGGTATGGGACACTATATTCTAGCTGTCGGCCTACACTGATCAGGCGACGAGCCCTTTGTAGTGACCGCGAGCGTATTCTGAGTCCACGGGAGGCGACGACCCTTCCGTGCAGTAGAGTACAGTAGGCCTGTATTGATAAGGTGATGGGGGAGCGGTGCAACGAGTGCGAGCAACAGCCCTGGCAGCCCTTGCAGTGACCTACGAAATATACATCGTATGAGATTACTAGGAGTGACGACCCTAGACAGGATCTGTGTTGGGATTGATACAAGGGAAGTACCTTAGTTTCCCAATCCTGCTGTTTGAATGGACTAATAACAACTTGGTAATCATATCACCATAGCATTGCATGTGCCTGGAAGATGTGGAGCACTCTAGGGAGTGTGGCATGCCGCGGTCGTAAGATGTTGCCGCATGAGGGTGATCGTCGGTGAGGGCATACATCACGTCATATCATCTTGCATTAACAACAGTATTAGGATTGTCTGATTTACTGCTTTACTATTATCGCGTGATTGAATTGTGAACATGCTAATCTCTGCTCTCTTATCCCACTGAGTTGATCACTCACTCTCACGTTACGGGATGGTGTTTTCGGACACCCACCAGTCCCTTTTGTGATTGCAGATGATGGCGCGGCCTGTGAGGCGGAGCTAGACTTGATGATGAGAGGAGGATTCCTCCTTTATGCGTGTTCTGATTGACGGGATTGCAGGGAGGTTGATTAGATACTTTGACATTTGTCATTTTGAATTTTTAGTGCCCTCATGTATATTCATTTTGTTTACTTTTGAAGTATACATGTATGTGCATAACCTGGTAATATATTCACACTCTGGAGACATACAACAGTTTATGTACGTTATACATACTATTACAGTCTTCCGCTTGCAAATTTCACTGTCTCTGGAGTATGATATGTTGTTCTGGCTTAATCTCACTCATGTTTAATACATTATCACAGACAACATTCAATCATACATATCCATGTTGCATAAATAACATTTTGGAACTCGGGAGTTGGGTTTTTGCTCGACCCCCCGATTTTCGGGATGTTACAGAGGGCCTTTACGTAATCGTAAGTACAGTCCAACCAGGAACCTACCGACTAGAAGACCTAATAGGACAGCTCCTACCTCATCCTTGGAATGTCGAGCATCTCAAAATATACTATCCCTAGCTCGGTCAAAGAGCAATCCACACTCGGCTCATTTTCTCTTAACACTTAGATGAATCATGGAAAGAATGGAGAATGCGCAAATAAGTAGCAAAAAATATATATTTATTGATCAGTAAAAGTGTTACATTGTTGGTTCAGTGTTTACAATTATATCATATCGACAAACCAATAAACGCTTAACGCTCGGATATCGATAAAGGACGATGCTTGCCGCTGTTGACATGCTCAGCCCCAAAGCTTAGTGTGCTTGAAGTGCTTGAAACAGATGTGGGGAGCAAAAAGAAATTTTTTCCTATCACACTAACTTCATGGCTCAGCCTCGCCCACTGCATTAGGAGCTAACCTAGAAGATGCTAATGGAGCTGCATCAGGAGCCGTTGGAACTGCATCAGGAGCAGTAGCAGAGGCGTCAAACGTGTATGCCTCAGGATCTACCTCAACCTCGCCATCGAACCTTGACTCACTCTCTTCGAAATCGGAGAGATCTAAATGGGAGAAAGACTCTTTCATCAGCTTGACGCACTCTGAGTAGCCCCGTCGATAGATAAGGACTCACTCCTCCTCATAGGCTGAAGATGAGAGATACTCTTCCACCGTATCAACCTTTGCGGTTATGAGAGCGGCCTTGGTCCCTGCCGCAAGCTCCTAAAGCTTCTTGCAAGCCAAGGCACGCTCCAAGGCAGCCTGTTCAAAGGCCACCTTGGCCTCTTCCAATAGTGAGGCCACGCAGTCCCTTTCCACCGTGACCTTCTCAAGAGCAGACTTTGCCTTCTCGAGCTGGCCCTCTACAAAAATAGCTCGAGACACAACAAACAATTGTCAAGTCTGCTTCCGACCGCTAAGCCTCTGCATCCGATAGCCAAGCTTTCGCCTCTCCAGTACGCCTGATCACAACAGATACCTCGGCACGGGCCTTAAGCATGCAAGGGGCGAATGACACAAAAAGGAAAGTTTTTTTTTTTTTTTAAAAAAGGGGAGTCTGAATTAAGAAAATTGAGGAAAATCGCATAGTTACCTCGAGCAATAGCATCCCAATCCTACCGAGCGTGTCTTCCACGGAAGGCGACCCTAAAAGGCCAAGGAACTCTCCCGTGAACACCTATCAGCTTGTCCCTGGAAGGATCTCTTCAACCTTCTGGCGGAAGGCTATCCTCTTTTCCTCAGTTGCTCCCTCCCTAAGCGGTACCCTCTCCTCTGTCCATGGGACAACAGGTGCCTCGACAGGTTCTGGCTCGGGAGCCTCTCGAGGTTGTTCAGAGGCCATTGTTGTTGCCTTCATTACTGCCACTTCCGTCACCTCCGCCACCTTCGTACCTTCCTTGACCACGATAACATCCAGGGGAGTAGGAGGGGCGTTCCTCGTCGGGCCTTTTGAGACCATCTTATGCTTCTTTGAGGCCTAGGAACCTGAGAGGGGTGGGGGTCGAAGTTGAGACGGGGGACGAAGAGTGAGCTAAGACTCAGACATATCTGTGTTCGAAAGACAAGCGTTATTATAGTCAGATGTACAACCTATAAAAATAAGCCTAAGTCTCTCACCGGTCACAACGGAGTCGAGGCTCCACTTGAAAAGAAGCTCTAGTTGGAGAAACCTCTTATAAGGTCTCCTTTCTGGACTCAAGGCTCGAAAATTCTGAATCCGAGTCAGAGAGCCTGAGTCAACCTCCGGAGGATACTTAGGTATCACTGAAAGGAAGGGAGAAGACACATCAGTAATTCAACGAAAATTCAACTGAGTAAATGCATTAAGTTCAACATCAGCAATACCTGCCGCGCAAAAGGTTCGAGGGACAAAAGGGTGGATAAGCCTTATTTCGGCGGACTCCCATTGACCGAGCCTAAAACCACCTATCCCTCTGATGATTGTTCGATAAAGGAGGGTTGGTTATTAAAGGTCCACTGGTATTCCACCAAGAGTAGAAAAAAACTAGCCAGGATGTTGAGATGTGCCCACACTTGGTACGATCGAAGAAACTCATTCACACTTAGCTTGGGCTGCTGCATCTTGGCCCAGAGCACCGCGCAACCAAACAAGTCTCTCCACCTGTTGGACACAACCTGTCCTTAAGCTATGCCAAGACTGCCCAACAGATCCCGAGCAATCTTCTGAAGCAGTAATCGGAGACCACATTGCAGCGCAACATGGAAAATCGCAACTGCCCTAGGAGGAGGATGGTCAGGTAGCTCTCCTAGCCGAGGAAGGGTCAAAATGACTGAGTTTGGAATATGATATCTGGCCTAGATTTTGGACAGCTCCTCTGCTATTATTACAGAAGGCACGGACCCTTTGACCCTTCCCTTGGCCCCAACTTCCTCCTCATCGCCCTCCTCAAGATCAGAACGACCAGAGGACCCTTCGATGGCAACATGTTCAGGAGGTGAGTCCGACGCCCCCACTGACGCCGCCAGCCTCTCTGCCGAAGGGTCCGTTATTCTCTGTGAATGGTGAAATAGGACGTCTGCCTCTCCAGCAACCTCCGTCAACAGTGAGGGTGATTCCAAAGCCGTTCGCTTCACCTTCACCATTGTATTCTCCCTCCCTAGGGCTTGTGGGGCCTGACATTGTTAAAAGAAAAGAAATGAAGGAAGAAGGAGCTCACCGGAAGAGGCCCAAGAGTGTTGGAAACAACGATGTGTAGGATTACTATGTTGGAGTCGATAAGAGGGAGCAAGGAGATGAAGGGAAAATCGAAAGAGGCGCGAAAATGGCAAAAGCATCCTTAGGGCGACCTTTTTTATAGAGTGGCCACGTGTCTCCAACATTAAATGAGGAGCCGAAGCGACGTTCCCTCAGGCATCCCAGCTTCACACGTGGCGGTACCCCAGGCGTTGTCATTGAATATTCTGCCATGTGTCCAATCCTCATGTCCTGATGCTAAAACGATGGCCGATCTGCTCGTGCGGCCTCGATAAGTGAACCGACATGTGGTTAAGTGAGACGATATGTCTCGAAAGCCATGCGAACTGGGCGAACCGCCCTGCAATCAATAAATGCTTCATCATAAACTCGACTCAAATACAACTCGACCCAATTCCGAAATACTCCTCGACCACCTTAAGGCGATGCACGGAGTAGGGGGCTCACTGTTGGGGGAAAAATTATAACAAGTCCTTGAGTCAGCTTGAGGGTCAAAAGAGTCAGTGATGCAATGGCTTGGACTTGTCGGGTGCTGAGTTTGGATAAAGCCTAAAGCCCCCAAACGCTGAATGGAGAGACGTAGCTCGAATCATGAGGCGCCTAGCCCGGCCGTAGCCTGAATGTCCTGATCCTTAAAGAGAAACCTCTAAAGGAGGAAGTGCACCCGAAGGCTCAATCAAAAGCCTCACAAAGGAAAGCCCAAACTAGCCTATGATCGATCGGCCCTAGAGCCGCCCGAGCTTTAGTCGAACCTATAAGTTGGGTCAGCCAATAGAGTGGGAGGAGATTAGCATAAAACCTATCTCGGCATGAATGTGTTGAAGAGATAAGAATCGACCGAGCTACATTGCTCCATATCCAGAAGTTACCTAGTAAAACTCTGAATCTCCAGTTGAGATTTTCGGGAGATAAACTAAGATCCCCGAAAATCTAGGAACATCAAAGATTACGGATCCCAAGAGATTAGGATCTACTCTAATTACGGAAGCCCTATGGGGTACGATACCATTATAAATAAGAACACCTTCATGGTGAAAGGTATGCAAAAAACTCTCGCCCTAAACATTTATTCTAAGACCCAGATTCTGATTTAAGCATCGAAGGGTCCCCTGGTAAAGCCAGGGTCACCTTTTTCCTTCTTCCTGTGCAGGTCCAAGGGCCATAAAGGGGCGAGCCGAAAACAACATTAACAATATATATATATATATATATATATATATATATATATATATATATATATATATATATATATATATATATATATATATATATATATAGGCATGCTCACCTACGCATGTGTACACCTTTGCACTCCTGTCATGGGTGTCGAATCTGAACGGTCCATAAGATGCGGAATCCCGTGAAACCTTAGAGGGTGAAGTTTCACCCTGATCTAAGATTCTAGTGGGCTATAGCAAAGAGCAATTCAAATTAAGGGAAGATACTGTTTGTATTTTTTATGGCCCACCAAAGTTTTGGATCAAAGTAAAAATTCATACCGGGGGTTTCATGGGGTTCTGCTTTATGTGGACCATTCAGATTTGTGAGAATCAACAAATATGATGAGTTATCAAAAAATTTTGTATGTAGTACGTACGAACTGGTTCGTAGGTGAGCGTTTTCGTGTGTGTGTGTATAGAGAGAGAGAGAGTCATGCTCCCCTACGCATGTACGCACGTGTGCACCTTTGCACACGTGCTATGAGTGTCTAATCTGAACGGTCCATGTGATGCGGAATCCCATGAAACCCCACGTGACAAAATTTCACCCGGATCTAAAATTCTGGTGGGCCATATCAAAGAGAAATGCAAATCAAGGGAGGAATCTGTTTTCATTTTTCATGACCCATCAAAGTCTTAGATCAAAGTAAAACTTGAGCCCGGGGGGTTTTACGAGGTGCTGCTTCACATGAATGGTTCAGATTTTGGATCCCCATCACGTATGATGGGTTTTCAAAAAAGTTCGTACGTAATACGTAGGAACCAGTTTGTAGGTGAGCATTTCCGTGTGTCTATATATATATATATATACACACGCGTGCACACACACACCCCCTAAAGGAGGGGGTAAATTCAAACCCAAACTTTAACCTTTGATCAAAATTTACTAGCCTAATTTAAGCATGCGGGCGCCGTCCACCGACACCCCCTTATCCTTTGTTGGTGGTGAGGGTACTTCCGCATCGAAAAAATGGTATTTATTTATTTTTTTTCCCTGCATCCAGGTTTATGTGACCTTATCAACACGTTGGATGGAAAATAAAAATTACGGAAACATTATGGTAGATCTAAGAAGCTTTTAATGGGAATGAGTTTGTTTCCCTACAGTATGGTCCCCCCGGATATTAGATCTGCTTGATTTACACCAACGTACCATAAAATGATTTGGGAGATCGGATGGGCGGAATGGATTTATAATATTTACATCAAGGTACGCCCCACATTAAGGGCCGTCCCTAATCTGCTCCCCAGCTCCTTCGCGTACGCCAAAAGGCATGTTTAACTGGACGCCCATTTTCCGCGCCGTAGCTTACAGAGGAGGAAGTGTATGGTTATGTGGACAGTAGTCAAAGCACTTTCGCGGTGTTTACACGAATTTTTAGTCCGGGGAGGTGTTGTCCATTTATTTTATAATCCAAACCATTGATATGATGAAAAAAGTATGGATGGATAATTAAAAGATATTTATCTTATTAAAATATCTATTTAACTAGTATACTTTTCCACATGGATATAGAACGTTTCTAAATTTCTCTTCTAAACCGTCATTTATAGAAACAATAAGGTTTTCAAATTGATAATATTTTGAAACAAAGTTCATTATAAAATCATACCAACGGTGTGGATTTATGATTAGTGAGCTTCATTTAACATAATTTAAAACTCATATATGGTGCAGAAAGATACGGGCCCGCTATCATATGATTTAAAACTCATATATATGGGCAGAAAGATGCGGGTCTCCCATCGTGGACGCGGATTGCGCCCTACTAACACCTATATGCCCAGAAAGATGCGAGTCTCCCATCGTGGACTCGGTTTGCGTCCTACCCCCGCCCGGACCGTAATCCGTCCGGGCAGGGTTTTGTGAGGCCTACCTTGATGTAAGTATTTTATCCACACCGTTAATCGTTTTTATGTGATTATTTTAAGTATAATCCGAAAATTGAAGTAGTTTCTGTGATGAAGTGGACCACAAAGTAGGGATTGAACGTCCACCATTAAAAACTTCTTGTGAGCTGTAAAAGTGTCAGATGAAACTGAAATTTTTGTTTTCACTTCATCCAAGTCTGCATGACCTTATTATTATGTTGGGTGGTAAAAAAACATAACAGTGGCCCATAGAAAGGTTTCAACGGTGGGTGTCATTATCACTGCAGCTTCCTTTGATGTGGTCCACTGGAATCGTGTATCTGCTTCAATTTTCGTATACATCTTAAAATGATCTGGCAAAAGTGATGAACGGTGTGGATAAAATACTTACATCACGGTGGGCCATCACGGGTAGGACGCAATCCACGTCCCTCCTATCGTATGATTTCACCACGTAAGGTGCGCATCTCATGAAATGACAAAAATGCCCTCATATTTATACCCATTCAAACTGAATCTGAGATGCCCACTAATCATGCTGTGGCCCGGACCGTGGGGCCCTCCTTGATGTATTTCTTGTATATCTAAACCATCCATCTGTTTTTTCATATCAGTTTAGAACAAAAAATGAAGTTGAGCATATCTCAGGTGAACCATACTGTAGAAAACAGTGGTGATTAATCATTAAAAACTTCTCGTGCGCCACAAAATTTTTGGATCAAGATGATATTTGTTTTTCTTCATAATTCATGCATTTTTGACCTTATCAACAGGTTGGATGGTAAAGAAAATTTACGGTGGGTCCTAGTATGCTTTTTTATGGTGACAGTTTAATCACCACTGTTTCATATGGTGTGGTCCACCTGAGATTTGGATGTACTTCATTTTTGGCTCACGCCCAAAAATGAGCTGGAAAAGTGGATATACAAGAAATGCATCAGGAAACCTGCCAATCACAACTGCTCTGATCATCACGAAACTTGCCAATCACAACTAGTCATGTGGATTTATCATCAGTAGATCGGATGGTCCATCTTGTGGGTTTTACTGTGGATAAGCCACGGTAAATAAAATAAAATAAAATAATTTTAAAAAAGAAGAAGAAGAAGAAAACCACAATTAAACCTAGACTTCGTACTGACTTTTCCCATTTTCAACGTGGACCGATGCCTAGCTGTTCCAGGAGTGGGACATCTACAACAGGGCCCACAAGACGGAGGATCCGGACTCACCAACAGCACAACTATTTGAACGGTGGAAAGTAGTTCATCTTGACCTGTGCTTAGTGACAGTTATCATGCCTTCAGCCAAAAAACTAAGAGATGAGATGAGTCGTAACCATTCATCTATGGCCCCACATCTTTTATTGATGTGAATTTGAATTTCTCTTCAGGTCTCTCGAGATATATTGGTGAAAAGTAGTCAAAATCATTTTCTCCTATCCCTTCAAGAGAAAATAGGGAGGCATCTCCACCTTATATATGGATCATGTAGAATGCAATCAGAACTGTTGATCTGTTAGGCCACCGTTTGGACAGACCATGCCCAATAAAATCGCAAGATTAAATTATTATTATTATTATTATTTTATCTCTCCATTTTTCTAACATCTAATGCAATGGCTAAGTGGTATAGCTGTAAATTTTTTTATCCATAGCCTCATTTACATTATGGCCCACTTATCAACCGTTTTATTAGGCAACAATATGTTTTCTAGTTGTATCTTTTTTTCTCCAATTAAGGATTTGATTTTATCCATTGAAAGAATATGCAATAGAGAAAATCAATCAATTTTATTTTTAAAAATTTTTCAAGGTATCATATCATTTCATATAGAGTTTTTTTTTTTTTTTTTTTTTTAAATTTTTTTTTTTTTTTTTTTTTATAGCTAAGTTGGTAGTAGCTGTGCGATTGATAAGATAAGTGGAACACATTCTCCTAGAAAAGATACTAGAAGAGGTGAGCCCGAAATTTCGGGCCACCTCAAGAAGATATCTATGTTTACATTCAGCGTGTCGTTTTGTTGAGGTGTCTCAACACAGGTATGCTGATGAATGATCTCATGTTCATGAAAAATAGATTACAATTTTTTAAGGAAGAAATTTAATTCCATTACAACTGAAAAATACATTGTTGCCTAATACGTTTTGATTGTCCAAAAGCACCGAGAGATGTAGTGCTGACTGGCATGCGTTCATCTCCGTAATCAATCTCTCTATTGAATATTTTAATGGTGCAATTTGACTCATTTGTAGAGTTGGGAATTTTAGTGTTTCTCGAACACAAGTGTCCTGTTTTATTTTCAGCCAGGTTTTTTTTTTTTTTAAATCCTGCATAATAACCCTTGAAAAGCTTCTCAATCTGAGAATCATCTCAGAAGTTCCCAAACAGAGAAATTGCCAACAAGAAATTTTGTCACTAAACACTCCCACATGCAAAATCAGCTCCGAATTTGAGAATTCAATGATGATAGGTCGGATAGATATCATCTCATTCTTACCAAGGGCTTGATTGGATGCTTGTAATTGGAATACAGCCACATCTAAATTACAATACGGTAAGGGCCTGTTTGGATTCGCATATAGTATTGTATTGTATTGTATTTGGGTACTGTTCATGTATATATTGGACGATTTTCAGAATATATCCAAATCAATCATATACTAATCAATGTTTGGATAGGAGGTATTGTTTGGCATAATATACAATACGTTATACAGATCAATGTTTGAATAGGACGTATTATGTCTGTACATTGTACAATCTTAATTAGGTCGGGTGGCCTGTTTGACGTATGGAACTTTCTGATTTCTAGCACACATGATTTTCACGTTGAAATATACCAAATGAATAGTCCCGATCTTACACCGCATAGGTACCAGATATCTTGTAATTGTACAAATTTCAAACTTTCATCCGCTAACGAATACAGTGCAATGAATACGAAGTACTGACGGCAATAAAACCCACTGACAATACTCTATCGTCAGTTCAAAAATTTGGTTGGAGTTTGTATTCGCACGCATGAGATTCAACTCCCATTCACTCCAATCCAAACATGGTAAATGTCAAATCTTAACTTCTAATACGATACAATACATCCCAAAACGTGTATCCAAACAGGCCCTAAATGAAAATTAATGTGAATTTAGTTGTATTTGGATGCTTGCAATTAGATTACATTGGGATTTAAAAGTTGTTTTTGAATGCCCGAAATTGGAATGCATTAAGTAAATATGTTTTAATACTCTCAAATTAGTTTATGTGACATTTAAACTAATAATTGTAATAAGCTCACCGACTTAAGCAAAAAAAAAAGAAATTATAAGCCTTGGGTGGGCCATAAAAGTGGCCCACTTTTTAAAATCCAACTACTACTAATATTTTCCTTCGTATCTCAGCCTTTTTAGAGGATTTCAATTTACATTATTTTGTTGGATTTCATTTCACCTTGGTTCTGATTGCCACTATTTACCAACAACCAAATGCCCCCTTTTACCCAAGTGCATCCATTTACCACCAATTACATTCAAACTTTTTTTTTTTTTTTTTTTGAATGAAATTTAAAGCTGATGGGAGATATTCCACTAGGCAACCTCTCCTAGGAGGATCAAGCTACTTTGGCTTAGCACCAAACAAAACTTTATAATTACGTTAATCCCATGGAATCATTGCTCCTGGTCATGTGAATGAATGAATGGTTTAGATCAATGATTAATCACCCCTCGTGCCATTTAAAAGGTTTGGAACATCCCCAAGATCCAGTGGGGAAGTAAGCAAAACCTTTTTTTTTCTAATATCTATTACCATTCCTAATTTTTTTTATTTAATTATTAAATATTCCTTATGTTATGTAAGTTGGTTCCTTTGAGATTCAACCTGAGTTAACTCAATATCTAATAACTATTGTTGATGCAAAAATATGGTACACCCTCCTTAGATCCTTCACCTGCAGAGGAAGAAGACAATGAAGACCCTGGCTAGAGCCGGGGACTCTCCGATGCCAAAGTCAGACCAAGATCATATTGGGGGGTCTTAGAGAGAGGTTTTTTTGCATACCTTTCACCCTTGAGGTCTTTCATATTTATAAGTACGGGAGGATCCTGTCATATCAGGATTCTTTTCCTGATATCTTAGAGATTTGATGTTAATCCAATTTTGGACTCCTACCGCTCTCGAGATCTTCGGGATTGGGAATCTTTTTACTGAATTTTCGGGGTGGTGTTTTATTCTACACCGTTACTTCCTTCATTGGGCCTGGCCAACTCTATTGACAAGTGAGTCTCGACTGGCTTATAGAAGGTCGAGCTACTTGCCCTCTGTCGGATAAGACAAGACTGATCCATAACCAGTGCAGTCTTAATTCGATTGTTGACACCGTAACCGACCTTAGGATGGGTCGGTTTTATGGTCGGTCATAGGGCTTCTGAGCTTTGGGCCTCAGTTGGCCTTTTTGGATGTTGCTACCTCATTTATTGAGCCAACTTCGTGCACCTCATAGATGCTGCCTTTTGGCTCAGGACTCTGTAAATCTCGGTCTGGATTGGTTCCTTGTTATCTGAGCTAAGTTTCTCCTTTAATCTTTGAGTATGTGTGCCTCGGTCAGGCTTATTGCCTCGGGATCCTAGGCAGTGTCAGTAGAGTTAGTTTATTCCATAGCCGAGTCTCCAGACTTGCATTATTTTTTCCCCAACAGTAAACCTCCTACTCCTTTCATCAACTTTATTGATGTTATGGAGTAAAGAGTTGTTGAGTCAACTTGAGCTGGGATCGACTTTAGGATGGAGCATTTATTGCTTGCAGACAATTTGTATCGTCCATAACACGCGTCGGCTCATTGATCGAGGCCGCACGAGTGAGAAGCCTCCAGAATGTTTCATTGCCTTATGAGAGCTAGACATATGGTGAAAAAGGCGTTTGCGTCGCCTAAAGCACGCCACGTGTCGTGCGGGGGAGTCGAAGCAGGCGTCAATTCCACCCTTCCTTAAATGCACTTGCCACATGGCAAGGCTATAAAAGGGGGAGTGGGACACGATTTTTTCATTTTTGCGCGCGTGCTTTCGTTTCCACTTCTACTGTTTTCCGTCATTTACCTTCATTTCCACTGTTTTTATCTTCCGTGTTCTGTCTCTCTCTCAACCACTCTCGCTACCTCTGGTGAGTTTTTTAACTCTCTCCCTCCCTTTTGCTTTCAATTGCAGTGATAATGCAAGGTTCTTTGAGCCCCCGGGAGGGAGCTTCCGGTAATGAAGGTAAAGCGAGTCATTTTTGGGACATTTCGAAATCATCTTCGCAGTTGGCAGAGATTTCTATAGATGTCAATGTTGCCTTCCAGCACTCTGAAAGGATAGTTGGATCGCGCTCAGTTCCAACGGGCTTGTCTAGCAGAGGGGCGTTGTTGGTGAATGCCCCTGGCAGGCCTAATCCTCTTGAGGAGGAGTCGGTGGGAGAGGGTGAGACGGCTGTAGGAGTTAATGAGTCAATTGTTATCTGAAAATCGACAAATACTATTGAGTCAACAGTCGAGGGAGAGGAGGTTAAGGACGAGCAGAAGGGTTCCGTTCCCTCGGTTTTAACCGAGGCAGAACTAGACAAGATTAGGATCGGGTACCACGTCTCGAACTTGGTCATTCTTCGCCTCCCTCTCGCGAATGAATTACTCGACCGTTCTTCTGCTGGGATTGTTGCAATTTTTCAGGTCGCTTTGCAATGCGGCTTGCGTCTGCCCCTTCAAGGGATAGCTCGGCACTTGCATTCCTGACTCTAGATAGCGCCTGAGCATATTGTTCCGAAGGGGTGAAGAAACTTGGTCGGATGTGCAATGTTGTGGACTGAGATGGAGCAGCCCCCACTGATTGTCAATGAGTTCCTCTATCTGTTCCAAGTATGGCCGAACCCACGGTAGCCCAAATGGTACTTTTTGTGTGCCTGGCGGAATAAGAGTGGACCTTTGATAACCGACCCTCCTACTTCGAACAAGCATTGGAGGGATAGATGGTTCTGGGAGTGCGGTCGCTGGGAGACTGCCGAGCCTAGTCCCATCAACTCCCGCATTCGTCGGGTGTTCTCCCAAGCAGGTGACTCGGCATGTACTCATTTCTCCATCTTCTCATAATCTCAAGTTCTTAATTCTGACTGTGCGTGTTTTGCAGATGTCCCTGAGCGAAGGTCGAGTCTCGGAGCCGACACTTCAGCTCGGATCAAAGATTTGAAGGCACTGAGTCCGGACCACAGGTCTTGGAAGAGGCTTCTCCAGCCGGAGCGTCTTTTCGAATCGGGTTTGGATTCAGTTTTGATAGGTATTCCCTGGCTTCTCTTCTTATTCTTTAATTCTTATTTGACTCGTCTCTTGGTTGATGTAGAAATGGCTGAGGCTCAACCCTTTCTCTGCCTACATTCCAAAATGAAGGCCCCTCTAAGGTCAGAGCCTCGGCCTTCGAAGAAGTCGAAGACGGTCTCTAAGACTAAGGAGCAGACTGCCCCGATTATCTTGACCGTGATAGTTCCTGACTGGGAGGAAGGGGCGGGAATGGTGGATGCGGTGGCTCCTGAGTCCCAAGGGACCGCTGAGTCAGGACCTGTTGCTGAGCCGGTTCCAGAGTAGTGGGAAGAGCGGAGAGAGAAGGAGCCCTCAGGAGGGGAGACGACTCAACAGGAGACGTCAATCCTTCAACGGGTCATTAAAGACATGCTCCCTTAGGCGATCTCCCATGGGAGCGAAAAGGACTTCGCTGCCCTCTTCTAAGTTCCCTTGACCCACATGGCGAAGATGCTTCTCGAGGTAAGAGTTAAACTTCATGCTTACTTTGTCGGTTTCCTTAAGCTTGGCTGACCTTCTGTTTTTCTTTGCAGTTTACCCGTTGCGCGCTCAAGGCTTACTCGGATCTGGTCGATACTCAGAAGTGAGCAGTGGAGGTGGAAGCACAACTGACTGCTACCGTGACCCAACTCAACATAATGACTAGCGACTTAGGGATTGCTAGGAAGGCCGCCGAGGAGGTCACTTCCAAGAGTGCTCGTTTGGCCTTGCAATTAAAAGAGGCCATGAGGAGAGTCGGCAGAATCACCCGGCTTATGTCTCCTTTAAAGAGAAGCTAACTCGGCTCAAAACTGAGACTAAGCTTGCCCTTGCTCATGCCAAGGCCCAGGCCATAGAGGCCTTTCTTGAATACCGTGAGTACTTAGATGAACGGGACTGCTTATATCAGGATGGTTATGCCAAGTGCATGGACTTGATGAAGCTGTCCTTCCCCGAACTTGATCTCTCGGGATTCGAGGAGAGTGGCTCGGGATGTGACGGTCTGGATGTCGAGGTGGCTGGTACGGTGGTGGCTGACCTTGAGGTTACTTCTGAGGCTGCTCCTGAGACGGCTCTAGAGGTTGCTCCGAGTAGTGGTAGTAGCTGATTCCGAGCCACCCCCCAAGTTAGCTCCTGGTGAATCTTGAGGCTAATTTTGGATTATAAAGCGTGGTTCACTTTAGGTGCACCAGGCTTCAGGCACACCAAGCTTTAAGCTGGTCTCGAAAGCATCTGCAACCGAGAGGGTACATCGCTTAACTTGCTCGACTCCTTTTTGCATTTTGTCACTTTGTTAATGTAATTCCTAAGTAGGAGCTATTGTAATTCGATGTAAAACTCATATTGATGAATGAATATATTTGATTTTCGCATTTATTTGACTTCGTTTACATGTTTCCCATTCCTTGCTCGTCTATTAATTGAATTTAAACCAATTGCTCAACGACAGACCTACGGATAGTAAATTTTTAAATGCTTAGCATTTCATGAATGGGGGAGTAATTGCCCGGTTAGATCTTCCAACTGATACGTTCCAGGTCAGATAATACTCAAGAAAACATAGGATCCTTCCAAATTAGGTCCCAGTGTGCCCGCACCAACTTCCTTTGTGTTTAGGAATATTTTTCGGAGGACCATGTCCCCAGCTCTAAATCGTCTAACCTTGACTTGGGCATTGTAGAATCGAGCTACTTGTTGTTGCCAAGCTACCATTTGTTGCTGAGCTAAGTCCCTTTGTTCTTCCAAGAGCTCGAGTCCGAGAGCCAGTAGTTCTTCGTTATCTTATTCTTTAAATGAAGTGACTTGAGTAGAAGGTAGGCCAATCTCAACTGGAGTGACGGCTTCCGGCCCATAAGTAAGAGAAAAAGGAGTCTCTCCCGTGGCCGTTTGAGTGGTAGTTTGGTATGCTCGCAATATTTTGGGAAGTTCCTCAACCCACGCTCCTTTAGCTCGGTCGAGTTTGGTCCGGAGATGCTGTTTGCTAATCTTATTAACTGCCTCGACCTGTCCATTTGTTTGAAGATGATGGGGGGTGAGTAGACATTTCTTATTCCGAGGTTGTTGCACATGTCTCGGTGTTGCTTATTGTCGAACTGCTTCCCGTTGTTGGTAATAATGGTTCGAGGTATCCTGAATCGACAGATGATATTTTTTCAAACAAAATCTGTAATCTTCTGTTTGGTTATCCTGACTAACGGTTTGGCTTCGGCCCATTTAGTAAAGTAATCCATTGCAACAACGACAAACTTGGTTTAACCTTTCCCCAAAGGGAGCAGTTCAATCATGTCGATCCCCCACTGCGCGAAGGGCCAAGGACCGCCATAGGGGTTAGTTCCTTGGGTGGTTGTCTCGGAACGACTATAAATCATTCGCATTTGTCGTAACTTTGAACGAGTTTACGAGCGTCGTGCTGAATGGTCGGCCAGTAATACCCTTGCCACAAAAACTTATATGCGAGTGATCGTGCTCCTAAGTGATTTCCATAAATCCCTTCATAAATTTCCCATAGGACATAACTTGCCTCATCGAGTCTTAGGCAACATAACAGGGGAGTGAAAAATCTTTTCTTATATAATACACCATTAAGGGAGGCTCGAATTTTTAATCGTCGGACCTTGGCACAATCCTCAGGTAGCTTTCCACTATCGAGATACTGGATGATCGGGTCGAGCCAGGTTAGTTCTGAGTTGATTGAGTGTACGGTAAAGCTAGGCGGGTCGTCGATGCTTAGCTTAGTGCGCACTCAATTGGAATGGACCTAGGTATATCATCCTCATCGGTAGAGGCAAGTTTTGTAAGTAAATCGGCTTTAGCATTTTCTGTTCAGGGGATCCAAGTGACAGTACATCTTTAGAAACCATCGATCAATTCTTTGACTTTCTTCATGTAGGCTTTCAACTGCTCCTTACGTTTTTGATACACGCTAGTAACCTGATTGACGACCAACTGCAAGTCACTGAATACATTGAGATAAGTAACACCCAGACTAGCTGCTAACCGAAGGTCAAGCAATAGAGCTTCGTATTCTGCTGTATTGTTTGAGGCTTGAAATTTAAGTCTTAAGGCATATTGCATGTAAATTTGATCGAGAATTTCTAGAAAGACACCTGCCCTGCTTGCCTTAGAATTGGAAGAGTCATCTACATAAAGCTGCCAGTGAGGTGGGTCGAGTGATGTATCGGGAACAACAATCACCGGCTAATTGGTTAGCTCATTTACAAGCTCGCTAGGTGGATCGGCTTATGGGGTAATTTTACCTATGAAGTCGGCCACAACCTGTCCTTTAATTGCTACCCTCGACTTATATTGAATGTCGAATTCACTGAGCTTAATTGCCCACTTCATTAGGCGGTCGGAGGCTTCCGATTTCTGGAGGATTTGACGCAGTGGGAAGTCAATTACGATGATGATGGTGTGTGCTTGAAAGTATGGCCGGAGTCGTCGTGAAGACACAACTAATACTAGGGCCACTTTCTCCAAAGGTGGATATCAGGTTTCTACAGGGAGTAGTGCTTTGCTTACATAATATACTGGTAATTGCTTTCCTTCATGCTCACATATCAAGGTCGAGCTTACAGCTGCGTTGGAGACCGCTAGATATAACAGTAAGGCCTCCTCGGGCTTGAGTTTTGATTGGAGAGGTGGAGAGCCAAGCTATGACTTTAACTTCTGGAATGCTGTTTCATACTCTTCCGTCCATTCTACCGTTTGTCAACCTTTAAGGCCCAATGGGATGTACATAAGGCCCAATGGGATGTACATAAGGCCCAATGGGATGTACATAAGACCAGAAAATGCTGCTTAAGAGTTTGATACGAAAATGACCGATCTTGCTACCTAAATTGCACCAATGGAGGAGAAACTAGAGGTGTTAAAGAATCGCCATGTGGAGTTAGGGCAAGATGTGCATTTCGTGGTGGGAGAGGTGTTGTCAGATGCCTTAAATTTATACCTTTTTTGGGTCACTCGACCGGTTGAGGCCTAGCTCGACTCAAAGTCCAGCGAGCACATGTTTTGGGTATCCGTGATGCTTGACCAGTCGAGGCCCTCCTTCAACTAGTCGAGGGTTACGCAGACCCTGCACGGACTGCGTAAATTTGAGGCAGTTTACGGACTTTTACAAGGTTGGTGCGTAAGTGAAGTTGCCTAAACTATAAATAGGAGTCCATAGGGCTATTCTAAGTGATTCAAAATCTTTCTAAAAGTTTTTTAAGGATTCCTAAAAAGGTTTTAGGGTTATTAAAGGGTGTAGCAAGGGTGAGATTCGAGCTTGTTCAAATCGAGTAAGTCCTCTCTCTTGTAATTTCTATTTCATAGTGGATTTCTGTCGCTTTATGCCGTGGTTTTTTTCTGAAAGGGTTTTCCACGTTAAATCTTTGTGTTCTCTTGTGATTGCTTGTTGCTCTTGGATTGTTATCCTAGATCTAGATCTGTGTGATTCTGCCGCAAAAATCCTCAACAGGAGGTACTAGTGATACTGGTAGCACTGATACCAAATTTCTAATAGAACTGCACTTAATGTTTTGTTGAGGTGTTGTGGGTGCCATTTTAGCTAGGATAGCCACCATCCTGTTCAAGTTCTAAGTCTGGTTGGGCATCCACATGTTGAATGATTCTTCCTGAATTCGCGATTGCTCTGCTTGGGGCCATGCTTGCTTGGCTTGAACCCTCCCTTACTCTGTGATATTTTGGATTCCCAACTACATATCGCATAACCCAATCGACATCATCTCAAGAGGGTCGATCCGATATAATGATGCTTTATCCTGGTTTGAAGGATTAGGCATTGGATATTTGAGGGTGAGCATAGGCGTTCAGGTTCTAGCTGCATATGCATCTCCTTGGGTGGAAGCAATTTAAAAGGTGTTGTGGGATCATTAACCCCAGAAGAGTTTTGGGCAACCCTTCAACTTATATTTCTAAACTCGAATTAATTAATCATGCTTATGTCACACCAGTATCTATATCAAGTCAGGTCTCTCATCAGGCATGCCAAAATATTGTTGCACCTTGGATGCAGAATTTGGTCACATTTAATATTTGTGGGAGTGCTAGAACCGACTATACGGTTCGATTCCAACCGAACAAATTTGACCCCAAGCGCTAAGATAGGTAGATACGTCATGATTAAGCATATATGACCAAGATTTGAGGAGTCCGGTTGCCTATTCAGCTACTCATAAGATGTTATTTAAAATGACAAGGTGATTATTAGATGGTAGGGTTCATCCTTGGAGAATAGGTCGCACCTTGCCTTCCGTACGAAAGAACTTTCAAATATAAAAGCAAAGAAAAAGGAAACACTTATAGTCAACTACAGGGAGTAACTTTAAAGACACATTTTGAGGGAAGAACCATTTGTATTGTGATGGAGATCGTCAAGCGTACGAGTGTAGACTTAGATTACATCTACTGGATTATTGCTACTCTTAAAGACTGATTATGCTAAGAAACATAAGAGATAATTGAAAGATAGATTTAATTTGCTTGATTGGGTTGGTATGAGACACTCCGCTTTCTTGAAATCCTTTGGCATTTATAGATAACTTGTGATGGTCATCTAGATGCTTCTTCCCCCACATTCGATGGATGATGGCAATTGCTTCAGCAATAATTTGGTCTTCCAGACTCTTCTTGGACACCTGTCTCGGCTGGTAACCACCTTAGCACCGCTTTTCTCTCAATCACGTAGTATATTCGAGCTTCTTGGTCATGCTCTATACATTGATGATGCGTAGCACTCTCATCAGTGCCAGTTGTAATTTCGTAAGGCATGCTCAAAATATCCACAAAGATTTTGGATGTGCTTTATACTTTTCATACAATGGCACATGTCCGGTTCTAATTGGTTCGTCAAGGAGCGTTATAAAATATGGTACAACAATTCTGTCGAGAATTCTTCTAGTTAATACTCAATCCAATGTTATTCTCAAGCTGGCAATGGCATTAACTAATTAGTGGCTAATCATTGGCCTTGCCAGTCAGAAATGAAAACCCACACATTCTAGCCAAGTATGTAGTTTTCCATACCTGGTTGTATTCAGGGTTAGGTACGGTCCTTACCTTGGGGCCAAGCTTGATCTACCTATTCTATATCCACGAGGTCCATCAAATTATTATTATTTAGATTATTTTAAGTAAGAGCCAAAAAATGAAGCCAATTTAGTTCTAAGTTGGACCAAACCATATGAAACAATGGTGATTGTCCATTAATGGGCCATGAAAGTTTTAGATCAACATTATTATAGGGAAAATCAAATTGATCCCTCACACAATAAGAACAACCGTTTAACTATAAGAGATGTGTTTCTGAGCTGGGGTAACCAATGGTCCAAGTAAAAGAACCATCAATAGGTCATTGAGTCGAGTAGTTAGAGCAAAGGGTTCAAAGACAGGACAAGTGGTTCCTCTGATATGGAGACAAGGCCCTCGACTAAGTCATCCAAGGATAGAGCTCGACGAGAGAGGACTCTTCTCACTTGAAATGTTTGCAACACGACTAAGAGACCTATAGGAGAAGAAACTCAAGCCACCCACAAGGGAATGAGCTCAAGCCTCGAGTTCCTTGGCACCTCGAGCTGACTAGGTCAACCACCGCCAGGGCTGTACGAGTAACCCTAAGGGGATTACACCCGAAACTCAGAAGAAGAGGGCCTTACTTAATCTTGGTTGAAGATTACACTGACTGAGGCAGGCTCGACGACACCTTCTTGACAGTTTCCCATCAAAACAGAGACTCTTAACCATATCCCATTAATACATGACGGTCTCAGAATTGATCGAGGATCCTATATATATATATATATATATATATATATATATATATATATATATATATATATATATATATATATATATATATATATATATATATATATATATGAGTAATGTTCACACACAACTAGTTGGACAGTGAGTTTTGGTCTAACTAGCTGGGTATTTAATGCTAATTAATGTTGAGAGAGGGGCGTTTGCTTCACGTTAGCATCTTAAGAGGTCTTTTAAAAATGATCTTTGACTTGGGTGGGCCCCACTGTGCTGTTAATGTAAAATTCACCTTGATCATCATGTGTGTCACCTCATGTTAGATCTAAGAAGAGAAAATCAACTCCATCCAGAGTTCAAGTGGACCACACAATTGAAAATAGTGTTAAAGGAAAGCTCACCTTTTAAAATAATTCCTTTCATGAGGCACACTTAAATCCAGTATGGGCCTGATTTTTGAGTTCCATGCCTAGCTTTTGATGTGACATTTAATGGTTGGAATGGATTTCACTTACTCATGATCACGGGTATTGTATAAATCAAAGGTAGATGTCTCTCCCTATACCTTTTCTATTGGTGTGTCCTACCTTATCAAAAGTCATCCTAATATTTTGTCTCTATATGTAGAATAAGATCACACATTTGATGGTTGTAGTGGATCTAACATGCACGTCAAGACATCATGGTGGGCCTAATAAAAATAAGGTTAGACATTCCTCTTCCACCGTTAAGCTTCTTCAGCTTCCTTATAAGAAAAAAAAGAGCCAAGTTAGGAAAAATATCAAGAGTGGATTAAGTGCAGTCCATTGCTTATGCAACACAGTTTGTCCCTGATCATGTCACCCACCTTCATGTATGCATTGTATATCCATGCGGTCCATTGGTTTTTTCAGCTTATTTTAGAACATTGATCCAAAAACGAACCAATTATAAATCTTGAGTGGTCCACACCAAATATAAAAGAGTGAAAATTGAACTTTTTCCATTAAAATTTCCTAGGGCCCATCGTAATTTTTTACTTGCTACCCAACTTATTGATAATGCCACAAAGACCTTGATGAAGGAAAATAAAATTAAAAATAAATTTCAACTTAATCCAAAACTTTTGGCCCATAAAAAGTTTTTAATGGCCAATCACCACTATTTCTATGGTGTGATCCACCTGAAATATGTATCTATTTCGTTTTTGGAATCCTTTCTTATTGTTAGCTAAAATTATAGATGTAGAGAATGGATATACAATACCTTTATCAAGGTAGGCCCAGGATGAAGGATGCACACGACAGCATATGTACAGGCTGCACCCAAGTACTCCCACTTTTTTGGGAAGAAGCACCTTTTCTCTCGGGTAATACAGAGAAGTTAAACGGCAGAAGAGAAAACTTACCTCGATTTTTTATATGGCCCACCTGATCATGTAGGTAAGATCCACTCCGACCATTAGATGTGCAATCTCATTCTAGGTATAAAGGGAAAATATAAGGTAGATTTGTAATTCAGGTGAGCCACACCAATGGAATATTTGAAGGGAAGACATCCACCTTTGATTTTTACCAGACCCCAATCATGAGCATATGAAATCAGTTCTAACCATTAGATGTGAAAGTAAAGACTAGGTGCAGGACTTAAAAATCATATCCATAAGTGATTCAAGTAGGCCTCATCAAACAATCATTTTGGAGGGTAAGCTTTTTTAGCATACTGTTTCCAATTGTGTGTTCCATCCGAGCTAACAATAGGGTTTATTTTTAATCCATAAGTTTAACATGATGTGACATACCTTATGGCCGGGGTGAATTTTACATTAATAGAAGAGTGGAGCCCATCCAAGTAAGAGAACATTTTCAAAAGACCTCTTGAAATGCTAACGTGAAGCAAACGCCCCTCTTTCTCAACATTAATTAGCATTAAATACCCAGCTAGTTGGACCAAAACTTACGGTCCAACTAGTTGTGTGTGAGCATATCTCTCTCTCTCTCTCTCTCTCTCTCTCTCTCTCTCTCTCTCTATATATATATATATATATATATATATATATATATATATATATATGGGTTAAGTTCAAAATCTCAAAGTTTAACCTTTGAACAAAATTTACTAACCTAATTTAGGCATGCCGGCTACCGTCCATCGACACCCCCTTATCCACGTCTCCCTTGTCCTTTGTAGATGGTGAGGGTGCTTCCACATTGATTATATATGTGGACCCAAAGGGGGTGTCGATGATATGATGAAAAAAGTGTAGATGGATAATTGAAAGATATTTATCTTATTAAAATATCTATTTTACTAGTATACTTTTCCACATGGATATAGAACGTTTCTATATTTCTCTTTTAAACCGTCATTTATAGAATCAATAAAGTTTTCAAGTCGATGATATTTGAAATAGAGTTCATTATAAAATCATACCAACGGTTTGGATTTATGACTAGTGACCTCAATCTATAATAATTTAAAACTCTATATAGTGCTGAAAAATGCCGGCCTCCTATCGTAAGATTTAAAACTCATGTGTAGTGCAGAAAAATGCGGGACTCCTATCGCATGATTTCACCACGCAAGGTGCGCATCTTATGAAATGACGAAAATGCCCTTGTATTTATACCCAGCCAAACTGAAGCTGGGATGCCTACTGATCGGACGCGGATTGCGTCCAACCCCCGCCCGGACGGTAATCCGTCCGAGCAGAGCTCTGTGGGGCCCAAAGTAATGTAAGTGTTTAATACACGCCGCTAATCGCTTTTATTAGACCATTTTAAGTTATGACCCAAAGAAAGAAGCAGGTATACAGCTCCGGTGGACCACACCAAAGGAAGCTGCAGTGATAATGACACCCACCGTTGAAACCTTTATGAGGGCCACTGTGATGTTTTTTTTTTACCATCCAACCTATTAATAAGGTCATGTAGACGTGGATGAAGTGAAAACACAGATATAAGCTTGATCCGAAACTTCTCCAGCTCCCAAGAACTTTTTGATGGTGAACTTTCAATCCCCACTTTGTGATCCACTTAAGACTTTTACCTGCCTAATATTTTTCATCATACCTTAAAATGATCTGACAAAAACAATTAACGGCATGGATAAAACACTTACATCACTGTGGGCCCCACAGAGCTCTGCCCGGACGGATTACCGTCCGGGTGGGGGTAGGACGCAATCCACGTCCCTACGGATCATGCTGTGGCACTGACCGTGGGCCAACCTTGATGTATTTCTTGTATATATAAACCATCCATCCGTTTTTCCAGATCAGTTTAGGACAAGAAATGAAGCAGAGCCAAATCTCAAGTGAACCACACTTTAGAAAACAGTGGTGATTGATCATTAAAAACTTGTGGTAGGCTACAAAAGCTTTGGATCAAGTTGATATTTGTTTTTCTCCTTTATTCATTCGTGCCTTTGTAACCTTACCAACAAGTTGGATGGTAAATAAAATTTACGGTGGGCCCTAGCAAGTTTTTTTAATGGTGACGGTTCAATCACCACTGTTTCACATGGTGTGGTCCACCTGAGATTTGGATCTGCTTATTTTTTGGTTCACGCCCAAAAATGATCTGGTAAAGTGGATGGATTAATGAGTGGATATTCACGACATGCATCGAAGTGGGCCCCACGATCAGGACCGCACCTAATCTGCTCCTGATCATCAGGAAACTTCCCATCACAACTGGTCATGCAGGTCTATCAGCAGTGGATTGGACTGTCCATCTTTTGGGCTTTACTGTGGATAAGCCACGGTAAAAAAAAAAAAAAAAAAAAAAACGACAACCATTGGTTAAACCTGGCCTTCGTACTGACTTTTCCCATTTTCAACGTGGGCGAATGCCTAGCTGTTCCACGAGTGGGGCATCTACAACAGGGCCCACCAGACAGAGGATCCGGACTCACTAACAAGACAACCATTTGAACGGTGGAGAGTCAATGAACAAAGACTAGTTCACCTTGACCCGTGCTTAGTGACCGTTATCATGCCTTCGGCTAGAGGTGTACACGAGCTGAGCTGAACTTTACCCAGCTTGTACTCAACTTGGATTGGTCGAGTCTCAGCTCGGGATCAGCTCGGCTCGGAACAGTAGCTCATGCTTGGCTCGACCGAGTTCGAGGAGAGTTCGAGCCAAGTTCGGACAGCAATGACAGACTTAGGGTTTAGGAAAATGGTCAGACAACGGCCGTGTGGGTAACGGAGGAGGGAGAGAGTAGAGAAATCGGATGGTGGCCATGCGGTGGTGCGGGTAAGGGATGAGGATGGAGAGAGATGAGTAGAGAGGGCCGTGCGGGTAAGGGAGAGAGTAGGGAGATCGGACGGCCGTGTGGGTAAGGAAGGATGAGGGAGAGAGAGAGAGAGAGAGAGAGAGAGAGAGAGAGAGAGAGAGAGAGAGAGAGAGAGAGAAGGATGAGGGAGAGAGAGAGAGAGAGAGAGAGAGAGAGAGAGAGAGAGAGGTTAGCTTAGTCGACTGAGAGAGAGGGAGGAAGAGAGGGTTAGGGAGGAGAGTCTAGGGTTTGGGTGGGCTGGGATGGTTTTTAAAAATGGGTAGGTTATTTTTATTTTTATTTTATTTTTAAGGGTGTATATACCTTGCACCGAGTCAAGCCAAGTCGAACCAAGTCGAGCCGAGTTCGAGTAGTATTCGAGTCGAGTTGAGTCGAGCTGGGGCAAGATCGAACTCATTTCGAGCTCCAAAAATCAGCTCGACTCGGTTCGAACTCAGCTTCGATCCGAGTCAAGTCAATCTTTTTCGAGTCGAGTCGAGCGAGCTACCGAGCTAACTCTGCTCATGTACAGCCCTACCTCAGCCAAAAAGGTAGAGGTGCGATGAGCATAACCATTCATCTATGGGCCCACATCTCTTATTGATGTGAATTTGAATTTCTCTTGAGGTCAATGAAATATAGTGGTGAAAATTAGTCAAAATCAATTTTTCCTCTCCCTTAAAGAGAAGATAGGGAGGCATCTCCACCTTATATGCGGATCATGTAAAATGCAATCAGAACCGTTGATCTGTTAGGCCACCGTTTGGACAAACCATGCCCAATAAAATCGTAAAATTGTTTATTTATTTATTTTTAAAATTTTATTTGTCCATTTTTCTAAAATCTAATCCAATGGCTAAGTGGTATAGCTGTATATATATTTTTTTTTCCATAGCCTCATTTACATTATGGCCCACTTATCAACCATTTTATTAGGCAACAATATTTCTTCTTGTTGCATTTTTTTTTTCCTTTTTATTTTTCTCCAATTAAGGATTTGATTTTATCCATTGAAAGAATATCAATAGAGAAAATCAATCAATTTTATTTTAAAATTTTTTTTATGGTATCAGATTGTTTTATATAGATTTTTTTTTTTTTTTTTTTTTAAATTTCCAGCTAAGTTGATGTTACGTATGCGATTGATAAGATAAGTGGCAGCTAAAACACGTTCTCCTAAAAAAGATAGTGGAAGAGGTGAGCCCGGAATTTTGGGCCACCTCAAGAAGAAGTCTATGTTTACATTCAGCGTGTCGTTTGTTGATGTGTCTCAACACATATATGCTGATAAATGATCTCGTGTTCATGAAAAATAGATTACAATTTTTTAAGAAAGAAATTTAATTCCATTACAACTGAAAAATACATTGTTGCCTAATACGTTTTGATTGACCAAAGGCACCAAGAGACGTAGTGCTGACTCGCATGCGTTCATCTCCCTAATCAATCTGTCTATTGAATATTTTAATGTTGTAATTTGACTCATTTGTTGAGTTGGGAATTTTAGTGTCATGTTAAACATAAGTATCCTGTTTTATTTTCAGCTAGATTTTTATTTTCCCTCCATAATAGCCCTTGAAAAGCTTCTCAATCCGAGCATCTTCTCAGAATTCCCAAACAGAGAAATTGACAATAAGAAATTTTGTCGTAGACATGCCCACATGCAATATCAACTCCAATTTTGAGAATGCAATGATGATAAGTTCGACAGATATACTCTTATTCTCACTAAGGGCTTGATTGGATGCTTGTAATTGGAATATAATGAAATCTAAATTATATGCTAAATGAAATTGATGTGAATTTGAATCCTTAATTGTGTTTGGATACTTATAATTAGAATACATTGGAATTTAAAAGTTATGTTGTTGGGGAAATGGTGAAATCACACAGAGATGAATCTAGAATAGTAATCCAAGAGCACTAAGCCAAAAGGAAGGATAACACACTAATTTAACGTGAAAAACCCTTTTAGAAAAAAATATGGTACAAAGCGACAAAAATTCACTATGAAAGCAGAAATTACAAAGAAAGAAGGCTTACTCGATTTGAACAACTTCGAATCATACCCTTACTACACTCCTTTGAAACCCTAGAATTATTTAGAAACCCTTGGAATGCATTATAATCCCGTTTACACCTATATATAGCCTTGGAAAGAATCCTAAACGAAATAAAAAACAAATCCCGTATTTTCTCAGTTTTGCAAAAAAATCTACGCAGAATCTGATTAAATTTAAGACATCAAATAAAACAATCTCTACCATGTCTTCAATCTTCAAATGTGTAGGTCTTTGTCCTCTTCTCTTATCTCTGCATTGCATCATAACTTCATCAATGCTTCTCGTGCATATTTCGTCTTCCTTTTACTCTATCGCCAAGCTTAGAGAGGTTATACCGAACTTAAACTTCTTTATACGAACAACCTTATTGAGCATGTCTGCCAGATTCATGCTGGTGTGAATCTTCTCCAAAGTTATACTTCCTTTTTCAAGAACTGGTTGGATAAAGTGGTGACGAACATCAATGTGTTTAGTACGAGAGTGATAAACAGAATTTTTAGTCAAATTTATAGTGCTTTCACTGTCATAATTAACCGGCATAGCTTTCTGCTGAAGTCTTAATTGATTTATCATGCCTTTCAACAAAACACCTTACTTAAACATTTCTGTTACTACCATATACTCTACTTCGGTCATGGAAAGAGTTATTACGGACTGAAGCTTCGACATCCAACTAATTGCTTCACCCGTTAGAACAAACGAGTATCTTGAAGCTGACTTTTTGGAATCCACACTACCTGGGTAGTCTGAATTTACAAATTTACATAACATACCAACTTTGACACTGTCTTCTTAAAAGTTAAGACATAGTCTTTTATACCTCGAATGTATTAAAGTAGTCATTTCATCGCTTTCCAATGTTGCTTATCGAGGTTTGACATGTATCTGTTCACAATACTGACTACCTACGAAATGTCTAGTCTTGTACAGACCATGACACACATTAAACTACCAACTGCATTCTAATACGACACATGAGACATAACTTGATTTTTCTCATTTGATTTAGGACATTGTTCTAAGGAAAGCTTGAAGTGAGCTGCATAGGAAACACTCACCAACTTTACGTGGTCCATCCTATACTTGATCAGCACCTTTTCAAGGTATTCTGCCTGTGATTACCAAAGCCTACTCCTCTTCCTATCTCTATGAATATCTATACCGAGAACCTTTTTTTGCAGCCTCCAGATCTTTCATTTCGAATGTCCTTAATAATTGAGTCTTCAGTATGTTGATTTCAGACATATCATGACTGACGATCAACATATCATCTATATACAATACTAAGATGATGAATTTACCATCACTCAGTGTCTTGTAATAGGCAAATTGATCGTATTCACTTCAAATAAATTTCTGACACAACATGAAAGAAACAAATTTGTATACCACTACTTAGACGACTGTTTCAGGCCGTACAACGACTTCATTAACCTGTAAGATTTTTTCTCTGTCCCTTTAACTTTGTAGCCCTCTGGTTGCTTTATGTAGATATGCTCTTCCAACTCCTTAGTCAAGAATGCATTCTTAACATCCATCTGTTCTAGCTCGAGATCATATTGGGTAACTAGCGCTAACACGAATCTGATAGATACTTGCATAACCATCGGTGCGAATATCTCTGTGAAGTTGATTTCTTCTCTCTGATCATGCCCCTTCACTACCAGCCTCGCTTTGTATTTGTCATGTTTCCTTTTAAATAATCACTTGCATTCGATTACTTTTTGGCCTACTGAAAGCTCCACTAGCTCTCATGTGTTGTTTTTGTGCAACGATTCCATCTTATCGTATATAGACACCTTCCACTTTTCTACATCAGGCTTATTAAAAGCCTCCTGAATATAGACGGGTCCCCCTTATCTGTAATGAGGGCATGTGCAATATTAGAGTCATGCTCGTATCTTGTTGGTAACCTTTGATCACGCGGTGTGTTTCTTCTCACAGGTGGCTACTCCTCATTCTCATGTATCTTTGTCTGCACATTTGTCTCTGCCTAAGTATCATATGTATCAATCTGAACTTCTATGATCAACTTTTCTGGTTCCTCTTGCTCCTCTTAATCATTCTTGTGGAATAGAGAGCTTTCATCAAATCTGATGTTACGGCTAGTGATAACCTTGCACGTGACCATGTCAAATAACCTGTAACCTTTCACACCAACACCATAGTCAATAAAGTTATACTTTTTGGCTCTATGGTTTAACTTATCTCTCTCAACTGACGGTACATGAGAGTAAACCTCACAACCAAATATGTGTAAATCTGAGTAGTCCATCTTATGACCACTCCATACTTCCACTGGGATTTTACATTCAATTGCTGTAGAAGGAGACCGGTTCACTAAATAGCAAGTCTTATTAACGGCCTCTGTCGATAAGTCATTGCCCAATACAGTATTACTTAACATGCATCGGGCCCTCTCCAAGAGAGTTCGATTCATCCGCTCAGGCACATCGTTTTGTTCAGGAGTGTGGCGCATTGTGTTGTGCCTAATGATCCCTTCATTCTTGCAATATTCATTAAACTCAGTGGAAGTAAATTCTCTACCATTGTCATTCCTTAAAACCTTTATTTTCCACCCAGATTATTTTTTCACCATTTCCTTCCATTATTTGAATATAGTGAAAACTTCATATTTATGTTTCATGAAGTAAGCCTAAATTTTTGGGAGTAGTCGTCAATGAATGAAACAAACCATGACGACCCCCCAACGGAAACCTCTAGCGATGGTCTTCATACGTCAGAGTGCACATAATTAATCACTCCCTTACATACATGGTTTCCAGATTTAAAAAATAATCTAAATTATTTACCATATATACAATGCTCGTATATATCTAAATTAGAATTCTTAAAAACTGGAATCAAACAACGATCAGATAGTACCTTTATGCCCCGCTCGCTTATATGGTCTAGATAGGCATGCCACATACGTGTAGATGTGAACTCTGCAACAGCCACTACTGCTCAACCTGCTGAAGTGCTCCCGATCAACCTATAAAAGTTTTCGTGCCTTTGCACTCTCATAACCACAAGTTTCCTTTTGAAACTTTAAGGACACCATTAAGATCAGTGAACTTGCACCCTACAACCTCGAGTGCACCGAGAGAAATTAGACTTTTCTTCATATCAAAAACGTGCATGACATCATTCAGGGTATGCTCTATCATCAAACATCTTGATACTCACCGTACCAATAGCCACAATATTACAGGCATTGTCATTGCCCATAAAGACATGTCCACCATAACATTCTCTGTAACTGGCAAACCAACTCCGATGAGGAGTCGTGTGATATGACGCTCCTATGTCAAAGATCCACTCATCTCTATGATTGTCGTGTAAGTGTCACAATATTACAGGCATTGTCATTGCCCATAAAGACATGTCCACCATAACATTCTCTGTAACTGGCGAACCAACTCCGATGAGGAGTCGTGTGATATGACGCTCCTATGTCAAAGATCCACTCATCTCTATGATTGTCGTGTAAGTGTCCGATCATGGATATGGATAGAACATCACATCCACTTGTCTCTTCATCAAATGTGGCAAATTGGCCTCCCTGGAATTGAGTTTTCTTTCTTCGCTTTGGGATTTGTACAATTATTTTTTATGTGTACAGTCATTCCATAGTTCTAGCACTTTAATTTGCCTTTGCCCTTGCCCTTTGATTTGGATCTAGGTCTTGAAGATCCTGTACCTCGCTTTGTTTTCTTGCTTCTCGTAAACAATACATCACAATATGTCTTTACGCTAACGTTTATGTTTCTTATGACCTTTTCTTGAAGGGCTGAGATAATGGTGTTCACACTTAGGAATTTATTTCCTATGCACAATAAGTCTCTGAATGACTCATATGATGCTAGAAGAGAATTCAACAACATGCATGCCTGATCTTCATCTTTGATTACTTCCTCCATATCTAGCAACTTGCAAATCAATTTATTAAAATAAATAATGTGGGCCTTCACATCTCCACCTTCTACCATCTTGAAGGTGAATAATTGTAGCTTCAAGTGTAGGAAATTTTTAGTAGATTTTTTCATATAAATATCTTCTAACTTCGCTCATAAACCAGCTGCAGTTTTGTCCCTCACAACATTATAGAGAACCTCATCCGTGAGACAAACGGATCGAGGATAAGGCCTTTTTATTAAGCGTATTGTAATTATCATCACTCATAGTCGACTTTCACTCCTCAAGAGCACCATCTTCACCTTGTTTCGTTAAAGAACTGATCAACTTGATATTTCATAACTCAAAATTATTTTTATTTGAGTACTTCTCAATGTCATAGCTAGTATTTTCCATTAATACTAATCATTTATATTCAGGCTTGCGCCCCAACGATTACTCTGATACCACTTATTAGGGAAATGAGGGAATCACACAGAGATGAATCTAGGATAGCAATCCAAAATCACTAAGCAAAAAGGAAGGAAAACATAATGATTTAACGTGGAAAATCCTTTTGGGAAAAAATCACAGCACGAAGCGACAAAAATTTACTATGAAAGCAGAAATTACAAAGAGAGAAGGCTTACTCGATTCGAACAACCTCGAATCTCACCCTTGCTACACCCTTTTAAAACCTTAGAATTATTTAGAAACCCTTGGAATGCATCTCAATCCCGTTTACACCCATATATATAGCCTTGGAAAGAATCTTAAACGAAATCGGAAACAAATCTCGTAATTTTGCAGTTTTGCAAAAAAATGTGTGCAGAATCTGATTAGATTTAAGACATCAAATACAACATATGTTTAGATGCTTGTAATTAGAATACATTAAGTAAAACTATTTTAATACTCTTAAATTAGTTTATGTAACATTTAATGTAATAATTGTAATAAACCCACTAAAATATATACTTTAGCAAAAAAAATAATAATAATTCAAGTCTTGGGTGGACCATAAATGTGGCCCACTTTTTATAATCCAACTACTAACATTAGCCCTTCTAGAGGATTTCAATTTACATCATTTTGTTGGATTTCATTTCACCTTGGTTACAATTGCCATTATTAATTTATACCGACAACCAAATGCTCCTTTTCTACCCATGTGCATCCACTTACCATCAATTACATTCAATCTTTTTTCATGAAATTTAAATTGATGGGAGATATTCCAATAGTCAACCTCTCCTATTAGGATCAAGCTACTTTAGCTTAACACTGAACAAAACTTTATTATTATGTTAATAAGCTACTTTAGCTTAGCACCAAACAAAACTTTATTATTATGTTAATCAGCTACTTTAGCTTAGCACCAAACAAAACTTTATTATTATGTTAATCTGAAACGCGTGATTCTGATGCTATGGCTAGCTCTTAGTCGTGTGAATGAATGGATAGTTCAGGTCGAGGATATATCACCCCTTGTGCCATTTAAAAGGTCTGGAACCATCCCCAAGAAGGTAGGGAAGTAAGAAAAACCTTTTTTATTTTTAATATTTATTACGATTCATAATTTTTTTTATTTAATTATTAAATATCCCTTGTGTCATGTAAGATGGTTCCAAATTTTGAGAATCGACCTATGTTGACTCAATATCTAATAACTATAAATTAGAGACACTAACAACGTTAAATCTAATAGTAGCACACTACGTAAGGCACTGTTTAAGTGCATTTTACCTAAGGTATGGATAGTTGGTTTGATTCCCTTGTTCGGTTCCAATTCTATCAAGTCGACTCAATGAGTCTTCTTAGCTTAGTGTTGAGTCATGTTGAAAACCCTTGATATATATTAATATACCATTCTCTAATAGCTCAAGCTTTTGGAGCAAATAGTTAGTTGAGATGGTACTTAGGGGAGAAAGTTGGGTTTTCGAATCTCCCTTAGGAGATAGAGAAAATTAAGTCCAGCTAAGGAATTGGGAAATCAAGCCTAGTGTGAGTGTCCCTACACCCACCCTCGCCTAGCCGAGCTCCACCTCGTACACGTGAGTGTTAAAGTCCCTTAGTATACATTAATATACCATCACAAGTCACATCCATGCACGACTGAGCTTTCTAGCGAATCAATACTGAGTTTTCTAGTGACTCAGCTCAAATTCTCACTGAGTTGAGTTGACCTAAACGAGTTTTGAGTCTAGTCAGTGAGTTTAAAAACTATGCATGCAAGGACTCAAGATTGAATTTTTCAGTATTTTTTAACTTTGATACATGCAACTATTTTTTAACTTTGATACATGCAACACACGATATGACATTTTTGGTATTTTCTAACATGATTAATTAGAAGGATTTTTTTAATTTTTTTTTTCCAGCTACCAAATTTCAGCTTAAAACCACCCATTAATCCTTGGCTTCTAGTGATTCGGATTGAAATCTCACTGAGTCAAGCTAACTCAGACGAGTTCAGAGTCGAGTCAGCGAGTTTTAAAACTTTGACACGAGCACAACACGGCAAGGGAAACTCCACATTGACCATGTCTAGAAGGGTGTTTCAGCCACAAAATTTGAACTTTGAAGAACCAGTCAACCATGGTAACCAAGGGGTATTTAAGTAATTTTAACTTCGCACTTTATTACCAGTAAACCTCCTTCCTACCACCTCATCATATCTTCTCCTCCCTACATATATCTTGCATGCCCATGCATGTTTCAGTAGGCATGCATACCAGAAGAAGCATGCCATCTCTCTGATAGGGTTTTTTGTCCCAGGCATGACCAGTCGTGAGCCTCGCTCGACCGGTCGTGGGTCGTGCTCGACCAGTCGTGGGTTGCTCGACTCGAACTCCAGCGATGAATTGAGTTTTTTTCTCTGAGGTGCTCGACCGGTCATGGGTGTGCTCGACCAGTCATGGACTCGACACGACCAGTCATAGTTACGCAGATTCGTTCTGCGCTTTTGCATGGATTTCATTTCGCAAGTCCTTTCACAATTGGGATGCGAAAGGAGTTTCTTAAAACTATAAATAGGGGTCCCTAGAATTTTTCTAGGGGATCAAAAATCACAAGATGGGTTTTCTAAAAGCTTTGCAAGGGTTTGCTAAAGGGTTTAGGGTGAGAGAGTGAGAGAAAAGAGAGAGAGGAAGATTGTGGAAGGGAGTCGTCGTCTCAACGCTTATACGTCCTCGTGATCGGTGAGATCTCTCTGTTTTTTATTTATTCTTTTATTGTTTATTCACTCCTACGAGAGTGAAGAAGGTTGTAATATTCTACTTCATAGTGGATTGTTGATTTGGACGAGGTCCCGTGGTTTTTACCTCTTTGAGGGTTTTTCACATAAAAATCTCTAGTGTGGTGTGTGATTGATGCTTTGATTTATTTCATTGCTTTATTATTTCATAATTTTGGTTTGTTCTGGAGGGCTAGATCCTAAGGTTTTGTGCAAGGCCCCTAACAAAGTGGTATCAAAGCTAAGTTCATTAAACAGGTAGGATCGGTTTGGAATTATGGAAGGTGGCTCATCTAGGATGATCAGCCTCAATGGTTCTAACTGGACCATATGGAAGGCTAAGATGGAGGACTTGCTTTATTACAAGGACCTATATTCTCCAATTTTAGGCATATCAGCAAAATCCAAGGAAATGTCTGATGATGATTGGAAGAAAATGGACCGAAAGGTGGTGGGGTTTATTAGACAATGGCAAGATGATTCTGTGTTCCACCATGTGTCTATGGAGACCTTAGCTGCTAGCCTATGACTGAAATTGGAAGGGATGTATGAGAGGAAGACAGCCGGTAATAAGATTTTTCTGATAAGGTGACCTATGAATCTCAAGTTCAAGGATGGTCGTTTTGTGGCCGAGCACATGAATGAGGTCAGCAATATAGTGAATTAACTCTCCTCTACGAAGATGGTCCTGGATGATGAATTGCAGGCTTTGCAATTGCTTAGTTCATTGCCTGACAGTTGAGAGATATTGGTGGTGTCTTTATGTAACTCCGTGCCAGAAGGAAAGATATCCATGGAACAAGTAACCAGTTGTCTCTTCAATGAGGAGATAAGTAGGAAGTCTCAGGGGTCTACTCAGTAAGAGGCCCTTGTGATACAGGAACAGGGGAAAGGAAAGAACAGGAAGGGTGAGAAGGTCCGAAATAAATCAAGAGGCAAGTCGAGTATTAGGAAGAATGTTGAATGCTGGAATTATGGCAAGAAAGGCCACTACAAGCATAAATGTAGTGGTAAGAAGAACGACAAGAAAGGAAAAGGAAAGGAGAAGGAAGATGAATCAGATTCCACTGCAGTCACTTCGGATGGTGACGTTGTAGTTATTCTTTTAGCAAATCATGATATATGTCTCATGGCTACGAGTCAGGACACCGACTGGGTGATAGACTCGGGAGCCTCATTTCATGCGACTCCACGCAGAGACTTTTTCACAAGCTACATGTTAGGTGACTATGGAACCGTGAATATAAAAAATTCTAGCGTATCGAAGATCGTAGGGGTCGATGATATTTGTGTGAAGACCGATGTGGGCTGTACATTGGTTCTCAGGAATGTGAGGCATATCCCAAACCTTTGCCTCAACTTGATGTTGATGAGAAGGTTGGATGATGAAGGTTATGAAAGCCGGTTTGCTGGTGGATGCTGGAAGCTCATCAAGGGTTCGTTGATCGCAGCCAGATGAAAGAAGTGTTACACCTTGTATAAGGCAAGTGTCAGTGTATGCAAGGATGGGTTGAATGTAGCGAAAGATTCAGCTATTGAAATGTGACACAGGCGTCTAGGCTACATGAGTGAAAAAGGGCTTCAACTACTAACGAGGAAGTGGCTCCTTCTAGATGTGACAGGTACACCTCTCAAAACCTATCTTGATTGTTTATGAAGGAAACAACATAAAGTTTCATTTGTTAAAACTACTTCTCATGTTAATAAAGTGCATGCATTAGATTTGGTTTATTCTGATGTTTATGGTCCTATGAGGACAAAAACCTTGGGTGAGGCATTGTATTTTGTTACTTTTATAGATGATGCATCTAGGAGAGTTTGAGTTTATACTTTGAAATCTAAGGACGAGGTCTTTGATGTGTTTAAATTGTTTCATTCTATGGTCGAGAGAGAGATAAGTAGATCATTGAAGTGCATCCACACTGACAATGGTGGTGAATACATTGATGACTTTCATGAGTATTGTAAGTCCCTAGGTATATAGCATGAACAAATAGTTCCCAAGACCCGCCAGCATAATGGTGTAGCTGAGCAGATGAATCACACCATTGTAGAGAGAATCAGATACATGTTATCCCATGCAAAGTTGCCCAAGACGTTCTGGGGAGAAGCAATGCACACGGTAGTGTAATTGATAAACAGGTCTCCATCAACCCCGTTGAATGGAGAAGTACCTGAGAAGGTGTGGAATGGACAGGATCCATCGTATAATCATCTCAGGGTGTTTGGATGCAGGACATCTGTTCATGTACCAAAGGATGAGAGGTCCCAGCTCGATATGAAGATTAGGCAGTGTGTGTTCTTAGGGTACGATGATGAAAAGTTCGGTTACAGATTGTAGGATCCGACTGAGAAGAAGCTCATCGGGAGCAGAGATGTGGTATTTTTTGAAGATCAGTGTATAAAAGACATTGGAAAGCCAGAGAAGAACCAACCTAGTTCAGGTGAGCTAGAGGACATGGATCCGATTATTTCTCCCGTGGTGCCTGATGACGGGGGAGTATAGCAAGGTGCAGAGGACGAGAGAGTTACTACAGCAGATGGACCGGGGGAGTAACCCTCACTTAATCCACTTGTTTGAGCCACATGTGAGGAGGTCATCTAGGGATAGACAGCCGTCCAAGAGGTACTCATCACATGATTACATTATGCTCACTGATGGGGGAGAGCCAGAAGATAATTCTGAGGCCTTAACCGACGAGCATAAGGGGGAGTGGTTGAAAGCTATGCAAGAGGAGATGAAATTCTTGCATAAGAACCACACCTATGATATGGTAAAATTGTCTAAGGGTAAGAAAGCTTTGAGTAACAAGTGGGTGTTCAAAAAGAAGGTTAAGAAGAAGAATTCACAGATGAAGTTCAAGGCCAGACTTATGGTAAAAGGGTTTCGTCAGAGAAAATGTATAGACTTCGAGGAGATATTTTCACTAGTGGTGAAGATGACATCCATACGGGTGTTGCTTGGGTTGGCGGCTAACATGGATTTGGAGATAGAGCAATTAGATGTTAAAACTTCCTTTCTCCATGGTGACCTGAAAGAAGAGATCTACATGCACCAACCAGAAGGGTTCGAAGTCAAGGGCAGAGAGCATATGGTGTGTAGGCTGAGGAAGAGCTTGTATTGGTTGAAACAAGCTCCACAATAATGGTACAAGAAGTTCGATTCATTCATGTTACAGCATGGGTATGACAGAACGGAGTCGGACCACTGTGTGTTCACATACAAGTTCTCAGATGGTAATTTCTTAGTTCTGTTGTTATACGTTGATGACATGCTCATCACGGGAAAAGATATCAAAAAGATCGACAGGCTGAAACAGGAGTTGGGCAAGTCATTTGCGATGAAAGGCTTGGGCCTGGCTAAACAGATCCTAGGAATGGACATAACCCATGACAGAAGAAGCAGGAAACTTTAGCAGTCACAAGAGCAGTATATTAAGAAAGTCCTAGAGCGGTTCAATATGAATGTAGCGAAGTCGGTCAGTACTCCACTGGATGGTCACTTCAGATTGAGCAACAGGTAGTGTCCCAAGACGAAGGCAGAGGTGCAGAGATGCAGAAGATACCCTATGCGTCTGCTGTAGGAAGTTTAATGTATGTTATGGTGTGTACCCGCCCAGACATAGCATATGCAGTTGGGGTTGTCAGCTGGTATCTTGTCAATCCTGGCAAAGAACATTGGGTAGCGGTGAAGTAGATACTGCGGTATCTAAGAGGCTCATCCAGGTTGAGCTTATTCTATGGTGACGAAAAACCCGTGTTAAAAGGCTACATAGATGCAGATATGACAGGTATATAGACTCCAGGAAGTCTACATCGAGGTTTATGTTCACGTTTGTAGGGAGTGGTTTCTTAGCAGAGTAAGCTATATAAGGTCGTAGCATTATTGACAACCGAGGCTGAGTAGATTGCAGTCACAGAGACATGTAAAGAGATGCTTTGGATGAAGAGGTTCATAAAGAAACTTAACCTGAAGCAGGAGCAACACGTGGTATATTGCGATAGTCAGAGTGCTATACAATTGAGTAAGAATCCAAGTCAACATTACAAGTCGAAGCACATAGAGATTCGGTATCACTGGATCAGGGATACTTTGGAATAGAAGGTGTTACAGCTTGAGAAGGTCCACACAGACGATAATGGGTCAGACATGATGACCAAGGCTTTGCTCAAGGGCAAGTTTGAGGTTTGTAGAAATCAAGCTGGCTTGAAAAAGGTGAACCCCTCCTGGGTCAAAAAGGGAGAGATTTGATGAGGTTTTTTGCCCCAGGCACGACTGGTCGTGAGCCTCACTCGACCGGTCATGGGTCGTGCTCGACCAGTCGTGGGTTGCTCAACTCGAACTCTAGCGACGAATTGAGTTTTTTCTCCGAGGTGCTTGATCGGTCATAGGAGGTGCTCGACCGGTCGTGGGTGTGTTCGACCAGTCGTGGACTCGACACGACCAGTCATAGTTATGCGGATTCGTTCTGTGATTTTACGCGGATTTCATTTCGCAAGTCCTTTTGCAACTAAGATAAGGAAAGGAGTTTCCTAAAACTATAAATAGGGGTCCCTAAGGTTTTTCTAGGGGATGAAAAATCACAAGAAGGGTTTCCTAAAAGCTTTACAAGGGTTTGCTAAAGGGTTTAGGGTAAGAGAGTGAGAGAAAAGAGAGAGAGGAAGCTTGTGGAAGGGAGTCGTCGTCTCAACGCTTATATGTCCTCGTGATCGGTGAGATCACTCTATTTTTCCTTTATTCTCTTATTGTTTATCCGCTCCTGCGAGAGTGAAGAAAGTTATAACGTTCTACTTCATCGTAGATTGTTGATCTGGATGAGGTCCCGTGGTTTTTACATCTCTGAGGGTTTTCCACGTAAAAATCTCTTGTGCGGTGTGTGATTGATGTTTTGGTTTATTTCATTGCTTTATTATTTCATAATTTTGGTTTGTTCTGGAGGGCTAGATCCTAAGGTTTTGTGCAAGGCCCCCAACACTCTCTTTCTCCTCCTCTTCTTCATCATTTCTCTCAAGCCCCACCTCTCCAATGGTTTAGATTCTATCACTCCAACTCAACATCTTAGTTGGCCCCATAATCTAACCTCCCAAGGTGGCATATTTGAACTGGGTTTCTTTACACCAGGCAAATCCCAAAACTACTGCATAGGCATCTGGTACAAACAAGTCTCAGAACAAACAGTTGTCTGGGTGGCCAACAGAGAAAAACCCCTCCCAAATCCCTCCAATTCAATCCTAACCATCGCAGAAGATGGCAATCTAGTCCTCCTCTGCACCTCAAAATTTCCATTCTGGTCCACCAATCTAATATCCAAGCCGTTGAACTTGACTGTTGCGGTCCTCCTAGACAATGGAAATCAAGTTCTGAGAGACCGGTCCGATCCGTCTGTCTTGCACTGGCAGAGCTTTGATCACCCAACTCATACATGGCTGCCTGGAGGGTGGCTTGGTTTGAACAAGGTGACGAAGGAAAACCAACGGCCTAGTTCATGGAAGAACTCTGAAGATCCGGCCACTGGGCTATTCTCTCTCTCAATAGACCCGAACCAAAGCATGCAGTATTTTATGATGTGGAATGGGACTCGAAATTACTGGACTAGTGGGGATTGGGATGGAAATATTTTCAGCAAAGTCCCCGAAATGATATGGAATCATATATTCAATTTCAATTTCAATGAAACCAAAGAGAGGAAGTCTTTCACTTATTCGGTGAAAAATGATTCCATCCGTACAAGATTCGTGATGGGTTCTTCAGGCCTAATTAATCAGTTTTCATGGCTGAAAGACTCAAATTCATTGAATCTGTTCAGGTCTCAGCCAAGATCTCGATGTGATGTTTATGCTATTTGTGGGCCTTTGGGAGCTGCAAAGAGGAGAGCTTGTCGTCCTGTACGTGCTTGCATGGTTTCGAGCCAAAGTCTCCGAATGACTGGAATTTGAGTAGTTGGTCAGGTGGGTGCAGGAGGAAAACTCCTTTGGGGTGTGGGCAGAATGGGACTTTTGATGGTGAGAAAGACGGGTTTTGGACTTTGTCTGGCATGAAGCTGCCGGACCCCTCGTGATCTTTGGCAGTTGGGAATGTCAGTGAATGTGAATTGGCTTGCTTAAATGACTGTTCTTGCACTGATTATGCTTTCAAGAGCGGATGTTTGAATGGAGAGTTGTTAGATCTGAAGCAGTTAGTCTGGTGGAAATGTTGATGAAGGAACTCTTCTTCTCCGTCTTGCTGCCTCTGAAATGAAGTTTTCAGTCAGTAGGAAGGGGACCATTACATGGGCAGTTGTAGGTGCCGTTGCAGGTGCTGTTTTTCTTTTGGGTATTGTTCTGTTTTTTATTTGGAGGCGACGGTGGCAACGGAATATGGTATGTTCAGATGCAGTTCAAGGCTCTTTGACTGCATTTAGCTACCGAAGTCTGCAGACTGCAACGAAGAATTTCTCAGAGAAATTAGGCGGTGGATCGGTACGATCCAACACGTTAATCTCGTACCGATCCACCACGTTAATCTCATCCGCCTTCGTGGGTTTTGCTCGGAAATGGCTAAAAGGCTGCTTGTCTATGATTACATGCCAAATGGGTCTTTGGATTCTCATCTCTATGGTAAGAATTCCAATGTCCTGGATTGGCCAACGAGGTATCAGATTGCGATTGGGACGGCAAGAGGAATATCTTATCTTCATGAGAAATGCAGAGACTGTATCATACATTGCGATATTAAGCCAGAAAACATACTTCTGGATGGTGGGTTCTGTCCCAAGGTGGCTGATTTTGGTCTGGCAAAGCTTGTTGGGCGGGAATTCAGTCGGGTTTTAACAACCATGAGAGGAACAAGAGGCTATCTTGCTCCTGAATGGATTTCAGGCTTGGCAATCACCCCAAAAGCCGATGTCTACAGCTATGGGATGATGGTTTTCGAGATCATTTTAGGGCGGAGGAATACAGAGCAATCGGCAGTAGGGGAAACAGTCTTTTTCCCGATTTGGGCTCTGAGAAAAATCATGGATGGTGAAATCCATTGCTTGTTGGATTACAGATTGGAGGGAAATGCGAACTTGGAAGAACTCAGTCGAGCTTGCAGAGTCGCTGGCTGGTGCATTCAGGACGACGAGAACGACAGGCCGTCCATGGGGCAGGTTATTCAAATCTTGGAGGGTGTTTTGGAAGCAAACATCCCACCCGTACCGAGATCGCTTCAGATTCTTGCAGAAAATCAGAACATGGTTTTCTTCTCCAACTCTTCACCGGCGGCTTCTCAAAGCTATGAACTGCCGAGCAATTCATCAACGAATTCACGGTCCAAAAGCGTGTCGTCAGCAAGTTCCAAGGAGTAGAGATTGTCATGGAGATATCTCAGCATCCCAAATTCCAATTCAAATCATTGCGTAGAAGTTAGTTTCTTATAGTAGCTCTGTCTTCTTCAGTTTCTGTCTGTATATAGGCCACGTTTGGATGTTCAATTGAATTCAATCGTGATATTTCAGTTGAGCAGAGCAGATGTTGGTTCCGTATTTGTGGCTTAGATTAACTAAGTTATTTCTTCTGTATCGACCGATTATCCCGCTTCAGTTGAATTGAGTATCCAAACGCGCTATGGGTTTCTTTGAAATCCTTTGGTTATAACAGCAACATGAGATTGTCGTGTTTTATAGTACTATTGGGGTTCTATTATTTTGATATCTTCTGGTTTGAGTTTCTTTGAATTGAAAATCCAGACTGCACGTCTGGTGGGCCCACGATAAGTGGGCGATTGCCCAAAATCCGATCCATTCAGGCGATCCTAATATTTGAATTTAGGATGATAAATTAATAAATAAATAAATCTACTTGCATTTTTGGCCATCTTATGATGTAGCAGTTGGGATTGTGTTAGGTTTTTGCAGTGTTTAAAAGATATGTCTCATCTCCTTCACAGCTGGCACTGATGTACAGTTATCTGGACCATCCAAATTGTGGGTCCCATGGATGGAAGGTATCTATAATCCCACTCATCAACCTATCCTAACAATCCAATTAATTATTGCTGTCAGATGTATGGTTAAGAGTAAGATAGTGACTGGTTGATGAGTGCATCTGAGCTTTCAGCAGGTGGGACCCACGTGCCAACTGTTACCCATGTGGGACATCTGAGCCTTCAGTAGGTGGGATCCGCCACTGTTTTGATAATCTGGCCCTAAAGCAGGCCGGTCCACTCTTTACATTGAATATGGAAGAATGGTACATCTGATGAGTGGACCACCCTGGTTTTTGAACTAGGTCATCCTCGTGGTGGGGCCCGATGGGATTTTTCCTCCCAAGCTCGACCAGTCGAGGGTGAGGCTCGACTCGAACTCCAGCGACTTCGGGTTTAATTTTCTCCGCGCTACTCAATCAGTCGAGGGGTCTTCTCGACCAGTTGAGGACCCTACTCGATCAGTCGAGGTTACGCGGATTCACTTCCGCAATTTTTTGTAGATTGCGAAATTTTGAGGCGGTTTTCGCACCTATGCGAAAGAGAGTTTTTTAAATTATAAATAGGAGGTACTTAAGACTTTCTAGGTAATATAAGAGGGTTTCCTAAAACTTTACAAGGGTTTGTTAAATGGTTTAGGGCTATCAAAGGTGTGAGAGAGAGGAAAAAAAGAAGGAAGCTTGTGGAAGGGAGATTATGCTCATAGAGGTTATCTATTGTGTACTCGACATCTCAGCGCTTATACGTCCTCGTAATCTGTAACACCCCAAATTTTTTCCAACCTAGAGTTAGGCGTCCTTAGGCAATGGGTCAACCACATCACTCTTAGAACCCAATTCCAAAGCCAAATAAATCATTTAGAACCAAATTCTTTAGAAATTTAATGTGTTTTAGCTAGCGTTAAAGTAGAATACCTGTGAAATTAACACCAACCACTTTAAATACGTTCTACAAGACCCAAAACTTGTGGAATCGTTAACGCTATAATACCCTGAAATCTAGGATTGAACTCTAAACCCAGTTGTTCTGGAACATGTTTGGAAACTTTGTATTAGATTTAGACCGCGCGTCGAAAGTCCGATATCTACAATCTTAGACCGTTATGACCGCTTTGCTGGACTTGACAATCATTTTGAAAATCAAGCCCAACCGATGCTCTGAGGCTATTTCATTGAACCTGGAGCGGGGAGTGTGAGAAAGAGTGAAATTCATAAAAAAAAATTTTAATGAGATTTAAATGAATCTGGCACGTTTCATTTGCGGGATCAGTATAAGCATTCAGACCGTTGGAATCGGACCCAAATACACCCTCGGATTAGGGAACATTTCTCACTCAGGTCAGTATACTTGGAATTCTCGATCGAGTCTCCGTGACCGTTGAACTGAAACTGGTCCGCCACGTGCGATCTGGAAACTCTACCGGACTAAAAACTTCATGTGAACAGGATCCGATATACATGAGCTTAAGTCCGATCGCGTTCGGCCTGGGGACTTCCCGAAGTGCTCTTTTGGATCAGAAAAGACCCGATTTGGTTATAACTCAAGTATACTTTTGTCCCAAGTCTATTTAGGTTAGGTTTTAGCCTATATAAGGGCTTTAAACCCTCTCATATCTCTCTCATCCGAATTTGCAAGAAACCCTAAAGAGAGAGAGAGAGAGAGAGAGAGAGAGAGAGAGAGAGAAAGAGAGAGATTGTGAGTGAGTTGTGGGAGAAATTTCCTGCCACTTGCTCCAGCTTTTGCACATACCAAAGCACCGCATTCAAATCACTTTCCCGATGATTCCAACGCACTTCTAGGTAAGAAAACCCTAACCTATAGCTGTTTTAAGGATTCTTTCGATTCAAATAGCGAAGTAGCTTATGTATCTTATGAATTAGGTCGCCATAACGCCGTTGACGAAGCGTAGATTTTCTATTCTAATCAATGCGCATCTACGGCGAAAGGTGAGGGATGCTTAGATTAATTGTTTTCAAAGCTTTCAATGTCGTTTAATAGTAGATTATCGACAAGAACGCTGTTTGACATGTAGAACATGCTGTCCGTTTTCCATTTCATATATGTACGGAGAATATGAGATTTAGGGTATTTTAAGTATTTGTAGAAAATACTGTATACGTCCGTATTTTGCAAAAATGGTTGTCATGTTTATTTTTCATGTTGTTATGCTGGTTATGCGTGCATGATCTTTTTGGCGAAGAAATTTGCTCTAATGCGTACTTTGGGTCGACATACGCTATGTAGACTAAAGTGTGCAAACTAAGTGTTTGTATAAATGTTTGTATTAGTATATATTGAGTACATGTTGTTGTAGATTAGTCTTGAGATTGAATTCTTAATCAATATGATGATATACATGAGTTCCTCCATGTTGTTATTGAATTGATATCCTTATATGTATGGAATACATGTGTTTTGGTTGATATTGCTTACGTTGTATGTATAACATGTTGATAACATGCTTGGATTGTCCACATTTCATTTCTATTACTCTCATATGTTCACTGATGTAGAATTGTAAGTGCTTGGGGCTATATCCTAGTTCAGGCAGTCGGTAACAGTTTGGAATTCGTGGTTGGTTTTTATTCGCTACGAAGGACGCGTCGATGAACGCGAGTCGTGTTTTGGGTTGGCGGTAGTGGTTAGGCCACACGAGGTGTTTTATGCACTTCATGTCGTTCAGCTTGAGATGCGTTCGTACTAATCGAGCCCGTCAAGTAACCCAACTGGCCATTGTATGTTCACCTTGTATGAGTCATAACTACTTGAACCTAGGGTACTGAACTTATCATTGAAAACCCTGATAACCATGGTACCTTGATCCATAAAGACTCATGAGCCGGGCATAGTGGTATGGGACATCGTGGTCAAGCTGTCGGCCTACGCTGGGGCCACAAACCTCCCCGTAGTGACCAGTGAGGACCTTAGACTCGTGAGCCGATTGTGGTAGTATGGGACACTATATTCGAACTGTCGGCCTATACTGATTGGTGACGAGCCCTTTATAGTGACCGCGAGCGTATTCTGAGTCTACGTGAGGCGACGACTCTTACGTAGCGATAAGAGTACAACTAGGCCTGTATTGATAAGGTGATGGGGGAGCGGTGCAACGAGTGTGAGCAACAGCCCTGGCAGCCCTTGCAGCGACCTAGAAATATACCATCGTATGAGATTACTAGGAGTGACGACCCTAGATAGGATCTGTATTGGGATTGATATAAGTAAAGTACCTTAGTTTCCCAATACTGTTGTACAAAAGGACTAATAACAACTCGGTAATCATTATCCATATCGCACTGCATGTGCCTGGAAGATGTGGAGCACTGAGGAAAGAAAGCATGCCGCGGACGTAAGATGGTACCGCATGAGGGAGTATATCTGTGAGGGCATCCATCATGTCATTTCATGCTTACATTAATAACAGTATTTAGGATTGTCTGATTGATAACTTTACTATTAACGCGTGATTGATTTGATAACATGTTAATCTTTGCCCTATAATTCCATTGAGTTGATCACTCACTCCCACGTTATGGGATGGTGTCGCGCACACCAACCAGTCCCTATTTTAGTTTCAGGTGATGGCGATGTTTGCGAAGCAGAGCCAAACGTGATGATAAAGAGGAGGATCCCTCCTATATGCAGGTTCTGATCGACGGGATTAAAGGGAGGTTGATTAGATGCCTTGACACTTGTCATTTTATATCTTTGGATCACTCGTATATATTCTTTTTTCTCATCTTTGGAATATACATGTATTTAGTTAACCTGGTAATATGTTCACACTTTAGAGACTTACAACAGTTTATATATTTTATATATCAATCACATTCTTCTGCTTGCTAATTTAACTGTATCTGGAGTATGATATGTTGTTCTGGCCTCATCCACCTCATGTTTTATGTAATATTATCGTCGACATTAATCCATCATTGAAAATGTTGTATAAGTGATGTTTTGGAACTTGGGAGTTGGATTTCTACCTGACTCCCGATTTTCGAGATGTTACATAATCGATGAGATCTCTTGATTTTTCTTTATTCTCTTATTGTTTGCGAGTGAAAAAGGTTTGATCCAAGCGATATGTGCTTGTAATCGGTTTTATCCTTCTAATTCATAGTAGATTGTTGATTTAGACGAGATCCCGTGGTTTTTTCCTCTTTGAGGGTTTTCCATGTAAAAATCTCTTGTTTCATGTGGTTTGTGCTTTGATTTATTTCATTGCTTTATTATCTCATAATTCTGGTGTTTTTGGGAGGCTAGATCCTAAGGTTTTGTGCAATGGTCCCCAACAAAGTGGTATCAGAGATAAGTTCATTGAACGGAGTGGAATCAGTTCTGAATTATGGAAGGTGACTCATTAAGGATGATCAGTATCAATGGTTCTAACTTGACCATATGAAAGGCTAAAATGGAGGACTTGCTTTATTGCAGAGACTTATATTCTCTAATTCAAGGCATATCAGCAAAGTCAAAGGATATGACAGAAGATGATTGAAAGAAATTAGACCAGAAGGCGGTGGAGTTTATTAGACAATGGTTGGACGATTCTGTTGTTGAGGGTCAAATAGTGCATATTAGACCCCAAATATTGTCCGGATTTACAAGCATAATAGTGTTTAATGCCCAATTTTAATCGTGTTTTATTGTAGGGTGTGATTAGGAGAGTTGACTGAAAAAGGATGCCAAAAGCTTGGATTTAACGTTCTGATAATCACTAGGGCATGGGACGGACTCCATGGGACCAAGATTGATAGATATACATGGTCAGAAATTCGAGAAAACTAAGAAACTGAAGCTCAAGTGGCTTGAAACGCATCCAGAACGCAAGATCACGGGGTTCCCAATATCGGTTCGGCTCGAAACTTCATACGTGGCCTAAGGACCATAAATTAACCGTACACATCAAAAATCATTCATTGGATCATTACGAAAGTGGCCTAACAGGCAGATCAGCCCATCAATCTTCAATTTGGGGCCCACCTGCCAGCTGGATATGCTTGATAATTGTTCTCAACGGGTAAAATAATGTGAGGAAAAGAATGGGCGGATTGGATTTCTTGAAAGCTTCACAGTGGACCCTATATGTACATTGTGTGTACATAGTGTACACACGCCCGCCATGCATGAGATTTTCCAAAAGTCGGTCAGCGCAGCTGACCGACGTTTCCGTCTACAATTCAAAAAAAAAACGTGTAGCGGATGCACGGCCGCTGGTCATTTTTGCGGACGGTTGTGGGCCCTACCCATTGACTGTACGTCTGATCCAAGCTGTCCATCTTGTAGAAGGGTTCGAATACTACAAAACCATGCTGACCTTTTGTATCCATGCATACACATGTGTGCGATACAGGGGCCACAAAAGGGCTGCCCTGGGACGTTCAAAATTGATCTTTTAGTGATTTCTTCTCTGGGCCACGTCAATGGACGTTCAAAACCACCTATTCTTGACTGAAATTTCGTTCTGAATCCAATGGACGGGGTGAATTTTCCATAAAATGCTTCTGTGGGGCCCATCGATCACAACAGCGAAATGGTGCGAAAGGTTTCGCACATCCGCGAAAACTGACTTTTCCAGGCAGTTTTGGCCCACCATCTTTGATCATATGCAGATCTGAACCGTCTATCATGTAGAGAACCTAAGAAAGTACCGAGGGACGGTGTTTTTTTAGAATTTGAGCGAGAAAAGTGGCGTGTTTCGAGGCATTGAACTTGGCTGCAAAAATTGTACTTCGTGTCCTGCTACAACTCTGTCACTGACTCCAGCCTTCCAGCAGCTATAAAAGGAGGTTTTAGACGTGGGGAGCATTCATTCAGGTCTACGAAGGAAGAAAAAGAGAGACGTGGAGGCTCGGGCAGGGACGTGAAGCAGAAGAAAAAAAAAAGTATTTTCTTTTTATTTTTTAGTTTATTTCAATTGTGGAGATTTAGTCATCCATGTCTGGCTAAACCTCTTAGCTAGGGCTAAGAGGTAAAGCTTGTGGTGAGGTGCGAGATTTTATTTTATGTCTTTAATTTAATTTTAATTCTTGAATTGACGTTGATTTTAGTTGATTATTAATGACATGTTTTGTTTAGTCTTTAATAGTCTGTTGTGACTAAAATTACAATGGGTCTACAATGGCTTGGAGCATGTCCTTTTTCCCTTTATGTTTATGACGTCAGGAAGCCCCGTTGTTCACCATAGTCTCCTGGGCATGGTCGGATGACGGTACCCTTCCTAACTTGCATACATGTGATTGGGTGGTAATTAGTTTAATTCTGTTGTTTGCCATAGTCTTTGGGTATGGTTTGGTGATGGAATCCATTCTAATTCATCTTCCTTTCATCTCTTTGAAAGCTAGATCAATGACAGTTCAGTAAATTCCATGATTCATGAAACAGGCATAAGATCTCCCTGATCTCTACAAGTGGATCATCTGAATCTCTAGTTTCCTTACCTCTGATTTCTCATATAAGTTTTAGATTAATAGTTTACAATTATTCATCAATTTATAATTCAATTCAGATTTCATCTCATTCTAGTTCTATTTTCAGTTAATTTTAGATAACGTACAAGTTTCAGTCCCTTGGGATTCGACCTCGGTCTTACCGAGTTATTACTACATCACAACCCTGCACTTAGGGAGTGAACAAGTTTTTGGCGCCGTTGCCGCGGACTGTTGGCTACGTTTTTCTGAAATTAATTAGTTTTAGGATAAGTTTAGGATTAGATTTTTTTTTTTAGAAATTTTTAATTCTAGGTTTAGAAGCTTAATTATTTTCTTTATTAGAAAATTTTCCTAACTTTAGAAATTTGCTATTCTTCCTTCTATCTGATTTTTAGAACTAACTCAATTTTTCTGTTTTGTAGGAAACTTCTAATTTAGTAAGCTCTTTTTAATTTTTTCTTTTTTTAGAATTTTTTTCTTTTCTCTAGAAATTAGTTTACTTTTAATTAGAACTTTCTATTCTTAAAAATTAACTTATTTTGTTTTATTTTGCAGATTCTTAACCTAGGATTCCAACTTTAGTAACCTTTTTCCATCTTTCCCTTTTATTTTCTAGATTTCTTCTTCCTTTCTCTTAGGTTTAAGTAGAATTTGAGGGCTGAGTGTGTTTTATGCCCCAGTGGGCACGCGACAACACTCGACGTCTCGTGACTGAAGGAGGATTAGTTGAGGGGTTGACTGTCCATCGCAGGACTAGGCACCACTTGAATTCTCTTGAGTTAGAGGACGTTATGGCTGAAAATCAACCTCAAGCACTACCCCAACCAAGGGTTGAGGAAGTACATGATGAGAATGAGGTGCATCAGGCACCCCCGCCTCGTACTTTATGAGATTATTTACAACCGGCGGGGATGAGTACACCCTCATGCATAATTTTTCCTGAGAATACAGGACATATGGACATCAAACCAGGGGTTATCCAACTCCTTCCTAAGTTTCATGGGCTTGAGTCTGAAGAACCATACTTGCATCTGAAAGAGTTCGATGAAATCATAGGCACCTTATACTTTCCTAATGTATCTGAGGATACTATTAGGCTGAAACTCTTTCCATTTTCCTTGAAAGAAAAAACTAAGACGTGGTTACATTCACTGCGTCCTAGATCCATTGGCACATGGAATGATATGCAGAGGGAATTTATAAAGATATTTTTCCCACATCATAAGACAATTACCCTCAGGAGAGCAATCATAAACTTTGCCCAAAAGGAAGATGAAACATTCTTCCAATGTTGGGAAAGGTTCAAGGATCTGGTTAATGCATGCCCACAACATGGCTTTGAAATATGGCACATTACGAATTTTTTCTATGATGGGCTGACATCTTCAATGCGCCAAATGGTCGAGACAATGTGTAACGGAGAATATATCAATAAAAATGTCGACGAGGTATGGGATTACCTCGATAGTCTCGCTAAAAAAACACAATCATGGGACTATTACCCCATGACGAACGCTACGTCTAGGCCAACTCATTCAAGAGAAAAAGGAGGAATATATCTCCTGAAAGAGGATGATGATCTTAACACTAAGGTGGCTAATCTCACCAGAAAATTTGAGGCCATGGAAGGAAAGAAGGAAAAGGTTAATGAAAGTATTTGCGGCATCTGTGATTGCAACATTCATACTACTGAAAATTTTCCTTCAATACCTGCCTTTCGAGAAGTATTGAATGAACAATCTAATGCCGTAAATAACTATCAAAGACCTTTCAATGGACCACTTTCTAATACATACAATCCTGGTTAGAAAAATCATCCAAATTTCAGTTGGAGGAATGGACCAACGGCTACACCTCAAGGTTTCCTAAACCAAAATCCAACTCAAGAGAAACCTCAAGAGGATTTGGTTCTAAAACATTTTCAAAAGCAAGAGCTTTTCAATCAGGGTATGATGCAAGCCTTTTAAGACCTTACGAAAGCAATACATGAACTTAAGGCTGAAAATACGATTGGAAACAAGGGGAGCTTCCTAACTCAACCTCTTCCCAATCCTAAACCGCATTATGGAGTTAGTGATCCCAGCTCTTCAAATCAAATGGGACACACTAAATCCATCACCATTCTTAAGAGTGGGGAGGTTATTGATAAAACCCTTCCGGTTAGGCCCGAAAAGCCTCAAGAACCAGAAGAGGATAACAATGATGGATCTGGTGAGGCCCCATAAAAATTTGAACCGGAACCTTTAGAGAAGCCAGTTGCTCCGTTTTCCCAACGGTTGGTTGAACCAAAACGTCTCTCTAACTCTCAGGATATCCTAGAGGTGTTGAAACAAGTGAAAGTCAACATTCCTCTGCTTGATGTTGTAAAACAGATTCCTTTATATGCTAAATTTCTAAAGGACTTATGCACTACCAAATGACGGAAAAGTGTTCAAAAGAAGATATCCTTGATTGAGAAAGTGAGTGCCATCTTGAAACAAGATGTGCCGCAAAAATTCAAAGATCCCGGTTGCCCAACCATATCATGTGTAATCGGGAACTATCGAATTAACCACGCACTTCTTGACTTAGGAGCAAGTGTCAATCTGATTCCCTATTCGGTATACCAACAGTTAGGTTTGGGTGAATTAAAACCCACCCGAACCACACTACAACTTGCTGATCGTTCTGTTCGTGTACCAAGAGGGATCATCGAGGATGTGTTGGTCCAGGTTGATAGATTTTACTACCCTGTTGATTTTATCATCTTGGACACCGAACCCATCAACGACACGAGCACTCAGATTCCCGTCATTCTTAGTCGCCCATTCCTGTCCACTTCAAATGCAATTATCAATTGCAGGAATAGTGTCATGACTATGTCCTTTGGAAATTTGACATTGGAATCAAATATCTTTTTTAACAACTGTAGCAACTCAGAGGATGATGACGATTTTCACGATGTTAACATAATTGATTCTTTTATGGAAGATAGAACGCCTCTCACCTTATCCTCTGATCTTCTAGAGACGTGCCTGGCCCACTCCCATGATCTTGATGATGATATAATTAGGGAGACGTGTGTCATACTTGATACTGCACCGGTACTTGAAGTTAACCGGTGGAGGCCATACATTGAAGAATTGCCCCAAACTTATGTAGTGCCTCTACCGTCTAACCTCAAGCCACCGAAGCTTGACCTAAAACCTTTGCCCTCTGATTTAAAATATGTCTATTTAGGTCAAGATGAGACATATCCGGTGGTGATCTCTGCCCACCTGGAGAAGGAACAAGAGAGTATGCTTATATCTACTCTCATTGAGCATAAGGGAGCTCTTGGATGGACGATAGCGGACCTCAAGAGAATTAACCCATTCATTTGTACTCACTGCATATATCTTGAGGATAATGCAAAGGCTGTTCGGCAATCACAATGTAGACTAAATACAAACATGAAGGAAGTGGTTAAGGCCGAGGTTCTCAAACTATTGGAAGTGGGGATCATATACCCCATATCCGATAGTCAATGGGTGAGTCCAACTCAGGTGGTTCCTAAGAAGTCCGGGATCACCATCGTGGCCAATGCCAATAATGAACTCGTGCCGATCAGAGTTACTACTGGTTGGAGAATGTGCATTGACTACAGGAAGCTGAATACCGTCACTAGGAAGGACCACTTTCCTTTGCCCTTTATAGATCAGATCTTGGAAAGGTTAGCTGGTCATTATTATTACTGTTTCTTTGACGGGTATTCAGGGTATAATCAAATTGAAATCGCCCTTGAAGATCAGGAAAAGACCACATTTACATGTCTCTATGGCACCTTTGCTTACAGAAGGATGCCATTCGGGCTATGTAATGCCTCTGTCACCTTTCAACGATGTATGATGAGTATCTTTTCTGACATGGGGGAGAAATATTTAGAGGTCTTCATGGACGATTTCTCTGTTTTCGGTTCATCTTTCAACGAGTGCTTAGCAAGTCTTAAATGTGTGCTGAAAAGATGTGAAGAAAAAAATTTGGTACTTAACTGGGAGAAGTGTCATTTTATGGTTCAAAAGGAAATTTTCCTTGGGCATATCATCTCGTCCAATGGAATCGAGGTAGATAAGGCAAAAATTGATCTTATCTCTAACCTATCTCCACCCAAGAACATCAGAGATGTGCGATCCTTTTTGGGACATGCAGGATTCTACAGACGATTCATAAAGGACTTTAGTCTCCTCTCTCGTCCTTTATGTAATCTGCTTCAAAAGGATACACCATACGAGTAGACTAAGCAGTGCCAAGAAGCTTTCACTAAGCTTAAGGGCATATTAACCACTGCACCTATCATGCAGCCACCCGACTGGAGTCTTCCTTTTGAACTTATGTGCGACGCCTCTGATTATGCTCTTGGGGAGGTTCTAGGCCAGAGAAAAGATAAGCGGCCTTACGTTATTTACTAAGCAAGTAGGACTCTAAATCCTGCTCAAGTGAACTACTCGACTACGGAAAAGGAACTCTTAGTCGTAGTGTTCGCTTTGGATAAATTTAGATCCTACCTAATCGGATCCAAGATCATCATTTACATAGACCATGCGGCACTTAAGTATCTTCTTTATAAGAATGATTCTAAGCCCCGCTTGATCGATGGATCCTTCTACTCCAAGAATTTGATTTGGAATTCAAAGATAAAAAGGGAGTAGAGAACGTAGTGGCCGATCATCTTTCTCGCCTTAATACATCTGATTCCCTTGAGGCGACCCATATCAATGACATGTTCCCTGATGAACAACTGTTCAGAGTCTCCCATTCACCTTGGTTCGCTGATATTGCTAATTATCTTGCTACAGGTGCCATACCGACACACTGGACGTCACAAGATAAGAAGAAATTCTTTATCAATGTGCATAACTTTTTCTGGGATGATCCATATTTGTTTAAATATTGCCCAGACCAAATCTTAAGGAGATATGTACCAGACGATGAGCATCAGGGTGTCATCTCCTTCTGTCACTCACAGGCCTGTGGTGGTCACTTTTCTGCTAAAAAGACCACGGCTAAGATTTTACAGTGTGGCTTCTACTGGCCCACTATGTTCAGGGACACTCATGAGTTTTGCAAGGCTTATGAGCGTTGTCAGAAATTGGGAGCATTGTCCCGTCGAAATATGATGCCCTTGAATCCCATCCTTATTATAGAAGCATTTGATTGTTGGGGCATCGATTTCATGGGACCATTCCCCCAATCACTTACAAATCTGTATATTTTGCTCGCCGTAGACTATGTCACTAAATGGGTTGAAGCAATTTCGTGCCGCAAAAATGACCATTGCACGGTCATTAAATTTTTGAAAGAAAATATTCTGTCGCGGTTCGGAACGCCTCGAGCCATCTTTAGTGACGGGGGCTCACACTTTTGTAATAGACCATTTAAGAGTCTAATGAAGAAATATGGTATCTCTCATAAGGTGAGCACCCCATACCATCCACAGACAAGTGGACAAGCTGAGATTTTCAATAGGGAGATCAAACATATCCTATAAAAAATGGTTAACCCTGATCGTAAGGACTGGTCAATCCGATTGACCGATGCCTTATGGGCGTACCGTACTGCTTTTAAAACTCCTATTGGAACATCTCCCTTTAGACTTGTTTATGGAAAAGCCTGTCACTTGCTTGTGGAATTGGAACATAAAGCATACTGGGCGATCAAAAATCTGAATTTCAATCTGGACAACACTGGCTCGCTACGCAAACTTCAATTAAATGAACTTGAAGAAATTCGAAACGATGCATATGAAAACTCGAGAATTTACAAGGACAAGATGAAGGCGTTTCATGATCATCATATTCTACGAAAATCATTCACGCCAGGTCAGAAAGTCCTTTTGTACGATTCTCGACTACATCTCTTTCCGGGTAAGCTTCGATCACGTTGGACCGGCCCTTACATTGTTGTCACTGCTTATCCTCATGGGGCCGTCGAGATAAGAGATCCCGACAATGGCAAGGAGTTTAAAGTAAATGGACATCGATTAAAGCCATTTGTCGAGACATTTGATTCAGAGGACATGTCCATGCCTCTAATTGCTCCTGTTTACCAGGACTGATCTCCTAGTCTGATGGAGGTATAGGTAGGTTTATCGCTTTCATAGGTCTAGGATTGTTGCTTTATTTGTCTGGCCGAAGACAGTAAATTTAGCGCTCCTGGGAGGCAACCCAGCTTTTCATTTCATTTTTCTAGTTAGATGATTCAATGTTTGTGGGGTAACATTACTGCAAACCCTCACGAGACTACAACTCGTCCACTAGGGGTAACGTAGGGGTTTAAAGGCTTGTTGCATACGCTAAATGCAATCGAGAGCACCTGCGAAAGTGGTATAGGTAGGATTTTATTTTTGTTATTTTTATTTTGTTTTCTCTCTCATGCTAACAAGCTTCCATGCCGTGATCTATTGGAAACTCTCTTGATTCGTTATTCAGGTACTATCTTCCCATCACTTCTCATTTACTTTCGTTGTCCCATGTGCATTGCATGTTCATATATTTTACATTGAGGACAATGTAGATTTTAGGTTGGGGGTGGGAGATTAGGCTTCCTAATCAGTATTTTCTTGGTCTTGAGCAAAAATTGTGAAAATTGTGAAAAAATTTTAAAATTTTTCTGACATTTCTTATAAATTCAATGTGATTTTGACATCTATCTTTGATTTAGAATTACGAGATACGTGATGTTGGTAATTTATGACTCTTGGATTTAGCTACTTGATAGATTCCACAGTTGAGTTTGAATTATCAATCCATGATTAGAGATTTTAAACATTGATTGAATCATGATTTCAGGACACGTCTTGCTTACACATTAAGATTTCAGTTCCATATCGAAGGATTAACTTGGTAATCACTAAGCACGAAAGGAACTAGCCTGAAATATCTTGCCATCATGGTATAAAAATTGGAAAGGTTGGATAATTAATCTTCACCATAGGTTTGCTTCCTATAGGTGTAGAGTTAATTCCCAATGAATGATATGTGAAAAAGAGTCAGGTGTACGATCTTCACCATAGGTTTGCTCCCTATAGGTGAGGATTTGATTCCCCTTCCTTGGCATTACTTTGAACAGAAAAATCACAAGTTAATAGGCCAATCTATGAGGAAAGTTTTGGGTTAGGTTTTGGTTGTAATGAATTTTCTTGTTGGTTACCAATGATATCATGAAATTGACGATTGGATCTCTTAATGATGATAAGCCGAGATTAGACTATACATCCACGGATCTCAATGTTTAAAATTTTTCTAATTGATGGATTAATACTTTACACTTGATTAATGAAGTTTAATGTGTGCTTGAGTCCAGGAGAAAACAATTTTCAATATTCATGAATATTAAATTTCTCGTATCTTGTTCAAAATCTCACTCGATTTCATAGAAAGTTCTCATATCATTCTCAACTTATTTTTCGCATACCTTGCTCGGGACTAGCAAGATGTTGGTTGGGGGTTGTGTTGAGGGTCAAATAGTGCATATTAGACCCCAAATATTACCCGGATTTACGAGCATAATAGTATTTAATGCCCAGTTTTAATCGTGTTTTGTTGCAGGGTGTGATTAGGAGAGTTGACTGAAAAAGGATGTCAAAAGCTTGGATTTAACGTTCTGATGATCATTAGGGCATGGAATGGATTCCAGGGGACCAAGATTGATAGATATACACGGTCAGAAATTTGAGAAAACTAAGAAACTGAAGCTCAAGTAGTTTGAAATGCATCCAGAACGCAAGATCACGGGATTCCCAATATCGGTTCGGCTCAAAACTTCATACGTGGCCTGAGGACCATAAATTAACCGTACACGTCAAAAATCATCCATTGGATCATTGCAGAAGTGGCCTAACGGGCAGATCAGCCCATCAATCTTCAATTTGGGGCTCACCTGCCAGCTGGATATGCTTGATAATTGTTCTCAACGGGTAAAATAATGTGAGGAACAGAATGGGCGGATTGGATTTCTTGAAAGCTTCACAGTGGACCCTATATGTACAGCGTGTGTACATAGTGTACACACGCCCGCCGTGCACGAGATTTTCCACTGACCGACGTTTCCGTCTACAATTCAAAAAAAAAAAAAAACGTGCAGCGGACGCACGGCCGCTGGCCGTTTTTGCGGACGGTTGTGGGCCCTACCCATTGACTGTACGTCTGATCCAAGCCGTCCATCTTGTAGAGGGGTTCGAATACTACAAAACCATGCTGACCTTTTGCATCCATGCGTACACACGTGTGTGATACAGGGGCCACAAAAGGGCTGCCCTGGGACGTTCAAAATTGATCTTTTAGTGATTTCTTCTCTGGGCCACGTCAATGGACGTTCAAAACCACCTATTCTTAACTGAAATTTCGTTCTGAATCCAATGGACGGGGTGGATTTTCTATAAAATGCTTCTGTGGGGTCCACCGATCACAACAGCGAAATGGTGCGAAAGGTTTCGCACATCCGCGAAAATTGACTTTTCCAGGCAGTTTTGGCCCACCATCTTTGATCATATGGCAGATCTGAACCGTCTATCATGTAGAGAACCCAAAAAAGTACTAAGAGACGGTATTTTTTTAGAATTTGAGCGAGGAAAGTGACGTGTTTCGAGGCACTGAACTTGGCTGTAAAAATTACACTCCGTGTCCTGCTACAACTCTGTCACTGACTCCAGCCTTCCAGCAGTTATAAAAGGAGGTTTTAGACGTGGTGAGCATTCATTCAGGTCTAGGAAGGAAGAAAAAGAGAGACGTGGAGGCTCGGGCAGGGACGTGAAGCAGAAGAAAAAAAAAGAGTATTTTCTTTTTATTTTTTAGTTTATTTCAATTGTGGAGATTTAGTCATCCATGTCTGGCTAAACCTCTTAGCTAGGGCTAAGAGGTGAAGCTTGTGGTGAGATGGGAGATTTTATTTTATGTCTTTAATTTAATTTTAATTCTTGAATTGACGTTGATTTTAGTTGATTATTAATGGCATGTTTTGTTTAGTCTTTAATGGTCTGTTGTGACTAAAATTACAATGGCTCTACAATGGCTTGGAGCATGTCCTTTTCCCTTTTATGTTTATGACGTCAGGAAGCCCCGTTGTTCACCATAGTCTCCTGGACATGGTCGGATGACGGTACCCTTCCTAACTTGCATACATGTGATTGGGTGGTAATTAGTTTAATTCTGTTGTTTGCCATAGTCTTTGGGCATGGTTTGGTGATGGAATCCATTCTAATTCATCTTCCTTTCATATCTTTGAAAGCTAGATCAATGGCAGTTCAGTAAATTCCATGATTCATGAAACAGGCATAAGATCTCCCTGATCTCTACAAGTGGATCCTCTAAATTCCTAGTTTCCTTACCTCTGATTTCTCAAATAAGTTTTAGATTAATAGTTTACAATTATTCATCAATTTATAATTCAATTCAGATTTCATCTCATTCTAGTTCTATTTCCAGTTAATTTTAGATAACGTACAAGTTTCAGTCCCTTGGGATTCGACCTCGATCTTACCGAGTTATTACTACATCACAACCCTGCACTTGGGGAGTGAACATTTGTATTCCACCATGTGTCTACGGAGACCTCACCTGCTAGCCTATGGCTGAAATTACAAGGGTTGTATGAGAGAAAGACAGCCGGCAATAAAAATTTTCTGATAAGGCGACTTGTGAATCTCAAGTTCAAAGATGATGCTTCTGTAGTTGAGCACATGAATGAAGTCAGTAATATATTGAACCAGCTCTCCACTATGAAGATGGTCCTAGAAGATGAATTACAGGCTTTGTTATTACTTAGCTTATTGCCTGACAGTTGGGAGACATTGGTGGTGTCTCTGAGTAACTCCGCGCTAGACGGAAAGGTGTCCATGGAACAGGTTACTAGTTGTCTCTTCAATGAAGAGACAAGGAGGAAGTCTCAGGGGTCCACTCATCAAGAGGCCCTCATGATACAAGAACGGGGGAGAGGAAAGAATAGAAAAGGTGGGAAGGCCTGAAATAAATTAAGAGGCAAGTCGAGTATCATGAAGGATGTTGAATACTGAAATTGTGCCAAGAAGGGCCACTATAAACATGAATGTCATAAAAATAAGAACGACAAGAAAAGAAAAGGAAAGGAGAAGGAAGATAAATCAGATTCCACTGTAGTCGCTTCAAATGGCGACGTTGATATTATTCTTTCAGCAGATTACGATGTATGTCTCACGGCTACGAGTTAGGATACCGACTGAGTGATAGACTTGAGAGTCTCATTTCATGCGACTCTACGCAAGGACTTCTTCACGAGTAACAAGCCAGGTGACTATGGGACTGTGAAGATGAGAAATTCTGGTATATCAAAGATCGTAGGGGTCGATGATATTTATGTGAAGACCGATGTGGGTTGCACATTAGTTCTCAGGGATGTGAGACATATCCCAAACCTTCGCCTCAACTTGATGTCAACAGGAAGGTTGGATGATGATAGCTATGAAAGCTGATTTGTTGGTGGGCGCTGGAAGCTCATCAAGGGTTCATTGATCAAGCCAGAGGAAAGAAGTGTTGTACCCTTTACAAGATAAGTGTCAGTGTGTGCAAGGGTCGGTTGAACCTAGCGAAAGATTCAGCTATTGACATGTGGCACAGGCATCTAGGCCACATGAGTGAAAAAGGGCTTCAGGTACTAGCGAGTAAGCGGCTCCTTCCAAACATGACAGGTATACCTCTCAAAACCTATATTGAATGTTTATTAGGGAAATAGCATAGAGTTTCATTCGTTAAAACTGTTTCTCATGTTAATAAAGTGCATGCATTAGATTTGGTTTATTATGATGTTTGTAGTCCTATGAGGACAAAAGCCTTAGGTGAGATAATGTATTTTGTCACTTTTATAAATGATGCATCTGGGAGGGTTTGGGTTTATGCTTTGAAATCCAAGGACGAGGTCTTTGGTGTGTTTAAATTGTTTCATGCTATGGTCGAGAGAGATATAGGTAAATCATTGAAGTGCATTCGCACTCACAATGGTGGTGAATATATCGGTGACTTCCGTGAGTATTGTAAGTCCCTGAGTATACGGCATGAACATACTATTCCCAAGACTCCCCAGCATAATGGTGTGGCTGAGTGAATGAATCGCACCATTGTAGAGAGAATCTGATGCATGTTATCCCATGCGAAGTTGCCCAAGACATTCTGGGAAGAAGCAATGCACACGACAATGTATTTGATAAACAAGTCTCCATCAGCCCCGTTGAATGGAGTACCTGAGAAGGTGTGGATTGGACAAGATCCATCGTATAGTCATCCCAGGGTGTTTGGATGCAGGGCATCCATTCACATACCAAAGGAGGAGAGGTCCAAGCTCGATATGAAGATCAGACAGTTTGTGTTCTTGGGGTACGATGGTGAAATATTTGATTACAAATTGTGGGATCCGACCGAGAAAAAACTTGTCAGGAGCAGAGATATGGTATTCTTTAAAGATAAGTGTATAGAATACATTGGTAGGTTAGAGAAGAACCGACCTATTTCAGGTGAGCTAAAGGACATAGATCCACTTATTCCTCCCGTGGTGCTTGATGACGGGGGAGTACAACAAAATGCAAAGGACGGGGGAGTTCTTATAGAAGATAGATCGGGGGATCAGCCCCCACTTTATCACCTGTTAAACCATAGGTGAGCAGGTCATCTAGGGACGGACAACCGTCTAAGAGGTACTCGTCGCATGAGTACATTATGCTCATTGATGGGAAAGAGCCAGAAGATTATTCTGAGGCCTTAACCGACGAACAAAAGGGGGAGTGGTTGAAAGATATGCAAGAGGAGATGAAATCCTTGCATAAGAACCACTCCTATGATATGGTGAAATTGCCTAACGGCAAGAAAGCTCTGAACAACAAGTAGGTATTTAGAAAGAAGATTGAGCAGAAGAATTCACAGACAAGTTTCAAGGCCAGACTTGTGGTGAAAGGGTTTAGTCAGAGGAAAGACATAGACTTCGAGGAGATATTCTCACAAGTGGTGAAGATGACATCCATATGGGTGTTTCTTGGGATGGCGGATAGCATGGATCTGGAGATAGAGCAGCTATATGTTAAAACTGTCTTTCTCAATGGTGACCTGGAAGAAGAGATATACATGCACCAACCAGAGGGGTTCAAACTTAAGGGTAAAGAGCATATAGTGTGTAGGCTAAGGAAGAGTTTGTATTGACTGAAACAAGCTCCACGGCAATGCTACAAGAAATTTGACTCGTTTATGTTGAAACATGAGTATGACAGAACGGAATCGGATCACTGTGTGTTCACGTATAAGTTATCAGATGATGATTTCTTAATTCCGCTGTTATATCTTGATGACATGCTCATCATAGGAAAAGATATCAAGAAGATCGATAGACTGAAACAGGAGTTGGGTAGGTCATTTGCGATGAAAGACTTGGGCCCGGCTAAATAGATCCTAAGAATAGAGATAACGCGTGACAGAAGCAGCAGGAAGCTTTGACTGTCACAAGAATGGTATATTGAGAAAATCCTAGAGTGGTTCAATATGAATGCAGCGAAGCTACTCAGTACTCCTTTGAATGGTCATTTCAGATTAAACGACAGTCAGTGTCCCAAGACGAAGGCAGAGGTGGATAAGATGCAGAAAATACCACTCGAAGGCTCTACTCGACCAGTTGAGGTTACGTAGATTTACTTTCACAATTTTGTGCGTATTGCAGAATTTTGAGGCGGTTTCGCACCCATGTGAAAGGGAGTTTCCTAAACTATAAATATGAGGTACCTAAGAATTTTTAGGTAACACAAGAGAGTTTCCTAAAGCTTTACAAGGGCTTACTAAAGGGTTTAGGGCTATCAAAGGTGTGAGAGAAAGACAGAGAAAGAGAGAGAGGGAGCTTGTGGAAGGGAGCTTATGCTCATTAGAGGTGATTTATTGTGCATTCGACATCTCAACACTTCTACTTCCTCGTAATCGGTGATATCTCTCCTTTTTTTTTTTATTTTCTTATTGTTTATCCACTCTTGCGTGAGTGAAGAAGGTTTGATCCAAGCGGTATGTACTCGTGATCGGTTGTAACGTTTTACTTCATAGTGTATTGTTGACCTGGACGAGGTCCCGTGGTTTTTACTTCTTCGAGGGTTTTCCACGTAAAAATCTCGTGTCATGTGGTTTGTGCTTTGATTTATTTCATTGCTTTATTATCCTATAATTCTGGTGTTTTTAAGAAGCTAGATCCTAAGGTTTTGTGTAACGGCCCCCAACAGGGCCTACCAGAGGCACGTTGTGATGTGGTAGTTGACATATCATGGCTCCCTAAAATCTCAGCACTGTAGTGTTTTTAAGTCTACAGCATGAGCTGAAGCAAGTGTGCAACCTGAGTTCAGGTTGACCCGAACTCGATTCGCCTCACCTGAGTTCTGGCTGGGTTGGGCCAGGTTGTCAAGGTCTGCGAATTGGGTTTGGGTCAATCAAATTCCGGCCGGGTTAGGGAAAGTCACGTGTTTGTGTTCGATTGGGCCAGTTTACGTTGAGGGTGGAGAAGTTAGGGTTGGGAACCTCAGCTTGGAATTCGGCCCGGTTTGCATGGTTGGGTCCTCTTGAGGTAAGAATGGGCTCTGGTTGACCCTTAGCCTGACCCAACCTGCCTGACTAGTACTTCCCCATTCACCCACTTGACACGTGTAGAATGTCAGGAAGGTTTATCAGCTCATGTCATCACAGAAGAATCGGAAACGGATTGGCAACTACTCCTACGCTGTGGGCTCCACAATGATGTATGTGTTTCATCCATTCCGTCCATCTATTTTTTCCAATCATTTAATGGAATGAGACCAAAAATGAAATATATCAAAATCACAAGTGGATCACATTACAGGAAACAAACAGTGTTGCATGAGGGTCGACCATTTAAAAAACTTTTGGAGAAAATAAAAGTTTTCGATCAAGCTGATCTTTATTTTTTCCCTTCATCTTGCCTTGTATGATCTAATCAACAAATTAGATGTCAAATAAACAGTACGGTGGGCATTAGGTAGATTTTAATGGTGGATATCCAATCACTATTTATTATCCTGTGGTGTGGTCCACCTGAGATTTATATCCTTCTCATTTTTGGCATCAAGCACTAAAATGATCTGTAAAAATTAATGAAAGGAATGGATGAAACACATACCTCGTGGTGGGGCCCACAGAGCACCGACCACAGCCACCAGGCTGATGGCAGGGGGAGTAGCCAATCCGTTTCCAGAAGAATCAGGCAGTCCGGTCATCAGGTAGCAAAGGCCATTGAATTAGGAGTAAATTGGCTAGACTAGCCAAAGTTAGGGTTGAATCTGGGGTAACTGGTGTTACTGACCTGTACTCGTCCTTACTGAGTCCTACCTAGACGAGCCATCGTGCTATGAATCTCACGGTTTCTTTTGGGAGAAGCATGAGCATTGACCCTTTCGCTTCAGTTTTGTGACCAAAAGTCCCCCTCTCATGTACTTATTCTGGACCATTGATATACTGGGCCCAAAATGGATGGGTCACGTGCCATTTTCTTGTATTGGAACCAGTCCTTGTGCTTCTTTGCTAGTGCTTGAACATTAGAATTTCTTGAATTTCAACTCCAATTATAATCAGCAAGCTAATTTTCCAGCAGGATGGCTGCGGCAGTGATCTGCCTCAGCTGGGCGAGGTAGCCCATGTCCCGCTTACTTTGGATAAGTACTAGGATTGTCAATAAGCCAGGGTCAAGCTGGTCAATAAGCCATGTCCAGTTTGCCTGGGCCATGATGGGCCGAACTAAAATAGGCCCGAGCCTGATCCCAGCCACCCAAAGTGCTGCAAGATCCTGGCTGCAATGTGACAACTATCACTGAGATCTTGAAATTTTCACAATAATATCATGAAAAATACACTAAATGATATTATCACAATGATATCACAAAAATAGTTAAATATAATAAAGAATTAATTATATAAATTTATTTTTATTCACAATAAATATTTTTAAATAGTTTATTTTAGGCCAGATTTTGCCCATAATGTTGTGGGAAAAGCTTTAAAATTTAAAAATCTTGCAAGAAATTTCTCTGCCTAGAAGTCACCAAGAACAAGTATTTATCACTATGCCTGGTTGTTCATGAAGAGTGCCCCACCATATGACAAAAATGTCCATGAAACCTTAAATGGGACAGGCTGATGGGTCAAATATGGATCCCAAACCCAGCCCATTAATAATATGGGATAAAATTTTAGGTCACACCCCAACCCATTGGCCTAATATATGAGTGGAAGCCCATCTTTAGCAGGCTAGGCTCAAAATCTAAATGAATCTGCTCCACTCAGTCAAGGTTTGAAGAGTCATTACTTGATTTAATTCTATAATGGGGAAATCATAGTAAAAAAAAACTTAAAAACTTTATAGATTCTAACCCCAAATTATATAAAATATAATTTTTATATGATATGATATTAAAATCTTTTTAATCTACTTTTCATCTTAAGCCTACCAACGAAGGCCATCAACAGGTGACAAAAGAGTTCTTCCAAATAAATTTTTTAGACCGATTAATATCAACCCATCCGGGGCTGCAGTTGGATGATTTGAGGGAAAAATTTATTAATGACTATTTTTTGTGAGTTATCAAAAAAAATAAAAAATAAAAAATAAAAATTGGTTTGTTTGAAAAAGCTCCATGGAGGGCACAACTCAGGCAATCCAAGGGAAAATTTATTGACGGCTATCTGTTTTTCCAAAAAACAAAAAAAAAAAACACCTAACTTATTGAGAAAACTCCAATAAGAACTGCAACTTGGTGATCCATTGGGAAATTTATGGATCATCCAAAAACTGTTTAGCTCTTTTCTAGCATTATTAACAAAGATTTGCACACTTCCTAATGGATAATCCAAACGATGGAGTAAGATCAAACTTACCGTGAATTTTCCTTCAAAACTAGAAAAGGAAACGGCAAACAAAAAAAAAACAAAAAAAAACAAAACAAAAACAAAATGCTCAATAAATTCTAACAACCACATTGCAAAAGGTACAGGTATCAACTTATATAAAATTAAATGTTTCTGCTTTATCTTTCATTTTAAGCCTACCAAAAAAGGTCTTGATTGATACTAGTCTAGCTAGACATTTCAAAGTCATCACCCCCACACGGGTTGCCTGGGACTTGATGTGGTAGCGTTTAATTTATAAACCATGTGACAGGAAAGAATGAGTTATGAAATAGCTTTCAAACATGCTTTGTGGCCCATCTTTGACAATTGGGTAATCGAATGGGAGGTGGATTGGGTAGTGACCCCTCCAGTACCGAGATTGGCAGTTACTGTTACTGTCGAAGCTCCATGTACCACATGTATTTGTTGTATACATGATGTCTATTAATTTTTTCATCTTGCTTCAGAGAATGAGCTAAAAAATGAGTGTATCCAAAGCTCAAGTAGACCACACAACAGAAAATAGTGGGGATTAAATCCCATTGTTGAAAACTTTTTGTGGGCTACAAAAGTTTTGGATCAAGCTATTTTTCATATTTTGACTTCATCAATGTTTACATGACTTTATGAACGGGTTGGATTGCAAATAAAAATTGCAGTGGGGCCTAGGAAGGTTTTAAAAATAGGCATCACTGTCCCACTGCTTCCTGTGGTGTTGTACACTTAAGCTCTGGATCAGCTTTGGTTTTTGGCTCATGCCCAGAAATGAGATGACAAAATGAATGGTTGGTGTGGATAAATTGCATATATAGAACTTTGACCGGTATGGATCAATATTGAAGTGGTCACTACGGGTCCAATCAAATTTTGCCACGGCATGTCATTAGGCAATCCGTTGGATAATCTACACCGATGATTTTATGTGTAAGGAAGCAGATTGAATATTTCCAAAATATCTTCCTAACAAAATGATAGAAACCTCCAATACTGGAATACATTTTCACTGACAAAATAATAAGTTTATGCAACAATTCGAATTGTTAAGATTGTTTTATTGAGAATTTCTTTAGGTAATATTCAATTCGATGTTATTTTCAATCTTTCAGTGGCCTAGATTAACTAATTAGTAATCTCAATAGTCAGAAATGAAAAACCCGGGATACCACACAAATAAGCCCGTTACCTACGGTACGATTGCTTTTCGTAAGGGCATGTTTCATTCGGATTAGGTGCAGCCCGGGCCTCACAACACACGGTGCGACCCTGACTATGGGACCCACCTTCATTTATATTTCGTATATCCACACTGTTCATGTTTTTCAGCTCATTTTAGGCTATGAACCCAAAAATGAAGCAGATCCAAATCTCAGGTGGACCACATCAAAGGAAAAAGTGGTGATTGACTATTAAATAGTTCTGATGCACCACAAAAGTATTGTATCAACCTATATTTGTTTTTAATGTATGGCGCAGTACACCTATCATAATTTAAAACCCATGTATGGTGTAAAAAGATGCAGGCCTCTATCATACAATTCCACCATTAGAGGTGTACATTTCTTGAAATGAGGAAATTGCTCCTCCTTTCACTAAGGCCGGGTTTGTTAACGCTGAATTTTAGCACTTAATGTGGATTGGGGAAAGTTTTCCGTGTTTAGTGTTGTTTGTTAATGTGTACAAGGAAGATGAAAAGCGCTAAGTGGTTTTTCACTGAATTCTTTTCGCGATAAGAGTTTGGCTTAATGGTGAACGCCGAATGCGCTCCACGATTTTTCATTAGACAGATTTTTTTTGCTTCCAAAAGTACCTTTTTCCTATGGAAATTATTTTTTTTCAATTGTTTGTGCAATACAAAATCAATCTTTAATATGGGAAACTTCTTTATGCCCCACCATGATTTATGTGTTTGATCCACACCGCCCATCAACTTTTTCAAATAATTTAAGGTGTGATCCAATAAAAGAAGCAGGTCTAATGATTAATTGGACCATAAGTTGGGGATTGAACGTCCACCGTTAAAAACCTCTAGAGAGCTGGAGAAGTTTCAGATCAAGCTAATATTTGTGTTTTCACTTCATCCTCGTCTACATGACCTAATGAATAGGTTGGATGGTTAAAAAACATCACAGTAGCCCATGTAACTTTGATCTCTTTGAACTATCCGTACAACGGACGCGGATTGCGTACTACCCAGTCCCTATCTCCCAACAGGTAGTTATGTGGGCGGGCCCATCATGATGTATCTGTACATCCAAACCCTCTATCCTTTTTCTCATATTATTTTAAGGCATCAAAACAAAAATTAGTCAGATCCAACGATCAAATGGACCACATCACAAACGACTCTTGCATTTAATGCAAATGGTGCATTTTAATGCAACCAAGATTATTATTTAGTGTGGTCCACTTGAGCATTGGATTTGTCTCATTTTTGTATTCATGAATTAAAATAATCTGAGAAAAGGGATTGATGATTTAGATGTACATATACATCACGGTGGGCCCACCCGCAAAACTGCCCATTCAGAATAGGGACGGGCAGGGGTAGTACGCAGTTCGCGTCCTTCTTAAACACGACGCCCGTCTCAAGACGAGAACGGACTGGCTACTCCCATTGCCACCGGCCAGTGGGTGATGGTCGGTGCTCTGTGGGCCCTACCATGATGTATGTGTTTCATCCATGCCATCCATATATTTTTTCGGATCGTTGCATGGTATGGGACAAAAAATTAGGTATATAAAAATCTTAAGTGGGCCACATTACAGGAAACAATGTTGAATGGCGTTGACCATTAAATACCTTTTGGGGACCATAAAAGTTTTGGATCAAGCTGATCTTTGTTTTTTCCCTTCATTTGGGCCTGTATGACCTAATAAAAATATTGGATGCAAATAAACAGTACAGTGGGCCTTAGGATGATTTTAATGATGTATTTCCAATCATTATTGTTTTCCTATGGTGTGGTCCACCTAAGATTTATATCCCTCTAATTTTTGGTGTGAAGCACTAGAATGATCTATAAAAAATGGACAAACGGAATGGATGCAACAAATACATCGTGGAGGGCCTAACAGAGCACCGACCACGGTGGCTAGGGGAGTAGCCAATCCGTTTCAGTCTTGGACTGGACGTGGATATCCTGCGAGGATGTGGGTTGCGTACTGAGTAACTCAGCACACTAAGCGTACTGAGTAAATTCTGTAGGGTCCACCATGATTTACATATTTTATCCACTCCATCCATATATTTTAACAGATAATTTGAAGGCTCTGGACCAAAAATGAAATATATCCAAGTCTCAAGTGGACCTCACCATGGGAAACAGTGTAATTGAAATTCCACTGTTGAAAATTTCTTAGGGGCCACAGAAATTTTGGATCAATCTTTCATTTGTCTTTTCCCTTCATCCATGTCTGTGTGATCTTATGAACAGGTTGAATGACAAATAGACATCACTGTGGGCCCTACAAAAGTTTCAACAGTGGAAGTCATTATTCCTACTGTTTCCTGTGGTGTGGTCCACTTGAGCTTTGGACATGCTTAAATTTTTGGCTCAACCACTAAAATAAGCTGGAAAAACGGATGGACCGCGTAGATAACCCACACACATTCATGGTAGGTCTAATTGAGTTTACTTCAGTATGATAAAAGTGCGCTGAGTAACTCAGTACGCAATCCGATTTCATCCTGCGAAAGCCTTTTGACGGGAAGTTCCTGTGCTGGGAACGCAGGTGGGGCCAAGGATGAACCCTATCCAATGCTTGTGAGAAATCCTTACTGTCCATCCGTTTTGTGAGTTCATTTTAGGACATGAGGCCAAAGATGAACCGTAACCAATGCTCAGGTGGGCTGAAAATGTGATAACTAAATGTCCACAGTTGAAATATTCGTGGGGCCACTGAAGTTTTGAATCATGCTAATATTTGTGTTTTCAGTTCATTCTAGTAGGAATGATGTTATGAACAGTATGGATGGCATGTAAATATCACTGTCGAATTAGGGAGGTTTCAATGGTAGGAATTTTCCTAAATACCTTTTCCTTTAATACAACTCACTTGAGTCTAGGATCCTCTTCAATTTTAGTATACTCTCCTAAAATTAGCTCATAAAACAGATGAATGGAGTGGATTCTTGAAAAACATTACGGTGGGTCCCATCACAAGGTATGTGTTATATCCAAACTATCCATCCATTTGGCGAGCTCGTATTAAAGCTTGAGATGAAAAATAAGCTGCAAAATGCAGCGGAGGATTGAACGTCTACCATTGAAATCCTTTTTGGGGTCACAGAAGTTTTAGATCAGTATGATTTTTTTTCCCCTCTTTGTACAGGAATTTGTGACCTTATGAACATATTAGATGTAAAATAAACTTAAATTGGCCACGGAAGTTTTGGATCAATATGTTTTCACTTCATCTAATTGGGAATGACCTTATACACGGTTTGGATAGCATATAAATATAAGGTGGGCCTTATTTGAAGGTTTTGTTGCTACTGGTATTCAATCCTATACAACACATAGTGACAATCTTCCCGCTATGAAGAATTGAGGGCCTTATGATGATGTTTTAGTTTTTTATTAAGTATTTTACTTTATTTAAATTAAATATAATGGTTTTATTTTCATTTAATAAAAAATAATTTCTTTATAAGGTAACACATTTCTTAACGAGAGATAAGGGGCAAATGTGTCAAATTAACATATTTCACACATATAAGATGTTTGTTAACAAATTGCTTATTTCAAATTGGGTATTTAATTTTTAGACTTCAGCCATAATTATCAAACAAGTTCTTTTACTTCATATTTCAGATTCAGGCTTTAGATTTCAGATCCGGGCTTCAATTTCAGATTCAGTCTTTAGACTTCAGATTTAACAAACGGGGCCTAAGCATCACTTTTGACCCCGTCAACCCAAGTTAAGATCTCTTCTGTTAATCAGGAACCTTGCCAATCACAGCCAGTCATGTGGATGTACGATCATTGGATCGGTACCGTCCATCTCGCTGTCTTTACTCTGGATAACCCAGGGCAATAAAGCTACAACCATTGGTTAAACGTAACATTCGTTTAGACTTTTCTCATTTTTAACATGAACTGAGACCTAGGAAAGCTTAAATAGTCTAGCTGTTCCACGTGTGGCACAGCGACAGCAGGGCCCACTAGGGGTACGGGTTGACTGGGACGAGGTTTGGCTGGTGATCCCAACACCAGCCTGCTAGCTGGTGTCAAATCTCTATGGCCCCATGATGCACGTGTTTTATCCACACCGTCTATCTTCCAGCTCATTTTTAAAGATCACAAGCTCAAGTGGACCACACCACAGGAAATGGTGGAGAGAATGATGTCCATCGTTGAAACCTTCCCAGGGCTCACAATGATGTTTATTTGTCATCCAACCTGTTCATAAGGTCACATGGACCTGGATGAAGGAAATTCGGGCCCATTAAGTTTTCAATGGCAAGCATACAATTCCGATGGTGCTGTTCACTTGATCTTTGAATCTGCCTCAGTTTGTGGCTCAGGCTCTAAAGATGAGTTGACAAAATGGATGAACAGTGTGGATAAAACACATAAAACAGGGTGGGCCCATAGAGATTTGACACCAACTAGTTGGCTGGTGTTGGCGTCACCGGACATGGTGGCAAAACCATTAAACATGTCCGGTCAATGAATAAAGACTAGCTCATCTCGACCTGTGCTTAGTGGCACATATCATGCATGGGCCAAAAAAAAGCAGAGATACAATGATCCTAACCATTCATCCATGGGCCCCACGTCTCTCATTGATGTAAATTTGAATTTCTCGTCACAAGATAAATTGATGAAAATGAGTGAAAATAGTTTTTTTCTTTTCCAATTGATCTCAATAAAAGAGAAGGTAGGGAGTCATCTCCACCTTATACATGGATCATGCACAGGGCAATCAGAGCCGTTCATCTGTTGACCAGTGTGGCCTGACCATGCCTAATAAAATCTCAAGATTTGAGTTTTTTTTTTTTGGGTCCATTTTTCTAACAGCTAATGCAATGGCATAGTGTCAGAAGAAATGTACTATTAAAGCATAGCAAATTGACTGCTCCGTAGATTTGAAAATTTTGATGTGATGTAAAACATGAGTTTCATGTTTTATTTTTAGCAAGATTTTGGAATAATATCACCATAAAAACTTCAAAATCTGAGAACCTTCTGAGAAGTTCTTTTACGGAAAAATCGTCCAGAAGAAAATTCGTCAGTAAACAATCCTACAAATCAGCTCCAAATTTTAGAATCCAATCATGGTAAGTTCGACCATTATCATCTCGTTCCCACTTAAAGTGGTGGTTCTGCATCCGGCTAACATTCAAATAGGCGTGAAATGCCAACAGGATTGGTATTTATTAAAAGCAAGTTTTAAAATGTAGTTTGTGTTAGGGGACCAAGGAAGCACACCGAGATGAATTTAGGAGAGTAATCCAATTGCACAAACTAGGCAACAAGAGTATACAGAGAATTTTATATAAAAATATCCTCATGGGAAAAAAGCAGGGCATAAAGCGACAGAACACTATGAAAAAATAAAAATTACAAAGGGAAAGGGCTTACTCGATTCGAGCAACCTCGAATCGCACCATTGCTACACAACTTGAAACCCCTTGGACGAATTTGAAATCCTAGTAATATCTCTCAATCCTGTTTACACCCGTATATATAGCCTTGGGAAAAATCCCAAACGAAATCGAAAACAAAATTCTACAAATTCCCAAATCTGTGAAATTCGGTGTGATTTGATCGATGACATCGAATACCCTTCGATGTCATCGACACTAAACCTTCGATGACATCGAAGATTCTTTGATGACATCGAACTAATGCCAAAATAGTCCAGAGACAACACATGAAATTCTAGATTCCTTCAATCGCATCGACTTATCTTCGATGACATCGAACTTGACTTCGATGGCATCGAACACTGCATGATGACATTGAAAAATGATACCAATATGTTCAGTAACCAATTGGAGAAAAATAAAAATTTTCAGTGGGATCGAGCATTGTTCGATGCCATCAAAGGTGGCATCGAATAGTTTGTCGATGGCATCGACAGGTCCTGTATCTGACTCGATTTAAGACATTAAATATAACAATCTGCACCATGTCTTCAATCATCAAATGTGTAGCTTCTTGTCTTCTTCTCTTATCATAGCTTCATCAACACATCTCGTGCATACTCCATCTTACTTTTACACTATTGCCAAGCCCAGAGAAGTTACATAGAACTTAAAATTTTTTATAGAAACAACCTCAGTGAGCATATCCATCAGATTCATACTGGTATGAATCTTCTTCAAAGTCATGCCTCCTTCCTTAAGTACCTGCTGAATAAAATAGTGACAAACATTAATACGTTTAGTATGAGAATGATAAACAGAGTTTTTAGCTAAATTAATAACGTCCTTGCTGTCACAATTAACCAACACAATTTCCTTCTGAAGCCCCAACTGATTTATCTTGTCTCTCAACCAAACACCTTTCTTGAAAGCTTCTGTTACTTCCATATGCTATGCTTCGGTCGTGGAAAGAGCCACCGCAAACTGAAGCTTTGACAACCAACTAATCGCTTTACCTACTAATATAAATTAGTATCCTGAAGTTGACTTTCTAGAATCCACATTGCCTGCGTAGTCTGAATCCAATACCTTATCAACTTTACCCTTGTCTTTTCAAAAGTTAAGGCGTATTCCTTTGTACCTTGAATGTATTGAAGTAGTTATTTCACCACTTCCCACTGTTGCTTGCCGGGGTTTGACATGTATCTGTTCATAACACTAATTGCCAATGAAATATCTGGTCTCGTATATATATCATATCATACATTAAACTGCCCACAATGTTTGAATAAGGCACACGAGATGTGTCTTATTTTTCCTCATTAGATTTAAGACACTGTTCTGAAGAAAGCTTGAAGTGAGCCACGTGAGGAATGTGGATTTTTAAGGTATTCTACATGTGATAACCAAAGCCAATTCCTCTTCCTGTCTCTGTGTATATTAATATCGAGAACCCTCTTTATAATCCCGGATCTTTCATCTTGAATGTCCTTAATAATTGAGTCTTTAGTACATCGATTTCAGACATATCATGATTGGTGATCAACATATCATCAACATACAATACTAGGATGATGAACTTGCCATCACTCAGTATCTTGTAATAGAAACAATGATTATATTCACTCATGATAAATTTCTGACTCAACATGAAAGAATTAAAGTTTTTATAATACTGCAGAGGTGACTGTTTTAAGCTGTGCAACGACTTTATTAACCTGCAAACCTTGTTCTCTGCCCCTTTAATTTCGTAGTCCTCTAGCTGCTTCATGTAGATCTGCTCTTCTAATTCCCCATGCATGAATGTAGTCTTCACATCCATCTATTTCAGCTTTAGATTGTATTGGGCAACCAGCACCAACGTGAATCTAATAGACACTTGCTTAACCACTAGCGTGAATATCTCTGAGAAGTCGATTCCTTCTCTCTGAGCATAACCCTTCGTTACCAGCCTTACTTTATATTTATCATGTTTCTTCTAGAAGATCTACTTGCATCCGATCGCTTTTCGACATATTAGAAGCTCCACCAGCTCACACGTGTTATTCTTGTAAAAATAGTCCATCCAAAATATAAGGCAACATTATGATGATCACTATGTATGGTGAGCTATACAAACTTTACTAAGCATGGATGTTATGTAGGTTGTTTGCGCATGTTGATACTTCCCATAGTAGTGGAGTATGTGATGTATTGGAACCCTTATATTAATTTTATGAATCTCTTGAATTAATATTAATCTTAAAGGATAACCATTACTATGAGTACGGCATTGACCCTCTCCAATCGTCTAAATGATGCACGTGACAGACAGAATGAAGACCTAAAAGGCCATCTCCCTATGGAAGACTATACTGAAAGAATAAGAAGACAATTTTATGATTTAATTTTATACTTCCACTATGAATTCGATTAATGTAATAAGTTTCCATTGACAATACATTTAATTATTTATTGAATTTCTTTACTCTGATGAAATAATCAATCTAGTCGATTTTATTCGTGTGAATGTTACCTTCATGAATGTATTCGGATGCAATTTTTTTTTTTTAAAGATGTGATTTCTAATACATCTAAGTTTTACATTATTAACACCCAATTTTTTCACACACGAGTACAACCTCTGGCTGTGAAAATTCAGGAGGTTATAGTTGGTATCAAAGTATGAGAATGAGATTAACTAGGCCTGAAGGGAGTGGACCATCATAAACTTTGCTTGACTTGGGCATATAATGAAGTAGATACATGTATTCAAATGAATTCCCAAAGTAACTAGGGAGTTGATGGATTAGAAACCCATATTTAGGTTCCCCATTGGAATGATTAAGTTAGATGTGAAATTTAGAAACTACTAATCTAGGAGCCTACTAAGAAATTTATCGAGATATTGGCCGGAGGAGGAACATGGCTGCATGATTGAGTAGTTATTCCTTGCTTTTTGGGTTTATGATTAGGTTTATTACTTTCATAAGATGTTGTGATAGCTTTGGATATCTTCTTCTTTTGTTTTGAAATTGTGAGATTGGTAAATCCTGTTCTTCACCATCGTCTCCTGGGCATGGTAGGGTGATGGAATCCCTTCCAATCATCAAAGTTCTCCTCCATTAAGAATTAGGTTAATTAAAATTTCAGATTTGATTTAAATTGCTTTATCTTCCAATTGGATAAGATAAGACTCCAATTTCAATTGTATTCCTTGAATCAAGTAAGGTAGCATCTTGATAACTATAAGTTGATCCTTGGTACCCTAGTTCCCACCTTTAAATTCATAAGTTTTAATCAACATTTTCACCATTACTCTTAATTATTCATATTTCAATCTAGATCTTTTTCTAATTCTAGTTCTAGTTATTTTCAGAATATGTACAAATTTAGTTCTTGTGGATTCAACCTTGATCTTACTGAGTCATTAGTACATCGCGACCCTACACTTGGGGTTGTGAATAGTCACTGATACTATTTGGCCATTGAGGAGCCCCATGGTCAAGATTGACGCTGGTCGACCACGCGACATGTACAAATAGTTGAGCCGATCTGATCTCTCTGACCAATTCATTTTTACCCATAACAACTCCAACAAAGTGGTATCAGAGCGTCATGTTTAAGGACATTCAGGAATTCAACAAAGATGTAAGGTCAACGTTCGATATACAAAAATTCAATGGGAAGAATAATTTTAATTTGTGACAGTGGAAGGTTAAGAATATTCTACTATCACAAGGGTTGAGCAAGAGGTTGTTGGAGACTAAAAAAAGGAAAAATGTCAAATGATGACTAGAGTGAGCTTGGGGAGAAGGCTATGAACACCATCCGCCCATGCCTATCGGATGAAGTTATGTACACTGTTTTATATGATAATGTGGATGAAACTAGAAGATCTATACTTGGCGAAATCCCTCACTAATAAGTTGTGTGTGAAGAAACAACTTTTCGGGCTACATGTGAAGGAAGGATCTGATCTCCTAAAGTACATGAACTTGTTTACGAATGTATGTAGCGAGTTGTTAAGGATTGGAGTAATGATCGGGGATTAAGATAAATCAGTGCTACTTTTAACATCACTTCCCACATCATACGACCATCTTGTCGCTACTCTACTTATAAAAAGAATACAGTGAACCTGGAGGAAATCACTACAGCTCTCCTTTTTAATGAGATCAGGAAGAAATCAAGCAATGTGGACTCTTAAGTGGAAGGGTTAGTTATGAAAGGGGGTCATAGACGTGGGAGATTCATGGAGCGATCTCGGTTTAACAGAAAGAAAAAGTCCACATTGAAATCAAAAATTCCAAATAATTTTTTCTGAACTAAAAGTTAGTCTTAAATAATGTCATAACCAAGAAGAATAAGTTTCCCTTACGGGAATAGAGATTTTCAAATTATTGTAGAATTTTTAACTACTTCGATGAAGTTATGACATGTGGTGAAATCTCCACTAGTTGTAGAAAGAAGACACATCAGAAAATTTTAAAAATTTTCTAATGGATTACTTAGGCCTCCATCAGCCTTCTTCTAAAATTTCATCTCGAATGGGTATGTATAAAATTCCATAATAATCCCCCAAACCGTGGAATCATGCCTCATGAATTTTTCTGTAGCTTCAGGAATAACTCAGGGGCTTAGGCCCCAAAATTTTGAATAAAATATGCACATGGATCATGAGATAAAATTCTGAGAGTGACAGGCTGTCTATATAGAGCTATTCTTTTTGAAAATTACAACGTTTATGTAAGGAACGACACTAAAGCTTAAGTTCAAACAATGAATAGATGATTTGGCTTATCCTTTATGAAACCTAACCGATCCTTTGTCGTCTAGTACGGTTAGGATCTCTAGCCTTCGGGGCGAAACAAGGAATATTTTTCCAAGGATGTAAAGTGATCGGGACCCTGGAATTACAAAACACAAGCAAGGCTCGAACGTTTTATCCAAATATCAAATCTTGGGGTTGAGATTTTCTTTTAGGGGGGTAGGATGTGGTGTCTCAATTCATGCAGCCATTTATACGCACACCTAGACCTATATATATCTAACTTATGTGTAACACATTTAATACCTAAGCATAATGAACCAATGAGGATGATCGAAGCAGATCAAAATTTAAGTAGTATATTAGAAAATCAGAGTATGTAGTGAAAGCGTAATGGGCCACGTAGACTCATCCTTTATAAGAATACACGAGTACATGAGATTTCCCATAAGTTTAAAACGATCAGGATTATGAACTGATAGAACCATGCTTAAGAAAAATTTACGCAGTTTGACTCAAATTCTAAAGTCCTTGCAAATCTCAATGACCCAATACCCTGATCAAGTAAAGGATCGAGATTTAAAAGGATTACGAATTGATACCGGTAGATCATCTATATTGCGTAGGCAAAAGATCTGTGTATCAGGCTCAAACCCATTATGACCATCTATTCATATTACCTCAAACATAGGAAGTAGGGAATCCTTAGAGACATAGAAAATGACTCGAACAATGGAAGTACTAAATTTGGGGGGCAAAATTATGTTTAAGGGGGTAGATTATAATGCCCCAAACTTTTCGATACTCGAGCATCGAAAGTTCTTAAGAGTTATCATAAGATTCAACATAATATATACGTGTGTACAATACCAATTCAACTATCCTAGCCTTACATCCTTGCCCCAACACAAACCTAATAATTAGAAATTATCTTCATTCATAAATCAAGCCATCTGACATTTGATTTTAAAGACAAAGACCATCCATCACATGGTCTCTTTTTTTTTAAGTTTTTTTAAATTTTTAAGTAGACTCTTGTCACAAGTTGCATTCACCATAGAAAATATTTTGTACAGCCCTTCGGGCATGGCCAGACAAAAAAAAAAACGATGGGCCAGACCTATCATCCATCGCATGGTTTGACATATGAACTTTTCCTTAACTAAATTAGCAAATAACTATCCATTTGTAATGATTTAGATGTAAGTTCATTTATTGGAATTGTTGAGACATGTGCCTACAACCATGTAAAACCCTTAGATTTCACAAAACTCATAGATCAACAATAATTACGAAATTGCCACTAACCTAGACCCTTGAATTCTAAATCACACGGTTTCCACGATCCGTTTGATGTGAAACTTTATACTTAACGTATGTATCATAAATTAATTGTATATGTCAAATTTTAACCCTTAGAACATTGTAAAAATGACCCAATGGATAGATCAGCCACTAATCATGGATTTTAGGGCCACCTGATCTTTGGACATGTTTCAAATTTGCGCTTAACCCCTCAAATTAGATGGAAAAAATGAATGGATGGTGTAGATTTCTCAAATACATCATTGTGGGCCCCACAACCCATCGAAAGTGTATGCAGGTGTGTACACCGGCAATGCACTAAATGAGAGATCGGGTCAAACATGGTTTGACTCGTTCAATCTCAAAACAAGAAAGGAATTTCCTTTCTTCCTTCTGCACTCGACACACGACCATCCGCTAGGACAAGTTGTGGCCCACCACAGTCATCCATCAAGATGATCTGAACTGTCCACCATATTTGGAAGCCCAGTTCGAGTAAACCTATGTCGTCCATACGAACCCATGCACACGTGCATGTGCACAAACACGAGTCAACAATGGTGTGTGCGATGGACTCCTTTGAAAACCTATCTTCTCCCACAATCCTTGCATACGAGATTCAAAACCCATCCCAATAAAGACATGCAGTGGGACCCACCATCACTCAGTGATGAACAGATCCAAACCATTCAGTGTCATCCATCGACGATCATCACCATCTTCCCTGACCGGTAGAGTGACTGCTTTTCATGGAGGAAAGAAAGAGAGTGATTAGATCATTCGGTGATGATGAAAGGGAAGCAGCATTTGGATCCATGCTATATTTCACGGACGCATTCACCGGCTTTCACGTGGAGATGCAGAAAGATCTCCTTCGCAATGCTCCGTCTATCCCTAGTCAAGCTTTGATCTAGTGGACCAGGGGGCATCGGATGGCCAATTTGACGCACCTGTAGTTGTCTAACGGAGAGGAAAATGATGTGGGACAATGTTCACTCCCCAAGTGCAGGGTTGTGACATAGTAATAACTTGGTAAGACCGAGGTCGAATCCCAAGGGACTAATACCTGTACGTTATCTAAAATTAAGTAGAATCAAAACTGGACTAAGATGAATTCTAAATCAATTTGAATTTGAAGGAATTGTGGTGAAATATTAAATTAAAACTAAAGAGAAATCATAGGTAGGGAAACTAGGGATTCAGAGGATCCACTTGTAGAGATCAGGGAGATCTTATGCCTGCATCATGAATCATGGAATTAACTGAACTGCAGTTGATATAGTTTTTAAGAGATGAAAAGTATATGAATTAGTGTAATCTCAGCTTATCATCATTAAGAGATCTAATCGTCAATTTCATGATATCCTTGGTAACCAACAAAAGAATTCATGATAACCAAAACCCGAACCAAACCTGCCTCAGAAATTTTAACTTGTAATTTTTCTCTTAAAAGTAATGCCAAAGAAGGGAATCGAATCCTTACCTATAGGGAGCAAACCTATGGTAAAGACCAGTCACCTAATAATTTTTTGAATGTTAACCTTGGGGAATCAAACCTTCACTTGTGGGGAGCAAACCTACAATGAAGGCCATTAGCCCTACCCTGGGTATTTTCTTTTTCTATTAATCATAAAAGGCAAATTGTTCAGGATGGTTCCTTCCATGCTTAGTTATTACCAAGATAACTCTTCAATATCAAACTACATCCTTAACGTGAAAGCGAAATGTGACATGTGAAACCATGACTCAATCAATATTTACAACTTCTATAAAAAGTCTGGATTAACGATTCACTTAACTATAAAATCTAACATATATGAAATTCAAGAGTCATAAATCCAACATTATGTATCTTGAAATTCTAATTTAGGGATATCTGTCAAAATCACATCGAATTCACAGGAATTTTCAAAAAAAATTTAAAAATTTCTACTCAAGACTAAGAAAAACATTGATTAGGTTACCTAATCTCCCACCCCCAACCAAAAATCTACATTGTCCTCAATGTAAAAGATATATGAGCATGCAATACACATGGGACAATGAAAGTAAATAAGAAGTGATGGAAGGATAGTACCTGGATAACGAATAGAGAGAGATTTTTTAAGAAATCGCTGGGAGAGAGCAGGTTAGTACGAGAGAGAAAGTAAAATAAAAATAATAAAAAATAAAATCTTACCTATTCCACTTTCACAGGTGCTCTCGATTGCATTTAGCATATGCAACAAGCCTTTAAACCCCTAGGTTACCCCTAGTGGACGAGTTGTAGTCTCGTGAGGGCTTGTAGTAATGTTACCCACAAATATTGAACTATCTAACTAGGAAAATGAAATGAAAAGCTGGGTTGCCTCCCAGGAGCGCTAAATTTACCATCTTCAGCCAGACAAATAAAGCAACAATCCTAGTCCTATGAAAGTGATAAACCTACCTATACCTCCATCAGACTAGGAGATCAATCCTGGTAAACAGGAGCAATCAGAGGCATGGACATGTCCTCTGAATCAAATGTCTCAACAAATGGCTTTAATCGATGTCCATTTACTTTAAACTCCTTGCCATTGTCGGGATCTCTTATCTTTATGACCCCATGAGGATAAGCAGTGACAACAATATAAGGGCCGGTCCAACGAGATCGAAGCTTATCCGGAAAGAGATGTAGTCGAGAATCATACAAAAGGACCTTCTGACCTTGCATGAATGATTTTTTTAGAATATGTTGATCATGAAACGCCTTCATCCTATCCTTGTAAATTCTCGAGTTTTCGTACGCATCGTTTCGGATTTCTTCAAGTTCATTTAATTGAAGTTTGCGGAGCGAGCCAGCGTTATCCAGATTGAAATTCAGATTTTTGATCGCCCAGTATGCTTTATGTTCCAACTCCACCGGCAAGTGACAAGCCTTCACATAGACAAGTCTAAAGGGAGATGTTCCAATAGGGGTTTTAAAAGCAGTACGGTACGCCCATAAGGCATCGGTCAATCGGATTGACCAATCCTTACGGTTAGGGTTAACCGTTTTCTTCAGGATATGTTTGATCTCCCTATTGGAAATCTCAGCTTGCCCACTTGTCTGTGGATGGTATGGGGTGCTCACCTTATGAGAGATACCGTATTTCTTCATTAAGCTCTCAAATGTTCTATTACAAAAGTGTGAGCCCCCATCACTAATGATGGCTCGAGGCGTTCCGAACCGCGACAGGATATTTTCTTTTAAGAATTTAATGACCGTTCGATGGTCATTGTTGCAGCACGGAATAGCTTTGATCCATTTAGTGACATAGTCCACGGCGAGTAAAATATACAAATTTTTAAAGGATTGGGGGAATGGTCCCATGAAATCAATGCCCCAACAATCAAATGCTTCTATAATAAGGATGGAATTCAAGGGCATCATATTTCGATGGGACAATGCTCCCAATTTCTAACAACGCTCATAAGCCTTACAAAACTCATGAGCGTCCATGAACATAGTGGGCCAGTAAAAGCCACAATGTAGAATTTTGGCCGTGGTCTTTTTAGCAGAAAAGTGACCACCACAGGCCTGTGAATGACAAAAAGAGATGACACTCTGATGCTCATCGGCACACATCTCCTTAGGATTTGGTCTGAGCAATATTTAAACAGATATGGGTCATCCCAGAAAAAGTTACGCACCTTGGTAAAGAATTTCTTCTTATCTTGCGGCGTCCAGTGTGTCGGTATGGAACCTGTAGCAAGATAATTAGCAATATCAGCAAACCAAGGTGAATGGGAGACTCTGAACAGTTGTTCATAAGGGAACATATCATTAATATGGGTCGTCTCAAGGGAATCAGAGGTATTAAGGCGAGAGAGATGATCGGCTACTACGTTTTCTAATCCATTTTTTTCTTTAATTTTCAAATCGAATTCTTGGAGTAGAAGGATCCATCGTATCAGGCGGGGCTTAGAATCATTCTTAGAAAGAAGATACTTAAGTGCCGCGTGATCTTTGTAGATGATGATCTTGGATCCAATCAGGTAGGACCTAAATTTGTCCAAAGCGAACACTACGACTAGGAGTTCCTTTTCCGTAGTCGAGTAGTTCACTTGGGCAGAATTTAGAATCCTACTTGCGTAGTGAATGACGTAAGGCTGCTTATCTTTTCTCTGGCCTAAAACTGCTTCAAGAGCATAATCAAAGGCGTCGCACATAAGTTCAAAAGGAAGACTCCAGTCGGGTGGCTGCATGATGGTGCAGTGGTTAGCATGCCCTTCAGCTTAGTGAAAGCTTCTTGGCATTGCTCAGTCCACTAGCATGGTGCATCCTTTTGAAGAAGATTACATAAAGGACGAGAGAGGAGACTAAAGTCCTTTATGAATCGTCTGTAAAACCCTGCATGTCCTAAGAAGGATCGCACATCTCTGATATTCTTGGGTGGAGGTAGGTTAGAGATAAGATCGATTTTTGCCTTATTTACCTCGATTCCCTTGGACGAGATGATATGCCCAAGGACAATTCCCTTTTGAACCATGAAATGACATTTCTCCCAATTAAGTACCAGATTTTTTTCTTCACATCTTTTCATCACACATTTAAGACTCTCTAAGCACTCGCTGAAAGATGAACCGAAAATAGAAAAATCATCCATGAAGACCTCTAGATATTTCCCCACTATGTTAGAAAAGATACTCATCATGCATCGCTGAAAGGTGGCAGAGGCATTATATAGCCCGAATAGCATCCTTCTGTAAGCAAAGGTGCCATAGGGACATGTAAATGTGGTCTTTTCCTAGTCCTCAGGGGCGATTTCAATCTGATTATAACCTGAATACCCGTCAAGGAAACAGTAATAGGAATGACCAGCTAGCCTTTCCAAGATTTAATCAATGAAGGGCAAAGAAAAGTGGTCTTTTCTTGTGACGGTATTCAGCTTTCTGTAGTCAATGCACATTCTCCAACCAGTAGTAACTCTGGTCGGCACGAATTCATTATTGGCATTGGCTACGATGGTGATCCCGGACTTCTTAGGAACCACCTGAGTTGGACTCACCCATTGACTATCGGATATGGGGTATATGATACCCACATCCAATAGTATGAGAACCTCAGCCTTAATCACTTCCTTCATGTTTGAATTTAGTCTACGTTGTGATTGTCAAACAGCCTTTGCATTATCCTCAAGATATATGCGGTGAGTACAAATCGATGGGTTAATTCCTTTGAGGTCCGCTATCGTCCATCCAAGAGCTCCCTTATACTTAATGAGAGTAAACATGAGCATACTCTCCGGTTCTTTCTCCAGGTGGGCAGAGATCACCACCGGGTATGTCTCATCTTGACTTAAATAGACATATTTTAAATCAGAGGGCAAAGGTTTTAGGTCAAGCTTCGGTGGCTTGAGGTTAGACGGTAGAGACACTACATCAGTTTGGGGTAACTCTTCAATTTGTGGCCTCCACCGGTTAACTTTAAGTACCGGTGCAGTATCTAACATGGCACACGTCTCCCTAATTATATCATCATCAAGATCATGGGAGTGGGTCAGGCACGTCTCTAGAGGATCAGAGGATAAGGTGAGAGGTGTTCTATCTTCCACAAAAGAATCAATCATGTTAATATCATAGAAATCGTCATCATCCTCTGAGTTGCTGTCGTTATTGAAAAAGATATTCGATTCCAATGTCAAATTTTTAAAAGACATAGTCATAACACCATTCCTGCAATTGATAATTGCATTTGAAGTGGATAGGAATAGGCGACCAAGAATGACAGGAATCTGTGTGCTCGTGTCATTGATGGGCTCGGTGTCTAAGATGATAAAATCAACAGGATAGTAAAATCTATCAACCTGGACCAACACATCCTCGATTATCCCTCTTGGTACACGAACAGAACGATCAACAAGTTGTAGTATGGTTCGGGTGGGTTTTAATTCACCCAAACTAACTGTTGGTATACCAAGTAGGGAATTAGATTGACGCTCGCTCCTAAGTCAAGAAGTGCGTGATCGATTCGATAGTTCCCGATTACACATGATATGGTTGGGCAACCGGGGTCTTTAAATTTTTACAGCACATCTTGTTTTAGGATGACACTCACTTTCTCAATTAAGGAAATCTTCTTTTGAACACCTTACCGTCGTTTGGTCGTGCATAAGTCCTTTAGGAATTTGGCATATAAAGGTATCTGTTTTACGACATCAAGTAGAGGATTGTTGACTTTCACTTGTTTCAACACCTCTAGGATATCCTGAGAGAGAGAGACGTTTTGGTGCAACCAACCGTTGGGGGAACGGAGCAACTGGCTTCTATAGAGGTTCCGGTTCAAATTTTTATGGGGCATCACTAGATCCATCATTGTTGTCCTAACTGGAAGGATTTTATCAATAACCTTCCCACTCCTAAGAGTGGTAATGGATTTAGCTCACCCCATTTGATTTGAAGAGCTTGGGTCACTAACTTCATATTGCGGTTTAGGATTGGGAAGAGGTTGAGCTGGGAAGCTCCCCTTGTTTTGAATCGCATTTTCAGCCTTAAGTTCATGTATTGCTTTTGTAAGGTCTTGAAAGGCTTATATCATACCCTAATTGAAAAGCTCTTGCTTTTGAAAATGTTTTAGAACCAAATCCTCTTGAGGTTTCTCTTGAGTTGGATTTTGGTTTACGAAACCTTGAGGTATAGCCATTGGTCCATTCCTCCAATTGAAATTTGGATGATTTTTCCAACTAGGATTATACGTGTTGGAGGTAGGTCCATTGAAAGGTCTTTGATAATTATTTACGGTATTAGATTGTTCATTCAACACTTCTCGAAAGGCAGGTATTGTAGGATAATTTTCAGTTGTGTGAATGTTGCAATCACAGATGTCGCAAACAATTTCATTAACCTTATCCTTCTTTAATTCTATGGCCTTGAATTTTTTGGTGAGATTAGCCACCTTAGTGTTAAGATCATCATTCTCTTTCAGGAGATATATTTCGCCATTTTCCTTTGAATGAGTCTTCCTATACGTAGTGTTCGGATTTGGGTAATAGTCCCATGATTGTGTTTTTTCAGCAAGACTATCGAGATAATCCCATACCTCATCAACATTTTTATTAATGAATTCTCCATTACACATTGTCTCGACCATTTGGCGCATGGAAGATGTCAATCCATCGTAGCGCCATGTTTCAAAGCCGTGTTGTGGGCATGAACTAACCAAATCCTTGAACCTTTCCCAACATTGGAAGAATGTTTCATCTTCCTTTTAAGCAAAGTTCATGATTGCTTTTCTAAGGGTAATTGTTTTATTATGTGAAATTTTTTTTTTATATAAATTCCCTCTGCATATCATTCCATGTGCCAATGGATCTAGGACGCAATGAGTGAAACCACGTCTTGGCCTTCTCTTTCAAGGAAAATGGAAAGAGTTTCAGCCTAATAGTATCTTCAAATACATTAGGAAAGTATAAGGTGGTTATAATCTCGTCGAACTCTTTCAGATGTAGATACGGTTCTTCAGACTCGATCCCATGGAACTTAGGAAGGAGTTGGATAACCACTGGCTTAATGTCCATCTGTCCTGTATTCTCAGGAAAAATCATACATGAGGGCATACTCACCCCCGCTGGTTGTAAATAATCTCGTAAAGTACAAGGCGGGGGTGCTTGATGCACCTCATTTTCAGCTTGTACTTCCTCAACCCGAAGTTGTGGTAGTGCTTGAGGTTGATTTTCAGGCATAACCTCAATTTCGATTCTAAACTTAGACCTAAAAAAGATAAATGAAATAAAAATCTAGAAAGAAAGAGAGGATTTGGAAAGAAGTTACCAGATCGGAGTTCCTAAGTTAAAAACCTGCAAAACAAACCAAAACAAGTTAGTTTCTAAAATTATAAAATTCCTAATTAAAAGTAAACTAATTTCTAAAGAAAAGAAGAAATTCCAAAGAAAGTAGAAATTAGAAGTTTCCTACAAAATAGAAAAATTGGGTTAGTTCTAAAAAATCAGATAGAAAGAAGAATCCAAAACTAAAGAAAAATAGAAAATATCTAAAGTTAGGAAAAGCTTCTAAAAAGGGGAATAACTAAGCTTCTAAACCTAGAATTAGAAAGTTCTAACAAGAAAATCTAATCTTAAACTAATCCTAAAACTAATTAATTTCAGAAAAACGTAGCCGACAGTCCCCGGCAACGGTGCCAAAAACTTGTTCACTCCCCAAGTGCAGGGTTGTGATGTAGTAATAACTCGGTAAGACCGAGGTTGAATCCCAAGGGACTGATACCTGCACGTTATCTAAAATTAAGTAGAATCAAAATTAGACTAAGATGAATTCTAAATCAATTTGAATTTGAAGGAACAGTGGTGAAATATTAAATTAAAACTAAAGAGAAATCAGAGGTAGGAAAACTAGGGATTCAGAGGATCCACTTGTAGAGATCAGGGAGATCTTATGCCTGCATCAAGAATCATGGAATTAACTGAACTGCAGTTGATATAGTTTTTAAGAGATGAAAAGTATATGAATTAGAATGGATTTCATCACCAAACCATGCCCAGGAGACTATGGCAAACAAAAGAATTAAACTAATTACCAACCAATCACATGCTATGAAAGTTAGGAAGGGTACCGACATCCGACCATGCCCAGGAGACTATGGTGAACAACGGGACGTCCTGACATTATAAACATAAAAGGGAAGGAAATATTCAAAGCCATTGCAAACCCACTATAATTTCAGTCACAACAGACCATTAAAGACTAAAAATATTTTATTAATAAAACCAAAATCAATCATCAGTTCAATCTTAAATAAAAGGAACAAGCAAATTCTCTCCCATCACGCTACAAGCTTCACCTCTTAGCCCTAGCTAAGAGGTTCAGCCCACCATGATGGGCCTAAATCTCATAAAATTAAAAAGAAAAGGGAAAGGGAAAAGAAGAAACAACAAATAAAGCGAATACAACTCTCCCTCTCTCTCTCTCTCCCTCTGATCCACGTCCAAAACCAAGCCTTCCAGCCCAGATGAAGAAGAAGATCCCCTGTCCTCTCTTTCTCTCTCTCTTTATATATGGCAGGGAGGGCTCGTTGCTGAGTCGGTCGGTGAAGAAACCTTTACGCAGCTAGGGTCGGTGTGCACTACGAAGCGGCATCCGAATACGCAGCAACGTAAACAGCTTCGCCTTTGGAGTGGATTTTTAGGACGGACGGTGATCTTTCGTTGGAGTTCGACTCCATGGTTAAAGTCATGGCCCACCTCTGAAGTGTTTGGACGGTTCGGATCATTGATCCGATCCTCTCTGTAGACGTGTAACAATCCAAAAAATCTGGACGATTCTCGGACTGCGTAACAGAGTCGGCGCACCTTTGCGCTAACTGATGGTGGGCCCCTTTATTGAATTTAACGGAGAAATACACTCCGTTCATTGGATGCGTGGAAAAAATCCAGTCAGGAAAGACCATTTTTGGACGTTCTTTAATGTGGCCCATTGATTCTTAGCTTCCACCATTCATCTTACATTGGATTGATATTTTCCTACTTGTGCGATCATTGCTTTGGAAAAACCCTATGCGGACCATCGGTTTGGCCTTACAGAACGAATGGACGGTTTGGATCATCAATATATTGATGATGGTGGCCCACCGAATATCGAATGTAAGTCTCTGTTTCAATAGGGAACGACAACTGCTGTCTTTTTGTATTAGAGTCGGTCAATCACAAATGTCACGCCCTAAACCCGGAAATCGAATTCATAGGAATCCCGATCGACGAATCTAGTGCCGACAGCCTCCATAGTCCCCCATTCTCAGCTCCTAGCATTCATATGTTAGATTCCAATCCTCGCATCCTATAAGGAGATCGAGGCTGATTTTTTTTTTTTTTTTGAAATGTACATTTAACTAGTAATAAGCATAACCACAAGATTACCCAATTCACAATGGCAACATCGTCATCACATATCCACTAATATAATCATTTGAATATAATACTGAAAGGGAATACATAAATAGAGAATCAAGCTCCAGAAGACCACCGCACGCTCCAAGCTCAACACTGCTGCAGCCTAACATCACCTGCACGCATCTATCGTGCATAAGCTTATAGAAATCTTAGAGGGTGGTGTAAGTGTGTGCACAAGGTAAGTGTCAAGTATTCAATACAATGTCATAATCATACAATATCGAAAAACTAGTAATCCATAAACCATACAATGTCTAAATAAGCAGAAACACTGACAAGAGCAGGAATTATCAGAGTAAGCAGAAATACTGACAAGATATAACTCACATGATAACAGAGTAAGCGAAAGTATGGACAAGTCTATAAGTCAATCAATATTAGAATATGCGATATAGAACAGCTATGCGATAAGGAGTCATAAAGAGAAAAATATCAAATGCCGAGGATCCAATGCAATATACAAATCCTGCTAAATCTATTTAGGCCATATAAGTGCAGAAATAACAACCCAAGATGCCATATGCCTGCGGATGTAATGCAATATGCAATGCGAATGAAATAACCATGCTGGAGTATGAAGTCGGGATGATAGTACGTAGTGTCACAGGCTATGGGGTCCACCACAAGGGACTTCTATCCAAACCAGTATCATACCTAAATTTGGATAGTCAGACCCATCGTGGTAAACTCCTGATCTCAGGTTAGTCGCGCGCCCAACCGAAATTCTTGTCATAACAAAGGTACACAACAATTAGTTGCGCACCACCAGCCCGAGTGGATGTGAATGAATGAATGAATGAATGAGCATGCAACTCCTACTCAATAATTTCACATATCAATACAGTTCCTCTCTAAAAAATCACCGGGGTCTATTACACTCCATATCAGATTGCCGCCCCATCGCGCGCAACAAGGTGAATGGAAGAGACCTCACTATCCGTCTGCCAATATCGGGCTCAGCTCGTCAATAGCGGACCCATTCCTCGAGCTGGTCAAACTCAGCCTACCATTGCCCCGTCCTCTCGGGCAGGTAAGGCCGCACCCCCTTCCAACCGACCACGACACAGTGGAGAGCACAACCATTTGGTAATCGGCACTCGACGCTCATCTACCCACTCGGTCTAGACGTTGGACCAACCTGGAACCAAGAGGGTTTAGGGGCTTTCACCCAGGGATATCTATAGCACCCCATGTAGAATAGATTTTCGGTGTCCCATTTGGCCATCCACGAAACACCTATGGAGGCTACGACCCTAATGTCGCTAGGGCGTACAATAGTCACAACACAATGCAAGATGCGTGAGTTATACAATCCAGTCATGCATCAATCCTGCGCATGCTATGTACTCATGTGAGACAATCTCTGCCTATCAGAGAGTCTCATAACAACCAACCGAATGACATATGCAATGGTCAACCACATCTCATAACAAACATGCAGATGATGTGTATGGGCATGTATCATGATGCTATGCAGTCACATATTCATATTTGGTATCAATAACCGGCATCGACAATCAGCCTCGATAATGTGGACATTTAACCACCATTGCCCCCAAGGAATGACCCATATAGAGCCTAACATGCAGTGGACTCAAGGCCTCACACAAGAGCCAAATATACAACATCATGAGCCTCACTCAAGAGCTTAATACACATCACGATGGGCCTCATTCCTGGGCCACATGTACATCAAGTGGGTCATATCTCACGGGCCTATATATATATTACATTAGGCCTCGACAATCGGAATCAGCCTCGACATAAGGAATCGGCCTCGGTAATCAGTCTTGACAAATTAGAATCGATCGATAATCGGAATCGACAATTCGGTCACAACAATCGGAATCGGTAATCGGTCATCGATCGATAATTAGTAATAGGCCACGACTAATCATAATCGGTAATCGGTCATCGATCGATAATTGGTAATAAGCCACGACTAATCAGAATCGGTAATCGGTCATCGATCGATAATTGGCAATAGGCCATGACTAATCAGAATCGGTAATCGGTCATCGATCGATGATCCGCATACGCCACGACTAATCAGAATCGGTAATCGATCATCGATCGATAATCGGCATAGGCCACGACTAATCAGAATCGGTAATCGGTCATCGATCGATAATCGGCATAGGCCACGACTAATTAAAATCGGTAATCGGTCATCGATCGATAATCGGCATAGGCCACGACTAATCAAAATCGGTAATCGGTCATCGATCGATAATCGGCATAGGCCACGACTAATCAAAATCGGTAATCGGTCATCGATCGATAATCGGCATAGGCCACGACTAATCAAAATCGGTAATCGGTCATCGATCGATAATCGGCATAGGCCACGACTAATCAAAATCGGTAATCGGTCATCGATCGATAATTGGCAATAGGCCACGACTAATCAGAATCGGTAATCGGTCATCGATCAATAATCGGCATAGGCCACAACTAATCAGAATCGGTAATCGGTCATCGATCGATAATCAGCATAGGCCACGACTAATCAGAATCGGTAATCGGTCTCGATGAACGGCCGAACAAGGCCTAAGGGAAGGTCACAATGTGGACGTCTAACCATCAATGCCTATCAATGTGGACATTCAACCATCATTGCTCCCAAGCAGTGGCCTATATAGAGCTAAGCATATAGTGGGCCCATAGCCTCACACAAGGGCCTGATACACATCACTGTGGGCCGCATCGCATGGACCTTGAATACATCGAATGGGGGCCCCAAATGCATTACAATGGGCCATAACCCATGGGCTTCAAGTACACAATGGGTGGGTACTACACATGGGCCCAATACAATCAAGTGGGCCTCATACCTGGGTCTTCATTATACCTCAATGGGTCACAACCCATGAGCCCCAAATATATCACAACGTGCCGTGACCCATGGGCCCCAAATACATCACGTTGGGCCTCGACCCATAGGCCCCAAATACATCATATTGGGCCTTGCTCCTGGGCCTTAAATATACAATAAGTAGACCTTACACATGGCTCTAATATATATCATGGGTGGGTCGCACAAATAGGCAGTGTAGACATGTAATACATGCATTAATGGTGGGCCCTTGGATGGTGCGAATATAGAATACATACACCCAGGTGGGCCTCATCACATGGACCTCATATACATCAAATGGGCCATGTACAGCTAACAGGTGGGCCCAACACAGTAGATGGGTCCTGTGTACATGACAGGTGGGCCTCATGAATCACAAAATGGGCCCCACCAGCTGGATATACAATGCATAAATTACGGTGGATCCCATGGATGGATTGTATAGATGAAATACGATATCATGTGGGACCCACGTCCTTGCACAGGATGACACGATCGAACACCTACAACATAAGTGGGTCCCATATAGATGAACGATGTGGATAGAATACATAAATTATTGTGGGAACCATGGACATCGGTGTGGATGAACCACAATACCAAGCTGGCCCCACCTATACTACATGGATGATACAATACATGTATAACTGTGGGTCCCACACATGTGGCTCACCAGAGTTTTGAATCTGCCTCTATAAAATGCGTACATCAATGTGGGTCTCATCTGTTGAGGGTTAAATAGTGCATATTAGACCCCAAATATTGTCCGAATTTACGAGCATAATAGTGTTTAATGGCTGATTTAATCGTGTTTATGTTACAGGTTGATTTTACAAGCTTGGATCGAAATAGGATACTAAATGCATGGATTTAACGATCCAAATTTACCAAAGCATGGAACACTCTCCAGGGGACCAAGATCGACAGAAATACACGGTCAGAAATTCGAGAAAACTAAGAAACTGAAGTTCAAGTGGCTTGAAACGCATCCAAAATGCAAGATCATAGGGTTCCCACCATCCGATTGTCCTGAAACTTCATATATGTGATGAGGGCCATAAATTAACCGTACATATAAAATTTCAGTCATTGAAGATCTCGGGAAGTGCCCCAACTGACAGATCAGCCCATAAACCGTTGATTCTGGGCCCACTTGATATCTGGAACTGCATCAAAATTATTACTGACGGTTTAAATGAGATGAGAAATAATTTAGACGGTGAAGATTTTTGAAAATCATCACAGTGGACCCCACATGAATAAAGTATGCATAGTGTACAAGTGCACTACACGTGCATGGCAAACGGGCAGAGACGGTTGACCGTCTCTGACCGAAAAAGAAAAAAAAAGAAAAAATGGATTTGCGTAATGCACGGCCGCTGGCCGTTTTGCGATCAACGGTGGGCCCCACACGTACCCCATAAGCTCAATCCAAACCGTCTACCGTGTAGAGGGCTTCGAGAACTACAAAACCATGCTGACCTTTTGCATCCATGCGTGCACATGTGTGATATATAGAGGCCACAAAAGGGCTGTCCTGTAGCGTTCAAATCTGATCTTTTAGTTATTTCTTCTCTGACACATGCCAATGGCCGTTCAAAACCACTCATTCTTGACTAAAATTTCGTTCTGAATCTAATGGACGGGGTGGATTTTCCAGAAAATGCTTCTGTGGGGCCCACCGATCACAACAGTGAAATGGTGCGAAAGATTTCGCACATCCACGAAAATTGACTTTTTCGGGCGGTTTTGGTCCACCATCTTTGATCATATGGCAGATCTAAACCGTCTATCATGTAGAGGACTCAATGAAATCCTAAGGGATAGTGTTTTTTTGGAATTTGAGTAAGGAAAGTGGCGTGTTTCGAGGCATCGAACTTGGCTGCGAAAAAGCTTTCAATGGGCATGCATAGCTTTCCAAATCCGATTCAAATCCGATTTTCACCACTCCAGCAGCTATATAAGGAGGTTTTAGACGTGGGGAGCATTCATTCAGGTCTTGGGAAGAAGATTCAGAGCTGGGAAGGAAGGCTCAGGTCGGACGTCTGCAAGAGAGAGAGTTGAGTTTGTTTATTTCTTTTATTTTTATTTTATTTTATTTTGAGATATCTAGCCTATTCATGTTGGGCTAAACCTCCTAGCTAGGGCTAGGAGGTGAAGCTTGTAGTGAGATGAGAGATTCCATACTTTTAATTTAATTTTAATATATGAATTGACGTTAATTTTAGTTTGATTAGTATAGAAATATTTTTAGTCTTTAATGGTCTGTTGTGACTGAAATTACAATGGGTCTGCAATGGCTTTGAGTATTCCTTCTTCTTCTTTATGTTTATGACGTCAGGAAGCCCTGTTGTTCACCATAGTCTCCTGGGCATGGTTGGATGTCGGTACCCTTCCTAACTTACATACATGTGATTGGGTGGTAATTAGTTTGATTCTGTTGTTTGCCATAGTCTCTGGGCATGGTTTGGTGATGGAATCCATTCTAATTCATCTTCCTTTCATCTCTTTGAAAACTAGATCAATGGCAGTTCAGTAATTTTCATAATTTTTGATGCAAGCATAAGTTCTCCCTGATCTCTACAAGTGGATCCTCTGAATCCCTAGTTTCCTTTCCTCTGAATCTCTACAAGTGGACGCACGGCCGCTGGCCGTTTTTGCGAACGGTAATGGGCCCCACCCATTGCTCGTTTGGCCAATCTGATCCGTCCACCGTGCGATTTTTTTTTTTTTTTTAAGAAGTAAGTCGGTCAGCGTCTTGCTGACCGACTTAACTCGTTTGGTGCACGACGAGTGCACATGTGCACTGTACACACTCATCTCATATGGGGTTCATTGCACTGTTTAGGAGAAATCTGCACCGTCCATCTGTTTTGACTCCTCATTTAAGGCATCAATAATAATTTTGAGACAGTTCCAGATATCAAGTGGGCCCAGAATCAACGGTTTATGGGCTGATCTGTCAGTTGGGGCACTTCCCGAGATCTTCAATGACTGAAATTTTATATGTACGGTTAATTTATGGCCCTCATCACATATATGAAGTTTCAGGACAATCGGATGGTGGGAACCCTATGATCTTGCATTTTGGATGCGTTTCAAGCCACTTGAACTTCAGTTTCTTAGTTTTCTCGAATTTCTGACCGTGTATTTCTGTCGATCTTGGTCCCCTGGAGAGTGTCCCATGCTTTGGTAAATTTGGAGCGTTAAATCCATGCATTTAGTATCCTATTTCGATCCAAGCTTGTAAAATCAACCTGTAACATAAACACGATAAATCAGCCATTAAACACTATTATGCTCGTAAATCCGGACAATATTTGGGGTCTAATATGTACTATTTGACCCTCAACATCATTCCACACGTGCAGTACGTGTGGGGTGGGCCTCGCATACCAGCCAAATATGAAGCAGCATAGATATAACACGTACTAAGTGCAGGACCACAACACTTGATGACATCCGTCTAGTCAGATGGGTAGGAGGTGGTCCCCATCAAATGAAGGGTTAGGGTGAAACACATCTGTTGGTAAGACCATCATATCTTGATGACGTCATGACACCGGCTAAATAGCTAGTGTATAGTACTCCAACCAATCCACTCATAGCAGTGGGTCCCAAAGAGATGGGTGGCGTGGACATACAAAACATACCTCATCGGTGGAGCACATGTCCGAATGAATGGACGGTTAGGATATACAACATGTCAGTAAGGTGGGACCCATTTGTACAGAAATGGACGGACAATGTGGATGGGACCCACCACGTCTAGCGTTCAGGAAGGTGAATCCCAGGTGGGGCTATCATATACATATGATATGTATGTTGTATATACATATACATATATAAAAAATATAATAATATATTATCATGTATTTATATTTACATAAAAGCGTCCAGCGTTACACATATTACAAGTGGGTCCCACTCTCACACGTGCCACATGTGTGGGATGGCCACGTACGCACATATAGACGGTATAGATATAAATACACATCATGGTGGCCCACCGTCCACGCCCGCTGGACGGTGCAGACCAAAGTATCCTTCGTAGTGGTTTTCACCAAATGGGTGAAGGTGTGGGCATACATCCACACATCAGTGGGTCTCACATGGGGCCCACCATAATGTTTATCTACCATCCTATCTGTTGATAGGGTCATACGGAACTGGATGAGGAGGAAAACCAATTTGCATACTGATCCAAAACTCATGTGATAACCCAAAAGAGTTTCAATGGTAAACGTTCAATTGACATTATTTCATGCCATGTGGGCCACCTGAATTATGCATATGGCTGATTTTGAGGGAGGACCACTGCCCTAATGGGCACATCAAAATGCATGGTTTTGATGCACACAAGCATCACGATGGGGCCCACGGTTGGGGCCCCTGCCTCCAGCACCTATGCAGCAGGACGCTGCTGGCGTCCTTGGCTGTCAGTGGCAGCAACTCGCTGCTGCTATTGCTTAAAATTTTATAATTTTTTTTTTAAAATATTTTTTTCCAAAGAATTTTCTAGGTGGGGCCTGCATAAGAAAATCCAACCCAACCACTGGATTCTATGGCCCATGACGGATTAAACGAGTCCAATATGCAGTGTGTTTTTGGTGGGTAGGGACATCGAGGTGGGTCCTAATGGATTTTGAAGGTAAAAAATGTTGTTTTTCAAAGTTAGGGCCCGCCAGAAAATCGGATTGGATTCATTTTTCGGCTCAATGCCTAAAATGAGCTGAGAAATGAAATAAACGGCGTGGATTTGATTTTTACATCAAGGTAGGGCCTACATGAGCAGCCCATCCTAAAAGCTCTATTTTTTTTAACTAGTACACACCCATGTCAATATAAGCTCTCCATGTTAGCCTACCTTCACATCCAGCGTCCAGGACGCTGGACGGCAGGGATATAACATAACCATCATGGTGGGTCCCACATGTACGTGAATCACCATCAAGGTGAGCCACACCTCATCAGCAACATAAAAGAAAATATTAAAAAAAATAAAAATAAAATAAAAGAAAGAGAGAGAAGGAGAAGCACCGACCTATTCTTCTTCTTCCTCCCTAGCCTTCCAATGCTCCAAAAGTGCTCCTTCAACGGTAAAGATGATGATCTAAGGGCAGAGATGGGAGATAAGGTGGTATGGAGTGGGCCGCACATGGCTCTTCTCATGGAGAGCTTGGACGTGGGCTGCTTGGAAGGAAAATGAGAGAGAGAATGAAAGAGAGAGAGAGAGAGAGAGAGAGAGATGATGGGAGAGGAGTGATGGGAGACAGGGAGGAGTGGTGTGTAAGAGATAAGGCATGGGAAGTATGGGTCTCTTTGACTTTTGGGGTAAGAGAAATAGGCTAAGCATGGGTTGTTTTAATTAGTTGGTGGGAGAGGTATGGGTGAGTGATTTGATTGATGTGATTGATGTGATGTTGAGTAGAGATTCTCTTAGAATTTTACAAATGTGCGGCGTTTTCTCAAACTGAACGCGGGCCCACTTCTTTTGGCCTGGGTATCACCTCGATGCATGAGACGCAGCATCAAAACCGCGGCGACGACACGGTCGCTAGGGTAAAAGTCTCGGGTCGAGCCGATTCTGGTTGATGGCATGCGTCTTAGGGTCACGCGCAAATGTCAGATAAAGGTCGAAGGTTGCCGAAATTCGACCAGGAAGACTTCGGGAACCTACGGAACGGTACGGTCTAGGATGCGGGTCTTACAACAAAGCTGACTGATTTAATGTTTCGGTGCACGGTGAGTGTTCATGTGTTGTGCACATGCACTCACCTCAGTGGGCCTCACCTTGATGTTTATGAGAGATTCATTCCGTTCATCTGCTTTGCCACCTCATTTTAACAGTTGACACCAAACTTGAAGCGCATCCAGAGATCAGGTGGGCCCCATATGGATGATTTGTGGGATGATCTAGCCGTTGGGACACTTCCACAGGGATCGAACGGACGAAATTCGACATGTATGGTTATTTTATGGTCCCTTGGCCCTGTATGAAGTTTCTAGCCGAACGGATGGTAGGAACCCTGTGATCTTGCATTCTGGCTGACTTTCGGGCCACTTGAGCTTCAGTTTCGTGATTTTCTCGGATCTCTGCCATGTAAATTCATCGATCTTAGTTCCTTAGAGTTCGTCCCTTGCCTTGGTGACATCAGAGTATTAAATCCATGCTCTTAGCATCTTTTTCAATCCACGCTTATAATCCACCTTGTAACCTAAACATGATTAAAACAGGCAATTAAACAATATCATGTTTGTAAATGTAGACAATAACTGGGGTCAGATATGTAATATTTGACCCTCAATAAACAATTTCACCATGAAAACACGGGCATCTTCTTCGCGTGAAATCCATCAGGACCTTCCGATCAGGGTCCTAAAACAGTATGCTGGTAGGTCACGGCACGCTAAATGGATTAGATGGGTCGGATTTGAGAAAGAAATTACAAGAGGATAGGAACTAGGGGCGGTGCACTCCTTGTTCTCCTATTACACCATAGCTTGCGCAGCCTTTACCCAATTGGACCACATCTCTACGCAATTAGAGTTACGTTCCAGATACCTTATATAAACGCACTTATCACATAGGGCAAAGAATTCAAGAAACAAGGATGTGAGAAGGAAAGGTAGTGCAAGTTTGGTCGATCTCCAAACCAAGAAAGACATGGAGAAACATCCAGCTCCTAGATGGACATAGCAGCAAGAAAGGAAAAGAAAAGAGAAAGAAAGAAAGAAAGGAAAGGAAAGGAAAGGAAAGGAAATGAAAAGAGAAGAAAGGAAAAGAGAAAGAAAGAGGAAGAGAAGGGGAAAGAAAGAAAGAAAGAAAAGAAAGAGAAACAGAAAGAGGAGCTCACACCAACAAACTTCCCTTCCCTTTCCAAGATCCATTCAAATCCGTAGAGTGAGGGTTGTATCCTTTAAGCTTACCTTAATTGAGTTGATGCATTTTATCTCACCTTTTACATGCCCTTTTCCATGCCTTTTACCTATTCTCGAGTTACTATGTTTTTCTCTCTATTTTTGTTTAATTTCTCATTAGCAATTATTGCCCCTTTTGGGATTATAACATGATGTTAATTACAAGTGATCTTTCTAAATTTATGTGGGGCCATTGATACAAGTCTTGCCCTTGCCTTATCAAATTTATTGAGTTAGCCTTGTCACTTGTCTCTTTATTGAGTTGGCTATTGCCACTCTTCTATTTGTTGAGTTAGCCATTGCTACTCTTCTATTTGTTGAGTTAGCCATTGCTACTATTCTTTATTGAGTTGACCATTGTCACTATCCTCTTTGTTATGTTAGCCATTACTACTTTTTGAGTTGACCATTGTCACTCTTCTCTTTATTATATTAGCTTGATGTTTTTTTATCTTTAAGTCTTGGGCATGTGTCTTGATATTTTAAAACCTACATGATTTAGATTGCATTCTCTATCAATATGCAAGTGATGTATTGAAGGTATCACAAATAGTAACTCAATATTTATCATGGACGTAATACGTTATGGGTAGCGGCCTTCTTGGTCGGCACGTAATTCCATGGGTTGGTTGGCAGTTGCATAATCGATGAATGTAAATCATCATACGTGTTACATCACTATTTCGAGATTGAATGTCGTAAATAGTCATTCCATGAACATATCGTGTTATACAAATCTCCCAACCGCGTTATTGTGTCGCTTTAAGATGTTCGCATACATTCACGTTAGCGTTGGCCATGCTAGTGAATATGCATAGTTATAGGATGCGGGTCGAGTCGTGTTTCCTATGAATCGTATTCAATATTGTGATGATCACTATATATGATGAGCCACACACATTTTGCTAGGCATGCATCTCATGTAGGTTGTTTGCACATGCTAATACTTCTCGTATTAGTAGAGCATGTGACGTATCAGAACCCTTATATTACTTTTATGAATCTCTGCTTGAATTAATGTTAACCTTAAAGGATAACCATCACTATGAGTAGGGCGTTGACCCTCTCCAACCATATAGACGATACGGGTGATGTACAGATTAAAGGCCTAAAAGACCATCTCCCTATAGAAGACTATACTGAAAGAATAAGAAGGCAATTTTATAATTTAGTTTTATACTTCTGCTACGAATTTGATTAATGTAATAATCTTCCATTAAGAAGTCATTTGATTATTTACTGAATTTCTTTACTCTGATGAAATAATCAATCTAATCGATTTTATTCTTGTGAATATTACCTACATGAATATATGCAGATGCGATTTTTTTTTTAAAGATGGAATTTCTAAAGAATCCAAGTTTTACATTATTAACACTCGATTTTTTCGAGAACGAGTATAATTCTGGCCATGAAATTTGGGGATGTTACGGTTGGTATCAGAGCATGAGAATGAGATTAACTAGGCCTGAGGAGTGGACCACCATAAGCTTTACTCGACTTGGACATATACTGAAGTAGATACATATATTCAAATGAATTCCCAAAGGAACTATGGAGTTGATGGATTAGAAACCCGTATTCATGTTCCCCATTGAAATTATCAAGTTAGACGTGGAATTTAGAAACTATTAATCTAGATATCCTCGAATAAATCCCCAAAATCCCAAATAAAATTTTTTGAACTAAAAGTCATCCTTAAATAATGTCACAACTAAGAATAACAAGTTTTCCTCATGGGAATAGAGATTTTCAAATTATTCAAGAATTTTAGACTACTTCGATGAAATTATGACATGTGGTGAAATCTCCACTAGTTGTAGAAAGAAGACGCATCATAAAATTTTAAAAATTTTCTAATAGATTACTTAGGCCTCCATCAGTCTTTTTCTAAATTTTTAGCTCGAATGGGTAGGTACCAAATTCTATAAATATCTAACAGTAGCACAAATCAGTAGAAATTACTGCCGGACAGTAAGATTTTATACACCTCACAAGGGTAAAACAACCCCCAAACCATGGAATCATGCTTCATGAATTATTTTTTTTTATAGCTTCAGGAATAAGTTAGGGGCTTAGGCCATAAAATTTTGAATAAAATGGGCGCATGGATCATGAGAAAAAATTCTGAGAGTGATAGGCTATCTATGTAGAGCTATTCTTTTTGAAAATTACAATGTTCATGTAAGGAACGATACTAAAGCTTAGGTTCAAATAACGGATGGATGATTTGGCATATCCTTTATGAAACCTGACTTATCCTTTATTGTCTAGTCCAGTTAGAATCTTTGGCCTTCAAAGCAGAACGAGGAATATTTTTCCAAGGATGTAGAGTGATCGGGACCCTAGAAATACGAAACATATTAAGCAAGGCGCGAGCATTTTATCCAAATATCAAATCTCGGGGTTGAGATTTTCTTTTAAGGGGGGTAGGATGTGGTGTCCCAATTCACGTAGCCAATTATACACACACCTAGACCTATATATATCTAACTTATGAGTAGGACATTGAAAACCTAAGCCTAATGAACCAATCAGGATGATAGAAGCATATCAAAATTTAAGTAGTCTATTGGAAAATCATAATACGCAGTGAAAACGTTATGGGTCATGTAGACTCATCCTTTATAAGAATACAAGAGCACGTGAGATTTCCCATGAGTCTAAAATGATTAAGATTATGAACTGATGGAACTATGCTTAAGCAAAATTTATGCAGTTTGACTCGAATTCTAAAGTTCTTACTAATCTCAATGACCTAATGCCCTGATCAAGCAAAGAATTGAGATTTAACAGGATTATGAATTGATACCGGTAGATCTTCTGTTTTGCGGAGGCAAAGGATTTGTGTATTGGGCTCAAACCCACTATGACTATCTATTCATATTACTTAAAACACAGGAAGTAGGAAATCCTTAGAGACATGAAAAATGACTCGGACAATGGAAGTAGTAAAATTCAGGGGTGAAATTATATTTGAGAGGGGTAGATTGTAACGCCCCAAACTTTTTGATACTCGAGCATTGAAAGTTCTTGAGCGCTACCATAAGATTCAACATAATATATATGTGTGTACGATACCAATCCAACTATTCTAGCCTTACATCATTGTCCCTACACAAACCTAGTCATTGGGAATTATCTTTATTCATAGATTAAGCCATCTGACTGTTGATTTTAAAGACAAAGACCATTCATCGCATGGTTTGACATATGAACATTTCCTTAACTAAAGAAGCAAATAACTATCCAGCCATAATGATTTAGATGTAAGTTCATTTATTGGAATTGTTGAAAAATGTACCTACAACCATGTAGAACCCTTAGATTTCACAAAACTCATAGTTCAACAATAATTACGAAATTGCCACTCACCTAGATCAGTGAATTCTAATTCACATAGTTTCCACAATCGGTTTGATGTGAAACTTTATACTTAACTTATGTATCATAAATTAACCGTGTATGTTGAATTTCAGCCCTTAGATCATTATAAAAATAACCCAATGGAAAGATTAGCCATGAATCATGGATTTTGGGGCCACTTAATCTTTGGACATTAATCATGTTTTAAATTAGATGGAAAAATGAACGGATGGTGTAGATTTCTCAGATGCATCACTGTGGGCCCCACGGCCCATCGAGAGTGTACACAGGCGTGTACACCGGCAGTGCACTGAATGAGAGATCGGATCAAACATGGTTTGACCCAATGAATCTCAAAACAAGAAAGGAATTTCCTTTCTTCCTTTCGCACTCAAAGCACGACCGTCCGCTGGGACGAGTTTTCGCCCACCACGATCATCCATCAGGAATATCTGAACCATCCACCATGTTTGAAAGCCCAGTTCGAGTAAACACATGTCGTCCATACGAACCCATGCACACGTGCATGTGCACAAACATGAGTCAACGATGGTGCATGTGATGGACTCCTGTGAAAACCTGTCTTCTCCCACAATCCCCACATACGAGATACAAAACCCATCCCAATGAAGACGTGCAGCGGGACCCTCTATCACTGAGCGATGAATAGATCCAAACCATTCCTCATCATCCATCAACGATCATCACCATCTTCCCAGACCGGCAAAGCAACTGCTTTGCATGGAGGAAAGAAAGAGAGTGATCGGATCTTTAGGTGATGATGAAAGGGAAGCAGTGTCTGGATCCATGCCAGATTTCACGGATGCATTCACCGGCTTTCATGTGGAGGTGTAGAAAGATCTCCTTCGCAACGCTATGTATAACCCTCACCAACCTTCTATCTAGTGGACCAGGGGGCATCATATGGCCAATTGGATGCACCTGTAGTTGTCCAAAGGAGAGGAAAATGATGCGGGATAATTTCACAGTGAAAACACGAGCATCTTCTCTACATGAAATCCATCAAGACCACCTGATCAGGGTCCCAAAACAATATGCTGGTAGGTCATGGAACATTGAATGGATCAGATGGGTCAGATTTCAGAAAGAAATTGCAAGAGGACTGGAGCTAGGGGCGGTGCACTCCGTATTCTCCTATTACACCACAGCTTGCGCAGCCTTTATGTAGTCAGACCACGTCTCTATGAAATTAGAGTTACATTCCAGATACCCTATATAAACACACTTATCACATAGGGCAGAGAATTCAAGAAATAAGGACATGAGGAGGAAAGGTAGTGCAAGTTCGGTCAATCTCCGTACCAATAGAGAGAGAGAGAGAGAGAGAGAGAGAGAGAGAGAGAGAGAGAGAGAGAGAGAGAGCAACGTCTAGCTCCTTGTTGGACATAGCAGCAAGAAAGGAAAAGAAAAGAGAAAGAAAGAAAGAAAGGAAAGGAAAGGAAAGGAATGGAAAGGAAAAGAAAAGAGAAGAAAGGAAAAGAGAAAGAAAGAGGAAGAGAAGGGGAAGAAAATAAAGAAAGAAAAAAAAAAAAAAAGAGAAAGGGAAAGAGGTCACGCCCAACAAACTTCCCTTCCCTTTCCATGATCTATTCAAATTCGTTGAGTGAGGGTTTTATCTTTTAAGCTTACCTTAATGTAATGGATGCATTTTATCTCACCTTACTATGATTTTCTCTCTATTTTTGTTTAATTTCTCATCAACAATTACTGCCCTTTTCAGGATTATGGAATGATATTAATTACAAGTGATCTTTCTGAATTTATGTGGGGTCATGGATACAAGCCTTGCCCTTATAAAATTTATTGAGTTGGCCCTACCACTCATTTCTTTATTGAATTGGCCATTCCCACTTTCCTTATTATTGAGTTGGTCATTGCCATTCTTCTATTTATTGAGTTAGCCATTGCTACTCTTCTTTATTGAGGTGACCATTGTCACTCTCCTCTTTGTTATATTGGCCATTGTCACTTTTTAAGTTGACTTTTGTTACTCTTCTCTTTATTATATTGGCCTGATACTAGCTATCTTTAAGGCTCGGGCATGTTGTCACGCCCTAGACTAGGTAACAGGACTCACATGGAACCCGATAGCTAGTTCTGGCCATAACAGCCTCCATAGTACCACATTTTCGGCTCCTGAAGCAGGTTCTGATTCTGGGATCCTATAAGGAGGATTTTCATAATCACACATCCATTTCAATATGAGCATACCTAAGATCACAGTAAGTATATCTAAGAAATAACAAAGGCACACATCACAAAATTCACTATAAATTTAAAGTTTAATATAATACTAAAAGGAAATACATCTAATGACAAAAGAAGAAGGAAGAAGATCTGTAACACTAGGGTCCATGGCTCAATTCTTATCCTTGCTCCACTGCTAAGACGCTGACCTAGGATCTCCTGCACGCATCAATCATGGATAAGCTTATAAAAAACTTAGAGGGTGATGAAAGTGTATGACAGTAGTGCTCAGAAGATGGTAGGGGAGAATACAGAAAGAAACATGAATGATACCAATGCCACTAGCCGTACCGAGGCTAAACTATGAATGTAGTACACCGTATGAAGGGTATGTAATGCAATACATGAGTACTGGACGCCATACCAAGGTGATGTAATATAAGGCTTATACAGTCAATGCCAATGCAATGCAAAATAATGTCAGTGCTTATATCCAATCCACATATTAAGTACATTTCCATCATAAGGAAAATCATCGGGGTTAAGTACACTGCAAGATGATTGCTACTCTCCAGATCCGCATAGTCAAATGAGCGTAAGAGACCTCACAGCCCGCCCATGGTCAGCCAATCACCAGGAAGGCTCGATAGTAGCGGACCCATTCACGAGCTGGTCAAACTCAGCCTAACTATTACCCTCTTTCTCTTAGGCGGGTAAGGCCACACCCTAACCCAACCGACTACAAGAAAGTGGGAGTCACGTCCTAACGATGTAAGGCCCTCGTGCGCTCATGGTTCCACCTGATCACGGCTCTGGGGCAGATCCTTGGTACCAAGGAAGTTTTAGGGTTTTCACCCAAGGGCATCCAATGCATCGCATATGCTTTAGTAACATTTTTGGTATCCAATCATGACCATTCACGATATACCTGCAGAGGCTACATCCCTAGTGAAGCAAGGGCAAATATCCACATGCTATACAATACCATATGCATGAATTACACAATCAATCAGGCATCACTTCCAAGCATCCAACGTACGCAGGAGGAGATAAGGTAACATGCAATGCCTAATGGCATAACCATAACCACATACACACAGTGCCAACCAAGCATACAATGATGTACATGGGTCATGAAGATAAGTCTAGACGTGTTATGCGATGATATACAATGTAAAACACTCCTCCTATCCAAGAAGGGACCAAGACTAGGTACTTAAACAATATCTATAAGGAACTAACCTCCAGTGGAGGCCCATTTACCTAGGGTAGACCACGAGACTAAGCATATAGGCTATAGACTAAATAATACAGAAATGGCCCTAACAAGAGTCTAAGATGGGCATCCAATCACACTTAGATGCTACCAGGCCTAGAGGGGTCCATAATGGGGACATTTAACCACCATTCCCCAAAAGGCATATCAACCATGAACTATATGGAAAGAAGGCCCAAGGCTCACAATCAAGATAAAAAAAGGTGGCCACATACAAATATCCCTCATAATGGGCCATAAGAAAAAGAGTCTAATGCTACCTTCAACAACCTGGCCATTGAATTCCATACATTAAGTTGGACTTAGTGGGCAGCTTGCTTACACAATTTATGGCCCAAAAATAAGTTTAAGTTTGGATGAAATGGGCCCCACTACATCAGCCTAATAACTAGTAATTTAAGCGGGCAACCAAGGGCCCAATACCATCCTTATCTCAGCCCACAAGTCCATCAAAATGGTGGAAGTCGACCCAATATATGGCTGGGCCAAGCTGGGATGTCCCTGCCCACTTTGAGCCCACTGCATGTCCCAAAATCTGATACGAGATGGGGTCCTCATACGATCACTAAAGGTGATTTAAAAGAATGCACTAATTAAGCCCAAAGATTATAAAAATATAAGCATGCAACGAGTACACAAGTTCTCAATATGGTGGGCCCCACATCCAATAAAGTTTTAGTCATAACAATGTACATTTAAGGTCTCTTGATAAACTTTCGGCCCACTCAACTTCTTATGCCTGCTAAAGCCCAAAAATTAGTCAACTATGTGGGAATAATCTCATGAAGGCCAATAATACTCACAAGGAGCCCCACCAGATGGAGGGTGTGTATACATCATAAAAAAGAGTGTCCCCATGATCGGGCAATCCAAGGTTTGGAAGGCCTGGACTAAACATACAATAAGATAGGCTCCACATTCATTCATATTGAGCCTCAATAAATGGCCTAGGATCTATGGTGGGCCTTTTACCATCCATAGAGGAACCCAAGGGCCTACCTTAGGGCCACCAAGGAGGACATCCAACCTCAACTGGGTCCTAAAAGGTAGTTTACCACTACTCGAATATGAAACAAGGCCTAATACCTAACAATCCATAGCCTAGTGGGCTATACACCAAGCCCAACACATAGGCAATATGGTGGACCCTCAAGTAAGGTTTAGACCCAACCATAAAGGTCATAACCCACATATTGTGGTGGGCCTAATGGGTAACCCGGTAATCCAACCATAAGGGCAATTCTTATACTTATTTCAAGTGAGTGGGGCCTCATAACTTGACCCAAGTACAAGGTTATTTTTTGTGGGCAACCGAGAGCCCAACTAGTTGCACATTATGGCCCTCAAACCCATCATAATAAGTAGCGAGATACCCAAAGGTTAAGGGACCTAACTAGAAGATTCCAAGATAAATGGGCCTACAAAGTCCAACTAAAACTATGAATATAGATCCAAAATAAAATCCAGTTGAGGTGGACCTCTAAGTAATCATGAATGAAGCCCAAGGATATTTCAGAGAATGACAATCTTATGTGCAAAATCCATCTTTAATTTGGTGGGCCATGTTGCCCCAAAATAGCCTATCAGGGGCTGCTAGTTTGGGCCCATTGTTAAATTTCGAACCCACCTATTTTTGGGTCTGCTAAAGCCCAACAATAAATAATATAAATTAGGCATATGTTCCTTGGTGGCCTACATATATCTCTGTGGGTCCCACCAAGTGGGAGGACTGGATTACACACAAAAAACAGGTGGATCATGTTGCTGGAATGAAAGTCCAGTAGTGGTCCAATCAGCTTGGGGTAGACGGACCTATGGGCCTGGGTAATTGGCCCAAAACTCATCCAAATGGGTCCTAAAAATGGATGCCATTGAGGGAGATGGTCATGACCTACATGGACCAAAAATGGATGGATGGTGGGGATAACAAATACATCAATGGTAGGCCCACAAGGAGGGGTGGATGGCCAACCATGGTTGGACGTCCCATCCTGGTAGGCCGGTCCATCCAACACCACGATTGGCACAGGGGTCTGTTAGCCTCAAAAATTTGCAGTTAGGTCCTACCATGGGTGGGTCACATCTCTGAAAAATCTCATAATTTTAGGATTTACCAAAATATTTTAATTAATTTAAGGAATTTAAACTGTCCAAAAATTTTGCTAAGTGTAGAATTTTGATAGACCCTGATCTGAGCCTCCGATGGGGTGGATCAATGGCCTAAAAAAAAAATTAGAAAAATAGGTTTTAGGTCCTCTCATATATGTACTAGAAAGTAGGATCCACAAATGTGGCCTACCAGTGAAAAAATTATTTTATAATTAAGAATTTCCACTTTGATAAGTTGCTGGAAGTAGTCCAAAAATTTCAGGCTAACCACCTCACTTGGGTCACACCTTTGGGGCCTCAATCGGGTTCAGTTAGGGATGAAATTCAAGGGAAATCAAGATAAGATCCACACATTTCAAAAAAAACATATTTAATGGGTACAAAAGGTCCACCGATTAGTCCCAAAGTCAAGCCCAAAGTTTAACAAAAATTTGCTTAGAAATTTCTAGATAACAATACATGCATGGAATAAAATAAATGTATGGGCTTATTAGGGAAGGGATTTGCCCATAAATTGGTGTTATGGCCTACCCTAGTGGGCCCTACAATTGTACAGAACAAACTCCCAAATTTTTACCCTTGCATGAACATTTAAGGTGGCAAAAATGGGCATTCAAACCATGGTGTAGGTTGAGTATAGATGTCCCTTCCTTACTGGGCTTTTTTGGGCAATCTAGGTCCACCAAGTGGACCACACATAATGTCATCAGATTACAAGAGAAGGAAAGATAAGAAAGAGTATCTAGTGGTCACTCCCCAAGTGCAGGGTTGTGATGTAGTAATAAACTCGGTAAGACCGAGGTCGAATCCCAAAGGACTGAAACTTGTACGTATTCTGAAACTAACTAGAACTGGAACTAGAATGAGATGAAATTTAAATCAACTAGAAATTAAGGAATAATTGTGAAACTATTATCTAAAACTTGGGAGAAATCAGAGATGGGAAACTAGGGATTCAGAGGATCCACTTGTAGGGATCAGGGAGATTTTACGCCTGCTTCAAAAATCATGGAATTTAACTGAACTGTCATTGATCTAGTTTTCAAGAGATGAAAGGTATATGAATTAGAATGGATTCCATCACCAAACCATGCCCAGGAGACAAAGCAAACAATAGAATTAATCTAATTACCAACCCATCAACATGTAATGAAGATCAGAAAGGGTACCGTCATCCGACCATGCCCAGGAGACTATGGTGAACAACAGGGCATCCTGACTTCATAAACATAAAAAGGGAAGGAAAATATTCAAAGCCATTACAGACCCACTGTAATTTCAGTCACAACAGACCATTAAAGACTTAAAAATATTCCCATAATAATCAACGTCAATTCATAAATTAAAACTATATTAAAAAAATAAAATCTCCCATCTCACTACAAGCTTCACCTCTTAGCCCTAGCTAAGAGGTTTAGCCAGCCATGAATGGGCTGAAATCCCTTAACAAAGCAAAAGAAAAGAAAAGGGAAAAATTACTCTCTCTCTCTCTCTCTCTCTCTCTCTCTCTCTCTCTCTCTCTCTCTCTCTTCACGTTCAAAACCCAAGATGAAGATGCCTCCACGGCTCTTTTTTTCTCCCCCTCCCTTCTCACGTCTCTCTCCTTTATAGTAGCTTGACGGTCGGCTGTAACAGCTGTAGACAATGCATGCAAAGGTGGTGGAATGACAAGTGCGTAAGTGCTGTTTACGCACAACAGATATTGGCTTTACGCAGAGCTCGATAGCGGCAAATTCGTCGACTTTGACCGGGCTTCTCCTGTGCTATTTTCTCTGACAGACAGCGTCCTCTGGAACTTTTTGAGGCTGCCAACATGATGGATGGATCAGATCCTCTGTCTGATTGAAGGTAGCTACCCACATAGCTTTGGAAAATCCAGAGCTTGCGGTCGTGCGAAACAGAGGTCGCGTAGGCTTTACGTTGGCTGACGATGGGGCTTATGATCGAAATAAGATGAGAAATCCACTCCGTCCAGTGGATACGTGGCAGGATTTCAGTACAGGATGAGTGGTTTTAACTTGCGTTTAGAGCGACCCATCGAGTCAAACCTTTGCACCGTCTATCGTGTGTTTAGACGATCAGAAACCATTATCCGCTATTTCCTGGAATTGTGCCACCTAGACAGTAGTAAGAAAGGCCACGTGGAGCTAATGGACGGTCCGGATCGGACCTTTGATCAATAATAGTGGCCCACAAGCAGCCACCGACGGCCCCTGTTGCGCAATCCGTTTAAAAACAGAAATTTCTGTTTTTGGAGTTTCGATTAGAGATGGTTTGACCGTCTCTGGTTTCAGCTGTGGTTGGCTAGTGTACACATGCACTATGCACATGCACCTTAGATGGGATCCACTGTGATGTGTATTGACAATTCCCTCTGACCACCTCTTTTGTAATCTCATTTAAACGGTCAGGACCAAAATTGAGGCGCATCGAGAAATCAGGTGGGCCCCACGTCAGAAATTAAGGGGCTGATCTGCCCATTGGGCCACTTCCACAAGGATCCGAGAGCTAAAATTCAACGTGTACGGTTCATTTATGGTCCTTAGTCCATGTATGAAGTTTCAAGCTGATCGGATGGTGAGAACCTTATGATCTTGCATTCTAAGCCAATTTCGGGCCACTTGAGCCTCACCTTCTCGATTTCCGCAGATTCATGGCTTGTAATTACGTCGATCTTGGTCCCTTGGAGTTTTGTCCAATGCCTTTGTGAATTTAGACCGTCAAATCCATGCTTTTAATACCCTTTTCCATTCCAATCTCCTAAATTCAACCTGTAGCATAAACACGATTAAATTGGCCGTTAAACAATATTATGTTCGTAAATTCATGTAATAACTGGGGTCTAATATATAATATTTGACCCTCAACACAACCTCCAACTAGCATTTTTCTAGTCCCGAGCAAAGTATGCGAAAAATAAGTTGAGAATTACAGGACAATTTCAATAAACTCGAGTGATTTTTTGAAAAATAATCCAGATACTAGAATTCTAATATTCATAAATGTTGGGCATTATTTTCTCCTGGACTCAAGTGCATGGTAAACTTCATAGTCAATTTCAAAATATTAATCCATCAATCGAAAAAATTATAAACATTAAGTTCCATGGGTGTATAGTTCAATCTCGACTTATCATCATTAAAAATTCACTTCTCTATTTTAGGATATCATTGATAACCAATAAGAGGATTCATGACAACAAAAACCTGAACCAAAACGTGCATCATGGATCAACTTACCAACTTTTGATTTTTTTTATTTTTTATTTTTTTCAGTAAAAGTAATGCCAAGAAGGGGAATCTCATCCTCACCTACAGGGAGCAAACCTATGGTGAAGACTGTACGCCTAACCCTTTTCATCATATCATCCATGGGGAATTAAATCATCACCTATAGGGAGCAAACCTATGGTGAAAATTATTTGCCCAACTTTTTCCAAAGGTATCTTCTTTTTTTTTTTTTTTCAATTGATCATGACAGGCAAATTTTTCAAGTTGGTTTCTTCCATGCTTACTAATCATTAAATTACAATTCAATATCGAACCGAAACCTTAATGGGCAAACAAGATGTGTTATGTAAAATCGTGGTTCAATCAATGTTTACAACTTCTAATTCTGGATTAACAATCCAAACTTAACTATGAAATCTAACAGATACTGAATCCAAGAGTCATACATTACCAACATCACGTATCTTGAAAATCTAAATTAGGGATGTCTGTCAAAATCACTTCGAATTCATAGGAATTTCCAGAAAAGGAATTTCTAGAAAATTTTAAAAATTTTCACAAATTTTGCTCAAGACCAAGAAAAACACTGATTAGGTTACCTAATCTCCTACCCCCAACCAAAAATCTACATTGTCCTCAATGTAAAAGATCTAAACATGTAATGCACATAGGACAACGAAAGTAAATGAGAAGTGATGGGAGGATAGTACCTGGATAACAAATCGAGAGAGATTTTTCAAGAGATCCCTGGGAGAGAGCAAGTTAGTACGAGAGAGAATAAAAATAAAATCCTACCTATACCACTTTCGCAGGTGCTCTCGATTGCATTTAGCGTATTCAACAAACCTTTAAACCCCTAAGTTACCCCTAGTGGACGAGTTGTAGTCTCATAAGGGTTTGCAGTAATGTTACCCACAAACATTGAATTATCTACTAAAGAATGAAAAAGAATAAAAAGCTGGGTTGCCTCCCAGGAGCACTAAATTTACTGTCTTCAGCCAGACGAATAAAGCAACTATCCTGGTCCTATGAAAGCGATAAACCTACCTATACCTCCATCAGACTAGGAGATCAGTCCTAGTAAACAGGAGCAATCAGAGGTATGGACATGTCCTCTGAATCAAATGTCTCGACAAATGGCTTTAATCGATGTCCATTTACTTTAAACTCCTTGTCATTGTCGGGATCTCTTATCTCGACGGCCCCATGAGGATAAGCAGTGACCACAATGTAAGGGCCGGTCCAACGAGATCGAAGCTTTCCCGAAAAGGGATGTAGTCGAGAATCGTACAAAATGACTTTCTGACCTGGCGTGAATGATTTCCGTAGAATATGTTGATCATGAAACGCCTTCATCCTATCCTTGTAAATTCTCGAGTTTTCATATGCATCGTTCTGGATTTCTTCAAGTTCATTTAATTGAAGTTTGCGTAGCGAGCCAGCGGTGTCCAGATTGAAATTTAGATTTTTGATCACTCAGTATGCTTTATGTTCTAATTCCATGGGCAAGTAACAAGCTTTCCCATAGACAAGTCTAAAGGGAGATGTTCCAATGGGAGTTTTAAAAGCAGTACGGTATGCCCATAAGGCATCGGTCAATCGGATTGACCAATCCATACGGTTAGGGCTAACCGTTTTCTCCAGGATATGTTTGATTTTCCTATTGGAAATCTCAGCTTTCCCACTTGTCTATGGATGGTATGGGGTGCTTACCTTATGAGAGATACCGTATTTCTTCATTAAACTCTCAAATGGTTTATTACAAAAGTGTGAGCCCCCGTCACTAATGATGGCTCGAGGCGTCCCGAACTGCGACAGGATGTTTTCTTTTAAGAACTTAATGACCGTGCGATGGTCATTGTTACGGCACGGAATTGCTTCGACCCATTTAGTGACATAGTCTATGGCGAGCAAAATGTAAAAAATTTTAAATGATTGGGGGAATGGTCCCATGAAATCAATGCCCCAACAATCAAATGCTTCTATAATAAGGATGGGATTCAAGGGCATCATATTTCGGTGGGACAATGCTCCCAATTTCTGACAACGCTCACAAGCCTTGCAAAACTCATGAGTGTCCTTGAACATGGTGGGCCAGTAAAAGCCACACTGTAGAATCTTGGCCATGGCCTTTTTAGCAGAAAAGTGACCACCACAGGCCTGTGAGTGACAGAAGGAGATGACACTCTGATGCTCATCGTCTGGCACACATCTCCTTAAGATTTGGTCTGGGCAATATTTAAACAAATATGGATCGTCCCAGAAAAAGTTACACACCTTGGTAAAGAATTTCTTCTTATCTTACGACGTCTAGTGTGTCGATATGAAACCTGTAGCAAGATAATTAGCAATATCAGCTAACCAAGGTGAATGGGAGACTCTGAACAGTTGTTCATCAGGGAACATGTCTTTAATATGGGTCGTCTTAAGGGAATCAGAGGTATTAAGGCGAGAGAGATGATCAGCCACTACGTTCTCTACTCCCTTTTTATCTTTAATTTCCAAATCAACTTCTTGGAGTAGAAGGATCCATCGTATCAAGCGGGGCTTAGAATCATTCTTTGAAAGGAGATACTTGAGTGTCGCATGGTCTGTGTAGATAATGATTTTGGATCCAATTAGGTATAAATTTGTCCAAAGCGAACACTACGACTAAGAGTTCTTTTTCCGTAGTCGAGTAGTTCACTTGGGCAGGATTTAGAATCCTACTGGCGTGATGAATGACGTAAGGCCGCTTATCTTTTCTCTGGCGTAGAACCACTCCAAGAGCATAATCAGAGGCGTCGCACATAAGTTCAAAAGGAAGACTCCAGTCGGGTGGCTGCATGATAGGTGTAGCGGTTAACATGCCCTTAAGCTTAGTGAAAGCTTCTTGGCATTGCTTAGTCCACTCATATGGTGCATCATTTTGAAGAAGATTACATAAAGGACGAGAGAGGAGACTAAAGTCCTTTTATGAATCGTCGGTAAAATCCTGCATGTCCTAAGAAGGATCGCACATCTCTAATGCTCTTGGGTGAAGGTAAGTTAGAGATAAGGTCGATTTTTGCCTTATCTACCTCGATTTCCTTGGACGAGATGATATGTCCAAGGACAATTCCCTTTTGAACCATGAAATGGCACTTCTCCCAATTAAGTACCAAATTCTTTTCTTCACATCTTTTCAGCACACATTTAAGACTCTCTAAGCACTCGCTGAAAGATGAATCGAAAACAAAGAAATCGTCCATGAAGACCTCTAAATATTTTCTCACCATGTCAGAAAAGATACTCATCATGTATCGCTGAAAGGTGGCAGGGGCATTACATAGACCGAACGGCATCCTCTTGTAAGCAAAGGTGCCATAGGGACATGTAAATGTGATTTTTTCCTGGTCCTCAGGGGCGATTTCAATCTGATTATAACCTGAATACCCATCAAGGAAACAGTAATAGGAATGACCAGCTAGCCTTTCCAAGATTTGATCAATGAAGAGCAAAGGAAAGTGGTCTGTCCTTGTGACGGTATTCAGCTTTCTATAGTCAATGCACATTCTCCAACCAGTAGTAACTCTGGTCGGCACGAGTTCATTATTGACATTGACTATGATGGTGATCCCGGACTTCTTAGGAACCACTTGAGTACAAATCGTTGGGTTAATTCCTTTGAAGTCCGCTATCGTCCATCCAAGAGCTCCCTTATGCTTAATGAGAGTAGATATGAGCATACTCTCTTGTTCTTTCTTCAGGTGGGCTGAGATTACCACTGGGTATGTCTCATCTTTACCTAAATAGGCATATTTTAAATCAGAGGGCAAAGGTTTTAGGTCAAGCTTCGGTGGCTTGAGGTTAGACGGTAGAGGCACTACATCAGTTTGGGGCAACTCTTCAATTTGTGGCCTCCACCGGTTAACTTCAAGTACCGGTGCAGTATCAAGCATAACACACGTCTCCCTAATTATATCATCATCAAGATTATGGGAGTGGGCCAGGCACATCTCTAGAGGATCAGAGGATAAGATGAGAGGTGTTCTATCTTTTACAAAATAATCAATCATGTTAACATCGTGGAAATCGTCATCATCCTCTGAGTTGCTGCCGTTATTGAAAAAGATATTCGATTCCAATGTCAAATTTTCAAAAGACATAGTCATGACACCATTCCTGCAATTGATAATTGCATTTGAAGTGGACAGGAATGGGCGACCAAGAATGACGGGAATCTGAGTGCTCGTGTCATTGATGGGTTCAGTGTCCAAGATGATAAAATCAACAGGGTAGTAAAATCTATCAACCTGAACCAACACATCCTCGATTATCCCTCTTGGTACACGAACAGAGTGATTAGCAAGTTATAGTATGGTTCGGGTGGGTTTTAATTCACCCAAACCTAACTGTTGGTATACCGAGTAGGAATCAGATTGACGCTCGCTCCTAAGTCAAGAAGTGCGTGATCAATTCGATAGTTCCCAATTACACATGATATGGTTGGGCAACCGGAGTCTTTGAATTTTTGTGGAACATCTTGTTTTAGGATGACACTCACTTTCTCTGTCAAGAAGATCTTCTTTTGAACACTTTTCCGTCGTTTGGTAGTGCATAGGTCTTTAAGGAATTTGGCATATGAAGGTATCTGTTTTACGACATCAAGTAGAGGAATGTTGACTTTCACTTGTTTCAACACCTCTAGGATATCCTGAGAGTTAGAGAAACGTTTTGGTTCAACCAACCGTTGGGGGAACGGAGCAACTGGCTTCTCTAGAGGTTCCGGTTCAAGTTTTTGTGGGGCATCACTAGATCCATCATTGTTGTCCTCTTCTGGTTCTTGAGGCTTTTCGGGCCTAACCGGAAGGGTTTTATCAATAACCTTCCCACTCCTAAGAGTGGTAATGGATTTAGCGTGCCTCATTTAATTTGAAGAGCTGGGGTCATTTATCTCGTATTGCGGTTTAGGATTGGGGAGTGGTTGTGCAGGAAGCATCCACTTTTCTATAGTCGTCATACGTGAATCTATTTTTTACATAAAATCTGATATTCCTTGCATTGTCTGAGCCAACTCTTGTATGGAATTTTGAACCGGTTCTTCTTGAGGTCTCCCCTGATTTGGATTTTGATTGAAGAAACCTTGAGGGATAGCAGTTTGTCTATTCCTCCAACTGAAATTGGGGTGATTTTTCTAGCCAGGATTGTACGTATTAGAGGTTGATCCATTGAAAGGTCTTTGATAGTTATTTACGGCATTAGATTGTTCATTCAATACTTCTCGAAAGGCAGGTATTGTAGGATAATTTTCAGTAGTATGAATGTTGCAATCACAGATGCCGCAAACACTTTCATTAACCTTTTCCTTCTTTCCTTCCATGGCCTCAAATTTTCTGGTGAGATTAGCCACCTTAGCGTTAAGATCATCATCCTCTTTCAGGAGATATATTCTGTCTTTTTCCCTTGAATGAGTTGGCCTAGACGTAGTGTTCGTCCTTGGGTAATAGTCCCATGATTGTATTTTTTCAGCGATAATATCGAGGTAATCCCATACCTCGTCGACATTTTTATTGATGAATTCTCCGTTACACATTGTCTCGACCATTTGGCGCATAGAAGATATTAGCCCATCATAGAAAAAATTCGTATGCGCCATATTTCAAAGCCATGTTGTGGGCATGCATTAACCAGATCCTTGAACCTTTTCCAGCATTGGAAGAATGTTTCATCATCATTTTGGGCAAAGTTCATGATTGCTCTCCTGGGGGTAATTGTCTTATGATGTGGAAAATTTTTCTTTATAAATTCCCTCTGCATATCATTCCATGTGCCAATGGATCTAGGACGCAGTGAATGTAACCACGTCTTGGCTTTTTCTTTCAAGAATAATGGGAAGAGTTTTAACCTAATTGTATCCTCAGATACATTAGGAAAATATAAGGTGCCTATGATCTCGTCGAACTCTTTCAAATGTAAGTACGGTTCTTCAGACTCAAGCCCATGGAACTTAGGAAGGAGTTGGATAACCCCTGACTTGATGTCCATATGTCCTGTATTCACAGGAAAAATCATGCACGAGGGTATACTCACCCCCGCCGGTTGTAAATAATCTCGTAAAGTACGAGGCGGGGGTGCGTGATGCACCTCATTCTCATCATGTACTTCCTCAATCCTAGGTTGGGGTAGTGCTTGAGGTTGATTTTCAGCCATAACCTCCACTATCTCAGGAGAATTCAAGTGGTGTCTAGTCCTGCGATGGACAGTCAACCCCTCAACTAATCCTCCTTCAGTCACGAGACGTCGAGTGTTGTCGCGTGCCTACTGGGGCATAAAACACACTCAGCCCTCAAATTCTACTTAAACCTAAGAAAAAGGAAGAAGAAATCTAGAAAATAAAAGGAAAAGATGGAAAGAAGTTACCAAATTTGAAGTCCTAGGTTAAGAACCTACAGAATAAACAAAACAAGTTAGTTTCTAAGAGTAGAAAGTCCTAATTAAAAGTAAACTCATTTCTAGAGAAAAGAAGAATTTCCAAAGAAAGAGAAATTAGAAAGAGGTTACTAAATTAGAAGTTTCCTATAAAACAGAAAAATTAAGTTAGTTCTAAAAATCAGATAGAATGAAGAATAGTAAGTTTCTAAAGTTAGGAAAAATTTCTAATAAGGAAAATAACTAAGCTTCTAAACCTAGAATTAGAAAATTCTAAAAAGAAAATCTAATCTTAAACTAATCCTAAAACTAATTAATTTCAGAAAAATGTAGCCGACAGTCCCCGACAACGACGCCAAAAACTTGGTCACTCCCCAAGTGCAGGGTTGTGATGTAGTAATAAACTCGGTAAGACCGAGGTCGAATCCCAAAGGACTGAAACTTGTACGTATTCTGAAACTAACTAGAACTGGAACTAGAATGAGATGAAATTTAAATCAACTAGAAATTAAGGAATAATTGTGAAACTATTATCTAAAACTTAAGAGAAATCAGAGATGGAAAACTAGGGATTCAGAGAATCCACTTGTAGGGATCAGGGAGATTTTACGCCTGCTTCAAAAATTATGGAATTTAACTGAACTGTCATTTAATCTAGTTTTCAAGAGATGAAAGGTATATGAATTAGAATTGATTTCATCACCAAACCATGCCTAGGAGACAAAGTAAACAATATAATTAATCTAATTACCAACCCATTAACATGTTATGAAGATCAGAAAGGGTACCGTCATCTGACCATGCCCAGGAGACTATGGTGAACAACAGGGCTTCCTGACGTCATAAACATAATAAGGGAAGGGAAATATTCAAAGCCATTACAGACCCACTGTAATTTCAGTCACAACAGACCATTAAAGACTTAAAAACATTCCCATAATAATCAAAGTCAATTCATAAATTAAAACTATATAAAAAAAAATAAAATCTCCCATCTCACTACAAGCTTCACCTCTTAGCCCTAGCTAAGAGGTTTAGCCAACCATGAATGGGCTGAAATCCCTTAACATAGCAAAAGAAAAGAAAAGGGAAAAATTACTCTCTCTCTCTCTCTCTCTCTCTCTCTCTCTCTCTCTCTCTCTCTCTCTCTCTCTCTCTTCATGTTCAAAACCCAAGATGAAGATGCCTCCACGGCTCTTTTTTTCTCCCCCTCCCTTCTCACGTCTCTCTCCCTTTATAGTAGCTTGATGGTCGGCTGTAACAGCTGTAGACAATGCATGCAAAGGCGGTGGAATGACAAGTGCGTAAGTGCTGTTTACGCACAACAAATCTTGGCTTTACGCAGAGCTCGATAGCTGCGAATTCGCCGACTTTGACCGGGCTTCTCCTGTGCTATTTTCTCTGACAGACAGCGTCCTCTGGAACTTTTTGAGGCGGCCAACATGATGGACGGATCAAATCCTCCGTCTGATTGAAGGTGGCTACCCACACAGCTCTGGAAAATCCAGAGCTTGCGGTCGTGCGAAACAGAGGTCGCGTAGGCTTGACGTTGGCTGACGATGGGGCTTATGATCGAAATAAGATGAGAAATCCACTCCGTCCAGTGGATACGTGGCGAGATTTTAGTACAGGATGAGTGGTTTTAACTTGCGTTTAGAGCGACCCATCGAGTCAAACCTTTGCACCGTCTATCGTGTGTTTAGACGATCAGAAACCATTATTCGCTATTTCTTGGAATTGTGCCACCTAAACAGTAGTAAGAGAGGCCACGTGGAGCTAATGGACGGTCCGGATCGAACCTTTGATCAGTGATAGTGGCCCACAAGCAGCCACCGACGGTCCCTGTTATGCAATCCGTTTAAAAACAGAAATTTCTATTTTTGGAGTTTCGATTAAAGACGGTTTGACCGTCTCTGGTTTCAGCTGTGCATGGCTAGTGCACACATGCACTATGCACATGCACCTTAGATGGGATCCACTGTGATGTGTATTGACAATTCCCTCTGACCACCTCTTTTGTAATCTCATTTAAACGGTCGGGACCAAAATTGAGGCGTATCCAGAAATCAGGTGGGCCCCACGTCAAAAATTGAGGAGCTGATATGCCCATTGGGCCACTTCCATAAGGATCTAGGAGCTGAAATTCAACGTGTACGGTTCATTTATGGTCCTCAGTCCATGTATGAAGTTTCAAGCTGATCGGATGGTGAGAACCTTGTGATCTTTCATTCTAAGCCAATTTCGGGCCACTTGAGCCTCACCTTCTCGATTTCCTCAAATTCATGGCTTGTAATTCCGTCGATCTTGGTCCCTTGGAGTTTTGTCCAATGCCTTGGTGAATTTAGACCGTCAAATCCATACTTTTAATACCCTTTTCCATTCCAAGCTCCTAAATTCAACCTGTAGCATAAACACGATTAAATCGGCCGTTAAACAATATTATGTTCGTAAATCCATGTAATAACTGGGGTCTAATATATAATATTTGACCCTCAACATCTAGCCATTAGGGGAGAGCTTCGTCACCATTGAGTCATCCCCACACAATCACAACCACAAACAATATATAAACACATTGTACAACATGGATCTTGTGATGCATGACCTAGATATTTGAGATGAATGGTTGGGAAGCCATCCTAGCCACATGCAAGAGTCTAGATGACCCATCATACCTAGAAAAATAAGGAAAATCTCCATGCAAGGGGTTCATTAAGGAAAGAATCTCATGCATGGACATGCATGTACAATGTGGGCCTCATGACAACATCTAGATGATTATGTATAATCTCCACCATTAATTGGTGGGTCCTACATATCCAAATGAGAGAGATGAAAGAGACTACATGAGGAAAAAAATCTACATTAAAATGAGGAAGGATCTACTTGATGAAGAAAGTACTTACCTAGATCAACCTTGAAACTTACATCACCATCATCTAGAGGCTTCAAGCTAGATCAATGGCTAAGATCAAGTGAGAAGGGATAGATGAGGAGGCATTTTAGGGAAAATGGGCTGTAGAAAATGGGGGAGAGGGGACATTTGAGTGCTTGCTAGGGAGAGATGAAGGTGTAGAGAGAAATGAGAGGGAAAGGGAGAGAGAGAGAGAGAGAGAGAGAGAGAGAGAGAGAGAGAGAGAGAGAGAGAGAGGCTTTTAAGCCTTATAATGATGAGTTCTCTCTCTCTTAGGTAATGATGATTGCATATGGTGATATAAACAAGGCTTAGGGTAATAGCCTTTCTAGAAATCTCAGCCTGAGGTGAAATGATGTGCATGGGAAAATGTGTAAATCATGGTGGGGTCCACCAATCATGCAATCAATGGCCCATATCGATTGATGCTCATAACTTGAGATGTACATATCAGATTAACGCACGGGAAGTAGCGTTGGAACTGCAGCGCCGATACGGACAAGATGGCATGGGTCTTGGGCCAAACTAAGTTGGGTCAGTGTAACTAAACTCAAGGAAGACCACAAATGCTAAAGAAAAGTCGCGAGTCGCTGTGATTTGATCAGTTGGACCATGGGACTAAGATGAACGAAATACATACTCACACGCACACATACACACATATGAACTCGGGTCAGGTCTTACACATGTTTCTTGATATTTCAGAACCTCCATGATTCAGATCGCATTCTTTATCAATGCAAGTGATGTGTTAGAGGTATTATAACTAGTGACTCAATATTTATCGTAGACGTAATGCGTTATAAGTATCGGCCCTCTTGGTTGGCACGTAATTTCATAGGTTGGTTGGTGTGGTGTAGAATCGATGTATGTAAATCTTCATACGTGTTACATCACTTTTTTAGTATTGGATGTCGCAAATAGTCGCTCCATGAATATATCGTGTTACGTAAATCTTCTCATTGCGTTGTTGTGTCGCCTTGAAATGTTTGCATAAATTCACATTAGCATTGGTCATGCCAGTGAATATACGTAGTTATGAGATACGGGTCAAGTCAGGTTTCCTATGAATTCGTATTCCACATCGTGATGATCACTATGTATAATGAGCCGTACACACTTTGCTAGGAATGCATCTCATGTAGGTTTTTTGCGCATGCTGATACTTCTTGAAGTAGTGAAGTACGTGACATATCAGCCTTATATTGCTTTTATGAATCGGTTGAATTAATATTAATTTTAAAGGATAAACATCACTATGAGTAGGGCGTTGACCCTATCTAACTGTATAGATGATGTGGGTGATGTATAGATTGAAGACCTAGAAGATCATATCCCTATGGAAGAATATACTGAAAGAATAAGAAGACAATTTTATGATTTAGTTTTATACTTCGGCTGTAAACTTGATTAATATAATAAGCTTCCATTGAGAAGGCATTTGATTATTTATCGAATTTCTTTACTCTGATGAAATAATCAATCTAGTCGATTTTATTCATGTGAATGTTACCTTCATGAATGTATTCGGATGTGATTTAAAATAATTATAATAATAAAGTGTAATTTATAAAGCATCTAAGTTTTATATTATTAACATCTGGTTTTCTCGGGCACGAGTATAAACTCTGGTCGTAAAAATTTGAGATATTACAAACCTTTCTATATCCTTTTGCTCATCTTAATCATTCTTGCAGAATAGGGAGCCTTCTTTGAATTCGACGTCACAACTAGTGATGATTTTTTGTGTGACCTTATCATATAACCTATAACCCTCCACACCAACACCATAGCTAACAAAGATGTACTTTTTAGCTTCATAGTCTAGCCTGTCTCTCTCAACTGAAGATACATGAGAGTAAGCCATATAATTAAACATGCGAAATCTGAGTAGTCAAACTTATGACCACTCCATACTTTCTCTAAAATCTTACAATCAATTATCGTAAAAGTGGATTGATTCATCAAATAATAGGTCGGGTTAATAAAATCAGTCCATAGGTCCTTGCTCAACTTAGCATTACAATCAATTGCGGAATAGGGCCCTCTCCAAGAGTGTCCGATTCATCTGCTCAGCCACTCCATTTTATTTGGGTGTGTGGTGCACCGTGTTATGCCTAATAATTCATTCATCTTTACAATATTCATTAAATTCATTGGAAGTAAATTTTCTACCATTGTGAGTCCTTAAAACCTTTATTTTTCTCCCTGACTATTTTTTCACAATAGCCTTTCATTGTTTGAATTGGGTGAAAACTTCGGATTTATGTTTCATGAAATAAATCCAAACTTTTTGAGAGTAATCGTCAATGAATGTTACAAACCATGAGGACCCTCTAACGAAAACCACATGCGACAACACCTATACGTCAGAGTGCATATAATCAAGCACCCCCTTACATTCATATTTTTCATATTTAAAGGATAATATAGATTGTTTAACATATATACAATTCTTGCATATATTTAAATTAGAATTCTTAAAAACTAGGATTAAACAACGATCAGAGAGTACTTTCATGCCTCACTCGCTCATATGGCCCAGATGAGCTTACAACATACGTGCCGACGTGGAATTCACAACAGCCACTACCATTCCACCTATTGAAATGCTCTCAATTAACTTATAAAGGTTACCATGCCTTCGTGTTCTCATAACAATGTGTGCCCCTTTTGATACTTTAAGGACACCATTAAAATCGATGAACTTGCACCCTATTTTCTCGAGTACATCGAGAAAAATTAAACTCTTCTTCATATCAAGAACATGCTTGACCTTAGTTAAGGTACACTTCATCCCATTAAATATCTTGATGCACACCGTACCAGTAGCTATAACTTTAAAGGCATTATCGTTGCCCATAAATACTTGTCTATCATTGCACTACCTGTAACTAGTGAACCAATTCTGATAAGGAGTCTTGTGATATGAAGCCCCTATGTCAAGAATCCACTCATCTCTACGATCATCGTATAAGTATCCGATCATAGAAACTGACAACACATCACTTTCACTTGTCTTTTCATCAGACGTGGCAGTGTTAGCCTCCTTGGAAGAAGCCTCTGAGTTTTATTTCTTTAACATAGGATTCGTACAATCCTTCTTCATGTGCTCAGCCATCTCATAGTTCCAGCACTTTAACTTACCTTTGACCTTTTCCTTAGATTTAGATCTTGATCGAGAAGATTTTGTATTTCACTCAGTATTCATGCCCCTTATAAGTAGTGTGTCAGTAGAGGCCCCCCATGCTATCATTTTTCTTTCTCATGACCTTTCCTTGAAGGGTTGAGATAATGGTGTCCACACACAAGGACGTATTATTGGTGCATAAAGAGTCCTCGAAAGACTTATATGATGCTGAAAGTGAATTCAATAAAATACATACTTGAGCTTCATCTTTGACCAGTTCCTCCATGTCTAGCAACTTGTAAATCAACTTGTTAAAATTACTGATATGGGCCTCCAAATCTCCACCCTTTGCCATCCTGAAGTTGAATGACTACAACTTTAAGTGTAGGCAATTTTTAAAGGACATTTTCGCATAAACATCCTCTAATTTCGCCCACAATTTCACTGCAGTTTTCTTCCTCATGACATTGTAGATAACCTCATCCATTAGACATAATCAGATCAAGGATTTAGCTTTCTTATCTAGAATCCTCCAATCATCAGTATCCATATACCCACGTTGCTCCTCAAAAGCCTCATCTACCCTTTGCTGAGTTAATAGGCTAATCATCTTAACCTTACATAACTCAAAGTTATTTTTGCTTGAGTATCTTAATATCATACTTGGGATTTCCAACCATTGATACTTCTCCTTATAGATTCAAGCCTACACCGAAACAATTTTTTTGATACCACTTGTTGGGGGACCACAGAGATGAATCTGGGAGAGTAATCCAATCGTATAAACCAAGTAACAAGAGAACACAAAGATTTTTATGTGGAAAAACCCTTGTGGGAAAAAACCACGGCATAAAGTGACATAAGAACACTATGAAAAAATAAAAATTACAAAGAGAGAGCTTACTCGATTTGAACAACCCGAATCACACCCTTGCTACACCCCTTGAAACCCCTGGACGAATTTACAACCCTAGTAATATCTCTCAATCTTGTTTACACCCATATATAGCCTTGGGAAGATTCCCAAACAAAATCGGAAACAAAATTCATGCAGATTCGTAAATCTACGAAATTCGATGGCATTGAACACTTGTTGAAGACACTTCGTTAGCATCGAACTAATGGAAAAACAGTCTAGAGACAACACATGAAATGTCAAATTTCATCGATTGCATCAACCTAGCTTTGTTGACATTGAACACTCCATGATGACATTGAAAAATGACACCAGTATGTCCAACAACCAACTTGAGAAAATCTAAAAAATCCCGATGGGATCGAGCACTGTTCGATGCTATCGAAGGTGGCATCAAATAGTTTGTTGATGGCATTGACATGCCCTATGTCTGACTCGATTTAAGACATCAAATACAATAGTTTGAAATATACTTCAAATATCATTGGCATTAGTTTGATTGAAATTGCATTAGCATTATAAATCGATACACTTTCGTTGTCTCAATTTCTATAAACTTGTTGGCTCTACTTGAAACTGTGACTGTTCAATTACACATGAGGCCACATGTGTAATGAAAGGCCCATAGTCAATCAAACGTGTGTGATTAAGATTAGTGTCAGGCATGTTAGAGTTGCACTCGAATCAATTAAAAGTGTTGTGCATGATGCTTTGGATTCTACCAATTTTTTGTTCATAGAAGTTCAAGTTTAGGTTTGGTTCCACTAAAGCCATTTTCGGTTTGACTGAAAATTGGAGAATTCTCAAGTTGCTCTCTATGATGTTTTGGCCATTTTCAGTTCGACCCAAAATCCAATTGTTTCAATTCGATTCGATTGAAGGATATGTTCGGTCTGACCAGATTTATTACGGAGAGTTATGAAAATTGGACTATTTAAGTCCTAATTGTAATTAGAGCTTAGAAAATTGAGAAAAATACGAGTGTTCTCTCTATGGAGTGAGGGTTTTCGAGAGGTGAGAAGGTTTCCAAGACTTATAAGGGGTTTTCTCAAGGAGTTGTGTATCACAATGGGAGATTGGGTACATCTGTAATTGAAGAAGGTGCGTCTTTAAAACTCTGAGGTTTGATTATAGTGAATCTTTGTTGTTTTGTGCCGTAGTTTTTTTTCGTATGGATTTTTTATGTAGAAATATCATTGTGTTCTATGTGTGATTGCTTTATTAGTTATTCTACTTTATTATGATTTTTCTATCTTTGTTGTACGTGCTTCCATAAAGTGCATAAATTGATGGTGGTGTTAGATCTAAATTTCTAATACCTTAGGATTGATCTGGGTTTATTGGGGGGTCTGAATCCCAATATAATGCTTGTGATGCTAGGCGTTGAACTAACCGGATTAGAATCAAGCCCATGAAGGTTAATCTGATTGTTCAACCACCAATTTCTATGGTAATTAGGCATTTTATAAGAGGGTTAGTCCTCCAGAATGGATCTTTTGCCTTAAGCTAAGGAATTTTATTTTATTTTTCCAACGGTGACATCATTTTAGGTTTTCCAGTAATACGACAATGGATGAATAAGATCTAAAATTAAGGATGAATCGCTGATTTCATTAATTAAATAGATGAATAGTACAATCAACCAAGAAAAAGTAAATCAAGTAGAGAAACAAAAATAATTACCTTTAATTGCTTGTATGAACAAAAAAACTAAGGTGTACAATTTACAAGATGTAATTTGGTGTTATCCACCAAGACCTCGGTGATTGGTGGGATCCAATGACATTGGTCATAGATATTTAAACCTACTCTTAAGGTGTACTACTGTGATGATGCTGGAAAATAATGGATCTAAGCTAAACTATAGACTTCGGAACTTTCCACAGCGTGGCTGGAGAGAATTGGAGTTTCTATATTTAGAAGCTAAAACTAGGATAAGCATCATTACACTGTAGAAATTGATTGGTTTTGTATGGCGACAGCCTAAAGCTTTTCATTAAGTGTTGCTTATATAGGCTTGAAGAGGTGATAGCCATGCTAGAGTTTCCTTGCTAGTCACTGAATATGTGATCGGCCATGTACTAGCAGGATTTAGACACTTTATGCTATTGTAATATGATTTCCTTCTATCTTTAAATGGACTTTCCATTTAATTGCTTTAATCCTTTGTGGTCTTCACAAAAGTATTGATCGTCTCTTGGAAGTTTCTTATATTAGAATAATTGTGTAAAATGGCTTTACTACGCATATATTATATTGCATAATATTCGACATTGGTGAGGCTTTAAGTAGCTTCTTGCGTACGATGCAGATCATACGTGTCGCACATTGCTGGTTACGTGTCCTTCAAGTAGTGGCTCTCATTTCTTAATCACAAACATGCACATGGCTCTGAGTTGTTTCCTTTTAGTATGTTATGTTTCATTGAAGGATATGGATTGAAGATTTCTTGGGGTGCGAGTATGATTTGCCCCCATCATTCGTACATAAGTGCTAACGTGTAGCAGTGTCTCATTGGGCAATGTGGATTACGTCAGGCTAGGTGTAAACAAAAACTCATCCAAATCAACTCGACGTAAAGAGTTACAAACGTATTCACTGAAAAACTTTAATTTTGAGTGTGACTTAGTAGGGTGTTGGAGATACTCGTTGGTTGGTTGATCCGATGCGACCCACAGTTGTTAGACATAATTTGGAATGTAAGATCGATCAATGCATCAATAATGGAGATAATATGATTTTAATCCAAATCACATACTTAACGAGAAGATATCTTTCCACATGATATTGATGATGATGTTATACTTGAATTACTTTGATCTTTTTCACTTAACACCCTTCTAGAAACCCTTCAATGGGATGGGTTTCTGCACCTATATGTGAGGGAACGAAGATTTGTACTTATATGGATCAACACAGGAGTAGTTTAGCCAATCACAACTACTACAGGAGTCTCCATACTAGATAAAATACATCTTTATCTAAAATCAAGTGCATACATTGCATAATTTAAAGGCACCACCCCTCTACATATCAGAATAAATCACAACTAAAGTAGGGTCCACTGGTGTGCATCAATCTAATCAATCCAATAGTCAGATCTAAAGCAATGATTATGTAGAGCAACTCTTGTTAAATATGGTTGTTAATACTATTGGACGATAGAGCAACTTTGGTGTACCCGCTAGATTTTAAAATTACTACTCTTGAACGATGGAAGCAACTCTTGTTAAATACGGTTGTTAATAACACTAAGATTAAATCATGCATGGTAGCCATTATAACATGTAATTTTTTTAAGGTGAGATGAATCAAGACCACAAATATTAGTAATCTCAATAACATAAATTCAATATATAGAAGTGTGGTATGGAGATTACATGTCTTACGTCATCACACATGTATATCTCCAAGTTGTCCAGTTATCTCTATTAGGAGCTTCATGTCTTTAATGAGACTCAAAGATCCACTTAAAATTTACGTGCACAGTAAATGCAAAGAAAAAAATTATTATTATAAAAAATTATCAAAATAAATGAGATCTCTGAATGTGTGTACATGAATTGGATCAAACTGAATCTCTTACTAATCCGATACTTCCTTGCGGTCAACAACTCCCATGGAAGATATATGCCTCATAAATTATACAATAAGACAACCTCAAAAGAGTGCATCCACCATTTTCTTCATGCAAATGAGTTCTACAAATACTTAACAATTCTATACCGAGAATGACTTGAAGCCATGTCGCCTGATGCATGGATTTAAGACAAGCTATGTGTTCTAATTCTTAAAGTCACAATATTTCACGTTTTTTATGATATAGTTCAATTATGAAAACATCGCCAGAGGTGGAGTCCTTACTATTGAGACAAGTAACGAGGTCAGTGTTTATATATATAATCAATTCTAAATGAACGGATCTCTGATATGTGTGAGCAACATCCTTTGTCTATTTGTAAATGTCATAACACTTTCTTTTATGCTAAAGAGAATTTTTGTCTCAAAATTAATGGCTCTGCTTATTGAAATCCATTAGTACTTATTTTGTCTTTATATTATTCAATCTTAGTCACAGAGTCCCATTTAGTTTTTAATACCCATTTACTATTAATCAACTTAATCCCTTTTGATCATTTAATAATATTTTAGATTTTTTTTTGTCATTCATTGGTTTTACTTCATCATTTATGACATTAATTCAGAGAATTAACACTTCCAATATTTTTAGTATTCTTAATAAACCTAGTATTTCTAGTATGCACAATTCTAATAGAGTACAAAGGAGAATAGAATCTAAAACCTTTTAATCCTTTTGGGTATCTAACAATTAATTATCTGAAGGTCAAGTTTTCTTTCTTGCAGGTAATATAAGTTGACTTTTGTAGGACAACCTCATACATGAAGGCGTTGCAAACTAAATTTTTTGATAAAACCTTGCTTGGGACTCGATTAAGGATATATATATATATACAGTTTTGATTGGATCACTCTACAAGAATTCTAATAACGTTAAATTATTAATCATGTTGCTACGCACCATGTCCTTAGGGTACGATTATGCCTTGTAGCTACTAAATTGTGCACTGGCATCCCAAGCCAGGCATGGTGTATTAGGTGATGATGTCACAATCCTGTAAGTATTTTGTAAAATTTAAATGCACCTCGTGTAGTTTATTCATCATACATAAGGTATGCATACCCACAACAATAGTAGTCATATAAAGGTGATAGAATACTTCTACAAAGTTTAGGATGTAGTGGGGAATGATCCATAGTATCTGTGTGTATCACCTCTAAGAGTTCTACACAATTGGTAGCACTCTTCTAATGTCCTGGTCTACTTACACTTAATGTGATCAGTGTAAATCATAGTCTATAAAGAGCAGAAACTAAAGAATTTCTTCTTAAAAGCCTTTTGTTGAGACTCAAATATTGCATATTTATTCTCTCAATTATATTAGTTTCGACTGCATTTACGTGTCAAATTGATCCACTAACATATGTTTTTTGCATGTGAGCTAATTCTGGAACAAATAACGAATATATGCTCAAATTACTAGAATTAAGGATTAAAGGAGTTCAAGTTAAAGGCATGAAGATTTGGAGCTTGAAGACAAAAACCTGACATGCAAAAGATGCAAGAAAACCAAGTATTAAAGATGGAGAAAAGTCTAAAAAATCAAACAGTCAAATAACAGAAATAATAGACTATTCGATCTCACTAAGTTTTTTTTTTTTTTTTTTAAGGAAAGTGGGCTCTTGCCACCAAAATTCATTTAATAAAAAGATTTACAGCCATTCGGGAGGGTCACAATAAAAAGATTACGGACCGCTCCTATTGTGTACCCCACTGACCTTTTTACAAGTAAACAACACACCCAAGATCGAACCAGCCCGAAGGCGAGGATGAGACTCCCAACAGCAAAAAATGAAAATTGCATAGCCACGAAACAGCGGGAGCTAAGTGACTATGCGAATTGACCCAAGGCCATGCTTATCGAGAAAAACTAACTCCTTAACTTGCCTTGGGAGTGAATCGTAGAGGACATGAAGAGTGGTAACCTGGGACTCAATTCCAATCTTTGCCAACACATCAGCCGGACCGTTGCCCTCACGAAAACAATGATTGTATTTGAAATTACCTGCTCTATATAGCATGTTGATCCTGTTAATCCATGGTTTCCAACTCCAAGGGCATGGAATAGCACCCTGAAGGATATTCGTAATCAACTTTGAGTCTGATTCCACCATCATTTGGAACAACCCTTTTCTTAAACAAATCAGCAAACCATCATGAATTGCTCTAATCTCCGCCAGGTTGTTTGTGCCAACTCCAAGTTAAAACTACATCATAGCTCTTCAATTGGGGTTGTCAACCATTGGGTTCGATCAAGTTTTTGGTGTCGTTCTGATAGATTTTGGGCTGAGAATACATTAGGTTTATAGTAGGAACTAGCTTTTTTTCTGAATTTTTGTTATAACATAGGGTTTTGTTTTTCTAGGGTTTTTAGATTTTAGAATTTCTAGTTAGGATTTTTTCAGATTTTCTAACATTACTAACATCGTTTACTTATTTCTCTTTTGTAGGATTATCTAGTTTTCTCTTTCGATAACACTGTTCCCCTCTCTTCTTAATTGATTTCAATATTGTTGCAGGATTTTGATTTTTGGTAGAATTTTTAAATTAGGGTTTTGTCATGCTCATGCCTGAGTGGACATGAGATTACTCTAATAAAATTTTAATAGACGGAATATAAGTTGAAGGGTTATCAGATCACTATGTTTGGAAATGCCCTTATGTTACATAAATTAATTGGAAGTATGATTAAGAACCGACTAGTTTATAATGAAAATGAGATATATGATGTTCCACCGATCAGGACAATGCCATAATAATAATAATTCTTCTCGATCAACAGCTGTGATGTCATCTCCGGCATTAGAGACAAGCTCAAGCACATCCATTAATGGCGGACCTCCGACAGCCATGGTGGCCCAATGGGTTTTCATCATCATTGAACGGAGGGTGCCACCACTGTAGGACATGATAATGGCCATTATTTTTGATGTGCCTTACTGCAGCAAGGTGGCATTATTGAGTATAACAAATGCAATTGATTGCATTTGTAATCAATTCTGACAATGGAGGCCACTGGTTATGGAGAAGATGATCGAGGATGGTGGTAGAAATACCACCTATTTTCCTCATCTCTTCCTCTTTAGATTCGAGCAGAGGTAATGGGTCCTCATCTTCCTCAATACCAATAGTCGCAACCGCAATTAGGGCTATTGTGGCTGATGTAATGGGAAATCCCTCACCGCGACAACCATTATAGTGCTCATCAGCTGCAGTGGAGGAAGAGGAGAGATATATGGCTAGGGTTTGGGATGGTTGTGGCTGCTCTGTATAGTTGTTACAACTAGGGTTTTGTAACTGTAAGAAGATTAGGCGTTGTAGGATTTTACATTGATAAGTTGTTGTTTTTAGATGGAATGAGACCGTGACTTAGGTCTTTCATTTTAGGCATGTGCCTATTAGATCCATAAGTCTATTTAAATAACAACAAGCATTCATCGATGTCAAAGCATATTGATATTAAGTACCTTATTGTGAAGGAGAGATTTCAGAATCGTCAAGTGTTTGTAAAACTCATCGGCACGAGGCAGATGATAACAAATTCTCCCAATAAAGGCCTTCCTATCATGCTCTTTAAGGAACATGTGACATTTACGGGAGTTGTAAATACCAATGATGTATTTTGAGTAGTGAAAGTTTTTTCAGTTTTAATCCATTATGTACAGACACTTCAAAGATCTCTTTTATATGCATTAATGATTCTTTTATTCATTTTATATCTTGCTTCTCCTTTAGTGTGAACTTTTAGTTTTGAGTAATTAAGACTTTAGTTTGTGTCTTGATGACACATTCAGATGGACCACTTGAAGCTAGGCACATGTGATTAGAGGTGTACACGAGTCAAACTGAGTTTAGATTGGCACAGCTAGACTCAGCTCGACCAATAGCTGACCCCAACTCAAAATCGATACGGCTCGGTCTTTGAGCCTGACTGGCCAGCTCAGCTCAATTCGGTCAGCAGCTCGGGCCAGTTCGAGCTGAGTTCGCCTCTACAACATTTTCACAAACACATAGACTGCACCTTCAAATTCTCATTATTTGTAAAACAGCAACATCGGTTTTACAGGTATTTCATCAAACACCTTATAGGCAACATCATAAGCAAGAAAAGGGGGTATTTGTTTCACATGCATATCTTCCTTGTCACCAGCCGACACTTTGTTGGGTCATTTCATCAAACACTTAGTGAGCAACATCAATATCAAAGTAACCGAGTCACTGAACTGGTTCAATCCAAGTTTGATTTGAGTTGGGGTTCAATCTGAGTCAAGTCGAGCTCGGCCAAGTTCGAACTCAGTTTGAAATTTTTTCAGGTTAAAAAAATCAGCTCAACTGAACTCGAACTCAGTTTCGAACCAAGTTGAATCGAGCTTTTTCGAGTCGAGTCGAGCTAGCTAACCGATCTAACTTGGTTCGTGTACAACCCTACATGTGATCACATTAAAAGTATAATCTTCATACCACACCTCATATCCTTGATCCATATCGTTAAGGTCATAGATATTTGTGACCTTGATTTGTCGCACTTCAAAAAGTATAAATGTTGTATTGAGTACTGGGATCCATTATCAATAGTCTTGATAGACTGAATCTGACAAGTGTTACTCATAATTATCCAATGGTACTGTTTTGAAATTCAGTAAGGCGTTCATTAGGAACTTTCAAAAGCAAATGCATTTTACAAATTTATTTTCGCAAATAAAATAAAATATTTTTTTTTCTTTTGAAGATCAGTGTAGTCCAAGTGGGAGAATATAAGACTCTTATCAGGTAGGCTATACATGATTATTGTTTTACATTTGACCGTCGGATTATTTAGATTAAGTGATTCAATGGTTCCTACTATAGCTATGATTATTGTAAATGGGTTTAGAGTGGGACACTTGAACTGTGGTCCCTATATACGATTATTAAACCAGATATGGAAACTTACAGTATGGAGATCCTAGAGGAGAGAAGTGTGATGGGTAAGCTTCTCTAGCAATCTTTCGTATGAATAGATGTCTTGGTCACCTCACCCTTATAAGAGAGAAAATCCTAGTTCTCATTGAGAGGTTCTGCTAAACTATGTGATGTGTGGAAGATCAAGATTCTTGTCGGTAACATTGAGGCATCGAGAATGTCTTCTCAATCAGACACGCCTTAAGATTATTGTATTGAATCTCCATTATTGATGCATAGATGACCTATAAATTTCACGATAAAGATATAACACCTACTCTCCTCATTTGATGACTGTAAAATAGTAGTAGCAACAGTGGCTATTGACATTTAAATTCGTTAGAAATAATGTAAAAGTAAAACAATAGCTAATCTATTGGTAGCACACCGTGGTCCGATTCCCTTGTCCTGTACGAGTTGTGTCAAGTAGACTTGGTGAGTCTTCCTGAGTGAGTATTGAGGCACCTCCCAGTTTGAGTTTTCTACCGACTTTGCTGGAAGTATCACTAAGTCGAGTTGACCCAGGCGAGTCTTAAAACTATGCATGCAAGGACTCATCCAATCTTCAATTAGACTCAATACGAGTGGACAGTGAGCCAAGTTTGAGTTTTCACATTTTTGAACTTCGATACATCTCGGAAATTTGGAACATGATTAGCCAGATTTTTTTTGCCACGTAATTTCAGCTTAAAATCACCAATCCATCCTTGGATTCCCCATGACTCAGCCTGAAATCTCACCAAGTTGAGTTGACCCAGATGAATTTAGAGAAGAGTTAGCGAGTTCTAGAACTATGCATGTAAGGACCGCATTGAGTCTTTGAGTCGACTCGGCGTGACTGGACAGCAAACCGAGTCATCTTTCCTGGTTTTTGAACTTTGACACGAGCACAGTACGACGAGACACTCGACATTTGGACCATGTTTACAAAGGTTTTTTTCAGCCACAGAATTTCAACTTAAAAGCACCAATCAAACCCTTGGTAACCATGGGGTATTTTAGTAATTTTAACTTTGCATTTTAAAGCCTCTTCCAACATCCAACCAACCTCATTATATCTGCTCGTCCCTGTATGTATCTTGCATATCCATCCATATTTCGGTAGGCATGGATTCCAGAAGAAGCGCGCCATTTCCTTCTCTCCTCTTCTTCTTGATCCTCTCTCTCAAGGCCCACCTCTCCAATGGCTCAGATTCCATCAACCCAACACAACCTCTTAGTTGGCCCCACAACCTAACCTCCCAAGGTGGGACATTTGAACTAGGTTTCTTCACACCAGGCAAGTCCAAAAACTACTACATAGGCATCTGGTACAAACAAGTCTCTGAACAAACAGTTGTCTGGGTAGCCAACAGAGAAAAACCCCTCCCAACTCCCTCTGATTCAATCTTAAAAATTGCAGAAGATGGTAATCTAGTCCTCCTCAGCCCCAAAAATTTGCCAATCTGGTCCACCAATTTAACATCCAAGCCGTTGAATTCGACAGTTGTGGTCCTCCTAGAAACTGGAAATCTCGTTATGAGAGACCGGTATGATCCATCCATTGTGCACTGGCAGAGCTTTGATCACCCAACTCATGCATGGCTGCCTGGAGGTTGGCTCGGATTAAACAAGGCTACAGGTGAAAAGCAACAGCTTACTTCATGGAAGAACTCAGAAGATCCGGCCCCTGGGCAGTTCTCTCTTGAGATAGACCCAGGTGGGAGCAACCAGTATTTTATCATGTGGAACAGGACTGAAAAGTACTGGACTAGTGGGATTTGGGATGGGGTGATTTTCAGCAAAGTCCCTGAAATGGGGGTGAACTATATGTTCGATTTCAGCTTTATCGAAGATGAACGGAGGAAATATTTCACTTACTCAATGAAAAATGATTCTATACTTTCAAGATTCGTTATGGATCTTTCAGGCCAGATCAAGCAGCTTACATGGTTGAAAGACTTCCATATTTGGAATCTGTTCTGGTCACAGCCGATATCTCAATGCGAGGTTTATGCTCTCTGCGGGCCCTTCGGGAGCTGCAACGGGAAGAGATCACCATTCTGTACGTGCTTGCCTGGTTTTGAGCCTAAGTCTCTAAAGGATTGGAATTTGGGGATCTGGTCAGGGGGTTGCATGAGGAAAAACCATTTGGGGTGCGGGCAGAATGGATCGTTTACTGGTAAGAAAAATGGCTTCTGGGCTTTGCCTGACAAGAAGCTTCCTGCCGGATTGCATTCGCGTTCGTTGGCAGTTGGGACTACCCGAGAATGCGAATGGGCTTGCTTATATGACTGTTCTTGCACTGCTTATGCTTTCCAGGGCAGGTGTTTGATATGGAATGGAGATTTGTTGGATCTGCAGCAGCTGTCTGATGGAAATGTTGAAGGCAGGACTCTTCATCTCCGCCTCGCGATGTCTGAACTGAAGAGTTCGCACGGTCCCAAGGGGACCATAACATGGGTCATTGTAGGTGCGGTTGCAGGGTCTATTTTTCTATTGAGTATTGTTGGGTTTTTTATTTGGAGGTGGCGTCAGCGACGGAATATAGGACGTTCGGAGGTGGTTCAAGACTCCTTGATTGCATTTAACTACAAAAGTCTGCGGATTGCAACGAAGAATTTCTCGGAGAAATTAGGCTGTGGAGGTTTTGGTTCTGTTTTCAAAGGGACTCTGACTGATCTAACAAACGTGGCAGTTAAGAAGCTTGAAGGGCTTCAGCAAGGAGAGAAGCAGTTCCGGATGGAGGTGAGCACGATCGGGATGATCCAGCACGTTAATCTCATCCACCTTCGTGGGTTTTGCTCGGAGGTGGCTGAAAGGCTGCTCGTCTACGATTACATGCCGAATGGTTCTTTGGATTCTCATCTGTTTGGTCAGAATTCCAACATCCTGGATTGGCCAACGAGGTACCAGATTGCGATTGGGACAGCAAGAGGAATAGATTATCTTCACGAGAAATGCCGAAACTGTATCATACATTGCGACATTAAGCCAGAAAACATACTTCTGGATGCTGGGTTCTGCCCGAAGGTTGCAGATTTTGGCCTGGCAAAGCTCTTTGGGCGGGAATTCAGCAGGGTTTTAACAACCATGAGAGGAACAATAGGTTATCTTGCGCCTGAATGGATTTCAGGCCTGGCGATCACGCCAAAAGCCGATGTCTACAGCTATGGGATGATGGTTTTCGAGATCATATCAGGGAGGAGGAATACAGAGCAATGGGCGGTTGGGGAAAGGGCGTTTTTTCCAACTTGGGCGGTGAGGAAAATCATCAGCGGCAAAATCTATTGCTTGTTGGATTACAGATTGGAGGGAAATGCGAACATGGAAGAGCTCAGCCGAGCTTGCAGAGTCGCTGGCTGGTGCATTCAGGACAACGAGAATGACAGGCCGTCGATGAGGCAGATTGTTCAAATTTTGGAGGGTGTTTTGGAAGTGAATGTGCCACCGGTACCAAGATCGCTTCAGATTCTCATGGAAGATCAGAACGTGGTTTCTTTCTCTTGAGTCTTCGTCGTCTGCTTGTCAAATCTCTCAGGTGCCAAGCAATACTTCATTGAATTCAAGGTAAAAAAGTTCTTTGTGGGCAAGTTATAAGTAACAATGATCGTCATGGGGAGATCTGGACCGTCCGAATGTTCCAATTCAGATAATGGCATAGAAATTACAGTTTGTTTTATTAGCTTTGTCTTGTTTAGTTTTTGTTTCTGTATATAGACCACGTTTGGATGTTCAATTGAATTCAGTCTAATAGAGCTCTCAATTTGCGGTTTAGATTATTGTTTCAGGTCCATATTGAAACCATGGAATCGCAATGGTGTCATTCACACTAAGCTAATTGTTCTGTATCCATCCGATTATTGTGTTTCAGTTGGATTGAGGATCCAAAAGCGCCATAGGTTTCTTTGAAATCCTGAAGGAATAACAGCTGCATGAGATTGTCGTATTTAGATTACTATTGCTGGATTGATGCTTCGAGGTATACTAGCCGAGTTCTATCATTTTGATCTATTATTGTTTGAATTTCTTTGAATTGAATATCCAAACGGCGCATCTAGTGGGCCCACAATAAATGGGCGATGGGTGATGTTGAGTGGATAGCGGACACTTTCATGTCCACGGTGGACCAGAGAAGGCCTGAACAGAGGCAGAAGTGATCAGAACAGTCAGAATCCTAAAATATGCATATCTCGCAAACCGGAATCATGAGTTATTCGACCTTATATAATTTTGCGGTAGGAGAAGCTACTTTAGCTAACCAACTAGGTACCCAGGTTGCCGACATCAGGTTTGGGAGATTCCATCACATCGAAGGTCAAAAATTATTTTTAATTTCGTTTTTAATATTTATAATAAGTTTTAATTCTATTATAACTCTCAATCATCTGAGCTTTAAGAGTCGTGACCTACATAAAAGGGGCTTATAAAAATTAGGAGAATAACGCGTTGGGCCAAATTGGACACTCTATTTTTGGCTGAAAGCCATAAAATCTAGTAGAATTTTTATTTTATTATTTTTTTGAGTTAGCTTGTTAACACACCCATGTCAGTACACACACGCCATGTTAGCCCAAAGCCATAAAATCTGGTAGAAATTATGATAGTTTATAAATAGTAAATTTACTATACTATTTATAGTGACTCACATTTTTTTTAACAAAGGAAGTTTGAGTTGGAGTTTGATTCTAAAACTTCCTCCTAAGTTCGAGATTACTTTTTAAATGGGCTGTGATTTCATTTTTATCATCAATTAATATATTTTTGAATTTATTAGAATCATTTCTATTTTTCTATTTTCCCTCTTGGATTCGTGGAAACTTTGTGAGGAGTTCACAAAAGCTCCTTGGATTTCGAAGTAATAATCTCCGCAGAAGACGGTGATCAACCTCATCAATTTAATCCCTGAATCAATGGCCCAGAATCTGATCCATTTAGACTATCCTAACAGTTGAATTTGGGATGACGAAAAAACAATCTACTTGCATTTTCAGCCATGTTACGATGTAGCAGTTGGGATTGCACGATTGGGTGGATATTTTGATCATGGCCCATATGTGGATTTGGATCATGACCCATATGTGGTTGAATGCGCTGGATGACTGGTTCGGATGTAGTCTTCTCCAAAAATAATGGTGAATATATTGGCCTGGCTAACTGCTCATGGATGGGGTAGACTCGTATGTTAGTTTGCACAATTCAAAAGATGGTTGTGACTCATTCCCCACCCCTAGCACTGATGTATAGAAATTTGGACCATCGAAATTGTTGGTTCCACATTGGATGGAGGGTATCTATAAAATCATATAAAACAAGCCCAAATAATGGCTGTCGAATGTAAAGTTAAGGGTAGGATAGTGAGTGATTGATGAGTGCATCCACCTGATTTGCGTGACAAGGCATGTTCTAGGCTCGCCCCACATAATGATGGGCCCGGCCCGATGTGAATCCTCATGCTCCGAGACACGGGGGTATATTGTATTTTACGTGTGGACGCGGATTGCGCACTACCCCCGCCCGTCCGGGCGCGGAGTGGATACTGGACAAGGTCAGTAGCTAAATGGCTATTGAAGTGACGTCACCAAGCTCGGTGGACCCCACCATGATGGATGTGTTGCATCCATACTGTCCAACCATTTTTAGAAATGGTTTTATGGCGTTAAAAACAGAATGGGATAATCTAAAGTTCAAGTGGACCTCACCACAGAAAACTGTGGGATCCACCACACCTACTGTTGAAACATTTATAAGGCCCACAGTGATGTATTTTTGAGATCCATCCTTTTCATAAGTTAAAATATAGATAGATGAAGTGAAAACAAAAATATCAGCTTCATCAGAAATTACTATGGCCCCTAAGAAGTTTTGAATGGTGGATGTCACCATCCCCACTATTTTCTATGGTGGGGTGCACTTGAACTTTAGATCTATCTAATTCTCTTTGTAATGCAATAAAACTATCTCTAAAAATGGTTGGACGGTATGGATACAACCAATGTATCATGGTGGGTCTACAGAGCTAGGTGCCGTCACTTCAGCAGGGATTTTGCTACTGACCTTCTCAGTATCCAATCCACGGCCCGCCCGTCCTTAGCACGGAATGGGCAGTTCTGTGGGCAGGCCCACCTTGACATATCTATGCATCCAAGCCGTCTATCCCTTTTTTTAGATCCAATGGTCAAATGGACCACACCACAGATGACTCTTACATTCAATGCAACTGACATTTAATGCTTTGTGCATTTTAATGCAACCAAGCTTATTATTTGGTGTGGTCCACTTGAACGTTGGATCTTTTTATTTTTGTGCTCATGCCTTAAAATAATGCGAGAAAAGGGATTGACGGCTTGAATGTACGTATACATCACGGTGGGCCTGCCCACAGAACTGCCCGTTCGGAGCCAGGACGGGCGGGGGTAGTACGCAATCTGCGTCCTTGACGTATATGCCATTTCAATGTTTGGTTAGGCAACGCATGCATCGTGCAAGTAAATGTCGGTTTTCAACTCTGGAAATGTCTGCTTGGTTGGGCATGTGCGGCCACTTGATCAAGGGATGGGTATGGAATACTTGCTGAGGGAAATATGGATTGGATCAATTTTCAAGGCAGGCCAGGTTGGCCACCGGTCCAGTCAATTTTTAGGCTGGGTTTGGTCCTTATTATGTTGGGCTGGGCCAGCCCTATCTTGCCTAAGCCTAAAGCCGGCCATAACTGTCCCTAGGCATGGTGCTCAATTGATAGCATCCTCTTTATCCAAAAGCACACATGGGTGCATTGGTCAATGGAGCCATGGACACACAAACACCATTTAAGGCTATTTTAGACTAAAATTATGGAATTAAAGGACCAATCTATGCATGATGATGAAGAATAAATAATATTATTAATGAACTATATAACCATAAAATACCTGAATGGGAACCATTGGTGAATACGCAAGAAACTGCTTGGATCTTCCTCACCTTACCATATAGAAAACTTTTTCAATGGGATTGTAGTTTCATACATTTTAATGAAGGGATCAAGACTCTAAGACATAGGAGCGTGCGTGAAGAAGTCGAGCCATCACAACTTCTTCCTCGCTCATGATTGTCCACATGGTTAAGAATTCCATGTCTATCCAAATGATATGCATAGAGAACACATCGTAAGTGTAACCACTCTAGACCTAATTTTAACAATCACACACATAATGAGTCCCACTGGTATGCCAATTATAGTAATCCAATCGTATGATCTAGCCTAATGATCATGTGGGGCCTACTTAATAGAGATCCCGATACCCACAATGATGAGAGTAATACATGGGAGAAGCATTTGTTGATTGAACTAGGAAATGACGTAGACAATCGAGTCGACAAACAAGTCCAAGTTGAGTCACGTCTAGCCTAAGTCAGGAGTAAACATGTGCGAGCTTCTTGTATTATACTCGGCCCTTGTACCACTTTGCTAGTCAAGCTTGTTTGATAAAGCTTGAGTTGAGTTTAAGCCAAATTTGACCATGGTGTATTTCAACTCGAACTCGACTCGGCTCAAGTAATATATTTTAATAATATTATATATATATATATATATATATATATAATATTTAAGTTTTTTTATAAAAAAAAAGTTAAAACTTAAAAGTTTTTACTAAAAAACCCTACCCAACCCTACTCGTCCCTATTCCCTCTTTTTCTTTCCCTTACCCTACTGAGATAAACTCGACTCGACTCGAACCACTAGCTCAACTCAAAATCTTTGGCAAACAAGCCAAGCTTTAATGTTGAACTTAAGCTCGAGCTCGAACTCGAGTATAGCATGGACGAGTCAAGCCGAGCTTGGCCCACCTCGACTCGACTCGACTCGATGTACAGCCCTAGTTCGCGACTTGTGATGATTCTCCCATCAACTCTACGGCTGTGGAGGATATCCTTGGCATTCTTCGCCTCCTGCTCATAGAGAAATCTTGCAAATGCATATCCCTTTGTTTTGTTAGAATTTGGGGAATAAGGGATGAATACATCAACCAGCTTACTGTACTTGCTGAATATAATCCACAAATATACAATAGAATAATCGTAGGGGATATTTCCCATAAATAAGTTGAACCCTAATTTGGAGATGGTATGCGCCGATCTTTTGAGGTGCGTAGATTTCGTAGAGGAGCCGCTTCTTGATGAGGCCCTATCCCGCTGCCTGGAATTGCCGCTTCCATCGCAATAGGGGAAGAGCAGCCCAACTCATGATTCAATGGGGAGATCGTAGCAAGGTTAGGATTCTCTGATTCCCATAGCAGGCAAGTCTCCTACTAGTTGGATGAATTGGGAAATATTGTTTGCACGGAAGACTTAAGGCACCTGGACTCGTTGGAGTTTTGTGTAGAAGACGTAAGACACCTGGCCTCGAGAGTGGTTTGCGCGGAAGATGTAAGGCATCGTGCGGAAGGATTCTCTGATTTTGGAAGACGTTGCGTGGAAGGCGGAAGGCTTTGTGCGGAACTCACTCAGTGCAGAACGCGGGATGTTCTGGCTTCTCCAGCATGAAAGGCAGAACTCACTCCTTCCATATGTTGTACTTCATATTCAAGACGTTGCGCGGGATGTTCTGACTTCTCTAGATGTTGGGCGAAAGGCAGAAGGCTTCTCCAGCGTGGAAGGCGAAACTCTAGATGTTGTGTGGAAGGCGAAACTCCAGCACTCAACCAATTTTCCTCCAGACATTACACAAAAAGAGGAACTCTTGCACGGAAGGTGGAACTCCAGACATTGCACGGAAGGTGGATTTCACAAAACTCTTGCGTGGAAGGTTCTAAGGAAGTGGTTGCTTATGGCATCCAATGGTTTTATGGTAGAAGGATTCATGTTACTCCTATGAAGCCTTAGAGTTAATTGCCTTTCTTAGTTTAATTTTCATATTAGTTTAAGTACCCCAAATGACATAGTCATCATCCCCTATCTCTGCCAAGCTTCTACACGTAGTCATGGTATCCTATTCTACACAATTTCATTTATATCATAATATCAACATTTAAATGACTGAATTACCCTTTTTAATAAAGGCAAATTTTTTTACACACACAAACCCCCACACTCACGTTGTAGTGGGATTTCACGGCCTATGGGTACTCGAGCCCCAAATCTTGTGTTACATCTTAGATTGTTTGAGCCATTCATGCTCTTGTTGTTCCTTAAAAGCTTACAAAGTTGAAGTTTGCTCATGATGCTGCTTAAACGTAAAGTTTGATCGTAATGTTGCTGACGGGCTTATTTCCAATAATACTAACAAAGATTTGCACACTTTGGCTTATGGAGGATCCTAACAATAGAGTAAGATCATATTTATCATAGATTTCCTCTGAAGTTAGAGAAGGAAAAAAGCACTGGAAAAAAAAGATGTTTTATATATTCTAACGTAACATTATAAATATTATAATTTTCATCTGATGTAATATTAAGTTTTTACCCCAAGGGACATTGTTTCGTAGGAGGGCCAATACAACATTGCTTTTCAAAACATTATTTTTCTACACATTTTGGTATTGTTTGTCTTTTTTCTCAAATGAAAATGATAGTAATCACCTTTTTCATTTTTCTACGCAATTGTACCTTTTATTATTATTATTATTATTATTATTATTATTATTATCATCATCATTGCCCTATGGTAAGTTCTCTGGAAGAAACTCCCATGGGAGAAAAATGGGTTATGCTTCTTTTTACCTATTATGTAGCACCAAGCTTTTTGGGAAGGAAGAGAGAAAATTAGATGAAAAATTATAAATATTTTACTGTTAAAAGATGTGTTCTTCTTCTTTTTTAAAAGATTTTGCTAAGATGGGCCTTTTGTAAAGAAATAAATATAAGGAAAGAAAAGAGAAAATTTCACTTTCAAAAGATGGGTTCTTCTTCTTTTTATAAAGATTATAATCAAATTAGTCTACTTGGGAAGAAACTGATATAAAGATAAAATATCAATAACTCCACTTTTAGAAGAGAGATTCTTCTTCTTCTTCTTTTTCTCTTCAAAAGATTAGGTTTAGATTTATCTTTTGCCAAGAACTGAATTTGAGCCAACTTTTGAAAGGTAAAACGATGTTCAATGAGATGATCCCACAGTCATTCAAAATCTTATCGAATTATCATTCCAACGAGCTTAAGATTTCCTCGATCCGACTTGCAATGAGAGAGGTATGCGCATTTTAGGGGGATTGCATGATGCATTGTTCAAAATACAATTGTTATTTGGGCCCACTTTTAAAAGGAAAAATGGTCTCTAAATGAAATGATTCCAAAATAATTTAAAACATCATCGAAGTTTCCTTCTAACAGACACAAGATTACCTCGATCCAATCTATAATGAGTGAGTTATGACCTTTTCAATGGGATTTCACTATGCATATTCCAACCACAATATAGGCATTATTCAAAGAACAATCTAAATTTTGGGCTTGTTTTTTAAATGTGAAATGGTCTCTAAATAAATTGATTTGTTTTTTAAATGTGAAATGGTCTCTAAATAAATTGATTCCATAGCTAGTAATTTATTTAAATATGATCTTTCCAATGAGCACAAGATCACCCCAATCCAACATGTAATGAGGAAGCTATAGCCTTGTCCAAATTATAGCTTGGATTTTGAGTCCACTTTTGAAATATCAAACAATATCTAAATAAATTAATTCTAAAGTCATTTAAAATTTTATCAATTTATCTTTCAAATGAGCACAAGATAACCCCAATTTGACATATAATGGGGGAGTTACAACCATTTTCGTAAGATTGTTGACGCAGGGATGAACGTGATGAGGTTGATCACCATCTTCCTCAAGGATAAGTACTCCGAATCCACGAAACTTCTCTGGACTCCTCACAGAGACTTCTCGAATCCACGAGGAAAGAAAGCAAGAGAATAGAAATAAGTTCTAATAAAATTTGAAATTGATTAATGAATGAATAAAAATGAGTTCACAACCCTTTAAATAAGGGTACCAAGCAATAAGAAAGAAATCATAATCAAACTACAACTAAAACTCGTAGAGTTCACAACTTACTATAAATAGTAAACTTACTATTTATAGACGGTCGTGATGTCTACTAGTGCACAAGGTTTTCAGCCAAAAATAGTAAGTGTCCTATTTGGCTTCACCAAACCGTTCTTCTAATTATTCTAAGCACTTTTCATGTTGGACACAACTCCTAAAGCCCAACGGATGAAGAGCTATAATCAAACTAAAACTTACTAGTTATAGTAAAAACAAAAATAAAACAGGGAAACGATCGTCGATTTAGGGGTTTTTCGCAAATCCGAGCTGCGCAACCCGGCATAGCAGGGTTGGTTGGCTAAAGTAACTCATTTTACCCCAAAATCATATATTTTACGTCAGATAACTCATTCTAGATTGCGAGATACGCCCGATTTAAGGTCCAACGGTCCGGATTACTTCTGTTGTCGACCGGGCCTTTTCTGATCCATCTTGGCTGTGAAACTGTCTGCGACCCACTCTATATCAATTGTGCAATGCATTATGCAAATTATAATTGTTCTTTTGTTCAAATTGCAATTTGGACTTAGGCCCACTTTTGAAAGGTCAAATAGTGCTTAAAAGAGAAAATTCTAAAATCATTTGAAATTTCATTGAATTATCTTTCCAACGAACATAAGATCCTCCCAATTTGACTTGTAATGAGGGACTTATGATCATTTTCATGGGACCACATCATGCTGGAAAAACAACAATCGTGATTTTTTGTGATTATAATTTGGGCAATCGTGATTCTCTAAAATCATGATTTGGTTTCCACAATAAAAATTTGGAATTCATATCATGATTGTTCAAATCTAAATCATGGAGAATAATGATCTCCAAATCATGGTCGTTGTTTTTCCAGCATCGTGGGATCTCTTGAAAACTATCATAACTCCATTGTCACGAATTGGATTGGTTGATCTTGTGCTCGTGGAAATGATAATTCGTTGAATCTATGAATGACTTTAGAATCAACTTATTTTGAGACTGTTTGGCCTATCAAAAGTGAGCCCAAAGTTCATATTACAATTTAGACAAAATAACAATCTCAAAAATGATTATAACTAAGCACTAAAAGAATACCAAGAAAGGTCAACTATGCACTAAAAGAATACTTTGAAATAAATCTTTTGGACCAGTTAAGATCAGCCCATGTTACTAAGTAGTTCTAAGCTCAACATACCTTCAACACAGAAGCAAAGGATCCGTGGCCTTGACCGTTAAGGATCCAAACAATCTTATCATCAACACGGAAGAGATGAAGATCAGTGTTGCTCTAAAATTTTCAATGAGCTCGCCTGGTGTGGTTGTTGGAAGATTCTGAGAACCAAAAGATAAAGGCAGACACTGCAATGCATGTCTTTTCCACACACCTTGATGTCTTTGTCCTAGCCCAAAGAAAGTTCTGCTACCGTACTGGCCGTGGAAGCTATCCATTTGAACCTAGGGGTCTAACTGGAAGCCAGGGATTTTGAAAGTCTTACTTGGGGTTGTGGCTTCGGTGGACCCAGATCCACGAGGTAGGTGGGATCCCTGACCGTGTGACTACCGTGATTTATGTGCCTTATATGCACACCATCCGTCCATTTTGACAGCTCATTTTAGGGCACTATCTCAAAAATGAAGCAGATCCAAATGTCAGGTGGACCATAATAAGGATGCAATGGTGATCGACCACTAACAACTTCTTGTGGGGTACAAAAGTTTTGGATCAAGTTGATGTTTGTGTGGCCTCTTCATTCCAATCTTTGACTTTATTAGTAGTTTGGATGAGAAGTAGCTATTTTAGTGGTCGCATGATGTTTTTAATGGTGGGGATTCAATCATAACTATTTCCTTGTGGTATGGTCCACCTAAGATTTGGATCTACTTCATTTTTGCCATCATGCCCTAAAAATGAGCTGTCACATGGACACAGACCTCACGGTGGGCCCATAGGGATCCATTGACTATTCTGAGGTTTGAAAAGTCACCGCCACATGGTGTGGAATAAGAGAGCGAATTAGGTGAGACCCCGGACTGCTCAAGACATTGTGGCCATTACTGTAAGGCCCACTTTGATTTAAATATTCCGTATCCACTCTGTCTATCTGTTTCTTCAGATCATTTTAGTAAATTATCCCAAAAAAAAGCAGATTCAATTATCAGATGGACCATATCATAGGAAACAGCAGTGATTAACCTTTAATGAGCTACAAAAGTTCTAGATCAAGTTGATATTTGTTTTTTCACTTCATCCAAGCTTATGTAACCTTATCAATAGATTGGATGGCTAAGGAACACTAAGGAAACATTAGCGTACATCCTAATAAGTTTTTAATGGTAGAATGTTGGATCAATGTTATCTAAACTGGGTCTCACTGCAGGGCTCAATGGTAGACGCATGGATTTCAACACTCACATTCATGGGTACTGAGCATCCATGAGGTATCTGTGTGTAGGTAAGTTTATATATATATATATATATATATATATATATATATATATATATATATATATATATATATATAATCTTAAGTTATCTTAAGTTATCAATGGCCTATTTTTACTAATCATTGATCGCACTAGTCAACCTGCGAAGAAATCTGATTGCGTATTTTACTGAGTAAACTCTGTTGAGTTTATGGTGAATGTAAGTGTTCTATTCCAGCTGTCCATTCATTTTAACTGTTCATTTTAGCCGTTGAATCCAAAATTTAAGCATATTCAAATCTCAAGTGGACCATACCACAGGAAAAAGGGTGGGAATAATGATTTCCACTGTTGAAACCTTTCTACCACCCACAGTAATATACGCAGTCGGATTTCATCCAACCTGTTCATTAGATAAAAAGGACACGGATGAAGGAAAAAACAAATATCAACTTGATCCAAAACTTTTATAATTTTTCAATAGTAGGTATTCAATTTGCACTATTTTTTGTGGTGTGGTCTACTATAGTTTTGGATATGCTAATTTTTGGGCTCAGAACCTTTTATTATCTGATAAAATGGATGAACAGAGTGCATGAAATACATAAATCAGGGCGGACCCCACAGAGTTTACTCGGTGCAATCAGCGTTCTGAGTTACTCAGTACGCAATCGGCTTCCACCTACGAATACAACGAAAATACACGCGTTTCCTGCGGTATAGTTACCCTTGGAAGGCATCTTTGAGTGCTAGTGTCCGCTGAACTGGTGCACTGACTTGGCTGGGACCCGGAACCAGCAATACGGGTGGTTCCCTGAACGTGTGGGGCATGAGTTATATATCTATGCCATCCATCCATTTTCCAACTCATTTTATAGCATGGCCCCAAAAAAGAAGCAGATAAAAATCTCACGTGGACCACATTACAAGAAACCGTGGTGAATGACAATTTAAGAACTTTTTATGAGCCACAAAAGTTTTGTAGCAAGCTGATATTTGTGTTTTCCCTTCACCTGGTCTGTGTGACCTTTTCAACCGGTTGGATGGCAAATAAACATTATAGTGGGCCCTAGGAAGTTTTTAATGATGGCCGTTCAATCACCATTTCCTGTGGTATGGTCCACCTGAGATTTTTATCAGCTTCATATTTTGAGCTAATGCCATAAAATGAGTTGGCAAAATGATGGACGGCATAGATATACATTACATGAATTGAGATGGGCCCCACAGCCAGAGAACTACCGACATAGCTGGCTCTGGCCACCTATATTATCTTTACCTGAGAATTAGCAATACTTATCATGCCTTCTACCTAAAAAACTAGTGATGCAATAATCCGAGCCATTCGTCTATTTGGTACACGTCTCTTATTGGTGTGAATTTGAATTTCTCTTGAGGTCTCAGGATATATTGATGAGAATCAGTGAAAATCATTTTCTTCTCCAGATATATGTAAAGGAGGAGATGGAGATGCATCTCCACCTTATACATGGATCATGTGCACGGAAATCAGAACCTTTGATCAGTTAGGCCATTGTGTGGGTAGACCATATCCAGTAAAATTACAAGATTTAATTTAAAAAAATATCCATTTATCTTTCTAACAGCTAATGCAATGGCTAAGATAGCCCATAGCTATCAATTTCTTTATCCATAGCCTCATCTATATGTGGTCTACTAATCAATTATTTTGATGGAACAAAGTATAATCGATGCAAGACGAATAGCCTAAACTATAATATTGTGAATGAATTTATAAATAGATTATTAAAATAAATTAAAATATAAAATATTGTCAATTTATCACAAATATAAAGAAATCAAGTAGTCAAATATGCTCAAATTCAAAACCACGTCACAATCCCGCAAATAGATGTTAAGATTATCAATAGAAAACAACCCAATGAAAAGTAGAACTTCCATCTAGTATATGATTCAATTTAAATTTGACAATTTACTTATGCTTTCTTAGGGTTTAAAAGAATTATTGTTTTGAGATTTAAAGTTTATGGAATTAAAAATAAAATTAGGGTTTAAATTTTTAAGTTCTAAGGTTACAGTTTTTAGGTTATAGGTTTTGGGTTATGGAATTTTAACTGCTAATTATTGATGCAAAAATCCAACTCACCCTCACCGAGCTCTAGCACTCGCGTCAAGCCTTGTTTGCCTGCATAGGTGAAGGACAAAGGAGACCTTGGCTAGAGCAGGGTACCCTTCGATGTTAAAGTCAGGCTAGGAATCTGCGTCTAAGTCATGTGGATGGGTTTCAGGTAAGAGATTTTGCGTACCTTTCATTGTAGATGGGTCCCTTATTTATACTGTTTGGTCGAAGTAAACATCCGTTAATCTCGACACGATCTCTGCCATTAGGTGAGAATTGCGCACGTGATGATGCTGTCAGTTATCCCGCAATCGTGGTTGAGTAGTTTATGCTATCGTGTCCTTGGATTGTGCTTGGCTCAATCGTCTTAACTTGGTGGGTTAACTGAAGTCAGACCGAGCATGAGTTGAACAAAGCTTTCTTCAACCAAGCTCGGGTTACGCCAGATTAACTGTGGGTGGTCTGAATATGGGGTCGGGAGGATATGACTTGATCGCTTACCTAATATCGGTTTGGGCTAACTCATCCAATCCCATATCTTTCCATGCCATGGCTTGGACCTATCTTGCTCATTGCTCCCTTTCGATGAAGTATCTCTGGAGCAGCCGCTTGTCTGGTTGAGCCGACCTTGAAGGAAGTTCGGTAGAACTATTCAGAAGCATGGCTGAGCCAAGCTGACCTTAATTATGGTCGGATGATCATTCCTCATAACATTTATAATGATCAAAGACCAAAAAGAAAGAAAGAAAGGAATGGGGCTAGCCATACAGATGGTTGTACGGTTGTACGATTGCATCCGTATGATTGTACCAATAGGGGTGGTTGTACCAAACTCATAGGGAGCTTTTCTTTACTCAAAGCAATAAAGATTTATTTATTTTTTCCAATCAACCTAAGCTTCAAACACCAAATCCTTTAATAGTCTTTTTAGAGTGTTTTTACAAAAACACCTTTAGTACATATAAAATGTCTAAAACACCTATATTTCAAATAGATTATAAAATAAACTAAAATATATAAAATAACTAAACTAAATGTCCCAATAATTTCACTTCACCATGTTTAATGAGTCCACGGTCAAGATGGTCCATAGTCAAGATTCAACGATCAAGATAGTCCACGGTCATGATCCAACAGTCCAACACTCCCAACTAAATAACTCACATGCATCTTCTGAATTCATGGTGTTCAAAGATGTACTATTATACATGTGTAGTCTTCAATGGGGCTAGAACCTTTAATTGGGCTTACTAATCCCCACGTAATGATCATCTAGCCATAACAAAACTGGAATAGATCTCCTTTACTAATGATAAACTCTAAAAGGAACTCAGTGGCATGCGCCTTCATCTCCCAATTCAATTTCTTTATTTTTGTTTTGAGATTAGACTTTTGACTCATTCGTAGATTTGGAAATTTTAATGCTCTATGTAAAACACAGGTATTTTCAGTGAGAAGTTCCGATAGTATCCCTTAAAAAACTTCAAAATCTGAGAATATTCTACCAAATTCTCAAACCGAGAAACTGCCAAGAAGGATATTTTATCACCTATACTCGCGTTTACAAATTCAGTTCGAACTTTTGAGAATGCAATGACAACAGGTTGGACTGCTATCATTTTCTCCTCCCTAAATATCTCACATGTCCATGCATGTTTCAGTAGGCATGAATATCAGAAGCCTTCCATCTCTCTCTTTCCTCCTCTTCTTGATCTTTTCTCTCAAGACCGACCTCTCCAATGGTTTAGATTCCATCACCCCAACTCAACATCTTAGTTGGCCCCATAACCTAACCTCCCAAGGTGGGACATTTGAACTGGGTTTCTTCACACCAGGCAAATCCCAAAAATACTACATAGGCATCTGGTACAAACAACTCCCAGAACAAACACTTGTCTGGGTAGCCAACAGAGAAGCACTTCTCTCAGACCCCTTTAATTCAATCCTAAAAATTACAGAAGATGGCAATCTAGTCCTCCTTAGCCCCCTCAAATTTACTAATCTGGTCCACCTATCTAACATCCAAGACGTTGAATTCAATGGTTGCAGCCCTTCTAGACACTAGAAATCTTGTTCTGAGAGATTGGTCCAATCCGTCGGTCGTGCACTGGCAGAGCTTTGATCACCCAACCCATACATTGCTGCCTGGAGGGTGGGTTGGATTGAACAAGGTTACAGGTGAAAGCCAACGTCTTACTTCATGGAAGAACTCTAAAGATCCGGCCCCTGGGCCATTCTCTCTCTCCATAGACCCCGGCCAGATCACACAGTATTATGTCAAGTTGAATAGGGAGATTTTTCAATTATCCTCCCAAATGGAATCAAATTATTTATACAATTTCAGCTTCAATGAAAGTGAACGTGAGGAGTACATCACTTACTCGGTGAAAAATGCTTCCACCCTTTCAAGAGTCGTGATGGATCTTTCAGGCCAGATCAAGCATCTTTCATGGCGGAAAGACTACCAAGAATGGGATATGTTCTGGTCGCTGCCGGTATCTCAATGCCAGGTTTATGCTCTTTGTGGGACCTTGGTAGCTGCAATGAGAACAGCATGTCCTGTACATGCTTGCCTGGCTTCGAGCCGAAGTGTCTGAAGGATTGGAATTTGGGGAGTTGATCGGATGGATGCATGAGGAAAACCCATTTGCGGTGTGGGAAGTTTGAGTCGTTTGATGGTGAGAAAGACAGTGAGAAAGATAGGTTTTGGGCTCTGTCTAACATGAATCTTACTGATGAATGGAGATCGTTGGCAGTTGGGAGCATCCGAGATTGCGAATTAGCTTGCTTCAACGACTGTTCTTGCACCGCTTATGCATTCAAGAGCGGGTGTTTAATATGGAATAGAGATTTAGTGAATCTCCAGCAATTGCCTAATGGAAATGTTGAAGGTATGACTCTTCATGTCCATCTTGCAAGCTCCAAACTGAAGATTTTGGACAGTCGGAAGGGGGCAATTACGCGGACTGTTGTAGTCGCAGTTGCAATGGCTGTTTTTCTATTGGGTATTGTTCTGTTGTTTATTTGGAAGCACCAGCGGCAACAGGATATAGTACATCCAGTGCAGTTCAAGGCTCTTTGATCTGGTTTAGTTACCAAAGTATACAGATTGCAACAAAGAATTTCTTAGAGAAATTGGGTGGCGGAGGTTTCAGTTCTGTTTTCAAAGGGACTCTGTCTGATCTAACGACGGTGGTAGTGAAGAAGCTTGAAGGGCTTCAACAAGGAGAGGAGTTCCGGACAGAGGTGAGTACGGTCGGGATGATCCAGCACGTTAATCTCATCCGCCTTCGTGGGTTTTGCTCGAAAATGTCTAAAAGGCTGCTCGTATATGATTACGTGCCGAATGGGTCTTTGGATTCTCATCTGTTTGGTAAGAATTCCAACGTCTTGAATTGGCCAACGAGGTACAAGATAGCAATTGGGACTGCAAGAGGAATAGCTCGTCTTCACGAGAAATGCCGAAACTGTATTATACATTGTGATATTAAGCTAGAAAACATACTTCTAGACTAAGTTCTGTCCAAAGGTGGCAGATTTTGGCCTTGTGAAGCTTATCGGGCGGGAATTTAGTCGGGTTTTAACAACGATGAGAGGAACAAGAGGCTATCTTGCACCTGAATGGATTTGAGGCCTAGCAATCACACTGAAAGCCGATGTCTACAGCTATGGGATGATGGTTTTTGAGATCATATCAGGGAGGAGGAATACCGAGCAGCTGGTAGTTGGGGAAACAGTGTTTTTTCCAATTTGGGCTGTGGGAAAAATCATGAAAGGTGAAATCCATTGCTACTTGGATTACAGATTGGAGATAAATGCGAACATGGAAGAGCTCAGTCGAGCTTGCAGAGTTGCAGGTACTACGTGAAAAATGGAAAAAAAATGACGGATTTAGAGACGGTTCTGGACCGTCTCTAAAATTGCTTGGTTTAAAGACGCTTTAGAGATGGCCATAAACCGTCTCTAAAATTAGGGACAGCTACTGAGCGTCCCTAATATTGTCTTTAAATGTTCTGCGTCCCCCAATAATTTAAGACGGTCCTTGACCATCTTATATACCTCATCTGAGATAGTCAAAAACCGTCCGCATTAGAGACGGTCTTCGACTATCTTATATGCGGTCATCTGAGACGGTCACTGGCTGTCCGTATTAGAGACGGTTATTGGCCGTCTTTTATTTGTAATCTAAGACTGTCAAAGTCCGTCTCTATTAGAGACGGTCCTTAACAGTCTTATTGCCCTGTAAAAAACCATCTCTATTAGAGACTATTACTGACCGTCTCTATTAGAGACGGTCCTTAGCTGTCTTATTGCCCTGTCAAAAACTGTCTCTATTAGAGACTGTCATAGACCATCTCTATTAAAGACTGTCAATGACCGTCTCTATTAGAGACTGTTACTGACCGTCTCCATTAGAGATGGTCTTTAGCCGTCTTATAAGAGCATGGAAGACCGTCTGTATTAGAGATGGTCCTTAACCGTCTCTAATGCTCAGGTATGACCTGCAATAGAAAATAATTAAGGAGCTTAGAAAAAATAATTAACAATGTTTTTTAAAAAAAAAATAAAACTGTGATTTTATAAAAATGTACATTTTGAAAAAAAAATAATAAGAACTTTGAATAATGTTGATAACTTTGAAAAAAAAAATCAATAAAAAAATGATATTTTGAAAAAGAAAATATAAAAAATTAAACAAAATTGTGAAAAAATTGACAAATTGTAAAAAAATATATTTTTTTTAAAAAAGAAAACTAGATTTTGTATTTTGACAAAAAAAGTTAAAAAGTTATATAACAAGATTTTGATAAAAAAATGATATTTCGAAAAAGAAAATTTAAAAAATTAAACAAAATTGTGAAAAAATTGACAAATTGAAAAAAAAAAAAAATTAAATTAAAAGAAAACTAGATTTTGCATTTTGACAAGAAAAATTGAAAAGTTATATAACAAAAGTGATATTAAGAAAATGATATTTTGAAAAAAAAAATTAAGAAATTAAACAAAATTGTGAAAAAATTGACAAATTGTAAAAAAATATATGTTGATTTATTTGTGGCTCCATTAGTTGATATTTTCATTACTTATTCAGTTAGGAATTTATTTTTTATTTTTCAAAAAGCAGAAAAGTTAATCACAGATGTATGGATTTATCAATAGCTAGGGAATCATGTATATGGCAGGACCAATCACATCAACAGACATAGGCCACTTGTATAGATTTATCACGAGATTTAGGACATTAATCACATATGCATTAGAACATATTCCTTGGCATTGAGGCAACTTTAAAAGACCATAGGAAAACAAGATCTTAGAAAGGATTTGCATCATTTAGTGATATAAATGAAAAGAAAAAAGAGTACCAGTTATCAGTTACCTCTTTGATACCCATAGCATATGTTTGATGTTGTGCATGCCCCTTCTCTCAGAGTTTGTGGTTTTTGATTATTTTCTGCAAACGTCATAAGAAAGAAAGTGTCGCTTGATTAATGAGTTAGACATGAAATATTGACCTAAAAAGTTTGGAGGTTGTATGGCAAATAAACATTCGGGTGAGATTGAGAGAGATTGAGAGAGAGAAAGAGACAGAGAAATACGTCAATGTTGCTGGAGATTTGGGGATTTGAGGGGATGATAGAGAAACGCACTCTCTCTCCGTCTGCAACAACCGCCCACGAAAGTTTTGGATCAATGTATGTTGTGCCCACCGTGAATTTATGTAGTCTATCCACGCCGTTCATCCGTTTTTTCAAATAATTTAAGGGGTTGAACCCAAAATTGAAGCATATCAAAAGATCAAGCGAATCATACAACAAGAAACAATGGGAATGTTGATTTCCACCGTTGAAACCTTACTAGGCCCCCCAATGATGTTTATTTATCATCCAACCTGTTCATAAGATCGTATAGACATGGATGAATGGAAAACATAAAAATAAGCTTGATCCAAAACTTATGTGGCCCCCAAGATTTTTTCAACCATAGATGTTCAATTCACACTTGTTTTTTGTCGTGTGGTCCATTTTAGTGTTGGATATGCTTAATTTTTGGGTTATAAAGTCCTAAACTCATCTGATAAAATGGATGGACTAAGTGGATTAAATACATAAATCATGGTCTACCTCATGGAGTTTTTAATACACTGAAATTTGGATGTGCTCCGTGAGCCAACAAAACGGATGAATGCATGGTATGGATACACAAATATCATCTTGATATAAAAGTTTTTTGGCCTTTATAGATATATACACAAATAAATCATATCCAAATATTAAATGGACTGCATCCATGTTAAGGCATGTGAAGTAGTTTTGTTTTAGGCTGCAGATGGGTCGTATGGTGCACAAATTAACAGTGATTTGAAAGCAGGTGTGATATCTTTTATTTCTTTTTGTTTTTGGTCATAAGCAATCTTTTAAAACTGTTTTAGTCAGTTTTAGGTTGTAATTCTGCTTCATTTGAGATCCACACAAAATAGAGAATTAACATAACCTAGTGGTTACAATGTTTTTTTTTTTTTTCCAAGTACAAGCAATGGCCCGCATTGGTGGTCAATTTCGGGTCTTCTGGATTGTGTTTAAAACATTGTATATGTATGCAAGTGGATAATAACATTCAATAAATATTTTGAGATCTTTTTAAATTTTTCATACCAACATAAATGCATTAGGTCACATATATTAGAATTAAAGTTAGTGGTTGATGGGATATGATGTCTGATATTTGATGAATCAAGACATTTGACATAAGGCTATTATAGTAAGTAGTAGAGCTAGGCACAAGATGACTTGACTAACTCGACTCGCTCGGACCCAACTCGATCTGAACCGAATGGGTGAGTCGGTTTGAACCGAGTAGGCTTCACCCAATTCGAAATCAAACTAAGTCGAGTTCGAGTTATCTAGTAACTCGACCTGACTTAACCTGAAACTCGATCTGGTTAGACTCGACTCAATTCGAAACCTGACTCCAATTCGGGGGTGTGTGTGTGTGTGTGTGACTCGATCCGAAACTTGACTCGAAATCAGGTGTGTGTGTGTGTGTGTGTGTGTGTGTCTATATATATATATATATATATATATATATATAGACCACAAATGAATCATATCCAAAGATTAAATGGACCACACCACAGATAAGGGGAACATATTGGAGGCCATGAAAGTTTTGGATCGAGATGATTTTTGCTTTTCCCCTTCATCTAGGCATGTATGACCTAATAAACAGATTGGATGCTAAATAAATGGTATAGTGGGCCTTACAAGGATTTAAATGATGGATGTCCAATCACTATTGTTTTCATGTGGTGTGGTCCGCTTGATATTTATATACCTCTCATTTTTAGCCCCACCATATGATGTATGTTTTATATCCACACCTTCCATCCATTTGGAGAGATCATTTTAGGGAAATATCGAAAGAACGAGTTAAATCCAAAGCTCCAGTGGACCCCAGCACAAAAAAACAGTGGGACAGTGATGCCCACCATTAAAAAGGCAACAAAAGTTATATATATATATATATATATATATATATATATATATATATATATATATGATTTTTGTGTTTTCCATTATTTAATGTATTTTTTTAACTTTTGAACGAGTTGGATTTCAAATAAACATTACGATGGGCCTTCATATAGTTTCAACGGTGGGAATCACTCTCCTCACTATTTTCTATGGTGTGGTCCACTATAGATTTGTATCTGCCTCATTCTCTGGCTCATTATTTAAAATGATATCTCAAAATGGAAGGACGGTGTGGATATAACAAATACATCATAGTGGGGCCCACAGGATATAACAATAGCGAATGGATTGGCTACTCCCCTAACACCCACCAATGGCTGGTGGTCAGTGCTATGTGTACCACATCATGATATATGTGTTTCATCCATGCCATCCATCTATTTTTACAAATCTACGTTATAAATCCAAGAATGAGGTATATCCAAATCTCAAGTGGACCACGTTACAGGAAACAGTCATCGATTGACTTTATTTTTAAGCTCGTGGCCCACCCAACACAGTGCCTTTCAACACATTTTTACACCCAAATCTAAGGCGTTGATGTTTCTCCACAGTTATCTATGTGGTGTGGCCCACCCAAGTCATCGATTGACTTTATTTTTAAGCTTGTGGCCCCAAGTCATGGTTTATTCACACCGTCAATCCATTTTTCCATATCATTTTAGTGGTTGAGTCCACAATTAAAGCATATCCAAAGCTCAAGTGGACCATACCACAGGAAACAGTGGGAATAATGATTTCCACTTTTAAAATCTTCCTATGGCCTACAGTGATTTTTATTTGTCATCCAACCTATTCAATAGATTACAAATACATGGATGAAGGGAAAACTAAAATATCAACTTGATCCAAAACTTTAGTGGCCTTCCAAAATTTTTCAATGGTAAACATTCAATTTATACTGTTTCCTATGATGTGGTCCACTTCAGATTTTTATAGGCTTTAATTTTGAGCTTACGTAATAAAATTATATGTTAAAATGGATGGATGGAGTGGATAAAATGAATAAATCATGGTGGATCCTACAGGATTTACTTAGTACGCTTAGGAACAGATTGCGTACTCCCCTGACACTAGCCAATGGCTAGTGGTCAGTGCTCTATGGCCCCCACCATGATGTATGTATTTCATCCATGCCTTCCATATATTTTTACAGATAATTTTACAATATGAGACCAAAAATGAGATATATCCAAATCTTAAGTGGACCACATTCCAGGAAACAGTGTTGAATGAGCGTCAACCATTAAAAAACATTTTGGGGCCATAAAAGTTTTGGGTCAAACTGATTTTTGTTTTTCCCCTTCATCTGGCCCTGTATGACCTAATCAACATATTGTTTTCATGTGGTGTGGTGCACCCGAGATATCGATTTATATACTTCTCAATTTTGAGATCAAGTCATAAAATGATCTTTATATGCCTCTCAATTTAGGACCACACCACATTTTGGATGAAGTTGATATTTGTTTTTTTAATTTTTTTATGTTTCTTTTATTTTCCTTTATGTCTGACCTAATCAACAAGTCAAATAAAAATAAATATTACAGTGGGCACTAAGGTGGGCCCATAAAGTTTTTAATGGTGGGTGTTTAATTACCATTGTTTTTTATGTTGTAGTCTACTTAAGATTTGAATATGATTCATTTTTGGGCTCATATCCTACAATGAGTTGGCAAAACAAATGGACCGTATGGATATACAATATATAAATCAAAGTAGGTCCAAGGTCAAGTCTGGCATCAGGTTGGCTGAGGTTAGGGCAAAGGAGCTGGGCAACAAAAAGCTCTGTTGGGGCCTTAATGACCTAAAAAAAAAATTGGATGTCAAATAAACAATAAAGTGGGCCTTAGGAGGATTTTAATGATGAATATCCAATCACTATTGTTTTCATGTGGTGTGGTCCACCTGAGATTTATATACCTCTCATTTTTGGGCCCCACCATGATGTATGTTTTGTATCCACACCTTCCATCCATTTGGAGAGATCATTGTAGGGCAATGTCCCAAGAACGAGTTAAATCCAAAGTTCCAATGGACCCCGGCACAGAAAACAGATTGGCTACTCCCCCTACCACCAGCCATATGTGGGCCCCACCATGATGTATGTATTTCATCTATTCCGTTCATCCATTTTTACTGATAATTTAAGGTTTGATCCAAAAAATTAGAGGGATAGAAATCTCAGGTGGACCACACCACATGAAAACAATAGTGATTGGATATCCACTATTAAAATCCTCTTAAGGCGCACTATACTGTTTATTTGACATCCAATCTGTTGATTAGGTCATACGGGCCTAGATTAAGGGGAAAAACAAAAATAAGCTTGATCTAAAACTTCTATGGCCCCCAAAATGTTTTTAATGGTCAACGCTTAATAGTGTTTTCTGATTGTGTGGTCCACCCAAGATTTATTTCAGGCTCATTTTTTGGGATCGTACACAAAATGATGTTATGAGATGTATGGACGGCGTGGATGAAATAAATCGATCATGGTGGGGCCCATAGAGCAATACCAGGTCCAAAGTTCAATTAAACGTTTTCAATCTACTGGTTTTTCATTGTGAGTCTTGCATTTTATGTAAAATGGTGTTGACTCGTCCATAACAATAGTGGCTAAGATATAGAGTTATCCAGACCATCGAAATAATCGGTCTAGTTGTAAATAGTAAATGTTTATAATTTTATTTTGTAAAACGATCTTAACCATCCAGAAAATGGTCCCATGCATGTACGACCGTTAATAGGGTTGGTTTTATAAATAATGGTAAACTCACAATGTATGGATTTGAAAATTTTCTCTTCTTTAAAAAATGAAAACCATCAAACACCTGCTACTCCTTTCCCATTTTCCCTCTTTTCCTCATCTTCCATCGACGAGAAACCCTCTCTCTCTCTCTCTGCCGTGAAAAGCCATGGAAGCAGCATCAGTAACAGCTGTAGCAGAAGCTTCTTCAGGATCTAGCGGTGGAGGAGGATACGCAAATTCCTACATCGGCAGCGTGATTAGCTTGACATCCAAATGCGAAATCAGATACGAAGGCGTCTTCTACAACATCAACACCGATGAATCCAACATCGGTTTGCGGAATGGTACTCTCTCTCCCTCCCCATTTTTTCTCTAGATTGGGGTTTTTAGGGTTTGGGAGGGTTTTTGTGGGATTTTGGTATATAGGTTTTGATTTTTGTTGGATTTGGGGATATGGGCCTTGTTAAATTTGACGTGAGATTTGTTGGGTTTTTAGGAATTCATTTTTTATTTTTTCTTTTCATTTTATATGGGTTTTGAGTGTATTTTTCAGTTTTTTATTTATTTATTTTATTTTATATATATATATATATATATATATATATATATATATATATATATATATATATATATATATATATATAAATTTTATAACCAGGAAGTTTTTATTTATTTATACAAGATTCTGTATGGTCGATGGAATGAAAATGTTGAATATTTTTTTATGTTTTTTCTCTTAATTTTTAATTGGGTGGTGAATTGGAATAAAAATAGAACTTATTTTCCCATACGAGAATTGAAAAATGTTGCATTTGATGTATGTGGTTAAGGGCTTGTTTGGGTGTTTGAACAAACTGAATTGGAGCAATCGGATTCGGGGTTGGAACATTTTGATCTGTCTTGTACTTTTAATCTGTCTTCATATTGATTGCATTTTCTTTGTTATGTTTTTCTTTGTTTTACCATTGAAAGTAACTGAATATTTCTTGTACCCTGGTCTTTAGACCTACACAGAGTATTGGAATGTTATCCAGCACATTTTTTAGGAGTACTCAAAAGGAAGATATGGTAGTTCCTATGGTGAGAATAGTTTTAGGGGTAATTTCAGCTAGATTATGCGGTAATATGATTGGAATCCCCAATATGGGACTTGGGATTCGAAATCCCTAATTTCTGATTTGGGGATTCAAATCAGAAAACCCTAATTGCTGGATTTGGGATTCGAAATCTGCGGGTATTATTTTTTATTTTTATTTTTGCTGAGGTGGGTTTTTGTTCTTGGGTAATTTTAATTTGAAGTGTTTTTTTTTTTCTTTTAAAAATCAATTTTAGCATGAATTTATCTTCAGATTCCTTTTCTGAGGTGGGTATTTGTTTTTGGACTGTTTTTAGCATTAGATTTTGATGGTAGTTTTAGCTGAGAGCTTTGAATTTACTGTTGTTATCAACTGGGGCAACTTTCTTGCGGTTTTTTCTGATTTTTTATTGTTTCTGTATGAATTGGGAGGTTTGAATTTTACTACTTCTGTAATGGGGGGAGAGAGAGAGAGAGAGAGAGAGAGAGAGAGAGAGAGAGAGAGAGAGAGAGAAGAGAGAGAGAGAGAGAGAGAGAGAGAGAGAGAGAGAGAAAGAGAGAGAGAGAGAGAGAGAGAGAGAGAGAGAGAGTTTTCTTTTTTTTGGGGTTTGTGGTGGAAACTGAGAAATCGGTTTGTTTTTCTGTCACTGATTCTTCTAAGGTGTCCTTTTTTTTTATAGTTTTTTTCCCGGGTTTAGCTTTTAAGCTGAAAGCTTTCAAGTTACCGTTTTTTGAAGTTGGGAAATGCCATTAATTTTTTATTTTTGAATTTTTTGTTGGGTATTTTTCGAAGTTGGGAGCACTATTTCATATGGTACTACAAGAGCACTTGAGCATTTCTCAAGAGAGAAAAGAAAAAAAGCCCATTTTTATCTGATAAGCAGTCCTCTTCAAAACTCATATAGAAAAGCTCATGAGACCTTCTAATTTCATGCATCTCTTTTACTGTTTCTGAGCTAATTCTCTCTCTCTCTCTCTCTCTCTCTCTCTCTCTCTCTCACACACACACACACACACATCACCTACCACTGATAGATCCAGACCCTACTTATTGTAATTCCAGGCCAGTTTTCCATGTCCCATTACTCCATCCAAACCATCCCTTCATTCACAAGGAGAAGAAGAGCTTCAAGAAGGCTCAGGGAGGGTGTCAGAAAGGTCTGTTTGAGCTTAGATTCAAGGACCCTTTTGCCAGAAAACAAGAACCTAGAAAGTGATAGATCCAACCACCTCCCCTCTTCTTTTTTTTGGAGGATGGGGTTGGTTTGGGTATGTTGGGTCGGGTCCTTCTGAGGTAGAGATCTCTATTTTTGAGATTAGAGGTCTGGGGATTGGAGAAGGGCCGTTGGGATTCATTTCAAAGGTATGAGAAAGATTGAATTTTGATTGTAGTTTTAGTGGGATTGGAAATGGGTCGTGGTTCTTTTGTTGTCATGAGAATGGAATTGAGAGAGTTGCACAGATAGAGAGACAAAGATAGAAATTTGAGTTGGTTTTTGGCTTTTTGTTCTAGTATTAGGAAATGGGTCTTGGGTTTTTATTTTTATTGTTCTTGTTGTTGTTATGAGGATGAATTGAGAGAATTGCAATTTTTTTGTTTGTTTTTAGGTCCTTTGTCAGGAGATTTGAAATGGGTGTTATTGCTTTTGTTGGTTCTGAGAAGGAAATTGGAAGAAATATGATAATTCTCTTTGCTTGTTTGTTGTGATCTTTTCTAATGAGATGGGAAGTGGGTCTTGTTGTTTATGTTATTACGAGAAAGAAATGAGGGGGAAAAGACCAAAATTTTGATTTTGTTTCTCTTTTTTCTTGTGCTTGATTTTATTCTAATTCCTTCCCATGAGATTTGTAAGGGTCTTTCTGTTTATGTTGGTATGAGAAAGAATTTGAGAAGTAGTACTCCTGTTTTTTCTTCTTCTTCTTTCTTTCTTATTTTTATGTGGTCTCTTATTTTCAGTTTCTTGGCGGCTCAAATTCTGATATTTTGTATTTTTTTTTATTGGATCTTTTCTTATGCAGATTGGAAATTGGTCTTCTTGTATACATGATAGGATAATGGATTTGCGAAATTCAACATCATAGTTATAGCTTGTGATTTTATTTGTTCCCCTTGATTCATTTTTAATGAAATTGGAAATGGGTCAGCTTATTGATTTTTGTATTTTTGGAGTGTTGGAATTTTCTCATCATGCTCTTGTTTTGAGTTTTCTTGCCACTTTTGTTCTATTGTTTTTGAGGTTTCTGTCACTTTTCCTTTTCGCATTTGATGGATACAATAGCTGATATTGTGAACATAGCCATTTTTCCTTTTGGAGCAGATACAACCACCACCACAACCACAACAACTACTACCTTTCCTACAAATAACTATCATTTTCTATACAGTTCAACTGCTGCTCTACTTCATGGGCAGAGGCCCAATCCCTTCCCACAGGTATTTAAAATATGAAAGGAGACAAGATCCATTTATCTACCATCCAGTCAAAAAATAACTTTCAACACCATCCAACCCATCCAAAAAGTTGGTCCCACCATAAGGATCTCCTTTTGCAAAAATCAACCCCATCCACTCATCAGGAAGACTACACTTGTATTTTATTGCAAGAGGATATCGAGTCCAACTGGTTAGACCACAAGTTTTCATCCACCTCACATTAACTTCCACCTGTCATGTGCGTGCTACATCCAACCATTCAATAGATTGTCCCCATCATGAGGATAATCTTATACCGAAAAACAGCCACATTCATTCATTATGTGGACCAATTATATTTTGATATTTATCAGCCGCTAGAAATTATTTTCTATGATGTGGCCTACTTAATGAGTGAATGGGACTGATTTTTGCATAAGTGATACACATTATAGGGATAGCCTATTGGAAGGTTTGGATGTAGTGCACACAAAACAGGTTAAGAGTTCATTTGATAGATGGATAGTAGCTTATGGTCCAACTGGTTGGACTTGAGACATTCTCATGTTATTATCAATGGCTATACATTATTTTATAAGGTATGGCTCACCAGATGTGTGGACACAAGTTGATCCAAAGGGCGGGGTCCCCATGTTGGCTAGTGGATGTTGTCATTTCTCAAAAGGAAGGGGTGACTGATATTTATAGCCACCCTTTTGATTTCTATACCCATTTTTCCATCTTGGAAATTTAAACAGTACAAAAGTGTACAGTTTAAGAAATAAAATAAAGATGTTTCTAACATTAGAGCATGTATGCACATTTCAGGAAAATGGCCATCTTGGATGGAATGTGGAAAGCTACCACAACATTTGTTCTTTTCAGTAATAAAGATAGTACAAACATATGGTAAGAGCCTCAATTCTCATACACTTCTCTTTTTATCTTGAATTTTGCATTTTATATAGTGTTTTTTATGGAAAAAATCCTGATAAAACCTGAATTTATGAAAAAATCCTTCCCTATTTTGAAATGTTAGATGGATATGCTGTTTATTTTCTTTTAAGAACCAAGCATTGCAGGGCCTATGTGATCTGTTTATGACAATCAACCCATCAAACAGGTGGACCCCACTATGATTATCATATGACTAAAAAATCAGGCTGATCCAAACATCAGGTGGGGCACATCATAGAAAACAACAAGCAACTACCAAAGATTTCAAATTCCATGTATAAGTAGGATTTTGAAGGGCCTTATTTTTTCATGGTATCCCTTTAAATATGTTCTAAACTTAATAGACGGTCTAGATCTATCTCTTAAATTGTCCAAGTTACCCAATGCAACTAAAACCATGTAATTCACAGTGCTCCAAAAGAGCATTGAATCATTTCTCAAACTTGGAAACCCTACCTATTTAGTAACCTTTTAAATCTATCATCCAAGAAAAACTAACCACCCCATCTATTTTTAAGTACTTTAAATGAAAAAACAACCATTCATTTCTAAATTAGTGGACCTCTTATCTTTATAAATAGCCATTTCTTCCTTTATTTCATCATTCAACTGTCCAAACATACATACAAGAAAGAGAGATGGGATGTTTATAATAATATTAAAAAAATCAGTTTATATAAAAAAAAAAATTCCATTTGATTTTTTTTGTTTGGATGCATCATGCATGGTTTTATGATAAAACACATGTATGTATAAAATAAATTATTTGTTCCAAACATGACATTTATGATAAAACAAACTTTTTGTTCCAAACAGGACATTTATCAAAGGAGCATTATTAGGTGATATTTAAGATTTTCATTATAAACAGATTAAGAGCCAATGATAATTATAAGTAGACTTGCAACTAAAAATAAAGAATTTGATTTTTTTCAAAACATGGAAAGACTAATCAGACTTACTACTTTTAACTTCAGCCACTGCTTCAAATGGAGGGTCTGCACAAAGATTTGGTTAAGGAGACTACTGATGGTAAACTAGCAACTACAACAAATATGAGAGTTACTGTCACGCCCCAAACTCGGAAACCGGGCTCACAGAATTCCCGATCGCCGAGTCCGGCGCCGACAACCTCCGTAGAACCCCATTCTCGGCTCCTAGCTCCCATTCGCCAGGTTCCGATCCTGGGATGCTACGAGGAGGATTTTCAATGTCAGTTTGATTCGTAATAAGCATAACAAAAAGCATAACCCACAAACAACAACCAAGAACTCCATTACATTTCCACTATGATAAAAAAAACTTTACAAGTACAATGAGCATAAAGGGAAATACAATGGTAAAGAACAAAAACTCCAAAATGCTCTACAACGTGCTCCTGTTTCAATGCTGCTGCGAACTAACGTCACCTGCACGCAACGGTCGTGCATAAGCTTACAGAAAGCTTAGAGGGTGGTGAAAGTGTGTGCACAAGGTTGAATATGAACATGCAATGTCAGAGTAATGCGGAATATGCGGATGGAACCATAATATCATGAGCCGTACCAAGGCTTATGCGATGCAAGACATGAATGGTATCGGCCATCCCAAGGCCATGCAATGTACAATGCAACTCAAGCATACAGATCCTCATCTATGTCCACACATCAATACAGCTCAAAGTATGGAATATCACCGGGGTCTAGTACACTCTAAACCAGATTGCCGTCACATCGCGCGCAATAAGGTAAGTGGAAGAGACCTCACTATCCGTCTGCCAATATCGGGCGCGACTCGTCGATAGCGGACCCATTCCTCGAGCTGGTCAAACTCAGCCTAGTATTGCCCCCTACACTCGGGCGGGTAAGGCCGCACCCCCTTCCAACCGACCACGACACAGTGGAGAGCGTAACCATCTGGTAATCGGCACTCAACGCTCATCTACCCACTCGGTCTAGATGTTGGAGCAACCTCTTGGTACCATAAGGGTTTAGGGACTTTCACCCAGGGATATCTATAGTACCCCATCTAGATCAAGATTTCCGGTATCCAATCCTGCCAACCACGATGCGTCTGTGGAGGTTACGGCCCTGATGTCGCTAGGGCGTACAATAACCATGTCACACAAATGCGGAATGCATGAATCACGCTATCCAGTCATGCAACCAATCCTGCGCATACCGTGCGCTCATGTAGGGCAACACCGCCTAACCGGGAGCCCATAAACAACCTGCCCTAAGGCAAATGCTATGATCAGACAATTCTCACGTCAAGCATACATATGATGCGTATGATCATGGGTCAAGAAACTATACTAAACATGTTACAATAAAATGAATTATCTTACAATGCAGATGGGCCTGGACGGTCTATTCACGATAAGTACGGCTCAGTAATGGGCCCTAAGGAGAGTCGTAATGTGGACATCCAACCAGCATTACACTCGCAATGTGGACGTCAAACCAACATTGCTTCCTAGGCACGATCTTTGTAAACGTCAGTACTTAGTCTGTAATGGATTTACACATTGCAATGGACCGTAGGTTGTCCCCATTGGACCTTACATATATATATCAAATGGGCCATATCCTATGGGCCTTTTATTCATCAGATGGGCCACATAAATGGGTCACATCGATGGGTCTTATGTGCATTGCAATGGGTTAAACCCGTGGGCCTTGGATTGCATCAAATGAGCTTAGTCTCATGAGTCTAATATATGACCAATGGGCCACACCAATTGGGCCCCCACATGTACATAAAAAGAGATTCAACCCATAGGCCTAACATGAGTCAAATGGGCCTAAACCCCTAGGCCTTAATCAAATAAAATGAGCCTAACTCATGGGTCTCAAATAAATCCAGTGGGCCTAACCCTATGGACTTGCAACACATCAAATGGGCCTAAGTTCTTAGGCCTAAAATGAATCCAATGGGCCTAGCCCATAAGCATTTCATAAACCAAATGGGCCTAGCCCATAGGCCTTTTGAAATTTGAATGGGCCTAGCCCATAGGCCTTCTATGAGTCAGATGGGCCTAAATCCCTAGGCCTTACATATATATCAAATGAGCCCAATTTCATGGGCCTTGGAATACATCAAATGGGCCTAGTCCCATGGACTTGAAACATAACAAGTGGGCCTAAGCCCAAAACCTTTACATGAATCAAATGGGCCTTTCCCATAGGCCTTTTTTTTTTTTCAAATTAAATGGGCCTAACCCATAGGCCTTAAATAAATCAAATGGGCCTAACCCATGCATAGGTCGCCCACCCAATCCACACTCATGCCAAAGATGGTCTAACCAAGAGGATGGGCGGTTTGGATTCATCACACTAAACAAGGTGGGTCCTAAAAGAGATGGACAGTGGGGAGGGTACCCACGCATAACAGCGGGTTTCACCGTCCACAGTTGTGGACGGTGAAAATATAACACAAAAATTATGGTGAGTGCCACCGTCACACACACATCACTGTGGGTCCCATGTGGGGCCCACCCAGTGATGTTTAAACGCCATCCGACATGTTCATAAGGTCGCTCGGACCTGGATGAAGGGGAAACATAAATTTCAGCTTGATCCAAAACTTCTGTGGGCCCCAGAAATTTTTCAACGGTAGAATTTAATTCACACTGTTTTACGTGGTGTGGGCCACCTGAGTTTTGGATCTGACTCATTTTTGGAGGGGGGCCCACCACTGGGGTGGCCCACCTCATAAATAGGTCGGATGACAAATAAACATTATGGTGGGGCCCACACGCAGGGCCGTGGGCCCCCTTACGTCCGTCCGTCCAGCGTGCGCAGGCAGCGCCTGCTGCCTTCAAAAGGTGGCAGCGCTGCTGCCACCCTTCCTTTAGATTTTTTTATTATTATTATTATTATTTTAAAAAAAAAATAAGGGTGGGGCCCACTGATGGGAAATCCACTCCGCCCCCTTGATTCTAGGGCCCAAACAGGCCACACCAACCTCATATCTGGCACTGATTTGAAGTGTAGAACCCACAAAATGGGCGTTACTAGGCTTGGAAGTGTAAAAGTATCATTTTCTCTGGTACGGCCCGCCTGATCATTGGATTGAGATCATTCCTTGGCTCAACGCCTAAAATATCCCAGGAAAAGTGGTGGATGGCGTGGATTTAACATAAACATCAGGGTGGGGCCCATACGAGGGGACCACCCCCAAACACTTCTTTTCCCTTTTTTTTTTCTACTTCCCTTTTCAACGTCCAGCGTCCCAGACGCTGGACGGTTCCTTTTACATTTTTTTTTATAGGTGGGCCCTGATGAAGTGGGCCACCACATGATGGGCGGCATGGGGATAATGTCTAAGGTGGGCCCCGCTTGAATAAAATAAATGCATCAAGATGTGATCCATTCAAGTGGGCCACACCATCCTATTACAATAAAATAAAATAAAATAAAATAAAATAAAAGAGAGAGAGAGAGAGACATGGAGAGTGGGACACGGCTTGTGATGGAGGGACCCCGTCATTATGGGCCCTCCCTTGCAATGAAACATACAATAAATGGATCCCTTTGATCATGGGACCATCAAAATTATAAATCAACGGTGGAGATCCATTCTCCACCATTATGGACGGTCTAGATGACCTTTTTGTAATGAAATAACCATCATGATGGGGTCCATGGAGAATGGCCCCATCATGGAACGATCATGATGATCCAAGTGGTCCATCGGCCACATTTTAGGGTCCCAAGTGAGATCCACACCATTGATCGGTGGGCCTCACTTGGTCCACCATAAAAACACATAAATCTACCCTCTATAAGCACCCACCGTCCGATCTTCTCGCTCCTAGGGGTTCCTTGGCACCTTGTCTTCGACTTCAATGGCTAAGATGAAGAATGGAGGGTTGAGATGGGAGATTTTGGGGTAGGAAGGTGGGCCACTTGGAGCTTAAGGTCTTTGGAGAAATGCCATACGTATGGAGCCCTTGCAATTTTTGTTGCTTGGAAATTTTGGAATGAGAAAGAGAGAAAGAGAGAGAGTGATGTAAAGGGAGAGAGAGAGAGTGATGGATGGATGGGTGAGTGATGGTGGTATAAGAAAAACTTGACTTTTTGGCCTTTTGTGTAAGAAAGGTATGGGTTGAGAAGACTTTGTTGGCTTTTTGTGTAAGAGAGGTATGGGTTTGGGAGACTTTTGTAGTTGCTTGGGAAAAGGGATGGAAGTGATGTGTACTTGACATGTGATGGCTTGATGGGTGATTGATTGATGGGATTGATGTGATTGATGTGACACATCATTGAGATTCCCTTGGTTTTCGCAACGCGCGGCGTTTTCTCGCACCGAACGTTGGCTCATAACTCTTAATCAGGGAATCGCCTTGGCGCGCGAGTCGCCGTATCGGAACCGCGGCGACGGTGCGGTCGCTATGGTATTAGTCTCGGGTTGAGTCGACTCGAGTTGTCGGCACATGAATCAGGGTCGCGCGTCGATATCGGTTAAGGGTCGAAAGTTGCCGGAATTCGACCGGTAAGACCGCGGAAGTGTACGAAAAGGTACGGACCAAGATACGGGTCTTACAGTTACAAAGGTGAAAAGAAACATAAGGCGGTCGGTAAGATAAGATGCATGATTTTTCTTTTCAATTGTTAGTCATAAATTGACAGTACTTGTTTTAATTTTCTTAGATGGATGATGAATGTATTTGGGAATGTAAATGAAAATAAAAAACTTATAATATATATATATATATATATATATGTTATCAATGGAGGATACCTTGTTTAGGGGGACATGATATTCTTGTAGCTTATGGTATGGTGCCCCATATTGGTTGTATGTTACTAGTATGTAGTAGATAATACTAGGTTCAATAGTAGATAATACTAGAGAATCCCTAAACCTAAACCTACACCTAATCATAATCTATGCCTTAACCCGAATCCAAACCTAAACCAATACTTATAACTTAAAACTATTCTCAAATCCAAAAATCTATAACCTAAACCCGAATCCAAACCCGAACCCGAATTCCTAAACCTTAACCTATAACCTATAACCTATAACCTAAGCCTATACTTAAACCTAAAACCTAAAGCTAAAGCTAAACCTATAACTTAATCCTAAACTCAAATCCCTAAACCTTAACCTAAAGCTAAACTTAAACTTATAACCTTAACCTAAACCTATTCTCAAATCCCAAAACCTATAACCTAAACCTATTCTCAAATCCCAAAACCTATAACCTTAAATTAAACCTTAACCAAAACCTATGACCTAAAACCTAAATGTATTCTCAAATCTCTAAACCTAAACCTACACCTAATCCTAATCTCAACTCCCTAACCTAAACCTAAACCTAAACTTGAAAACCCAAACCTAAAACCTGATCCCGAACTCGAACCCGATTTCCTAAACCTAAACCTTAACCTATTCTCAAATCCCTAAACCTAAACCTACACCTTATTTTAATCTAAACTCCCTAAGCTAAACCTAAACCTAAACTAGAAAACCCAAACCTAAACCCGATCCCGAACCTGAATTCCTAAACCTAAACCTTAACCTATTCTCAAATCCCTAAACCTAAACCTACACCTAATCCTAATCTCAACCCCCTAACCTAAACCTAAACCTAACTTGAAAACCCAAACCTAAACCCGATCACGAACCCGAAGCCAATTTTCTAAACCTAAACCTTAACATATAACCTAACTTAAACCTAAACCTATAACCTACACTTATAACCTAAACCTAAACCTATAACCTAAACCTAAGCCTAAAACCTATACCTATGACCTAAAACCTAAATGTATTCTCAAATCCCTAAACCTAAACCTAAACCTACACCTAATCCTAATCTCAACTCCCTAACCTAAATCTAAACCTAAAATTGAAAACCCAAACCTAAACTCGATCCCGAACCCGAACCCGATTTCCTAAACCTATACCTTAACATAATCTCAATTCCCTAAACCTATAGCTTATAACCTAAACCTATAACCTTAAACCTAAACCTATAACCTTAAACCAAAACCTATGACCTAAAACCTTAACATATAACCTAAACTTATAACCTATAACCAAACCTTAACTAATAACCTAAAACCTAAACCTAAACCTAAAACCTAAATGTATTTTCAAATCCCAAAACCTAAACCTACACCTAATCCTAATCTCAACTCCCTAACCTAAACCTAAACCTAAACTTGAAAACCTAAACCTAAACTCGATCCCGAACCCGAACCCGATTTCCTAAACCTAAACCTTAACCTATTCTCAATTCCCTAAACCTATAACTTATAACCTGAACCTAAACCTTAACCTAAACCTAAACCTAAACTTAAACCTATAACCTTAACCTAAACCAAAACCTATGACCCTATAACCTAAACTTATATCATATAACCTAACCTTAACCTAAACCTTAACCTATAACCTAAAACCTAAATGTATTCTCAAATCCCTAAACCTAAACCTACACCTAATCCTAATCTCAACTCTCTAACCTAAACTTGAAAACCCAAACCTAAACCTGATCTTGAACCCAATTTCCTAAACCTAAACCTTAACCTATTCTCAATTCCCTAAACCTATAGCTTATAACCTAAACCTAAACCCATAACCTTAACCTAAACTAAAACCTATGACCTAAAACCTTAACCTATAACCTATAACCTAAACTTATAACCTATAACCTAACCTTAACCTAAACCTAAAACTTAAACCTTAACCTAAAACCTAAAACCTAAACCTAAACCTAAAACCTAAATGTATTCTCAAATCCCTATACCTAAACCTACACCTAATCCTAATCTCAACTCCCTAACCTAAACCTAAACCTAAACTTGAAAATCCAAACCTAAACCCGATCCCGAACCTGAACCCGATTTCCTAAACCTAAACCTTAACCTATTCTCAATTCCCTAAACCTATAGCTTATAACCTAAACCTTAACCTAAACCTATAACCTTAATCTAAACCAAAACCTATGACCTAAAACCTTAACCTATAACCTATAACCTAAACTTATAACCTATACCCTAACCTTAACCTAAAGATAAAACCTAAACCTTAACTTATAACCTAAAACCTAAAACTAAACCTAAAACCTAAATGTATTCTCAAATCCCTAAACCTAAACCTACACCTAATCCTAATCTCAACTCCCTGACCTAAACCTAAACTTGAAAACCCAAACCTAAACCCGATCCCGAACCCGAACCCGATTTCCTAAACCTAAACCTTAACCTATTCTCAATTCCCTAAACCTATAGCTTATAACCTTAACTTAAACCTATAACCTTAACCTAAACCAAAACCTATGACCTAAAACCTTAACCTATAACCTATAACCTAAACTTATAACCTATAACCTAACCTTAACCTAAACCTAAAACCTAAACCTCAACCTAAAACCTAAAACCTAAACCTAAACATAAAACCTAAATGTATTCTCAAATCCCTAAACATAAACCTACACATAATCCTAAGCTCAACTCCCTACCCTAAACCTAAACCTAAACTTAAAAACCCAAACCTAAACCCGATCCAGAACCTGAACCCGATTTCCTAAACCTAAACCTTAACCTATTCTCAATTCCCTAAACCTATAGCTTATAACCTAAACCTAAACCTATAACCTTAACCTAAATCAAAACCTATGACCTAAAACCTTAAGCTATAACCTATATCCTAAACTTTTAACCTATAACCTAACCTTAACCTAAACCTAAAACCTAAACCTTAACCTAAAACCTAAATGTATTCTCAAATCCCTAAACTTAAACCTACACATAATCCTAATCTCAACTCCTTAACCTAAACCATAACCTAAATTTGAAAACCCAAACCTAAACCCGATCCCAAACCCAAACCCGATTTTCTAAACCTAAACGTTAACCAATTTTCAATTCCCTAAACCTATAGCTTATAACCTAAATCTAAACCTTAACCTAAACCTATAACCTTAACCTAAACCAAAACCTATGACCTAAAACCTTAACCTATAACCTAAACTTGTAACTTATAACCTAACCTTAACCTAAACGTAAAACCTAAACCTTAACCTATAACCTATAACCTAAACCTAAGCCTAAGCCTAAAACCTAAATGTATTCTCAAATACCTAAACCTAAACCTACACCTAATCCTAATCTCCACTCCCTTACCTAAACCTAAACCTAAACTTGAAACCCAAACGTAAACCCGATCCCAATCCCGAACCCAAACCCGATTTCCTAAAAACCTAAACCTTAACCTAAACGTAAACCTAAACCTATAACGTATAACCTAAACATAAACTTAAAACCTAAATGTATTCTCAAATCCCTAAACCTAAACACATAACCTACACCTAATCCTAATCTTAACTCCCTAACCTAAACCTAAACCTAAACTTGAAAAGCCAAACCTAAACCCAATCCCGAACCGAAACCCGATTTCCTAAACCTAAACCTTAACATATTCTCAATTCCCTAAACCTTAACCTATAACCTAACCTAAACCTAAACCTATAACCTTAACCTATAACCTCAAACCTAAACTTAAACATAAAACCTAAATGTATTCACAAATCCGTAAGCCTAAACCTACACCTAATCCTAATCTCAACTCCCTAGCCTAAACCTAAACCTAAACTTGAAAACTCAAACCTAAACCCGATCCCGAACCCGAACCCGATTTCCTAAACCTAAACCTTAACCTATTCTCAATTCCCTAAACCGTAGCTTATAACCTGAACCTAAACCTTAACCTAAACTAAACCTATAACCTTAACCTAAACCAAAACTTATGACCTAAAACCTTAACCTATAACTTATAACCTAAACTTAAAACCTATAACCTAACCTTAACCTAAACCTAAACCTAAAACCTAAACTATAACCTATAACCTAAAATCTAAACCTAAATGTATTCTCAAATCCCTAAACATAAACCTACACCAAATCCTAATCTTCAACTCCTTAACCTAAACCTAAACCTAAACTTGAAAACCCAAACCTAAACCCGATCCTGAACCCGAACCTGATTTCCTAAACCTAAACGTTAACCAATTTTTAATTTCCTAAACCTATAGCTTATAACCAAAATCTAAACCTTAACCTAAACCTTAACCTAAACTTATAACCTTAACCTAAACCAAAACCTATGACCTAAAACCTTAACCTATAACCTATAACCTAAACTTGTAACCTATAACCTAACCTTAACCTAAACCTTAACCTATAACCTAAAACCTAAGCCTAAGCCTAAGCCTAAGCTTAAAACCTAAATGTATTCTCAAATTCCTAAACCTACACCTACACCTAATCTCAACTCCCTTACCTAAACCTAAACCTAAACTTGAAATCCAAACCTAAACCCGATCCTGAACCCGAACCCGATTTCCTAATTCTAAACCTTAACCTATTCTCAATTCCCTAAACTTATAGCTTATAACCTAAACCAAAACGTAAACCTAAACCTATAACCTATAACCTAAACCTAAACTTAAAACCTAAATATATTCTCAAATCCCTAAACCTAAACCTACACCTAATCTTAATCTCAACTCCCTAACCTAAACCTAAACCTAAACCTAAACTTGAAAACTCAAACCTAAACCTGATCCCGAACCCGAACCCGATTTCCTAAACCTAAACCTTAACCTATTCTCAATTTCCTAAACCTATAGCTTATAACCTAAACCTAAACCTAAACCTATAACCTATAACCTAAACCTAAACCTAAAACCTAAATGTATTCTCAAATCCTTAAACCTAAACCTACACCTAATCCTAATCTGAACTCTCTAACCTAAACCTAAACTTGAAAACTCAAACCTAAACCCGAACTCGATTTCCTAAACCTAAACGTTAACCTATTCTCAATTCCACATCATCTGCTAAATCCAATGTTTATTGTATTGGAATAGAATAAAAGATTGGCCTAAACCACCCAAAGACCTTCAAATTCATATGTAGCCCACTGATTATTGGATTTAATTTTTTGGCCTCACATGATCATCATGGTGGAATGAACCTGTTGTTTGGGTTGAATGTGATGAATACACCATGAGAGCCTAAAAATGTTTTACCTTGACACTTTTTAAGGGAAAATCAAAAGGGAAAAAAATGTATTTTGGTCAATTGATTCCCCTAAAAGCATATTCTAGTTCTTTGCACAAGTCATTGTTGGTAAAATCTTTCAACCTTGTAATTAATGGCATATTTTTTAATTCATTTATTTTATCTTTGTTGAATGCTACATTTTGACTCTTTTTTTTTTTCTTGTGTGCAGGATTTTAATTAATTGTGCTTAAATTTAGGCCTACAAGCACTTCAGCCTTTTGACGCCACTCGTGCTAGGAGTAGACCACAGAGGATTTGTTATTTATTCATTTATTTTTATTCAAGACCATTTTTAATTTATTGTTGTAAATATTATATTTTTTTTAATTGTGAAGTAATATAAATTTTGTTTAATATTTAGTTTTAATTGTATTGCAATATTTTTTTATGTTTAAAACATTAAAAATACAGGTTTCAATAAAATATATCAGATTTTTTTTTATCAGGTCTTTCAGCATTAGGGACGGTCTAAGACCGTCCTATTTAGGTTCATCAGAGACGGTCCAAAACACATTAAAAAGGACAGTCCAAAACAGTCCTTTTTAAGGACAGTCTAAGATAGTCTATTTTAGGTTTATCAGAGACGGCTTATAACCGTCCTTTTTAAGGACGGTCGATGATCGTCCTTTGTAGGGACGGTCCATGTCCGTCCTTTTATGGTTCATTAGAGACCGCCTATAGCAATCTTTTTTGTTGACGGTCATGGACCGTCCTTTTTAGCTTCAAAATAGACATTTGCAGTCTACCCTTATAGACGCTCTATGACCGTCTTTCTTTAGAGACGGTCCATGACCGTCCTTCTTTAAAGACGGTTTATAGCCATCCTTTAAGTAATACGACACCCCAAAATATGACAGCCCTTGTGACGGTCCAAGACCATCCTTTATGGCCCTTTGAGACGGTTTTTAACCGTCCTTTTTTACCGTTTAGGCGTAGTGAGGCTGGTGCATTCAAGACGTCGAAAATGACAGTTCGTCGATGGGGCAAATCATTCAAATGTTGGAGGGTGTTTTAGAGGTGAACGTGCCACCCGTGCCCAGATCACTTCAAATTCTTACAGAAAATGAGTCTTCGTCGTCTCAAGCGTGGAGCAATGCTTCAACAAATACGCAGTCCGAAAGCACGTCGTCAGGAAGATCCAAGGAAACAGATCAGCTTGGGAGCCTGCCACTAGCCAATGGCTAGCGGTCAGTGCTCTGTGGGCCTCACCGTTATGTATGTGTTTCATCCATGCCGTCCATCAATTTTTTCATATCATTTTATTGCATGAATATAAAAATAAGGTAGATCAAGATCTCAAGTGGACCACACAATGTTGATTGAACTCCCAACATTAAAAACTTCTTAAAGGCTACAAAAGTTTTGGATCAAGTTGATATCTATTTTTTTCATTCATCCAGGTCTCTATGACCCAATCAACAGGTTGGATGTCATATAAACACTACAATCAACCCTAGGAGGTTTTAAATGGTGGACATTCAATTGCTACTGTTTTCCAGTGGTGTGGTCCACATGAAATTGAGATCTGCCTCATTTTTAATATAAAGCCCTAAAATGATCTTTAAAAA